>JAUMIR010000001.1:148662500-150033750 GCA_030847615.1 Gambelia wislizenii | reverse complement strand
TTCACACTGGGGCCAAAAGCCCCAGTTCTGTCCCGCCACCTTCTATCCCATTCCTGCAACAGAACGGAGGTAAATGTTCACACACTTATCTCCATTCCGCCCTAGACACTGACCTCCTCCCTCCTTGCCCAGCCGGCCATAAATACAGCTGTTGTAAGGCTGCTTTTATGACCGGCCATGGGAAATCCCACTTGTTCTCACAAGAAAACGAGTGGAAGGGAAATTTAAAATCCCCCCCTAGCTGTCAAGTAAAGTAATAAAAAGGAAAAAAAATACAAGGAATCCAGGGAGGGGGTGGAAAGGGTGGCACTTACCTGGCTGCCCAGACTGTGGCAGGAAGTGCCTGCCATGGAGCTCCTCCCCCATCCTTGTCATTCCAGAACAGAGACAGGGGTCTTATTCGCCCACCAGCATTCCATTTCAGAAATGGAACCAGGTGCCTAATAACTACTTCTCCCCATGAATAATATATCACAGGGAGAAAACAGAACAGGCATGATGTATGAACGGAACAGGGTGGATGTTGTCTGAAAGAAAAATCTTTCAGTGACCCTGTTCCATTCCTGCAACGGAACAAAAAGCCTGTGTGAAAATCTCCTGAGAAACTAGGGTTCAAATCCCTGCTCAGCCATAGAAACCCAGTGGGTTACCTTGGGCAAGTTACACTCTCTCAACCTCAGAGCAAGGCAAAGGCAAACTCCCTCTGAACAAATCTTGCCAAGAAGCCCCATGATATGTTAGCCATAAGTCAGAAATGACTTGAAGGCACACAGCAACAACAAATATTACTTTGAAATATCATGGTGGCACCAAAGTAGGAGAAGGAGGAGGAGGATGATTCACTGATATCTGTCTTGGCATCATGAATCATGGTTGTCTTATTTTTAAAAAAATACAATTTGCCATATACCATGAAAGAGACCTTGTGACTCTGGAAGATTGAACAGAGAGGCATTTTTAAAGCCCAAATTAGAGGCCAAAATCAAAATCACTTACATTTGGTTAATGCATTTCATACAGCTCATCTTACATTTGTAAGAGGGATCTTCACTCAAAGGACAACATTTCTGAAACATGTCATAGCTTTAGTTGATTGGCAGGTATTCAAGGAAATGAGTTGTATGTTGAGAACACCTCTTTCCTCATTCATCGTCATTGATCGTGACTCATCTGGAATCAAAGAGCATCAACACATGTGTTCCAGAAATTCATAGATCCTTGGATATTGTATGAGTTAAATAAATAAATAGTGTATTCTAACTTTCATAGGCAACAGAGTGAGGAGCCTGAAGAGGTTTTTTTTTCTTTTCTTTTTTTTTAAAAAAAAACCACTTGGAACCAGTGAATGGTGATGGGAGAGACCATCTAGCAAAGCTGGGTGGCTGCTGAAAATGAGTCCTGTTCTTTGCCAATGGCAGCATTTGCTCACTCTGGAGATGAAGCAGAGGACATGGTTTCCAGAAACAAAGCTGTCTTTCAAATGCCCAGTTCAAATGTCCAAAGGAAGAACAGACAAACATGATCGACAAGGTCATAATTGCAAACTAGTTTGGGGGAGTGAAGGAATCTCCTCAGCCACTAAAGCACTTCTTTGGAGCCACAGTCCTTTCATTGTGACCTCAAAATAGCATGAGGAAGTGCAGCCCATGGCAAAAGAATTAACTGAGAAGGAAAATCTGAGTGCTGTGGAATCCCTCCTCCTCCTCTTCCTCCACATAGTCAAAATATTCCTTTGGAACCATGTTTTTCTATTCAAGCAACATCCCACACTGCAGAGTGATAAATTGGAGGAGAAGTGGATAGTTCTATAGTTTTTGATTTACAGCCAAATTATTCCACTGCATAACAACAAAGATGCCACATCTTCAGGGTTTCAGTCGAAGCCCTGGGTTCTTTATGTAATGCCCTTCCTAATTTCTCCCAATCCCGGAGCTGTAGGGACCCTTTCTGGGATACCCGGGGTATTTTTCCCCAAGTTCAAGGATCAGCCTTTGAACTGCATCCCAGGAAGGGATGCAGTTCCTGGGATAGTGACCTATCCTATGTAAAATAAATAAAAGTTCCTCTGCATGCTTTTCCTGTTCTCCTGACAGGGAAGCACCCATACATTTCATTGAGCAGTCTGTCTGATATTCATCAAATTGTCAATACCTTACATTGTGGATATACTTACATATTCAGATGAGATGATTATTATTTGTAGACTTATTTATCGGTCATAATTTCATAAGAATTTGTTGTTATACATCATGATTATGTATTTGTTTGATATGTAATAATCACAAAAACTTATTTTCATTGAATATAGTATTTTATTTTCACATACATCTAGTTTTGAGTTTCTCCTTTTTGTGGTGCAAGCACCCATACTTACTTGGGGGGAATTGGGTTATCCGATGAATAAGTGACCACTTAGCTGATGGGAAGAGGTCTGCCCCATGGGGTGAGAAGAGCTGAGCGTCCCTTGTTCTGGAGTGAGAAGAGCTGAGAGTCCCTGTTCGGGCACCAGATGTTACAGCAAGCAACACTGAGGCATGGTGAAAATGAGCAGAATGCTACAGATTTATTCAGAGGTTGCATGCTGACATTCTTAATCTCAGCTATGCAACTTCTGAATAGTCTTTTAGCATTTTGCCTCTGGGTCACTTGCTTGCTGTAACAGCAGAGTGAAGAAAACTCAACCAAGTGGTTTTATTCAGGAGTGTAAAACAGGGGTGGGGAACCACTTTGCTTGCTGGGCCAACTCACTAACATGGGACTTTGAGTTACTATTTTATAGTGACTCCATTCTTTTCTGGAGTTGAGAGCCCAGAGGGGGTGATGATGACTTGGGCACTGATCTATGGAGTTCTGTTTTGTCCCCCATTCTGAGGGAAGTTGTCCATAGTTTGGGGGTTAGGTATCACCAGTATGCTGAGGACATCCAGCTCTATTTCTCCATTCCAACTAACTCCATGGAAGCTAATTTGTTGCTAAACCAGTGTCTAGCATCTGTAATGGACTGATGAAAGGCCAAAAAATTGTCATTTAATCCAGACAACACAAAGGTACTGCTGGTTAGTCAAAAGGCAGATCAGGGAACAGGAATTTGGTCTGTGCTGGATGGGGTTACACTTTTCTTGAAATCTCTGGTTTCCAGCTTGAGTGTACTCCTGGACTCAGTCCTGAGCTTGGGGGACCAATTTTCAGTGATAGCCAGGAATGTATTGTACAAGTTCAGCTAGTGCTCCAACTGCTATTTCCAGTTGGAAATATCTGATTTGGCCATGATGACACATATCTTAGTGACAACCTGTTTGGAGCTCTGTAATGCACTGTATGTGGGTCTGCCTTAAAAGTGCTCAGAAACTTCAGTTTTGCCCCAAAGGGATTACTAACTGGAGCTGGCTACCAGGACCATACAGTTTCCTTGTTGCATCATCTCCACTGGCTGCCAGCCCATTTTCAAGCAAAAGTCAAAGTACTGGGTATGATTTATAATGTCCTACATGGCTCAGGTTCAGGCTGTCTAAGGACTATATCTTCCTATATGAGCCTGCTCAGCATCTAAAACGTTTGAAGGAGGCATTCCTTTCATTCTCTCCATCTTCCCAGGTGGGTTGGGTGAAAACAGGGGAGAGGGCCTTTTTGGTGGTTGCTCCCAACTTTTGAAACTTCCTCCCTAGAGAGGTTAAGATGACTCCCTTGCTGTCATATCACTACAAAATAAAAACTTTTCTATTCCAACAGGTTTTTGGCAATTGATTGCAATGGGCTTTTAATGGTGTGCTGGTTTTTATTAATTGTTATTGTTAGTCTTATAATGGATTTTTAAATTGTTTTAATTCTATAGATGGTTTAATTGCTTTCTGAAAATAACTTGATATGTTTTCACTCATGTTTTTGTACATATCCCACCAATGGCACTACATTTCTGCGGTGGTGGAAATGCATGCTTCTGGAAGGCAAGAGGCTATGCTGATGGCAGCAGTGTCAGAAATGTGCCAAACAGATAATGGGCAGTAGCAGTAATAAGGGGTGAATGAGGTCTCAGAGACAATGGCAGTGGCACCATAGCTAACACTTGTTAGTATTTCAAAGAAGGAGGCACATTAAACTCATTTTGAATGTCTTTTACCACAAAACACCCTATCATAAGACAATTCAAAATGAAATAAGAGATAGTGCCAGAAGATGAAACTCCTAAGATAGATGGCACTGGGGTACATCAGAGGACAACTATGAGTAGCCCTGTGGTTAATGACACAACCAGACTCGAGCTAAAAGCATGTTCAGCTGCTGTAAGCTCAGAGGTGAAAGGAAACAAAACAAATTAAAGGAACATGAAATGTGAGAAGGATGAATCAGGGGAAGGTAGACATAATAAAGCAAGAAAAGGAATGTATAAACATTGCAATACTTGGGGTGAGCAAGCTAAAGTTAACAGAAATCAGACATTTTTAGTCAGAAAATTACACAGTGCTTTACTCAGGAAATGAAAATGTAGAAAGAAATGGGGTGGCATTAATAGTGAGGAGAGATGTAGCAAAAACAGTCAAAGAGTATAATGCAAAATCTGATCAAATAATCCCAAAAAGTTGTCAGGGAAAACCCATCAATATAACCAGAATCCAGGTTTATGATCCAACTATGGAGCAGAAGAAGAAAAAACTGAAAGATTCTATGCTGGAGTCCAGGAGGAAATTGATCACACACCAAAACAGGACTTGTTAATCATAGGCAATTGGAATGCAAAAGTAGGAAACAGAGCAGAATCAAAGATTGTAGGAAAATTGGACTAGAATAAAAAAAGAAGCAGAACAGCTACTGATTGAATTTTGTGAGACCAACAGTTTGTTCATCACAAACACCTTCTTCAAGCAATCAAAGAGGTGACTGTATACATGGACATCACCTGATGGCCAATATAGAAATCAAATAGATTGCATAATTAAAAGCAGAGGATGGAAAAGCTCCATTCTCAGCAAAAAAGAGGGGCGGGAGGAAACCAGGAGCAGAATGTGACATTGACTGTGCACTGCTAAGATAAAAAAAAAAATTAGAGTAAAGTGAAACAAGAACATGAAACCAACCATTGTGCCAAAATACAACCTGAAGAACATCCCCGTTTAATTTAAATATAATGTAAAAAATAGATTTGCACTATTAAGCCCAATTGACCAGAAGCCAGAAGAAGTCTGGACTGAAGCCAAGGATATTGTCACAGAGGAGTGCAAAAAGAAACTTTCTGCAGCCAAAAAGAAAGAGGAGCCTCAATGGATGATAGATGAAACTCTTCAAGCAGTTAAAGACAGATGAGAAGCAAAAGTAAAAAGTGACAGAAACACAGTAAGAACCATGAATGCAACTATTCAGCAACTTGTGTGCAGGGACAAGGAGAACTACAATAATAATTAATGCAGAGGAATAGAAAATGACAACACAAAAAGAACAAGAGACCTCTTTCACAAGAAAATAAAGGGAAATTTAAAACAAGAATGAGGATACTCTACATCCAGCAGGGAACATGTTTGATGATCAAGTAGACACAAAAAGATGATGGCATCAATACACAGAAGAATTCTATAAAAGAGATAAAGGAGTGGAAGATTCATTCAAGGAAGCATAATTTCAGAATGAACATAAAATTTTAAAAAGTGAAGTGGAAGCTGTAGTCAGAGCACTTGGGAGGAATAAATCACCAGGAATAGATGGCATACCAAGAGAGTTGCTTCAAGCTACAGAGACAGAATCTACTCTAGTTCTAACTGAAATCTCTCAACAAATATCAAAAGCAAAAGAATGGCCCACAGATTTGAAACATATAATATACAAGGTCTGCCTATTAAATAATGAGACTGATACAATAACCCATCTTTATTTATGTGTATTACAATTCTAATGTTTGTCTCCTTCAGTATACTCCCCGTTCATGCTCACACACGATCGCAGTCTTGTTTTTCACTGGTTGAAGGAATGGAGCAGATCAGTTTCTGTCAGCTGTTTCAACACATCTGCTGTTTTCTTCTTTACTTCATCAGTTGACACAAAATGTGTTCCTTTAAGCACCAATTTCACTTTAGGGAAAAGAAAAAAGTCACATGGTGCCAAATCTGGTGAATATGGAGGATATTCAAGTGTAGTAATATGTTTATTGGCAAAAAACTGCTTCATAGAAAGTGCTGTGTGAGCAGGTACATTGTCTTAATACAGAATGAAACCATTTTCCCACAGTTCTGGCCTTTCCCCCCCTGACTCTTTCTCTCAGCTTTGTCAAAACTTCCTTATAATAATGCTAGTTCACTGTTCTGCCTTCTGGAACCCATTCTGCCAAAATTACACCCTTGATGTAAAAAGCAACAATGAGCATGGCTTTGAATGTGGATTTGATTTGACGTGTTTTCCAGTACATTAACTGTTGTTTTGTCTTGGGATCATACTGGAAGGTCCAGGTTTCTTCACAAGTGATGATGTTTTGGAAAAGGTTTGGGTCCACTGCAAAATGTCACATTGCTTGACTTTTAAACTTAGCATTTTCCCAGCACACAACAGACAACACAGCTGCTTTGAATGAAGACTGACAATTAACTGAATGGTCAAGAGTGCTGATGTTTGTCATGCAGGTTCAGACATGTTCAAGGTCACCATTCAAGCATTCACAATCAATTCTCCCTGATTTGTCTGAAAGGTAGAAACACATTCTCATTATTTAATGGGCAGACTTGGTACACTCTAATCCCCAAGAAAGGGGACTTCAGGGATTGCAATAAGCATAGGAACATTGCATTAATTTCCCATGCAAACAAAGTGATGCTCAAAATTCTGCAACAAACACTTTTAACATATATGGAGTGAGAAATGACAGATGTCTAAGCTGGGTTCAGAAAGGGAAGAGGCACTAGGGATCATATTGTAAAAATGTGTTGGATAACAGAAAACACCAAAGGATTTTAAAAGAATGTTTGTCTGTGTTTTATGTATTATAGCAAAGCTTTTGATTGTATAGATCATGAGAAACTATGGATTGTTCTAAAACCAGAACCTTTTGATTGTCTTGATGCATAACCTGTACTCAAGACAAGAGTTTACCCTTAAGACAGAATATGGAAAAACATGACGTTTTCCAATTAGCAAGGGAGACAGGCAAGGCTGCATTTTGTCACCCTATTAGTTTAACTTTTACACTAAACATAAACCAAGATTAGACTTGGAGGAAGAAGGCATGAAAATTGGAGGAAGGAACAGCAACAATTTAAGATATACTGATGAAACCATATTACTAGGACAAAATAGCACAGACTTGAAATGATTACTGAAGGAAGTCAAGGATGAAATTGCAAAGCGAGATTTACAATTGCAATGAAGAAAACAAAAATAATAACTACATGTTATTTACACAACTTTAAAGTAAATGATGAAGACATTTAAATAGTTCAAGAGTTTACATACCTTGGCTCAGTCATTAATCAGAATGAAGACTGCAGTCAAGAAATCAGAAGACTAGGACCTGGAAGTAACTAGACAAGATCCTGAAGTGCCAAAATATATTATTGAATACTGAAGTTAGGATGGTCCATGCCATCATATTTCCAATTTCTATGTAATGTAAAATGTGCAATGTGGTGCTGGATGAGAGTTCTACAGATATCATGGACTGCTAAGAAGACAAATAAATGGGTCCTAGAGCAAATCAAGCCTTAACTCTCCCTAGAAGCCAAGATGACTAAACTGAGACTGTTGCATTTTGGTCATATCATGAAAAGACATGACAATAATGTTTGGTAAGGTAGAAGGCAATAGGAAAAGAGGAAAACCACATTCCATATGTATGGAATCAATCAAGGAAGCTATGGCCCTGAATCTGCAAGAGCTGATTAGGGCTGTTGATAATAGGATGATCTGGAGCATAGGAAGCATAAGTTGAAGTAGACTTGACAGCACTTAACAACAAACTTTGTGCATATATTAATTTGCAGTTGCTTTAATTTTTTGAGCTATCTTGAATCCCAGCATTGTAGAGAAGATGGGATAAAAATGAATGATTGCTACTACCATAAAGGCATCAGATCTTGCCTGATTTTGGAAGCTAAGCTGGGTCATCCCTGATTAATACTTGGGTGGGAGACCACCAACAAATACCAGGTGCTATAGGCTATATTTCAGAGGAAGTAACTGGCAAACTTACTTCTGGCTATTCCGTGCTAAGAACACCATACAAAATGCATAAGGTCATCATAACTCGACATGCAACTTGAAGACACACACACACACACACAGTATGATGACAATAACAACTACACCAGGGTGAAATCCACTAATAAGAACTGCATTACCTGGGAGTGAGCATGCACAGTAAATTCTCCTATTTTCATGATTATCTACAATTATGCACACTCCAAACTGATAGGCAGGATAATACAAAAACAAAACAAATACCCACTTATACATGGCCACTTGGATAAGCCAGAGTGCATTATTCAAGACAGAATATAGATAGTAAATTTGACCATCCAACATGATCTTTACACAAGTCACTCTTTACATGAGTCTTTCCAGTGAAGCACCCTGTCCTACCTACATAGAAGTAATGGTGAGAATCCAACATGATATACCAATTTCGACCAGGAGGAAAACAAATCCAGACCTGACCCTTTCATTAGCTACTCCATGGAGGAGTGCAGTGCAAAAATTCCCATTGGTTATGGGAACTGGTGTGGATGTCTATTTTCCAAGTGGAAATTATGGTTCTTGTACAGACACAGAAGGATCTCTAATACCCCTTTTTGGTAGACAGACAAAGCACTCTTACCTATCTGCCTCCTCTGCTGCCACCTGAAAAATAGGAATTCAATAAGCATGGATGCCCAGCCTCCACTAGGCAGCCCAGGAAGTTTCCAAAACAGAATGGACTTTCCAGGGCAGCTGCATGCCAAGCAAAAGAAGACTGACCGGAGGCTCAGGCAAGTATGGCACTGTGCTTGCTAGCAAGAGTGCGTTAATTCAAGTAAATGGAGTTGAAATCCAATGGGGAAAGAATGGGGAGGGATTTGGGTGAAATTCCTCCTACTCCTACTGTAGCACTGTCTCTGCACTTAACCTAATGCCTATCCAAAAGCAGTTGATTCAGGACTGAGCAATGGACAATGAGACAGAAATTGGAAGAAGTTACTTGGTGGAGTACAACTCCAAAATCTCCTGGCCAACTTTCCCATGTCCATGCTGACTGGTACATTTTAGGATCTGCAGCCTGAAAAGTAATGTTTCCAAGCTCTGGGATGGCATTCAAGGCCAGGCACCCTAGCTGCATTCCAGGGTTTCTATGTGTAATGTTCCCCTTTATTCAACTATCAAGCTCAGACCTCTGAAATACTCTTCTAGTCACATTTTTTAAATCAGTTTTCTCACAATCTAGAACACTCATTGATTAGAATCCCTGATTGCAGGGAGGAGTCTTATCATACTCACCAGAATACAAGCAGAAACGTCTTCAGACCATCATACTAAACATGCAAAGATTAGTATAGTGAGCAGACAGAGAGACTGGGGGCTAAAACCAGTGTGAACATTCCTATACCCCATTCCCAATTTTTATTCTCATATTTTTAGACAAATGTCTTAAGGCAGATTTTAGCTCAACCAAACCACAAGGTATGTCACTAAACAAAATGCCAGACACAGGAAAATTAATCTACAGAGGTTGCACTAGTTAAGTTAGTTCAATTCATTAATTATATGCATACCGTATTACCTGTATTAGAGCCAGTGTGGTGTAGTGGTTTGTGCATTGGACTACATCTCTGGAGACCAAATTTGAACCCCTGCTTTGCCATGGAAACCCACAGGGTGACCTTGGGCTAGTTGCACTCTCTCAGCCCTAGAGGAAGTCAAATGAAACCTCCCCCCTCTGAACAAATCCCGTCAAGAAAACCCAGTGATAGGTTCACTTTAGGGTCACCATAAGTCGGAAAGGACTTGAAGGCACAACATTATCTGCACCGTAGCTAATGAAATTCTTACCAAATCCCTTAGGGCCTGTTTCTTCTTAACACTCTTACCAGTGAGCCACATTCTAATAATTGAAACTAGTTTAAATAACCTTCGAACATTTATTCTCTTTAATTCCTTTGGTTTTTAATACTCCAAAGAAATTACCTATTCCTCTTCCTTTTCCCCAGCTAAAAGGAAACCTAGCTCTATTTAACCTTTCAAAATAGTTGAGATCTTTATCTTTGCATATTCTACCTGCTCTTTGCTTTCCCCTTTGCCCCCTCACCATATCATTATTACAAGAAGGATTCTAGAACCACCCACACTCTACTCCAGATGAGGGCTTCACAGAGAAAAGCAGAGGAAATGTGTCCTTGTAAAGAGAAATACATACCAAACCACTTGTTGAGAAGTCAAATGGCATATGTTTTATTTTCTTGCATGTAAAATCATATAATTATCTGTCCATAAAAACTTATTTAAATGTGCTCATTTTCATATTTCAGTTACTGAATAATCCATCATATATTTCTAAGTACTGTATATAGAGACACACAGAGTATTATTGTTGCATGCTTTCTTTAGCTGTGCATATAGCATAAAATGGCTCTCTTGCCAGTCCATCATCAGTTATTACATAGGTGAGGAAAGCATTTGAGGGAAGATGCAAGAAAATAAAATGTCATTTCTTGGAATTTCTTCTAGGTTTAAAATGCTTGCTTGTTCACAAGATCTGCAAGACCATGTTCCCTACCTTTGATTTCCCCACCTCTGGTTTCAATCAGTAGGTCTTTAAAAAAACAAATGTATATATAAACTGAATATAACCCACATAAATAATGCCTATAAGCAAAACTATGCTACATGGAGGCACAGATTTTTCCCCCTTCAAAAGTGGGGAAAAAGAGGATCCCAACAATTATCGTCCAGTTAGTCTGGCATCAATACCAGGTAAGATTCTAGAGCAGATCATTAAACAGAGAGTCTGTGAACATTTAGAAGTCAATGCCATAATTACAAAAAGTCAACATGGGTTTCAGAGAAACAAGTCATGCTTGACTAATCTGATCTCTTTTTTTGATAAAGTTACCAGCTTAGTAGATGAAGGGAACACTGTGGACATCGCATACCTTGATTTCAGTAAGGCCTTTGACAAGGTTCCTCATGACATTCTTGCAAACAAGCTTGTAAAATGTGGGCTAGACAAGTTAACTGTTCAATGGATTTGTAATTGGTTGACTGGGCGAATCCAAAGGGTGCTCAGCAATGATTCCTCTTCGTCTTGGAAAGATGTGACCAGTGGGGTGCCACAGGGTTCTGTCCTGGGCCCAGTGCTATTCAACGTCTTTATCAATGACTTAGATGAGGGAATTAGGGGCATACTTATCAAATTTGCAGATGACACCAAATTAGGAGGAGTAGCTAATACCCTAGAGGACAGGACCAAAATTCAGAATGACCTGGATAGACTGGAGAGCTGGGCCAAAGCTAATAAAATGAAATTCAACACGGAGAAATGTAAAGTACTGCACTTAGGGCGGAAAAATGAAATGCATAGATATACGATGGGAGAGACCTGGCTGAACGAGACTACGTGCGAAAGGGATCTAGGAGTCCTAGTAGACCACAAGTTGAACATGAGTCAACAGTGTGATGCGGCAGCTAAAAAGGCCAATGCGATTTTGGGCTGTATCAATAGAAGTACAGTTGTCCCTTCACATTCGCTGGGGTTTGGTTCCAGGACCCCCCGTGAATACCCAAATCCGTGAATACTCAAGTCCCATTATATGCAGTGGCATAGCAAAATGGTGTCCCTTATATAAGATGGCAAAATCAAGGTTTGCTATTAGGATTATTATTTTTTTAAGAATATTTTCAAGCCGTGAATACTCAAATCCGTGAATGTCAAATCCGTGAATGTGGAGGGACAACTGTACAATATCTAGATCAAGGGAAGTAATAGTGCCGCTCTATTCTGCCTTGGTCAGACCTCACCTAGAATACTGTGTCCAGTTCTGGGCACCACAATTCAAAAAGGATATTGACAAATTGGAGCATGTCCAGAGAAGGGCAACTAAAATGGTGAAAGGTCTGGAAACGATGCCTTATGAGAAGAGACTTAGGGAGCTGGGTATGTTTAGCCTGGAAAAAAGACGGTTAAGAGGCGATATGATAGCTCTGTTTAAGTATTTGAAGGGGTGTCACGCTGAGGATGGAGCAGGCTTGTTTTCTGCTGCTCCAGAGACTGGAACACGGAGCAATGGATGCAAGCTCCAGGAACAGAGATTCCACCTCAACACTAGGAGGAACTTTTTGACAGTAAGGGCTGTTCGGCAGTGGAACGCACTCACTCGGAACGTGGTGGGGTCTCCTTCCTTTGAGATCTTTAAACAGAGGCTGGATTGTCATCTGTTGGGGATGCTTTGATCAAGATTTCCTGCATGGCAGGGAGTTGGACTGGATGGCCCTCGTGGTCTCTTCCAACTCTATAATTCTATGATTCTGTGATTCTATGAGATGAATCTCTGGTGCATCATTGCCAATGGTTGCTGCCTTTCCGTTGCTGGGCAATGCAGTGATGCCTGTTGTGTCTTCACAGTTCCAATAGAATTGGCCTATACATTATTGCATTCTTCTAGGATAAAGGTATGTTCTTAGGAGTACTATAACTAGCAATTTCTGATGTGCCGGCAGATTCCCAATTCTATATTACCCTGAATAAAAATTCAAATGAATTACAAAATACTTCACATCTGAATCTTGTGCTTCCATTTTTTGAAAAATTCTATGAGCCTATTTTATCTTTCTGAAAATTATTCTGCACGTGCAATATCATTCAGCTTTCAGATCATCCTGTTTGTTCATTTCCCCTTTCACATCTGGATTCCCACGGCACACAAGTACTTCTATGCACTGATAGAACACAGTACAACAATGAATCTTGATGAGATGTTTGCATCAAGCTGCCTTTTTGTCTCCTTCATCAGTGTTCACAAATGCTTGCAAATGTCAGTAAATGGGACAAAACAAAATGTAATGAAAATGGAGGCAACCCAGTTCTATGTCAAGTCAAGAGTGAATCTGAGAAACTGGCTAGGGTAAATCTATTTGGTCCCAACTACAGGAAACTCATTGACTCAATTGTGGATGCTAAGTCAACTTATGGAGATTCCATTGATTCAGTGGTTCTACTCTAGCTGAAACTATCAACTGTATTTAGGCTTCCTTGTTTTCTTGAAACAAAGGAGAAGAACATGGGGCAGAGAAAATTCACGAAGCATGAACAGACTAGAATGTGAATATTCCAAAACACTTACTGTAGACCTTTCAGGATCTCAGTTCTGATCGGAAGTGACTGTGCAAAAATACTATTGGCTGCTTCCGTTCAATGTCAGGTATCTTCTTTTCTCCTTCTCTATCACTCTTCAAATGTGGGAATGTACTGGACTGTAATAGGCTGAACAGACATGCCAACTAGAAATGTCATTGTGCTTTGTTTGCTGTTCTGGACAAGTGTCTGATAAATTGAATACAGATTTTCATCCACCATCTTGAGTGAATCCATTGTTTATGTAACTGAAAAGAAAACACTGCATAATTATAACATTATTTTGAGGAATGGCAGTCTGTAGTATGAAACTTTGACGTCACCTTTACATCTAGGCTGCATCTAAGGGCTTTTCTAGACAGACAATATACCCCATCTTGCCCCTGTATCAGGGTCATGCAGTCCTGATGATGCAGGACATTTGCCCTGTTCTGGCCCCAGGCAGTCCTCCCCACCCCCAGCGTAGATACAGGGGGAAGGTGGGGCAGGGCCAAAAACACTGTTATAAGAAGATACCTGGTTTATGCTGTTTCCACCATGTGTCCTCAAGAGTCCGTCTTGGCAGGCTGGCCCTGGCTGCTACTGCTGCCACCTCCCTGGCTCTCCTGGAAGGCAGGAATCAGGCCTGCAGCATGTAATGAAGGCTGTGACATGTTGCAGACCCCCTTCCTGCCTTCTGAGACAGTGAGGAAAATGGCAACAGTGGCTACAGTGACAGGCCATCATTCCCGTCAGGATGTCCTCCCATTTTGTGGAGAGAATGCAGGAACAATGGGCCTGGTCCGCAGTTGGGATATGCAAACAGGGAGCTGGCATATCCTGGCTCGTGTAGGTGGTGCCTAAGACATGTATCCTTATCACTCAGTTTTAATATGACTCCTCAATTGTTTGAACTAGTTTTTGTGGAAATGTTATTAATCTCACTAGCATTGGTCAAATCCCCAACACCATGGTGTTGCTTTTCTAATAACTACATAGTTTCCAGAAAATATACTGAACCAATGTTGACTTTTTAAATAGTAAAAGCTCCTTGTGCATACAGCCTATACCATCTGTGGCTTCTATATCTGGCTTCAGCTTACAACTTAGAAATTCACACATGCCACAGTACACTTTATCTATCTATAGCATTATATATTGGTTAAGAAAGCACGATAGTTAAAACGTACATAGACAATGTTAGTCTCAAACATTATGTCAGTCTTATGGTGGTAGGGAACTCTTTTGCACTATTTCCAAAATGAAACCTTAAAGCACCTTTTTATTTTTTTTAAAAAAAAGATAAGGGGCAAAAGAATCATTTTAACAGATTTCTGGGAAGCACTGAAAGCAGAACTGTGAGAATTTTAAAAAGGGACATTCAATGGATGATTGTGACATGTTTTAGCACAACTGCAAGTTGCTCCAAAATAGCATGAACCCCCTCTGAAATCTACAACATGTTTAATGGAAGATGATAATACAGAACAGCAGTGCTGACAGAAATTATTTTGGGGATATAACATATGAGGATTTTCCCTCAGGAGCATCAGATTCATTTCTAAATTCTCACAACTGATCACAAGGGGTCTTGCTTAGAGCATTAACTTTCTCACTTTTTAGCCTCGTTAAATGTTTTCCACATTAATTTATCTGCTCAGGAACTCCAGTATATGTATGATATGTATGAAACTCTCATGCATACAAAAAATTCTAGAAGCCCGTTCATAGTACACAGCTATAGTGCTATGATTCCATGTTAAATGCCATGATTCCATCCTATGGAATTCTGGGCTTTGCAGTTTAGGGAGGGCATTTAGAGTTCTCAGCCAGAGGTTTCTAGTGCCACTCTAAACTACAAACCCCAAAATTCATTGGAAGTGACAATGTCAGTTAAAGTGCTCATACACTTTAATTGTGTAGTGTGAGAGGGCCCCAAGGATGTGTTTTAGCTTACATGTTCAGTCCAAGAAGAGCACTAGATAATCCTGTCAGTCCTCACTATCAGCCTAAGGGAACTGAGATTCTTAGAGGAAATATGGGCAGTGATAGGCAATTTTTTCCCCAAGGGAAGCTTATTCATCATTGTTAACCTTCTTAAAGAAGAAAGAAATACTGGAATTGCAGGCAAGCTGACTGTAGTGCCTCAAATTAACAGGCCCTCTAAATATTTTTAAACCAAATTTCAAGTTTACATCCTGGCTAGAACAATACACATTTTGAGAGCATTGCTGTGGGGCCTCTTAAACACAACATAATTTAGAGCCTCAGCGTGACTTGATACAGTTGTTCTGAAAAGACCAGAAACCTTCTCACAAGTCAAAATCATTGAATGAAAGCATGGAAAAGGAAATGTCATTCTTTAGTCACCTATTAAATTACCCAATCACAAAATGGATGAGGAGTTGGAGAAGGCTCCAAAGGGTCTACTACACAGTATGTGTCTCCCAGATTCTTACTTAAAAGAGCCAGAGATCAATGAGAAGTGTGTGTGGGGGGAACCAACAAATTGCCCACATTGCCCATTTTTGCCGTATTTGTGCCAAACACTAAGGCCTCATCTATATGGGGGGGGGGATATGATCTGCTTTGAAGAAATAGCTATTTGAAGTGTTAGTACCTGTCTTAATGGTTAATAGAGCCTCCTTAAACTTTGCATGCTCCATAGCCAAGACTGTGGCCGTGAGTGAATTACTTGCACTTTTAAATCTGCCACTGCCAAAAATCCAACATGGCAGCAAGCTCTGCCCCCATGCTCATCTGGTCAATCAGCTTGTGCTATCTCAGCACAGCAAGGTGAATGCAACTGTCTGAATTATCAGACAGCCATATCCAGGGCCGGTTTATGGAATTTTGGGGCCCCCTGCAATGCTTTACTTTGGGGCCCCCATATGTTTATCTCAGATCAATGTAACCTAACCTATTCACCGTACAGGATGTTCAGATTATAGTAGGACCCCTGTATCCATGGGTTCATTATCCATGGGACACAAAACAGCACATCTACCATAGAGTCTTCCTAGAAAATGTGTCTTCCCTAGCCCTTTTCTAGGCCCTCCAAGGCAACTCTATGGTATTTTAAACCAGAAGTCCCATTATTTTCAATGGGTTTCACTATTATTCATGGTTTTCAGAATCCACGACCCCCCGAACCAATCCCCAGTGGATAAGAGGGGCCTACTATATTACATAATTTGCCACCAATAATTTAGTTTAAAAACTATATTATAGGTACTAACATAATATTTTTTGTTTATTAGCAATTAATGTAATGGTGTAGATTTCCTCAAAGAAAATAAAGAGTAGACTACAAGCTAAACATGAGTTAGCAGTGTGATGCAGCAGCAAAAAATGCCAATGCGATTCTAGGCTGCATTAATAAGAGTAGTGTCTAGATGAAGGGAAGTAATAGTATCACTCCATTCTGCTTTGGTCAGACCTCACCTGGAATACCGTTTCCAATTCTGGGCACAACAATTCAAGAAAGATACTGAGAAGGATGGTGGCAGCTCTGGAAGGCATTACGCCCTATGAAGAATGGCTTAGGGAGCTGGGTATGCTTAGCCAGGAGAAGAGAAGGTTGAGAGGGGACATGATAGCCATGTTTAGGTATTTGAAGGGATGTCATACTGAGGATGGAGCAAGTTGTTTTCTGCTGCTCCAGAGACAAGGACATGGAGCAATCAACTCAGACTACAGGAAAAGAGAATCAACCTAAACATTACGAAGAACTTTGTGACAGTAAGACCTGTTTGGAAGTGGAATTCACTACCGGGGAGTGTGGTGGAGTCTCCTTCTTTAGGTTTTTTTAAACATAGGTTGCATGGCCATCTGTCAGGAATGCTTGGATTGTGTGTTCCTGCAGGGCAGAAGCCAATTGGATGGGATGGCTGTTGGGATTCCTTCCAGCCCTATGATTTTAGGCTGCATTCAGAGCCTGGGAAAGTTACTCTTGGATTACACCTCCCAGAATCCTCCTGCCAGCACCCTTCTCAAGGTCTGGTTGCATTGTTCCTTTTCCAGCATTCTCTAGCCCAGTGGTTCTTAACTTGGGGTCCGCAATGTCCTCACAGGGGGTCCACAGAGGCTTGAAGGCTGCTTGGCCCACCTCCTCCCTGTAGTGGAGCAGCCACGTGACAGGAACGAAGGCAAAGGCTGGCTGGCTTGGCCTGCACATTGCCATTCAATCTACTCCAGCCACAAACTTGCAGGAAGAAGCAAGAGTGTCTCTGAGGGAAAGTTTAATGGATGGTGTAATTGTATTGTTGTTGTTGTTAGCTATCATTATTAGCTATTATTATTAGGGTTTTAAATCTTGAGTTAAGTCTTGGGGCAACAAAAGATATTTAAAGGGGGTCCCTGGTAAAGAAAAGGTTAAGAACCACTGCTCTAGGCCAATGCCTCTCACATAACACTAATGCGATACTGGTGTTTTAGTGACAACAATAAAACCATTGTTCCCAGTAATATTACTCCAAATTTTTCTTTATATTCTTCTGTTAAAAGAGCTAGAGTGTTGCAGAAGTTTCAGCATTGCCCTATGACTGTGGAGACCAGGGTTTGAATCCTTACTCAGCCATGAATACCCACTGGCTGACCTTGGGCAAGTCACACTCTCTCAGCCTCAAAGGAAGTCAAAGGCAGATCCCCTTTGAACAAACCTTCCCTAGAAAACCCCATGGTAGGTTGGCCTTAGTCAGAAATAATCTTGAAGGCATATGGGCAAACACACATAAATTTCTTTTGCAGGCTGAACTCAGTTGGTAGCAAGGAAAGGAAGCTGAAGAAGACCAAGGGGGGGAAAGGGAGGGGAGAGGAACCAAGACATGTTAAAAGCAGCTGGAAAGATGGGCTGGAGGGGATCTATGTGCAAGGAAGGAAAGGAAAGGAAAGGAAAGGAAAGGAAAGGAAAGGAAAGAAAGAAAGAAAGAAAGAAAGAAAGAAAGAAGCCCTTTCTGAGGGAGACAACCCTCAAATTCCCTGTCTCTCTCTCACACACACACTCACCCTCTCCGACGTGCCTCTCCCTCCAGCTTCTGCTACGGAGGGCTGCTGTTTCTTTCTCTTTCTCTTTCTCTTTAGTTTTGGAGAGGCTGTTTTGTTTGTTTTTTTAAAAAAAAAGCCAGCAGGAGGTTTTTGGAGGAGGAGGGTAAGAGGGGGCTCCTCCTGGCTGTCTCCTGGCTGTCTCCTTCGTCAGATTAAGGAGGCCAACACGGGGCCCTCTCTTGACCTCGGGGCCCCCTGCCAATGCTGATTTGGCAGACAGGTTAAACCGGCCCTGGCCATATCCCCTACGGAGCTTTTTAAAAACTCTGGGGAAAACTCCAAAGGCTTCCCTTTGAAGCTTTATGGGGGATTTGGCTCCCCCCTTCCGAATAAGATGTGTCAATGCAAATGCCTATTTAGACAGATCACCTTCCATGTGATTTCTTAAGGATTGTGTTCACTGTTTAGACAGGACCTTATAGATGTTAACTGGGTCAGGACATTAACTTGGACTGAAGAACAATAAGTGGTGTTTAAAAAAAGAAAAAGACCCATTGTTAGTACATGAGTTCAAGAAATGATAGGACCATATTAAAACCATCATGGAGAATATTATGATTCCCAAATGCAAAGCAAAAGTGACAAAGAGTACAGCAAATGCAGAGCTTTGATAGATAATCTCTTCTCTCCGTGACCTAGGACTGTGACAGGCCTCCACATAGGAGTCTTCAGACTATGAAACATGTGCTTCTCTAGATTTTTTTTCCTATATGCAGTTGCCCCTTCATATTTGCTGGGGTTTGGTTCCAGGACCCCCCGTGGGTACCAAAATCTGTGAATACTCAAGTCCTATTATATGCAATGTCATAGCAAAATGGTGTCCCTTATATAAGATGGCAAAATCAAGGTTTGCTTTTTGGTTTTTTTTTTTTTAAAGAATATTTTCAAGCCGTGAATACTTAAATCTGTGGATCCCAAATCCATGGATATAGAGGGACAACTGTAGATCTATTCTGTATGTTACATTTGATTAACACAATATACATTCTGTGATACTGATAGTCATAATACTGATATTGATAGTCATGAATCCTACAGGTTGAAGGCTGAAACATATCCAGTGTGTGTGGGGGGGGTGAGTCATATTTCATCTTCAATCAGGGTTACAATGAAGTAGCCAATTTGGTCTGACAGATAGATATATCACTGGTATAGTCATTAACTTCCTTATTCCTAAATTGGATAAACAAAATAGGAGTTAGTTATTTCACAGTATGGGGCCATTCCATGGTCTATCAATGGTATAACCATCTGTTTCAAAGTGGCCTTAGAGGTTTATGAAGTTTATGTGTTACCCTTGTGTCTTTCCTGGTGCCAAAGCATAGTTGACCTTTCATAGTAGCCAAGGTTTGATCAGATCCCTGGCAGCCTAGCCAGCAGCCAGATTCCAAATATCAGCTGCTTTGGAGAGTTCCCAGCTCCCTGGTCACAGTTGCCATACTCAGTGTATTATTCCCATAGATAGACTATGATTGATTTGTGACCGCTATGGTTTTAGGCATTCTAAATCAAAATCTAAAAGCAACTTCAACTGTAATTTTCTTTTACAGACAAATAATATTGAACATTTAGATACTTTGCAGAGCTCAACAAAATTTCACTCAAGTTGATGGGATTCTTTTACCAACCACAGTAAATTTTGGGTCAGACTGCCAGAACTGGGGCATTCCTATAAATGATGAAAAATCTCATCTTTCAGTTAAGTTGGGTGGTTTCTTGCAATACAGTCATTTGAATAATCCATGCCTCTTGGTCCTGCCCCCCCTTATGTCTTTCCTTACAAGGTGTGTGTGGGGGAACTAAAGAGTAAGAAAATGCAGTAAATATAAAACTAGGATCAGAAGCCTTACAACAGGAGTAGATAACTTGAACAGGAGTAAGTTTAACTTGAAACAGTTAAACTACAGCATACCATCAGGTCCAGCCAACAACATTTGGAGGTCACAAGTTATCCACTCATGTTGCAATGGTACAAGTCCTGGATTTTGTTGAAATAAACCCCCAAGGGTATGACAGTGTTGCAGCAAATCTGGATGGAGCAATTGCTTATTGCAACTCCACTGATGCAGAGATATGGAGAGGACTAGACAGAAGTACTTATGATAATTAGTATGGTTCAGTCTTCATCAAAAGGACCATGACCCCCTATTCCACTGGGGCTCTGTTGAAAATACATTGTTGTATCCATAAACCATGAATTAAAACTCTAAAAGCGTTTGCCAGTGCTAGATGTCAGTATCCCTATCCTAGTCTGAATATTGGGTGTTGACTAGGCCCTCATTCTTTTGGAGGTGGTAAACTTGTGACTGGGCTCTACTGCTCAGACTGCAGGTAGAGCCACATGACTGTTTCTCCATATTTAAAAAAAATGCCCTCTTTATAGACAACTAGATGCCAGGAAAAAAGGTTCTTCTCACCTAGCTGCTTTTAACATGCTAATTTTCTCTATGCAAATAATCATTTTTATGGAGTTATCTGGGTCTTCTCTAAAGTCTGAATTTAAACACACATTTCTCAACTCACAAAAAAAAAAAAAGTCTACCTTTCCACAGGTATATATTGGACATTATCAGACATGGCAAAAATCACAGGATTACAATGTCAGGGTAGCACAAATGCCCCCTGCTATTGCACAACATCACTTGTCCTCACATTATTACCCCATGCTCCAGCTGCGAAAAAGGCTTTTTTTTTCTCAAGCCATGAATAGATAGTCAATAATGATTTGTTGTCCTCTTGACTGTGGACTTTTTCAAACAGGGGAAAAACCCCTGGGGAGGTCAGGAGAAGAAAGTGGCTGTTACACTTACAGAGACCTGTTTCAGACAGCTCAGCCCTCCTCCTGACCTCCTCCCGACCTTCCCCCATGCTGTGGGTGCTGCTTTTTATTGATGGAGGTTTTCTGTTAATACAAAGTGGCACCCGCAGCATGGGGGAAGGTCGGGAGGAGGTTGGGAGAAAGTCTGGAGGAGGACGGAGGAGGACGGCATCATCTGAAATGGGGCTCTGTAAGCGCAACAGCCCTGTTCTTCTCCTGACTTCCTCGGGGGGGGGGGGTGTCCCCATCTGAAGAAGTCCTGTGTGTGAAAACACATCCTGTTGTAATTGCAAGATTACAGCATGAATGGGCAGTCCTCATGTGAGAAAACATCTGGGTAAGAATGCAAAAATTCAGCACAGGGTGCTCTTTTTATGAACTGTCCCCTGCAGCTTGCACATTTTTAGGTTTTTTTCAGTGCTTGTGTGTTCATTTACTTTCTCAATTAAGGGGTTTTTGGAGTTTTAAGTGTGCTCAGGTCTTCTTGTTAGAATTGCCTAAATGTCACCCATGCCAAATCATAGAAGTAAACTCCTGTTCTTGAAGTGCTAGTGCTCATCGTGTGATAATTCCAAGGCATTTCTTTCACATGAGTACAGCTATGTGCGATAATAAGTGCTATAATGCCATGATATTCTTGCTATCTTCATTCGCAGAATTACAGCATTTTTAGACACTAGCCTGATAATGTCCATAGTTACAATGTACAGCAAGTAAAAGTTCCATGGTCACAGCACCCATAGAATTCAATAAGCAAGAACTGCAAATCTTAAGAAGAGAAGCAAGAGAAAGAAAGTAGGGAAGGTGGATAGTTAAGAGCTGACTTTATCAAGTGCCATCAAGCTTGGTCACAGCAGTGCATTTATATATGACAGAAGGTTTTGAACATAAAAGTCAAGATGACAGAAGGTTTCAAGCACAACACTTCACATGACAGATTGTTTTAAAGACACTTCCTAACAAGTCATGATAGATGATACAAAAACAGACGATGATCAAGGAAGTCAATGTACCCAGAGAGGTTATAAACACAATCACATTAGAGGCAGATGAGGATTTGGAAGATAGAGAATGATTAGGTGTATAGAAAGACAAGAAGAGCCCCAGAGACTAATATTATTATAATCTGGAAGTTGAGGATTGTACAGTAATGCTTGTAAGGAGCATTAGAGTCTGCTATGACATCAACCCAAATAATCGACAAATTCAAATCTGTCTTTGGGGAGAAATATTGAAATATACATTTAGAATCAAACATCAAATTATTCATATTTTCATTTTCTTTAGCAGCTCTCAAAGGAAGAAGAGCTGCATGGGGGAAAACAAAACTTCTAATACAGGCAAAACTACTCCACTGAGGATCAACTCTTAAGTTTAAAGTTTTCCGTCCTCTGCACCAGAGACATATACATGCAAACACACACTTTCCCCCGCCCTTTTGGGACAGGGTATTGGAAAATAAAAACATATGAAATGAATTGGGGTGGGAAGTCAAACACAGGCCACTAAATGGTGATATCAAACAGGCCATGAGCTTAATTGTGACCCAAACAATATAAAAAAGTTTAAGTTAAAAGTTGCAGATGATTTTCATACTTCCTGCAAATATATTGGTTACACAACTTGATATCATATGTGACTTCCTGAGAAGATGTAACATGAATCCATAAGATAAGAATGATAAATTGCAGATTATATTAGGAAAAGAAGAATGAAGAGCAGGAGGGAGTAGGTGGATTAGTTTAGATGCTAATCCAGATGCTTGTGCACTGTGAACAAAGGGGAAAAAGCTTCAGTTTCCACCTTCATCCGAAACGAATTCACATTACTAGGCCTGTTCACCTGAGAGAAAAGAATTGTTGTCCTGGTTGTTGTCTGCAAAGATCCGAAGCTAAGAAACGTTCACACACAGTAAACATGCTTTTATACATGAGTTTACTATACCACAGAAGTATAGTATACAGCACACATCACCCTCACTGGATCATCTTTAATACTTCTAGACAGACAGCCCTGGCAGACAATAGAAACGTTTCCACAAGAACAACCAGCTTTCTCAAATGCTTTAGCAGTGTGGACTGCAGTCAGCTGAACTATGATGGCAACACATTTTTTAATTTTCATTCCATTTCATTTTTAGACATTTTAAGTGGATTACAATAAAAATTAATTTAAACTCATTAGATTAAACTACATTTTTTTAAAAAACAACAACAGAGAAACAAATAAAAGTTCACATCATCTCCAGACACTATTTAAAATGACTTTCCTTTATTTATTTGTATTTGTACACATGTATTTAAAAATATTTACAAGCTGGCCTTGGTTTTAAATTCCTGGAGAAGCAGACATAATTATAATTGAAAAAACAAGTACATTAGAATACAAAGGACAAAATAATGGGGGGAAAGCCAAAAACCTCCCATAATATAGAAGCCAATAGTATTAGGAGAAAAAAAGCATCTCTGTTAAAATTGTCTACAATACTCTGAGAGGCCAGAGGAAAATTAAAAACATCCACACTTTTTAGGCTGGTGCCCTAAAGACGAAAAGAGGAACAAATTCCAAATGCAGAGTGCCTCTATTAGAAGGCCCCATCTCTCATCACAGCCCAGCAAACTAAGAAGACGAGGAACAGGGATACAGGGAAGAGGGAATACACACAACAAAGCTGCAAGATTGTGCCCCCCCCCGCCACTGTCCACCAAGTTCAAGACATCACTTGCTTGGAGACCCAAACACATGATTCTCCTTGCTCTGATAACTGAACGAGAACACGATGAAGCTTTCATGTTTTGCAATGGCTTGTGACAGATTCACACAGAGCAGTGGTAGAGTGTCCAAGGGGGCTATTTTGCATCCCAGGACTCTCCAGGGGCTTTATGGTCTGCCAAGAATGCCAAACCACCACCACCACTTCAACAACAAAAAAGGGAATCCCCTTTCACATTATATAATTATAGCACTATGATGCCACTTTAACTGCCATGGCTACACCCTCCTTAGCTTAGATCCTTAGCTGCTCCACCCACCCACACAGATGTTGTAACTCTCTAGATCCTTGGCTGCCTTCCTTCACGGTGTCCTGCACCTACACAAGGTGTAGGGGAATGGGGAAAGTAGCCAAGGATCCTGAAAGGCTACAAACTTCCAGATTCTTGGCTGACTTTTCCCCACCCCATCCTTCTGATGCCTTGCAGGTGAAGGGGAAATAATAGCTCTGGATGTCATGCAGGGCCTTTACCTCCCACTGCCAGAGTCTTTCTCCCTACACAAGACCTCTTTGAAAACTACAAAGGAGATTTTCAACAGGGCCAAAATGCCCCGTTACTGCCCTGCCACCTCCTCTCCCGTTCCTGCCATGGAATAATGTAAATCTTTCACACATTTACCTTAATTCTGCAACAGGAACGGGCTCCCCCTCCTCTCGCTGGCTGGCGGTAAATACAGCCGTCGTAAGTCTGCTTTTACAACCGGCCATCTGAAACGTTATCACATTATTGCGTGATAACAGCTGGGCAGTAAATTTAAAAAATAAAACTCCCCCAAACATAAAATCAATTCACCAAGCACAAAACACACTTTAAATCACACAATCAAAACAGGGAGGGTAAAATAAAGGGTGACACTTACCTGGATGTCCAGATCGTACCAGGAAGCGCTCAGAACAGACCTCCCCTCCGCAGCTGTCATTACAGAACAGGAACTGGGCTCCTGTTTGCACACCCATGATTGCGTGATAGCAACAGAATGGCAGGTCTATTTATGATGAAAAATTGTGATTACATTGTTCTGGAACAGTCACGGGAGCAGGATGGATGCAGGACAGAATGGGGTCAATGTCATCCAAAAAGGAAAACCTTTCCTGACTCTGTTCCGTTCCTGCCACAGGATATATAGCCCGTGTGAAAATCTCCAAAGTTTTCCAAGATGTCTAGCAGTGGGGAGAAATTTGATTAAATTATTTGTTCCCCCCCCCCACTGCAGGAATGAATAATTTAACACAGCATGTTCCCAGGGTTTGACAGGGTTGAGGGATACAAAAACAGGGATCCCAGGGCCACACTTTCCCCACCCATGATGCAGAGGACATGAGAAAAGGAATAATCAAGCAGAAACTGGATACTTCTTTCCATATTTTTGATGGGTTTTCTACTTCATGCTAGCAGTTTAGGTCACTGTTGTGGCCTCTAGAGGGTGAGAATAACAAGAGGCACAGCTCCAACATGCTTGAGCCCTGAGGCTGATGAAGGGCCTTCCCTCCATTCCAACTGCCAATGCTGTGACTTCTGATGGAGAAAATAACAGCAAGGCACAGTTCCATCAAGCCTAGGCCTAGCAGCTTATGAAATGCCCTTCCTCCATCCTTGCTACCACTGCTGTGGCCTCTGAGGGAGAAAAGAAGAGACACCGTCTGCTGGACTTAACCCCCAAACTCAGTACCAGCCCCTTTTCTTTGTGTGGCATGTCTCATTTAGATTGTAAACTAGAGGGCAGGTAACTGTCAAATTAAAAAATTGTAAACCACTCTGGGAGACCTTTTGGCTGAATAATAATAATAATAATAATAATGATGAAGAAGAAGATTTTATTTCTTACCTGCCTCTCCCCAAGACTCCAGGCAGGGTACAATATGAATTAAAATACAATATATAACACACAAGTAAAAACACATAAGAATAAAATAAACATTACATTAAAATCATCCATAAAAATTTAAAATTCATAGATTAAAATCAGCTGGGTAGGCCTGCCAGAAATGCAGGGTATATGTACTCTAAAACAAACAAACAAATGAATAAATAAATAGAGTTATTTGAAAGATTGTTTGCATTTCTAATTAAAATCTAAAGACTGTGATTCAGCTGGCTGAAGACTTCTTGTTAAAGCTCAAAGTTTTTCCCAGGTGGAAAGTATGAAGTCAGAAGGCACGCCACTTACTCTAAACAAGCCAGTTCCTCTCACTGGATGGATCTGTCAAGAGATTACCTGGCTGTGGCTAGCCCCATTAGCTTGTTTGAGGGAGCTGGTGGATGATGTTCTATTCCTCTTTCCTCCTGAAGAAGAGTGCTTCCTGACTTAAAAGGTTGTCTGCTTTACTACTCGCAGAAGGTGGCCTATAATAACAGGATGAAGGGGGAAATGATCTTAACCTGTTTCCCATCAATTGCTGGTACCAGAATTGTAAATGGCCAGTCTGTTATCATTGCCATTGTGGTGGTGATTTTCCCAGCTGGTGTAAGGAATGCAGGCTGAAAAATCTTGAAGCCAAGGTGATTCTAGCTGCATTAATAGGAGTATAGTGCCTAGATCAAGGGAAATAATAGTACCACTCTAGTCTGCTTTGGTGAGAGCCCACCTGGAAACCTGTGTCCAGTTCTGGGCACCACAATTCAAGAAGGATGTTGACAACCTGGAGTGTGCCCAGAGGAGGGCAACCAAAATGGTAAAAGGTCTAGAAACCATGCCCAAAGAGGAGTGGCTTAGGAAGCTGTGCATGTTTAGCCTGGAGAAAAGAAGGGTTAGAGGGGACATGATAGCCATGTTTAAATATTTGGAGGGATGTCATATTGAGAATGGAGCAAGCTTGTTTTCTGTGGCTCCAGAGACTAGGACATGGAACAATGGGTTCAAAATACAGGAAAAGAGATTCCATCTAAATATTAGGAAGAATTTCCTGATGGTAAGAGTTGTTCAGCAGTGGAACGTACTGCCTCATAGTGTGGTGGAGTCTTCTTCTTTGGAGATTTTTAAACAGAGGCTGCATGGGCACCTGTCAGGTGTGCTTTGATTGTGTGTTCTTTCATGGCAGGGGATTGGACTAGATGGCCCTTGTGGTCTCTTCCAACTCTATGATTCTATGATTCTATGAAGCCAAGCCAGCTGTCAGAGCCATGTAGCTGTAAGAAATGCTCCCTGGCTGTTGTTGTTGTTACCATCATCATTGATTTGTATAGTGCCATCAGTGTACATAGCCCTTACACAAATGGTTTACAGGTGTTGATTTGAAAGTTCTCTCCCCTCAGACTTACAATTTAAGGATTGCAAGGAAAAGGGCCAGTGGGGGAGAGTATTAAGTCCAGCAGATGCTGGCTGCTGTTCCCATGCCAATAGGTGAACCCATTCTGTGCCAATAGGTGAATCCATTCTAAGTCTGAATTTTCAAGATAAATTCTAGGTGCCAGATCAATTTGGGGGAGAGGGTTTAACATCTTGGCCAGCTCCTTTACAGTATGGACTTAAACCAAAATTTACAGTCATACTGTCATGGAAGCCATCAGTCACCACAGATCCTGGAAGCAGAGGCCTTTCCTGCCAGAACAGCTGCTGTGCCTCTAAGCACCATCCTCTTTCTGTGCTCTGGGAAGGCTGGTTTCATTTGGAGTTTATTTTTAAATGAAAAATAATTCATACTAGGAAAGTAAACACCACCAATTAGACAATCATGTTGACAATCATGTTGAATTGAATATTATGGTATGTCCTCCTGTTCTGTGTGTACATATGTACCACAAGGATATAGCATAATGAGCTTCTCCACTCAAACAACCATGACTCGAAGGAGTGTTCCTGATGAGGAGCACAGCAAAGCAGCAGGGAGGCTCATGTGGGGACAGGTGGGTAACCCTTTTAAATTTTTTTTTAAAGGCAACCAACAGCATCTAAAAGCAAAATGGCTACCAGTAAAGTTGTTTAAGGAATTGCAACATTTGCTCCATCATACTGGTCACAATCAACAAAGTAGCACTGAATGGACATGTTTCTGAGATGTCTTCAGAGGTAGACATACCTATAATGCATTGCAGCAGTGTAATGTGCTGCATGTAATTCATTGATTATCTAAGGACTTTATCAGACACTCAAAATATGGTATCATAATGATGCCACATAACTGCATTAGGGTGCGTAGATCAGATGACGTCACCCTTTCATGGTTAAAAACAGCCCAAAACCCATACCTTTTAATTGACGCCTTAAGTCATCAATAGATTCCCCCTGCTGTTTTTGTGCTGGCATTGCTGGCATGTGAAACCATTTAACATGCCAGCAATTTAACTGGGCCATTTAACTCTCATGCTTACTCTGACAATGGCCGGTCTGGCATGAACACTTCCAGGTGAAATCAGGACATCCAGGTAAGTTTTGCTCTTTTTATGACCCTCCCCGGATTACTTGGGTCTTTTAAAGTATATGTGTGTGCTTTTTTTCAACTTTAAATGCTTTATTTTTGGTTTTAATTTTCAATTTCCTATGTGACAAAGTCTCATGGGATTTCAAGTGAGGAAGTGAACGGGTCTCCATTCACTTCCTCTTTATTGCCAGAGCTGCCTTTGTTGGGAAAGGAGGTAACTGTGGGGGAGCGTTCTTTTGCTGGCATAATTTTTTTTTTATGCCAGCAAAGAATGTTTTAAGGGCAGCATCTGATAAAGTCCCTAGTGAAACTGTCTTGGGTGCCAGCATGGGGATGCCATAGAAAGGGGTGGGTGGGTGGGTGGTACATGCAATCCATGTGTTGGAGACTTGTTTTGTAGTAACAACAGGCTACCCTCCCCCAGAAAAAAGGCCTAGTAGACTACATACAGCCCATATGTGCCCACCACAGTTTAAACAGTCACTGCCTAGATTAACTGAGCGATCAGGGATCCTATCACTCTGTACGGACTGAAACAAATTGGACATCCATAGGTGCTGTTTCTCTGTTATGTTGGGAAGAGGAGTTAGGAATACCAGCACTCCCAGATTTGGGTTTTTGTAGCCTTCTCTGCTACCTCCCCACCCCACTCCTACCAAGATTTTATCATTTTCTACATATCACATTTCATAAACTATTGATTTGATGTTTTCTCCACAAAAATAGTATTTCCCCCTATTGGCTTGTATGCCAGCAGTGTTGTTTTTAGTCCATTAAGCTAAGATGCAGCATTTGTGCTTTGTTTTGCAAAGCCTGCTAGGATGCTTTTTGTTGGAGATGCTAGAAAAAACTGAAGGCAATCCTGTATCATCAAGTAAATTGAAAACTCAGGTCATAACCAGATTATTATAGTTTCCTGTTGAAACAGGAGGAAAAAAACAGCCATAAAAAAGTCAATGCAAGTCCACTTAAAAACATGTTCACAGAGGAATGAAAAATATAGGAAATCAAAGGGGAACACCACTCAGGACAGAAAGGAAAGATCTTAAATGCATCACTGTTACCCTAGAAGAGGCTCAATTGCTTCTTATCTTTGGTCTATTACTGTTAATTACAGCAGCTGCATTAAAAGCCAAAGCAATTGAACTTATATAGTGACTGAACGTTTCTTTAATATATCCCCCCCCCAAAAAAAACCTCCCAAACAGAACACTGTTCCACACTCAGAAAGCCTTTATATTGAAGTTAAAGTCAGGCATTAAAAGGAGTTGTTATTGTTGTTTTATACATTATCTAATCAGAATATAATTGTTTAAAAATGAAAAACAGAAGAGCTTGAATAATAGAGTACTCACAAATGCATGATTTGAATAGCATATCTGCCCACAATTTTGAGAAAAAGTAATCTATGAGGTAGCAGTAAGGTAGGGGTATAACATACAGTAAGGTCAAGGAACGTATGACCTCACTACACCCCTCACCATTGGCCAGGTTGGCTAGGGCTGGTGGAAACTGGAATACAACATCTGGAGGAAACAAGGGTTGCATCTGCACTATAGAAATGATGGAGTTTGACACCATTTTAAGTGCTGTAGTTCCATCCTGGGATTTGTAGCATTACAAGGTCTTTAGCCTTCTCTACCAAAGAATGCTGGTGCCTCACCAAATTATAAATCCCAGGATTCTGCAAGATGCAGCCGTTGCAGTTAAAGTGGGGTTAAACTGCATTCTTTCTACAGTGTAGATGTACCCAAAGTCTTTAACTCTACAATGGGGAAAGCACATTGCAGACTAAGGGCACAGTCATTTCAGAGGTTGTAGAAAATTATAATTTTTGGACTACAAGTTGGAGAACCCCATTTGCCATACTGGCTGGGAGATGTTGTAAATTATAGTATAAAAAATTGACTTTTCCAAGTGCTGGTTCTTTAAGTTGTGGCAGAGTCCAGAAGATCTTGCAGTGGTAAGTATCAATTTAGGAGATTATCAGACACTGCAAAAACCACCACAGGAGCATGCAAGGATGACGTTACTGTCACGTGAACAGATCCTGGTTTCTGATGACATTGTTGCCCTCGCATGCTCCTTCTGTGCTGCAGAGTAAGGCATCACTTTTCATTAATGGAACCTCAGTGAAAAGCAATGCCTTACTTGCAGCTGCAGCACAGGAGGTGCACACGAGGATAATGAAGACATCTGAAACCAGTACCAATTCGCACAACAGTAACGTTATCCTTGCATGCCCCTGGAATGGTTTTTGCAGGCGTCTGATAATCTCCTTTGTGCAGAACATTGTCACCAGATGTGATGACCACACACATTCAGAGAGGAGGCAAATATTTAGCCATAATTGGTAAAATGTAACTTTCATGTTTGGATACAGCATTATTTGCTTGCACTTTTTCCAAGGTTGCACAGAGATGGCAAGTGAGGTCAGATTAAATCTGCCAGTTCCAAGAAGCCTAGGTCTCCAGTTCCTTGCTTCCTTCACAATTACTGCACTTGGAGCCTTTTTTTTCTTCTGCCCCCAATTCCAATGCTAGCATAATGCAACCGGTTTCTAACTGTTGGTGGCAACATCACTGCCTCTAAAGAAACCATTGTGTTTTTACAAGGCTGAATCCTATTCTCAATCAACATTATTTCAAAGTATACACCTATAGGATGATGCCATGGCATCACTTTATACAGTTAATAGATGAATTAATGTGACAGATCCCCGTTCATGTTAGCCCCACATTTCCAGCCCTTGGACTCCTATCACTTTCCTTGCACTTTTACCCTCAAAATCCCTCCTTGGGTCTGGTATACCTCTATGCTGGCCAAGTCACTGTGTTGATCAGTAGGTCAGTGTGGGTAAAGTGTGACCAGTTCTCTGTTTCAATTCTTAAATGAAAACAGTCAGACACAGTTGTAGAAAATAAAACCAGTGAAGTTTTACTGTATAACAATTGAGTTAAACATAATCTCTGTGAACCCTTCCCACATTCCCAGCTCCTCAAACATGTTCATATCTTATTAATTCCTATCTTCCTAACTGGCCTCTACTCTGTCTCCACTTGCCCTAACTCTTTTTCAAACAAGCTTCTTTTCCCCTGTAGCCCCACCCCTTATAGCTGTGGTTGGCTGGCTCTAACCAGGCTTGCTTATCTTCATACTTCACAGCTGGTAACACACTTCCTGGGCTTTTCAATTTCATCCTGCAGATTGTAAGAATGGATATCAAGAAGAAGGAGAAGGTAGTGGTGCTGGTGGAGGAGGAGGAAGAGAAGCAGCAGCCATCACCACCACCACCACTCTCTTAATCATTTTGGTAGTCTCAACTAGAGTAAACCATTGAATCAATTGCTGAATAATAATCAACACGTATGTACATCCCATTGATTTAATGAGTCTCCACTAGTTGGGACCACCAATAAGATTCAGGCCATCATTATTATTATTTTAAAAGAACTTAAAAGAAGAAAGAAACTATTCCAGAACACGGCCTCACAGCCCAAAACCAAAAAAAAAAAAAAAAAAAACCCAAGGAAAATCTATTTTAAAAGACCTGTTTGCTTACACTGAAAAGTAACATGTCAGGGAGAAGAGTTCAGCCTGGTGCATGTTTCCAAGAAGAGAAAGGAAGGAATGGTTCAAATATGCACAACCACTACCACCACAACGTAGCAACAGTTATGCCTTTTCTTTTTTGCTTATAAATTAGTACAACGGGATTTTTTCTTATTTATTTATTTATTTATAGATATTTACCATTAGTTTATATCTGAAGATTTCAAAATGGCCTTCAGTAATGATAAAACATGAAATAGAAAATAATGCATACAGTCAAGAGTGGAAATACATTTTGTCCATGAAACAGGAAAGAAAAAATCTTCCACATTTGCTTAAAAACAAGGGTTGCTGGATATCATTGTTTGATATCACTGAGAAGAATATTCCTAAGAGTCAGTACTGCTTTGCTCACCATCGTCAGTGTTCAGTCCCACCCTCCTATCTTGGTCTCAAACTGGAAGTTCTGCTACTGCCAAGAGAGAAAGAACAATACGAAGTAGGCATTTCAAGTACACTCCAAAAACTTAATAAGCTTCCTAAAAGCTTCATGGGGACACTTTTCCTTCTGGGCTCCTTCTGGCCAGCAGGTTTACCAACAGATCTCCTATGTGATCTCCTATGTGACGGATCTCGCCTGCCGAACGAGATCCGTCAGATAACAAGCTTGAGTAGCTTTAAAAAAGCACTAAAGACGGATCTCTTTCGGCAGGCCTTTCCTAATTAGATCCCGGCCTCAAGGGATCCTGGCTTCTTTTAGTCCGCTGGCCACTTATTGTATTTTATTGTATTTATTGTTTTTAAATGTGTTTTTAGATCAGTTGGTTTTAATTTATAATTGTTTAATATTTTTTTATGGGGGAGGGTGGGGGGTGGGGGTGTTTGGGGATTTTATCTGTATTGTATTTTATTTTTTGTAAGCCGTCCTGATTGTTTTAACAGAGGGGCAGAGTATAAATAAATATTGTTGTTGTTGTTGTTGTTGTTATTATATAGTAGCAAATACCTGATAGCTAGTTGAGGCTCTTTTATATGCACTGTAGTTGCATCTAATCAACCTCACAACTAGTTCTGAATATTAAACAGGAACTTCTCAGCACAGGAAAAGGCCAAAGATATGCTGAAATGTTTCGTTGGCTTGCTTTCTGCAAGTGTTTTTTGGTTGCTTCATTTATAGATGTAGAGAAATTCTATAATCATTTTTAATGCACAGCCAGTCTACTTGAACCTGTATACTCTCTAGTTGTAGTTATAGCTGGGGTTGGGGTTGTTTCTAATCTAACTGTAGTAGTGAGCTCGCGTTTCAATGCCAGTGCTATGAAGCAGTCCAAAACATGTGAGGTATGAATAAAGAAAAATATATTGTCAAGGATATACAGAGTGTTTTTCACTTAAATAAATAATCACAGCCCATACATCAAATATACAAGAGCAAGGACATCCATTTCACCTCAAAACACATAGTTGAATTCTATCACTTCTTGTCAGAAATCAGTCCCCAAAAATGTACGCTCAAATACTGAAAATTTGTATCTTAAATCATCTGAAACATCTAATTATCCAAATTCATTGGACCTACATAATCCAATGTTTTAAAAAAGACATGCCAAATAAGTTCAAGTTTAGAAATGGCTGGTGCTTGAGGTTTTCTGGATATTTCCCTGGCAATGAAATTAATGGTATTATATAACAGATATCCTGGCCAACACTGGGTGACAGAATAATTACATTTCCAATAAGGTCTGGGAAATTTAACAAATAAACAGAAACAATTTCCTTCTATTTTTATAATTAGAGGCAAATACATCTGACCAAACAAGCCCCTTTTAAACGTATCCTTGCAAACAACATAATTATAGATTTGGAAACTTTGTTAGACAAATGAATATAATTTTGTTTTGGCATGGGTCAACTTCCTCAAAGGGTTTTGCCATTTAAGGTTTTTGTATATAAAAATATATTGTTTTTCTATATAGTTCAGAGACAAGGATAGTAAAAAGTCACTTTTTAAAAAGAAAATAAAAATCATTGAGAAATAAAAGATTTCTTTGCCTGATATTTCTTGAGCTGTGCACATCAAGTAGTAAGAAGCAATGAAATGCTCAATATTCCCTTGTCCCAGTTGATACTTATCTATCATGTCTTGCGTTGTGCAAGATTTCCATGGGGTATATTAATAATTAGACTTGCAGTGAAACACACTTTCCTAACTGTCTATCCTGATTGTGTTGTAGGTTAAAGGCCATGGTCTGAATCTCTGTTCAGATGAAATATATTAAATATGATATTAGTGGTCTAAAACCATATACTTCCCTGGGGACTCCCACTTTTAATAACCTACAGTATAATAGATAAAGCAGAGAGCTGTAATCATTACTAAAATGGATTTTCTGGCAGAATTAGACATCACCTCTAAGAATCAATAATCATTTTAAGCTAACAGGGTGATTAAATGACCTTCTTTTTATTTTCCTTCATGTCGAGTTGCTTTTTATCTTGATTTAGAGCTGCACAGCTAGAACAAAGATAAACAGAGGACTCCAAATATTGCAATGGCTCAGTGAGGCCTATCCATTATGAGAGTAAAAGCCTTCTACACTTTAATCAAGTTTTCACTGCTTTTTAAAGAATAATACTCTCAACATTCTCCATGTAAGTGAGCTATAGTTCATCTAAATGAACTGCACTTTAGAATACTCTTCATTTCATACATTTACGGGCCATTAGCTTTTGACTTTCAGGAGAGGGAATTATGTTTTCAGATCTGATAATTTGCTGCACTCTCCCTCCCCCACCTAAATGGTAACAATTTCATCAAGCCTTTTCATCAATACAGCTTTTTTTTAAAAAAAAAAGTCTGCTCCTTTAATGACTATGGAGATTTTCAGACACGGAAAAATCGTCCCTTGCCGCGCGAGCAGCCTCCCGAAACTGCTGCGCGGCAAGGGTATTTTTCGGACGACGCTGTGCCTCTTGCGAAGCCGTCCGTGTCACTTCCGTGAAGCTTGGGACGGCTCCGCGCCATATTTCAAGCACGGGCAGCCTCCGTGATTGAAATATGACGCGGAGCCGTCCCAAGCTTCACGGAAGTGACACGGACGGCTTCGCAAGAGGCACAGCGTCGTCCGAAAAATACCCTTGCCGCGCAGCAGTTTCGGGAGGCTGCTCGCGCGGCAAGGGACGATTTTTCCGTGTCTGAAAATCTCCCATATCATCCTTTCTTATGATATTCGTTAGTAAAGTTAATTAAGGCAGTCAGGTAATGAACCATGGCTGGAAACTACTGTTTGATTGTGGCTTGCTCAAGCTCAAAGCAAGTGGTTTAGGAGAATAAACCATAGTTTCTACATATTTGCACATTATGGAAAACTGTGGTTTGTTTATAATTGCAATCAGAAACTTTCAGTTCCTTTCCTATTATTAGGGAGCCATATGTTCTCTTTTACAGAAGATAATCCACTGTTTGAAAGACTGCTACAGGAGAGTCCTCTCCCTGAAGTTGTCTTCTTTTTGAAGGGTGTCTTGTCCAAGGCTGTTGCCAGACTGCAGAAATAATGAAGTTTGACACCACTGTAACTGACATGATTTAATGCTATGGAATTCTGGGATTTGTAGTTTGTGCCTTCTCTGTCAGAGAGCTCTGCTGCCACAACAAACTACAAATTCCAGAATTCCATATGCTGGAGCCATGATAATTAAAGTGGTGTCATTATTTCTGCAGTCTGGCAGCAGCCCAAGTCTGATTACAAGTTAAGGAACTAAAAGGAGGGAGACCAGGGACCGTGGCCCTGTCTATAGGGTCAAAATAATACAAACAAGATCAGCGATCCTCTCAAACAGCCATTCACACAAATATGTGTTATTCGGAAGGGGGCAGCCAAATCCACCACAAAGTCCATGTGCGCCGCATCCGGGGCTTCATATGGATTTTCTGAAAAGCTCCATACGATTTCTGAATGTGTAACCATTTGAACACTCATGTTCACATAGATACGAACAGGCAGTGAAATCTGATTGGTTGGATGAGCACAGGGGACACGGCTAGCAAAGAGGGAAAGTGGCTGCTGCTGCCATATTGGATTTTCATCTAAGTGAGGGTCTGGTCAGTCAATCAAATGGTGATTTTATACTTTTTATTTTATTCTATTTATTTGTAAAAACAAAGCGATGTTTGTGTGCACCCTGGGAAACTTTTTTTTTTTATTTGGTGGCAACAGATTTAAAATCACATGTAAATCACACGTGGCTGCCAGCTGGCTAGGGGGTCATATGGAGTTTAGAGGGGCTCTTTTGGCCATGTAGGCAGATCACATCATTGCAAATGCTTGCCTTTTTGTGTTTGTATCCTCCCCCCCCCCCCATATAGACAAGACCCATGAAGTTGACCATCTAAAGTAAGCATCTGAATGGTAGACTCAAGCAGCCATACAGGGCTGTCTGATCACAATCTTATCCATTTGGGGGAGGGATATTTTCATTCTACTTGAATTATTAAGAATAATCTCTAATTTTGCATCTACATATTTTTGTGTGAAGTTTCATATAAATTGGTGTCCCCTTTTGTCTGTCCTCAGCCTGTGACATATGTCCTCTTCTCAGGTGACGTGGAATTGTCTACCCTATCGGATAGGTAAAACACACAGACCATTCTAGGGAGGAAGTTCCAGAGTCTAGGGGCAGCCACTGAAAAGATCCTCTCTCATTTTCCCACCACCATGAAGGTGATGAGACTGAGAGAAGGGCCTCTCTTATGGATCTCAGGGTCTGGGCAGGCTCATATAGGGAGATACTTTCTGTCAGATAGCCTGGACCTCTGCCAGATAGGGCTTTATAGGTCATAACAAGCACTTTGAATTGTGCTGTATCTTCTGTCTTCTAGTAGGGTCCCTAAACCAACTGACTGAGGATTATATGACTGATGATTATATGATGTGTCTTGGTTATTATTTCTTGCATAAAATGAGATCCAGGTTGGCTAACATGGAAATTAATGAAGCAAGCACAGGTAAAATTAATCCATAATATTGGTTAATAAAAAAAATCAAACATTAAAAGTAGTCAAAAACTATCATTTTAAAAGGAAAGTAAAAAAGAAAGGCAGCAACCATCTAAAGGAAAAGCCTCTCTTACTGCAACCCAGATCAGTCACCAAAGCTTGACTTTAAAAAAGAGAAGAAAAAAGCTCAACTAGAATCCTGTTGGGGAGTTACGAATGTGTAAGCACTCTAGTTACAGTGCTATGAAGTGAATACCAGCCTAGTCCGCCCAATCTTCACTAACCTGACAGCAGCCACTGAAACTAATAGGGGCCTGTTCCACTCTCATTCTGGAAGCAGTTGACTGATGTTCCCACCCCCTCATGTGAGTGATCTCCATTGCAACAGGCAACCTGTCACAATTCTCCTCATGCTGGAGATTGCTCATGCAAGGGGAGTGAGTGGGACCATCAGCCAGTTGCTTCCCAATTGACAGGGGAAGAGAAACCCAATAGATCACAGTAGCTGCTTCCTGGTAAGTGGGGATTGGGAGACTTTCATGATTCCTTCATAAACTGGGGGCTACATAGTGATCATGAATAGAAAAGAGTCATGAGTGTGTAAGTCCAGGTTATGCTTTTATAAGTGCTCAACAGAATTCCATCTGTTTTTTACTATACCTGGGGCTGCATGTGACCCCAAGGCTGTTTTTGTGGCTCTTGACCCCCTCTAGACTCCTCAGATTGCTTTTGTTCTTTAAATATATATATATATATATATATATATATATATGTATAGCCTCTAGACTTCACATTTTAAATAGATTGTCAGCCCTTATGCACAATTGTTCTATATTTCAAAACCAGAAGACTGTATTTTTATAGGTTCTAGATTGATTAATTAATTTTATTTATTTATAAGAATATATCTGAAGATTTCAGGGCAGCATAGAATGAGATTGATTTAAGACAATAAATAATAATAATTGTTTTTTTAAAAGGCTAAAAAACATTAGCTCATTTGAATCATTTTTCACTTAGGGCTCATCTACACTAGGCAGGATATACCAGCTCACTGCTGGCATATCCTGACTTTGAAGTTGGTTCGTTCCCACTACCCATTACCTGGAGAAAACAGGATGTCAGTCTGTCACTGAAGCCACCCCCCCATTTTCTTTTTTTTCCTTTTTTTTATTAAAAATATCCATAAAATAATATTATCAAACAAATCAATACAATCAAATCCTCTTGCGCAACCTTACATTTCGCTCACTCACTAACTAAACTAAAATACAACTTCCTCTCCAGCTTATTCATGGTTATTTATGTAGACCTTTGTATCCCATTCACTGTATATATCTTATATTCTTAATTTCCACAAGTTACTATCTATAAAAAAAAATCCCCTTGTTAGACTGCTATTTACCTTGTTCTTGATATATTTAGCCATCGTATATTGTAAAACCATAACCGTAAAACTACATTGGAATCTTACTGAATACGTTGGAATCTTACTGAAACTGTTGAGGGACTGAAGTACTCATGTCTCTTATACGTTTAACAAAATTTATCTTACTGTAGTTGGTTTTAACCTATTAAATATAAACATTATATTTACCTAGGGATTACAGAAAGATTTCCCCATCTTCTCCCAACGTAACTTGAAAATCTGTTCCATGTTTCCCAATGCTCTTCAACGTACTTACCTTTAAGTAATAATGTCAGTTTATCCATTGCCACCATTTCGTATGCCTTTAATAACCACTGGTCTACTGTTGGGGTGTTTGGAGTTTTCCAGATTGAAGCGTAAGATATTCTCACCACTGCTAACAGGTAGAATATTAATTTCTCTTGTCCCCGATCAAGTTTTTCTTCATGTATTCCTAATAGAAATATTTCTGGACTTAAGGGGATGTTACTCTCTAGTCTATCATTAATTATTCTCTGGACTTGAGACCAATTTTTTTTGTTTGCCTTTTCACAGCTCCACCAGAGGTGAAAGAAGGTGCCCGATGTATGTTTGCATTTCCAACATTCGTTTTTCAGATTTTTGTACATTTTGGATAACTTATCTGGTGAGAGTTACCATCTAAAGTACATCTTATACCAATTTTCTTTAATGTTGCTGCAAAGAGTTAATTCTATTTTAGATGACCACATTTGCTCCCATTTTAAAAATTCAATTGAGTGACCAACATTTTGGGCCCATTTTAACATATTGTCTTTAACCGTTTCATCTTCAGTATCCCATTCGAGTAGCTGTTGATAAAATCTAGAAATTAATTGTTTGTTTCCAATTTGTGTTAATCTTTCCCATGTGGATTTAGATAAATCTATGCCTTCTAATTTCTCATCCATTTTAAACCTTTCACATTTAAACCTTTCCTATATAGATACCAGTGACATCTAATTCCTTCTTCTTCTAATTTTTCTTGAGATTTGATATTTTGCTGACCTCCTTCCAACATCATTAGATCTTTATAAGATATCCATTTTTGACCAGGCAATTTTTCTTTGCCAAAAAGCACTTCATGGGGTGATAGCCACAAGGGCAACTTGGGACACATCCATCTTTTGTATTTGTTCCAGATTTTAAGTAAGTTTTTCCTTATGAAATGATAATTGAATTTTTACCGACTCTTCATTATAAAACAGATAGGCATGCCAGCTGTATCTATTGTTGAATCCTTCTAATTTCAGTAATCTTTCATCCTCTAGAGATGTCCACTCTTTAATCCAAATCAAGCAACAAGCCTCATAATATAATCTTAGATTGGGAACTCCTAGCCCTCCTCTTTTCTTCAAGTCCTGCAAAATTTTCATTTTTACTCTTGGCTTTTTTGCCAGCCAAATAAATTTCGTAATATCTCTCTGCCACTCAGTAAAAATCTTTGCGGTATGAATAATCGGGAGCATTTGAAAAAGGAACAACATTTTTGGTAAAATGTCCATCTTAATTGCTGAAATTCTTCCCAGAAATGACAACTTCAATTTTTTCCAATTATTTACATTCTTCTTGATATCAGTCCAAATTTTTTTATAATTGTTTTGGAATAATTCTGTGTTTTTATTTGTAATATTAACTCCTAAATAACGAGCCTTTTTAACTACCTTATATCCAGATATTGAAGTTAGCTCTTTCATCTCCTCTTGTGTTAGATTTTTGGCAATTATAACCGTTTTGTCTGTATTAACCTTCAGACCCGTTAGACGTTCAAAATCTTTTAGAATATCCATAATTACTTTCATCTCTTCTAGCGGGTCACTCAATGAAATCATCATATCATCCGCGTATAATTTTAGTTTATAATTACATTTACCAATCTTAATTCCTGTTATTTTCTTTTCTTCTCTTATCCTTTTACTCAAGATTTCCATAGCTAATAAAAATAAAAGTGGAGATAGAAGACATCCTTGCCTAGTGCCTTTTTGTATTTGTACTTCCTTCGTTCTTTCTCCATTTATAATCAACTTTGCAGTTTGGTTATTGTAAATCACTTGAATCCAGTTTGTAAAATCTTTCCCTCCCTTTATTTTGTTCAAGATATCTATAATTATTTTCCAATTTACAATGTCAAAAGCTTTCTCAATGTCCAAAAATATTAAAGCCAGCTTCTTGTTGATATGAATATAATGATACTCAATTAAATCAAGCACATGACGTACATTATCCTTTAGAAATCTGCTAGGAAGGAATCCTCTTTGATCTTCTTGTACCCAATTTTTAAGTATTTTTGTCAGTCTGTGAGCCAATATGGAGATGAAAATTTTGTAATCCACATTTAGCAGTGATATGGGCCGATAATTTTTTGGATCTTGGGGATCACAATTTTCTTTATGTATTAAAATGATATTTGCTTCTCTCCATGATTTGGGGATAACTTCTTTTTTAATTTCATCTAATATTTCCTTAAATGGATTGATGATAAGCTCTTCTATACATTGATAATACTTTGGTATAAAGCCATCGGGGCCAGGGGCTTTCCCCAACTTAAGCCTTCTTATTGCTTCTGAAATTTCAATTGTCTCTATAGGTTGATTTAGACTCCGTCTCTGTTCATCTGTAAATTCTGGTAGGTGTTCATCCTTTAAGAAGGATTCTATATTACACGATGGAGTTCTTTGATTTTTATATAGAGATGTGAAAAAAATCCTGAATACAGTTTTGATTTTATCCTGTTGTGTATATATTTGTTTTCCTTCTTTTACTTTAGCGATATGATTTCTTTCTTTTATTTTTCTTAATTTAAAAGCAAGCCATCTGCCCGGTTTATTCGAGTTTTCAAAATGAAATTGCTTGATGTATTGTAATTTTTTCCCTATTTTTTCTGATGTTGCAAGCAAAAGCTGTTATTGTAAGATTTTAATTTCTGTTAATATACCTTCCTTATGGGGAGTTGATTGTAATTCCTTTTCTTTAACTCTTATACTATCGTTGAGTTTAGATATTTTTTCCTTCTTTTTCAATTCTGCAGCTTGTTGTATAAAAAAACCCTCGCATGACTGCTTTTGACGCCTCCCATATAGTAAAAATGTTCGTTTCTCCATTTAAATTTTCTTCAAAAGACCATTTGAGCGTCTGCTTCGCTTTTTTAAGCACTTCTCCAAGACTTAATAAATTATTGCTTAATCTCCAGTTATATTCTGTTCTTCTTTCTTTTATTTCTAATACCACTGGATTATGGTCAGTCCAAACTCTTGGGAGAATTTCCACCTTTTCTATTAGATTACACATATTATTAGTTAGCAGAAAGAAATCAATTCTTGAGAAGGATTTGTGTCTTTCCGGATAAAACGTATAATCCCTTGCGTTGTTGTATAAGAATCTCCACGCTTCTGTTAACATTAAGTTTTTTGTCATGGTCTCAAATGACCGTGGTAGTTTCCCTTGTGTCAATTTTGTTTTTTTCATTGATTTTCTGTCAAGGATTGGTGAAATCACGCTGTTCCAGTCTCCCATCAGAATTATTCTATCATAATTAAAGGACATAATTTTCAACATCAATTCTTCATAAAACTTATGTTTGTTTTCTAGTGGTGCATAAAGACCAATTACTAATGTCTTTGTATTTTGTATGGAAATCTCCAATCCAATGTAATGACCATTTAAATCCTTGAAGAGTTCTTCCGCATGTATTTTCTGATTTATATAAATCACCATGCCTTTTTTCTTTGTTTCTTTGCTTGCAGATACATATTCCTTACCAAGTTTTTTATTTTTTAACAATTTTACATCATCCTGTTTTATGTGCGTTTCTTGGAGGCATACTACATCGTATTTTTTCCTACTCAATGAGTGAAAACATTTCTCTTTTCTGGTGAATTTAATCCTTTAACATTCTACGTTATAAATCTAAAAGTCATTTTGCTTTATTCTTACTTCGTTTATTCACATATGTCTTCCTTGATTTCCTCCTCTTCCTCTCCTTCTTCTTTTTCATCTGTCGGGTCTTCACTTTCTTCTTCACCTTCTGGGTTTTGTTCTCCACTATCACCCTCCTTCCTGTTCTCCTCTTTCCTATTCACTTGTTCCTGTGAATCTTGTGTGTATTTTGCTTTAGGTTTCAATTCTTTCTTGTATTTCTCCAAAAATTCTTCTTCGTATCTATTCTGAAATTTTTTTGTTTAAATTTAAAAGAGATTTGCTCCAATTTCTCCCACCTGTAGGGGATCCCCAGTTGTTTTAATTGGATTGTCAAAGCATTATAGTTCTTTATTTTCTTCAGAATTCTCATTGGAATGTCTTTATATATTGTCATATCTGATCCTCCTATTTGAAATTTGTTAACGTAGTTTTGTTGTAAAATCATATCTCTTTTTTTTCTGCACAAAATAAACTACTATATCTCTTGCGAGATTTCTTTGTTGTGCCACTTTGGAAGAAATTCTGTAAATCTTGTTTACTTCCCACTCAAACTGCATCTTTGTTTTCCCACAAATTTAGCTAACTTAGGTATCAAGAATTTATATAAATCTTCATTTGTCTGTTCTTTTATCCCCCTTATCTTAATGCAATTCTCTCTCCACTTTAATTCTTGGAGGCTTTGTTCATCCAATTCTTGATCTTGGGCTCTTTCTAAAAGATCTGTTCTTGTTTCTAGTTGTTCCACTTTATTTTCTAATACACCCATCTTTTCCTTTAATTGTTTTGAATCCACTGTAATCTTCTCGATTCATTCTTTTATTACTTTTACTTCTTTCTTCATGTCTTGTTTAAGTTCAGATTTCATTTCTTTTATTTCATTCCGTAATAGTTTCAATTCTTCCAAAATAGGTGGTAGGTTTGGATCAGATGACCTCCTCATCGTTTGTATTGTTGTTTGCGTTGTCCTTTTACAGAGAATTTGTATAAGAAGGATAGAAAATATATAGTATATATATATTATATATATTATATATTTTCTATCCTTCTTATACAAATTCTCTGTATCTCAATTTATCCTCTCTCCCGACTCTAACCTTTTTAATGTAATCCTCTAGAGAGATACAATGTTAGGCATTGTTGCAATGTAATATATACTCAGTTGATTAATTAATTAATAAGTTAATTACTTATGAATTCAAAGATCAAAATTCAGTCTTTCACAGTGTCAGGGAAAACAGAGGAGAGCGCTGCAGCCCTTAACTCCCAATCTATATGACCTAAAACAACCAGCTTCCTTCTTCAGCAGTAACCATATTTTCTAATATCTATTAATATGGTTAAGATATTTTAAGTAATCAGTTATACCAAAATAGTAATGCTATTTGGCAAATAAATTAGTAGAGAGCACTAAGCAGAAAAGACACCCCAGAGAGATAGGAAGAGAGGAAAGAGAGAAAAAGAGAGAAAACCTTTAAAAGAGAATGGAAGAGAGGGGGGAAAAGGGAAAGAGAAGAGAACCCTATTGAGATTAAATTGATCCTCTAAGCACACACTTGTATAATTTGTTAACTCAGCAGAAACCACTCAATTGTTTCCCCCCCCCAAAAAAAAACAAGAAAGAAAAAAATTCCCCTTGCTTTCTCCCCTTCCCTCCCTCTTCAATAGCAATTATCTTCAATAAAATATAATCTTAAATTGCATGTTCATCTATATATTTAACTGTTCCCCTTCCCCCTCTCCCTTCCCTCCTCCCCTCCCTCTTCCTCCCTCCCTCCCCTCCCCTCCAATAACAGTTATCTTCTCACTTAAATCTTAGCAATTGTTCTAAATTCTAAATTCCCCCACACACTTCACACCACAATAATTCCTTCCCATTAAGTCACACTTCTACTCTTACAGAGCTATCACTTCAGTCCACGTCTTTCACGTTCTCCTTACTTATTCAACCACTCCTTTCTCCCTCTTTAACTTCACAGCTTCTAACACTTCCCCGTCCTCTGCCTTAGCTTGTCTACCTTTCTCCCGATTACTACCCTTTCAGGCCAGCCACTATCTTCACTCTTCTTCTGAATCTATCTCTATTTATTCCCCACCAATACACAACATGTCATCTACTTGTCTTCTCCCTTCTTCTACAATCAAACTAGAAACCACTTTCCCCCACTCTCTGCACTTACTTCAATCCTTCTTAAACAGAGCACTCACGCTTGCTCTTCTTCTCAGTCCATCCTATGTTTTCTCTATCTCCTGTCTCCCTTTACCAACACAGTTCTGTAATCTGATTCACTTCTATCCTATCCCTCTACGGCTTCCTCCCTCCCTCGTTTGATGCTCTTATATTTTAATTCCCCCTTCCTTCTTTACATACCTAATTCCTGTTTCCCAATCCAATATCTAGGCTTTACTTAAACCTAAACCTTTAATTTTTCATCTCCTTTCTTGTTTTAATCCCAGATATATTTTCTTCCAACGTCTCCCCACGGTCCCCTTATGACAATCACCCTTCCTTTATATCCTCCTGTATTGTCCTTCCCACCTCCCCTTTACCCATCGGTTGTCCAGACCTCCCTTTCCCAAAACCAAAATCACTTCTCTTATATCCTCTTATTCATGCAACTTCCCTTTTAAATAACCCAATGGAGTTTAGTACAGTTCGGTCCAGTCCCCCCAGCCCAGTCCGTTCCATTCTTTCCGTCAGTTCAGTTCTCCTTGATCTCTTTCTTCCCGTCTGCGCTGGTCTGTGCTGATATGTCGCTTGTCCTCCTCCGCTCTTCTTGACACGTCGGTAAGTTTTTTTGTTTGTTCAACGCTGTATAATAAGTAATCAAAATGTCACCATATTGGCTTCATCTTTGTCCTTTATAAATCCCTCAGTGAATCCATGTACATCCAATGTAAATCCACCAACACAGTTCTGTAATCCATTCAGAATAAATCTCGCAAGTCATCTCTTCTGGTATAAAGTATACAGGGTATAACACTGTTTCACTATATCCCAGGCAGAAGATTTTAGAACTTAGATGATGTCCCATGACTTCTAGTTGTTTTCTACTGCTTATGAGACAGTCCAGTAAATCAACAACAGCAATACAGTAACAGTGTCCGTTAGAGGTGTTTTAAGCACAGTCCCCCTCAGCTCAAATTCTTCACAGATAGCTGTAATATATCATGCATATAACATAATCACTTTCAGTTAAAAGTCAATATTAATTGTCCAAACAAGTTGTATCTGTCTTGCTTGTGAAACTTAAATAGTCAGGCATTCAGTGATCATGAGTAAAGCTGGATTTTCCCATAAGTGAAACTATTTACATGGTGCTTACATAAGATTGGTGGCGGCGCTTGTGCTGAGAAGCCTTAGCTGCAGACACGCGGCGGTGGGTTGCTCCGATCCCCTCTACTCTGTTGCCCAGCTCGATCTACCTTACGGTGTTGGACCATCAGGGACAAACTGAACAGGCACTGGATCTTTGTGAGCCCCTCTGCTTTCTCCGTGCCAGGAGAAAGATTCTGCCAATCTTGATTGCCAGTGATCAGACTGCAAACCTCGTGCTGCCAAACTTTCACTAGGAGCTTCTTAGTGAAAGTCTAACCATGATGCCATAGCCAACTGGAAGGCCCCCCCCCCATTTTCCATGCTAACATTAAAGCCAGGCAGGAGTCCCTCAACATGTGACTGCAGGCCAGGACTGGTTTAAGGAATTTTGGGAGCCCCTGCAATGCTTTATTTTGGGGGGAACCATATGTTTATCTCAGGTCAATGTAACCTAACTCAACTTAAGCTATTCACAGTACAGGATATTCAGATTATTACTAATAATGTTTTTATAGGAGGAGGATTACTACAGGGCCCCCCAAAATGATGGGGGCCCCTGCAGATGCTGACACCACCAGTGCCTTAAACCAGCCCTGCTTCAGGCCCCCTGCATGTGACCAGTCTTGGTGACATGCTGAGGGGCCCCTGCCTGGCTTCAAGGAGAGCTGGTTGGAGCAGCAAGGAGCAGCATGCTGAATGTTCTCCCATGGACACGTAAAGCCCAATCCAGTTTTTGCAAGGTAAACTGGGTATTTTTTAAGAAATGGTTAATCAGGCTCTATCCCGGCTTGTCCTGTTCCAGCCCCATATCTTCCCCAGGGGTCATTTGGCCTACCTGGGCTCAGATCAGGGTAAATTTCCTGCATGGTTTGGACTCCATGGCTCTCAAACGGGGATAAGCTGGGATAAACGACCTGTGTAGATAAATTCTTAAAAGCAGACAATTTAAAACCAGTTACAACAATTTAAAATAATGCTGACCTGTACAAAATCAGCTGAAATCCATTAAACCCCAAAGGCTTTTATAAAAAGCCATGTTTTGACTTTGTGCTGGAATGATACCAGCATTGTACCAATTGGGCCTCTGACAGCAATGATGTTGCTGCTGTCATTTATTTATTTATATCCCACCTTTTCACCAATACTGGGACTCAAGGCAGCATGCAAAATATTTAAACCAATACAGGTTAAAATTCACACAAAAACACTAACAAAACTCCATAAAAGTTCTTTTAAACTTAAAAGAAATGAAAAGTAATGATATGTTAACACACATTTTGAATAGAAGATATATGAATAAATTGAAAGAAGAATGGCTACCGATAATAAACTATTGGAAAAAAAGATGGGCTATAGAAGGAGATTATTGATGAAAGGATTAGAAAGGAAAGGTGTGAAAGGTTGATAAGAACAGCAGAAAGCAGCCTGGGAACTAAAAATTACAAATAAAAGATGTGAAGAACTTTATAATAAAAAGCATTTTATTTAAGGAAAGATACTGTATACTTTAGAGTATGTTTAATTTGGTAAGGAAGTTGGAGGATATCATCAAGGATACACTCCTTATGGGTTGTATGACAGGGGAAGTCATGAGGAATGGATATTTGATGTTGAAAAATGATATTAGGTATTGTATAAACTGTGATATATTTGGTGAAAATTAAATGAATAGTTTTATTATAATATACCGTATAGATAAACAGACAGAACTAGGAAAATAAAGAAATATAAAAGAAGGGAGATTAGAGAAGGAATATAGTGAGAGGGTAAGAGAAAGTTACAGAAAGATAGTAGCGGATGGATAGTAATAATAGAAGGAACTGGAGAAGAGGATGTGAATATAAGAGGGAAAAGAGAAGGAAGGATAGAAGATATAAATGTCTTATAAAAGTTGGAAAAGGTTGGAGAACAAATTAAGAATGTATGGTGATTGTAAATATGAAGACGTTTTTGAAATAAATATATATTGGGGGGAAATAAATACAATTACACACTCGATAGAATTAAAGCCATTTGAAATCTATTAAAAGATGTAAAATAAAAACCAACAAGACAGTACATGTAAAAATCTCATTGGAATCAATTCCTAAAAGCTTGTCAGAATAATAATAATAATAAATCACTTCCTGGTAGAAAGACAGTAAGGAGGTGGCCATCCTAGCCCCTAACCCAGGAGGGATTTCCCAAGTCTGGGAGCCAAGAAGATCTTTATTGTACCAAACATGCATGAATTAATGATGGATGGTACTAGGACAAGAGCTTTCCATGAAGATCTTACATCTCAGATATGTATCTCCTCTCTTCATGTATAATCTATTTCCCTGGTATAGATGGGTGGTAGCTTTCTCCGTTTCTGCTAAATACTACAGTGAAAACACTAACGCTAAACCAGAGAAGACATCATGTGCACAATTAACAATCATGTGAATGGGTTTCTTTAAAAATATGTGGGAGGGAGAATATCAACCACCGTGGGGAAGGGCAAAGGCTTAAAAGCCCCTTTTATAGCCACAGCAGGGTCCCAATTCTGAATGTGTTCCATGTGCTTCCTATATACTTTTAAAAGCCATCCCCACATTTGGGGTTGTATGAACTGTGTGTTGTTTCTTTTGGCCCCAAAACCGCCATCCCTACATTGTGAATCAACTCTGGAAAGCACAAATATTTCACATGGAAGGTTTGACAGAGGAGAACTATATTGTTAGAATAGCTTCTGTGAAAAGGGCAGGCCAGTGATAAAGAACAGGCTGTACCTAGTAACTGCTGTGGTGTTTTCCCTTGAGCAAAGGCACACCTGCTGATGCAAAGAGACCACTTGCATGAACTGATACTCAGCTGTTCTTAGAGCTGAATCATAATGCTCAAATACAGTATATTCTAGAAGTGGTCTGAGACAGGGTCATCTTTAGTGTTAATGGCAAATGTTACCCAAATTCTGGGCAACTTCAGAATTATATCGAAATGAGAGCAGGAGGCTGAAACTGGGGCACTTCTCTTATCTTTCATTCAAAACTCTTTCAAGAACTACTTCACCTGCCAGTGTAGAGCTATTATCAGTTAAGTGACTCTTTTATTTTTCCCATGAGGTAAAACAAGTGTTGTGTCTTTCATTCTTCCAAGGCCAATGAGAATAAACAGATCAAATTCTACACTAGTAGACATCAAGGTCTGCCTTAATATATTATAAGTAAACTCAGTGAAAATGTGAATTAAATGTAGAATTAAGTATTCAGGTATAATTTATGTACCATTAGCCTCAGCTTAAATTCTATTAGCAAAACTAATATCTATTGCAATCTTTCTGGGGCCTTGGGCTGGCTGTAAATGTGGAGATGGAGAGAAAATAATGTATTTCTGTAATTAAAGTCCTAAATCAAGTTAGGTCTTTATAAATTAAAAACAAATAAGATTAACTACATCTTCCAGTATGAATCAAAGTTATAGAAAATACAACACAAACTTGGTCATTAGCTGTTAGCAATGTTGATAATGATGATTGCCTGAAAATGAGAGATCTGTATTCAATCCTCAATGTGGGTAGAAGTAGTAAGTCAAATATGATTGCATACAAAATTTTACCCTTTCCTAGAAATTGACTAAAATTGCAATATGGTCAGATAATTTAAATTGTGTTGGGCAAACTATTATTTGATGTTTTGTTTAGGTGGCTTAAAGTAACTGTTTCACAGAAAGTGAAAAATCACAATTACAAATAAAAATATTGTAAAAGAAAACACATAAAATGAAACCATAGGACCAAATTAATCACAATGAGAAGAGAGGGATAACAATATGCAGCACTAAAACAATTTAAAACCTAAAGCAGAGGCATAAAATCCACTGAGTTAAAACAATAATGGAACCATTACTAAATCCAACTGCTAGTCCCAACCACTGTAGATCCATTGAATTAACAGAACTTGCTTAGGTGTTGACTTACCAAGTTCCCATGGAGTCTGTGGCTGTTGTCCAGTTGGATTTAGGGCATAATTTTAAAGTCTAGGAAGAAATGACCTGGACTTTCCCTAATATTTAAATGGCATTGAGGTAAGTGCCAGGGAGTCTTCTCTGGAAGGGTGTTTCCAAAACCATGGGACACCAGTTTTGTTTTTTGTTTTTTGTTTTTTGTTTTTTAAAAAAGCTCTTTCATTAAGTTTTACCTACCACATGTCACATGATTGGGGAACATTCAAAAAGGCAATGCCTGGCCATTATAATCACTTTCCCACTTCATTAGTTTCAATAGGAAAGATATAAGCATTCACTTAACTTTCCCATTGTAGCCAATGCGACTTGACGGTACTTCACATTGGATTGAATTGATTGTGGCATTTTAAGCAAATGCCACAATCATCATCATCATCATCCAAATAATTCTACAAATGTAAAAAGATATTGGCCTTCCAGTGGCAGCTGGTGGCTTCAATAAAGTGGGGTGATGAACCTACTCTGAATTTTAGTCTAAACTTTGAAGGCGCTATCCAAGGTGCCCTATCCCCCAAATAGGTTCAGCACCCTCAATAGCTCTCAGGATCTGGTCATAAAATGACCTTTTCCTGCCATTAACTTAGTCTGCTATACTGTGTGCTTTTGATGTCTTGCATTCCTTTGAAGTAGTAGCAAATTGATGAGCTGAGAATAGCTGAGAGAAGATGGGGTCTGTTGAACCAAAAGATTGGGAGGACATTACAGTGGAAGGAGGGTTATGGACATTTCGGTAATCAATGAATTAGTTGCCAGCCAGATTTTGGGCTGATTGTTAATACTTTTTATTATACTGCTTTTCCTGTGAGCTTCATTGGAAGCACCAATGCTGTACTGTTCACTCTTTTTATTACTGTTAGTGATAAAGCTTACTGTTTAACCCTGAAGCTGTTGTCTACTGAGTCTGAAGAATGAAGTATGCGACAATAGCTCTCTTAATGTTCAGAATGAAATCCAGAGCAGATTTACCACACCACTGGCATAAAAGCCGGCAACAGCCATGATGTCCTTCCTATTACTAAAGAAAAAATGTCTCCTTCCTTGTGAATGGGAAAGTTCAGTTTGGTATTCCTAGCTATTCTGCAGCTCTTTTTCCAGTGTGAAAGTACTTTAGGTGTATAAAGCAAATAAACTAACACCACAGCACAGTGTCCCATTGGTGTGTCTTAGCTTGCTCCACACTATGCAAGGACAGTTGTATCTCCTGTCCTATGTTCTAGTGAAGAAAAACAAATGTCCATGCATGAACAAGTGTATATGTTACCTTTCTAGTAGTCAGAGTATATTGCTCTCTATACACCAAAATCATAGTTTTGACAATCAGCAATGCTGGCAAGAGACAATGAAGGCTGAACTACAATAAAAGTAACTTTTCTAAGTTCTGGCTGAAATTCAGCTTTCTATACATTTGAAAGTATAGTATTTTTTTTTTTTTAAAAAAAGATATCTCACTGGTCAGCTTGTATTGCAAGGCCTAAGCATCTTTTATAAACAGTCAATAATATCCATTCTCAATGTTAGTGGATGCCTTTACAGGTCAACCCCAGTATCCATGGGAGATACGTTCTAAGAACCTCCAGGGAGACCTGAAACTCTGGGATAATAGGGAACTCTATTATTTTCAATGAGATGAATGACAGAAGTTGACCATAGAATCAGATTGGAGGACCTAGAAATACCTAGAGAGAACATATATTTGATGTGGATAAGTGAAACCATGGATACAGAATCCATGGATATGGGGGCTGACATGTACTTTGTTTTTTTGTATTGACTTGCTATTCCTGCATTACATTTTATACACTACAAACAGTTTTTTTGGCTGAAGAGAAGTAGAAATGCATTAGGTATATAAATACTTTTAAAAAAGTAAATAAGCAGCAGAATGTAAGTGGGTTCATTGAAGTAGCTTCCGCCTTGGGAAGATATAGCAAATTCATTCTCATATGAGAATATGCCTTTTTATTTTCTTATTTGTGCTAAGAATTCACCACATGTTCCCAAGAAGGTTGTGCTCCACATGGGAATGGTAGCATCAGGTGCTGATCCACTAATCTCATTTTAAAGTCTTGAGCCTTCTGAAGTTCCTGGCTTGAAAATAGGCCTCCCACCGTTTTATTTAACCTGACTCAAGTGCCTGACAACAGTGCATACTGCTGAATACAGCAATATAACAGCTGTCCTTGGTACTATTGACAGACAAATCATCACCTTCAAGAAGCAAAAATTCTCCTTCTAGCAAAATCAAAGGAATTTCTCATAATTCCCGTGAATTGGTAAGCTTCAGTAAATGTGTAGTTCCAAAGGGACTTAAACAGTAGTTTCCTTGTACAGCTGTCACATCAGTCTTAGGTCTTTCTCTCCTTAGATACATATTAAGCCTTTGAATTTAATAAGGGCTACAAACCACAAGAGGCTATGGGGATGATCTGTAATTTAACACATCCCTTGGCAGCTGATATGAAGGGAAAGAGAAAGAGTTTCTTGAGCGCCAGTTTCAATAACTTCCAATAAATTTAGACTTCCAGGAACAAATAAACATTTTAAGCCAATCTCTGTTGTTGTTGTTGTTGTTGTTGAAATTCATTTAATGACCTTAACTAAGTTTATTTTATGATGAAGTTTGTTTAAGGACTTTATCAGATGCGGCAAAAACTGCGTCATTAGGATGTGAGAATAGCAAGAAAGGGCTGAAATTATCAGATGATGACATCGCTTACCCGTTCCACTGTGTCGTGCTGGTGTGAATGAGGCATCACATTTTATTGACTGCTTAGCCTGTCAATAAAGAGTAATGCCTCATTCGCATCAACACAACGCAGAGGGTACAAGTAAGCGATGAGGACGTCTGGTAATTTTGCCTTTTGTGCTATTGTTGCATCCTAAATGATGCAGTTTTTGGCAAGATTGGGCTTGTCTGGTAAAGTCCTAAGTTTCTTAAGTTCAATTTATAATGAACTTAACCAAATGGGAACCCTTGGTCACCTAATATGACAAGTTCACTAGGCACTTCAAAGAGCATGTCAGTTGCATTCACTCAGAAATTGACACCCTAGTTATAGCAGTGTCTGAAATGTCAAAAGTACCATTTAATCAGACTGCTTGCAGTAAGTTTCAGTTGTTATACCCTGATGATGTGGACAAGGCACATGATGATGATGATGATGATGATGAGATGTAGTAAATGACAGGAAATTGGCCAAAAATGACTGCGTGTAAGCTTGATCATTGTCTTTCTTGACTGATAACTTCTAACAGATGTGGATTGATTGGGTGCTCCAAGGGTTTTCTTGCTTGTTTGAAAGAATCATAGGTGCACACTTTCCTGAAGAGTACCTCTTTGTGGCCAGAAATATGGTGAAAACTACTGTCTCATCACAAACATCTCGTTTGAGGGCAAGTTCCTTGAGTGTGTGGTGACTGGGAAGCTTGAAGGAAACATTGTTGGAGGAGAAAGTCCAGCAGCTGGAGACACGGGTAGCTACACTTCAACATATTCGTGAGCAAGAGGTTTTCCTGGACAGGACACAACAAACAGTCTTGGACGGGGACCGCACAGAGGAACTGGCTGCGGAGGAGAGGGTCACTTCACAGATACAGGAGGTAGACAGCTGCAGGAATGTCACACACAAAACAAGAATATCCAGGGATTCTTCGAGCAGCTTGCACCTACAGAATCAATTCAAAGCCCTCTCCCTTATCAAGGACAACGAGGAAGAACAGCATGGACAGACTTCAGGGGCAGAGCAGGGGACCTTGAGAGTACCACCGCAAGGAACAGCAGCTGCAAAGCCTCGGGGGAGGTGTGTGGTGGTGGTGGGGGACTCCTTGCTGCGGGGTACAGAAGCAGTGGTTTTTGGACCTGACAAGATGACTCGGGAGGTGTGTTGTCTCCCTGGGGCAAAGATCTGTGATGTGACCGAGAGGCTGACAAGAATCATCAAGCCTACGGATCATTACCCCTTCCTTGTGGTCCATGTGGGAACCAATGATACTGCAAGGCACAGCTTTCCGAAGATCAGAAGAGATTATGAGGCTCTGGGCAGGAAGCTGAAAGAAATGGATGCACAGGTTGTCATCTCGTCTCTTCTGCCAGTTGAAGGGAATGGTCCAGGAAGGGAGAGGAAAATAGCCAATGTAAACAACTGGCTCTGTAGATGGTGTCGCTGAGAACAATTTGGATTCTTGGATCATGGGCTGTGCTTCCATGAGGGGGGACTTCTGGCAAGAGATGGGGTGCATCTCATGACAGTTGGCAGAAACATTTTTGCCAACAGTCCCAAGAATTTGATCAGGAGGGCTTTAAACTGAGTCATATGGGGGAGGGAAATAGTATTCTGGAAGGCAAAAGAGCTGGAGAAAACAGTCAAACTGTCATAGAAGGAACAAGGCAAACAGCGCAAGAACCCAGCAGTGGGAGGCAAAAAAAAAAATGGCACAGGCAGCAAGTAAAGGGAACACATGGTCTTAGATGTCTCTACACTAATGCACAGAGCATGGGAAATAAGCAAGATGAACTTGAACTCCTAGCACTCCAAAAAACAAATATGATATAATAGGCATTACTGTAACCTGGTATGATGAGTCGCATGATTGGAATGTAGGAATAGAGGGGTATAACCTTTATAAGAGAAACAGGCCAAACCGGAAAGGAGGAGGAATAGAATTATATGTCAGGGATATTTATACCAGTGAAGAGATCCATGACATCAATACTGGAAGCCAGGTGGAGAGCATCTGGATAAAAATTAAAGGGGAGGGAAACAACAGGGATGTTATTGTGGGACTCTACTACAGACCCCCAAGTCAGACGGAGGAATTGGATGATGCCTTTCTAGAACAGATGAACACACATGCAGAAAGGAGAAATGTAGTAGTGATGGGTGACTTCAACTACCCTGATATTTGCTGGCAATCTAACTCAACCAAAACTTCAAGGTCTAGCAAATTCCTTACTTGCCTGGAAGACAATTTCATGGTCTAAAAGGTGGAGGAGGCAAGAAGGGGGTCAGCTATGTTAGATCTGATCCTAACCAACAGAGATGACCTGGTTAATGGGGTGCAAGTGGTGGGATCCTTAGGTGAGAGTGGTCATGTTCTCCTGGAGTTTGTTATACAATGGAAAGGAGAAGCCAGGCATAGTCAGACATGCATTCTTGACTTTAGGAGAGCTGATTTCAATAAACTTAGGGAAATATTGGGGGTGATCCCATGGTCACGAATACTAAAAGACAAGAGACCTCAAGACGGATGGGACTTTCTCAAAAGGGAGATACTGAAGGCACAATTTCAAACAGTACCATTGAGGAAGAAAAATGGGAGGTGTCTCAGGAAACCAGGACGGATGACTAAGGAACTTTCAACGGAGCTAAGTTTTAAATGGAACATGTATAGGAAATGGAAAAAGGGGAAATCACTAAAGAAGAATTCAAACAGATAGTGAACACGTGTAGGAGTAAAGTCAGAAAAGCTAAAGTGCAGAATGAGCTCAGGCTTGCTAGAAAGGTTAAGAACAATAAAAAGGGTGTTTTTGGGTATGTCCGCAGTAAAAGGAGGAACAAGGAAATGGTAGGGCCAGTACGCAGAGAAGATGGCAAAATGCTAACAGGGGACAGAGAAAAGGTAGACTTACTCAACATCTACTTTGCCTCAGTGTTTTCAGAAAAGGAAAAGGGTGACCCACCTGAGGATAATGGAACAGATGACACAATAGGGGAAATCCAGCACAGAATAAGCAAAGAGGTAGTACAGGAATACCTTCTTAATCTAAATGAATTTAAATCTCCAGGACCGGATGAACTACATCCAAGAGTATTAGAAGAGCTGGCAAATGTAATCTCAGAGGCATTGGCAATAATCTTTGAGAACTCCTGGATAACAGGAGAAGTCCCAGCAGACTGGAGGAGGGCAGATGACACCAAATTAGGAGGAGTAGCTGATACCCTAGAGGACAGGATCAAAATTCAAAATGACCTGGTTAGACTGGAGAGCTGGGCCAAAGCTAAGAAAATGAAATTCAATACTGAGAAATATAAGGTCCTACACTTAGGGTGGAAAAATGAAATGCATAGATGGGGGAGACCTGGCTGAATGAGACTACGTGCAAAAGTGATCTAGGAGTACTAGTAGACCACAAGTTGAACATGAGTCAACAGTGTGATGAGGCAGCTAAAAAGGCCAATGCGATTTTGGGCTGCATCAATAGAAGTATAGTGTCTAGATCAAGGGAAATCATAGTGCCACTCTTCTTCCTTGGTCACGCCTCACCTAGAATACTGTGTCTAGTTCTGGGCACCACAATTCCAAAAGGATATTGACAAATTGGTGCGTGTCCAGAGAAGGGCGACAAATATGGTGTAAGTTCTGGAAACCATGCCTTATGAGGAAAGACTTAGGGAGCTGGGTATGTTTAGCCTGGAAACAGGATGGTTAAGGGGCAATATGATAGCCCTGTTTAAGTATTTGAACGGGTGTCACATTGAGGATGGAGCAAGCTTGTTTTCTGCTGCTCCAGAGACTAGAACACAGAACAATGGATGCAAGCTCCAGGAACAGAGATTCCACCTCAACATTAGGAGGAACTTTCTGACAGTAAGAGCTGTTCAGCAGTAGAACACACTTCCTGGAGCCTGGTGAGGTCTCCTTCCTTGGAGGTCTTTAAACAGAGGCTGGATTGGCCATCTGTCAGGGATGCTTTGATCATGATTCCTGCATGCCAGAGGGTTGGACTGGATGGCCCTTGTGGTCTCTTCCAACTCTACAATTCCATGATTCTATATGGGATGTCCCTTATTTGAGGGCCTGAAGGTGTCCCTTAATATAAGGGTTGTGGGGAAAATCCTTTTATATAGACAGAATGAGATGCCAAAACCTCCATATTTGGAGGTATGGGCCCTTCATAAGGATAGAAATGTGTTTATCATGTTATTTATGAATGTAGTCAATATGTTAATTTTAAAGAGAATCATATGACTAGGTTAACTGAAATCACTATTTTCATTTGTTATTTAGGTAAAGCACAAACTTCTTAATAGCTACATCCTGATTGTTTACCCTGCATTTCATAAATTTTGACACTTCTTTATCGCTTTTTTGAAAATGTGGCAACACTACAAGAGCCGCAGGTTGCTAGCTCCTTATTTAGACCATAAACCATAGCAAAGGTCATTCATTCATTCATTGTCTGGTTGGCTTACAATAAGTAAACAGAAAAAAACACAATGTAGATTATTTATTTAACCATATAATTAAAAGCAGCATAAAAATACAAACGCCAAGCAAAATATACAACATCCCAAAATTAAACAACAACATTTTTAAAACTGAGAGGGCAGGAGTATCTGACCTATTTCAAAGGCTTGGGTGCACAGAAGGGACTTCAGGTCTTGTTTAAAATATTTCAGGGATGGCTTTAGGAATACAACTCTGGGAAGTTCCATAAACGGGGTGCTACTACTAAAAGGGCCTTTCTCCTAGCAGTTCAACCACTTCATTTAGTGTGTGTTCTCAAAGCAATGCATTTGAACAAGGTATATAGTGGAAATGGCACTCTTTGAGTGTCAGAGGACTTTATCAGACTAGCCACTGAAAACATAATTTTGCTGGCATAAAAAACCCCACAATTTTTATACTGGCAAAAGAATGTCCCCCCACACACACACACACACAGACACTTACCTCCTTTCCCAGCAAAGGCAGCTCCGGCAATAAAGAAGAAATAAACAGAGACCATTCAATTCCTCCTTTGAATTCCTGTGTGATTTCATCATGTGCGAAATTCAAAAGTAAAAAAAGCAGGGTAAAATTTACCCTAAGCACCTAAACACACTAAAAAATAGTTTGCCAAATTTGGCTAACGAAGTCCAATATTTTGTGAAGTATTGTCTTTTTTTTCCCTCACAGACTTTTCTGGAATTTGATTTGTTTGCCATTTTCTCCATTTGTTGTCTTTCACTGTATACAATTGTGTAAGGTCAGAGGAAAGGCCTAATGTATGTTATGCTCTACTAGAAGTATAGTTTGTAGTTTTTATTAAAAATGTGAATTATTTAGAACATTACAGGCTTTAGAGTTTATAAGGACTGCTTCACACTTGCTTTGTTCATGTTGTTTATCTGGTGAACCTTCTGTGGAAGGCAGCAGAGAGGAGGAGGCCAGAATGGAAATGTGTATGGCTGATCACCAGGGAGACAGGGGAGAAGACAGGGGAGAAAATCTCAAAATATTTTCTTTTAATTACATAAATATTTTAGAGCCAGATATTGATAAATAAAACTCTATTCCTATGTTGGTAAAAAGTCCAGAAATGTACTGTTTTTCAGATGGAACACATGTTAGTAGGTTCTACTACTCCTGAAATAGAAATGTTTGATGAAAAAATTTATCCAAGTGGAACAAGTACATCATCTTTCATCATTTTTAAAAAATATTAATTTTTTTAACCTCTCAAAGGAGGAAAAAATATCACAATACTAGGGGTGGGGGTGTGCAATTAACAAACAGAACTGAAAAATGTAACATGAGCAAAACATATTGGCTTCCACCTTCTTCAGCTGCTAAACATGAAATTAAGCTGCATGCAAGATGGCAGTTTAGAACATTCTGTTTCTTCACTGGGTGATGGTATTATCCCCTAAGTTGAGGCCATGTGGTGTTAAGGTCTTACGTCTATAAATCCAAAAATTGTCCCTTTTGTCCACTTTAACTGACATGGCTGCATTCTATGGAATCCTGGGATATGTAGCTTGTTGAAGCACTAGAGCCCTCCGACAGAGAAGTCTAAATGTCTTATGAAATTCTAGATCCCAAAATTCTGTTGGCAGTTAAAGTGGTATCATAGTACTAGAACTGTGTAGTGCGAAAGGGCCAAATCTGGAATCATTGTTTTGCCATACACTGCAAAAGTACTTGAAACTCTTTCTTTTCTCTCTCTGCAGTTTTGCCCTTACAGCATTATGGGGAAACATTAATTCATATTAGAGAATTTTTGTCTCAGGAATTAAAAAAAAAATTGTATGAGAGATGTAAGATATAGAGGAGGAGAAAGGAAAAATGCTATTGGTTAGCTTGTACTAATTAGGGTACTAGAAGGGAAGCTATCCCAATTGTAGCATTCTGTATGGGTGGTATTGGTTGTCAGCTGAGTGCTTGTAATGTGAAATGGTAGTTTCAGGAGCATAGATTCTGTATGCCCCTTCACAGTGACCAGATAAATCTATGACTTGTGTGTTTCATCTGCCAATGACAGCTGTCCAGCTCTACGATAGTGCTCAGCTTAAAAATAACCATAATATAGGATGCCATACTATAGATGTGCACACACCCCAAAAAAGTCTAACTGTGGACTTTTCCAGACTACAAGTTTTAAAATGTTATTTTGCTGGCATAGAAAAACCCATTTTGTTGCCAGCAAGAGAATGTTCCCCACCACCACTTACCTCTTTTCCTGGCAAAGGCTCCCTGGCAATAAAGAGGAAGTGAAAGGAGTCCCGTTCACTTCCGCACATGAAATCTCATGTGATTTTGTCATGTGGGAAATTCAGAAATACAAACAAGAAAACTACATTTAAAGTTGCACAAAGCACACATGCACACACACATTTTAAAGGTCCCAAGTAATACAGTTTTGAAAAACAATAGAATCAAAACTCTACACTCACAAAGGAATTCCACCCAGGGACAGGGGGAGTTGCAGCAGATAATGGGCCATCAACCAACCATTAGCCAAACAGACACTAATGAGCCTTGCATTTCTATACCCAGAAACTAACCATTCAATTACACAAATTTACATATACTCCCCAACAGTGGTTCACAGCATAGAAACTTCAAACACACTCCTACCCAACCATTCTCTGAAGATGCCAGCCACAGATGCAGTCGAAACGTCAGAAAGAAACTATTCCAGAACACGGCCTCACAGCCCGGAAAAAAACCAAGGAAAATCTATGAATGCTGGCCGTGAAAGCCTTCGACTTCTCAAACCCAGGGAAGGTTAAAAAAAAATATTGTCACTTACCTGGATGTCCCGATCTTACCCAGAAGTGTTCCAATTACAGTGTTTTAGATGCTAGTCTGATATATTCCTTAGACAGGAGTTGTGGGAGAAGAAGCCACTACTTTCCACTGAACCCTTGTGCCAGCTGTGATTTGCAAAAATATGAGAGAGGGAGGAAACAGCACAGAAAAAGGCCCAGTAGGCCCAGCAGACTCTACCATTAGTCTACAGCAGTTGCTCCAAAGCGGCCTTCAGCAACAGAGCCAGCAACACACAGGTTTTTTTAAATCCTTTTCTTTTCAAGGCAGAGCTCTTACCCTGAGATTTTTTTCCCCATTCCTCCAGGCCAGGACCTGAAGGTAATCATTTCAGACCTCTGACAAAAATGATCTATGCCTCTGCTCCTCACCTGGAAGCCTGCTGGGAGGGTAGGTAGGGGGATGGAAGTACTCAGAGGAAAAGATTTTCCTGCTCTGTGCTATGGTTTCATGTGCTCCTGACATCAGTCCCACTTATTGCCAAGATACAGCCTACAACAGTGATGTTGTGTGCCTTCATTTTTCTGACTTATGACGAACCTAAGGAAAACCTATCACAGGGTTTCCTTGGCAAGATTCTATTTGCCACCATTGCCTTCCTCTGAGGCTGAGAGAGTGTGACTTGCCCAAGGTCACCCAGTGGGTTTCCATGGCTGAGCAGAGATTCAAACCCTAGTCTCCAGAGTTGTAGTCCAACACTCAAATCACTACACTATGCTCTCTACAACCAAGTACAGTCGTCCCTTCACATTCGCGGGGGTTCCGTTCCGCGGACCCCCGCGAATGTGAAAAATCCGCGAATAACAAACACCCCTCCCCAGGCCTTCGCGGGGCCTTGCTAGGCCCCGCGGAGGTCTCCCCGGCCCTCCCTCCCTCCCCAGGCCTTCGCGGGGCCTTGCTAGGTCCCGCGGAGGCCTCCCCGGCCCTTCCTCCCTCCCTGCCCAGGCCTTCGCGGGGACTTGCTAGGCCCCGCGGAGGCCTCCCCGGCCCTCCCTCCCTCCCTCCCCAGGCCTTCGCGGGGACTTGCTAGGCCCCGCGGAGGCCTCCCCAGCCCTCCCTCCCTCCCTCCCCAGGCCTTTGCGGGGCCTTGCTAGGCCCCGCGGAGGTCTCCCCGGCCCTCCCTCCCTCCCCAGGCCTTTGCGGGGCCTTGCTAGGCCCCGCGGAGGCCTCCCCGGCCCTTCCTCCCTGCCCAGGCCTTCGCGGGGCCTTGCTAGGCCCCGCGGAGGCCTCCCTGGCCCTCACTCACTCCCTGCCTAAGGCCTTCGCGGGGCCTTGCTAGGCCCCGCGGAGGCCTCCCCGGCCCTCCCTCACTCCCTGCCCAGGCCTTCGCGGGGCCTTGCTAGGCCCCGCGGAGGCCTCCCCGGCCCTCCCTCACTCCCTGCCCAGGCCTTTGTGGGGCCTTGCTAGGCCCCGCGGAGGCCTCCCCGGCCCTTCCTCCCTCCCCAGGCCTTCGCGGGGCCTTGCTAGGCCCCGTGGAGGTCTCCCCAGCCCTTCCTCCCTCCTTCCCTGCCCAGGCCTTCACGGGGCCTTGCTAGGCCCCGCGGAGGTCTCCCCGGCCCTCCCTCCCTCCCCAGGCCTTCGCTGGGCCTCCGGGGGTCCCGCGAAGGCCTCCCCACCCCTCTCCAGGCCTTCGTGGGGCCTCCGGAGGGCCTCCGGGGGTCCCGCGAAAGCCTTCGCACTGCTACCCAGGCCTTCACGGGGCCTCCGGAGGGCCTCCGGGGGTCCCGCGAAGGCCTCCCCACCCCTCCCCAGGCCTTTGCGGGGCCTCCAGAGGGCCTCCGTAGGTCCCACGAAGGCCTCCCCACCCCTCCCCAGGCCTTCGCGGGGCCTCCAGAGGGCCTCCGGGTTCCCGCGAATGCCTTTGCACCGCTCCCCAGGCCTTCGCGGGGCCTCCGGAGGGCCTCGGGGGTCTCGCGAAGGCCTCCCCACCCCTCCCCAGGCCTTCGCGGGGCCTCCGGAGGGCCTCCGGGGGTCCCGCGAAGGCCTTCGGACCGCTCCCCAGGCCTTCGCGGGGCCTCCGGAGGGCCTCCAGGGGTCCCACGAAGGCCTCCCCAACCCTCCCCAGGTCTTCGCGGGGCCTCCGGAGGGCCTCCGGGGGTCCCGCGAAAGCCTCCCCACCCCTCCCCAGGCCTTCGCGGGGCCTCCGGAGGGCCTCCGGGGGTCCCACGAAGGCCTTCGCACCGCACCCCAGGCCTTCGCGGGGCCTCCGGAAGGCCTCCGGGGGTCCCGCGAAAGCCTCCCCACCCCTCCCCAGGCCTTCGCGGGGCCTCCGGAGGGCCTCCGGGGGTCCCGCGAAGGCCTCCCCACCCCTCCCCAGGCCTTCGCGGGCCTCCGGAGGGCCTCCGGGGTCCCGCGAAGGCCTCCCCACCCCTCCCCAGGCCTTCGCGGGGCCTCCGGAGGGCCTCCGGGCGTCCCGTGAAGGCCTCCCCACCCCTCCCCAGGCCTTCGCGGGGCCTCCGGAGGGCCTCCGGGGGTCCCGCGAAGGCCTTCGCACCGCTCCCCAGGCCTTCGCGGGGCCTCCGGAGGGCCTCCGGGGGTCCCGCGAAGGCCTTCCCACCCTTCCCCAGGCCTTCGCGGGGCCTCCGGAGGGCCTCCAGGGGTCCCGCGAAGGCCTCCCCACCCCTTCCCAGGTCTTTCACGGGGCCTCTGGAGGCCCCGTGTCGCGGTTTTGGGGGGGCCCGTGGGGGCCTTCCCAAAACCGCGAATAACCGAAACCGCGAATTTCAAGTTCGCGAATGTGGAGGGACAACTGTATTTTAGCAGAAAAAATTGCCACACCTCTGACCTAAAGGTTCAGAGGTTTATTTCTCCTAGCTGACTAAAAGGAAAGGATATTACCCCTTTCCACTAAGCAATACTGGTTTTAGAGGGCCAGAATTCAAAAAGAGTAATTGTTTGATTCCCTATCTTCCTCCTAGCCTGAAGAAGCAAATGGTGCTGGAGGCTGAAGGGGAATTAGGGTCACTCTGTGGCTATTGATGAGAGGAAGAAGAGAAATGTCTCATTTCCAGTTTGGCATTTGCTTTGAAAGGCCTGCATAGTCCCAAATTTCCACTGTTCATTCATCTGTTCCTATAGCCATTCTCTACTTTTCCTAAATGGGCAAATGGAAATGGAAGGTAATAGTTAAAAATAAAAAATAAAAAATAAAATAAAATTAGAAGTCCCTATCGATTACACACCTTCTTTTTTAAAAACTGGCAAAAACAGTGTGCAATTTCAGATAATTACACATAATCCCTAGTAATCCTCCACAGACAGCATGAACTGGCTGTCATTAGTATGCTTCCCGGGCTCTCATTTTGCATACACACCAGGTTCTGCTGAATGCTAGTCCCCCTGGTAACTGTCCTATTAAGGGATAGGAAATGTTGCTTTGACTCAAAACGCACACTAAAAGAAAATAATCTCTGCCTACATTCAGGAGAACAAGGATGTGCTATGCCAAGAAACAAATTATACTCCCCCCCCAGTCCCCAAGAAGGCTACAATACAATTGAAATATGAAGATTTTTTTATTTTTATTTATTGGCAGTATAAGCCAGTGGGGCAAGCTTAACAGCTGGCAGAGATAAAAAATAAATCTTCAAAGACAAATCACTTCCAGTCTCCTTTCCTTAAGGATTCTTCTATTAATGAAGGGATGTTCTTAGGAAGAGTGAGTGGGACGATACATTTTACTTAGAACAACTTGTTTTTAAAATGGTGGCCTGAACTCTTCAGCCACACAGAATATTGCTTTAAGGTAGGAGGTCCAGTTGGCCGTGTAGGTTGAAAAAAAAATGTAGGTTAAAACTAGGCCATTTGAAGCAACCTTTTTTTAAAAAAAAAGTAAATCAAAACTTAAGTGATATAAGAAAGAAGAGAGAAGAGTAAAACAGTAATGATGCTTTAGTTTCTCACACTGGTTGTTAGGAATGAAGGTGGTGAGACAACAACAATAACAACAATTATTTATATCCCACCTCTCCCATGAGGATCGGGACAGGAAACATCATATAAAACACTGAACCACAGCTCAGCACAAATGATAAAACAACATAATTAAAAACCAACTATACAATAATAAATTATTTCAAATTTTAAATACAATATTAAAATAAACTTGAATGAAGAAAGCATAAATTAAAAAGTAGAAAATATCAAAGTGGCAGCCAAGGATCCACCCTAATCTAGAAAGACCTGCCAGAAGAGATCCATCTTAACAGCCTTCTTAAAAGCATCTAGATCATCAAAGTGTCAGGTCTCCTCTGGGAGGCCAGTCCACAATCTGGGAGCAGTGGTGGAAAAGGTCCTATGGGTAACCATGGCCAGTCTAGTCTTAATTGGATGAAGTAAGTTTTTCCCAGAGGACCTAAGAGTATGGGGTGGATTGTACAGGAGAAGGCCAAATCCTGTAGGTATCCTGGCCCCAAGCCATGAAGGGCTTTAAAGGTAATAACCAAACCTTGCCCGGAAACTGTTTGGCAGCCAATGGAGAGATTTTAATATTGGCATAATATGGTTACCCCCAAATGTTCCGGTGACCAAACTAGCTGCCGTATTTTGAACCAATTGAAGTTTCCAGAGCAGGCACAAAGGTAGGCCCATGTAGAGCGCATTACAGAAGTCAAGCCTTGAAGTTACCAGCATATGTACTACCAAATTTAAGTCTTCCAGCAATAGGAGGGGGAGCAGCTGGCATATCAGCCAAAGCTGATAGTAAGCACTCATGGCTGTCACGTCTACCTATGCTGTCATCTGGAGAGATAGATCCAGGAGCACTCCCAAGCTGCAAACATGGTCTTTCAGGGGGAGTGTAACCCCATCCAGAACTGGTTGACACACCTCCAACCCCAGTTTAGGAGACATAATAGTAAGTACCTCCGTCTTGTCCAGATTCAGATTCAGTTTGTATTTCCTCATCCAGCCCATTGCCATCCCAAGGCATGCACCCAGTGGCGGCACACCATCCTTAGTCACAGCTGTTACTGGAGGCATAGAGAAATATATTTGGGCATCATCAGCATACAGATAACACCCTTCATCATGACTCTGGATGATCTCTCCCAGTGATTTCATGTAAATATTAAACAGTATTGGGGATAGCATGGCACCTTGTGGAACGCTGCACGTAAGCTCCTTCCTAGAACAGCAGCTATCCCCGAGCATCACCATCTGGAATCTACACAAGAGATAGGACCGGAACCACTGAAGCACAGTGCCCCTGATAACCAACTCCCTCGGGCATTCCAGAAGGATACCATAGTTGATGGTATCGAAAGCTGCTGAGAGGTCCAGAAGCACCAGCAGGGACACACTCACCCTGTTGGTACTCAGGCGAAGATCATCCACTAAAGCAACCATAGCAGTCTCCACTCCATACCCTGCCCTGAAGCCGGTTTGAAATGGGTCTAGATAATCAGTGTCATCCAAGACTTCCTAGAGTTGGAGGGCAACTGCCCTCTCGATCACCTTACTCAAGAATGGAAGATTAGAAACTAGTCTGTAACTACAAAATCCAGGGGATCCAGGGAGGGCTTTTTTAGAAGCGGCTGTACAACCACCTCTTTTAAACATGATGGAAAATTCCCCTCTCTGATTCATTTATAATGTGTTTTAATTTCATTCTAACTACATCTCTTCCTTGGATGACCAACCATGAGAGACAGGGATCGAGTGGGCAAGTTGTCCTCCTAGTACATCCAAGCAGCTTGTCCACATCCTCGGTACTCACTGACTGAAACTGATCCAGTGTAATCTTACTCACGCAGTCACTGGACACTTCATTGTTAACCCTTGTTATAAAAGTGGTATCTAAGTTGGATAAGAATCCAAGAGATTTTATCTGTGAACTAGTTGTTAAAAGCATCACAGTGAACTACAAAAGTTTCTAACAATGAGTTTTGGGAGAAAGGTACCTGAGTCAGATCCCTTAACACTTTAAACAGTTCTGCTGGACATGAATTTGCAGGCGCAATGCATGCAGAGAAGAAAGCTTTCTTCACTGCATGCACTGCCACTCCATAGAAATCAAGATGTTCTCTATAGCGTATCCTGTCAGGCATGAGTCGAGTACTCCGCCATTGACACTCTAGTCATTGCCTTCCCACTTCATGACCCTGAGACCCTGTGTATACCAGGGTGTATACTTTGGCCTATATTCTGGACTCTTCTCTGCCTTCTTGCCTGTATTGTTGCTTCTCTAAGAAACAGATATTTGCTTGTTCTGAACCTTATCTGGCTTCCATTAATTGACTTTGCTATTGCTGGGAGTTGACTGCTTTCCCATACCTTGTTTATCCTGTCACCAGAATTTTGAGGCTGCTTTCTCAGACACATACCCCTGCAGGGATGGATAGTAGCCTTGAGTCTAACCCTGAACAGATAATGATCTGTCCATGACAATGCAGAGGTGTTTAACACCTCCACCCACAGATCTGTCTGGAACTGAAAACAGCATCAAGGGTGTGACCTGCAGAATGTGTTGGCCCAGAGACCACTTGGGATAGGCCATTGATTGTCATGGATGTCATGAACTCCCGAGCTGCACCCAACAGATTGGTCTTGAGAGGGATGTTGAAGTCCACCAGGACCAAAATCCTTGGTGACTCCAACACCAACTCTAAGACCAACTCTGTGAGTTCAGCCAATGAGTCTGATAGGCAGCGGGGTGGATGGTACACTAATAGAATCCCTTGTCTATCCTTGGTCTTCAGGCTCAGGTACACATACTCGAAGTGATTTGGTTTTTGGACTAAAATCCTAGTCAAGGTAAGATTATCCTTATAAACCACAGCTACTCCGACCCCTCCAACTTTCCCTCACCTGTTCACTGATACAGTACCTCGCTAGCAGGGCCTGAGCCCACATTGTACCACTGTTATCACCCAGCCAAGTTTCCGTTAAGCATGCTTCACAAGATGAGTTGAGTAAGGAAATGCATGGAAGGAAAGTGTTAGGAGATTATCAAACACATTACAAACGGTATTATAACGACACCATGAAATCACCAAAGGGCTCTGGAAGCACTCTGCTGCCATTACGAGGCAGTTATTTTTTATAGTCAGGGAGAAGTCAAAAATTGATCTCCTGTAGTGTTTGTGTTCTGGGATTTTGTGTGTGTGAAAAGGTGCCCTATTCTGCTGGCGTGATTTCAGCATCAGTGGGTGGTCCCGGCAAAACACTTCTGGGTGCAAACAGGAAAACTAGGTACCATACGCTCTTTTTATGAACCTTCCCATCTTGCTTGCAAGTTTCTAAATGTGTATCTGTGCTTTTCTGAACATTTTCTTTTTTAATTTTGGTGTTTGGGGACTTTTAAGAACTCTCACATCTTCTCGCAAGACATGCCAAAATCTCATTCATGGAGAAACACAGAAGTATGCGGCACAAGCACTCGTATGGCTGGATTTGGGGGGCAATTTTGTATCATTATCACAGCAGCATGCGAAAATGTGTGTCATTATGCCAGAACACAAATGCTGTAAAATATAGTGCCATAATAATATTTTTAGGCACTTGTCTGATAATTTCCTTAGACTCCAGCTTCAATACTCCTGCTTTTGATTCAGCCTAGGGGCCCTTTTACTGATTTTACAGTGCTAAGAATAACTATGAGATCTCTTTATGGACCCCCCTTGAAATGTGTACTCTGACCCAATTTTACACCATGAACACCAGTTAGCACACAGAGACGCGCCCCTGCTTCTTTCAGAAAGCAAAAGCTGAGCTCTCTTTGACAAGGAAGGGGGAGGCCAACATTCACTGGTATTTCTTCTCATTGATGAGTTCATGCCAGAGGGAAAGAAAGCAAGCATTGCAGCTTCATTTAGTTGTCAGTCACAGTTGTGACTTCCTTCATTGACCAGGACAATAGTAGTGAGATGTGGGATTATTGTTTCTCACCAAAAGTGTAGAATACTGCCTGCGCCTTTTATCTTATTTCTGGATCTGAAAAGGACTACAGAATTACTTTTTTTTTTTTAAATGAAATTTAGGACTGACTTTTGTCACTGCCCAAACAGGCACTGAGGGAAGAAGAACTATTACTTAATAATTTATATATAAAAAAAGGAAAGGAAACAAATATTCCCAGTTACAGCATAGTAGAGTTAATATAATGGCTTTGTAAGAGATTAATACTCAAAAAGTTGGTTTGAGTTTTGCATGGGATATAGGATCCCTATAAGACAGAGAGATACATATACAACCACCTGTTTGGGACCACATTGCAAACTGCAATCCAGGGTCAGCTGGTGAATCCCATGTCACTGGGCAGTGAATCCACCCTGCTTTTACTGTCTCTGCCTTGGATCCCATGCTGTGAGAAAGGAGGGCTATAAATTAAATACATTAAATAAGATGCTGAACCTCTTTGGGTGATAGAGTTCAGCACCTTGAATAGTTCATTTAAAATTCAGAGTAAACCCAGAACAGATTCACTTCCCCACTGACATTTGGGTCCTTCACATGGGCGTACCCCTTTGTAAAGAGATTATCAGACAGGAACGCAAAAATTGTTCCTGTCCCACAATCTCCAGACCTGTCCCTGTCCCGACACATAACCCTACCCATCAGACTTACCTTATCTTCTGTCCAAAGGCAGCCCAGGAATGAATGGAGCTCTAACAAAGCTCAGTTCACTTCCTGGATTGAAATCCTGCCCATTCTCGCGAGAAGATGCGAGCATGGGAAATTCAAAAAGAAAAGGAAAAATACACACAAAAAAGTTCAGAAAAGTACATGTGCACACTAAAAAAAAAAAAGTGACCTGGGAAGGGTACACAAAGAGGGTAGCCTACCTGGTTCTTGCTATCCCACCCAGAAGTGTTCTGGCAGGACTACCCATTGGCGTTGAATTCATGAGTCAAAAACGGAGCGAGGTTTCAGACACCAGCAATGCCACCACCAAAATTGGATGGGAAGCCCATTACCAGCTCTGGCCCATCAATAAAAAGAAATGCCACAGTAAGGACAGCAGAACGCAAAAGAACAACATCATGTGATATTGGTCTCCTTTTGCATTCTATTGGCATCATTTTGGCACCACATTAGCTATCTAATAATCTCCATCGAGAAGAATTCTGATTGGCTGGGAAAGATCCACATGACCAGTCCTCCATATTCAGTCATGTTTTTGTTTCACATTTCTCCACAGGATTGTGATAATGCCCTACTACCCACTCCCTAAAATATCTCATAATTGGCAATATTGGAAATTTTGAAGGGGTCAAGTAGACCAGATTGATCCAAAGTGAGGTCAGATAGAGGTCACAAGGACCTGGGAAGGTGTCTTAGAAATATTTTTGTAAGCACACCCAATATAGTATTAAGTGGAATCTCTTAGTAAACAAAACTTTTAAGGAGGCATGTACTAATTCCTTCTTGGGCTCCTTGGCAGTGAGCCACACATCGCAAACAATCAACCCAAATTCCCTGGGTGCCAGTTACACGAAATTGTCATGGTGCTTACCGTGACGTTGTGATCCCGAATCCGTCCCTCGCTGTTTATACAATTTATGTCACTGATCTGGATATCCCGGGTGGTCCTGTGACTGATATTTACACGTCCAAGTTCCGGGGTTTTTTAGGTTTTATTTTTTTTATCTTTGGCTGTCAATCAAGGATGCGATTACTCGTGTTTTCACAACCTCAGTGACGCACTTCCTTTAGGGTTCCGCACCACGAGCGATGCTATTGGCTGGCTGGCGGGGGAGAGAGGGGGGGCAGAGGTTTGTTATTCCCCTTGCTTCTTTAAAATGTTAACCCTTTAAGAAGAGGCAGAAAGCATTTTGAAAGATCCAGACTGAGATCCTTCGCTCAGACACAGGAACGAACGAGTGCTTTCCATTTGAAATGAAGCCGAGTGCTTTCCTTTTGAAATCAAGCCACTTGGGTTTCCCCTTGCCTCTTTAAAATATTAACTCTTACAGCAGAGATTTAGCTGCAGAGTTCAGGTTTCAAGCCAGCTACAGACAGGTGTTTTGAAAGACACAGACACAGAGAGGGGGAATTAAAGGGTGTTCATTCGCTCAGAGGCTGGAATATTTTACTGTGCCCGTTCAGACCCAGGGAGGTGACCAAGGCAGGGAATGAATGGGTGACCCTCTGCCCACCACGATCTCTCTGTAACATGCAGTAGAGGAAAAGGTAAAGCTGAAGGGTTTGCAGTGTAGAAATGCATTTAAAAAGGTGACTGAGTACATGCGCACACACACACACACATCAACCTTCGTGCAGCTGGAAGGGATGCCTTTGTTTTCGGCTGCTGAGGCTGGATCTGTTGAATGGGTGACTGACCCCTCCTTTTCTGGTCGCTGATCTCTAAGCCCGCCCCCAGTCACCATTTCCGGTCATCCCCTACTACCGAGATATTTTGTCCCAGGCTGTTTACATTTCTGATTTTCCGAATCCTCCAGTGACTTTTTTAAAAACCGGCACAAACCGCGGGACTGGAAGTCCCACAGGCTGAGGGATAAAAGGTGGCCCCCCTTCCGAAAATCACGTACCCGACCTGATGTACGTGTAAACTGCCAGGGACCGGCACAAATTCTTCCCACTACATTTTCATCGTGTAAACGGCACCCAGGAAATATCCCTCCTGTTCTACAATACAAGGTACACATCAATTCCTATCACCCAGACATCTAGGATAATCAGTGGAGTTTTGTTCTCCTTTGCTTTTCCCGGTGGGAAAATCATTTAACCATTGTAGTAGCCAAAGTGTGCCTTCAAGGCATGAAATAGGTTGTAAATATCCCAGCCTAAACAATAGCAAAGTGTGCCACTGTGGATGACACCCCGTCCATTCTCCTTTTCACCCTATTTAATTATCACCCTATTTCCCAAAGCTATTCCTCTATCCAACCTTTCTGCCTTAACTCTATAATAGCTTTGTGTGGTTCTTGTGAGCATGTGTTGCATATATGTTATTTTCCATAAAACCATTTTATTTCACTTTAACCTGGAGTTCTCTGCAGTTAGTACTGGTATGCATAGGTGAAAAGGTCCTGAAGTTACCCGTCTCTCACAGCATTTCACTTCAGCTAATAATAATTCCTCCAAATATTAATATAGTCCTGGTATCATGAGTAGGGCTCTAAAGCACCCCCACCTCTTCGGGTAATACAATAGAACGGACTGCATCATGAGGAAGCAGTTTCCGACTATTCCTAGGGAGGGAATAGCTATATACCTCTCCTGCACTTTTGTATTCTGGTATGCTGTGGAGACCCACTTGATTTCCAAATGCAGTCTGCTTTATACCTTGTGCTATGTACTCCAGCACAGTTTTGTCAAATATTTCTTGTAATATAACATATAATCGTAAAAGCAACAGGATACCAATGATAGCACTTAGTGCTGTCGAGAGTGTTATTTGTAATTGAACAACTGTTATAGAATCAAATTTTAAATTTCATGTTTGTCATTTATTTCCTGGCAGAAAAGGAATGGTCTGTGTTTTGAGTGTGTGTGTGCGTGTGTGTGTGCGCAGTGTCCAATCATGGGGAAAATATCAACATGAAAAATCAAATTCAACATCTATCCACAGATCATTTTTTTCCTCTTGGACTTTTATATCAAACTCAACCAAAATGGCACAATAGGGATGTACTAGTGAAATGTAAAAAGCATTCTATATTTGATGGAAGGGAGGAAATCTCTGGGAACAGATTATTTTTATGAGCTCTAGTAACATTTTAGGCAAAGAAGAAGGTGACAGGGAATGAACAGGGAGTGGGAATTATAAATGGCATCTCTGAGGATAAGCTAACCAAGTCATTGGGAAGGAGGTGTATCATCCATAACCCTTAAGAGTCAACAGACATTTATTATATGATTCTGGGGAATGTGGTTTCAAACTGGACTAACTGTCAGAAAGAAGGGGGGGGAGAAAAATTACTGAACTGGTAAGCTACAAGAATGTGCCAATCATATACAGATGAGAGCTGGAATCCTGTATGGGATTTACATATGTGTAAGCACCATAAGTAAGTGCTATTCAGTGAATCCCAGCTGACTCCCCCAAGCCCCACTTACTGGAGAAAGCAGCCACTGCAATTGACAGGAGCTTGTTCCCCTGTCGCTTAGGAAGCAGCCGACTGTCATTTCCACCATCACCACTCCATGAGTGATCTCTGGTGCAACAATTAGACTTGGGGTCCCAGTTGCAATTCCCCCTCATGATAGAGATCACTCGCCTGAGAGGTGGGTGGGAACATCAGCCAGATGTTTCCTGATTGATAGGGGAAAAGGCCCCTGTTGATTGCAGCGGCTGCTTCCCAGTAAGCAGAAATTGAGGGACTTTCAGAGTCCCAACATAGCCCCCAAACTAGGGGCTGCATAGAGATCATGAATATGTAAGAGTCAGAAGTCCATAATTCTAAGTTATGCATTTGTAACAGTCATAGAGGATTCTGGCCAATGGCCATGACCCTGCATTGCATTCGTAATTACGTAAATATAAATGTAGCCATGAATGACCTAAGGCATGACACCCACCCCCCAAAAAACCCACCTTAAACTCCAGGGAGCCACTCTGAACAATGGAAGTCTACAGCACAGTTAAGTGGGGTGCTTCAGGATGATGCAGCCAGCTCCCTCCTACCCTCAAACTGTGCTGCAATGAGGCACCCCACCTGACTGCACCACAGAACTCCATTGCTCAGAGTGGCTCCCTGGAGTTTAAGGTGGGTTTGGTGGAAGGAGTGCATTTATGATTGTGGCAACAGTGTCATCATAATGAATATGTAGTTAGCTGATTGCACAGCAGTTACAGATCTGTAACTCTAGTTTAGAAATCCATAACTGCAATGCAGGATGCCAGCCCCTGTCTTCAGCAATATGTACAATTTCCCTATGCACTTTTAAAAGAATTTATCTTAACACGTTTTAGGTATGGCTGGTGGCTTCTAAATCAATGGGTTACTGAAGCTGCTCAGCCTTTTAGTCTGAACTTTCAAGGTGCTACCCAAGGTGCTAAACCTATCTGGCAGTTAGGGTTCAACCCCTTCAACCCCTCCTTTAAAGTTTAGATTAAAATGTAGAGTACAGTCACAACTCTGCTGATATGGAAGCTATGAGCCATCAATGTTGTTTGGTAATACATGCATAATTAGGATATAAACTGCTGATTAGAGATGTATTTTTAAAAAATGATGATGATGATGATGATGATGATTGTTATTATTATTATTATGCTAATTTCATTCTTGAAGGAAGCAAAGAATGATTTTAGCAATTTGATTTCCACTGTAGGATAATCTTTTGCAAATTGTGGTTTTCAAAGGCTATTCATAGTTCAGGAATTATTCTGTACAAAATTTGCATGTGGCTGTTTTGCGAGGAAAACAGCAAAATGCTATAGTTGGTGACTTATTATGCACAAAATTTACATATGGTTCTTTTGTACAGAAAATAGCATTTTCTGCCCAGAAAATAGTATTTCTGCATGCACACAGACAAAAAGACAGGCAAATTTTGTGCAGAGTATGTCCCAAAGTGTAAAGATTCTTATCAGTCCAGGATTTGGCCTTGTTTCCTGACAGTCAATAACATACTTTTTTTTACCCATTTTCCATTAAAAAATTCTTTCCATGCCTACTGTTGATGACAATAGTGGTTTTACAGTGAGCTGTCTACTGCAATAGAGGGAGAAGTTCTTTCTGTGCCGCCTTCTGCACAGACTTAAGTTCGGGACAGTTTCATCCATTGAAATAAACATGGAAGTCCTTGTACACAGAAGAACTCAGCACACTGGTGCATCCACACCTCTGGCATACTGCCAGATTCAGATATGTAATTCCTTTTACCCTGTCAGTCTCATCTTATGGAATCATTGTAGTAGTAGGGATATAAATAGAGGCTTTTACAATGCACTCCTACGCATTTTTACTCAAGGGTTAGTCTTATCGAGCTCAATGAGGCTTACACACTAATCAGTGTGTCTTGACTCGCTAAGACAGGCTTCCATATCTATTTCAGATTTTCTGCTGAAAACCTAACAAGCTGGACTGATCCGTTTGGCTCTGCTGATAATAAAGTGGCGTGGTAAGTACTACTACTACTACTGTACATATCATACTGTATGTTTCTGCATGGCTGATATATGAATGCTCAGGTATGTCAATGCCACACTGTAGCAAAGTAGATGTTTGTGGTGGTGCTGAATCTGCTATACTGGTTCCTTAGTGAGGGTCTGTACTTTGTGTCCATAAAATGTCTCCAGTTTTGATTTCCTTTTGGTCCCATTGCTGATTCAGGTGTGATTTCACATTATGGCTGAAGTTTAGAGGGATAAGATCATTGTATCCCACTGAAGAGGATTATAGTTAGGACGAACTTCCTGATGGTAAGAGCTATTCAACAATGGAATGTGTTGCCTCGAAGTGTGGTGGAGTCTCCTTGTTTGGAGGTTTTTAAACAGAGACTGGGGGTGTGTTGGGGGTGTTTTGATTGAGTATTCCTGCATGGCAGGGAGTTGAACTGGATGGCACTTGTGGTCTCTTCCAACTCTGATTCTACAACAGTTCACGAAGGAAGAAATTGTTTCAAACTTTCTCTACAACTAACATCAGTTATCATCTTTGGGTCTTAGAACAGTCAATGTCTTTTCTTGAACTTCATAGCATTTCGCTCCTTGATTGCCTTAGATTTTATTTTCAGGGGCAGGTCTCTGTGAACTGAAAGTTGCACAAATGACAACAAAGCAAGGAAGGAAAGTACTTGCTGCATGCCAGTTCAATATAACATCAAACTGCCCCACAGTTAACAAATAGCAAAGTTTACTCCAAAGCCCCAAAATCCTAAATTCCATGCACTGTAGGCAATCATGAATGCTTTCAGTGTACTAGACTGAATGAAGAGAACAAGGTGTCTACTTCCATCTAGTGGTTACAGCTATGCAAAGAATGGAGAACCACAGCTGCAGTTTGTTGCTTGAACATGGAAAAATGATAATCTTCTGGTTGAATTAAATAATTAATGCTATTAACAGCAGCTGCATAGATTAAGTAATTGAGGTTCATGGGTTTGTTGATAGCACTAATGTTAAGGGCTGCTCTAAATGGTTCAGCTCAGCTTTATGGAGCATTTTATATGGTGCCTGAGCTTTGTTGAACTCACTGACTGAAAACTACCTTTATCCCCTTGAGAATTACCATAGTTCTCCAGTCTGCAAACTTCTATAAATATTTTACACATGTTGCTCCATACAAATAATACCCATTAAGATTACAAAAATGTTTTGTTGGGAGTCGAATATTTCCTGGAGACAGCAACAGCACACTTTGTACTACCAGCAGTCACTTCCAGAATTTCAGATGACACAACTTGTATTTCAAATTGCTTTGACTGATTCGTTTTCTTTTGATGGCTGCACAGCTCCCATTCATTCTGGGGCAACTTCTTCAGATGGCACAGAGGATATTCCCAGGGCATTCCCCCCTTACTTAGTGCAAATTTATGATATTGAATGAAGAAACACAGTACTATATTTTGTCTTTTACTTTGAAAGTGGATTTGATGGAAGCAGCCAAAAAGTCAACTATGCTTATTTTTATTTATTTAATTTCTATCCCACCTTTCTTCCAGAACAGGATTCAAGGCTGATAGTTTAATTCCCCCCTTCCCAGGTCAGAGACCCCATGTTTATTTCAGAGTAAAAAAGATGGTAAAATTTAGCATCGTTTAATGTAGTGTGTAGTTTAACTATAGTTAGTGGTAGTTGGGTATGAGCCATTAAAAGTCCAGAATTAAGACATTCACTGTGGAAAAAAAGGTATGAGCCCTGATTTGGGTCCAGACTGAAGAACTATAAAATGCAATGTAATACTGAATGTAGCCAAGCCAAACTTACCAGGATGCACTAAAACGGGAGGAAAACATCCAGACTTCCCAAAAGCTTGAGATAGTGTTGCCAGAGAGAAAACTGGAAATGGCTCCTATACATTTAATGGTTGTATAGAAGATGGAATTTCAGCAGGTGTTGCTTGTTACTTCATCAGGAGACAAACAAGACTTGCTGAAATTTTGTCTTCTACACAACTATTAAAGGTACAGGAGCTGTGTCCAGTTTTCAATTTGATAACCTTAGATAGGACTGTAGTTCAAGGGACAGAATACTGAGTAATTTAACCATGAGGCAAATAAACATGGGGTCTCTGATCTGGGAAGGGGGGAATTAAACTATCAACCTTGAATCCTGTTCTGGAAGAAAGATGAGGTATAAAGTAAATAAATAAAAATAAGCATAGTTATCTTTTTGGCTGTTTCCATCAAATCCACTTTCAAAGTAAAGGACAAAATATAGTACTGTGCTTCGTCATTTCATATCATAAATTGTTTTCAATTGACTTTGGGCCATTTGCGAATTCAGCTTTGGAAATACTTTATGAAGACTACATGGATGTTTTTATTTACTTCTTAGGATTTGGGGAGCGGATGAAGGAAATGGGGGACATATAAGGAATTTTTAATTTTCAAGTCAGAGCTGGATACAGGCTTGCTTGATTCTCACTAACTTGGTAACACTGTATATAGGTGGTCCCATGTCAGGGGCTAACTTAATTCTCCTCCGTACAAAAGAATGCCCCCAATGCACTTACCTCTAATCCCAGCAAAGGCTTCCCCAGCAACATCCTCATTCAAAACCCTGTGTATTCTTGCAAGAATACATAGCACAGGAAATAAAAATAAAACAAAAAATAACACTTAAAAAGTTACACCAAGCATCTAAAGACACTAAAGAACTTCCAAGTAACCTGGGGAGGATCATAAAAAGTGCATCACTTACCTGGCTGTCATGATCTCACCCAGAAGTGTTTGCGTCGGACTAGCCATTGACGCTGCATTCACATGAGTTCAATGGTGCAAGGTTTCTCACACTAGCAATACCAGCACAGAAGTGCCACAGGGGATCTGTTGACAGATTCAGCCATCAATAAAAAAACTATGGGTTTTGGTGGGGATATAACCACGAAAGGGCAACGTCATCTGATATGCGTACCCTTTCACAGTTATGTGGCGTCGTTATGACACCATATTTTATGCATCTGATAAAGTCCCTACACTACATCCTGATCTGGCCTGATGATGATTCCAATCAATCTTGTAGAGGCTGTGGAGAATATTCCCCCCTGCAAGTCCCACCATGCTACTTGGGGGAATCCCTATGTCATCTCCAATCAATTTTTAGAAATTGCACAAGGATTCATCCCTGCTCTAATTATCCTTCCCATTGGAGAGGTGCATGGGAGATAGACAACCATGTTGTCTCTGACATGTGAATTCTGCCTCATCACCACCATAGGGGATTGTAGGCAACACAGGATTTCTCTCCACCCCACTCATATTTTCTGCACAAGCAGAATAGGGAGGAGTCTGTGACTCTGTGTAGAGAAAGTCACTAAGAAAGCTGAAAAAAGCATTGGGGGTGGGGAAGCTGGATTGTGTGAGGTGCTTGAAGAGGGAGACTCTCAACTCAGCTTGGCCTAATGGCCTGGCTCTGGGTGGCACTCCAGCCCCAGAACCAAAGAGTTCCCATCTTAGAGTTTCCTTCTCTAAGGCATGTTAGCTTTCTGTGAGGCACTCTTCTGTTCCGACCATGAGGCACTGGAAATGAACAGGGATATTTGTTTTCAACAGAAGTTTTTAGTTCATCAGTGAAATGTTTTGAACATAAATACAGCTTACTACTGGCTATCGAAGGAAAATTCTCCACTGCTTATACATACCCTAATCTGCAACTATCTGCTTAATACAGCCCTGGTTTCAACCTAAATAAGAAATAAGGACTTTCTCCACTGGCATCTTAAAAATATGAGTGGGAAACTGCCTGGAACTACATTGTTCACCCCCAAAAGCCATGACCCTCACCTGCCCGTGCCCTTGTTTAAATATTTTTTATTCAAGATTTTACAAGTACACTAAAAATTTTCTGAAATTACAAAGATTCAAAAAAGAAAGGAACTATAAAAAAAAGAAAGAAAAAATAATGTTTAAAAGGTAGGGGGGAAAAAAGAGAAAGAGAGAAAAGGAAATTGACTTCCGAACTTCCTTTTGGCAATTATGTATACATATTGTACACATACCTCTCTCTCTCTCTAAACACTACATTACAGCATACACTCTTTCTTCACTAAGCTATACTCTCTCATCATCAAACCCACAAATTACCAGTTTCTTTTCCCCCCCCCACAAAAGGTCAACCAAGAATTTCAAAAGTTTAAAACATCTCATAAACAACCTTTCTCTAATCAAACAAACCAACTTGTCCATCTCTACTAAATTTATCAGCTTCAACAACATTCACCCCTCATGGATAGTGTTGAATTCTTCTATCCTACAAATGTGTTCATATGCTATAATAATATTCCATGATTCTTACCCACCTGTATGCCCATCATTCCAAAACAATTCCCATTTTAATTTAATGTTAGTTAAATGTTACTCTTTAAGCTCCCACAAACATTAAGCGTACACTGCAAATCTATTACACATTCTATACACTTACTCTATCATCTTATAGCAAGAATGTGTGATTTAATAGACATTCCATTCATAAAAGTTCTCTTCAAAATCAAAACTTAATCCAAATCTCAATCCCCTTGACTACACGTTTTCCCAATAAGCCATCTGTATGTTATCACCAAGTTCTTAATCCATTACTTTATATTTAACTCTTTCCCACCCTGCCCCCATCTTACACATTTAAACACCTCCCTCTGCCATTGGTTAAATGCTATAACACTTGTTAAAACAGCTATTGTCTGGGATATAAACATCTTCCTGGGAAAAACACTCTTTTTCATCACAGAGATCCCCCCCCCAATGCTATCAGATTTGGTCTCTCTCATTCTAACATATCCTCCTAATTTCTACTGCACTTGTTAATATAATTGTTTTGAGACCACAAACAATCCTCATTCATCTTAACAACACCCCAATATTTGACCTTCTTCTCAATTGTGAAGGCTATACCATCCATCAACTCAACCTGATTTTCTGAACTGATATCTTACATTAACATACAACCTGCTGAGCATGCTACCACAACCATATCTTCTTCCATCTCTTTGGGCTTGTCTAAATTGGGGACAAAAATCCCAATGAAGCTTGGACTACTTTGGCTTGGAGCTGCACCAACCACATGAAATTTGGACTATTCTGGCCAGATTTAAGCACATACATTACCTGGCCAAAGCCCAAATCTGCATCATTCATCGGGGGATTGTCCACATAATCATTTGTTCAGATTTTTACTCCCAGTGAAGCTGTGGGTCCATTGCTGCTGCTAGCCATGCACCTCCATAGCACTGCTGCCACTTGGTGGTGCAGTGGTAAAATGCCAGTACTGTAAGCCACAATGTTATAAATTCAATCCCAGAGGGCTCCAAGGTTGACTTCTATGGGTTGGTAAAATGAGCACCCAGCTTGTTGGGGGCAATTAGCTAACACACATTGGAAACTGCTTAGGAAGTGCTTTGGCAATGATCAGCAGTATATAAATATCAATGCTATTGCTACATGAGAGACAGGTCTCTCATAGATTTAAATAAATTTAAATTATTTTTTTAAAAAACTTGTTCAGTTCAAAATACCCTCCATGCCCTGGGGGAGGATTTCATTATGGTCCCCAGGGCTCTTTTAGGCCCTGAACACACCTTTTAAAAACAGGAAATAAATTGGAAACACATTCATGGGTAGCCATGTTGGCCATGTAGCAAAACAAAATCCAGAATCCCACCCCCTAAAAGCAATACTTTATTGGCAACCAAACTGCAAAACACATTTTGCAAATTTTCGAAGCTCTACTGGTTTCTTCATCAGGCAAAAGATGTTTTTAAAAAAGAAAAGTGGTGGTGGTGGAGTCACAGGCCTACATGTTGTTTCAGATGTTGCTTTTGTTATTGGTCAGGTGAGGGATCTCATGCAGGCAGAGGTCACTCCTACTTCCTGGCCACGTGGTATGCTGAGAAAAGGGACAGTAAAATTTAACTGCTTCAGTGGCCTCTTCCTGCATGATATCCCTCACCTGAACGACAACAAAAGCAACATCTGAGACAACATGTAGACCTGTGACTCCGCCACCATTACTTTTCTTTTTAAAAAACATATTTTGCCTGATGAAGAAGCCAGTAGAACTTTGAAAGCTTGCATCATGTGTTTTGCAGTTTGGTTGGCCAATAAAGTATCACTTTTTAGTGGATTCAGAAAATAAATTGGTTTGCTTCCTAGTTTAAAAATAAGTCACTCTTGGTCCTAAAATAGTTAGGAGGTAACAAGATGAAATTGCCTCAGAGGGTGTATGGGGCATTTTACTGGGGTAAAAATGAAATGGGAGCACTAAGAAGCCCATGAGGGGCTCGAAAATGGCCGTGGTGTCATATACGGCCATTGAGTTACACTCTGATCACCTTTCTTATGAAGCCATCAGAACACAAGAGCTTACCAACTTGGGTCCATTTTGAAATGTCTGTTTTTCCATTTTGTACTTTTATTTTACAATACTAAATATACACTGGACTGACTATGTGACGAATGTTGCTGTCCTTGAGCAAGCAGGGATCACCAGCATTGAGGCCATGATATTGAGAACACAGCTGCGCTGGGCAGGGCACATTTCTAGGATGGAGGACCATCGCCTCCCAAAAATAGTACTCTATGGTGAACTTGCCACGGGTCAGCGTAAGAGGGGTGCTCCAAAAAAAGTGATACAAGGACTCCCTGAAACAACATCTCAGGCTCGGCCAAATTGATCACCAACAATGGTCCACCCTGGCCTCACATCGGGAGGCATGGAGACACACTATCCACAATGCTGCAGCCTTATTTGAGAACTCACGCCGAACAAGTCTTGAAGAGAAACGACAACGCAGAAAGAATCACAACCTGGTAACATCACCCAAGGAAACCTTCTGCTGTGCTTTCTGCAACCAAACTTGTTTATCTCGGATTGGCCTTTTTAGTCAACAGCGCGCTTGCAGAAAACGCGGGATGAGTCCTTCCTGAATCTTTGTTTGCAAAGAAAAGCCAGAGAGAGAGAGAGACTTTTATTTTAAAATCCTGCTTCAAAAAACATTCACGTAATTTGAAAGGCTGAATACTGTACTGTTAATTTGTATAGTCTTGATAATGATCCCCCCTTTGATCCTGTGAAACTTGTTGTTATTAAAAACACATTCAGATTCATACTCTATATTAATCCAGTGGAAAAGCACAGCATCTAAGCACTTAGGGTAAATCATGAGCAGTCAAAGTACAGTCTGTGGGCCACATGTGCCCCCAGGGCCCCCCAAATATCCACACAAAATGCAACATTTCTACTCCACAAACCATTTCAGGCTCATGAGAGGCCATTAAAAAAAAAAAAAAAAGGAAATGACTTCCAGTTTAAAAAAGGCCTCTCCTGGGCCTCACATGGACCAGACAGCCCAAAACATAGTGGAAAATACCCCACACCCCTAGAGGGCATGTAGGGAAAATTGTTTGTAGAGGCTGTGGCCCTCCAAGATCTCCTGTGGGTCTAAAGTGGCCCCCTAGCCTCCCACAGCTGCCACCCCAATGTAAAACCTAAACGGATTAGCATGCAATTTAGTATTACAAATGCCTCTTTACTTTTTCCTTTGTGTGACCAGCTATCAGGTACTGCCACACTTCCTGCAAGAGAAGCTCAGAACTGTCCCTTCTCTCTGCAAGTAAAAGTGTGATCTCTTCAGCCTCTCTTGTTTTATGAATTCAACATCAGATTCTGGAAAATACAATGGTAAGTGAACGCACATTGCACCCTTGTGGCATTTAGTTAAATTGGATCTCTGGCTCCCCAGTTGTGTTTCCTTTATTCTGTTATACGCAATTATGACATTCTTTTGCTTGATATTTTTAAAAAAAAAAATGTGAAAAAGCAGCCAAAAAATGTTTGAAGTGGTAGATTTTTATATAGCGAACCACAAGCCAAACACTCAAGTCTAACAGCTTTCCAGGATCATATGTCTCATTCTCTTGTCTGTGCTCTCTGACATCACCAGAGATGTGAATCTTCTGCCATTTATTTTTCATCAGGCAGCCTTTGATCTGTTTTTCAATTGTGAATGGGAAAACCCTCCAACACAGGCACTGTGACATGAGCAGGGTTTCCTCAAAGTGATGAGTAAAATTAAAATGCACAGATAAACTGAAATTCTTACCTAATCATTTGCCACCAGTCTTGAAGATTACTGGTCCAGAAACAACAGTGAAGTCTACTATCCATCAAGAATCTCTTTGCCCTAAATGTGTCAAGCATTTCTGCTTTGTTGTTGGCTTGCTTTCCCCCCAAGAGCCTGGCCTACTTTTTCATTTACTTCTTTGTATAACTTATTAAGTTTTAGCTCTTGGCAATGACCACAGCTAGATAAACTCCCTGAAATTTTCTATTATTTGAGCACTCCACCAAATCCAGTTGTAGTAAATACAAATAAGATATTTGACAGTTCTGTTTTTAAATTGAAGTATTACTGCTGATGTTGTAGAGAAAGTTATATACAGAAACATCAAAGTGCTTTAGTTTTCCCTGTAACCTCAATAACCTTTTTTCAAAGTATTTTTATGCATTTTGACAAATGGAAATGTAGGTAGAAGAATATATATTGCTTTTGGCCTACATTTGGGCTTTAAAAAATGCACTGGTAGAAGAACTCTCATTAGCATTTTGTTTTTGCATTGCTGCTTGCAGGAAGAACTTACATTTTCATGAACCACTACAGAGCCCAGACAGTTGGGGGCCCTAAACAACTTTTAGAGTAAATTGGAAAGAATAAATGAAGAAAGTTCATCTTTGATCCATTGATGTTTCCAAGTCCAGAAGAGGTCATGCACTTGTAGGCTTCATTTGCTCAAACACCCTTGTTCTTGGTACGTTTTCTGCCAAGGCCAGGACCTAAATCTTATTGCAGAATCAAACTAGGATGGATCCATTGAATGAACTGGATTTATGTACATGTTGATTCACTAGTCAACTATTGATTCAATGGGCAGTTATGCTAGTTGGAACTAACCAAGACAATTTCAGCCAAGCTTTTTTGTGTAAGTGAATTTTTCACAAGTAAGTCCTGAAATGTGAAGAACCATTAAAAAAATGAAAAAAATTCTTTGCTATCTTTCCCAGTGGGAAATGACATTTGAATCCTTCACTCTTATATGCAGGAATAAAATAAATACAGATTTATATCTTTGCTACTGAGAGAAGAGCTTCAGTGGGTGTAGTTTTTACCCCAACATACTTTAAAATTACTTCTTATCTAACAGTGTTCTGATGTTTTGGTTTGTTAAATGTGCTATAATATAATGTGTGTGTTTTCATATATCTATATAGATATAGATATAGATATATAGATATATAGATATAAAACTTTTGGGTATTCACAATGTAGGTGTGTTGTATGTAGGTATGTAGGTGTGTTGCCTCTTGGGTATGTACAATGGATTGAGGTATGTTGCCTCTTTCAGTGTGTCGATTGGCCACTTAGGATCTCTCATGTCACTCCCTCAGCCAATCACCACCCACATGCAAATTCCCTCTCCACCTCACAATCCACTCCTGCCACTCATGGCCAATCGTCATACTGGGAGTGACCAAACTATGTGCTACAGCATTGCCTATAGTTACTAAGACTGCAGGACTTTCCAGTTCACCAATGTCTGAGGGCTGCACAATTCCCACTTATGATATAAGTCTACCCAGTAATATTTCTATTCCTGCTGTGATGGAACCCAGGCAGTCAACTGGTGGTGGCAGTGGCAAGAAGCTGCTCCTACTGCTATGACAGGACCCAGGCAACTGGGTGTGAGGTCTACTGGGCATTTTGGGGGGAGTTTTTGAATGGTGTATTCAAAGGTCCAGCTAGTATTTTTTAATAAATCTTTTTTGTTGTCAGTAACCTTCAGTCTCTATTTTGGGATAAAGGCAGGGTAAAAATCAAAGAAACAAACAACAAAGACTGTCAGTGCAGGGTTGGCTTGAGGTTCTTGAAACTTTTGACAAAATTCAGATGTTGCCACCTCTCTCTCTCTCTCTCTCTCTCTCACACACACACACACACACTCAATTTCACTTTGTCAAATGCAGAGCAGAAAAACGGTTGTTCTTTTTTCCAAGAGAGGAAATCATCTGAGCATTCTCCTATTGGATCAGACACCAACTGGCTCTAATGAACCTCTAATCTGTTTCCTAAATTACATCATACCCATTTTGGAGAGCAGAGTTCTGCATCCCTTCCTTCATCACCAGTGCTGGTTGGTAGCTCCAATATCAGTGGGGAGAAGAATCCCCACTGGGTTTCAGCTGAAAATGGAAAGGAGTCATCCAGGTCACTGAACCTACTTTAGGATTATTGTTCTTATTATTGCTGTGTGCCTTCAAGTCATTTCCAATTTATAGCGACCCTAAGGTGAACCTATCACATGGTTTTCTTGGCAAGATTTGTTCAGAGGAAGTTTGCCATTGCCTTCCTCAGAGGCTATGAAAATGTGACTTGCCCAAGATTACCCTGTGGGTTTCATGGCTGAGTGGGGATTCGAACCCTCATCTCCAGTCGTAGTCCAACACTCAAACCACTATGCCACATTGGGACAGTGTTAACAATTTGGAAAGCTCCTTTAAAATTAGACTAAGATCTAGAGTAAATTCTCTACCCTGCTGACAGTGGAGTCAAAAGCTGCCACTGTCCACCCTATGAAAAAATAGCTGTGCCCCAGTAATGTTTGAAATGGGACAATGGAATCCAGCATTCCTTATATCTCCTTCATTAATCTATATTCATCTTTTAGGCTCAGTGTGAACAACAGCTTTATACAAAACCTTAGGGAATCAAAAGTCAATAACTGGATGACATTCAGCAAGTGCATATGCAATGCATAAGTTAATTCTGTGCCTGCATATGTCTATTTGTAGTCACTGTGGAAGATAATATTCCCTTTCTTCCCCTGCAGCAACCAAAGCCACTATCTGGATTTACTGTAGAAGCACTGAAGCTCCCCACCACACCCCACAGCAATCCATGCCTGGAAGAGAGTAAAGGGGACTGCAAAAGTCCACAAAGCCAGATGCAAAATGATTAGCTCAGCTACTGAGACCTCTGGAGGATGCCGGCAGATCTCAGCAGATGATGTAATTGCTTCAAGACTGGTTATGGGGAATCACCAGATGCTTTTGCAATCACATCACTCTCCTCCAGGCACAAATGGCCATGAGTGGGTGGAGGCACATCAGCTCTACAGTAGGTCAGGAGGGTGGCAAATGACTCACAGCACACATAACTACTGTGCTACACTAAGCCCTGCAGGACTACAACCACTGAGTTCAAAGCATATTAAGTGTAAAAGCAGATTTACCACCCACTCCAAAAAAACACACCAGTGATTTGAACTGAATCAAGCTCTTTGCCACAAGGAAACTCAATGGCAGTCTGATGCAGATGTTGGTAGAGAAGTCATTCATTAGGCCATGCTACCAGCTGCTGCTTTGGGACAACTGGCAGAGGGGGCAATGCTGGGGGTGCCAAAGGACAGCAGGAGAGACAGGGGACAACTCCAGTAGTGCTATGCAGAAATAGAACCGCTTAAATGCTGGTTAACAGTCCCTGGTGGAGGTATGGAACACACATCGATAAACTATTCAGGATAGGAACTGGCCTATTCATTCCCTCAGTTATCCCACACACACAGTGGTAGACTAATGAATCACTGGCCACTGCTGGTGCTATGGATAGTGGGCCTTTGGATAACTGTGGAAGGGAAACAGAACTTGAAAACTTTGTTGTTCTTGGCTGAGGGATTTTAAGGGTTATATTCCAAAAATGTAACTTTTCAGTGCTCTGACAGGATATGTAACTGGAACTGTTTAGACTTATTTGGTGTTGTAGTTGGCTTTTAGTTCTTTCCTCCTGAAAACTGCTTTATTTGTTTGGTAAAAGAGTTAGCCAGTGCAGGGAAAGATGTCAGTCTGAACCATCAGAGAGATTCTGTGTTCCAAGAGGACATAGTGTTTACTTAGATGGACCACTTGATATAGGGAACCTCATGTGATCCTACTTAGGGATGTGAAGAAATCTCCCTAAATTATTTATTTTCAATGAGACAGGTTGTCTATGCATGTTAAGACATTCTGTTCAAAGTTTACTTAACCCAGTGAGAAGTCTCATCTCCATCATGAAAATGAAACAACAAGCTTCCTGCCCCTCTTCCCCCACATTAAGTTATCTTCAATTGGTGCAAAATGTTTCTGGACAAAATCAATGTCTTTTTCCTTTGTGAAGCAAAACACATACACTCAGCAAACAGAGAAGAGGGAAGCTGTGATTGAAACAACACAAATTACTCATCTGGGACTCTTTTATAATACACTGTTATAGCACTAGGATTCCACTTTAACTCCCATGTAACCATTATATGGAATTCTGGGATTTGTAGTTTAAAGACTCTCAGCCAGAGCTCTCTAATGCATCACCAAACTACAAATGCTAGGATTCCAAAGGATTTTGCCAGGGTGATTAAAGTACAATCAGAGTGGCATAATAGCGTAGTGTGGAAGCCCCCTTGGTGTTTTTGATGTTAAATGTTTATGGCACAAGGCAGCAGCTGTTGTACTTCAGCTATACTGTTAGTGTATTATTTTGCACAATTTGCACAAAAATATGCTCTCACAAATGTGAAAACTCTCTTCAGACTTGACAGAAAATATATTACCATCTTGCAGGTAAGGAGGAAAAAAATGTGGTTTCTTGCATGCAAGAATAAGACAAGTGAGGATTTACATCCTTAATCCTTCTTTTGTTCCCCTGATAAAGATTTGGATACAGCTCAAAATGCATAGAGCTTCTGAGTATCACTTCCTTCATTAAATCTGCTTTGCATGCTGTGATTAGTTGTGGATTTTCTTTTTGTATGTGCACTACTTGAGCCCTATTCTCAGACTATGTACATTAATGCATCACTGTTCAGGTCCCTCCAAGCATATCATATATATATATATATATATATATATATATATTATATATATATATATATATTCCACCCTATGAAACAAATGTCATAATAGATGTCTTTGAGTATAAGGTTGTCAGAAGCTAAAACAGATGGAGAACTGATTCATAAATTACTGGTATGTTGGTTTATTTATTTTATCTTATTTATTTTTAGGTATTTATATCCCATTCTTCAGCCACAAAGGCTCTCAGTACAGCTTACAAATTGTTAAGCAATAGTACCTACACATCTAAACCGCTTTTATAGCGCACTAGGGACTCTCCAAGTAGTTTCCAATGTGTGTTAGCTAATTGTTCCCACAAGCCAAGTACTCATTTTACCAACCTACAAAAGGATGGAAGGCTGAGTGAACCTTGGAGCCGTCTGGAATCAAACTTGCAACACTGTGGCTGCAGTACCACTACTGGGTCACCAGGTTACCACTTATTAGTAACTGGACTTCACACAGTGCTGGTAATGTTTGTGAACTTGAGTTGGTCTGGACTGAATAATGTGATTAATTCCTACATCCAAGTTGTCTTCCCCTGAGGACTAGCAATTGGCAGAAATCCATCAGCTCCACATTTTAATGGGAGAATATAAGATTCACGTCTCCCAAGACTATACAGTACATGGAATGAAACACATCTCACTGATGAAATCCGTACATTTCAAAGAGATGCAATGCATCTGGGAATAGGGAAACATACACACACACACATACACACAAACCCATATGTTTGTAATGTAAAAAAAATGCATGGAAATGTGTATCAAATGCCTACTTTTAAGAAATGCGTAGAAATAACACCTACTTTTTGAGGAAAAAATACACCTGAAAATACATGTATGAAGAGCAGCAGGCTTGTGCAATCTATTATGGACATGAACCAGCAAGAGCCTGCCAATGGGGAAAAAAATGAGAACCTTAATGAGTTCAAGCTTCACAAAGTCACCCATCATTACTGAATAGTGTCAGCTCTTGTTGGGAAAGAAGGGACCATGGTGTTTTCCTGAGAAGAATGTGATCCAGCTACAGAGATGTGGCAAATATGTACAAGTCTGGTGAAATATAAACCAGCCCTAACTAAGTAACAGGAATCTCCTAGTCAATAAGGTGTCACCATCAAACATTCATGTAAATATACTCAACTCATGTTTAGTGATGTGGCCTTTAAACAACTTTGAAAATTGCTTTGGATTCCCTAGCACATGTAATCACTACCTTTTCTGTGCTTCTCTCAGCAAGAGAACTAAATGGCAGCAGTTTTATGTTGTAGAAATTACCCAATGAGAAATGGACTGAGATCATCAAAGGTCAAACAGTTTACCAATCTGTTTATATGTTTGCGCCTTTTCCTTGAGATAAATCCTACACCAAAAAAGGACTGGAAAGGGCAAAAGGAATAGTGAAGAAAGAAAAGCAGAAATTCATTGTGAACCTGTCCTAGGAGATGAAGAGTGAAGATGAAGAAGCAGGAAGGAAAATTACATATTTGAAGGCAGTTGTTTTGAGATAACACTGACCCTTTTGCTGTTGTGTGCCTTCGTTTCTGACTTATGGCAACCCAAAGATGAATCTATCACAGGGTTTTCTTGACAATATTTGTTCAGAGGGAGTTTGCCTTCCTCTGAGACTGAGTGTGATTTGCCCAAGGTCATGCAGTGGGTTTCTATGACCGAGTAGGGATTTGAGCTCCAGAATGATCCTCCCCTTCCCCAAAAAAGAAAGAGTGCCAGAAACAAAAATTGAACAAAAAGTATTGTTAATGGAAATTAAAGTACAAAAAGTGCTGATACAATATGAATCACAGCACATTTTCAGTATCTAATACAGAGGTGGGCAAAATATTACTTTGGAACTATGTGTATCACCTTCAATCCCTCCAGGTGCCCTTTCACATTACACAATTGTAGTGTAATGATTCCACTTCAACTGCCATGGGTACATCCTATGGGATCCTGGAGTTTATAGAATGGTGAAGTATTAGAGGAGCTCTTTGGCTGAGAATTCCAAATGCTACTTCCTAAACTACAAATCCCAGGATTCCATAAGATGTTAAAGTGGAATTTCACAGCAGTTGAAGAATCACAGTGCTATGATTGCGTAAGGTGAAAGAGTCCCAGATTCCCTGAACTGTTTTTTTTTTCTGGCCAAAATGTAAAGGAGAGAGGGCATAAACTGTTTTAACTGAAAACCCTCAGAAGAGACAGCTCAGCAGCTCAAGTTTTTTTAAAAAATGCAGAGCTCTCCTGCTCAGTTTTTTTTTTAAACTTTTTCTTCCAAAGGTGGACTGTCAGCCACTTCCAGTTGATTTGCTTTTGCATGTTTGACACTCCATATGGCCCCCAGAAGTTTTCAGGGCAGAATCTTTTCCCCCAAACCCACCTCAGTTGCCTATTCATTATCCAATATGAGCTGTTTGGCCTCTATGGCCTTGTTTAAACAAACACATAAATAACAGTAAGAGCTGTTCGGCAGTGGAACGCACTCCCTCGGAGCATGGTGGGGTCTCCTTCCTTGGAGGTCTTTAAACAGAGGCTGGATTGCCATCTGTCGGGGATGCTTTGATCAAGATTTCCTGCGTGACAGGGGGTTGGACTGGATGGCCCTCGTGGTCTCTTCCAACTCTACAATTCTATGATTCTATGAAATACAGCTGAAGAGATGAAGATACTGTGTGGCAAGGGTGTGTGCCTTGTAGCCACAGGCTGCTTTTGAGCTTCCTACCCAATTTTTCAGGATCCAAAGGCCTCAGATACCACCACCTCACACCATCCCATTTTTCACATTAAAAAGAGGAGAATCGTTTTTCCTGGAAGGTTGCAAGGATAATTTGCCTTTTTAAAAAAAGGCTCCCCTCTTTAATATAATATAAAAGTATATTTTCAGCTATTTTTCATTTCAGGGGTTGTGTGGCCCATGGCAGGTTTCGGGCAGGGAATCCACAGAACTTGCTGAACCCAGCTATAACAGAATGATGACATTTCATCACCTTAGCATGGGCAATAAAAGGTCACACACTCTAGTGGCCCAATACTACTACATGCTAGGCCTTGCCATGCTGTATGTAAGCAAGGCACTCTTAAAATGCTGAAAGAATGTGCCCACCAATACACAAGAGGCCTTAGAGTACATGAGACAAAGGGCTTTATCAGATGCAGCAAAAACCGCATCAGAAGAACACAACAATAACAGAAATGGGTGAAATTATCAGACAACATTATCCTTCAGCCTTTTTGGGGGCATAGTGCGAGTGTGAATAAGGTGTCCCTTTCTATTGATGGCTTATGGTATCAATAAAAAAGTGATGCCTCATCCACGCTGGTGCTATGCCCTGGGAACAGTTGAGGATGTGGGTGCCTGATAATGTCACCCTTTCTGTTATCATCACATTCTTCTGACTGTGGAGATTTTCAGACAGCGTTTAACAGTGCCTACCACGGGATGAGGTCCCGGGAGAGGAACGACGCTCTTGTGTGGCAGGGGGTCATTTTTGGACGCTGCCGTCCCTCTTCCGGGATCCTTCGTTGCACATCCATGAAGCTTTGGAAGCGGCCGCACCATATTTTAAGCATGGAAGTTGCCAGTGCTTAAAATATGGCGCAGCCGCTTCCAAAGCTTCACGGACGTGCAACGAAGGATCCTGGAAGAGGGACGGTGGTGTCTGAAAATAACCCCCTGCCGCACAAGAGCGCTGTTCCTCTCCCGGGACCTCATTCCGCAGTAGGCACTGTTGAACGCTGTCTGAAAATCTCCACAGTCTGGGATACAGTTTTTTTGTCATGTTTCTCCATGTCTGATAAAGTCGTAAGTCTAATAAGGCCAAAGAGATATTTCTGGGCTTGCTTGCCTGTTTGCTGTTCCCTTATCTCCAGCATGCCAAGTGAGCACAGTGTAGAGCCCTATTTGAAAATGCCCAGAGATGTACTACACTCATCAGAATGAGCTCACAACCCCTTCTATAACAATCCCTTCTATAATATATGTCTAGATTGCCCTAGGCCTTCAGTTGTGGTTCCTTAGAAAGACTTACCAGGAAAGTTTATTTATGTTTGTTGGGATGCCAATTATACACTTTCCATTTAAGGAAATCCCTCTTCCCATAACACTTCTCTTACACACTGCCATAGATCTCAAGGCAGCCATCTTTGAACAAAACAACTTTAGACAAATTCCAGTGCAAAACAGCTGACCAATAATTAATCAAAAGGTTTCTCTCTATCTATTGTGACTTTAATGGGGACAAAGACTTTTTATCACATCAATGTGTTAAACAGTTCCTAAATTTAAAGACGACTGTACCATCTTATCTATTCTTTATGAACTGCCACTGCTAAGGTAATGATCACTGTTTGTAGTTTTTGCCTATTAATTCTTATTTACCATCTCCTACTCAATGACCCTCCCTTATTATTATGTACATAATGGTTTGCCAACCGAGACAATGCTCCATGTATCTGATGAAGTGAGCTGTAGCCCATGAAAGCTTATACCATACAAAATTGATTCATTTTAAGCTTTTATGTTGTTCTCTTGCACCCTTCTTTCAATTTCTCTTAGCTTCTGACCCCTCCTTTCCCCCACTGACACTGTGGCATCACTGTGAAGCCCAGCTGCTACTTTCTATCTTAGACTGCCTTTCATAAATATCTAGTAGTCTGTATTTTATATACTGTACTCTATTACCAAAATCCTTTTTCTGTAAAAACTCTGATCTTAGTTTTGCTTTCTCTTAGGGTCTGTGGTGTTACTAAGGCTGTTGTCACCCCTCCCTCTGACAGTGTCACCCTCTCCACACCCACCTGCCACTGCTCAGGGTGGTATGCTTTCAAGACCAACATTCCCAGTGTTACTCCATGCTGTTTCATGTTGATTTTATGAAACGTGCTGGTTCCTGAGCCAACTCAATTGGATGTAGGCTTCAGAACTGAAGGCCTCTGTGTTAAGAGATTTTCCTAGGTCAACTTAAAATGCCACTGTTATTTGTGTTCCAGAAGGGCTTCCTCCCAGGGCAAAGAATATTTTATATTCACGAAGAAGATTCATGTCTTGAGCAAAATCAGTAACAAGTCCAGCCCATCCTTCTTAGGATGAACACACATTCAGTTATTACAAATGTAGAAGTTTGGTATGTAGTTCAAATCAGCCTTGATGATGGATGTTATCCTGCCACATAATCTTGTAATGGAAAATTGTGAGCATTCAAAAATAGCACCCTGACTTGCAACCATTTGTTTGTTTCTCTCTCTTCAAACAGGCAAAGTTACGTGTGTTGTTTGGAACATTAGCAGGTGTGAATAATTAAAAACACATCACACATTGATGTGCCTTTGATTATAGGAATGCTCTCATTGCTACAAGTGATTCTAATCAACAGAACTGAGAGGTGATGGGACCTTTATAAACAGCATGCAACTAGTTGATATAACCTTTGTACAGATTGGGGCTTTTTTCTCAGCATGTCCCTTTCTCAACTATAATGATCCTCCTGTAATAACAACTACATTAAAAAAAAAAAAAACTTCTTTCTCCATTTTCTGTATACCATTCCAGAACAGTGATTGGTTACAGATGATTGAGTGGTTGCGTCAGTTTCAGGTACTGATGAGAGTGTAAATCTTCACCTATTTCTTTATTGCATTAAAAAACAAATAATTTCCAAATCCTTCTCTACTTCAGGTGAGATTACAGGAGTTTTTTGCTCCCCCGTGACGCTCCCACCAACTATTTATGTGACAACTTACAACAAGGCGGTTGAGAGCAAACTCCAAAGCACCAGTCCTCTTTACCTGAAGGTTAAGCATAGCCACCGTCACCCTCTGTTACTACCACCTCAACTTCTTTGGTTCCCTTAGGACTTTATCAGACCACACCCTAAAAGTATTCTTTTGCCAACATAAAAAAAATCTATTCTTATGCTTGCAAAAGAACATCCCCCACCACACTTATCTTCCTCTCCTGGCAAAGGCTTCCCCAACACTGCAGAAGGAAGTGAACGAAGCCCCGTTCACTTCCTCATTTGAAATCCCATGTGATGAAATTGCATGGGAAATTCAAAAGTAAAACAAAAGCTAAACATCAAAAAGTTACACAAAGCACCTAAACACACTGTAAAACTTACAAGTAAACCAGGGAAAGTTTTTAAAAGTTTGCCACCTACCTGGATATCACGATCTCACCTAGAAGTGTTCTGGACAGTCTGGCCAATGTCAGGGTAAGTATGGGGGGGGGGGGAAGGCTATGTTCCATATGCCGGCAATTCCAACACAAAAGTGCCATAGGGGATATATTGACGGCTTAAGCCATCAATAAAAAGAGACAGGCTTGGGGCAAAATATAACCACAAAAGGGCAACAACATCTGATCTTCATGCCCTTTCATGGTTATGTGGTGTTGTTATGACACCGTATTTGACTCATCTGATAAAGTCTTTAGTTATTTCTGCATGAACCAGGGATGTATCTTTTATCCCAAATGTGTGGATTGTGTGCTGTTTCTATGGTAGCATACCTTTTTCTATCTATAGGTTGAATGTATGGCCAAGAGTCTGTAGTTGATCAAACAACATAGGTAACTTTATTGAAGAGAATAATATGTACAATAACTTGGAAATATTGTGCTTATAATGGTTCACTTTCTGAGCAAACTGTCTCTTTTCAGTAGCCCCTCTTAATAGTAACCCAGCTTCAAAGTCCTAGCACAGATTGCTCTTGGATCTTCATAATATCCTCCCTTATCCTCAGACTCATTTACTCTTTGTCCAATCAACCTTCTCATTCAGACGTCTAACCCCTTGCACACAATCTTATTAAACTCAAACCTCAAACATTCAGCACACACATGGAGCTTTCAGCTCCAGTCCACTCACTCTCCCAGACTCAACTGAACTCAAACTGAAATGCTGGCTAAGGACTTTATCAGACACATGAAATAAGGCATCATAATGATGCCACATAACTGTGAAAGGGCACACAGATCAGATGATGTCACCCTTTCACAGTTAAAATCAGCCCCAAACCTGTACCTTTTTATTGACGGCTGAAGCCGTCAATAGATCCCCGTGGCACTTTAGTGCTGGTGTTGCAGACGTGTGAAACCTCAGGCCATTTAACCCTCATGACTGCAGCCCAGCGCAAACACTTCTGGGTGAGATTGGGACATCCGGGAAAGTTTAACTCTTTTTATGACCCTCCCCGAGTTACTTGGGGCTTTTAAAGTGTGTGTGTGTGTGTTCTTAAAAACGTTGTATGTTTTATTTTTGTTTTTAAATTTCCCACAAGATGAACTCTCATAGGATTTCGAATGAGCAAGTGAATGGGGCTCCATTTACTTCCTCTTCATTGCCGGGGGTGCCTTTACTGGGAAAGGAAGATAAGTGTGTGGGGGGGGACATTTTTTTGCCAGCATAAAATGTTTTTTTAATGACAGCAAAAGAACAGTTTATGGGGCTAGTCTGATAATGTCCTAACTGTCATGCATCACTTCAAACATACAGAAACCCCTCCCATTACAGTCTCCTGCTCTGGGATTGGTTCCTTTCATACTCTCATTCCAGTCACTCACCTTTCTGTCCATCACACCCCAGGATTCCAGATTCCAACTCCAGGCTTTCTGTCTGGGTCACGTGGGGAGTGAGTGCAGAAGGTAGGAGAGTGCAATCTAGGGTAGGCAGGAGAGTGCAGTGTGCAAAAGGTGGGAGTTGGCGTGTGTAGGCAGAAGCAGAGGGAGTGTGAAGGAAAATCAAGAGAGAGGAAAGAAGGCCAGCAATTTACTTGTGTGTGTTTTTGATGATTCTGGCCTCCAAGGTCACTTTCCTGTGTAGAAGCTTCGGGGGGGGGGATAGGTACACCCCCCTTGGACAAGGGGCCAGCATGCCTTTTGGTCACTGCCAGGGGGTAGGATGGCCCAGCAGAGAGGCAGGTCCTCTTTTCCACTGATTTGGTCAGCAGTGGCAGCTAGAAACCTAGTTTTGCATATTTAAATCATGGGAATCTGCTGCCCACTCACTCTCCAAACTCCTCCCCCCAACGGCCAAGTGGGTGGTGGGTCCTCTTCCCCCACTGGGCTGGCTCATTTGGTCAGCAGTGGCAGCTGTTCACCCCCTTTCTCTCAATCCCGCCTAGCCTCCTGCTTGACCTTCAGGGCTTCACTTTCCTATCAAAGCTCATGGGCTGGCTGGATGAAGGCAGCTGGATGGGTCCCTTCCAGCCCACCCATGTGCCCTGGAAGAGATTGGCCAGGAGACTGTTTGGCCTCCTCCTCTGGATGGGACAGGTAGCACTCCTCCACAGTGGCAGAGAACACCCTGGGTGGTGGAGGAGGAGAAGATGCAGGAGAAGCCAGAGCTGGGTAGGAACCCACAGCATCCCCATGGTCATCTGTTTGGGGATTCTGGGGGTTGTGGGTCCACAAGACACCTCTTTCCAGCCATCTTAGCACCCTGGGGGAGGGGGTTATAGGGCAGAAAGAGAAGAAGGCAAGCTGGGAAATTGACCTGTGGGGCACCACAGTACAAATCCATGGGCCACCTTCTCCTCCAGCCAGGGGACCAGGTCTTGGAAAAGCCCACAAGAGGGATGGGAGGCAAAAGACTCCCTGGCACAGGGAAGTCTGGGACCACCTGAAGAGGATGGTAAGGTGGGGATAGGAAGGTGAAGTCCTGAAGATTCCTGTGATTTAAATAATCAAAACTGGGTTTCAAGCCCAGTGATTATGTTTGTATATGGCTGTTTTTTTGTTCTTTGTTGACAATCCACCCAATCCAGTCCTGTATACTTTTAGGTGTCCCGGTTTTGTGGCAGAGAATTATGGCAACCCTAGAAAGGGTACTTTTTGAATTACAACTTCCAGAATCCTCCAGCCAGCAAATCTTGAATTCTCCTGGTCAAAAAGTATTTCCCCCCTCAAGCTCTGGGTATATTACAGGTTTCTGACTGAGGCAGACTATAGGGATCATATAACTTCTTTACTAAAAACTCTCCACTAGACACCAATCCATTTCCAGGTAGAATTCAAATTGCTTCTAATGGCCTTTAAAGCCCTACACAGCTTCAGAGTGAGGACACAGGGGTTGTCTTCTCAGTGCCTGCTCTCAAGTTGTGGACATTCCTTCCTCGGGAGGTCCAGCTGTCCCACTCCCTGCTTTTTATTTAATGAAGGATTTGGTCTTTAATATGTTGGGGCAGATGGACCTTTTAATGGGGATGTTGTTCTATTTTACCCTGGAGATTATCAGTCACGACAAATGTGGCATTATAATGACATCAGGAAACCGTGAAAGGGCTTCCATACTGTCAGGAATTGGTTACTGAACCCTACGTTTTAAAATGGCCAAACAACTGCAGAAATCATGCTGAGTCATAATGACTGATTCCATGAACTGCCAGTCATGCTAATCATGCTACAGCTGCATGAGAAGGGTTGCATCAGAAGAGGGTTACTACACTACAAAACCATGAAGGTAGAAATCTGATGCAATCTAACCATGTGCTTGGCTAAGCCAATGCTGTGCTGGTGTGCATAAAAGCAAGACAGATGCCTGGCATAGCGCTTTGTTTTTGTACACATTGAAACTACTGAAGATTAAAAGCACTCCTGTTTTCTGGGCACCAAACACTCTGTGTGTGAGTATTCTTGGGAAAGGGTTGCTACAAAGTCTGCAGAGACAGTTTTTGGTTTCACCTGGGGATTGTTTGTCCCATCATCCCCTGACACATACTGCATGACATTACCCTCTTACATTCTGCTGCTATGAAAAAGGTGTTCTTTTTATAGGCAGGCAAAATCCGCTAAGTGATCGCCCACGGTGTTTTTTTCATGGTACTGCTTGTGTGCAAATCTGCATCCTGTTCTGCTGATGTGATTCCAGCATCAATGGCCCGTCCCCACCAGAACACTTCCGGGTGAGAACATGAACACTGGAAGAGACAACAAGGGCCATCCAGTCCAACCCCCTGCCATGCAGGAAATCACGATCAAAGCACCCCTGACAGATGGCAATCCAGCCTCTGTTTAAAGACCTCTAAGGAAGGAGGACCTATTATGCTCCGAGGGAGTGTGTTCCACTGCTGAACAGCCCTTACTGTCAGAAAGTTCCTCCTAATGTTGAGGTGGAATCTCTGTTCCTGGAGCTTGCACCCATTGCTCCGTGTTCCAGTCTCTGGAGCAGCAGAAAACAAGCTTGCTCCATCCCCCATGTGACACCCCTTCAAATACTTAAACACGACTATCCTATTGCCCCTTAACCGTCTTTTTTCCAGGCTAAACATACCCAGCTCCCTAAGTCTTCCCTCATAAGGCATGGTTTCCAGACCTTTCAGCATTTTAGTTGCCCTTCTCTGGACACGCTCCAATTTGTCAATATCCTTTTTGAATTGTGGTGCCCAGAACTGGACACAGTATTCTAGGTGAGGCCTGACCAAGGCAGAATAGAGTGGCACTATTACTTCCCTTGATCTAGACACTATACTATTGATGCAGCCCAAAATTGCATTGGCATTTTTAGCTGCCGCACCACACTGTTGACTCACGTTCAACTTGTGGTCTACTAGGACTCCCTAGATCCCTTTTGCACGTAGTCTCGTTCAGCCAGGTCTCCCCCATCCTATATCTATGCTTTTCGTTTTTCCGCCCTAAGTGCAGGACCTTACATTTCTCCGTATTGAATTTCATTTTGTTAGTTTTGGCCCAGCTCTCCAGTCTATCCAGGTCATTCTGAATTTTGATCCTGTCCTCTAGGGTATTAGCTACTCCTCCTAATTTGGTGTCATCTGCAAATTTGATAAGTATGCCCTCTATTCCCTCATCCAAGTCATTGATAAAGATGTTGAATAGCACTGGGCCCAGGACAGAACCCTGTCGCACCCCACTAGTCACATCTTTCGAAGAGGAAGAGGACCCACTGCTGAGCACCCTTTGGGTTTGGCCAGTCAACCAATTACAAATCCATTGAACAGTTAACTTGTCTAGCCCACATTTTACAATCTTGTTTGCAAGAATGTCATGGGGAACCTTGTCAAAGGCCTTATTAAAATCAAGGTGCGTGATATCCACAGCATTTCCTTCATCTACCAAGCTGGTAATTTTATCAAAAAAAGAGATCAGATTGTCTGGCATGATTTATTTCTCTGAAACCCATGTTGACTTTTTGTGATTATGGCATTGCCTTCTAAATGTTCACAGACTCTCTGTTTAATGATCTGCTCTAGAATCTTCCCTGGTATTGATGTCAGACTAAATGGACGATAATTGTTGGGATCCTCTTTTTTTCCCTTTTTGAAGATGGGGACAACATTTGTCCTCCTCCAGTCTGCTGGGACTTCTCCTGTTCTCCAGGAGTTCTCAAAGATTATTGCCAATGGCTCTGAGATCACATTTGCCAGCTCTTTTAATACTCTTGGATGTAGTTCATCTGGTCCTGAAGATTTAAATTCATTTAGATTAAGAAGGTATTCCTGAACTACCTCTTTACTTATTCTGTGCTTGATTTACCTTATTGTGTCCTCTTTTCCCTTATCTTCAGGTTGTTCACCCTTTTCTTTTTCTGAAAACACTGAGGCAAAGAAGGTGTTGAGTAATTCTGCCTTTTCTCTGTCCCCTGTGCACATTTTGGCATCTTCTCCACATTGTGACCCTACCATTTCCTTCTTCTTCCTTTTGCTGTGGACATACCCAAAAAACCCCTTTTTATTGTTCTTAACCTCTGTAGCGAGCCTGAGCTCATTCTGTGCTTTACCTTTTCTGACTTTACTCTTATATGTGTTCACTATCTGTTTGAATTCTTCTTTGGTGATTTCTCCCTTTTTCCATTTCCTATACATGTTCCATTTAAAACTTAACTCCGTTGAAAAGTTCTTTAGTCATCCATCCTGGTTTCTTGAGACACCTCCCATTTTTCTTCCTCATTGGTACTATTTAAAATTGTGCCTTCAGTATCTCCCTTTTGAGAAAGTCACATCCGTCTTGAAGTCCCTCTAGGTGTGGGATTCTCTTTCTATGAACCTTCCCATTTTGCTGGTAAGCTTTTAAGTGTGTTTCAGTGCTTGTGTGTTCATTTTGTTTGTTTATTTAGGTGTTTTTAGACTTTTAAGCATGCTCACATCATCTCACAAGGAGAGACGAAATCTTGCCCATAAGAAAACAGGGAAGTAAACAGTGCAAGTGTTTGTGATGCCAGAATTCTTTGGTAGCTATTTCTCGTGATCACAGCCGCGTGTGATAAGAAGTGTTATTATGCCAGGATACTTACACATTAAAATATACTGGGGAGAAATCATTTTTAGAAGCTCATCTCATAATCTTCCATGTTTTGCATGTGTTTTTAAAACTGCTTTTAACTTTCATTTTTAGCTTGTGGTGTTTTTTTGGGGGGGGAGTTGGTAACAGAAGTTTAGTTTAAATTGTGTTTTACCTTTTGTATTAAATGCTTTTTAGTTGTATTGTGTTTTTTAAAAGGTGGTACAGTGCCTTGAATCCTATATTGGGAGACAGGCAGGATATAAATTAACTTTAAGTAAATAAATAAATTACAGCATTTTTATTTTGTTGTCTTATTCTTCAGAAGGCTATGCAAACAGACATCTGTGCATGTAGGCTTTCTTTTCTCAGACAGTCATGACTTACATATGTATGACAGGGGTTAAGGAAACCCACAAAACAGTGGGAATAGGATGGATGAATTATCAGTCTATTTCAAGTCCATGTCAGTTTCATATACATTTGGAAATCTGTTCCATTCATTCAAAATACACACATACAGAAACATATAGCCAAAATCCTGTTGGAGGCAAGCGCATGTGTAAATTCCTTGACACATATGGTCTTATCTTTTTGGCCATTGTGCAACAGACATATTGAGTTCATGTTTGATTAAGCTGAATTCCACAAGTGTAACTGTTTCTGATGGGCCTAAATCCTATTGTTAGTTTCAACAAGAGTAGGGCCATTGAATCAACTGGATTTACTTATGTGTTCATTTACCATTTGACAATTATTTCAGTGGGTCTACTCTAGTTGGGACTAGTTTCATGTTCTTGGATACTGTTTAATTACTGATCAGTGTCTTCACTATACCACTTTATTCCCTGGGATTTCAAAAATAGTCACTGTATATACCCCTTTGCACAATAAACAAGCAACTTGGCAGATACACAATTGCACAATATTGACATTCATCAGAAGAATGGTGTAGCACTGCCATTGTGCAACTATCTGAGTGTTGATTTATACTATGCATGCACCATGTAGGATCTTGGCCATATCAATGCACAACAATTCTATGTATAGCTGGACCTCTGTATCCACTGTGGATACATGGATACAAGAAACTGCAGATAACAGCGAACCCTATTAAAATTAAGGACTTCTGGTAAAAACATACCATAGAGTGTACTGGAAAACATAGAAGATGCCTAGAGAGGATGCCTCTCTAGCTATTTTCTAGCATGACTATGGAGTGTGTCCTCTATTTTGTGTCCTGCAAGATAAATGAAGCCACTGATATTGGTTCCGTGGATATGGGGTCTGACTGTATTTGCCTATGCAACTTTCCATGACATTCACATTTTGAACATATTTTGTCTTAGTATTTGATTTCTGAATGGAACGTTACCTCACACAGAGGAGTGAAAGTCAGAGATAGCATATAGTCTCTGAACGGATAACTTCATGTTTAGATTACAATAATGAACTATATGTGGAGACATCCTAGTTCTTTGTCTAAAGGCTCCAGCTTGTATAAAATGTGGCAGCCAGCATACTGAGTGTCATTGTAGTACAGAATGTGGCAGCCAGTACCATGCTTCACATTTGCACTAGCACTGAAGCAACAGAATTCACTGGCTCTCTATCAGCTAGGTTTGAGCATGTTAAAGTCTTGTTGCTGGTACACAAATCGGTTAATAGCTTGGGAGCAGGCTACCTTACAGACAGTATTCCCTTTTAAAGACTCGTGCAATTTTTGATATAAGTGGTACAGGTTTTACTGGTTGTATCACAACCTGAAGATTATATTTGGCTGTAACTCAGAAGTGGGCCTAGGAGGTGCCAACTGTGGCATACTTTAAGTAGTGTCAGCTCCAATTTGTGGGTTGGAGAGGAGGGTCCTTCAGAGAAAAGTATTCAAACGCTGCAACTCCAGAGAAACTCCAAAGCACTCTGAAGTGGCAGCAACAAGCAGAAATTAATTTCTGACAACACAGGTCTTCTGTGGAGTACAGAGAAGGCTGAGGTTGGTAGAAGCCTTCTGACACTGCTGCTTCTGAGTGCTCCAGAGCCCCGAAGCAACAGCGGCTGGTGAAGTTTTGTCCCTTTGGCCCTGGCTGCTCTCAAGTGGCAATGAAAGAATGAATGCCCTTGGGAAGTGCAAGGAAGGTGGATGGAGTCTTCAGTTGGTGGCTGGAAAGACATACTGAGGGGCTGTCAGGGGCTTGACCCCAGGCTTCATCTTTGTCTCCAGAGAGGAAATCAAGGAGAGAGCTTGCTCCCTCCTTTCCTTTCAGGTACTGATGGGGGGGAAAAATAAGATCACTGCTCAAACCAGTCTTGTTGCCCGACATTTAGCTGAACAGCCCAGAAGGATAACTTTAAAAACCCAATAGGTTCTGTCGCATAGCACTCCACTTCCAGTTTCACTATAACCCTTAGGACTTTGGGGAAAGGTTCTAAGGGAATTATTGGCAGCAATTTTTTTTAAAGATATGATAAGCAGTCTGTAACCCAACTAGAAATAAAAGAAACATTTTTACATGCCATTTCTCAGCCAAGAGCTGCATTGCAAAATTCAGAGAAGTGGTCAGCTATCCAACGAATAGCTATATTCTTATCCAAATAGTAATTCGGGAAGTATGAATTAGGTCAGTTTGTTTTAAAATGTGTGTATCTAACAAACTTCTTCCCAATACTTGCTTCATGTGGAGTCAACTGCAAGCCCTAGGGCCCTTTTATTTGATGTCCCTTCAAGGGTATGAAAAACAAAGCTCAGAAAAGTTACTTTTTGGACTATAAATCACAGAATCTGCCAGCTAATTCAGGGTTTCTGGAAACCATAATCCAAAAGAATAATGTTTCCAAATTCTGCTAAACATTCAGAGGCTGCAAACAGAGAGAAGCCCAAATGGTCTAATTAAATTATCTTATTCCATCAAGTGTCAAAAATAAGCACACTTATGAAAATATACTGAAGTGCATTTCCCCCTTAACCTTCTTATTTAGGTTGAGAAAGAATATGCTGGGTACCTTGCCTAATTTCAAGAACATGATAATCTTCCTTGTCTTTACCTAGTCTATATTTTATTTTATTGTTTTACTTTAAGGTCCTTACTAAAGAAAACCAGACTGTCCCTGGTGACGCATCAGAACCTGATCCCAGACCTCCTTTCCCCATATTTTGTATTTGGTTAGTAGGGATGGGCCCTGGTGATGTTACAAGGACAATGCCAGAAGGAGTAGCCTTTGGTGATGTCAATTAGCATGATACATTAACTATCAACCACAGTTGCACAAGACTATTCCATTCATATAAAAGCACCAAGTCTAACAAATAAGGAAAAGAGAGAAGGAGATTAAAAGTTTGTTTTGAAGGCAGCACTCTCACCTTGAGATTCTTTCCCCCTTGCCCTGAGGACCAGAGAAGAGGGTCCAGGCCCTGAGATCGGGCAACCCTAACAGTAGCAGGGAGAGAGGGAAATGGGGTTCAATCTAGACCACATTTAATATTTTTCTTGTTTAAGAAAACTTCTTGTGTACATTTTAACAGAAGTCTCTTGATAAAAAAAAATCCTGTTAAAATGTACATAATACATTTCTACATGTAGAAAACTGTATTATACTTTTGAATGATCACAAAACTGCTCAGCGGTATATTTTTCTCCTAATGCTGTGTTTTTTGGATCACAGCCAATTGAATTTTAAGTTACAAAGGAAGTGAAGCCATACTCTGCAAAGGATGTGATCACTAAAATAGAATCCATCAAACTAGAATGAAATTGTTGTTTCTATTGAAATGATTAAGCTGTTTCCTTTGTCTTCAATTGTAGCATTCAAAAAAGAAAATGCACAAATTTCTTTTCCAACAGGTGGCTTATTGAGTGTTGTGAAAAAAATGTCAAAGGACTACATTAGCCTCTTATTCCTGTTTTCTTCATCACAAGAAATGAAAATTTGTATTCCATACACTTCCAATTCTCTACACAGTCTAAGGCCCTAAAAGTCATTTCTAAAATAAGCATCAAATGTGCATTTGGAACACTTTTTTTAAAAAAGTAATTATTAGTAACTATACGTGTAAATAAAAAAATAAGATTTATAAAGTCCTTAAAGAACATTCTAATTATGATGCAAAATGATGAAATAGTCTACTATTTCAGTAGAACTTGAAAGAGATGGAATTTTTTATAGCAGTAAAATTTTATTAAAGGTCTAGTGTGAAAGCTCCCCCAGTAATTTTGAAAGCTCACTGATTATTTTTAATCCACAAGAGCTTTCACAAGCAAGAACTGATCTCCTCTCTCTGACTTTTCTTCGCAAATGAAGATTCAGGAAGGACTCATCTCGTGCTTTCTGCAAACGCGCTGATGATTAAAAAAGCCAATCTGAGATAAACAATCCCGGTTGCAGAAAGCACAGCAGAAGGTCTCCTTGGGTGATGTTTCCGGGTTGTGATTCTTTCTGTGTTATTGTTCCTCTTCAAGACTTGTTCGGCCTGAGTTCTCAAATAAGGCTGCAGTATTGTGGATAGTGTGTCTCCATGTCTCCCGATGTGAGGCCAGGGTAGACCATTGTTGGTGATCAATTTGGCCGAGCCTGAGATGTTGTTTCAGTGAGTCCTTGTATCATTTTTTTGGAGTGCCCCTCTTACGCTGACCCGTGGCGAGTTCACCCAAAATATGAAAAGATGATGATGATAAATTCTTATTAGTACATATCACAGATACTTTCACACTGCTTAGATCTAATGAGTATCTTCAGTGGTTACTTCATTTAGTGCAAATATTTTGGCCTAATGGCTGTGGCATCACCAAGGCTGGTGTCACCCCTCCCTCCAAGATGGTGTCACCTGGTATGGTTCAGCCTCTCTGCACCCCGCTGCTGCCACCACTGCCAAATGGGTTTAGGATATCCCAAATACTAACCATCTAACAGTTACAATTTTCTGTAATTCTCAGTCAGTGTACCACCATTGATTTATGTTTGCTGATCCTATAAAAAAAATGCAGTGCATTTATTGGGCCATATGTAAACTTTGAAAACTGAGGCTCTGTAATCACAAATGTCAGAAATGTTGCCATAATGACACTGAAGCCACAACAGGCAACATTCCTGGCTAAAAGTCCTCCCTTTCCTGTTTATTTGTTGTGTTAAATATTTTGTTTCTGTTTATTTTGTGCCAAAAGCTCCCAGGCCTTCTGTCTCTAAATTATGGTAGAAATCTTTTTCAGCCCAGTCAATGAATTCCAATCAGGCAAGGACCATGGCAGCAACATTCCAGCAGTCTTTGAGGCCAACATTCATTACCTAAGGTAGAAGATCATCTAGAGCCACTGGAATCTTACATCAACATGCTACATAATATTTATATGAAACCACTAGTAGAGGTTGTCCATCATTTCATGATTCAGTGCCACCAAAACATTCATAACACCCAATTTGACTTCTTTCTTTCTAAAGCCAAGGAAGCTTTGAAGTCAAGCACCAATGTCTGATATCATTTAACAAACTGAAGCTTAATCCAAACATAGGAATTCTCCTGGTCAGTCAAAAGGCAGAGGAAGGAACAAAGATCCCCCCTGTGCTCAATGGGTTACATTATCATGAAGATGTAGATTCACAGCTTGGTTGTACTCCTGGATTCCTGACCCTAGAATCCAAGGTTTATGTGATGTCTGGGATTGTACTCGTATTTGTACAATTAATGAGCCAGCTGCAACTGTTTCTGGAAATATCTGATATGGCCATGTTGATACATGCTTTAATTATACCTCATATGGGTAACTATAATATGCTCTATATGGGATTGCCTTTGAAAGAGCGTTTGGAACTTCAGCTGGTCTAAAATACTGTAGCCAAATTGTTGATCTGGCACATCACTCCCTCATCACAACAGCTCCACTGATTACTGGTCCCTTTCCAGACACAATTCAAAGTGCTGGTTATGACTTGTAAAGCCCTATCTGACTTGGGTCCAAACTATCTGAAAGATCATATTCACATATGCCCAACCTTTGTGATCTGTAATAGGGACCCTTCTTTCAGTCCTGACACCTTCAGAGGCATGTTTTTTTAAAGAAGTGAGAGATTAGCAGCTGTTTCTAGACTAAATAACATCTCTTGAAAGCTACGCTGGGCTCCTCTCTGCTGTCCTTCTACCAGTGAATAAAGATATCTGTTTAGGCAGTCCTTTGGTGATTCACTTCCTGAACAACAAAGATTTTAACAGATATGTTGAACTTTTTCATTTTGTCCATTTTAATTATTATTATTGACACATTTTGAAATGATATTTCACTTACATTTCTTCTATTATTATAATGGGTTTAATTGTATTTTAAGGTGTATAGCTTACTAGGAAATGTAGCTGGTATTGACTGGATTGAATGTAATGAATGATTTCATTTTGTTAGCTTTAATACCTATTATTCAGATGTTTTGAAACTATTTGTAACTTAAGTCTGTTTTAATATTATACATAGTTTACTTGTGTATTGATACATTTATAATTTAATAGGAAATTTACCTAGAGTTGCCCGGACTGAGGTTGATGATTTTGCTTATGATTTGAATGAAAAAAAAGTTTCTTCCTTAAAAAAGCAAAATGTTTGCGTATCAGTCCCTAAATTGCATGATAATGTTTATGGTGTCCATCTAAACTAGTTTGTTCAAAATAAGTTTCCCTTTCTAAGGGAAAAGACTCCCAATCCTCAGTGCTGATGCAGGAATTACCCAAAGAAGCTAACAGATTGGGTCCAAACATTACTACTGTCTTGATTTTAGCTCCATTAAATGTTACCTGCCCTGATACCCCCCTCTCTCAATAATTCATTTATTGGCTATATTTCATAAATTGGCGTATTATTGGCACTCCACATGGCTGGTAGGGAGTCCCAAATACAAGGACTCAAGATCTGCTCAGAAGCCTAAGGAAGTAGCCAGCCCAAATTCCTAAAAGACTCCTCTAAGTGACCCCCCCCTGGACTGGTGAGTTAGGGTGGAAATGGGCTAAACCTCCTGGATGTACATGGAAGTGAGTCATAATAATTCCATCAAGGTAGCTGGACACTCACTGCCTTGCAAAACTAGTTATTCCTTACACCTTTCCTAAGAAGAAGAAGAAGAAGAAGAAGAAGAAGAAGAAAGTTGCCTGAGACCTATCAGTCTTAATATTTCAGTCATTAATGATCATTGACACATCCAGAGAATCCATTATTTAATCCTCAGAAACTCTGGCAGACATTGTATTCCACTCAAAATACCCTTCAGGGGAAATGTTGAATATAAATATCAACCTAAAATACAGCCAAAGTGTGCACAGCCTCTCTTCCTCCCCTCACTCTGTCAGTCTATGTCACCAAGTGCACAACGTTCATTTCTTTTGTTATTCTGTCTGCTGTATGACACTCAGCACACCATCTGAGTATTTTCTGCTGCATGAATCTCTGCTCTTCAGATAGATATAGTATAGCCCATCACCCCGAACTCTATTCCTCTATCCCAATTCTTCCTACTTTCTTTGATAGTCTTGTGTGAGTGCTTGAAGCCTGAGTGTATGTATTTGTGCATTCCCCGGATTATTTTTCAATTAAAAACCATTTGTTTTATTTTATCCCTTGGCTTGGAGTCTTGTCAGTGAGTACCAGTATACATAGGTCAAAAGGTTCTGCCATTACCTGCTCTCTTGCAGCCACTATTTGAGCTAATTAAAATTCCCCATAGAAATATTGATTTTTGGTAGACACACATGGAATTTCCAGTAATTCAGATAACACTAACACACTAAGTTTGGTGTTTCTCTGATCAAATAGGCGGATTTGTATCACACAACAGGCAGACAAAACACAGATGAACATTTTCAATTATAATATAGATTAAGAACTTGTCTATACTAAGGATAAAATGTGTAATCACTCCAGATCCAGTGTGATTTGTACACATGATGCACAGAGCGAATCCGTTCCATTTAGCCCTTAATCCAGCTTAATAGAAACCACAAGTTGCTCAGCCCAGATCCAGTGCCCTTTAGTTTTGGATGTGTGGGTAGCTGACTTAGGCTGGATCAGAGTGACCCAGCTGTCCACGTGTTTACACACCCACCACATTGGCCCTACTGGCATGTTTACTTTGGTGCCACCACTGCTTCTCCTTGCCCACTAGCCAAGCAGCTCTCTGTGAGAGCCTGACCATTGCTGTTGCCATGAAGTCAGAATGGAGTGCCACACCATGTGATGAACAAAGAGGGGATCACTCTACTCCCTCTTCATTGATTGTACAAGCACCCCATTCTGACCTCACCAGCAATGGCGGTGATAGCCAGGCTCTCACAGAGAGCTGCTTGGCCAGGGGAGAGGCAGTGGTGGCAGCAGCGGCAACACTGAGGGGGATGGGCCAGTAGGGCCAATGTAATGTTGGCCTGGCAGATCGTCTGAACTATGGCACAGCTCTGGAACAGATCCGCGCTGGTATGTGTGGCTGGGATTGTGTTGATCTGGGGCAGCTCAGAGCATAATGTTCCAGACTGTCCCAGATTACACCAGTTTAGATGCACCCAAAGAGTGAAAAGAGTATTCATAGTTATTCATTCTGAGGTCAAAAAAATGGGTTTCCTGATAGCTGAAATACCTCATCAGGAAAAACAATAGACAAGGGAGAATTTAGTGCAATCTTTTCCTGGTATCAATTTATTATTCATTTTTATTATCTACATTTCTATACTGCTTATCAGTGCCAAAGCTCTCCCAAAATGTTGTGGAGGAATTAGTCTCTAAAGAAAAATGTGGGAAGGGGATTTTTGTTCAAAAAAGTCTGCTTTCCTAGGAGATGGTGGGTACCCTGCACAGAAAGCACTGTTTTTTCACAAGGATTTTGTTGGTCCAAAACATGTTGCTGAGATCCTGTATCATCAGACATAGCTACAGCAATGAGCAGCTGGAGAGACCCCTTAGGTTCTTGCCACAACTGCTTCTCTCAACGCACCCCACAACTAGGAGAGCACTGCAGATATAATTTCCTAGTGTCCTAATCTGCAACACCTTGGAAACCATCCAGTGAGGACACTGTTTGGCTTAGGCTGTAGGATCTGTGGGTCATGTTTGGTTATTAATGTGAATGACATGTAAATCCCAAAAGTTGTAGGATCATAAGTCAGACTTACACACTTGTAAATATTTTCAACAGGATGCGAGCCGTGTGTTTCTCTTTGCAGAATAATTCCTCCCCAGCATTTTGGGATGTTTGAATATGGGGAGAATACTGCAAAGAAATATTTATTTCCCTCTGAAATGGGGAGAAAGCTACCACAATTGTCCTTGCAGTTGAGGATGAAATAGTCAAAGTTATATAGAGTGTGTTGTTTATGGTACCTGTATCTTTAAATATTTTATAGGTAACCTTGGATTGCAGTTCTGGCAAAAAGGTGTGATATGAATCAGATCAAATCAATCACTAACACAGAACAGATTAAAGGCAGAGTAAGTGAAGACAAAGTAAAGTGAGAAAATTTCAGATTTTGACATTTTCCCACCAAACTCATATCTGCTCAGAAGAAAGCCCCAGCACAATACTTTTCCTGCTGAGTCAGTTTCAGTCAACAGCATTCAAGCCTGCAAAGTTCAGTTCTGCTTTATGTAGTTTCTTAGCTCCTGATTGGTGGAAAAATCATGAGAGGCATATAGGGAGCGCTTGTTGGTTACATTTGGGCTCCTTGTCTAAACTTCGTATGATTCTTAACTAGAACTTGGAATGATTATGTATAACCTGTACTCAGTTCAAGAGGCTACTGTTAAGACAATATATGGTGAAACAGAATGGTTTCCAATAAGCGATGGGGTCAGGCAAGGCTGCATTTTATCACCCTATCTGTTTAACTTATATGCCAAAAATATAATATGCAAAGTAGGATTAGACTCAGAGGAAGGAGGAATGAAAACTGGATGAAGGAACACCAACAGTTTAGGACAGTGATGGGCAACCTTTTGAGCCTGGTGTGTCAAACTTCGCCAAAAAACTGAGCATAACTCGGGTGGTGTGTCACTTTGAGGAAAAAACATTATTTCACAATATTTGTTGTTTAAATAACATAAATGTATAATTGTTATATATAATTGTATTTAATAAACCAAAAACTAATTATGTAACTTACCTGCTTAGTGACTTCTTTGTTCATCCGTCAGTCGGTTTCTTTTGTTGGTCTTGACATTATTTAGCTTGTGTGGGGTGCCATAAACTGAGATAAGTGACGGGGAGGGGGAATTCTTTAACTAACCTGCCTATTAGTGACTTTTTGTTGCTGAATTTCATTGGCTAATTCCTCAATTGAAGGTTGGTATTTTGTACACTTCAGGCCCAAGCAAGCGCTACTAACTTCATCTGTCAATCTGTTTCTTTTGTTGGTTTTGATATTATTTAACACTGAGAATAAGGCCTCACAAAAGTATGTAGAGGGGAAAATTGTGAGTAAAGCCATTGCTATATTGTTCAGGGTGCTAAATAATGAGCAATGATCTCACTTTTCCCACTTAGCTTAGCAATGCGCAGGGAGGGCAGGGGTGGTGGTGTCTGAGGTAGTGTCCGAAGTGCTGCTGGGGCCGAACTGGAGGCTTTGCACCGGGGCCGGCCTATTTATACCGCCCCCGTCGCCAGCCAGCGCATCATCCAGCTGCGCCGGAAATGCGGCCGGATGACCCTCCCCTCTGGTCCAGGCAGCCAATGGGGCACAGCTGACCAGCCCCGATTGGCTCCTTTTTTCCCACCTTCCCCCCAGCAGCCGAGGCTGCTGGGAAGAAAAGGCCAAAATGGCAGCCTCCTTGATAGGGAGGGTGCTTTCTGGTTAGCCTCCTCCCTCCAGCCCCTCCCATCCAGGCTATCAGGCACCCTCCAGCCACTCCCCTCCAACCCCTCCCCTCCAGCAACCAGCCAGCCACTCTCCCTTACCAAAGCCACGATCGATCACGGCTTTGGAAATAGAGGGTGCTGGCTGGAAAGGCTCCCCGCTCCAACCACTCCCCTACAGTCCCTCCCCTACAGCTTCCAGCCACACTCCATGACTGAGAAAGGTCCCAGCCAGCGATGCTCTCACCCCCCCATGCAGCCTCGCTAAAAGGGAGGGGTGTTCTCCATGACTCAGTCACGGAGAACACCCCTCCCTTTCGGCGAGGCTGGACCGGGGGGGGGGGTAAAAGCTCGCTGGCTGGGACATTTCCCAGCCAGCGATGCTCTCACCCAGGCCCTGCAGCCTCGCTGAAAGGGAAGGGTGTTCTCCGTGACTCAGTCATGGAGAACACCCTTCCCTTTCAGCGAGGCTGGACAGGGAGGTAAAAGCTCGCTGGCTGGGACCTTTCCCAGCCAGCGATGCTCTCACCCCCCCCATGCAGCCTCACTGAAAGGGAGGGGTGTTCTCCATGACTCACAGAGAACACCCCTCCCTTTCAGCAAGGCTGGACGGGGGGCTAAAAGCTCACTGGCTGGGACCTTTCCCAGCCAGCAATGCTCTCACCCCCCCCTGCAGCCTTGCTGAAAGGGAAGGGTGTTCACGCCCAGCCTCGCTGAAAGGGAGGGGTGTTTTCCGTGACTGAGTCACGGAGAACACCCTTCCCTTTCAGCGAGGCTGCAGGGGGGGTGAGAGCATCATTGGCTGGGAAAGGTCCCAGCCAGCGAGCTTTTACCCCCCCCCCCCCGTCCAGCCTTGCTGAAAGGGAAGGGTGTTCTCCGTGAGTCACGGAAAACACCCCTCCCTTTCAGTGAGGCTGCACGGGTGGTGGTGGTGGTGAGAGCATCGCTGGCTGGGAAAGGTCCCAGCCAGCGAGCTTTTACCTCCCTGTCTAGCCTCGCTGAAAGGGAAGGGTGTTCTCCGTGACTCAGTCACGGAGAACACCCTTCCCTTTCAGCGAGGCTGCAGGGGGGGGTGAGAGCATCGCTGGCTGGGAAAGGTCCCAGCCAGCGAGCTTTTATCACCACCACCCCGTCCAGCCTCGCTGAAAGGGAGGGGTGTTCTCCATGACTGAGTCACGGAGAACACCCCTCCCTTTCAGCGAGGCTGCACGGGGGGGGGTGAGAGCATCGCTGGCTGGGAAAGGTCCCAGCCAGCGAGCTTTTAACCCCCGTCCAGCCTCGCTGAAAGGGAGGGGTGTTCTCCGTGAGTCACGGAGAACACCCTTCCCTTTCAGCGAGGCTGCACAGGGGTGTGTGTGTGAGAGCATCGCTGGCTGGGAAAGGTCCCAGCCAGCGAGCTTTTACCCCCCCCCCCCCGTCCAGCCTTGCTGAAAGGGAGCGGTGTTCTCCGTGACTCATGGAGAACATGCCTCCCTTTCAGCGAGGCTGCACGGGGGGGGGAGCATCGCTGGCTAGATGGGAAGGCTGGATGGGAGGGGTTTTCTGAATGGGAGGGCTTTTCCCTCCTCCAGCCCCTCCTCTCCAGCGACCAGCCAATCTCCTTTCACAAGGCCGCAATCGCAGCTTTTGGAAGGGAGGGTGCTGGCTGGAAAGCCTCCTCCCAGTGGTGACCGGGGCTTCATAGCCCCGCCCGCCACTTTCATTCTTTCCTCCGCCTGCCTAAAATGGCGACCAGGGCTTTGAAGCCCTGATCGCCACTTTAGGGAGGGTGGTGAGGGGGAGGGGGAGGGGGGAGCGACCTAGCCGCGTGTCACCACTGACGGCTACGCATGTCAGTGGTGACACGCGTGTCATAGGTTCGCCATCACCGGCTTAGGATATGTAGATGTCACTATCCTGCTAGCAGAAAATAACAAAGACTTGGAATGATTATTGAAGAAAGCCAAGACAAAAAGTACAAAGGCAGGTATGCAGTTGAACATTAAGAAAACAAAAATAATGATCACAGATGTTTTACATAAATTTAAAGTAGATAATGAAGACATTGAAACAGTTAAAGATTACACATACATCAGAATGGAGTCTGCAGTCAAGAAATCAGAAGATGACTAGGATTTGAAAAGGACCTAGACAAGATCCTGAAGTGTCAAGATACATCACTGAATACTAAAGTTAGGATGGTCCATGCAATCATATTTCCCATTACTATGTATGGTTATGAAAGCTGGACAGTGAAGAATGCTGATAGGAAGAAAATCAATTCATTTGAGATGTGGTGCTGGAAGAGAGTTCTGTGGATACCATGGGCTTCTAGAAAGACAACTCAAAAGGTCCTAGCAAATCAGGCCTGAACACACCCTAGAAGCCAAGATGATTAAACTGAGGCTGTTGTACTTTAGACATATCAGGAGAAGACATGACTCACTAAAAATATGATAATGCATGGTAAGGTAGAAGGCAGTAGGAAAAGAGGAAGGCTACATTCCAAATAGATGCTCAGTCAAGTAAGTCAGGGGCCTGAGTCTGCAAGAGCTCTGTGGGGCTGTTGATGATAGGGGACTTGGAGATCTCTCATTCATAAGGTCGCCAGAAGTCAAGTCAAGGGTAGTTATGAACAACAACAACAAATCTCTTAGAATCCTACAGCCAGCATGGCCATGGTATTCTAGGAGTTGTTTATTCTGGGAGATTTAGTCCAAAACAGTTCCTCCCCCACAACCTCTAACCTTTGCACCTTTCTTTATTTTTCCTTGACTCTTCGTTTCTTCAACTTTGTGAATCCATAAAGTTGAATGAAGTAATGAAGTACTAAATTCTCCTCAGTTTTCCAAAGCTATATTTGGTCTGCGTATAAATATAAATTTCAATTAAATGTGCACGAGGACATGGAAAGGAAGGTCAACATTTTAACTATTATACTTGTTTGAGCACTAAAGATGGGGAAAAATTAAGGGCTAATGAATCTGATGGTAATTGAGCTTTAATATGAAAACGTAGAACATTTAAAAAGATATATTGCAATATCATTCATCTGATAATGCATTAAACTGTGCACTGTTTGATTGCATTTGCCACCGCATAGAGGAAGGCACTCCTTGCCTCATTTCACAATGCTGCAATACTGTGAAATAAATTAACACAAGCTATACGTTTTCATATAAGCTTTACTGCACTGAAACACATGAACACATTTCATTTGTAAAGAGTGACATTTGGACAGAGTTGTAGCTCAGTATAGTATTCGGGATGGAGGAAAGGAGTTTAAGCTGTGTAGAAATAATGAAACAATGGAAGGTTAAGGGAGGGGGGGACCCATGTTCTAGACGAAGTAAGTTATATATGACAGGAAAGAAGCAGAAAAACATAGGTATTAATCATACTGTTAGCAATAACATGTCTACCCTTCACAAATGACTGAAAGTCAAATTCATACATTTTCATGTAAATGTGAAATTCAGTGAATCTGAAAATTGAAAGATGATTTCCTTGCCAAATCTCACAATGACACGATAATGCATTTAAACTACATTGTAATAGTCATTTCATATATCCTTTAATTGCCAGAGCTCCATCTCACAATGTCCTGGAAATTGTAGTTTAGTAAGATACAGTTCTCTGCTAGGGAACTCTACCAGACTTTCCTAAATTACAGCGGTAGAGCTGTCTAATAGAGAATACTAATTACCTCTCCAAACTATACATCCCAGTCTCCCATTGGATGGAGACATGGTAGTTATGATAGTTCTATAAGTGTGTAGGGTAGATACTTTCTGTGTTACAATATCAGCATGTCTAGCTAGCTAATCAAAACAGAAATCTCTGACCTCTCTTTCTTATCAAGAAGGGGTTAAAATATGAGACAAATATATTTGCTGATATTCAGATCTGAAGATTTTCAAACCCAGCAGCAACATGTTGATATATATTCATGTTTACACAAAGCAAGAAAGTACACCAGATTTGATCCTGTGACCTCTGTGTTCAAGGGAGAAAGAATCTAAAGTGATGACATTGAAGTTAGGGAATGTGATGGATATGAAGAATGTGAACTGACACCCACAATGAAAGTAGTGATGAACACCCTTCAGATTGGTTCTATAGGCCAAATTATTCATACTGTTTGGTGATACAGCTCCCTCCCTGGTATCTGCAGAACCAATATCTTCAGTTTGTTATCCATGGCTGAAAAGATAGGGACACATAACTTAGAGTTGTGCTGGAAAATGCCTAGAAAGGTTTCCTCTCTAGGAATCGCTAGGTTCTCCAATGCAACTCTATGGTATGTTTGTACCGGAAGTCCCTTATTTTAATAGGAGTCACTATTATCTGTGGTTTCCAGTATCCATGGTAAGTCTGGGAACTGAACCCCGGTGGATACTGTGGCAGGGGGCAACCTCTAATAATAATAAATCACTTGTCTTTACAGGCATATTTATATAGCAATAAACAGTGCAAGAAATCAAAAGAAAGTCACAAACTGGTCAGAAAAATAATAAATAAGAATTAAAAGAATCTTTTAAACAAGAATTAAAAGACAGGAAACAGGCTATGCTATACATAAAAGCCTTCTTTTGAAGATGTGGTGGACTATGCCTACAACTTTCAGTAGCTCCAGTCAACATAGATAATACAGTAGATAGTAATGATAGGATGTGTTGTCCAAAATATTTGCAGGATACCAGTTTGGAGAAGGCTGTATTATGTGAACTTGGACACTGTTAAATTTAGCCATAGTTGATGAGTTGTTCTTTGCAGTTTTGAAATGAACTAACCAGCACTGTAGGCTGATAAGTGGACTATAATGTCAGTAATCCTCCTGATTTCATCCCTCAGATTTTGCACTTGACAAAAAAAAAAAAGCATATTAAAATGTGTATTTTGAAAAATGATTACCAATGTGTATTTTGTCCAAAATATGTATTCAAACAGTACATGTTTTTGTGTACTTTTCTTTAAAAAGCAGACCATAGATTGGTTTTCTGTGGGGGTTTTTCCAGGCTGTGAGACTGTGTTCTGGAAGAGTTTATTCCACAGATGCAAGAGAAACATCAGGAATAAACTCTTCCAGAACACGGCCTCACAGCCTGGAAAAAAAAAACCACAGAAAACCTATGGATGCAGGCCGTGAAAGCCTTTGACTTCAGACCATAGATTAATACAGAAAGGAAATGGAAGAGACTTAGGATTCAGCATATGTGAAAGTCATATAAATTGAAAATGTACTGCTTTGCCCCTTCTTACAAGATATTACAGAAATTGGGGAAATCTACTCTCAATACAGCCTTGTTTATTCCCGCATGTAACAACAGTTGTCTGGAGGGATGGACAGATCTGTGGAGTTCCCCCCAACACACACACACACACACACACGTGTGTGTGTGTGTGTTGGGGGGAACTCCACATACATATGAACCTCGCTTGGATGCCCAATTGGCTGTCACAACAGGCAAGCTCATTGTGCTGCCTGGTCTATTCACAAGAAGGACTGATATACTGTGCTGTGCAAGTGAGGAGAATGTGGAACAACTCCCACAACTGGGAATAGTGCAAGAGGATCCTGGCCAGTGTTTTTGTGCATATTTTATAAATGAATAGCATAGCTTTTGTCCATTTTTGAATTGTACATGTATTGTTGAATGCATACTTTCTTCTCTTTCACAGAATGTACCACAAGCATGGAAGTATGTAGATTCCCGATAGCAAATTCCATCAATTTCTGGGTTTTGTCCAGAAAGTTCAGATCAGGTAGATGCATAAAATATATTGATGGTGCAAACTTTTCACACATCACTGCAATGTTCACAGGGACCCAATTCAGCAATCATACATTCAGGACTGAACTCTGGGTAAAGACAGGAAGCCATAGAAAGCAAATGTACTGAAGAAGAGCACTCTTCCCAGTTCAGCTACAGTGTGCTGTAGTTTACCAGACCATCTTTGCACAATGACATTTAGCTGCTTTTTAAAAAGTGAAATCCAGTTTCTGCTGCCAAAATTGTGTTATGTGTGTCAACATATGAATGAAAACTGTTCATTGTGCCCCCCCCCAAAGGCAGCCCATAAACAATCCAAAACCTGGTAAAGCCGCTTGTCAGTTTCATTTCCACACAAAAAGCTAAAAATCTTGAAACATGAAAATCTGAAAGTTTAACATTTCCAGAGGCACAAATCACAATACATCATATCCATAGTACTCATAAGTTTTAGGATGGGCCTTCATGTCAGCTGTTGACATAATTGCAATTCCAAGTATTTCATAGGTTTCAGCATTGCCTTCCTTTGGAATATAGCCCACGGTATCTGCTATTCATTGGATTTGCCCCTCTAAGTACTATCCAAACCTGATCCTCTTAGTTTTCAAGATAAGATGGAATCTTGTTCCTTTAGGGTATTTAGGCATAGGACTCATTATCAGTTATATATTATGGGAATTGCCCATTGTGCTTCTGTAACTGTTAAGTAATCACATTCAAATAGGGCTGCAAAGAATATTAGAAACTATTCCAAAACAAGAAGTTTTTAAAAAATCATGTTTTATGCATGTAGAGATACCCTGATGAGAAAAAGCCTAGGCTGAGGAGAATCTTTAAAGTTTAGGAATAATTCTGTGCAAAAAATCACATGTGATTGTTTTGTGCAGAAGACGGCATTTCCTGCACAGAAAATCATGTAATTGGGAATTTATTCTGTGGAAAACTCACACATTGCTTATTTGAATAAGAAACAACATTTTCATTGCAAGAAAGTTTTTTTCTTTGTAGAAAATAATGTTTCAGCACAGCATTTTCTGCACACAGAAATTACTATTTCTGCATTTCAGAAATGCTTCCCATGTAGAAAATGCAGTTGCCTGCACAGAAAATGCTGCTTCCTGTGCAAAATAACCACATGCAAATTTTCCACAGAATAAGTCCTTAATTGTGAATAGGCTTTGAAAACTGCATGGTTCTTAATGAGCGGGAAGAAAATGGTTAAAATGACTTGTTGGTTCCTTCAAGAAGAAACTCAGTGAAGAATTGCATTCCTACATTCAAAGCAGCTCCCAAGATGATAATTATCATGCTAGATGGTGGTAAGATTCTCCTACCCCCATAATGTTATTTCAAGTGATAGAAATATGTGATAATAGTTCTCTAGGAGAAGGGGATAATGAGGAAGATGAAGTGAAAGAAAAAGATAATGCTATCTTGTACATTGCAGTGGATAAAATTGTAGAGATAAAAGTACATTCGGAAATTTTGGTGGCATGGTGACATAACACAAGATCTTTTTTATTCCTACTGGTCATTCTCCCCCCACCCCACTAGAGGGAGGGAGGGAGGGAGGACACTTTACAATAATTATATTTTTGTGATCCATGCTAGTCCAAATTCAGGGACCCACACAAATAGTAACCTTAAAAGTTTTAGACATTGGAAGTATATATTGTGTATGGGTGTTGTTGTTTTGTGTGTAGGGATTAAGAGTGTGAATGTCTGAACAAAAACCCTGCTAAGGCATCCAGCATTTATACTATATGAACCAGTATATTTATACTATATGAACCAGCTTGCCACCCATTTCCTCTATAATGTGTTTTTTTCTTTTGTTTTGTTTTTGGTATTATTTATTTCCAATGCAAGATAGTTTCCTAACAGTTAATAAGTTATTTAAATAGCTCTATGATTTCAGTGCACATGTGTGCACATGCGTGCACACACATACAGTTGAAGGACAATGTTAACACTTTTTCTACATCTGTCAACACTGTCTCTTGTTACGTTTGATCATTTTTAAAGTGATTGCAAGCACATGGGATCGTTTACAATTATGAAAGTGGATTTCCTTCATCAGCTATTTTACTTTTATCTCTTCTTAGTATCACTCACCACAGACAATCACTTTGTAAGTGAGACAGTGTTTTAAAACTCATTCTTGGCAGGAGTGTGTATTCTTGTTTTAAACATGGTACAGCATGAACTCTTCCCATTTACTGTCATTTGGTAATGAACGAACATTTGCATTTTTCAAAGCTGTACATTGTTCACTGAGTAAACCAGAGTGTGATCAATATATTTATTCATTTTTATTTTAAAAAATTATTTAACAAAAAACAAAACAAAAATAAATAAAATAAAAAACAAAAACAAAAAAGTAAAAAGTGAACAATGAACATTTGAAAGGGATATTTGTAGTTTTCAGGAAGATAAATTGAAGTTTTGAAAAGGGGAAAAAATGTGGTAATAAGGATTTTCTTCTTCCCTCTCCATGTCTCAAAGTTTGCTGGTTTGGATGATCTAGCAATTTCCTTTCATATCACACACTCACTCATTCTCTCTCACACACTCACAGCACTCCTTGTTATTCAAGTTTCTCTGATGGGATAGCTCATAAATGTTGCTTTTTTTGTGATGATTTCCAGAATTCTGCAAGTACAATTCTACAGTTACTGGATTCGGGGAGCGATATTCTGCAAAATTAAACTTGTCCAAGTTCTGGATTGTCATTGGTCACTCTTGATCTGTTCATGGCACCCTCTTACAGAGTTGTCAGCAACCAACCAGTGTGGGAAGTTGTAATCCTACTACAGAGCCTTTCCAGACAATCAGTAAATATAGCATGACGAATGCATAACTCGTGCTCAACTGTTGTGTGAGATTCTGATGCCTTCTCTCAATGAAAAGCTCATGTTTGAGGATATAGGATGTCATGATCCCCTCTTGCATATCAAGTCTAGTGTTATTGGGAGAAAGTGATCTACCTTACTGAAGCTAGTGAGGCCATTTACCAGCAATGAAACTCAACGTTGAAGCATTCATCTGCTGTTGTTAAAAGGGAATGGATCTCTAAGGCTTCATTTGCTTCAAATTAACATTAAGGACTTTATCAGACTACAAGCTTTAAAACATTCTTTTGCCAGCAGGAAAAAAACCCACTTCTAGCAAAAGAAAGTTACCCCTGCACTTACCTCCTTTCCTGGCAACGACTCCCTGGCAATAAAGAGGAAGTGAATGGAGCCCTGTTCACTTCCTCCTTGAAATCTCACATGATTTCGTCGCGCAGGAAATTCAAAAATAAAAACAAGAAAAGAACATTTAAAGTGGCATCAAGCACACATACACATTTTAAAGGTCCCAAGTAACCCAGGAAAGGTTAAAAAAAAAAGATCACAACTTACCTGCATGTCCCAATCTGACACGGAAGTGTTTGTGCTGGGGAACGCAATGTTGGGGTAAGTATGAGATTTAAAGGGACAGAGGCATTGCATGCTGGCAATACCAGCAAAAAAGCAGCAGGGGGATCTATTGATGGCTTAAGCTGTCAATTAAAAACAACGGGTTTTGGTCTGTTTTTAACCATGAAAGGGCAATGTCATCTGATCCTTGTGCCCTTTTGCGTTATGTGGCATCGTGATAACACCGTATTTTTCATGTCTGATAAAGTCCTAAGAGCAGAGGATGCTAAATTTTCCGTGGAAGACTTCCCAATGCCTGCTACCACTTTCCACTCTGCATTCAGCTGGAGGTGCACTACTCTCTTACACTCTTAACAAGTGTGTAGGGGCCTACCCATGCATGGTGTTATTTTCCATTTCATGTTAATTTCATTATCGACTTAATGAAGTTCTTAATAGTTATGTCACTGTTATTTAGGATCCAATTAGAATCTCACTAAGAAAGACGGTGTACCTTCTTTCTTGTCATTATCAATGCCCTGTTCACCTGTCTTGAAATGTCCAAAAAATTAAGTGTTGATTCAGTAAGTGGCACCAGTAAGCCTCCTACACTAAAGGTGTAGCATAAAAAGCAGTAAATTGAAGGGGAGTAGGACTAAGACCAGGGCCAAGCATAACTAGCAATTGCAATGCAGCAATGGTTAAGAGTCACAAGGAATATCTGATTAAGGCATTATACATAGCAGATGCTATTGATCACAAAACCATAGGCAATGAGAGGCCTCTCTAGGGTCTGTCTGCAATGTAGAAATACAACAGTTTGACACCACTTTATCCAACATAGTTCTATCCTATGAGATCCTGGTATTTGTAGTTTGTTGAGGCACCAGAGTTCTCTGACAAAAAGGGCTAAATACCTCACAAAACTACAAATACAGGTCAACCCCCATATCCATAAATTCGGTATCCAAGGTTTCACTTATCCACATCCAAAACATATGTTCTCTCTAGGCATTTCTAGGTCCTCCAATGCGATTCTATGGTCAACTTCCAGGATTCTTCTCATTGAAAATAATAGTGTTCCCTACTATCCATGGCTTCAGGTATCCACAGAGGGTGTTGGAACATATCCTCACAGATATGGGGGTTGACCTGTACCAGGATTCCATAGGCTAGAACTATGTGATAAAGTGGTGTCAAACTGCTGCATTTCTATAGTGTGGACAGGCCCTAGGTTTCAGTTGGTTATCAACCCTAAACACCTAGGGCAGGACATGCACTCAACTTACTCTTTGCCTTAAGGTATATGGGGATGGATATTGTTGATATAGAATTACCTTGTTGGTATGTTTAGGGAAAAACTTGGTGACATATGGTCTTCTGCCAGCAGTTTCCCCCCACTCCCAGGAGGACCTATTAAAATGGACTGCCCCAGTATAGTCAAGACATAGGGTATACTCAGCAGCTAGGACTTTATCAGACCACCCCCCAGAAAAGTTCTTTTGCTGGCATAAATTGTGTCATTTTTATGCCAGCAAAAAAAACCTCCTTACCACACTTACCTTGAGTAGTGTCCATGAGGCTTCCCTAGTAGTAAAAGAGCTGAAATGGAGCTCTTTTTACTTCCAGGATTCTCATGAGATTCTCCCCTATTCTCCCAGATTCTCTTGAGAAGACATTTGCACGGGACATTTAAAAATAAAAGGGGGAAAAAACCAAAAAAGGTACATCAAAGCAGTAAAACTCACGTAAAACGTCCCAAGTAAATTGGGGGGGGGGATAAAAAGAGTGTACCCCACCTGACTGTCAGGAAGTGTTTGCCTGTTGATGTTGCATTCACACAAGTACAATGATGTGCTTTCACACAAGTACAATAACTGGCAATGCTGGCAACAAATTGCTACAGCCAATCTATTGATGGCTTGGGTCATCAATAAAATAGGACTGGTTTTGGACTAGACATGATCACGAAAGGACGACATCACCCTTTTGCAATCATTAGGCATCTTTATGATGCCATATTTGCGGTGTCTGATAAAGGCCCTAGGGTCTGCTCAGAAGGAGGGGCAATGCCCAGCCACAAACAATGAGGAAACAAGCTCAGCTGCACCCAATAAATTGCAGAAGGTGGCAGCCTGCATATAAACCCTTCTTCTCTTCTTGTCATGTCCCGCGAGTCTGAAGAGGCTATAGAGTCAGAGGAGGAGGGGGATATGGCAGGGAACATCCTTAGGGACCGCGGCACAGGTTTATCTACACCTGTGCCAGCAGGGCACCCTGCCAAACTAGAGGCTCAAGCAGAGGAAGAGCCTGGTCTGAGTGGGTTGGCATCAGTGCCAGCAGAGAGTCCTGCCCACTCAGATAAGGAGGAAGAAGAAGATATGGATTTACCTCCAACATTGTATACCTAGCAGTGAGTTCAAAAGAAAGCTCAAAAGAAGTCTCTGAGACTTTATGAGAAAACTCTGCTCATTAAGCAACACCTGACAAAGCCTTAATTGCTTTATATATGTGGGGAGAGGTGATGGAGGCTTTGTCAGAGATCAACTGATCTTCCTGGTGAAAGCTTCCTGCTGACTTCAATGCCTAGATTCAAGTTATCTTGACTCCTGTTACCTTAACTCATGCTTAGACCTTGGACTGTCCCTGAGTACTCTGTTGCTTGATTCTGTTGACTCTCGGACTGCTTTGGACCACGCTGACTGATTGTCATAAGCCTCTGACCTTTTGTACTGTGTTTGCATTCCTGTGAGCTAATTAACAGTTGGCTCCCTTCCCAGACTAGTGCTGTTTATACTTTGCTGGTACTTAGTTGCTTTCCGGACACCTCCAGACATTTCCTAGATGAATAGCTTTCAGTGTTTGCAACACGATATGCTTAAGACATGAATACCTATTACTAATTGTTGCCAGTACATCAGCCACATTCTATCCTTGATTTGGGATAGCTTGGCCATGGTGATTTAAGTACTGGTAATCTCATTATTGGATACTGAAAATTTCTGTTTGGGAGAAATATATATCACTGTGAAGCAAAGCTTCTTAAACTGTGGCTTGCAACGCTATATGGGGTCACATAAAGGAATATGGAGTCACAAAAAAATTGGCAACAGTAAATTTGATTTGCATACTTATTTTATATACTTGGGGGTCACATAAAAATTTCACAGGCAAAAAGGAGTGGCAAGTGGGAAAAGTTTACTTTAGATACTTTAGTATATAGTATATTGTAAAGTATATAGTAAAGACATTTTGGGATTTAGATGGGGGTCAAAACCAGCATCATGAATAAGATTCAATTGGTAGTCAACACAGAAGACCAGACTACCAATTGAATCTTATTCATAATGCTGGTTTGGGTCCCCATCTAAATCCTAAAATGTCTTTCCTGCGTACTTTCAGAAGTACCTGCTTCTCTCATACAGCTCTCATTGCACACTGAAACCACAAATGGACTTGCTCTGTGTACCATCATTTATTGTTTGAAATATGCAAGGTCACAGGAAAGAGCTTTGTCTGCCTCTGGTGAATTCATTACCCTGGGAATTCCAGCCATCCCATCTTTATCTAATTTACATCAACAACTTTAAAAATTGTTTCTATAGTCAAAGCTTTTATTGGGTACTATTGATTTATTTTTAAAGTTTCTTAACTGATAATAGGCATATTATTTTTTATGTTTATAGTTTTGGTATGTTTGTAGTTTGTAAGGATTTTAAAAGCTTGTTGTTTAATAGGGTATTTATGTTTTCTATCCTTATGTAAATCATTTTCAGCACTCTATATACACATAAAAATGCTTATATTTTGCTAATAAATGTTATAGATAAATAAAATAACCTGGCACTAGCAAAATAGCAAACAAAAAGTAAACCTGATCTTATAATGATATTCTTTCCATGATATTCTCCTGAAAATAACAGACAAATATTGGACATAATGGCTGGCATCCTGTTCCATGGTTATGATGTCATAAGTCTACCTTATGACATCACCGTTCACATTTATGGTTATTGTACATGCAAGGACCAAAGTCCCCCCAAACCCCCCCAATCTTTTCAGCAGCAAAATCTCCCCCCCCCCATATGGCCATTCCCATGTTGCCAGAGAGCAAGAGAATGAGTGGAGATGAGTCCAACACTCTTCCTGTAGCTGCAAGTGCTGAGACAGGTGCCTATTGAAATTTGAGTGGAGGAGGATTTGAGAAGCAGCTCTAAATTAGAGATAAATTACTTTGACCCCCCCCCCCGCTTTACATTTTTTACACCTAAAGTTCTTTTCATCCATCATGAAGAAATGTGAGGACTTTCTTTAGCACCCCCCCAAAAAAACCACACCAACTGAAGCAAATTCTCACCCATCTGCAATGTAAAAATTCAATAGGCAGAGCTTTTCCCAGCGTGAAGAGGACCATGCAGCCATTAAAGATAAGCAGTGTTAGGGCAAAAAAGCAGTTGCCCCCTAATGTGGGACTACAAATATGGCTTCAGACACAGGTTCTGAACCAAGCTATTGAGAGCTAAGGACTCAAAGCCTGACTAGATAATCAGGTCTGTCACTTCCATTCTCATCTGAATGTTTGTTTTAATCCCATGTTTTTAGCATCTAGTATACTGTGTTACCTGTGTAAACCCTATCTGTGTGATTCTGGTAAGTACTTAAAAAGAGAGGGAGAGAACCCCCATATCTCACCAATCCTATGCTAAACAAGAGCGTTGGGTTAATGGTTAGGAATTGCATTAATTGTTTTAGGAAGAGTTACAAATTCTCTGCAGGTAACAGAGATGATAGTGTGTGAGTATTTTGGAAACATAAAGCTGTAGATTAAAATCGGTTGAGCACAGAGTTTCCAACTAGCTCAACTCCTTTACACAAAAGGAGGCTTTAAAAGAGTATGCATTTTTAAATGAGATTAGATAATACAAGATATCTTTTAGTGACTGGTGGTTGCCTTCTCTCAACACTTCACTTCTCCCCTTCCTGAAGTCATTCCATGACTTTAAAGATGCACATTCCTTCACACTGATAATGTAATTTTACAAGGTGTTGAGCAACCTCAGCTTCTAGGCTCCAAACTGGGTAGAACAACTTCAGGGATTTGGGCGGGGGGGGGGAAATGTTCACTCCCAGCCCTCAAGAATCTAGGAGGAAAAGAATGATCTCTTATCTCTCTAGATAATATTACTCTTTGGCACCTTCATTAATAGATGCATTTATTCTTTGTGGTGCTTGCTTAGCTGTAACACCTTACTTCATCTGACCTTTCCTCTGATCGAGTCTTTACACATAAGAATAGAAGCAGCATTTTTCTAAGTGTCTCCTTTCCAAAATTAATATATTTTTGTATTTTTCATCTCCACAGAGTTGAAGATCCCAGGTTTCATATCTGGTTACTGTTACATTGGCATATATCAATAGCTACTCTATTACAGAAAAGAAGAATATATAGCTCCCATCTTAGAGTCCTTAAAGCCTGTATCAGTCTATAGGGACTTGTGAATTTAGCAGAAATTCTGAACTAGGGATAAGAAGAATATTTGAAAATATTTTTTTAAAAAATGGTCAAAAACATGTTTGCCAGGAAATCCTGATGAGGAGAATGCTGGATCGAGTAGAATCTTTATAATTTTGGATTTATTCTGCTCAACATTTACACAAATCTTTTTTGTGCAGAGAGCACCATTTTCTATGCAGTAAATAATACTGTACATTTTTTTTAAAAAGTGCAAATTTTGTATAGAGCAAGTCCCTACCTAAAATATTTTTTTGCACAGGAAACAACTTTTTCTGTGCACAGTATTATATATCTATGCAGAAATACTCTTTTATGTGCAGAAAATGCTGTTTCCTGTGCTGAAAAGTCTGTTTTCTGTGCAAAACCCCTCATGTAAATTTTGTACAAAAGAAGTCCTGAACTGTGAATAGTCTTTGAAAACATCAATTTTTGAAGATTTTCTCTCAGCAGGAAGAAAATTGTTTAAATTACTCATTCCTTCTTTGGGGAACACAATTAGTGAAGAATTACATCCATATTTTGAGCAGGCAGCACTCACAGTATGAGAATGGGTCTGTTTTGATAAAGTTAATTTAACAAAGATGATCCATCATATCATAGTCTCAAATACACCAATCTGCAGTATAGAACATCTTATTCATGGTTCATCACTCCTAGTTCTTATATTCAGTCCTACATACCAAAGTACACTTCCATTTTTCCATCTAGTCATTCTTCCCAGGGTTATAAAAATCCACACCTCTCCCCTAGCTTAGAAACATGGTGGGGCTGATGCACACCCATCACATGCAAAATATGCAAGCTGCTGTTTTCTCAAGCATGCTCTAAGAAGATGCTATAAATGATCCTGAATTCAGAACACACACACCCATGTACTTGCAAGAGAGAAATGATTTCCTAATTCCAAGCACAAAACTGAAATGATTCTCCTGCAGGTTGTAAGCACAGTTAGTAATTTTGATTGTAAACACATCTAGTAATTTTCCTCTCAAAAGCTGCCTGCCATATAGAACTAGGGAATAATAGGAACCACGGGGAGCCCCAGTACGTTACTGAAGGACAGAACTACACAGGTATCATAGAGATAACCTTAATGGCTGCACACACTTTACACAAATGCTAAAAGAAAGTGTTAGATCACAAGACAATTAAAACTTCCCTCTGGAAGTGATACATCAACTACTTGTGATATAAAAGGTTTTCAGCATCACCATGTTTCTGTTACACATTCTTTCGGCTTTAGTCAGTGGTTTATCCCATTATTCCATCGCTCGAACCACTCTGAATGCTGAATGTGGCCATGTTCCATTTTATACAGTATACTAAAAGAGAAATGATATATTATTTTTAATTTTAAGAAATCCCAGATCCATTCTATTACAGGTTTACTTTCCATGTGATGACAGATTACAGTAAACCTACAGTGTCTTACCCTTGAAGGGCCTAGGGTAGGCAAAACCTGTCTAAATAAAAATGATTTTGAATATTAATTACAACAATAAAGCACTATTTCTGTATTGTATGCTGAAAAGAGACTTTAAAAGGAAAGGGGAGCACAGGCCAAGAATACACCACTGAACTGCAAAAAGATTTAAGTCCCTGAAAATATTTAACCGTCCTGAAGATGGATGTTTTAGATCTGTCAATAAATGGAACTCTTTTAGGAGGATATACAGCATACATTTGAAAAACTCCTTCACTGGCATAGGTACACTGAAGGCAGTGCCAGCAATGCGAGAAGAAAAAGCCCATGGTAGCAGTGAAGAAAAGAAGAAAAAGCCAACAGTATTGAAATGGGAGAAGGAGGCAGCTGGTTTGTTTTTTGTTTTTGTTTTTAAATACCAGGGTGCCAGTTAGATGGTAGTTTTTGTCATGGGGCATCCCAGGACTCCTTGATCCCATATTCGTCCCTCCCTGTTTACATGATTTTTTGTCTCTGAACTGGATATCCCGGGATATCCTGGGATCATTGTTTACATAGCTTCTGTCCTGTGATATGCATCTTCTCCTACTATATACTACCCCAGTTTTGGGTTTTTTTTTCTTTACATGAGTTTACAGTCCTGGGATTTTTTTTAGCTGTCAATCAAGGACGCGATTACTCATTTTTTCACAACCTCAGTGACATACTTCCTTTAGAGTTCTGCGCCACAAGTGATGCTATTGGCTGGCTCAAATGTTTCAGGCTTCTGGTTGGGGATGAGGGGAAGAATGAGTGTTGCATTGGGGATGAGGGGAGGAATGAGTGATGTGTGACTTAACATGGGGAGGAAGGAACGATCATTGGCTAAACCCTGTGCTTTCCTTTCGAACTGAAAGAACACCATTTAAAGCAAGCTAAACTGCGGAGGAAGGAGCAATCAGTTGGTGCTGGGGAGTGTGAGAGAGGTCAAAAGCAGAGTGGACTGGAGCCCTGACATGCACGCACACACACAAGCCCAATGTCATGGTCAGCCAGGACTCTGAGGACTCAGAAGGCGAGGAGGCTGAGCCAGTAGCAGAAGAGCTGGCTGAGTCTGAGTCTAGCCCTGAAGAACCCAGGGCTCAGCAGCCTAGCCCTCCCCCAGCACAGGGTCCAAGCCTGGGAGACATAGTAGAGCAAGAGCAAGAGGTAGAAGAGCAGGTACCTACCTTTAGCCAAAGGAGAGCAGAGAGGGCCTGGCTGCATCGTTCCCGGAGATTAAGAGACAGAAGCTCATCAATCACCCCGCAGCTGGGAGTGGGAGCTGGGCCAACATAAGCAGCTGGGGGAGGCTGAGTTCCTTGTTTCAGGCAGTCTGCGTTTCCTGGAGGAAGCCTCTGCCTGTGACTCTCCTGCTTCTTGGAACCTAGCTATCTTGAGACTTCAGATATCTTGACCTCAGACTGTCTTCGTTGACCCACCTGCTGGAATCCTTTTGACCTCGGACTGCCTCTTTGTTCTTCGCTCTCTGTGTGTGTGTGTGTACTTCTGACCCTATAGGACTGCTACTGACAACACCAGGTACTGTGCTTTTCAACTGAGTTGTTGCTGAGCCAGACGATCTTATCAGCTATTTAAGTTGGCTTCTCGACACCCAAGCCAGTATGCTTTCAGCCAGGAAGCTGAGTGCAGGGGCCCAGAGGCATGCAGTTGTCCTATCTCTTTAAAATGTTAACTCTTTAAGCAGAGGCAGCTGTGGAGTGAAGGCTTCAACCCAGTGCAGGAGATCATAAGGGGAAGACACACAAGGCATTTTGAAAGACCCAGACGCTGGCAATTTTTTACTGTGCCTGGGGGTGGTGGTGGATGAATGTGTGATCATCCGCTCAGATGCTGGCATTTTTTACTGTGCCTTGGGGGATGGATGAATGTGTGATCATCTGCTCAGAGCCAGGGAGGGGATGCAGGCAGGGGATGAATGGGCGATCCTTCGCCCATGATCTCTTTATAATTTACACTGTCTTTAAAATTTAAACCCAGCACGCAGGGGAGAGACAGGTTAAAGCTGAAGGGTTTGCAGTGTAGAAATTCATTGAACAGGGTGATGTAGTGCAGACAGACAGACACACACAAATCTACGTGCAGCTGGAAGAGATGCCTTTGTTTTCAGCTGGTGAGGCTGAATCTATTGAATGGGTGACTGACCTCTCCTTTTCTGGTCACTGATCTCTGAACCCACCCTCGATCACCATTTCTGGCCATCACCTAGTACTGAGATACCTTGTCCAGGGATGTTTACATTTCCAATTTTCCAAATCCCCCTGTGACTTCTTTAAAAACTGCCACAAACTGTGGGACTGGAAGTCCCGCAGGTTGTGGGATAAAATGTGGCCCCCCTTCCGAAAATCACATGTCCGACCCGATATACGTGTAAACAACCAGGGTTCAACACGAATTCTTCCCACTACATTGTCATCGTGTAAACGGCACCCAAGAAATCTGGTGGAAAGTCAGGATGTAATTCTTCACTTTCTTCTTAATGGATGAAATGAGTAGTTTTAGCAATTTTCTTCCCACTGTGAGAAAGTCTTTGAAACTACACAGTTTTCAAAGGCTATTCACAGTTTTGGACTTATTCTGTGAAAAATTCACATATGGCTGATTTTTTAAAATGCAGAAACATTATTTTCTATGCACAAAGTGTTGTTTTCTATGCAAATCAATCACATGTGAATTTACACAGAATAAATTCCAAACTACAAAATTCTTGTGAGTAGAGGATTCTTCTTCTCAGGGTTCCTCAACACTCAAAAAACAAGTTTTTGACAATTCTTGAATTTTCTTTTAATATTATTTCCATCCCTAGTGGAAATTGAATGCATGTAAATTGAATGTCCCAGTGTTTGCAGGTAGATGTGCTTTCAACTAGTGCAAAGCCATCATTAGATGCAAGCTTATGAGGATAACGTGGTCAAAATGAAGCAGTTTTTGGTCTTACTGGTTTCTTCAAGAAGGTTTTAAGAAAACTTCATGCTCACTGGATTGTGTCTTACATTTTGATGTTGCTGATGTTTTGCAGTTTAACTTTAATGCACGTTACCTAATATCAAACAAATTTGTAGCATAAAAATGATTCAATGTATCAAAGGATTCTAAGGGCATTATTGTTTTACCCTCATGAAAGAATACACATGCAGAAAGGCGTAGGGAGCAGTAAACATAAGTTACCTTGTAGGTTTCTGGCTAATAATAGATTCAACAACACATGTATAGCAAAGCCTGCTTCACACTCAATTGGAGTCAGTCACATTGCATCAGGGGGAGCATAACAAGATGAGATGTGTCACTTCCAACAGAATTTCAAAGAACAATTTATAAAGAAATGTGAGGGAGCAGAAGCCACACATTCCAGATATGCTGCATTGACCACCATGCCAAACCAACTGGATCAATTTGTTAATATTAAGGCTCTTTGCATGTTTTGCAGGGCTAAACAAGTTCAGAAGAGGGTCACAAATTTAAAACAATTTTATAGTAATTGTTCAATAGGGATGCCTTTCAAAAACCTTTCATTAGATTTCTGATGCTCCCTTTCACTTGTTGTGATGGCAGAAAGGGAGAAAATGGCTAAAGTTGTTGTTTTGGATTTACAATAGCATGGTTATTAGTGATGGGCACAGAAAGACACACCCAGTCAATAAAGGAAATAAGTCAGGAAACCAGAAGGATGTATCATCTAGGCTTCTGCCTAAGTTTGCTGCCAGTGGCCCTGTGGAATGTTCCATCATGGCTCCACTGCTAGAAGATATCTTTGTTTTCAATGATGATGGAAATGCTCATGGCCCTACAGCTGGGGTGGCCAACTGCCAGGACATAGCACTGGAATCCTGAGTATCCATATCTCCCACCTCATGTATCTATGCCCTGGCATTTATTTAAGAAGGAATAAATGGAGCTCACATTAAATAAAAGCCTCTCTTGGGCCTTAAATGGCTTGTGCAATGTTTGTGTTCTTGTCTACAGAAATGGAGAACTTCACATGCACCAAGTGCAAGCTGGTAGCCCTCTTGGAGGAGAAAGTCTAGCAGCTGGAGACATGGGTAGCTACACTTCAACAGATTCATGAGCAGGAGGTTTTCCTGAACAGAACAGAACAAACAGTCTTGGACAGGGACCGCACAGAGGAAGTGGCTGCGGAGGAGAGGGTCACTTCACAGACACAGGAAGTAGACAGCTGGAGGAATGTCACACACAAAACAAGAATATCCAGGGATTCTTCGAGCAGCTTGCACCTACAGAAACAATTCGAAGCCCTCTCCCTTATCAAGGACAACGAGGAAGAACAGCATGGACAGACTTCAGGGGCAGAGCAGGGGACCTTGAGAGTACCACCACAAGGAACAGCAGCTGCAATGCCTCGGGGGAGGCGTGTGGTGGTGGTGGGGGACTCCTTGCTGCGGGGTACAGAAGCAGTGGTTTTTGGACCTGACAAGATGACTCGGGAGGTGTGTTGTCTCCCTGGGGCAAAGATCTGTGATGTGACGGAGAGGCTGACAAGACTCATCAAGCCTACGGATCATTACCCCTTCCTTGTGGTCCATGTGGGAACCAATGATACTGCAAGGCACAGCTTTCCCAAGATCAGAAGAGATTATGAGGCTCTGGGCAGGAAGCTGAAAGAAATGGATGCACAGGTTGTCATCTCGTCAATTCTGCCAGTTGAAGGGCATGATCCAGGAAGGGAGAGGAAAATAGCCAACGTAAACAAGTGGCTCCGTAGATGGTATCGCCGAGAACAATTTGGATTCTTGGATCATGGGCTGTGCTTCCATGAGGGGGGACTTCTGGCAAGAGATGGGGTGCATCTCATGACAGTTGGCAGAAACATTTTTGCCAACAGTCCCAAGAATTTGATCAGGAGGGCTTTAAACTGAGTCATATGGGGGAGGGAGACAGTATTCTGGAAGGCAAAAGGGCTGGAGAAAATAGCCAACTGTCATAGTGGGAACAAGGCAAACAGCGCAAGGACCCAACAGTGGGAGGCAAAAAAACTTGCATAGGCAGCAAGTAAAGGGAACACATGGTCTTAGATGTCTCTACACTAATGCACAGAGCATGGGAAATAAGCAAGATGAACTTGAACTCCTAGCACTACAAAACAAATATGATATAATAGGCATTACTGAAATCTGGTGGGATGAGTCACATGATTGGAATGTAGAAATAGAGGGGTGTAACCTTTTTAAGAGAAACAGGCCAAACAGGAAAGAGGCAGAAATAGTATTATATGTCAGGGATATTTACACCAGTGAAGAGATCCATGACATCAATACTGGAAGCCAGGTGGAGAGCATCTGGATAAAAATTAAAGGGGAGGGAAACAACAGGGATGTTATTGTGGGACTCTACTACAGACCCCCAAATCAGAGGAAGGAATTGGATGATGCCTTTCTAGAACAGATGAACACACATGCAGAAAGGAGAGATGTAGTAGTGATGGGGGACTTCAACTATCCTGATATCTGCTGGCAATCTAACTCAACCAAAACTTCAAGGTCTAGCAAATTCCTTACTTGCCTGGAAGACAATTTCATGGTCCAAAAGGTGGAAGAGGCAACAAGGGGGTCAGCTATGTTAGATCTGATCCTAACCAACAGAGATGACCTGGTTAATGGGGTTCAAGTGGCGGGATCCTTAGGTGATCATGGTCTCCTGGAGTTTGTTATACAATGGAAAGGAGAAGCCAGGCATAGTCAGACATGCATTCTTGACTTTAGGAGAGCTGATTTCAATAAACTTAGGGAAATACTGGGGGTGATCCCATGGTCAGGAATACTAAAAGACAAAAGACCTCAAGACGGATGGGAATTTCTGAAAAAGGAGGTACTGAAGGCACAATTTCAAACAGTACCATTGAGGAAGAAAAATGGGAGGTGTTTCAAGAACATGTATAGGAAATGGAAAAAGGGGGAAATCACCAAAGAAGAATTCAAACAGATAGCGAACACATGTAGTAGTAGTCAGAAAAACTAAAGCACAGAATGAGCTCAGGCTTGCTAGAGAGGTTAAGAACAATAAAAAGGGGTTTTTTGGGTATGTCCACAGAAAAAGGAGGAAGAAGGAAACGGTAGGGCCACTACGCGGAGAAGATGGCAAAATGCTAACAGGAGACAGAGAAAAGGCAGAATTACTCAACACCTTCTTTGCCTCAGTGTTTTCAGAAAAGGTAAAAGGGGACCAACCTGAGGATAAAAGTACAGAAGACACAACAGGGAAATCCAGCACAGAATAAGCAAAGATGTAGTACAGGAATACCTTCTTAATCTAAATGAATTTAAATATCTACGACCAGATGAACTACCTCCAAGAGTATTAAAAGAGCTGGCAAATATAATCTCAGAGCCATCGGCAATAATCTTTGAGAACTCTTGGAGAACAGGCGGAGTCCCAGCAGACTGGAGGAGGGCAAACGTTGTCCCCATCTTCAAAAACAGGAAAAAAGAGGAACCCAACAATTATCGTCCAGTTAGTCTGACATCAATACCAGGGAAGATTCTAGAGCAGATCATTAAACAGAGAGTCTGTGAACATTTAGAAGGCAATGCCATAATCACAAAAAGTCAACATGGGTTTCAGAGAAACAAGTCATGCCAGACTAATCTGATCTCGTTTCTGATAAAGTTACCAGCTTGGTAGATGAACGGAACGCTGTGGATATCGCATACCTTGATTTCAGTAAGACCTTTGACCAAGTTCCCCATGACATTCTTGCAAACAAGCTTTTAAAATGTGGGCTATACAAGTTAACTGTTAAATGGATTTGTAATCGGTTGACCGGCTGAACCCAAAGGGTGTTCAGCAGTGGCTCCTCTTCATCTTGGAAAGATGTGACCAGTGGGGTGCCACAGGGTTCTGTCCTGGGCCCAGTGCTATTCAACATCTTTATCAATGACTTGGATGAGGGAATTAGGGGTATCTTATCAAATTTGCAGATGACACCAAATTAAGAGGAGTAGCTAATACCCTAGAGGACAGTATCAAAATTCAGAATGACCTGGATGGACTGGAGAGCTGGGCCAAAGCTAAAGTACTGCACTTAGGGTGGAAAAATGAAATGCATATAGGATGGGGGAGACCGGGCTGAATGAGACTACATGTGACAGGGATCTAGGAGTCCTAGTAGACCACAAGTTGAACATGAGTCAACAGTGTGATGTGGCAGCTAAAAAGGCCAATGTGATTTTGGGCTGTATCAATAGAAGTATAGTGTCTAGGATCAAGGGAAGTAATAGTGCCACTCTATTCTGTCTTGGTCAGACCTCACCTAGTATACTGTGTCCAGTTCTGGGCACCTCAATTCAAAAAGGATATTTGACAAATTGGAGCATGTCCAGAGAAGGGCAACTAAAATGGTGAAGGGTGTGGAAACCATGCCTTATGAGGAGAGACTTAGGGAGCTGGATATGTTTAGCCTGGAAAAGACGGTTAAGAGGCGATATGATAGCCCTGTTTAAGTATTTGAAGGGATGTCAGGCTGAGGATGGAGCAGGCTTGTTTTCTGCTGCTCCAGAGACTAGAACACGGAACAATGGATGCAAGCTCCAGGAACAGAGATTCCACCTCAACATTAGGAGGAACTTTTTGACAGTAAGAGCTGTTCGGCAGTGGAACACACTCCCTCAGAGTGTGGTGAGGTCTCCTTCCTTGGAGGTCTTTAAACAGAGGCTGGATGGCCATCTGTCGGGGATGCTTTGATCAAGATTTCCTGCGTTGCAGGGGGTTGGACTGGATGGCCCTCGTGGTCTCTTCCAACTCTACAATTCTATGAGGAAATTCTAAAATATAGTAAAATGGAGGTGAGAATTATTTTTTTTTTCCAAATGAAATTTTGGGAGAAGCTGAGGAGCCTAGAGGGGGAATAACCCCCCCTCCAAGGACATCATGCAGCCTGTAGTCCATCCTTTTCCCCATCCTTTCCCTACATACTGCTCCCCCCTTGCATGCAACATCTAGACATCAGGAGAGAAGGAACATAAAATTCTGCCCAGAGCTGCGTTCTGATCCCCTCCTGCAAGATTGACCATCTTCCTGTGAGTCTCCACAGAGAAGGATCCAATTATGTCTCTATAGGCAAGCACACAACAACATCCTTCAGATATCCTCCAGGACCTCCCATGGAAACTCTGGAGATCATGCAGAATGACACAGTGAAATAGTGAGTTCTGCTTCTGAAACACACACCCAAATATGTACACTAGTGTAATGTTGGCATATATTACTAATAAGGATGTAATTCTCCATTAAGCTTCTTCTTAAGTTCAGCAGTTTACTTCATGCTGTGAAAAAGTTTTCAAAAGCCACAGTTTTTGAAGACAATTCTCAATTTGGGACAAAACCATTAATTCTTCTGTAGAAAATGCTGGGTTTTTTTGTGCAGAAAGTGCTGTTTTCCATGCAAATGAACTACACAAAGAACATTTTCTGTGCAGGAATTAATATTTCTGTATTGAAATATTTTCCCTGCAGAAAATACTGTTTCCTGTACAGAAAATGCTATCTTCTGTGCAAAACAACCACGTGCAAATTTTGCCCAGAATAAGTCCTGAACTGTGAAGGTACTTATCAGTCCAAGATTCTTCTCATAAGGGTTCCTCAACACTCAAAATAGATATTTTTGACCATTTTTTGGAATAGTTTTGGGTATTCTTGCTATCTTGAGTCACTCACCAGATTCCAGTCACCAGCTAGACATGTAAGCATCATGTGAAATAGTGGCTCTCAACCAGATAGTCTCCAGATATTTTTAGATTTCACCCCTCAGAATCCCTGAGCCTTGGTCATACTGGTTAAATCCAATGCATCTGGAGCTTCCCTGGCTGAGAATCACTAATCTACATATTGAAAACCATGGGAAATGTATTCTCATTTGTTCACTGAAGCCCATAATCCCCATGTTTGTGCTTGACTTTTGCAACATCTGCTTAAAGTCTAAAGCTTATATCTTCACCATGGTGAATTTCTGAAGCCCTTTTCATGGCCACTTTCACAAAGGTAAGATTTAAAAAGGAAAGGGTTAGTGGAAGCAGATCTGAGTAGGGACAGATACATTATCAATTGCCTGGATTTTGAAAGGCAATACAGCAGGAACTGAACCTACCTCTCTTGCTATATGACTTTGGCTGCTGACACACTGCAGAAATAATGCAGTTTGGCACTGCTTTAATTGCCATGGCTCAATGCTATGGAATTCTGGGATTTGTAGTTTTGAGAGCTATTTACCCTTCTCTGTCAGAGTGCTCTGGTGCCACAACAAACTACAAATCTCAGGATTCCACCGAATGGAGCCATGATAGCTAAAGAAGTATCAAACTGCATTATTTCTGCAGTGTGTCAGCAGCCTAAAACACCATTGCAATTACTGCTTTATGTGCTTGCTCTCTAGTGTGCTGTGTATTGTGGTTTTCATTTTACTGTAATCTAGCATAGTTTTATGTTGACTTCCCACTGAAAACTCCAGCAGCTGCTTTTCCTTGGCCATTTCAATGGTTCTGTCCTCTTGTACAAGACAGTGTTGCGGAAATATCATTATTCTCTTTCAAGGGCTTACATTCAAATTGCAAGTCCCAACTGGGGGGAGGGGGCTCATTGAATCAATTGCTGATCAGTAAGACAACATGTGTGCAAATCTTATTAGTTCAATGGGTCTGCTCTAGTTGGTGTTAATGAGGATTTAGTCCCAAGACAGTACCACCATTGCCCAGTACCCGACCACTTACTCCATGAATGGAATAGACATGATTTTCTTCTCAGGCAAAGAGAAGAAGCTGAAGCCTGTTCTTCACTCCTACAATGTAAATGTATATAAATGAAACACCTCATTATGTGGGTTAATGTGGGGTGATCTCAATGTGTAACATGCATGTGTTTGAAAAGGTAGTATATCACACCCTTTGTAATGTCACAGTAGGTCTGACTTATGCAACTAGCAATCCATTACTGGCATTGGAAAGACTTTCATCCTCAGCCAATTTACTCTAGAAAGTGACACTGGGCTTACCTCTCTGATAGTGTATAAATTTCAATGGCTGCAAGGATAAGGTGTTTTAAAGGTTCCCACTGAAATTTGCAATATGTAGATCTCTTATACTAATCTACCATTCTTGTACTGTAGCAGATATTTCAAGATATCAAGTAAACATCAACTCAAACTTTAATCTGGTTATTATATTACTATATGTCACAGAAAAGATTTGTTATAACAATGATATTATCTAATAACCAAGTAAATCGCTCTGTTTGAGGTGACCCATTTAAGAAATCAGTCACTTCATGATGGATGAGTTGTTATCTCCATGTAGATTTGCAGTCAACACCAGAAGAAGGACACTGCAGCAGGACAGCTTGAAGGTGATAGAAGGTGAATCATAGTCCTGAAGTTCTTAGTTGCCAAGGAAGGTCAATTCTTCCTGCTAATGGAAGATAAAAGAAAAAGTTGTTCAGATGATGTGTTTTATCACCATAACATCTTGTGGTGAAAATATAAAAGTTCCGTCTTTGTACAACATTTCTTTAGGTGAAATTGGATGAAAGATTTATTTCTTGCATGACTAGCATGAATGGCAATGTTGAGAAACTACAGCTGATACAAAGGGCTGCAGCTGGATTACTTTCTGGTATAAAACTTTCATATGTTTTACACCATAATATAGCAGTTCTGCCTCAGTTTCATTGGCTACCATGTACTTGCATTCCCAGATGCCGTGACTAGCAGTTTCAGAGTTAAACAGAAAACCTCATTGGCACAGTAATCCAGAGAGCATATCAGACAAGGTTGTTGATCAGAACTGAAACTTAGAAAGCAGACAGTATAATAAAAGCATGTTACAATCTATGAAATCTGGTGGGCCTCAATACTACTGGTGACCCATCATCCACAGATCCCCTCTTCCGATGTTAATGTCCATCCCATTTTCCCCAATCTACAGGCTTATTCTTCCATTCTCATTACCAACCATTATACTCCGCTTCCATAGTCACCACAGAACACTTGTTAAAGAGCATGAAGAAATGAAAACACCATTAACAGTACGGTTACAAATAAACACTGAAATTGGCAGGAACAGGTCATGACTGTGACTGATCCTGACATCTAGCTCCCGCAAAGACACCTCCCCCCTCATTGGGGTATTTGCAGTGAAATGCTCACACCAGACAGGGAGCTGCAACATGCTCTGCATTAACCCACTCCTGTTCAAACTGAGACAAGTCTTTCCAGTGGATAAAATATTGCAAATGTCCTTTATAGAATCTGGACTCCAGTATCTCCGATACTTCAAAATGCTGGTCCCCATCCACCATGATGTGGAAGGGCAGCAGAACTGGCTATCTCCATTGATCTGCTTGCAACTGCTAGTTTTAACAAACTGAAATGAAACATGGGGTGGATTTTACTATAAGTTTTGGGCAATTCCAACTGTACAATCACTGTATTAACCAGTCTCTTAATCACAAATGGCTCACATATTTGGCAGCCAGCTTTTTTGAAGCCTACTGAATTCTTGAAAATTAGTGGAGAGGTACAGCTCTTACCCCACTTGAAAAGTCCAGTTGGGACCACGCTTCTGGTCAGCATTCTTTTTGTAATTCTTTTTTGTATATTCCAAATCTGATATAATCTCCGGCAAAGCTGAGGCCACCTGTGTTGTCCAATCTTGCAAAGACACAGGGTCATTCTGGATGACCTCAAGGCTGGGCAACACCCTGAAATCAGTGTCATATATAGCCTTAAAAGGCAATAGTCCCATACTGGAGTGCAATGAATTATTATACGCCATCTCAGCATATGGCAATAATTCCACCCAATTTTCCTGTTGGTAGTTAATGTAACACCTGCTCCAAAATTCCATTTTTAGGTACTGCTCCAAAATTCTATTCAATCTCTCTGTCTTACCACCTATTTCAGGATGATGGGAAGTGCTCATCCCCTGTTCTACCCCTAACAACTTTAAATGTTGCTTTCAAAACTGAGAGGTGAACTGGCTACCTCAATGCAAAATTATCTTACTGGGCACCCCATGCAACCTATACACATGATAGATGAACAATTTCACTAATCACTTAGCAGCTGGCAGCATTTTACATACCACAAAATGTGCTCGCTTGGAGAAAAGATCAACCACCACCCAAATTACTGTTTTGGTGTTACTTGTGGGAAGGTCCAATATAGAGCCCATGCTAATATGGTCCTATAGCCATGAGGGCTTATCTCCTTGAGCCTTTGCAGCCATACAAACAGGGCACCCCTGGACATATTCTGCTACATCTTTTCTGAGCCCTGGCCACCAGTATTGGTTTGTCACTGAATGCAACATTTTTACAAAACCAAAATGCCCAGCAGATTTTACATGATGACAGTGTTTCAACATTTCACCCCTTAGCTTCTCAGGCACATAAATCATTTCCCCTTACACCAAATACAAGTTTTATACTTCAGCTCTCCCTGGTGGGCTTTTAACCAATCCTTGGATGAATAGGCTTCTTTCAATGCCTGCTGAATAGAAGATTCCACTTTGGCAATCCACTTGTCTGTATGCACTTGCCTGCGAGTAAAGGCAGCCAGTCCCAACTGATACGGCATGGACACCATGTTTATCATTTCCACCTTCTGGCTTTTGTACTGAGGTGAGTGTTCAGGGCCAGTTTAAGGGCCCTGCAGCACTTGCAGCCTCAGAGAGCCCTGTCATTGTGGAGGGTCATTGTAACCGTCCTCCTGCAAAAACATTATTAGTAATAATCTGAATATCCTGTACTGTGAATAGGTTAGGTTAGGTTAGGTTAGGTTAGGTTAGGTTAGGTTACACTGACCTGAGATGAACATATGCCCCCCCCAAATAAAGCATTGCAGCCCCCCCCCAAATTCCTTAAACCAGCCCTATGAGTGTGACAAGGTATCTGACAAAAAAAAAAAATCCACAGGCAAGAACTTCAGCTGAAAATAAAACTTAGAAAAGAATTTTGCTCATTGTTTCTGCTTAGGATTCAGTTTCCTGGAGGTCTGCAGCACCTCAAGATTCTTGTGGTCTGTCCATACCTCAAAAGGGTGGGTGGCCCCTTCTAACAAGTGTCTTCTAAATCTTTTTGATGGCCGCTACCTCTTTCTCCCAAATCGCCCAAGCCCTCTCCATATCTGAAAACTTTTTTGACAGATACATACATAGCCTTAACTGCCCTTGGTCATCTTTCTGCAAAAGCACCACTCTCAGTCTAGTTCCAGGCCCAATTCAGTATCCTGGTTCTTACCTAAAAAGCCTTTTCTGGTTTTCAGCTGCAATGTCTGAAAGGCTAGCTCTTACTGTATAAACCTACCATCACTTGGGGCCAGTCTAGATGATGAAATAAATCCTCTTATAATCCAAAGGGAATCCCATGTGTCTAAATGGAATCCCATAATGGTCCATCATATTCATAGGGAGGAGGACCAAAACTGAGGGAAACTATGTGGCAAAAGCCTTCACAGCTTTTCCCAAAGTTTTTTAAAAACCAAGATGGAAATGCACCCACCCACCCATTCGAACAACTGATCACATCGAATTGCATTCCCAGATAAGAGTGCCACAGGAAGTACAAGTCAACAGAGGCCATTGATTACACATACACAAAGTTGATTGACAGGGTTGTTTTTTTTAATAACATGAAGCGTACATCCCTTCAGGACAGTAAACCTCTCTCTGGCTTTTCTTCACAAACGAAGATTCAGGAAGGACTCATCCCATGCTTTCTGCAAGCGCGCTGATGACTAAAAAGGCCAATCCGAGATAAACACGTCCGGTTGCAGAAAGCACAGCAGAAGGTCTCCTTGGGTGATGTTTCCGGGTTGTGATTCTTTCTGCGTTGTCGTTTCTCTTCAAGACTTGTTCAGCGTGAGTTCTCAAATAAGGCTGCAGCATTGTGGATAGTGCGTCTCCAAGCCTCCCGATGTGAGGCCAGGGCGAACCACTGTTGGTGATCAATTTGGCCGAGCCTGAGATGTTGTTTCAGGGAGTCTTTGTATCGCTTTTTTGGAGCGCCTCTCTTACGCTGACCCGTGGTGAGTTCACCGTAGAGTAGCATTTTGGGGGGGCGATGGTCCTCCATCCTAGAAACGTGCCCTGCCCAGCGCAGCTGCGTTCTCAATATCATGTCCTCAATGCTGGTGATCCCTGCTTGCTCAAGGACAGCAACATTCGTCACATAGTCAGTCCAGTGTATATTTAGGATTGTGTGTAGACAGTGCTGATGAAAGCGCTCGAGAATTAGTAGGTGGTAGCGATAGGTGACCCATGTTTCAGATCCATAAAGGAGGATAGACAGTACGATGGCTCTATACACACTGATTTTTGTGCTTTGCCTCAGGTGTTTATTGCTCCAGACTCTTTTGTGAAGTCTTCCAAATGCACTATATGCCTTTGCTAATCTGTGATCGATCTCTTTGTCAATCTTGGCATCTGAGGAGATGATGCTTCCCAGGTAGGTGAACTGCTGAACGGACTTGAGCACAGAGTTGCCGATGGCAATGTGGGGATGGTGGTGTTCGTCCTGTGGTGCAGGCTGGTAAAGAACTTCTGTTTTCTTCAGGTTGACTTCCAGCCCAAACAGCTCTGCAGCTGTTGCAAAGCAGGATGTTAGGTACTGCAGAGCTGCTTCTGTGTGGGCAACAAGGGCAGCAGCATCAGCAAAGAGCAGCTCACGGACTAAATAGTTTAGCATCTTAGTGTGATCCCTCAGACGGCTTAAGTTAAACAAGCTACCATCAGTACGGTAATGTATATAGATGCCATCGTCTTCTTCAAGCTCTGCCATAGCCCTTTGGAGCATCATGCTAAAGAAGATTGTAAATAAAGTTGGTGAAAGAACACAACCTTGCTTCACTCCATTAGTTATTAGAAAGGGCTCTCAAAGAGCATCACCATATCTGACTTGACCACGCTGGCCCTCGTGTAGAAAGATAATTATTTTAAGGAATTTGGGGGGACATCCCTGTCTTTCCAGGATATGCCACAGACCTTTTCTACTCACAGTGTCGAAGGCTTTGGTGAGGTCTACAAATGTTACATAGAGACCCTTGTTCTGCTCCCTACATTTTTCTTGCAGTTGCCTAAGGGCAAATACCATGTCTGTAGTACTCCTATTGGCTCTGAAGCCACATTGGCTTTCGGGGAGAAGTTCTTCTGGAATGGCAGGAACTAATCTGTTCAGGAGTATCCTTGCAAGGATTTTTCCAGCAATAGTGAGCAGTGTTATGCCTCGATAGTTTGAGCAATCGGATTTTGCTCCTTTTTTTCTTGTACAGGGTGATGATGACTGCATCTCGGAGGTCTGATGGCAGTTCCCCTTTTTCCCAGCAATTCACAAGGAATTCATGGAATTTATCGTGTAGTGCATGATCTCCGTATTTCCAAACTTCAGATGGGATTCCATCAATCCCAGCTGCCTTGCCATTTTTAATCTGCTGTATGGGCTTAAAGGTCTCTTCCAAAGTGGGAGCTATGTCCAATGCATTTTTCATTGGTTTTTGTATCATATGTTGGATAGCTGAGGCTTGGACTACTCGGTTGGCACTAAAGAGACTTTGAAAATGTTCAGCCCATCGATTCAGGATGGAGGCTTTATCAGTAATTAATGTTTGACCATCTGTATTGTATAAGGAGTTTTGGACCTGACAAGTAGGTCCAAACACGGCTTTAAGAGCTTCATAAAATCCTCTATGATCACCCAGATCTGCACAGTGTTGTGTCTTTTCTGCTATATTGATCCACCAGTTGTTCTGCATGTCTCGGAGTTTTTGTTGAAGTTTACTACATGTGAGGCGGAAAGCTGCTTTTCTTACATGACAGGTTGGCTGGGCGAGGTATGCCTGGTGAGCAGTTCTCTTCTTTGTCAACAGCTTCTGGATCTCTTGGTTGTTTTAATCAAACCAGTCTTGATTTTTCTCATGGGAGAACCCGAGCGATTCTTCTGCAGACTGGAGGATACTGTTTTTGATATGTTGCCAAAACACTGTAGGAGAAGGATCTGTAGGATGGTCTTCAAGTTTTGTTTGTATATTTGCCTGGAAGTTGTCTCTCATGGTAGCTTGTTGAAGATTGTTGACTTGGAGTCTCTTCTTTAAGATGCCACCCCTCTTAGGTTTGAACTTAAGATGAAGACTTAGTTTACATTTGATGAGGTGATGATCTGTCTGGCATTCTGCACTGGGGATCACTCGGGTATGACGGACACCCCGAATGTCTCTCTGACGAACTAGAACATAGTCGATGAGGTGCCAATGTTTGGATCGGGGATGCATCCAGGTTGTCTTCAAGCTATCTTTCTGCTGAAAGATTGTGTTTGTAATAGTCAGTTGTTGTTCTGCACAGAACTCTCACAGGAGGCATCAGTTATCATTGCAATTTCCAACACCATGCTTGCCTAAGACACCTTTCTAGGCTTCAAAGTTCTTTCCTACTCTGGCATTGAAGTCACCAAGGATAATAATTTTATCTTCTACAGGGACTTTTTGTATGAATTGGCATAGGTCTGTGTAGAATATGTCTTTCTCTACAGGGTCAGCTTGCATAGATGGGGCATATATACTAAAGAGAACAACATGTGGGAGGCGTAAGGAAATAATGCGATCAGAGTGTCCTGTTGGCAAGGTTTCGAGTTTGGAGCCAATGGAGTTTTTAATCATAAAGCCTACTCCTGAAAGATGTTTTTCGGTTTTGGGTTTGCCAAACCAGTAAAGTGTGTAGCCGGTGCCATGTTCTTTAAGGCTGCCTTCCTCATGGAAGCGAACTTCCCTAAGAGCAGTGATGCCAATGTTAAGTCGTGATAGTTCATGGGCTATTAGGGCAGAACGACACTCAGGCCGTCCACTATCTTCAGAGTCTCGCATGGTTTTGATGTTCCAGCATGCAAGTGTCAGTTTATTTACACCTTTGGAGGCCGGTATGTGCCTTTGTTTCTTTGCCTTGGTTTGACCGCATCAGAAGATTCCCGTTGGCCGCGTCTAGCCAACCAGGTAGCTGGGGATGGGCTTTCATTAGGCCACCTTTTCTAGGCCCCTCTCCATATGGAGCAAGCAGTGCTCTCCTTTAAAAAGGCTGCTTGGTAGTTCATGATGCTGCTGAACAAGACTGTCATCTCCCGGGTCAGCCTTGAGCGACCAATGTCCTGAACCATCTACATGCAGGGTTGGGTCCGCGGCTTCCAGTGCATCTTTACACCTGCCATTTCATCCCTCACCTATCGCTACAGGGCTTTTTTGGAACTGGATTTATCCTTCAAGCCTGTGCAACGGATTTTTCTGGTGGAGTGCAGTGTGCACAGAACTGGCCTCACCCTTTAAACCAAAGGTTCATCTGCCGTGGCCTTGCAAGCATGGATGTAGCAGCGAGGTCCTTCGGTCATAGGTTTGATTAGAGTTTCCTTCTCTTAGATGGTTGACCTTACAGGGTTGGATGAGCACCAACCACAAGGCTAGAGAGCCCATCCCACCCTTTGACGCTCTTTGTCAGACCCTTCAGTTTTGACCTGTCTGGCATGGGAGACCCTACCGGTGGCTTTATTCCACCGCCAGCATAGCTCAAAACATCATTAGGGTATGCAAGCCTCTCTCCCATGACAAGGGGGCGTCAATGGAGAGGCGGGACAGTAAACACAGCACTGTAATTTATCCTTTGACTCCATCTTGATTTGCATCCTGCTCTGTTTAGATGAGAAAAAGACAGGTAGCCTTGATTTCCCACGAGTTGTCCAAAATACCTTTGAGACATTTGAGCTCTGCTACACATTTGCAATAATGACCTTGGATCAGGAGTATAATCCCTCATGTAGACCAGCCTTTGGTGAGGTCCTGTAACAGGTCACACCTCTAACAGAGCTTAGGCCATTGGATAAACAGAACAAGGACTGCTGACACACTGCATAAATAATGCAGTTTGAAACAGCTTTAACTATCATGGCACCATCCTATGGAATCCTGGGATTTGTATTTTGTTGTGGCACCAGAGCTCTCTGACAGAGAAGGCTAAATATCTCACAGAAGTACAAATCCCAGAATTCCATAACATTGAGCCATGGCAGTTAAAGCAGTGTCAAACTGCATTATTTCTGCAGTGTGTCAGCAGCCATGGTCTTTCTGTGGCAACATCCTGTTCTTGGAATTCCCTCCTTTTGGTATGTGAGGTTAGATTGACTTCAGATGTGTGCTAAAGAGTTTCCTGTCCTGCATAGCCCTTTATAGTTTTTTAAGGGTTGATAGCTAACTATATTTTTCTGGCAGGACTTAGTGCTATTTTTCTTTTTAACCGGACTTCAGATTTTGCTCATATTTGTGTTGTACATCACTTTAGTGGCTTTAGAGCCAAAAGCCAGCCTGCAAATATTGTAATTAATCAATCAAACTAATATAAGTGACACTATGGATGACAAGGATTCTTGTGCACATATCCTTGGACTATTTCTCCATGTCTTTGTGTAGCTATTGCATATGAGCATACACAGACACGCACACACTGGAGTTCAGTTTTACTGTAAATCCAGAGGAAATTTTTAACAACACAATGGATAAGAATAGGCACAATCCAACAAACTTAGCAGTGATTACATCCCATTTAAATCAACAAGAGTCAAGGTAATTGTGATTAAGACCCATTCTGTTGCACTTGATGAAGTTCTGTCATATCTACATTTTCTTGGATTGTGCTGACATATTTTCACTGAGGGAGGCAAAGTTAGTGGAGATTATCAGACAGGGGGGAATGCACAACAAAAAAATCTCATTCCCAACCATGGCAGAAGATCGCTAAAAGAACCAAACGGAGACCTTACCAGATACTGCATCCTTCTGCCATTCTGGGGGCATAGCACTGCCATGGATGAGGCTTCCCTTTTCCACTGATGAGGAAAAGCTGCAAATTATAAGGGACACCTGACTGATGCCTGCGCTACACCCCCAGAATGCTGGAGGACAATGTTGTCTGATAAGGTTACCCCTTCCTGTTCTTCTGGTGATCTTCTGACTCAGTTTTTGCCGTGTCTGTTAATCTCCAGAGATTCAACCTGAATCAAATGTTCAGTTATGCTCTTATATTATTTTGAACCATTTTTAGCTCCATGTTCGCATTGTCATGTGCTTTCAAGTCATTTCCGACTTATGGTGACCTAAGGCAAACCCGTCCCAGGATTTTCTTGGCAAGATTTGTTCAGCGGGGATTTGCCTTTGCCTTCCTTTGAGGCTTGGCAAGTGGGACTTGCCCAAGGTCACCCAGTGGGTTTCCATGGCTGAATAGGGATTTGAACACTGGTCTCCCAGAGTTGTAGTCCAATGCTCAAACTATTACACCACACTGGCTCTTTTCCAGGTCCTTAATTTCTATCAATAAATATATACCATCAACTATATTATCTCTTTGTAGTTAAGATTCTCTCTCTCTGGCTTTTCTTCACAAACGAAGATTCAGGAAGGACTCATCCCGCGCTTTCTGCAAGCGCGCTGATGACTAAAAAGGCCAATCCGAGATAAACAAGTCCGGTTGCAAAAAGCACAGCAGAAGGTCTCCTTGGGTGATGTTTTAAGATTAAGATTTAAAAATTTGCTATCTGGATACCTCCAATGGTCCTAGGCGCTGAGATCATCAGGATGGGCCCTTCCCTTAGTCCCATCACCATCTCAAGTATGGTTGGTAGGGTCATGAGAGATGGCCTTTTTGGTGGCTGCCTCTAGATTCTGGAACTCCCTCCCCAGGGAGGCCAGATTGGCCCCCTCCCTGTTGTCCTTCTTGTAGCACACTAGAACTTTTTCATTCAGGCAAGTTTTTTAAAGAACAGGCTGGGGGTGCTCTGTAGTTTTATGGGGATGTTTTAAAAAGCTTTTTATCTTTTTTAAAAAGTTTTAAATATTTTTAAGTATATTTTATTATTTTAAATATTTTTGTTATTGGTTTAATGATGTTATTGGTTTAATTCTACTTTAATGTGCACTTTTTGTATGTTTTAATTGTGTGTTTTTTAAACTGTATGCCTCTTTGGGTGCCAGCCTTGGGGGAAAAGCAGGCTATAAATAAAGATGAGGAGGAGGAGGAGGAGGAGAAGTCCATTGTTCACCTGTGCAATTATACAATTATACAGTTGTTTTCATGCCCTGCTGTTTTCATGTCCTGGAGTGAAGAAATAAAACGTGATGGTAGAATGAAGTGTCTCAGTGCATACCTCAATGGGGCCAATATAGCCCAACACATTTTGCTGTCGGAGACAAATTGCCAGTTGCCCACATTCCACATACAGAAGCAGACTTGAACAGTACTTGCACCTGAGGACACCAGGCTAGATTAGTGGCTACAAGCAGACTTGTGGCTGAGGGCTACCACAGCCAAACTGTGAATTGTGTGTAGGGGCGTGTTTGAGAGTAGAGACATAGCATAGTTCCTCCTATGGAACTTGTGCACTGTGCTGTGCAATACAGGATTCCAGCCTCAGCGTGAAAGGTAGACCTATGATTCTATGATCTGAAGATCTAGTAAGGTGTATGTATGTGGAGAAGAATTGTGGCATCTGTCTTGTCAAAAGCCAAGTAGGAAACACAAGCAGATGTCCCCTAGCCACTGCAGAAAGAATGCAGTTTGACACCGCTATAACTGCCATAGCTCAATGTTATGGAATTCTTAGATTTGTAGTTTTTTGTGATGTTTAGCTTTCTCTGCCAGCACTCTGTCTGGTGCTACAAAAAAAACTACAAATCCCAGGATTCCATAGCATTAAGCCATGGCAATTAAAGCAGTGTCAAACTGCATTATTTCTACAGTGCAGATGCAGCCATAGTCCCCACTGAGTTGTTATTCCAGGCCAGCAGCAGGCCAGTCCTGAGAGCTGCTCACTTTCTTCATGCTGTACCACACTGGCATACTAATTGCCAACCTTAGAATTACACACAACCCTCACCTCTCTAGCTCAGCTTTTCCTGCTGAGAAATTGAAGGTGATGAACAAGGACCCCTCTGGACAATCTCCAACAGCCAACTAGCTAAGCTTTCCAATTAAAGGGTTGTTATTGTTGTTGTTGGTGGTGGTGGTGGTGTTACGGGTTTGAGAAGGACACAGCTCACCGAGTCAGAATTTCCTGACCTCACCTGTGAACTGTGTGTGGGGCTTGATTCCCAGAGACTTTGGGAAGCACTCAGACATCTATGCTAGTTGTCATACATGTGTAGAGAGTGACCAGCACACACAACCTTCACATGAACGTACTTAAATAGGGCTAACGAGACATTTAAAGTATACCTAACTACAGTTAAAGGTCTTTATCAGACCACCCACCTCAAAAGTTCTTTTGCCAGCATAAATTATGGCATTTTTTAATGCCAGCAAAAGAACTCCCCTCACCAGACCTTACCTTGCTCACATTAAAGAGGCTTCCCAGGCACTAACGGGAAGTGAACAGCACTCCATGCTCAGGCGGAGGTCGTCGGTTAGAGCGGCCATGGCAGTCTCAACTCCATATCCTGTTCTGAAGCCAGTTTGAAATGGATCAAGATAATCGGTTTCATCCAAGACGGCTTGGAGTTGGGAAGCAACTGCCCTCTGCTGCATTCACATGAGTACAATGGCGTGTGGATTCAAATCCTGGCAGAAAATCACCACGGGAGATCAGTTGATGGCTTGGGCTGTCAATAAAATAAGGATGGTTTTTTAAACAACATATGATTGCAAAAGGGCAACGTTGTCTGGTATGAGTGCCCTTTCACTATCATTAAGCATCCTTATGATGCCATGCTTGACTGGTTTGATAAAGTCCATAGTGTTGTCTCTGGTAGCTGCTTTCTGTTGTGGTGCACAGAGGTTAATTATATTCTTGTTTATTTATGCTAAAACTGGAAACCATTGGAAAAAATCTCAAATGGCTTGTCGAGACAGGGTATTTACCCTGTCGTGGAACCCTGCAGTCCATATGACAAAAGACTTTTGCCCCATTTCACCCCTGGGCAGTCCTGTCGACACCCTCTTGTGTGGAGGACAGGGTAAAGTCTGTTAAACTGTTTTAGTAAAATGCCCAGGAAAACCCACTTCATGCAGGAAAACCCAGATTGGGCCCCACAGGAATTCAGGGGTCCATACCTGCATGCTGGCCTGTATCTGAAGCCATTGCCTCTGCTGCCAGTGTCTCTCTGAAGCCAGGAATGAGGTCCTTAGCATGTGATAAAGGCCCCGTGCATGTGACAAGTCTTGATCACATGCCGAGGGCCTCAGCTTCAGAGAATTGTCAGCAGTAGCAGCAGCTGCAGATACAGACTGGCATGCAGTTATCCTCTCCATCCCATTTTGTGTAGGTAATGGGTGGGAAGCCAGCATATTCTGGCAGGTCTAGACAAACCTTAAGAAACACATTCTGTTTAAAAGAATACCCTATTCCAATGTAAAAACCAGGGGCCAGAAGCCCTAGTAAAAGACTAGTCCCAGAGATCCATCCTCTGGAACTTTCTGTTGATAAAGCTTTAGGACTTAAGGAAGGCCTGAAGAGCAAGATCCTTTTCATTCATAGCCTGTTGTCACGACCAGTAACTGTTTTGGGAAAGACTGTATAGTGAGGGTTGCAAGCAAGAGAATTCAGTCTGAACAGAAGTTTAGGTTCAGTAGAAGGCTGGAAAATAATCATTAGCCAAATAAGCTAGATCTTTGCATGCTTTTGAAGAATTATTTTTAAAAGTCTGGATAAAATGAGTCTATACCAAATCTGGGGTCACCTGCTTCTGAACAGAAGAGAAGATACAAGGAATAGATACAGGCATTGCTTTTACCATATGTTCTATTGCACATGTCTACCTGATGGCTTGTAAAATTCCCCTAGTATTTTGAAAAGTGATGCAGAACACCAGTCTATTACAGAATCTGAAGGCACTAGGGTTGCAATATCTCAGGTCCTGACCCTGAGTCTCCAGTTTTAACTAGTCTGCTCCAAATGAGAGAGAAGGATACAAATTTTTGGTGGACTCAACTCCATTAAAGAGAAAAGAGCTGTGTACTGCTCAGCTAACAGCAGCAGCTTACTACAATTTTAAAGGAATAATTGATTTGTTACTGTAGCTTGCAAAGACCCTCCAGGGGGCTATGCTTTTCCTTAGTTAGCATCCCCCAACTTTCCAATTGTTGTAGCACCAGGGCTCACATTCTACTCTGCTTTGCAACCACCTTCTGGCTAGAGGTTAATGTATTTTTCTGTATGTGCCTTCAAGTTGCCTGTTGACTTGTGGCAACTACATGAGTTTCATAGGGTTTTCTTACAAAAGAAATACTCAGAGGTGATTTAACCAGTTCCTTCCTCTGAAATATAGTCTACAGCATCTGGTGTTCATTGGTGGTCTCCCATACAATTACTAACCAGGGCTGACCCTGCTTAGCTTCTAAGATCAGACAAGATCTGGTGCCTTTGGGGCATTAGGCTAGATTAAATGGTCTTATCTGGTCTCCGTAAGTAAAAGAAATAATTCCCTTATTTCACCTTGATCTGGGAACAACCATTTTAGCTTAGATTTCTGTCTTAATTACCAAACATTAGTCATTAAGTAGTTTATAATTAAAACACAAATCTGTCTCTCTGTGTGTGTGTGTGTGTTTGGGTGTTTGCATGACAAGCTGGAAGCAAGTGTGGTTGGTACTTAATGCATCACACTAATAACTTCATAAAGAGCTGTTCCTAGGCTCAGGTTTTAGGCTGGAAGCCTCAAGGAGTGTACAATACTAAACGGGCAACACTAGAAGGCACAGTTTGGGGTAGTTATTCAAAGGTCATTTCCTTGAGCTAAATTACAGAAGGTATGTAAAATAATGAAAAATGTGTAGGGAAGTGGGATTTAAATGAAACATGGACAAACAAGACAGTCCACACACTTTCCTGTCACATCTAGTTCCTCCAGATCTATAGTTAAAGCTGCTGTTCCTAAGGAATTTTTACCTCATAAATTGCTTTGACATGTGAATTAGAGGAGAGGTATCTGACTCTTGTAAGAACAAGCTTTGTTGATGATTTACTATAAACATTTCAATATTTTTTTGCCCATGTAACCTACCAGTAATACAACCACTCAAATAACTGTTAATAGCCTGTAAAATTCCAAATGTGCTAAAGCAAGAGAAAGAGCATTTCCCTTTACCCAAAGAGAGTTCAACAATGCTATCCTGTCCTCAGTTCTCCTTGTAATGGATGACCATATTAAAGTTTAAAGATTTTTGCTAAGTGTTAGCTCTGTGCTTTGTCTTGTATCTAAAATAAGCAACGCTAGTTTCTGAAAATTCATACTCAGTTGCTTTTGAATGCTAATTTCTAGAGGACAGGGATTCTTGTGTGCGTGTGTTTTCTTTTCCATCAAGAATGTCTTTTTGATTCATTATTAAATTGTGTGCCTCAAAAGTGCGTGTTTAAAAATAGATACTTTCTGGTTGCATAAACTGTGGGCTTCTCTTGGAATGTCATACACAGTTTAGAGAAACAATAAACACAGTAGAGCACAAAGAAGAGTACCGATAGTTAGGGCAAACAGAAGCAAAATGTTTCAAGGACAGGGGAAGGTGGAGAAGGATAGAAAGGAAAATCACCAAAGGCTTATTGTATAATGTTCTTCTGAATCAAATACTGCAAGTCAGGTAGTATGTCTACATTACATAGTCGTAGCAGTTTGATACTGCTCTAGCTGTCATGTCTTCATCCTATGGAATCCTGGGATTTGTAGCTCTAGTCCACTCTTCTGAAGTAAAGCACTGTCTCTTTCTAGCAGAGAGTACGAAGTACCTCCCTAAATCAGAATTGTTTAGTATTCTGATAATGTGGTGTTGAACTGATATAAGTATGCAGTGTAGACAAACTCAGGAATAATAATAGGTTTCTCAGATTACATCTGTTTCCTTTTAGTGTAGTCCTGACTGTAGTTGTATTCTCAATAAAGCATCCTGGAAAGATACAACAGTGGACTCATTCATACTAATGATTAGTGTGAATTCAATCAGCTCCATTGAATGTCGCAACATGTCACTTTGGACTGCTTCTTCCACAGCCCAAACCACACTCCAAATGCTTTTTAAAATTTTTGAAATTGTCTCCTCCTATAGTATCTAGATCTAGGGATGTACCACTTTTTTCTTCTTTGGCCAAACCTCACCTGGAATACTAAGAAGATTATCAGACATGGCAATAACTGTGTCAGAGGATCGCAACAAGAACAGGAATTGGGGCAATTATCAGATGATGGCATCCCGGGGGCGTAGTCTGGGCATGAGTAAGGCATCCCTTTTTCATTGGCACCTTGTCCCTGTCAATGAAAAAGTAAAGCCTCATCCACAGCAACACCAAGCCCCAGGAACTGCTGAGGATGCAGGCGTCTGATAATGTCACCCTTTCTGTTCCTGTCATGTTCTTTTGACGCAGTTGGGGATGTGGTTTTTTTAAACTTCTGTGTCCAGTTCTGGGTACCACAATCAAGAAGGATACTGACAAGCTGGAACATGTCAGGGAAGGGTGACCGAAATGGTGAAAGGTCTGGAACCCTTGCCCTGTGAGAAGCAGCTTAGGGGGCTAGGTATGTTTAGCCTAAAGAATAGAAGGTTAAGAGGTAACAGGATAGCTACGTTTAAATACTTGAAAGGATGTCATATTGAAGAGGAAGCAAGCTTCTTTTCTGCTGTTCCAAAGACTAGGACACAGAGCAATGGACTCATATTACAGGAAAAGAGATTCCACCTAAACATTAGGGAGAACCTCCTGATAAGAGCTGTCCAACAGCTCTTATAATGCCTTGGAGTGTGGTGGAATCTCCTTCTCTGGAGGTTTCTCAACAGAGGCTAGAGGGCCATCTGTTGAGTGTGCTTTGATTGTGTGTTTCTGCAAGGCAGGGGGTTGGACTATATGGCCCTCATGGCCTTTTCCAACTCTATGATTCTATTATTCTCCTACCTCAAAATGAGTCCTTTTAATTACACACACACACACACACACACACTAGAGTATTGTCACTGTATCACTAAGCTGCAATGCTGCTATTGCTGTGCTGAGCAAGATCTCTCTCTTCTCTCTCACCCTCTCAATCTCTCTCTCTCTCTCTCACACACACACACACAACACACACACACACACAAGTGAGTTTTTTTGACATCTTGAATTGAGGTTGGATTCTACTGATGATCTCCTTCCCTCTCCCCCTTTCTCTCTCCTCTGCCCCTTCCTTTCTCTTTGAGTGCACAAACAGAGCTGTCTTGCAGATCAAGTCTTGAATGGGAAGACCTAGGAATGGTGTCTTCCCCAACCCCTTTTCCTTTCTCCTTTGTCTTCTGTGCGAGTGCATGCACCTGCAAACCAACACATACACACATACCATACTTAAACAGAGCCAAATTAAAATGTGCACAAGAGGGGTGGAAGGAATGAAAGGGAGAAGCCTGTAATAAGTTGCCAGAAAATTCATTGTTTGAGGTCTTCCAGAGCTGAACTTACAAATAGATGTGTGCGTATGAGAGAGAGAGAGAGAACCAAATTTTTTGTCTATATGATATGGTTCGTGTAAGACTGGGGTCAGGAGGTTGTGCTTCTTCCAGCAATAGCAATAACATTAATTAAAGCATATCACTATAACAGTAATTATGCAAAGAGGCTATTTAAAAGAATTTAAAAGTTGAAGGAGTTAATGGATGATTAGGTACACGGTGAGAGGACAAGACACACAGACACTGAAGTTGACATTCTGTTAGGCACATATGCTCATGTTAGTTTCCCTTAGGCATGTGGATATCTTTCTTGTGCAACATGGGGGGTTGGTATTCCCTCCCTTCCTCCCCAGAACTCAAATCCCCCCCCATTTATTGAAGAACCCCACTAATGGCCATTCTGTACTTCATGGTGAGCAGGCAAGAGTGGAGAAGCATCTGGCTATGTCCTCTTAGCTAGAGGCAAAATGGTGACTGCAGTGCTGAGTTCTGCCAGGATCTTAAGGGGATGCTTCTCTGTGGGGAGGCTTCAGGGGCTTTTCAGTAACTCAGTGGAAGGGTATATGGCTCATTGTGTGGATATTTACACTATGCTGAGTGGATATTGGATTGCAGCCTGAATGTTACAACCTACCACTCACTGAAAAATGAACTGAAAAGTATTTGTTTGCAGGGAAAGCCCACCTTCCTGGTAGGAATAAAAATGATTAGAAAAGGAGGGGGAAAGTCCACAAATTCCTGGAATTAGCAATGCATCGTCTGGATCTCAGAAACAAGTGGAAATTATAGGTGTAAAAACCATGATCTCCCAATGCATTTGGTCAGTCTTGGTGAGCCCAAAAGAAAAGCATGTTAACACAAGCTCCTATAGTAAGCAGGTAGTGACAGTTTGTTATAATATTGAAAACCAATAAAAATAAATTTGAATAAATGTTAACAAAAAGTGCCTCTAGAAATGTATATTTCATTTGAACGGTGGTATTCCCTCCTATGATCCTGAAAATAAATTAGGATTTTGTCCTTCAGTAGGCCTATAAAAGGGTTTAGAATGTTTGACAATCCCTCTCAGTTCTCTGATGTGCCTTTCTATCTCCTTAAACTAAACTAAACTAAACTGAATAAAAAATAATATAGCCATGTAGTCTATGGAGATTTTCAGACCGCATTTCAGCGTGCCTAGGGCGGGAGGAACTTTCGGGAGAGGGACGGCGATCTTGCGCAGCAGGGGGGCATTTTCGGACACTGTTGTCCCTCTCCCGAAACCATCCGTGTCACTTCCGTGAAGCTTCGGAAGCCTCAGTGCCATATTTTAATCACGGGCAACCTCCGTGATTAAAATATGGCTCTGCGGCTTCCGAAGCTTCACGGAAGTGACACGGATGGTTTCGGGAGAGGGACAACGGCGTCCGAAAATGCCCCCCTGCTGCGCAAGATCGCCGTCCCTCTCCCGAAAGCTCCTCCCGCACTAGGCACGCTGAAACGCGGTCTGAAAATCTCCTATAAGAAAAAAGAAACATCATGATAAGTAATATATTTTATGATGACATGTACAGGAGTAGCTACTTCTGCACCACAAGCCACTTTTGAAATTTAACTTTCAAACTTTCATGTAGTATAGGAGGTGCTGTTAGGAAACCCAGAAGCAAAAGTCCTGTTGAATGAGTGTGTGATGTTCATTATGATCATTGTCAGGATTTTGCTGTACAATCTCATTTCAGTATTCTGAAAAGCAATAAAAGTTGGATAATACAAAGCCATTGCCTCTTGAAGAAGACAGTCCTCAAACGTCCTTTAATGACCCAGAGAAACTGCATTTTAAATGGAAAGTGCTACTCTTGCTGAGAAGAGTGCAGTACACTGAAGACATAATAATTTCAAGTGAAGTAATCTCTGGAAAGTGTTGCATTGAAGGACTCGTGCCTATCAAAGGGGTAAGATATTTTTGTTTCAGTACACCAATCAATATGACAATTCTGTACTTTTTGGCAAGTAACTGTCTGGGGAAACATATAGTGTGGGACTTAATATGGAATTAACTTGGGTAACATCAAACAGGCAAGCACAATTCAGTCTCAAGTAGCAGGAATGATCCATGGTGCAGAAACACTATAAGCTTTAGCCTTGTGCTTGAAATAGCATTTTATGGATATTTGGAGATAGGTTTTCTTTTTATGAAAAAAATGCATAAAATTAAAGTCTAAACCAAAACAATTTGTGAGCTACCATTGGAAAGCAGCTCACTAAGCAATTATGAACTTTGGGATTCATCTTATTGGGGCTGATAATTGTTGACTACAAAAAAAGGTCTTGTTGTCTGATGCACTTAAGCCAAATAGCACATAAGGATGGAGGGTACAACCATGTTTATTCACATTCTGTGCAGAAAGGGGTGCCTGGTGATCATTTGCAAAGCAAGCACATGCTTAAATTTTCGCAGTACATATTTAAAGCTCCCAGCCAACATGGTGACACTGTGTGATTGGTCCCTTAATGCCAAGTTGGCAATTCCTGATTGGCTGCAATCTTGCACGTGCTCACTTGAACCACCTTCCCCTTTTCCCTGTGGTCAGTGCCATTATAACCTTTACCCTTGGCACATAGCCAGCACACACTAAGGGGTTGCGTAAACAGCAAAAAATACTCCTCACAGAATGCAAGGAGAATATGGGCTGTCTTAATGACATCCTGCATTATTTTGCTGTATTTAGAACCGTGGGGGTGGTAGCAGGGCAAGCACCTGCTGCCGCCATGTTGGATTTTCGCTTTAGCGAGTGATCGCTAAGGTAGTAAAATGGGGTGTTGTTTTTTCTTCTTTTTTGTGTAAAGGCAAAATATCGCTTATGCACACCATGGAAATAGTTTTTTAAAAAAAGTTCGGCGGTGGTAGATATAAAAACATGAGTAATTGACTCGCAGCCACCATCTTGGCTAAAGGGCATTTGAAGTTTATGGGGGCTGTAAGACCATTAAGACAAGTCACAGCTGTTGCACATTGTCTTTAATGCTGATCTCTCTGGGTTTTTTTGGGGGGGGGGGCTCATGTAGACAAGTAATACATTAGCAATCCAAACAGTCTACATAGCTTAAATTCTTTTTTCCTGATATCATAGTGTAGGACAGTCAGTTTAAGGCACATCCCCTTATGTGCATGTAGCACTATTACTATAATACAGTAGAGTTGCTGCCAATCCACTAGCATGAGCCTTTTACTGCTTGTGGAAACCTCATTTTCATCCCTGTCTCAATGCCAAATTCAGTACAGTACTTGGATTCTGTTTCCATGAGCTCTTGTACATCCTGTTCCACAAGGAGTGGTGCAACCAATTTAACAAAATGGTGCACTTCTTGTTCAGCTAGGCGTTGCTTGGTGGTGCTAGCTTTTCTGTTACCAGTTGTACACGTCTAACAGAGTAATACAAGACATGCAATCTTTCTGCTAGCCTAGTGCTGGACAGTAATGTCTGAAGATAGTTTGGGCGTTTCAGAATGCAGATGACTTCTGAGAGCTAGGCAACTAGAACACATAATCCAAATTCTGTTCTGACTGTACTTGTTGCAGATGTATTTCTAAGCTCAGTTCTGATGGCTGGACCTAACATTATGCTGGTTATCTCCTTAATGGCTTGGGACCAAGTTAATGTCTGCTTGCAACTTTGTGAAGCTACTTGGGCCTTATGATTCCCTATACATGTATCTACAGCTATTCAGTCGTGGCCCAATCACTGCAAAACTACCTCCCTTGGGCTTCATCACTGAATGCTTTCAGGCAGTAGCTAGAGACCTTATTGTTTAATTCTGTGTTTGTTTTCCTTGAAACACCTATTAATTGAGTGATAGTTTTGCTGATCGCAATCAAAGGATAATGGTTGTTACTATGGTTTACTGGTATTTCATTTTTGTAATTACTTTTAACTTTATAAACCACTTTGTGGAGTCATTCTGCCCAAAAGACAGTACCTAATCAGATAACCAAACCTTCGATCATGCACCTTTCTCTGCATATTTGACTGCATAATGCTTGAGGCAGGGCACTAAAATGCTGAGCATCTGTTGGGATGAACAGAAATGGAAACTGTAGACAAGGACATGAATGCAAAGAAGCCTGGAATAGAAGGCCAGAACAGAATACAAGGTAACACTTGAAGTCCATAATCCATAAAGGGTATTTCTAGTTCTCATTACATGATGCTTTGGACTTGTGGGAATTTCCAGATGTTTAAAATAAGGCCAAAGCCAGACACAGATAGAAATCCAGGACAGCCTTAGGGAATTGCATGCTTATAAGCAGTTATCTGCCAATTTCACCTGAAGCTTGCTTTCTGCCTATCTTTCCAATGATGAAACTTGAAAGAGGGAATGCTCTATTTCTGTGTTCTGCTGCCAGAGTGTAGTACCATACCCTCTAACTGTCCCAATTTGGCAGGGACAGTCCCAATTAATTCCCTGTCACCCTGCTTTTGTCAGCTGTTTTCAGCTGTTTAAAATATCCCCAGTTTCTTTCTCCTTCTCATTGGCTGAGAAAGGAATTGTCTGAGATGTTTCATCAGATGCCTATGATTATTTGAAGGAAGGCTAGGGTTGAAGCAGAGCTTGGAACAGTTACTTTTTAGTCTACAGTGCCAAAAATCCATCAATCAGTATAGGCACTGGTTGTGGAATTCTGGAAATGTAGGCTTTATCTACGTGGGTTATTTACCCTGTTCTGACCCCGTCTGAGAGCCCTGCAGTCCAAATGATGCAGGGCATTTGCACCATTCTGCCCCTGGGCATCCTTTACAGCTCCAGGGCAGAAACGGAGCTCAGATGGGGGAAAGGCAGGGTAGGGCCCAATACAGCAGTTTTAAAAAAAATCTGGTTTACTCCTTTTCCACTGGGAGGAAACAGACTGAGCCCTATGTGTCTGCAGGAGCTCACCCCTGCAGGCCAGCCCATTGCTCTAGCTGCTGGTTGCCTTTACTCTTCTGCAGGTTGTGACCAAGGCTGGTCACATGCAGGGGGCCTTGTCACATGGTGCAGACTGGCTTCGTGAAACTGGCAGAGCGAGGAAAATGGTGGGAGGTGCAGTGATGGGCTAGCATTCTGTCTGGACTCCAGCCCATTTTGTCCATGTAACAAGGGCAGAACAGGCCTGATCCATGGCCAGGATATACCAGCAGGGAGCCCTTGTATCTTGGCTTATGTTGATAAGCCCGTAGTCCAAAAAAGTAGAATGTCTAAACTCTGGGTTTAAAACATGCTTCAAGTTCTTTTTTTTTCCCTTTCGTTTTTTAACTATTCTTATTTAAGACAAAGATTTGAGGGAAGACGAGGCACTCTGACCTAACGATGATGACATGGCATTACAGCAACTGGAAGAAAACCCTGTGGCCTTTTATTGATTTAACTCAAAAGTTAATAAATACATACATAGAGCTAAAGTTCTAAATGCAATCAAGCTTTTTTTTGTCAAGCCTGATAGCCTTCATCTCAAAGTCTATATGAAGTTTTTATAATGAGTGAATTGTAAGGAGATACTAGGGGTTCCTCCACACTAAACAAATAATCCAGTTTAAAACTGGATTATTTGCCATTGCTCCTTCCTCTAGAATCCAGTGATGTGTAGTTTGGTGAGACACCAGCACTCTTTGGTAGAGAAGGCTAAAGACCTTGTAAAACTACAAATCCTAGGATTCAATAGGAAGGAGCCATGGCAAGTAATCCAGTTTCAAACTGGATTATTTGTGTAGTGTAGGTTAGGCCTAGCAGAGGTATCACTAAAATATAATTGGTCCATCTAATAGTCAGTCTTATGGCTACTGGGCTGTATGTATTTATTCCTAGAAAACATGTTATTTTGATCAGTCATGGCTTGTCTGAGTTGGCTATCCAAATATGATTCATGTCACGTGTTACTTGCCTTGATAGGCCACAAACATATACAAGAATTGTTTTGACAGCACTAGTTGTTAACATGGCTGGAAATGCAAATTATCTAGAAGAGATTCATCCTTTCCTTGCAGAAAAAAATGTGGAACTGTTTCCTTACTTATATAAACATAACATTGACTTAGGGGATAAATAGGCAGTGAGAGGTGAACATGTATTTACTCAGGAAAGACCATATCATTCTTCCACTAGATATGATGCAACCCCGTTGGATTTTTTTTTCTCTTGCTATAAGCATCCCAAATCAAGAAATTCCATATTTTAAGAAAATGATGACAGACTAACGCTCAGAGCCATCTCTATGCACTGTGCCAATGCGAGCTGCTATAATTATATAATTATAATTATATATAATGCTATTTGCCCACACAGAAGCAGCTCTTTCATACTAAGCCTATGTTTATCTTCCAATGACCAATCACAAAACAAAGCATACTAAATTCAGATGAGGAAAAGCACATGCTATGACAAACATACATCTGTCACCACTTTAGAGAGTCTTTGTTCTAAATGTTTGCTAAGTATATCATCTCTCTGGCTTTTCTTCGCAAACGAAGATTCAGGAAGGACTCATCCCGCGCCTTCTGCATAGCAATGGCTAAAACAGTTTGAGATGGAGTCGAGAAGAATATAAACTGTGCATGCCTGAGTGGAATTTTGGAAGGGTTTTTATAGTTGATATTTGTCTTCAGGGGATGGAGTCTGTAGTAGGAGGCAGTGTACCTTGGATTTGCCCAGGGAGAGACAAAGGCATCTGTTACTGGATATGTTAACAGCATCTTAATGTGCAGATCCTATGTGATTGAATGGGGGAAAGTAACTTTCTTTGGCTTCAGTTACACGACAGTTTTTATTGCGGTAATTTGCGCTTTATCGCTGTTTCGCAGCTGTAGTGCATCATTCAGATGATATATGGCTTAATTGATCTATCGGTTTTGTTTTCAGCTGTGTTTCGCTTTGATATTCACACACAGACTGAGACAGGGCGTGGCCTCCCAAGCACATCCTCTGATTACCACAGGAATGCCTGAGATGAACATTCACACACACACACACAAGAGAGACTGGAAAAGGCTTGCTTAATTCTTCAGATCGTAGCAGCTGGGCACAAGATAGCATGGAGGGAGGGAGAGAAGGAAACACACACACACACAAGACTAAAAATCCAGTCTTTTTCATGGCTAAGCACAAGACAGGGACAAGGGAAGAGACACGATCGCAGGAGAGGAGATGAATCATTCGCGATCACAGGAGGAGAGACTAGATCATTCACACACACAGAGACTGAAAGTAGCAAGGTGGGAGGGAGAGAAGGAAGGAAAGACACACACACACACACACACACAAGGCTGGAAACAACATGGATCTTTCCTCCATCCCCTCCTTGTCCAACCCCCTCCCTGGTGAGTTCAACCAATCATGGCAAAGCTCTGCTGTGAATGTATCCGATAGATTGCTGGCAATTCACACAGCACGTAGTGTGATGCTTGTTCAGACTATCAAAAATGCGCTACTTTTCAAATAAGTCGGGAAAAGTCCCAACATCCTTTATTGCGTTACTAATGGGTTTTTGTGCCCCCCTCCTTCTGAAAGAGGCGACTTTGTGCTGCAATGCATGTAAACAATTAGGAATCTTGGTGAATTCTTCACGGGTTTTTTTCACCGTGTAACCAAGCCCTGAGTTTGGGAAGGGTGAAGGAATGAGGGGCATTTACAGGTTTGCGTCTCCCAGCCTTGGCTGATAGGATTAGCCAGTTGTATGTACCTTCAGCTGCCTTGCAAATTAGCATCTTGGGAATTTTGGAGACCCCTCCTTAAGTGCATACCTGACTGAGTCTGAATGCTAGTCCTTGTAATTTGTTGGAATTTTCCAGTTTTTAGTGAACGCACTGTGTGGAAGGACACATTTGATCTAATTATTAAATATCACCAATTATTAATATAGCTGTGCGGCTGGGGGTGTCAGAGTAGGTAATGCTCCTCACTGCCTGAGGGGTTGGGAGAAAACAAAGCTCCTTGCATTTTGTTAAGATTTTCAGAACACTGTTCTCTTAAAAAGAAAAACTTCAACCGCCACTAGACAAAAGATAACAGTTTGTCTAGGTCTTCTACTTCTGTCACTCTATTTAGGAGAGAATAAAAAATAAAGTATAAACAGCTAATCATGTTCTTTCTCCTAGCAGTTCAAATGGAAATAGCTATCTCTTGGAAAACGGGAAATATGACAGTGGATAATTGGTAGAAGTGTATTTGGGATACCTGGCTATTAGAAAAACTGTCAGATTCTATTAAAGTTACCAAGACACTTTCATTGAAAAACAGTATCCATTTATTGAATACATCAACACAGAGATATCTCCACATCCTCTTGGAATCTGGAGTAACATTTTGAACCTGAATGACCACAGTGATGCCAATTGATAGCTGAGCCCTATAGAAGATGTCATCACCTAAAATGAAAGATAGAGCTGGTAATAAGGAACATTATTTCACTTACCTTCTACTTATTATTGTTATCTCAGTTATTGCTTTGTGGATTGTTGATGTTCAATTAAAAATAAATTTTAAAAAATCATATAAGAATGAAAAAAACCCTGAAGTTCAGTGGACAGGCACTGGAGAATGCTGTTTGGCTAAGCTGCCTAGTTTCATGAGAGCTGAATGATGCTTGGCTAAGGTGCCTACAGGAAAGGAAGTTAGTTTAGTTAGTTAGTTAGTTAGTTAGTTTAGTTAGTTAGTTAGTTTAGTTAGTTTAGTTTAGTTAGGAAAGGAAGTTAGTTTTACAGGAAAGGAAGTTAGTTTAGATCTGAAGGAGATGCAGAGAGACACCAGCACAAATAAGCAAGGCTCTCTGTTGAAAAAGTTGTTGTTTCTTTGCAGTAATCTGTAAGAACTAACTAACTTAGAATGGATCCATTCTGATGTACCTAAAAGTAAGTTAATGGCTAAAATTAATACTACCATGGCAACCATGAGGGGAATGGTAGGGGAGTCCTCAATGAAATGCAGAGGCCTTGATCTAAACAATAATTGCTGCTTCTCCTCTTTTCATTTATATCTTGCCTTTTCCCCAGTACTGGGACTCAAGGTATATTACAAATTATTAAAACCAGTACAGATTAAAGGCATACAGAAACAAGGTATGTGGATGTATGTGTGTGCATGCATATTGAAGTGAGTAACAAACAGAACCTTAAAAATATAACATGAGTAAAAGGCTTCTGTTTTAGCCATCTTCAATTGCTAAAGATGAAACTGAGCTGTGTATAAGGTGGCAAGTTAGAACATCTGTTTACAGCATTCTTCAGTGAATGATGGTTTTATCCTCTAAAATGAGGCCACGTGGCATTAGGGTCTATGAATGCAGAAATTCTTCCTTTTGTTGAAGATGTCTGAAGGGAAATTGTACCTCAGTACCAAACAGGGCCAAATCACAGAAGCTGTGATGTTCTGAGTTGAAACACCTGGTCACTGGTTGCTCTAGCTACCTGGTCAGGATTGCAGATTTGTGGTCCCTGAAGCATGTACACAAGCCTGCAGTTGTTTTGTCCACATTCTGCAATGTTAAAACCATTTAAATTTCATTAAAATACAGGTGATTAAAAATCAATAAAACAACACCTCATGAAAAGTCCATCACTGTCAATTCTTGAAAATCTAATGGAATAGGAAAGTTTCCTCTTGCCAACAGAAGGAAAGCAAGGAAGGAGTCACCCTAGCTTCCCTAGAGAGGGAGCTCTAAAGACTGTGAGCAGCCACCAAGAAGGCCCTCTCCCAAATATCTTACAGCTCAGGCAGGCTCATATAGGGAGACACAGTCCTTCAAACATCTGAGTTGTATAGTGCTTTATGGATCATAGCTAGCAGCGCCCAGAAATGGAGAGCGCCCAGCAGATCTGCAGCAACAAGAAAGCTGTGGGCTCCTTATAGCCAGCCCCAGTTAACAATCTGGCTGTAAGCCTTTGAGTCATAATTTTGCCATATCATGGTAGTCTTTTAAAGTCTTGTGGGGGGGGGGTTGATACTTTCTGTTTGTAATTTGAGCCCTGGGAGGTAGGAAAAGCAACAGCATAATTTAAACCAAATAATATGAGAAGCAAGATGTGCTGTGGACCATGGGATATGTTTGGTAAGACATGAGCAAATACACAAAATAGGTTTACCATCCATTGGCATGTTAGTTTTGCTTCTTCTCCCTGCCCCCCAAAGCCTTGAAAATGGAGGGCATTACCCACAAAATATTCTTGGAAGAATATTACATGGCTGTGAAATTTCATTGCTTTATCCCATTTGCAGAAGAGCCAGACATGTCAGATATGACCAATGTTGGCCAGTGTATTGGCTGCGTTTGACTGGACATGCATTTACTTAAAGACCAAAGCAAGGAAAGTTTGTGATTAATGGTGACAAGACCCATTTATTTAGTGTGTTAATGGAAGGATCTGACATTCAGAAAGACAGATCTTCTTAAATATCAGTAAGAAAGCAAGGGACATTCTTAGTCTGATTTCAGAGAACTGCCAGAAGCAGAATGCTTTACAGAAAATAGATTTTAAAGAAAGAAATCAACTTGTAGATTAAAACAAAATTTACTTCAATGAACATCTCATCTCTTCCCATTTCTTCAGAAGGAAGAACCATTTCCCAGCCTAATGCTTTTAAACTTCCTATTTGTGTAGTTCCCTGAATTCAGACCAGCATGAATCACAAAAAGCCAATTACTGTAAAGTGTTGCCATGTCGGCAATGGCATCCACATTTCTTTAATATTTCCACAAGCCTTATTTCTCCTGTGAGCAAGATAGCTTCTGCTGTTTGTTCAAACTTGGCGGCCCTGATAGGAGTAGCTGTCAGACAGCCATAGTTCCCCTTGCTAATTTCAAGGTCTGTTGAACAGTACTGCTGTGGCAAGCCTATCAGTCAGCATTTAGTAACAGCCCCAGCAAAGGGGTTTAGGGTGGGGGAAGGGGGAGAAGTGCTTAAGGAAATCTATAGATATTGCTGATCGAAAGGACTGTGGAGGGGGGAGAGACTGTGCTTTTTATGGAAGAATTCACTGTTGCCCACTTCATTACTGGAAGCAAAACAAATGTCAGGAGTGAAGTCTAAGATATTTAGACTGGACCAGCTGCCAACACTTGTTAACAGAGAGAAGTCACTTCGGAGAGACCAATGTAATTAGACATTTGTAAAGGCTTCACTGAATGGGAATGGTTCCATTAATCACCACTATGCATGCTTTAATTTCATGAGCTGCCTAAAAAAAGCAAGTTGGTCTGCTCTGTTTTTAAAGGACGCTGGTAGATTCAAAGGGATTTTGTTTCAGGCACTTCCTAGAAGCAATGCTAAAGAGGCCATGGACCAACCCAAGTATTAGTTCCTCTACCAACAATAAAGGTACATAAATACTTCAATTCTATAAGAGAGAGAAAAAAAGAGAGTTCAGATTCTACTGCAAATATTCCAAATCAATATATGAATATTAGGTTGAGTATGACTGTAACATCACAGCAGAGATTTATATATTTATAGTATTTATTTATTTATTTAGTATAATTTATTAATTAATAGGGCAAATTGTGCCTTTTGGGCCACCTTGTAAGCAATTTCCAAGTTATAGGCAACACCATAATGTCAAATTGTAGCATCGTCTATAATTTAGTAGAGTAAATGTGCCCTTAATACAATCTGAGTTGAAAATATAATAGCCCCATCATTAAATTCCCTATATCTCTTCTGAAATTTCTGAACATTCCCCAGTCCCCAAGATCACCTTAGCATATTAAATGTTTGCTATTTTATAGCTTTTAAAAAATCATTCTTGGCACTTTTCTGGGGGAAAATTGGAGGCACTGGGTGGACTGTGAATTTTGCTTTCCCTGGTTTTCCCTTCTGACCCAGAATTGGCCAAGGAAGTATATTATCCTTCTCACCACCAAAACCCTGCCACCTACCATAGCTAGATGTGCAAAACTTTTGAGAAACTTGTGGAGAATGTTTGGCTGAGCACTGCTGCAGTGTCACAGTCAGTGATGTAGTGATGCTAGGGTTGAAAGAGGTGAAGATGTGGGACTTTTTTTTATTAGCTGGGGCAACAACATAACCTGCCACACCATGTGGACCTCCAACTCTCTTTGAGTTTCATTGCAATAACCTTCCCCAATTTAGTTGGGGATGGAAATGGATTTTCCCAGGAAGAATGCATTGTTATTAAATTGTGCCTGTTTTCATCTAAAGAATTTGGGGGTGATTTAGGGCTCATCTACATGGGCAAGAATATGCTAGTTCCCCACTGGTGTATCCTAACCATGGATCAGGTCCATTCCTCCCCAATTAATGGCATGAAATGGGAGGAAGTCCATACAGCTGTCCTTTGCTGCAGCCAGTGCTGCTGCCATCCACATCCCACTCCCCGTAGTAAGGAAGCCAGTCCACAGCATGTAAGCAAGGCCCCCTTGTATAATTTATTTTTTTAAAAGAAAAGAGTGAACATAGATGTTAATATGAGAAGAATACACTTTTAACCTGAATGAGGAACCAGGTTCTTTTTTTTCTCCCTTGGTAGCATTTTCTTCTATTAGTACATCTAAACTTTGTACGTGCTGAAGCCTCACATATTCCTGTATATGTAAGTGCTTTTGAAGCATTTACTTAGCATAATTTTACTATATAACTATAGTAATCAGTCAGAGAAAAATGCATTTTGTTTCCAGGACAACAAAAATAAAGGAAATTAAAAAGAATGAAAACAATTTATGGCTCTATGGAAGCCACAGCAACAGAAAAAAATTATGAGGGGGCAGTAACCAAAATTGAATAGAAAATTATATAGCTTATCAAAGCTTATTCTTTATTTCAGAAGAAGTGATGCCAAATAGTTATAATCCTCATATTTCACACACACATACACTCAACAGAAATCCTTTGGGAGAAAAGTAGGATTCCCCCACCATGCAAAACTATTATTTCACTTTTCAAAGTTTCCTGATTATGTCTTGATTTTAGTGTTGCTGAATTCTTTACTCTATGTTCTGACATTTTAATCTTGTTCCCAGGCCTGAATACAAGTATAGCTTTACAAAAATTGGATTGGGTTCAGCAAATGAGGAAGTGTTTTTGTCTAAGTAGTGGTTGGAGAAGCAGAAGAGAGGGGAGATATTTCTGGAAGCTGGACTATTTTGAGTGTGTGCTTTTGAAGCTACTAAAATATTCTGAAGGATATTCTTAGTTAAATATGGTTTTAATATTTGTGCATGTATACCTCTAAAAGCACACACAGTATAAACAAGAATATTTGGGGGATGTTCAAAAAAGATAACCCGGTGACTCTGTGTTACTTGAAACTACGGAAGTGTACCAGATGTTGGAACTTTATAGCAGGTATTGATTTAGGATGGAGTGTTTTAGAACAGCTGATTCCAGAGATCAGTAACATTGCAGCTGCAGTTTCATCCTCTGGCAAGCAGTCCAAGGACTTTATCACATGAAGCTAATAAAGCACTGTATCCATGGGATAATGGCAACTTTGGCCATTACTTGCTGCTCAATGCTGTGTTTGTCCTGTAGCTGCTTTGGATTCCATCCATTCCTGGAGTTTTTCTTTTCACTGCCAAGTAAAACCCACCAATGCCTCCCAATTGTGCGGCTTTTCCACTATGGATTTCCATGTGAAGTGCCTCCCATTGCAGTTCTGCTTCTCAGGGAGGCACGTGATGTGAGTGGGCATGATTCTGCTCCTCTCCCCTCTCTCCCTCCCCTACTATTCCCAAGAAGAGTCTTTTCCTTTTATTTTTTATTTTTTTTCTTTTCTTTTAGTATTGCCACAATTTTGCAATTGTGGTAATAAAATAAAATATTTGAAAGGCATTCATGTGCAGGGTAGGGCAAAAGGTAGAGTTATGGCAGCAGTGCAGAAAACAGATCGTGCAACCATGGGTCACCAAAGCAGCACAAAAGTGCTATTGCAGGGGAAGTGTGATAATAAATGATGTAAAATTGATATGTTTCCATTCTTAAATTAGCATGATTGTGGCAGGACAGCATGCTGGTGTGATAAAGTCCCAAGTAATAAAGGGAATCAAAGACTAATAGTACAACACTACTAGTTCAAGCCACTTTATGCTTTCCTGCATGTCTACCACATGCGAAAATAGGAACTCTCCTTCTCATCACATCCCCAACATTGATCTGAAACAGTCTTAGAACATTTTCAGATGGCCCTTGCCACGCAAGCAGCCTCCGGAGCAGTAACGAAGCTCTGCATGGCAGGGGGTCCTTTTCGGATGCCGCCGTCCCTCTTCCGTGACCATTTGTGGCACATACGTGAAGCTTTGGAAGCAGCCATATCATATTTCAATCACGGGCAACTTTCATGATTGAAATATGACACGACCACTTCTAAAGCTTCACGTATGTGCCACGAATGGTCACGGAAGAGGGACGGCGGCATCCGAAAAGGACCCCCTGCCACTCAGCCTCGTTACTGCTCTGGAGGCTGCTTGCGCATTAAGGGCTGTCTGAAAATGTCCTTAGACATTTTTTATAACTTATTTGGTGTTAAATACCATCTATGCATCATCTTTATATACAGTCAGCCCTCTATATCTGCAGATTCTGCATCCATGGATTCCACCATCCATGGCTTGAAAATATTGGGGGGAAACCTGTTGGGAGAAAATTAAGGTTCCAGGTTGTTAACTTTTTCGGAAACTTCTTCAAAGTTAACACTGTCAGGAATTAATGTTCTAGTAGCAAAGTGAGAGCAGAGAGGGGAGCAGGACTCAATTAGGTACAATGCTTTGACCCCAACCACTAAGAACAAAGGAGGCAGGCAATCTTCATGAAAGAAATACTTAAGCTTTACTAATGGCTTTTAATCTACATATGCATTGGAGGCTACATTCTAACTAGCTAATGGATTTAGGATAGAGTAGAAGTTAGCAGTCCTTCACTCACCATTCCAGTGAGATGGGAGGAAAAGGCATCTATCCTAACCTCTCTAAGAACTTACTTGCTCTAATAGCAGGGGGAGGGGGAGGAAGAATGCTGGATTTTTCCAACAAAACTCAAAAAAGCAAACTTTGATTTTGCTATTTTACATAAGGGGCACCATTTTACTATACCATTGTATATACTGGACTTGAGCATCCACAGACTTTGGTATAGATCGGGGGGGGGGGCTCCTGGAACCACACCCCGGTGGATACCAAGGGCTCTTTGTATTTAAAAAAAATATATTACCCAAAGTAAATTTTATATCTTTGGTCCACAATTTTCCCCCATATATTCATCTGACTGTTATACCCAAACTTTAGGGCCCATCTTATCATATAATCCTTTACCGGTTCATCTGTCTCTAGTTTCAAAAGTTATTTATACACTTTTTAAATTACATGGTCATCCTTTGTTTTTGTTGTTGTTGTGTACCTTCACAACTCTAAGTGAATTATTTTCTTTGTCCTCTCTGTCACAGCCATAACAGCCCTGTTCAGACATTGCCTCACCACAAGCTACTTCCAGTGGGATAATGAATTCTATGAACAGATAGATGGGGGAGCCCTGGGCAGCCGTCTGAGCCCAGTGATATCAAAATTTTACATGGAAAAACAAGCCCTAGAAACAACACCAAAAAAGCCTACAACATGGTTCCAATATGTGGATAACACTTTCACCATTTGGAGCCATGAAGAAGATTTGGCCACATTTCTGAACTACCTGAACAGCATCCACCCGAATATCCAATTCACAATGGGAAAAGAAAAGGAAGGAACATAGCCATTCTTGGATATTCTGGTCATCCGCAAACCAAACCAACAATTGGGCCACAAGATATACAGAAAACCCACACACATGGACAGATACCTACACAAGAACTCCAATCATCACCCAGGACAAAAAAGAAGCACAATAAAAACACTGATAGACCACACAAAAATGATCTGCTAACCCCACTACCTGGAATTTTTGGGAATTAGGAATTTTTTATTGGAATAAGACCATTCTACTGAAAAATACACCCGGCCGCAAAAGGCTGTAACAATAACGCAAACATAATAATAATTGTTTTCCTCTTTTCTTACTAATACAAAAATAAAACTATCTATCCTAACACTAATATATTTTTCCTCTTAATCTAAACACACTATAATTACATTATATTTACACATTATAATTATACCTATTAGGAAAAGAAAAAAATCAATAAAAGGTTAATAAAAAATAATACAAAATAGTACAAAAATACAATAATAATAATAATAATAAAAGATTTATTTAAAATATCATTTTATGTTATTGCTGGGGTTGTCTCACTAAACCACGGCCAAAACTTTTTCCAACAATGGTTTGGCAATTTCTCTTTTTCATTCAGAGCTAAATTTTCAATTACATTCTTCACATAATAGGCAGTGCCTTTTACATCCTGCAGATTTTGACTTTTCACCTCCCTTTGTCTTTGGAAAACTAACCCTAACATCACATAGAGGTTTACCAGGTGCACCGTGGACCAGGGCACTTTCCAAAAACTCTCAGCCACGGAACCAGACTCTTTCCTCTTCCGGCCCACTGACTTTCTGGGTCCCCTGACACCCTCCGGAGGTTCAGTCCCCAAAAGTATTGTCCCCCAAGCCTGCTGTGCCAAATCTGGCCAATCCAGGACCCGGGCCACCTCCTCCCATGTTTCCCGGGCACTCGGGCAGTCCTGAACAAAATGTCTGATCATCTCCTTTTGTGCCACGCCACTCAAAATCTCAGCTTTTTTACATTTCAGATGAGGACAAGTCTGCTCATCCTCTGCAGTCCATGGTCTCTTTCCCCCTCAGATTAAGAACTTGATAGTAGAGTCTCCACCTCAAGTCCCACAACTTTTTGAGGACCCTTTTGTCCATGAAATACTCAATTGGGTTAGTCTGGTGATTTAGGTACTCTGATAAATCTACTTTGGCCTGACACTTTTGCAAACATGGGTTAACATAAATCTCCTCCACTATTTTCCTATACAAACCTCTCTTGATTCTCTGACCTGGTCTGTCTTCTCCCTTCAACTCCTCAGCATGAATTCTACATTTCTTTATGTAAAAACAAAGTCTCTCAAATAATCTGGTGCTTTCAATTTTTCAGGCAAAGAAAACCTAAAACTTAATGAGCCTTCCTCCCCATCTAGTCCCCATCCAGCACTTACAAAACAAAACTAGCCAAGCCTGAGGTTGAATCTGACCCTTTTACAACAGAGAAACTTCCCCAAAATTTTGGGCAGAAAAGATGGCGATGAACTTAGGTCCCAGGGCTGGGAAGCCCAGGCCCTCTTGTTCTACCTTCTCATAAGCTGCTGCCCTTGCCAGGGGGAACGTGGCCATTTCCCAAAGGAACTTGAAGAGAACCTGATCAGCTTCTTTAATCACTGAATCCGGAGGTGAGAAAACAGCCGCCAAGTTGGTTGCCACCGGAAGCAGGTAGGTATTTACAAAAGTGGCTCTCTGGTAAATTGTCAGCTTCTATCTCTGCTAGAGGGTCACCCTCTCCTTCACTTTTTCCAACCAGCAATACCAATTTTCTTTCCATCCCTCGGGAGCCACTGCAAAATTCAGCCCCAGGATCTTCACCCTATCCATCTTTGCTTCTTGCTCTGCTTGCCACCCTTCCTTTTCTTCAACTACAGGCTAATGGTTACTCCAGATCAGAGATCACAAGAGCAGCCAGAATGAAGAAAAACATCAACCCAAAGGGAAGGTATTTTTACCAAACATCAAAGAAGTCACAGACAGAATAGGGAAACTGATGAAGAAACATAATCTCCAAACAATCTACAGACTAACCAAGAAAATCCAAGAAATGCTATTCTCAGCAAAGGACAAAAGAGACCCTCTCACAGCTGCAGGAGTTTACCGCATACCATGCAGCTGTGGACAAATTTACATAAGTACCACTAAATGCAGTGTGAAAATGCAAATCAAGGAACATGAGAGACACTGCAGACTGGGCCAGCCAGAAAAATCAGCAGTAGCAGAACACATTATAAACCAACCTGGATGCAAAATGTTATTTAAAAACACTGAAATTCTGGACCGGGCCAACAACTACCATGTCAGAATGCACAGAGAAGCTATTGAAATCCACAAACACCTGGACAACTTCAACAGGAAAGAAGAAACCCTTAAAGTAAACAAAGTTTAGCTACCAGTCCTGAAAAACACCAAAATCATAATTCAACACATACAAACGAACTTCACCCAGGGACAGGTGGATTTCCAGCAGACAATGGACCATTAGCCAAGCAAACACTAATCCTCTTTGCATAGCCCTCCACACTAGGAACTAGCCATTCAAATACACAAATTTACATATCCTCTCCAACAGTATATAAACCCCACACACCCCTATGCCACCATTCTCTGAAGATGCCAGCCACAGATGCTGATAAAACATCAGGAATAAACTCTTCCAGAATGCAGCCTCACAGCTCGGAAAAGAACCCATGGAAAACCTATGAATATATTTTCTTTACAGCCCAGATAATATTTTTAACAAAGTATTTTCTCTCTAATACTTGAACTAGATAATTCAAAAGGCCTTAACACACTCTGAAGAAAAGCAGCGAAGCAGCAGGAATGTTCCGTCTTTCCTGCTGCGTTACTGCACGACATCGGCATTCTTTCATTCCAGTCCAATGGGGGACTGAGGTAAAGCCGTGTCTTTTTGCTAACCAGAAAAATCCATTTGCAAAAAGATGTGGTTTTACCTTGGTTCCCCAAGGGACCAGAACAAAAGAATGCTGGAAAAACACAAACACCATGCAGTAAGGCAGCAGAAAAGATGGAATGTTCTTGCTACTTTTCTTCAGAGTGTGGTAAGCCCCAAAGAAATGTCAAATGCTTTCTCGTCATCCAGAAATATCAAAATAGACTTTTTCTGATGGTGGTATTCCAAATATTCAGTAATGTTCAGAATAGTCCTTAGATTATTCCTTATCTTTTTGGCAGAAATCCATTCTGGTCCTCATGAATATTCTGGGAAATATCTTTCCTTAGTCTATTTGCCAAAACAGGAGGAGGAGGATCCAAGCCTGTGCCCATTGCTGTGCTTTCCATTTGAAGCCTTGCTTTCAGTTAAAAAATAAAGTTACTGCATGTGAAGAGTAGTAAAAACTTCTTCACAGGGTGCTTTGTTGGCTCTAAATTTAAGGAAATCAGTAAGAGCTTGAGTGTCATCATTATGAAGTATATTGATATAAAGGAATATAGTGATATCTATCCATCTATCTATAGATAGATAGATATATTGATAATATCAATTGATGGAGACTATGCTGTCTAATCTTTCCAGAAGTCATCTGCTGGAGCTATGAATCCAAGTTCAGCATAATGACTGGAAAAACAAAACCAGATTCCAACAGGACATCTACAGTTTGCTTAGAAAATCTTTTAACGTGAGGTCACCTGAACCAAATCAATTTAAACTTCCAAAGTAATGAGATTGCAAACATGATATTATAGGAAATTCATAAGCTGTTTCCATCCCCTGGAGTTCAGAATTACATTATGCAGTGAGTATAATTAACTCTGCTGTATTATAGTGTAAGTAGCAGGTTAAGAGATAAAGAACCATTCATTAGCATAAGCAGATCTAGAGCAACAACATGTAGTAAGTTAACTAAAACCTTAGTAGACACTGAGTTATAAAGTAGACATCTCGGGGAGAGGGGGAACATTCTGTCATGTCACAAATAATTGAAACCATGAAATAGCTACAAATGAGAGATTTTGAAAGGTGAGAGCAGTAGGCAAAGCTGAACATAAAATGACTTCTTTTTAAAATACAGTAAAAGATAATATCTCTATGGGGTAGCTCAGTTTCAAGTCCTACAAAAAGGAAAGAACAAAACACAGAAGAAGAATCTCTTACCATCATAATACACACACACACATATTTATATATTCAAACAGAATACAGAATTTTTAAAGCAATATAGTCCTTCACTGTATAATTAAATACAGTAAGCTTCTCTTGCATTGTCATAATACTACAACCTGAGGTCATCAACTGAAGCTGATTGGGAAGTGCTTCAGGGCAAGTAAAGTACTATTTCATGCAGCATACAGTTTAAACTATAGAACTGTCTTCCACTGCCCCTTTACAAAATAAATTCATGAAGGTTAAGGCCATCAATGGCTATTAGTTGGGGTGGCCATACATTACCTTCAGTATCAGAGACAATATACTTCTGCATATCAGTTGCTGGTGAACATGAGATCACCAGTCTTGATAGTGAGAAGGTTGCTTTCATCTAGGTGTCTGGTTGGCCACAGTGCGAACCAGTGGCAGCACTAGGGTGTTGTGGAGAGACCAAATCACACAGGTGACACCATCAGGGGGAGGAGTAACACCAGCCTTAGTAATGGCACAGGTGTGAATAGATGCTGAACTAAATAGGGCATCCAATCTGGCATGGCTTTTCTTAAAATGTCCATGGTATATGACTGTTGGATTTTAAGGACTTTTTCTGAGAAGGGTTGTTTTTCCCCCCAAAAAAGTGACAGAAGATAATAAGTTTACTTCCCTTGTCAATCCAGGGGTATGAGATAAGTGTTCCAGCACCGGGAGTGATATAAAATGCCCTGTGGACTGAGATGAGAAAACATGTGCTCCCCCCTAAACTGTTCTAACAGCACTCCCTTCTACCTACTTAGTCCCAAATGTTTTACTCTCAAGGGCTCTTTCTTCCTAAGAAAGAACTGTGGACAGGGAGGCCATGGAGACTGCCTATGCTGCCATAGCACAGGCGATTTCAACAACCATTACCCCCCCACACACACACACACATCGACTCTGAGAACCCCTCAGAACAAGGCGCTTCTAAGCTTGCAATCTCTGGAGCACTGCATACCAGCTGTTTCTCTGCCCTGGTTGGAAAGCAGCTGGCGTAGCTCTCTAGAGCCCATCCATTTCCCAGCTGTGATAGTTGCAGCTGGAGAGCAACTAAGAAGGTTCTCTGATGCTGTGGGAGGAGGACTCCTGGCAGTGGGATGCACTTCTGTGCCTTCTAAATCCACCACCAGATGTGGGCATGGTCCCCTGCCTAATGAAAGGGCTGGCCCTCTCTGGGACATTCCAGTGGGGAAGTAGGACACAAATACTGCAATGCTGCTTGTGAAGAGAGAAGCTGGACAAGCCTGGTTAGAGCCTGCCAATCACAGGTAAGGGAATGCGGTGAAAGGGTTCCTATGGTGGGGAAAGGATACAAACAAGAGGCTTGTCTGGTAAAGGGTCAGGTAGGGAAAAGGTGGAATGGAGTGAGGGCAGTCAGAGACAGGGTGAAGATCTGAATAGGGGTTTGGGAGAGTGACTGTGGAAAGGGTTCAGGGATTTCATGTTTGACTTATTTGTTGTATAGTAAATATTTGTTTTTTACATTTAGGAACTAAAAGCGAAGACTGGTTATGCTCTCCTACATTGAGCCCACTGGTCAGCACAGCTACTTCTCCACGGTAGTAGTCACCTTGAGGCCTGAGTACCAGCTCTATGGAGGGAGCTTAAGGGTAAAAGGGAAAACTAAATGACAGGAGCCCAAGGGTTGCAACTGTGGGGCCAGTTTAGAGAGGGGTTCCATCACACTGTTCACTTTGGTAATAGTTTTGCCCATAAGATACTATTATTTATTATTGATAATGTTTCCAGGAATATATTGAGTATTGCTTTACTGAGGAAATATTGTTCTGAGTGTACCGGCTATTAATAATTAGTACTGTAATTTCTATTAACTTTTTTTTTTCAGATTGTGAAGTAAATCTTATAACAGCTACCAACAGTACTGCTTGCCTTCCTATTTCATATTCCAATTTATAAGCTCATTTCCTGCATTTTTGCAGATTCTGTGGTACTCACAGTGACAGGAAGGAAATTCACCCATCAAGAGGAAACAAGGTATAATAAGGATATAGTTATAAAACATTAAAATGATCAAGAACAGGTTTTTAAAAGCTGCAAAAGTATGATGAATTACAGATGTTAATAATACAGGCGGAAATGAATTGTTACAATCAGCCATCATTTGTGTAACTTCACTTTCAAATCAGCAGCATCCGCATTTCTAGATTAAATATACATCTGAAATGATCAACTTCCTAAAACTGATGTGTGGGCACATGTAAATTATTCTGCTAAACCTCAGACAAGTCTGAATGTGAAGTATTGTGAAGCACAGCACACACCGCCCTCTTGACAACTAAGTTAACTCAAATACTTGGATTATATTACCATGGAAGTCAAAGGGGCTGAATTGGCTTAAATTCTGGTAATTCATTTTAATCACATTATGAAGGCAGGAGATAGCTGAATTACATCCTATGAGGCATTTCCACAATCCCTTTGTTTTGATCTAGAAGTACTTCACAAGAGAGAGAGAAAATTATAAAGGCTGATCTTAATATACAGCAGTTAGTTACAGCTGGATAAACGTTGGTACTGAACTGTGAATGAATTCCGTACAGTCTCAATCCAAAATCCCTCCTGCAGTGAAGAGATTGCTGGCACTGTGTATTTGGCATTGCACTTTTCAATGCTGGACGGGAGAAATGCCAGGATTCCAGACCCCTTTTCAATTGATGATTGATAGTTTCAGAGCTGTTTGCTGGTATTCATGCAGCCTAGTTCAGCTAAGAAAACCCCACACATACATCATTATACATGGTCTGTCTATTAAATAACGAGACTGTTTCTACCTTTCAGACAAATTAGGGAGAACTGGTCATGAATGTTTGAATGGAGACCTTCAACATGTCTGAACCTTCATGACAAACACCAACTCTCTCGGCCATTCAGTTAATTGTCAGTCATCATTTAAAGCAGCTGTGTCGTCTGTTGTGTGATAGAAAAATGCTAAGTCTAAAAGTTGAGCAACATGATATTCTGCAGCAACTTGAGACAAACCCAAACCCTTTTCAAAAAATCATCACTTGTGATGAAACTTGGATCTTCCAGTATGATCCTGAGACAAAATGACAGTCAATGCACTGGAAAAAACCACCATCACCAAGAATGAAAAGAGCACATCAAAGCAAGTACACATTCCAAGCCATGCTCATTGTTGTTGTTGTTTTACATCAAGGGCATAATTTTGGCAGAATGGGTTCCAGAGGGCAGAACAGTTAACCAACATTATTATAAGGAAGTCTTGACAAAGCTGAGAGACAATAGTCAGAAAAAAAAGGGCCAGAACTGTGGGGAAATGGTTTCATTCTTCATCAAGACAATGCACCTGCTCATACAGCACTTTCTGTGAAGCAGTTTTTTGCTGGTAAACACATTACTACACTTGAACACCTTCCATATTAACCAGATTTGGCACCATGCAATTTTTTTCTTTTCCCTAAAGTGAAATTGGAACTTAAGTGACACGTTTTGAGTCAGTTGATGCAGTAAAGAAGAAATGTATTGAAATATCTGACAGAAACTGATCTGCTCCATGCCTTTGTCCAGTAAAAAACAAGATTGCATCAGTGTGAGAGTGTAAACAGGGAATATATTGAAGGGGACAAGCATTACAATTGTAATACATATAAATCTCTCTGGCTTTTCTTCGCAAACGAAGATTCAGGAAGGACTCATCCTGCGCTTTCTGCAAGCGCGCTGATGTCTAAAAAGGCCAATCGGAGATAAACAAGTCCAGTTGCAGAAAGCACAGCAGAAGGTCTCCTTGGGTGATGTTTTTGGGTTGTGATTCTTTCTGCGTTGTCGTTTCTCTTCAAGACTTGTTCAGCGTGAGTTCTCAAATAAGGCTGCAGCATTGTGGATAGTGTGTCTCCATGCTTCCCGATGTGAGGCCAGGGCGGACCACTGTTGGTGATCAATTTGGCCGAGCCTGAGATGTTGTTTCAGGGAGTCTTTGTATTGCTTTTTTGGAGCGCCCCTCTTACGACGACCCATGGCGAGTTCACCGTAGAGTAGTATTTGGGGAGGTAATACAGAAAGTCTATATATGAGCCATTACCTACTACACAGTGATGGCACTATGTTTCCCCTTTTACTGCCATGGCTGTATCCTGTGGAATCCTAGGGTTTGTAGTTTGGGAAGGCACTGGAGGAGCTCTCTGGCTGAGAATTCTAAACATCCTGTCCCTAAACTGCAAATCCCAGGATTCCACAGACTACCATGGCAGTTAAAGTGGAATCAAAGGGCTATAATTGTGTAGTGTGGAAAGGCTCTATACATAGAAAGATTTTAACCCTTCCTTTCTTAGTGCATAAAGTCTATAGGTGCATATGAAGCTGCCAAGTCATTGGCTAATAAGCCACTAAGTGCTGCTCTTTCTGCAATTTTCTACTCTGACTGGCAACAGCATTTTGAATTCTAAGACTAATCTATCTAGCCATGATATCTAAGAAGCTTTAAATTAGAGTTTGCTAGAGACTAGATGTGAGAGCCGGTGTGGTTTAATGGTTTGAGTGTTGAATTACAACTCTGGAGAGCAGGGTTCGAATCCCTTCTCAGCCATGAAATCCACTGAGTGACCCTGTGCAAGTCACACTCTCTCATCCTAAGAGGAAGGCAATGGCAAATCTCCTCTGAACAAATCTTGCCAAGAAAACCTCATTATAGGTTCATATTAAAGTCACTATAAATCCAAAATGACTTGAAAGCAAACAACAAAGAGACTAGATGTAGAGAACTAAATACCCTAAAGGCACCAGATCCTGTCTGATCTTGGAAGTTAAGCAGGTCAACCTAATGGCTAGTAGTTTGATGGGAAAGTGCAAACAAATACCAGGTGCTGTAGGCTATATTTCAGAGGAAGGAACTGGCAAAACCACCTCTGAGTATTCCTTGCCTAAGAAAACCGTATGAAATTCATGGAGTCACCATAAGTCAAAAGTTATTTGAGGGCACATACACAAAGAGACTAGACATTCACAGGTAAAGCATGGAGCTATAGTCCTAATCCTACATGCTTCTCTTTGTTTTTATTCATATGTACATTGCATTTGGTAGATCAGAGTACCTGTTTCTAAAATAGGCTAAATTGAGGAGGCCAATAAAGAACTGGCCTGTGTTTATAGCCTTTCTTGTAGCTTATGCAAACCTTCTTTTTGGGCTCTACAAATGACTTAATCATCTCCCTGAAAATCAGCCATGCACTTCAAGCATTCCACTGAAAAATCAAATGAGAAATATTACACACTCAAAAGGAACTTTTGAAGGACTTGATAGATGCTAGCCCCTTATGAGCCCTAGCCCTTTGCCCAAGCAGAAGGGAATCTGTCCTGGGAAATAGAATTGTAGGAGGTGTCAGATTATCTCTCCCGTCATACAGCATCTTTTGCCACTAGGAACCTTGGAGTTGAACTACAAGCTCCATGATCTCACAGTGCCATGGCTTATTGGGCTTGTAATTCAACTTGATGACCTAGGTGACAAAAAATAATACCAGTAGTGATTCCCCAATGGGACTTTCCAGTCTCCACTCTAGGGACTTTATCCAACTGGTGGCTAAAAATGTTGTAATTCCACTATGGAGGAAAGTGGAAAACATAGTGGCATTATTACACTTATTATCACATGTCACTGTAATTGCACAATACAACCACCATGGAATTATTGCACGAGCACCATGAGCACTTTAAGAACAGATTTTACTTCCATGATTTAGCATGGGCGAGATTTCAGCAGTTCTCATGAGAAGATGCGAGCGCACTTAAAAACTAAAAAATCCCTTGAGTTTACAAAGTAAATGAACACACAAACACTTAAACAAACCTAAACATGTGTAAACAAAATGGGACAGTTCATAAAAAGAGCATCCTGTGGACAGCTTTCATGTTCTCATCCAAAAGCTTTCTTGCTGGGAATGGGGAGAGGAGAAAGAGGACTGCCCATTCATGCTGTAATCTCACAATTACAGAAGAACATGGTTTTGCATGCTCTTCAATGCCATGAAAAAAGCAAAAATAGATCTCAATTGTCCTGTCAATTGGTTTGTCCTGTCAATGAAAAGCGATGCCTTATTTACGGCTGGTGCACACATTGACCATGCAAGGATGACAACATTGTGCAATAACAGGACCCATCTGAGCTACCATGACATTGTAATTGTGTGACTTTTGCCATGTCTGATAAAGTCCTAGGAGAGAGTGGGCTTCCTAATAATCTTATGAAATTCAGAATTGTTCTTTGTTCACCTGCCAGAGCAGGTCTCCACAATGTAGTAACACAGTGTGCCATGCCTCTCTTTCCCACCACACAGATGGCATCACATAGGAATTTAGGAGTCCCCTTAAGCACCTGGGCATGCAGAGCCCCATTCCTGCTATTGCTCTTCTGCAGTGATGGTCTCATGGAAAGGCCAGGTGCTATGTCACACCATCTGCATCACAGAAGCAAAGGCTGCTCTACTCCTTGCCTGCAAAGGGCCCAAGGAAAATGAGAAGTGGAACAAACAAGTTTATACCAACAATACAGCAGAACCCTTTACCAGTCCAAGCCATTTCCAACCTGCAACTTGGGGATAATGAGCTGCATTTTCTTTGGAAGTTGCATTTCTAGGGATACTCTTAGGTGCCTCACACCAAAGAGCTATGTTAAAAAGAGCAGGGATTCTTCTCTTCCTTCTGCTTTTCTGGGGGAAGTTTGGGGCATTGCACACTATTGCATAAGCCTAGCTGCATTAAAACCTTGGATTTTGCTATTGATTTCTAGAGGCAACTCTCCCTAAATTTGGTTGGTGAAATTTAGTAATAGCTTTGTAGTGCAAATCAGGAAATGGTCAATTTAGCTGATGAGAGAGTTGTCTCTACCTCTTATATCCATGCTGCTTTCCCTCCAACTTCTTTTGCTTCTTTACCAAGAAGGAGTGGAGAGAATACTGAAATGGAGCAAAGGAAGAGAGAATTAGAAACATTTCCCCTCCACACTCTTTTTTACTCATGCTGTACTTTGCCTTGTCTCTCAGCTAGCCTCCCCTTCCTTGCCCATCTGCCAGCTGACTGCATATTCTCCAGTGGTCACAATTTGCCAGGGACAGTCCTGATTAATCCTCTGTCATCTCACTTTTTCAGCTGCTTCTAAAATATCCCAGTTTCTCTCTTCTCCTTTCACCCTCCCCCTTTATCCTCAGATTACTTCACTTGCTTCAACTGAGATCAGAGTGCAAAAGTAGTTTGTACTCAACTTCACCGGGGGGGGGGGATAGGAGAGGAGGCAGAATCTTGTCCTTCCCAGTATACTTAGGCAAAAGCAAACTGCTGCAGTCTGTCCTAGCTTGTATGTTCTTGCTCTGGAATAGCTATGGCCATCTTGACCACACTGATTTTGCTTGGCCCAAACAAATCCTGTTTTTATCCTGTTTTATCCTCTTCAACAGCCATTGACAGCCATCTAACCAATTCCATTCTATCCCCCCTGCACTCACTTTCCCAGCATACTGAATGGTTTTGTAGCTGTAGTCCTCATTGGTCTGTTTGAGGAGAGTTGTCTTCCTACCTTTTTTTTTCCTGCTAAAGAAAAATATGTGGCCTTATCCAAATCTTGAGGTTCTCCTGGGCCTAATGATTCTCCTCTCTAATGTACGGGTAGCACATAAGATCAGAAGTCACCCTGAACTTTGCAAACTTTACACTCAGTAATAAAATGCCCTGGCACTAGACACATAAGAAATTATAGCACACAGATATTAAAATAAAATCTGTGTCCTATACACAGAATTGTACAACAGGCTAACTCTAACAGAAAATTTCTATTTTGTATTTAAAAAAAAAACACATGTGACTTTATCAGAGGCATCAAATACGGCATCATAATGACACCACATAACGGCAAAAGGGTGTGCACATCAGATGACGATGTCCTTACATGGTGATGTCCCCGCTAAAACCTGTACTTTTTAATTGATGGCTTAAGCTGGCTTAAGCGGTCAATTGATTCCCCCTGCCGTTTTTTTGCCAGCATAGCCGGCATGTGAAACCTTGCGTCCTTCCCCCCCTCCAGGTACTTCCACCATCAGTGGCCAGTCTGGCGTGAACACTTCCAAGTGAGATTGCAATATCCAGGTAAGTGACACACTTTTAATAACTCTCCCTGGGTTACTTGTAAGTTTTTGAATGTGTTTTTGTGCTTTTTAAAACTTTTTAAGTGTTATTTTTTGCTTTTGTAGTTTTAATTTCCCGTGCAATGAAGTCTCACAATATTTTGCAGGATTTCAAAGGAGGAAGTGAACGGAGCTCCGTTCACGTCCTCTTTCATAGCCAGAACTGCCTGTGCTGGGATTAGAGGTAAATGCGGGAGGGGGGAGCATTCTTTTGCTGGCATAACAATGGATTTGTTTATGCCAACAAAAGAATGCTTTAAAATGATAGTCTGATAAAAGTCCATAGATGTTCTCTAAAATGGTTCAGACAATACCATTTGTTTGATCAGTTGTGTAGATAAAATCACAAGTACACTTTCCAGTCATATAGCATATATTTTTGTATAAAGAAGGGTGTTATGTAATCTGACACCCTACTTTTTACCTATTCTTCTGGTCAAACAATTATTCTCTAACCTGTTTGTTACTCTATCTAGATACAAGACATGACAACTAGTTCCCTTAGGTAGGAAAGGAAACTAGACAGCATATCTTTTGCTGTTTCATGCACCCAGTGGCATACATGTATGTGAAAATGTGTATCTTGTGGAGTGACAATTATTACTCTTTTGTGTGTGCACCAGTGTGTGCATTAAGGAAAATTATCCTTGCCTTCACTTCCATGTACATATTTTAGAAAGTAATTTGTGGGAATAATTAAGTTAATAATATGCAGACTCACAGTACTGTAATATTAAAAAAAAAATCAGTGGAAGTTCTCCCATAAGGGAAAGGGGGGGGCACTTCTCCCATCAGGTTCAAGACATTCTGCTTAGCCAGCCTCCCCCTGTTTGTCTCCTGCCTTGCTTTTCATGAAACAGTAGCCAGCTGTCAGCCTGTACAAAGATTCACTAGTCCAGTCGGATTTGAAAGTATAGTACAATCTGTATGGGCAGCAGCAGCAGCCCTCACCTACTTAAAGAAAGAGAGAGAGAGAGAAGGCAAAATAGCAGTGGGAGAAAAAGAGAAATGCATTCTGAGGCAGGGGGATGCTCAACACTCCCCCAAGACTAGACTAGCAGGGCTGAGCCCCTCTGAAATGATCAGGCAAATTTGACCACCAAGACTGCTATGTATTTGAGCCCCCTCAAGAATTATCAATCAGGACAGTACTAACTGAGCAAATGCACACGCACGCACACACACACTACTCACATGCACACACAAATATTAAGAAATTGTTATAGGTGAGCCCTCCTAGCTGCATGCAGTCTATCCTATACATACTTATCTGGGAGAAAGTTACATAGAATACATGGAAATGAATTCTTAATACACATTGTCCTTGCAAGATTCTATGGAGGGATGAATAAATGATAGTGAATGGGAGAAGCAATTTGCCCTGACTGTGCCGTGCACCTATTTATTTACATTTCAAGATTGGCAGATATACATGTGTTTTCCATTTTCTTTTAGAGTGTTACATATGCAGTCCTTGATTTTCCAATCTATCTCCCCAAATGAGGTCTGACCAAAAATAAAAGATTGGTACTATCACTTCCCTTGACCTAGACACAGTGGTCCTGGTGATGCAGCCTAGAACTGCATTGGCTTTTTTGGCTGCCATGATTCACTGTTGACGAAACAAGAATGTGCAGAAGAAGAATGAATACAGGAATGATATACAACAGGGGACGGAATGGAATAGTGGTTAGAGTTATTGTGCCAGTTAAAAAAGCTACTTAGAGGTGAAAGCTCTGTTACACTTGTAGGTACATACTTTTAAAACTGATTGGACAATACAGTATATACTTTTAAAACAACTCAAAATCCATTTTCTTGCAATTTCTTGCAATGTATTTGTTTTTATTTTCTTTTTAAAATTGCATTCAGTAACTGAGTCAGATCAATTTTTATGGTTATAAAGTTGATTTACTATTTTATCTTTGAAAGGTAGTGAGGAAGAATCTATGATGGATGGGGCTCCAGTATAATCAATTAATTATAAACAAAGATAAAAAGGCGATGTTATTAACTAGGGAATGGTAACAGATTACACATCAGAAAATGTGCCTCCCAATAGAACAGCAAAACTAATTCAGAAACCTGAAAGGAGAGTTTGTGATCTATTTCCCACCGTGTAATGATATTCAGAGAGGAAGGTTAAAAAAAAAACACCCAAAGATCAGGGACTTCTTCTGATATAGCATTAGTCTACACCTTCATTTGTTTGGCACAATAAGTGGGTTTGTGATATGTGGCACTTTTATTGTATGACTTAGAACGTTGCACAAGTATATAAGGCAGAGCCCTCCTAAATGAGATCAAGGGGCTATCTAGTTCTGCATTCTGTTTCCTCCAGAGGTCTAATTAGAGGTTAATTAGAAGCCCTCAAGCAGGACAGGACAGGACAGGACAGGAGCCTGCTTCTGCTCTTTCTTCCAGGAACTGGTATTTCCAGGAATGGTAATTCACAGGAACTGGTATTTGGAGACATGCATCTTTTGATACGCATACATTCTTCCATTAAGAACTGAAGTGTCCCTTTTAAATTAGTCCTTTTTTCTTTTTCTTTTTTTTTTCTTTTTCTTTCTTTCTTTCTTTTTTTTTTTTTTTTTTGCAGGGGGCAACAACACAGTTTTTAGCTTAAAACTAGCTTAAAACATGGTTACAACTGTGTGTACTAGACTGACCAATTCCCCCTTCCCTTATTTGAGCTTTTTTTTTAAAAAAAAAAAATCCTCCTGGCATCCTTATTGACCTTCTATTTCTCCCCTATATTTTTGAAGGTCTGACAATGTCAAGGGCAAGCAAGTTGCCTCATAGAGGGAAACTGTGAAGGCTATGTGTGTGTGTAGATTATCAGATGGGAACAAAAAAAAGCATTCCCATCCCACAGTCTCTTTTCCCGGCCCTGTCCTGGCACAGTAACTAAAACTTTCACACCTACCTTGTTTATGCTTGCTGGGCTGCCCAGGAGTTGACGGTGCTCTAATAGAGCACCTTTCACTTCCTGGATTGTAATTCCAACAGCTCTCATAAGAAGACAAGAGCCCAGGAAATTCTAAAATCAGTCCAGGCTGGGGGTGATCTGGGGGCTCAGCTTCCTCATTCCCTCCTGTTCTCCTTCACCCGGCCTCGCCCTTGCCTTCCCCTCTCCCACTTTCACAATCTGGGTGGTGACCTGGGGGCTTTTGGCTCAGCTCCCACGCTCCCTCCCTCCTTCCCTCGCTTCTCCTTCACCTGCCTGCCCCCTTGCCTCCCCCCTCTGCTTTCATGATCTGGGGCAATCTGGGTGGTAATCTGGGCGATGACCTGGCGGCTCAGCTCAGCTCCCACATTCCCTCCCTTCCTCTTTCCTTTCCTCCTCTTCTCCTTCACCCAGCTGCCCCCTTGCCTTGCCTTGCCTTCCCCTTTCCCCCTTTCATGATCTGGGGGCAACCTGGGCAGTGACCTGGGCAGCATGAGGGAAATGGCAGGGGGGGGTCACTAAGGCCAGCAGGCAGGCTGAATAGGGTGGCTTGGCAGGGCCAGACCCTGTGTGGGTCAAAATTAAAAAATAAAAAGCCTAGAAAAAGTGACAGCAAGCACAAAAACTATTGGAAGTGTTTAAAAATGCAGGGTTCCAATGTCCCCTGTCAAACACGAGAGCATATTGCAAATGCTCCCTCCTCACTGCACTTCACTCCTGGGAAGTACAGCCAGTTAGCAGAGTACACACATGCAGCAGTGTTAGCGCAATAATCTTAGCATACATGAAAAAAATAGATTGCTTATAAATAACCAACAATCTTTTCTGACCCAAGTTACTTGTTTAGCCAAATAATCACTCAAGATTCATAAAAGTAGCTTAAAAAGTACAAAAACGTATTTACTCACATATTCAGAGCATTACACGTGGCAGAACTTCAGTACAGCTTCAAAGTAGACTAAAACTACTTAAAAATGACTAAGAACTACATCATAACAAAAGAATATGCAGGACTCCCTGAGAGGGAGGTCCTCTCTCTCTCAAAACATGGCGAAGAGTGGGGAAGAAGTAAAGACCTCGTGGCTGGCTTCTAGACAAAGGAGGAAGACTTAGACACTCCCCTTTCCCTAGAAGCCCAATAGCAAAACATTAGGAAGTTACATCAACACATACTGTTTGACTTCTCAGTTACCCCTTCAATAGCAAAACATTTCCACTTATTGGATTACAAACTATATATCCCAATAAAAACACATTTAAACCTTTACAAGTAACCCAGGGAGTGTGTCACTTACCGATGTCCCAGTCTCAAAGCATGGACCTCCCACTGATGCTGGCATTGTGCCAGCATAATGGGGCACCTTTTCACAAGCTGTTAATTCCATCACAGAAACAGAACAGGGGGAACAATTTACAGCTTAGCCTGTGAATAAAAAGAAGCACCGGTGGAATGGCAGCAGAACGGGAGCATAACAAGAATGGAACAACGTTGTCTGAAACCGAAGCCCTTTAGTGATCTTTTGGTGTTTGTGTAATGCCATATTTAGAGTGTCTGATAATCCCGTGTGTGTGTATTATCAAAAGGCAAGACAGGAAAGTCCTGCCAGCTTGAGGTGTGTGTTTGCATTTATGTCAGAGAGTGGGGATTGTATGCCTGTGAGGGAGGGAAGTGTATGTTTGCATGTCCCTGTAAAGGTGGGAGGATGGGATATGTGCGTGCTTTTGCATCTCCGTATATAAAAGGCTTTTATTTCTGTAGAGATGAGTCTGTTTTGTTAAGATATCTGTAATAGTTCTTTCAGTTTTTTTAAAAGTTCGTAGTGGTGCTTAGGGTCTTTTTAGAATAGTTTTTGTTGTTCTTGTTGTTGCTATTTAAGTTCCCTGGATGGTGTATACATACACAAGCATACAAAGCCAATCAAAATATTTAAAGATGTAATCCTATACCAATGAACATTTGCTGGAGTTAAACCATGCTGCTAAAAATGCACAAAATTTGTCACAACTAAATCACCCTTAAACTCATAGCCAAAAGTTGGTCACCCTAGTGTGTATGTTTAAAGATGTACTTTCTTTGTTATGAATCTCCCATTTTTCAACCTCATGGGTAGACCATTGTATTTTTTACCAGTATGAAAGAGCAAGAAAACCCCTTTTCTCTTCACATCTCCTACATTATTCATAACTATGAATCTCTTATGTTTCCTTTTAATATCTTATTTTTTCTAAACTAAGAAGCTGCAGGCATTATAAACTTTTCTCAGGAATTGCTGCAGGATCTGATAATTTTAACTGCTCTTTCCATCTTATGTCCAGTTCCTAAAATACGGTTTTGACTTGTAGATAGCATGCCAAATGTGTGGTCACATAGATGTGTATAAATTTGTATAAATGTTAATATAAAGGAATTATGATATTGACAGTTTTATTTTTGATCTCTTTCCTCATGATCCATAGTATGGGATTTGACTTTTTCTCAGCTGCCACGGTTAAGCCACATTATTTTAAGTTCAAATACTTTTGTATTCCATGATAATGACATCAACCCACAAGCACATGCTTCCATCATCACTACTTCTACATTGGAAGGAAAGAAAATTGCTATATGGTTTCAATCCCATGGGGTGTTGTAAGAGGAAGATGAGAAAGCCAGGTTGAGGTTGGTGCACAGAGGAGACAGTAGCAAAACAATTCAAAGAAGCAGACAATTGAGATAGTCAGCACACAAACTGAGGTCAAATAATAGATCAGATTCCTACAAAGCTTTCAGTGGAGCCTGGAGTAGCTGGAAGATATCAGTGGAAAGACCCAAGTGCAGGTCTTTGCCAGGTTATCAGTTAATCAGGATTCTAAGGAATGCTGAAAGCAAGGAATGAAGTGGGTGAAAACTGAGTTGCTCTCAGCACTGGCCTCTCAGGCAAACATATGTATACAGCTGCAAATGGGAGATCTCACTCACCTGCAAATTCTTAAGAAAGTCTGTTCCTGCACTTTGTCTTAACCTGGCCCTTATGTCCTTTACCTTCCGATGGCCTCCCTATCTAAGGCTCTGGAGCATTTCTGCCATAGAGTCATATTCTGCTTTGGTTTCCAGTATCTAGGGAGAGTCTGACAGCTGGGGACTTTTCAGCTGGAGTAGCCATTATCCTGGCCCTCTTACTCTGCTAGTGGACATGAGAGAACCAACAGTTCATCATTCACTAGAATATTTGTGATAAAGACAGCTGCTTCTAGTACTGGTTAGATAGCATGTTTTTTAAACAGAGATGAGAGCACCAGACAAAACATCTTATCCTAAACAATTTCTTTCCTTTGTTCACTGTATGAAGGGAAATGTGTCCACTTAAATGACCTTCATGGGTCTCAGTGAAAGGAGGGAAGGGCAGAAAGGAATTGGGGTGCTGGGAGTAGAAGCATTATCACCATCTTTGGGACAAAAGAGGGGATGGGAAGATAGAATCAAGTTGAGAGTAGAAGATGTGAGTCCCACTGCATATCACATACATTGCTAGAGCTGTTCTTGTACTGGAGCACAAAAGCACAAGGCACCCTTTAATGCTCAGTTTTCCCCACATGCATAAGGAATTTATCATAAGATGTATATCTATTGAACTTGACGGCTGTCAGATGCAAATCTCTTTAACTTCCTCATACACATTTAGGCAATCAGTTTTATTGCAGGAGGGAGGGCCCACAGCTCTCAGCAGGACATACACCTGACGTGTTTAAATTACATAAATATGTATCTTCCAGCTGCTTTCCGGCAAACTTCTCAAGAACATGTGTGTTGGAAAGAAGCATGAAAAGTGGTCCTTAGCACTGAACTATAAAAGTGCTATGTAAGTTATTCATAACAGCTTAGGTCATTTTATGGGCAGACATGTGAATACCTTTCAACAAATATGAAGATGCGCCCAGAAACAGTCAGGTGTTAGTATTCCTGATGTTTGATTATCCTTCATGCTTTGATTGATGTTCCACAGCCACATTTATTATAGGAGTTGCTTGATAGCTTCTACTTGACTATGAGGAAAGAATAACAAATTACCAAGAATGTATTGGTTAACATGTGTAACACTTAGTTTTTGACGCATAGAACAGCCTGTGTTCTTCTACACTTGTTGAGAAAAAAAATTACATGGCTTAGTAAAGCTAGTTTTGATCACAATGTGAAAAGAACTTCAGCTGTTCCATCTCCTTAATTGGATTTGTAATGCATTTGTAAATGGAGCAGTACCTTTCGCTCTGCTACAAGAATATGCCAAGGTTTAAAAACAATACAGCAGAATGCATTTACAGAATGCACTGAATGTTGTCAGGGGACATTTGAACATTTCCTATGGGGAATGTTAAACAATGCTTATTTGTGTGAGGAGGCTAAAAGGATAGGCCTGGGAGGGTACAATTCATTCTCATCCTGCTCAATCACAGCATTCAAATACATGTTTTATATTAAAGATTATTATCATTGTGTGCATTGAGATGAATGACTTCTGGAAAGCAACTTCTAGCCAGGAGAAGAGGGTATATTTTTTCCCCTCTCCAGAACAAGGCAAGCATGCTTATCAAGAATCAAAATACAGCAGGCTAGTCTCTCTGGCTTTTCTTCGCAAACAAAGATTCAGGAAGCACTCATCCCGCACTTTCTGCAACCGCGCTGATGACTGAAAAGGCCAATCCAAGATAAATGTGTTCAGTTGCAGAAAGCATAGCAGAAGGTCTCCTTGGCTGATGTTTCCGGGTTGTGATTCTTTCTGCGTTGTCATTTCTCTTCAAGCGTGAGCTCTCAAATAAGACTGCAGCACTGTGGATAGGCTGTTTCCATGCCTCCCGATGTGAAGCCATGGCAGACCATTGTTGGTGATCAATTTGGCCGAGCCTGAGATGTTGTTTCAGGGAGTCTTTGTATTGCTTTTTTGGAGCACCCCTCTTACGCTGACCTGTGTCGAGATCACCATAGAGTACTATTTTTGGGAGGCGATGGTCCTCCATCCTAGAAACATGCCCTGCCCAGCGCAGCTATGTTCTCAATATCATGGCCTCAATGCTGGTGATCCCTGCTTGCTCAAGGAGAGCAACATTCGTCACATAGTCAGTCCAGTGTATATTTAGGATTGTCCGTACACAGTGCTGATGAAAGCGTTCGAGGAGTCGTAAGTGGTGGCAATAGGTGATCCATGTTTCAGACCCGTAAAGGAGAATAGAGAGTACAACGGCTCTATACACACTGGGTTTTGTGCTTCACCTCAGGTGTTTGTTACTCCAGACTCTTTTGTAAAGTCTTCCAAATGCACTATATGCCTTTGCTAATCTGTGATCGATCTCTTTGTCAATCTTGGCATCTGAGGAGATGATGCTTCCCAGGTAGGTGAACTGCTGAACAGACATAAGTATAGTTTTGCTTACGGCACTGTGGGGATGGTGGTGTTCGTCCTGTGGTGCAGGCTGGTAGAGAACTTCCGTTTTCTTCAGGTTGACTTCCAGCCCAAACAGCTCTGCAGCTGTTGCAAAGCAGGATCTTAGGTGCTGCAGAGCTGCTTCTGTGTGGGCAACAAGGGCAGCATCATCAGCGAAGAGCAGCTCACGGACTAGATAGTTTAGAGTCTTAGTGCGAGCCCTCGGATGGCTTAAGTTAAGCAAGCTACCATCAACACTGTAATGTACAGAGGATAGCTTCAATTAAGATGAATGTCCTTCCTAAAATGTTATATCTTTTTCAGAACATCCCTATTATAATAAATGAGAGGGTATTCAAAAGATGGAATCAAGACTTAACAAGATATATCTGGCAAGGCAAAAAGCCAAGGATTAAATACAAGTTACTAACAGAAGCAAAGGAAAGGGGCGGCTTTGCATTACCAAATTTGCAAATTTATTACCATGCATGCGCAATAACGTGGGTATTAGAATGGATATCATTAGAGAATTCAAGATTGCTGGCATTAGAGGGCTTTAATGCAAGGTACGGTTGGCATGCCTACATTTGGCACAATAAAGCGAAAGTTCATAAGGAATTCGTACATCATTATGTGAGGAGGGCCCTGCTGGGAATTTGGATAAAATATAAAAGGAAGCTCTGTCTTAAAATACCCTTATGGTTATCTAATCATGAGGCATACTTCAAAAGAGAAGACTTGTTTAAGGGAAGATGGTTATTGTATAAAGATCTGTTAAAGAAAATAGGAAATAAGTATATAATGAAGTCTCAAGAGGAACTCCAGAGGGAAAATATTAGGTGCCACTGGTTTCTATACAGGCAGTTGAAGGAGAAATTAAATATTGATCAGAAGCTGGAAGGAATAGAAACAGAAAGCACAGAATTTGATAGAGTGTTACAAGGGGGGAGGAGAAAGATCTTGTCAAAGATTTACAAGATATTATTAAAGCTAGATCAAGAACAAGAGGTCATTAAAACATATATGTTGAAATGGGCAAGTAGTTGTGGTTATGAAATACCCCTGGTACAATGGGAAAGAGTATGGAAAAATTTGACTTTCACAAGGAGTAATAACATAAGAGAGAACACGTATAAAATGTTGACCAGATGGCACCTAACACCGGAGAGGTTAGCCAAAATTTATAAAAACATGAAAAATCAGTGTTGGAAGTGTCAGAAAGCCATTGGGACATACTATCACAGCTGGTGGAAATGTGAGAAAATACAGAAATATTGGAAGAAAATCCACCAAATAATCACAAAATTATTAGATGCAGACTTTCCGTGTGACCCAGAGATATATTTATTAAATATGCTAGAAAAAATAGATGCACAAGTACAAAAAAAGTATTGGAAAGTTTTATTGTATATGTTCTCAGCCGCAAGAATAGTCTACGCAAAATATTGGAAGACTCAGAAAATACCACTGATAGAGGAATGGGTATTAAAACTCAAAGATATGTATGAGATGGAAAGACTAACAATTATGCTAGATGACAAAAAAACATTTAAAGATTTGGAAGCCTGGGTGATTCTAAACCCACTCTTGAAAGAAAGATGCGGAGAAGAGGCAAAAATAGATATAGAAGAATCAGTTTAAGGAATAAACAAATAAAATGAAATTATAAATGGCAAAAGTAACAGAAAACAGAAAGAATAAAGAAAGGGAATTTCTGAAGGGGGTAGCGAAGTATGGGAAAAAACCAAAATGGAATAGAAGGGGAAAAAAGGAAGTTTTAGAGATACAGAATGGAAGAGAAAGAGAGTAAATGTAGGGTGTTTAATGGGTGAGAGTAAATGTGGGTAATTAAGGGGATGGGGGGGTGGGGAGGGAGAGGGGTATATGTAAATTTGGAATATGTGAATGTATGGCGATTGGTGGATATGGGAATGTGATGTTTTGTGTTGTTTTAGGATTTAATGGTGTAAGATAATTTCTAATAAAAATTATTTAAAAAAAAACAAAAAAAAAAACACTGTAATGTACAGTTGTCCCTTCACATTCGCTGGGGTTTGGTTCCAGGACCCCCCGTGAATACCCAAATCCGTGAATACTCAAGTCCCATTATATGCAATGGCAGAACAAAATGGTGTCCCTTATATAAGATGGCAAAATCAAGGTTTGCTATTAGGATTGTTATTTTTTTAAAGAATATTTTTCAAGCCGTGAATACTCAAATCCGTGAATGTCAAATCCGTGAATGTGGAGGGACAACTGTATATAGATGCCGTCGTCTTCAAGCTCTGCTATAGCCCTTTGGAGCATCATGCTGAAGAAGATTGTAAATAAAGTTTGAGCAAGAACACACCCTTGCTTCACTCCATTAGTTATTAGAAAGGGCTCTGAAGGAGCATCGCCATATCTGACTTGACCATGCTGGCCCTTATGTAGCAAGATAATTATTTTAAGGAATTTGGGGGGGGGGGACATCCTAGTCTTTTCAGGATCTGCCACAGACCTTTTCTTCTCACAGTATAGTCCTTCCTGAATCTTGTTTTGCAAAGAAGAGCCAGAGAGAGAGAGATACCACTGATGCTTAGTAGAAAGTGTGTCTGCCTTGCAGCCAACTAACTGAACACATACACATCATTGATCAAATACTGAAGGGGGAATGCCTTAGATCTGGAAGAAAATGCAAATTATGTTAAGTACTGTTGATCCATACCTAGCTATAATGCTGAAGATAAAGGCAAACCAAAATGCTAACAGACCTTTGGAGCAGTATATCAAGTCAGAAAGATTGGATGGTGAGAATGCCCATGAATAAGACAACAATTTAGAAAAAATAAAATAAAAACAAAACTCCTTCAAAATTATTTACAGTATATTGTAATTCATACCTTTTGTTTAACCTTGTCCCTAAAAATTGTAAGCAAAATTTAAGTAGTAGAATAAAAATTAATAGGAAGTTAAATATCCTGAAGGAGAGCACTATGGACACCATGAACTGACAAAAAGACCAATTAATGGGCCTACAGTGGGAGACCTGAGAGGGCTGCACTGCCTGCCATACCCACTCTGGCAAAATAAAAATAGAAATTAAAAAAAAAGTTTTCCCCAGTGGCTCCCAACACTCTCTAGAGAACACAGGAACATTTTAACCATGTTTTTTAGGCCTTTCTGGGCCATTTTAGGCCCAAGAGAGACCTTTTTAAAGAACAGGAAGTGAGTAGAAGTCACTCCTATTCACTCCCTGTTTCAATGAAGGCCTCTCTTGGGCCTCAATTGGCCCAGGAGGACCCAAAATGTGGTAGAAATGCCCTTTACACCTCCTACAGAACATTTGGGGAAAACAGTTATAAAACATTTTCAACAAAATATTGTTTGACTCTTAAAGGCTTCCAAATATGGTGTAAGTCTCCTCATAGATGGAATTTGGGAATATTTTGGAACCAAAACAAATGCTCCCTTTGGGCCCTGGAGGCCAAAGAAACTGCACAGGCTGCACTTGGTCCATTGATGTCCTACAGTAAATCAAGCCCAAGCACTTCCTAGAAGCCAAAATGATTAAATTGGGGCAATCACTATAACTGACTGGAAGAGATGACAATACTCAGAAAAATGAAATAACAGATGGATTAATTTAATAAAGAAATCCATGGTCCAAGTTTGTAATACCTGAGCAGGGCTATTGATGATGGTGGCTCATGGAGGTCTCTATTTATAGATCACTCAAAGTGGAAGCCAATTTGCTACAACAAATATTTATGAGTATCCTAGTAGTATGTCCCAAGCTCACCCCACTTCCTTTCTCATGAAAGGAAACTATGGAACAAAACTCATGTGAGATGAATGAAGAGGAATATTGCCAGGACTTAAAAATATTGTTTTCAGCCCATCCACACCACAACCCAAAGGCATTATCTGCAGGCAAATAAAATGAAAATAAGAATGTTTGTTGAGAGACAAAAAGAGACAAGAAAAGCATTTCCGTTAAACTAGCTATACCTGTTAAACTAGCATTTCTATTAAACTAGCATAACATACACCATTATCTACATATATAAAATGTTTTGGTAGGTTTCCATTCCTACTCTGCTCCTTGGCCACTTAGGAAACATATCAAGAGTATGATTATTTGATGCATTAATATGTAACCTTCCAAATCAACTATAATGGCTAGTTTTATGCTGAGAGCCCCTCCACCACTGCCATGCAACAGCACATGCACACACACCACTACACAGACCATGTGCATGAGGACATGAGATCCCCTCCACTGCCACCGCCATGCATAAAAATACACACACACACACTACAGAGACATACACACCGCATACTACAGCACTCCCACACTACATATACACCCCATGCTACACCCCACACCACACACACATGTCCCCCACGCTACACATACACTCACACCATACATTCCAGGAGGTGAAAGCCCACCCCGCCCCAGATACAAACAGCAAAGAAGGCCCCAGGCCCAGCTACAGAGAGCACCGAAGACCCCAGGTCCCTGGTCTAGCTGCAGAGAACAAAATGCCCCAGGCCCCTAGGCCCAGCTACAGACAGCCCAGAAGACCCCAAGCCCCTAGGCCCAGCTACAGATAGTCCAGAAGGCCTGAGGCACCAAGGCCAAGCTAAAGATTGGACAGAAGGCCCCAGGCCCAGAGTTCCGGTGAAGATGGCGGAGTGAACGGACGTGTCAGGAAAATGCTGTGCTGACACTTCCACACAACGAGGTGTGAATCCACAGTTCAAATAAAGAACGAGTGGAGCAAAGTACCCCTGGGGAAAAGGGGTCCAAAGGGGCTCAGTGGAGACCAGTTTGCCAGCCTGAGGTGTGTAGAGAAAAAGAAGGGGGGAGAAGGAGAGAAAACAACACTCTACACTCAGTTGAAAGGCTGATTCCTATTATTCTTTTAAATTATATGTCTATAAAACAACAATAAAAATATTTTTTTTAAAAGCCCCAGGCCCTTCGGCCCAGTTACAGACAGCCCAGAAGGCCCCAGGCCCCTAGGACCAGCTACAGACAGCACAGAAGGCCCCAGGCCCCTAGGACCAGCTGCAGACAACCCAGAAGGGCCCTGAGCCCCTAGGCTCAGCTGCAGACAGCCCAGAAGGCCCCAGACCCCTAGGCCCAGCTACAGCAGCACAAAAGGCTCCTGGCCCAACTACAGAGAGCACAGAAAGCTCCAGGCCCCTAGTCTAGCTACAGAGAGCAGAGAAGGCCCCTAGTCTAGCTACAGAGAGCAGAGAAGACCCCAAGCCCAGATACAGACAGCACAAAAAGCCTCAGGTCCCTAGGCCCAGCTACAGCAGCACAGAATGCCCCTGGCCCAACCACAGAGAGCACACAAGGCCCCAAGGCCCTGGTCTAGCTAGAAAGAACACAGAAGGCCCAAGGCCCCTAGGCCAAGCTAAAGCAGCACAGATGGCCCCAGGCCCCCAGCCCAGCTACAGACAGCACAGAAGGTCCCTGGCCCCAAGGCCCAGCTACAAATAGCACAGAAGGTCCCTGTCCCCAGGCCCAGTTACAGACAGCACAGAAGGCCCAAGGTCCCAACCCAAAAGCAAGACACAGCTACAAACTGACCAGAAAGGCATATTGTGGTGACCAAGACTGTGGGCTGAATGCCGCTCTTAAATAGCAGTTCCCCTGGCTGTGTCAGGTGTGCTGCATGATTGTAGCTGGCTGTGTATGATAGCTGGGCCCTGGTTCTTCCAAGACTCCCACAGCCAGGGCCTAAGTCTGCAAAAAGGCTGTGTTGGCTGCTACAGCCAGGGGCCTAGTCCTGTGAAGAGAGGCAGATCCTGACACCCAAGCAGCCAATTAGCACACTGAAAACAGCAACATGCCCAAGAGAATTATATATAGATACCCAATTTGAGATTCCCCCACCACCACTATATATACAAACCTGGATAGTAAGACTCCAAAGTATCCATGAAAGTGGTGGACCCATGAGTTCAGTAGTGAATTATAGGTGGATAAGCAGCAAAAGTGACCAAAGCTAACAGAGTAAGACCGGTTTAAAAAAAAAATGGGGGAAATTACACCATACCATCTCATAGGCCAAAGATGGAAGCAAGTGCTGCTGTCAGAAACTGGTAACATATTTTCAACATTGCTCCCAAGATTTAACTTTTGGTTTTTTTCAGTGGCCAAGGAGCAGAGTGGGTTCATTTCCTACCTTTTAGGTGATTTCCTTGTCATACACAATCAAGTGTTTTGCTTGCCAGTGATTTATTTTAGCAAGTATATTGAACAATTCAACTCCCATATCCATGGATTCAGTATCCACGGTTTCACTTACTCACATCAGGGGGAAAAATGTTCTCTCTAGGCATTTCTAGATCTTTCATTGTTATTCTATGGTCAACGTCTGGCATTCATCACATTGAAAATAATTGGGTTCCCCAGGGTGGTGTCTTGGAATGTAACCCCTATGAATACAGGGGTCAACCTGTATTAATATAGGATGAGATTCTATAGATGTAACTTAGACAACTAAGTTCCACTGTCGTAGCTACAAAATAAATATTAAATAATGTATTTCAGCTGGGTAGGCAGTATGATTAACCCATCCTACCTCAGATTTCAAGATTACTCTAGCATTCAGCTGGTTACTATTATTGGGTTCTGAGAAGTATTTTCTTCTGATGCCAACCAGGTTGGCAATTATTATAATGTCAGTCATGTGGGTTCCAGCTTTCCTGGAGCATGTCTTTGGTGTGTATTGTGTGCCTTTCAATGTTTATTATACACAATTATATATTCCCAGTTCTTTGGCAATTATGGATCTGGGGGCCAGATTAAGGCCCATGGTTTATGTAGTGAAAATGTCATAACTAGAATCATAGAGTTGGGAGAGACCACAATGGCCTTCTAGTCCAACCTCCTGCCATGCAGGAATATACAATCAAAACACCCCTGACAGATGGCCAGCCTCTGTTTAAAAACCTCCAAAGAAGGAGACTCCACCACACACACCAGCATATTCCACACCAAAAGGTTCTTCCAAATGTTCAGGCAGAATCTCTTTTCCTGTAGTTTGAGTCCATTGCTCTGTGTCCTAGTCTCTGCAGCAGCAGAAAACAAGCTTGCTAGGAGAAGTGGAGTCAGCAGATTTTGGGGCAACTGCTGGACAATAAGAACTACACCAAAATAAGAACTATCTCCTAGGATAGCATGGATTACCAGGTGAATTTATAAGGCTTGGGTGACTTTAACTTTGCCAAATTAACTTTATCTAGATAAGTTTACCTGGTTAAGTTTAAATATGTCTTATTTTGACATTGAATATTCTCTTTAATTATGTTGATATGTTATTACTATAACTTTGTTAATTAGCTGTATAAAAACCCTGTTAACAAATAATAATAAAGTAAGATTTTAGAGCTAAAAGTAGCACAGTAATGTTTATAAATAAGTATGTGGTGCTATCATTCATACTAATGCTGCAGAAGTTGATCACATACTGTGGCAAGGTGTCTGGGTTTAAAATCAATTACACCTAGTCAGAAATCATTGTACCAGTCAATGAACTTCATAAAATAAGAAGACTATAAAATCCTTGTTTAAGAACAAATGGATAGGAAGAGTGTGGAAACATCTTGGGGTACACATTATACTTAACAGCATGGACCTTGTCCAAAATAATCATAGTGAGTTGATGGATTTCATCCAAAAGTAGTTTTAAAAATGGGGTAAACTGAACATATCAAACCTGATGATAATACAGGCACTCAAAATGATTGCTTTACCCAAGCTGTTATTTTATATCCAGACAATATCAGTGGCAATTCCAAAGAAAATTCTCAGGAAAAGGCAACTGCTTTTTGACTAATTTATTAGGAACAGCCACAGAGCAAAGGTAGTATGCTCTGCTTCCTGGGTCGAGTGCCAGAGGGAAAATGAACATTCCACCCTCCCGTAGTGCAGTGAAGCATACCAGCTGGGGAAACACCCTGTCATACTCAGTGGCTTGTCATAGACTCTAGGACCTAGATAATATGTATAGTAAGACTGTGTCCTAGAGCAGGAGTGGGCAACTACGTGTGGGCCAGGGAGAAATTTATCCCCCAGCCCTCCCTGCAGACTACTCCCTCCCTCCCCAGTGAGCAAGACCAAATATAACCATTTTTCTCTTCAGTCCTTCTCAAAATAGTGTCAGAAAGTAATGTGACATCACTTCCTGTTACTATTTTAAGAAGGAACTACAAACAGCAATATTGGGGGCAGTGTGAGATTCTGGGGTGCTTATGGGCTGGGGGTATTTTTATATGTTTTCATGTGGGGGAGGGGCTTTCTACATGGCTGAAGAACAAAATTTGTCCAAAAATTTCTCCAAGAATTTTTAAAATAATTGGTTGTGGGGAGGGCTTTGGGAGAGTGGGGATGGGCTCCAGGGGCCAGAAGCTGCACTATGCCCACCCTTGTCCTAGAGCAAAACACTTTGGAGAGGTAGTATTTGCAAACCACACACCTTTATGGAGAATCCCTATTTAAGCTTCTGGTGGGGATAGGTGGAGGAAATGTGTGTGTGTGTTTCTGTGAGTGTGTGTGTGACGATTATTATTGATGATGATGATGATGATGGATACACTTTTTTTCTCCCTTAGCACTTAGATCAAGGAGGCTTGCAAAAATGAAAACATTCAGATAAAAGCAAACTTTTTTTTAATGTTCTACAAGGGCAATCCTTCCAAACTAAATGATATGGGCAATCCACATAGTATCCTTTAATCTATAACATAGATTAGAAAACTGAAAGACTCCTGGGTCCAATTGATGGGACTGTTTTAGCATTGGTGCACTTGACAGTAATGCAACATATTTATTTCAGAGATGCTATTTCTTGAAAGAGCTGCTTGGCTGATGAGACTAGAAAAGGAAACTAATATACTATATGCTCCAAGGTAGGAGGGATATGGGAGGGAGGCATTAGGTGAAGACAAAGAAAGTGGAATTCCTTTCTGTAACATTTGCTTTCTAACAATATAATAGAAGGACCGGCTCTGTGGTAGCCTTACCTGGTAAACTGCACTCATAAGAAAAAACTTGATACTGGGGAAAGTGTGGTATAGAGACACGAGCTACAACAATAAAGCTCTGTCAAACATACCTCCCCCACCCCTGGCTGGAAACAAAATGAAGACATCGTCATCCTGGTCCAAGAGGATGCCTTCTGCCTTGTGTTTCTACCTGCAAAACACAGCCAGATTGTGCCAACACACTCCCTCCCACCCTTGGCCATTAAATTGTTCTGGGGGCACACTGCAGCAGCAGACAGGCTGCACATACACACAAAGTCATTGCATGAAGGACATACTCGATACATGCATCCACATTGACTTTAAAAGGACATATACAGGTGGAATGGAAGTTTACACATGTGCACCTCACCAACAGGATTCTGGCCACACTTTAGTATAATGTAGGGTGGTCTTGGCCTTGGCCAGTGGTGTTTTGGACTTCACCTTCCTGAAGCTCCAACTCTCTTGGCTGATGATCAGAGATGCTGAAAGCTGAATTTCAAAGCATCTCAGTGATCAAAGATTGAAAACCACTGTCCTAGAATACATTATATTGTATGTACATACTTAAATGTTTTAAGTCTGTAACAGTTTAAATAGTACCACTGAAGCTTACTGTGGGTTTACTGGATAATTTTGATTAGAACTTGGAATGTTTTCCACCTCTCCTTGACTATCCAGAATCCCCCAGACCAGCATGGCCAGCATCCATCAGGGTTGGGAGTATTCTGGGAACTGTAGTCTGAACAAGTAACTTTTTCAAGCTCTGATTTTTGAGAGTGAAGAGATCACAACCGTATTCAGTGATTTATATGTTTACTGTTTATAGCAGCAAAGCTTCAGTTAGCCTCACCTTGGAGATGTCATGCCTTACTGTCTCTTAAGATAAGATTTGGGAAAAGTTAAAGGAGATGTAATAATGGTCATTTGCACTTTAAAGTTCATTTTTGTGAAAGTAAGGGCTTATCTATATTGGCCAGAATACTCTACCTTCCAGCTATTCTATCCCCAGAGTGTTCCCAGATACAGACCCTGTGTTTCCATACAGACCCATCCAGGTTTTGCCACATAACATGGGTTTTCCAGCAGGTTATTTTAAAGTGTTTTAAATGGGTTTACCCCAGCTTCATCAGGACTGTCCCAAGGTGAATCGGGGCAAGAGCCTATATCATTTGGACAGCATAGCTCTAAGACAGGAGGGGAGGAAGCCAGGGTAAATTTCCTGTCTAGACAAGTCCTCGGTTGTCATGCCTTATCTACATGAGCTCAAATTAAGCCATGTAGAAGTACAAGGGATGCAGAAGGGGGGATTTCAAAAAAACAGAAGAGGGCTCCCCTTCCAAGAAATAAAGGTGAAGTGAGTGAAGACCCTATGCAGGCACCACTCCTTAAACTTGCCTACAATGCTTCAACCGCAAAGTGCAAACTAATCTCCACGCAAAGGAACAGAGGGAAAAGGAGAAGATAACACTCCAACTGAGGGGCACTTTTATATGATTTATAAATAGCTTGTCCTTATTTAAAATGTATTCTTAGAAAGTAATGGACTATTGAAAACACTGGTTGAGAATTATAAAACTCAATGTTTAAAGTATTGTTGTCATGACATGCAGAAATAGGATACATATATATCTTTTTGGCTTGTCCACTGTAAACCTGGGAAATTTAAATAGGCAGTTTTATCTTGGTTGTTGTGTTAGTGATATTTCTCTCTCTCTCTGGCTTTTCTTCGCAAACGAAGATTCAGGAAGGACTCATCCCGTGCTTTATGCAAGCGTGCTGATGACTAAAAGGGCCAATCTGAGATAAACAAGTCTGGTTGCAGAAAGCACAGCAGAAGGTCTCCTTGGGTGATGTTTCCAGGTTGTGATTCTTTCTGCGTTGTCGTTTCTCTTCAAGACTTGTTCGGCATGAGTTCTCAAATAAGGCTGCAGCATTGTGGATAGTGCATCTCCATGCCTCCTGATGTGAGGCCAGGGTGGACCATTGTTGCTGATCTACTTGGCTGAGCCTGAGATGTTGTTTCAGGAGTTCTTGTACCATTTTTTTTTTTGGAGCGCCCCTCTTATGCTGACCTGTGGTGAGTTCACCGTAGAGTACTATTTTTGGGAGGCAATGGTCCTCCATCCTAGAAATGTGCCCTGCCCAACACAGCTGTGTTCTCAATATCATGGCCTCAATGCTGGTGATCCCTGCTTGCTCAAGGACAGCAACATTTGTCACATAGTCAGCCCAGTGTCTATTTAGGATTGTGCATAGACAGCGCTAATGAAAGCGTTCAAGGAGTCGTAGGTGGTGATGATAGGTGACCCATGTTTCAGATCCATAAAGGAGAATAGACAGTACAATGGCTCTATACACACTAAAATCCTCTTAACTTTTGCATATAAAGAATCTATAATCAAAGGTAGCTACTGCCACAGCCTCAGAATCATGTATCCCTTCTCTTCTAAGAGAGAACAATATTTTCTACTGTATTTCCAAGATTTAACCTTTGTTGTTCTTAGAAAAGCCTTCTGTGTGGGCAACAAGGCCAGCATCATACTATATATTACAATAATACCAGAAATAAAAATCAAACTTGGAAAAAAGAGAGAAAGAAATAATGTGAAAGCTCCCCACCCCCCCGGATCTTGCCAAAAGATGTCATGGGTGAAGGGGTATGTAGAAATCACTGCCCTTATGATAAATCTACAAGAAATCCATGCTGATTTTCAGATTTGCGCTAATAACACAGCAGGACCCTTGTATCCACTAAGTCATTACCCACTGATTCAATTATCCACAGAACACAAAACAGCACATCTTGCATAGAGTCTTCCTAAAAAATGTGTTCTCTCTAACCAATTTCTAGGTCCTCCAAGGCAACTCTATGGTATTTTATACCAGAAGTCCCATTATTTTCAAAGGTGTTTGCCATTATCCGTGGTTTTCAGTATCCATGCCCCCCAGACCAATCCCCAGCAGATACAGAGGTCCTACTGTAACATATTTGAAATGTCTGTTCTTCCAAATTTGTTTCAGGTAAAGTAAGCTGGAAGAGGGAATGGGTGATAGATTTAATCACCTTCAAATTGGTATGAAGGTGAGAGCAAGAGTCACAAAATGGACAGCGAGCAGTCCACGTACACAAAGGATAATCTGCCAGACATCCCCCCTCCCTTGCTGAGCTGGCATTCCTTGCCCCATATAAGGTGAAATCCCATTTTTGCCCAAGGATTGGTTCAGGTACTGATAAGAAAGTTTCTGCAAGCTGTCTATCTGTTTCACCTAACAAAGGAAGCTTGTTCCTCTCTTTGGCATCCATATGGCCATATGAATATTTTCTCTGTTACTCTGTATCAGCAAATAAAGCAAGAATCCTTGATTGTCTGTTTCTCTGCCTGCATCTGTTTCCGTTTGAGAGTGGGGGTTGACAAAGGCCTGTATAGAGGCTGAAACATTCAAGTCTCAAACCTGAGACATATAAAGAAAAAAGGAAGCACCCCTGATCATGGGTAGAATTAATTTTCCTCACTACTCTTAGTGAGTAACTAGAAGTAATAGAAGAGAAACTGGGAAAGGAAGACAGGGGTAAAGTTCAGATGATGATGCTTCTAGTAAATGCTTTTCCAACCATTTAAGGACCGCTGATAATGCCACCTTATTCTGAATCCTTAGAAAATGGACCCCTTCAGGGAGAAAGGTGGCATATAAATAAAATAAAATAATAAATAAGTGCTTTACTGCTTTACTCAAAAACTTTCTTTATAGACCTGGGGAATACAGCAACATAGTTGTTTAGTCCTGAGCATTTTGGACAGCTTTTGGTTCAAACATTAGCTGCTGAAGATTTTTTAAAGCTATTATTCACACTTTCTCTCTTCACTTTGTTATATGTACAGTACTCACAGGAGACTTTGATTGTGTTTGTGGCCTGATAAAGACAAAATGTCTTCCATTACTTCCAACGCTTCCCTCAGGGCTAAGCTGCTGTCAGATTTATGTTTTTATCTTGTCTTATTGTCATCTGCAGACAAGGCAGCCATGTCAGTAACATTGTTCTTTTTCAGAACTGTCATTCTACTCATTCCTTGTGTCTTTGTCTCTTATAATTTATAATATGCTTTGCTTTTCTCACAGATATCTATGTGTTTTGTGTCTTAAGCTTCCAAGTTTTCATATTCATCACATATAGAGGTACACTGAGACCCTAACAAGGAAGTAGTGATTCCTTTAACAATAGTATATTCATTTAAATATGTTACCCTTTTTAATTAACCATTATAGATGGGGCCTAAGGTAGCTTACAAAAAGGTTAAAACAAGTCAGAGCTAAAAACCTGATGATAAACAAAGTTAAAGCATAATTAAGCACACTATCATATTAAAAACACCATTAGTTTTAAAGTATAAAATCATTTAAACACATTACAAAAAATATAAAAATACAGCATATGCAACTTACATTCTCTCCAACATTTCACAGATGAAAACCAGGAGGTGTGTGGCCAAGCAATATCAGAGTGTGATCAAAATGGCAGAAGTTATTAACGAGAAAGAACAAACAAGCTAAGAGAGGCTACCACAATTTGCTTTTGCCCACATCTACTTGAAAGGGCAAGATCCCACCTGCTCCTCTCCTGAGTTAATTGAGTACAAGCTACTTTTGTACTTTTAATTCAGTTAGTTAGCATCAGTTAAAGCAAGTGGGATAACAGAGGATTAATCAGGATTGTTTCTGGCAAATTGGGGCAGTTGGAGGGTATAAACCCATAAAAGAAGACTCTCCCATAACCAATGAATCATCAGATTGCTGTTAAATAGAAATGTCTTTACCTAACAGCAAGGTGGGGCGGGGGGAGAATTAGCCTAGTCTAGTATCTCATGACTATTTCTTATCCTGTTCCCAAGAACTATACCTTCAATGTACCTTCAATCGTAACGTATCTTCAATAGTAACTCACTGCCTCCCAGGGAGAACATCATGGCAAAGGAGAAACCAACTTGGCTTCATCTAGTGGCCAGAGAAGGAGCAGCTTCAGGGAGTTTGCTTTCTCCCCTCCCACGAAGCTCACCAGACAAAACATTCAGTTGCAGTTTCCTGGGGAATGGAGAGCTGGAGACCAGGACTATGGCTTCACCCATCATCATTCCAGTGTCCCAGGGCAGGGGGAGAAGTCCAATCTGCCCACATCCATTGGCCAGAGAAAGAGTTCCTTCCCCAAAGATAGCTTTCCTTCTCCATCTTCATTCTCTTTGCCTATTGAACTACTTTTCAATATATCTAGAAACTTGTATGCACTTTGTATGTCACTGGACTTTTTCAAATGGGGTAAAAAAAAAAACCGAGGAGGTGAGGAGAAGAACAGGGCTGTCGCGCTTACAGAGCCCCTTTTCAGACAGCCCCATCCTCCTCTCTCCTCCTCCCAAATTCCTCCTGACTTTCCACCATGCTGCAGGTGACACTTTTTATTGACAGAAAATCTCTGTCAATTAAAGTTGCACCCGCAGCACAGGGGAAGGTTGGGAGGAGGTCGGGAGGAGGATGGGACTATCTGAAAAGGATCTTTGTAAGCACGACAGCCCTGTTCTTCTTCCTACCTCCTCGGGGGTGGGTGGGTTGCACCCTGTTTTGGAAAAGTCCATTGTCATTGTTTTATTATTCCTCTTGACATTTGTGATTTACTTTTATTTTAGACAAAAATAGTGGTTTTAACATAGATTGCTTCTAACTTTTATCATGTAAAATTTATTGTAATTTTTTAAAACAACAGCAACAACAACAACAATGCTTGTACCAATTAGGGAGAAGGGTATTACTTGATCTAATATTACTTGATTCAAAATTTCCTAGTTTAAGGAACTGTTACTCTAAGAGGTGGGGATACATTAGAACCCCACCTGTGATGCCAAAATCTCCTGTAGTATCTGGGGGGATTATTAGCTCAAACAGGAGACCTGCGAGAGGCGGGTAACTTCAAGGATCTTTTCACCTATGTATACCATTACTAACTGTGGAGAAGGCTCCAGATAAAGTAAAACAAGGTATTTTATTGGAATAACATAAAAGGTAAACTAACATACACAACACACATGCTTAAGAACCATACAAGGCTGGTGGAAAGAGTAAGGCGGAAAGTTTCAATAGAGAGAGAGGTCTGGGAAGATAGGGTGATAGTTACCAGTCTCAAAGAGCAGTGAAAATACTCAGGCAACTGAGGGTGGCCCAGGAGGTTCTAATCCGGGGCATGCTGAGAAAGAGAGTGGCCAGGTCCATCCACAGTGGCACACTTTATCGGTGTTAGGGATCTAATATTTATACTTTATTTCATATCCTGAAGGGGTACTCTGGTTATGACTAAGCCTGGATGGCTTTCCCATGGGACAGACAAAAGGAACCAAAACTCAACTGATTGCTTTCTTTAAAACATTGATGGTCTTGAGATAAACTCATAAGGTTGGACAGGAGGGGATGTGAGGAGAGATTTCTGTAGGGTATAGATTAAGGAATGGTCACTTAATTGCTTGATTGAATTAGACTGGGAACACCCAAAGCTGGAAGAAAGGATTAACACACACTCCTCTAATAACTGGGTTAGCATAAACCCATTACTGGGGCTTCCTGCTCAACCCTAATGTGGGCTTTCTCACCATTTTAGCTCTAGACATGTCTCAGATCATTTTGACCTCCAACTGACCTCTAGTCAGCCTAAGCCAACCTGACCCCCAAAGTGTCCAATATTTCCCGTTATGAGATACCATGGGGAGGGGGTAGTAGGGCATACTAACAAACCAGTTATGCAACCCCTATTATAAAATTAACTATTATCCCAACTCAAAGGGTTCCTGGATGCAATAGAATATCTTGAACCATTTCAATCTGGTTTCAGGCCTGGCTATGGGACACAGACAGCTTTGGTCATCTTTGGTATGTACACCTTGTGTGTGAAATATGTCACCCAGTTGCTCCATTTTTTTTAATAGTTAACCATGTTTAAAAAATATTGTTCATAATAAATATATTTTTTTAAATAATGCTACATTGGTGGTACAATAATATGCACGTTCAGCCAGAAGTGTTATTGTGTTCACTAGAGCTTATACCTTCATAAATATACTTTAGGACTGCAGCCTGAAGCCATAATTAGTTGTTTCTAATATAGCTGTAATCCTTGCACATTGATAGTAGGCTGCCTCTCTACTTAGTCCTCTCTCTGAAGTGTTAGATTAGTCATATCAAAGTAAAAGCTCTCTGATGGAATTGGAACTCATTAAGACAACAGTGTCAAGTGCTTGTTTTGTTTTGCTTCCTCTTCATTGATTACAATACTGTGACAAAATAATTAATGTCTTTTCACTAACAACTTTGACTTCATACTTCAAAACACTGATGTCTTACTTCTCCCCCTGAAGAGGCATTGTTGCATTACAATACAGGATGAGGCCTTGTTTTCACATTAGAGTTCAAGGCAGAAACATCACATGGTTTTTAGTGATCACTAACCACAAATACTCATGCTAAAATAAAAACAGGTCAGTCATAAAGGTGTTACCACATTCCTTTTCTTCTTCCTCCTTTTAATACAACTATCACTGTTTCAATTCTGTGTGTGTGTGTGTGTGCGTGGAGGGGGGGACTTGTGTCACCAAATTTCTTTCCTAACTTTCCTAGCTGATATCAACAATGTGACACACAGCAAGGAATGTCTCAGGCTATCTGACAAAGAAGCACTGAGGTCTCTGACATTTGATGAGCCACAAAGGGGGCTTAGATCATCATGTCAGTAACTTGGCAAATTTTAGTTATTTGTCAATAACCTGGAAATAAAGATTACACACAAATTAAACATAGACAAAAGGAAACTTTTCTATGTTAGGATCTATTTCAGTCAGAGTTCAAACTAGGTTTGAATCTGCTGAATTGGTTTTGGTTGCCCTGTTGGCAGGTGTCACTGCAGGTTGGAGCACATTTGATCATATTAGGCCAATATGTCAATTGCAGCCCTTTCTGGAGAAAGGCAGCCCAACTAAAATTCTTCCCACTTTGGTAATCTTTCACATGGTTACTGTGTATTCTACATGGGCCTGCCTCTGAAAAGAATCTACAAACTTCAGCTGGACCACAATAGAGTAACAAGATTTTAAACAAGGATTGGAAAGTGTGATGATTTTATGCCAGTGCCTTGTCATCTGCACTGGCTGCCAGTCATTTGGAGGCCCAACTCATTTGCAGTCCAACTCAACATGCTGTTGTTAGCTCTTAAAGCTCTACCTGACTGAAAGCTCTAACTGATTTGGGGTGGTGCATACATAATAAATAAACAGGGAGAAAGAGCCCAATCAATTGCAAAAAATAGGAGATTACCAGATGAGCATTATACTAGACAAATGAAAGCGTAACATTTCATGGAATGGCCTAAATAGTTTCATCACATTAAGTATTTTCATCCTCCAACCTCTTACGTGTGTGTGTTTCCACACACAGCCTGGAGAGGAAAGAGGGTTAAGGAAGGATCTGCTTACAATCTTATAATATCCAGAAGAATTTCTGAAATTAAAAGACAACAAATGCATACTGTTATTTCCACCTGTTAAGGAAAGGGAGAAGAAATAGCACATGTAAGCTAGACCTTAAGGAGAAGGTCTTAATAATTACATGAGCAATTCAGTATCAAAATAGGTTCTAGAGGAGTGATGCACTGTGAATCCCTGGGAACTGTCAAGTAAAAAAACATTGGTCAAGGAGGGTTTAGGCCCAACAGTGTATGTTAGGTATATATTATGTATGGGTGCAGAGTGTGTGGCGGGGGTGGGGAGACACTATAATTTGATGAAAATCCTAACCACAATCTAACCCATGCTAGTGGATGTCTTATTGATAACCCTGGCTTTTCTTCTACATTTGTTAAATCTGGTGTCCTGTTACTCTTCAGATTAAAGGCTGTGGGGAATTTTAGCCCCAAAGAGTAAGAATTAAACTAGCTCAGTGATGATATCTGACAGTTTTGGAGTGAAACTACCAAGTGTGAAACATGACTGTAGAAGAACAGGAGCTCAGCAAAGCTGCAACAATGACAGCCAAGGCTTCAAAGGGGAAGACAGACCAGGTCAGAGCATCAAGAGGAGTTTGTGCAGGAAAATAGTGGAGGAGATTTATGTTAACCCGTTTTTGCAAAAGCGTCAGGCCAAACTAGATTTATCAGAATACCTAAATCACTAGACTAACCCAATTGAGTATTTCATGGACAAAGGGGTCCCCAAAAAGTTGTGGGACTTGAGGTGGAGGCTCTACCATCAGGTTCTTAATCTGAGGGGAAAGAGACCATGGACCACAGAGGATGAGCAGACTTGTCCATGTCTGAAATGTAAAAAGGCTGAGATTTTGAGTGGCACGGCACAAAAGGAGACGATCAGACATTTTGTCCAGGACTGCCCGAGTGCCCGGGAAACATGGGAGGAGGTGGCCCGGGTCCTGGATTGGCCATATTTGGCACAGCAGGCTTGGGAGGCAGTGCTTTTGGGGACTGAACCTCCAGAGGGTGTCAGGGGACCCAGAAAGTCATTGGGCCAAAAGAGGAAGGAGCCTGGTTCTGCCGTGGCTGAGAGTTTTTGGAAAGTGCCCTGGTCCACAGTGCGCCTGGTAAACCTCTATGTGATGTTAGGGTTAGTTTTCCAGAGACAAAAGGAGGTGAAAAGTCAGAATCTGCAGGATGTAAAAGGCACTGCCTATTATGTGAAGAATGTAATTGAAAATTTAGCTCTGAGTGAAAAAGAGAAATTGCCAAACCATCGCTGGAAAAAGTTTTGGCCGTGGTTTAGTGAGACAACCCCAGCAGTAACATAAAATGATATTTTAAATAAATATTTTATTATTTTTGTATTATTTTTGTATTATTTTGTATTATTATTTTTAATTAATATTTTATTGGGTTTTTTTTCCATTTCCAAATAGGTATAATTATAATGTGTAAATATAATGTGATTATAGTGTGTTTAGATTAAAGGGAAAAATACATTAGTGTTAGGATAGATTTATTTTTGTATTAGTAAGAAAAGAGGAAAATAATTAGCATTATTTTTGTATTATTGTTATGGCCTTTTGTGGTCGGGTGTATTTTTTAGTAGAATGGTCTTACTCCAATAAAAAATTCCCTCTGTTTAAAAAAAATTCCCTGCTGAGTGATAGCCAAGTACCTCTCCTGCCCTCCCCTGACAGGTTTTAGGGTGTCTGAAAAAGTCCCTACTGTGCCTACCTATAACAGGCGAGGTAAACAACAATTGCAGCAGAATCCCTTACTGAGCATATGTGAACAGTGAAACAGAAAAGGAGAAAGCAGATAAGCCTATCGCATCAGCTACCCCCCATGCATGTTAAAAAAAAAGCATAGATCTATAAGTTTGACCCCAAAATGGAAATCATAAGAAAAGAGGAGGCTGGTGAAAGAAAAAAAAACCTGGAAGTATTTTGGAAGAAGCTTTCAAGTGGTCTCTAAAGGGTTCAAAATGTTTTGGTTTACTTTTGCAAGGCTTCCTGGCCTGGTTGTTTCCTTTAACATATGTATATTGTTAGTTTTGAATAAAAAGCTTGCTGAAACATGTTGAACAGCTCTTCTGTTTGTGATGCAGGAAACTATCCCCTTACTTTCCATGTTCTTCTGCATCTGATACCAAATTTTCGGTTAGAGAACTAATGCCCAGGAACACATGGGCTTTATTACCTGAAGTACACAAGTAATGATAAAATAAGACACTGTATTTCTTCCAACCTGTCTTCTGTTGGTGTAGGATGGACATATATGCAGTTCCTATTCAAGCAAGGTGTTAATACACAAATGAAACCACAGCATGTTTCCATCATGAAAGTCACTTTTGTTAGTCACAATACTAACAAAATTAATGTCAACAGGGAGAAATGTAGGATACTACACTTCGACAGTAAAAATGAAATGCACAGATATAGGATGGGTGACACATGGCTTGAGGGCAGTACATGCAAAAAGGATCTAGGAGTCTTAGTGGACCATGAGCTGAACATGAGTCAGCAGTGTGATGCAGCAGCTAAAAAAGCCAGTGCTATTCTAGGCTGCATTAATAGGAGTATAGTGTCTAGATCAAGGGAAATAATAGTGCCACTGTATTCTGCTTTGGTCAGACCTCACCTGGAATACTTCGTCCACTTCTGGACACCACAATTCAGGAAGGACATTGAGAAGCTGGAACATATCCAGAGGAGGGTGACCAGGATGGTGGGAGGTCTGGAAGCTATGCCTATGAGGAGCGGCTTAGGAAACTGGACATGCTAAGTCTGGAAAAGAGAAGGTTGAGAGGGGAGATGATAGCCATATTTAAATATTTGAATGGATGTCATACTGAGGATGGAGCAAGCTTTTTCTTCTGCTGCTCCAGAGACTAAGACACAGAGCAATGGGTTCAAACTACAGGAAAAGAGATTCCACCTAAATATTAGGAAGAAATTCCTGACAGTAATAGTTCTTCGGAAGTAGAATACACTGCCTCATAGTGTGGTGGAGTATTCTTCTTTGAAGGTTTTTAAACAGGCTGGATGACCATCTGTTGGGAATGATTTAATTGTGTATTCCTGCATAGCAGGGGGTTGGACTGGATGGCCGTTGTGGTCTCTTCCAACTCTATGATTCTAAGTGCAGTGGCTGTAGCAACGGAAGCTTCACTTGGGAAGGTACAAGAAGGGAGATTAACCACTGGCCCACAACTGTGAAACAGGCCTGTAAACTCTTGTTAGCTTAATCAGTGCCCTCTCCATTCCATTTTTTGAAGGAACTTTCCTTCTCTTGTGAAGGACTCTTGTTATGTATCATATTCATGCCATGAAAGCCTACTGCTTTCTGTGTCCAAAAATATTTACAATCTGCAAAGCAAAGGAAGCAGCAGAAAGCTCACGGTATTATGTGTATTGCCAGCTTCTCTCTTTCAAACAAGCCTTGGCGAGAATGGATTAGTTACCTTTTCTTTATTAAAATACCCAGGCTGCAGATTGGTTTCCCTTGTGTGTTATTTATTGTTTGGCCCACTTGAAATAGGAACCAGATATTGAGACAGACTGCTGAGTATGCTCAAAAGCTGTCAAGTTTCCTAGTAGCTAATTTGATTATCTTTGGAGATTTTCGGTTGGGCAAATATTGCAGGGCAGGCATGGAACAGGTTTGAGAAAGGGGCTCCCTTTCTGACAATGTCAACCCCTTCCATCCTGCTCCCAGGGTATTCTATTCACAATGAACATCATGAATAGAACACCCCTTCCATGTCTGTCACCAAATCAGGGATGTGGGAAAAGGAGCTCTATTCCTTTTCTGAGATGCCAGGCATGGGGGAGGAGCTCCGTGCTGAGCTCCATGCAGAGCACTTCCAGCCATGAATGGGACATCCAGGAACTGTATAAGATGACTGGGCGTATAAGACAACCCCCCAATTTTCAAGTAAAAATATAGAGTTTGGCATATATTCACCATATAAGACCACCCCCCAATTTGGCTGGCTGGCTGGGGGAGCCATGCCAGCTGATCCTCTTTGTTTCCCAACTCACGAGGATCTCCTCGTGAGTTGGGAAAGCGAACAGGATCATCTTCCACCTTTGGTTGCTTCCCAAAGGGGGTGAAGGCAGAGGAGGGGGCTGAATGAACCCGGTTGGCCTCAGCTACCTCCCATTCCCTCCGTCTTCATTCCCTTTGCGAAGGGAATGAAGACGGAGTGGATGGGGTGCATCCATGGCAAACCACGGCATTCGCCCCTCTCTTCCACTTTCCAGTCACCCTTGACTCGAAGGTGGAAGAAAGGGGCGAATATACCTGGTTTGCCTCAGCAGCTGGCCATTCCCTCCATCTTCCTTCGCTTTGCGAAGGGAAGGAAGATGGAGAGAATGGGCAGCCACCAATGCAAACCGTGGCATTTGCCCCTCTCTTCCACCTTCCAGTCAAAGTTGACTCAAAGGTGGGAGAAAGGGGCAAATGTACCTGGTTTGCCTCAGCTGCTGTGCAGATTTGGCCACAAGGCTACCAGCTTGGTTTACTTCTCACGCTACACTATTATAGTGCTATTATTCCACTTTAACTGCTCTGGCTGCCTCCTGTGGCATCCTGGGATTTGGAGTTTAGGGAGGGGCATTTAGCATCCTCAGCCAGAGAGCTCTTAGGCCTGACTAAACTACAAACTACAAACCCCAGAATCCCACAGGAGGCAGCTACAGCAGTTAACGTGGAATAATAGCACTATAACAGTGTAGTGTGATAAATTTAAAGGCACTTCTTACTTGCCAGGGCCAAGTCTTGCAGCGGGCAAAAGAAAACCCCAGACGACTCCAGGCCCCCAGTGGGCAAAGAAACAAGAGGTGGCAGCGGGGGTGGCTCGTTTTACCGAGAGAAGAGTCCAGCGTCCTTGAGCTGGATCTCCCAGCGCTCGCCCTACGGGTTCAGCACCCTGCCCAGGTAGATGGTGGCACCATCGCCCAGCTGCCCAGTGAAGCTGCCGAACTCGTGGCTGCAGTAGCAGTGGGCAGCGGGCTCTACTCCAGGCAGGAGCCGGTTGCCACTGAAGTAGAGCACGGCCTCGGCCTCCTCCTCCTCCTCCAGCACCCGGGGCTCCCTCAGGCCCAGCAGTGAGAGCACCAGCAGGGACAGTGCCACCAAGACAGGCTCACCACCGCGTTGGCCGCACCTGCAAGAAACAGGCACCCACCATGCGCTGAGGACCATTCTCCTCGCTTGGGTCCAGTGGCGGATCTAAGCGCCCCCAGCCACCACGGAGCCTCACCCGGCATAGCAACAGTAGTGCCCAATGCCGAGGCCTCCATTCTGGCTCATGAAGGAAGGGAAGGGGGGCGGACGAGGCAAACCAGGTATAGCGGTTTGCAACGGTTTGCAATTAGTGGTTTGCCTCGTCTGCCCCGCCTTCCCTCCATCTTCATTCCCTTCGTAAAGGGAATGAAGATGGAGGGGATGGGCAGCAGCCATTGCAAACAGCAGGATTCGCCCCTTTCTTCCACCTTTGAAGAAGGAAGGTGAACGAAAGGGGCGAAAATACCCAGTTTAATTCGTCCACCCCCCCATCTTCATTCTCTTTGGAAGGGCATGAAGATGGAAGGAATGGGCAGCAATTGTGGCAAACTGTACGATTCACCCCTTCCTTCCACCTTCCAGGAAGGTGGATGACAGGGGTGAGAGTACCTGGTTTGCCTCGGCCACCCCTGCTGTCTTCATTCTCTTTGGAAGAGAATGAAGACAGAGGGGATGGGCAGCAGCCATGGCAAACCACAACATTCGCTCCCCTCCTCTGTCTTCGGTTCCTCCCCAAAGGGGGAGAAGGCAGAGGAGGGGGAGAATGAACTGGTAAACACTTTGCCTCACACACACCCAATCGCCTGCCTCTTTGCTACGTTTGCGAAGGGAACGAAGAAGCAGGAGATCAGACGGCGGGTGAAGCAAAGTGTATCTGGTGTATAAGACGACCCCCGATTTTGGAGGATATTTTTGGGGGCTCAAAGGTCGTCTTATACACCAGAATATATGGAAAGTGCCACCCTCCCCCCCCAGGTTACTGGTGTGTGTGTGTGTTTTAAATTGCATTTTATTTCTTGCTTTGACAGCTGGGGGGGGGTATTTTTGAATTTCCCTCCCACCCATTCTCTCGCGAGAACGTCCGGGATTTCAGCCGGCCAGTCGTACAGGCAGTCTTACGACGGCTGCATTTACAGCCAGCCAGCAAGGAGGGAGGAAGCCCATCCTTGCAGCGGAATGGAGGTAAGTGTGCAAACATTTACCTCCATTCCATTGCAGGAATGGGAGAGGTGGTGGCGGGGAAGTAACAGGGCATTTTGGCCCAATCTGAAAATCTCCTTTGTGACTTGTTTCTGATTCTTTATGTTTCTAAAGCCAGAGGCTTCATTCAGGTGAGGTCTCCTGATTCTATTTGTAGCACTTTTAGGGAACTGAAGGGCTTCTTTGGAGAGGAGAGGGCAGTGATACACACTTTATTCCCCCACCCCCAATGCCTGGCACAAGTATACTTTTCAGCACCCTAAATGCCCATCACCATATGAGATAGGCATTCTGACTTGTCCCACCTTTTTCTCTTCATCAAAAGGTAGACCTTCCTATGCTGTATTGCCTTAAAAAAAACATGTTTATTCTTGGGTATGGGTAAGTGCTCAGGTTAATTTAAGGAATGGAATCCTGTAGTTCACTCTGGCCTAGACAGTAGTGGCAGGAAGAATCTAGATCCTGAGCCCAATGTCCAGGAAGGGATTGAGGCATGAGAGAAATAGGCTGTTCAGAGGCAACATATTTTGTCAGCCTGCCCTCGCCACTACTACATGACCCTGGGAAAAGTTCATCTGCTGATGACATACCACCAGGATTCCAGCCAGAGCCTCAACTCTGTGACAGCTTAATCTGGACTGGTGGTTTGAAAGTCCCATACTATAAATTGTTTCAGAGGTATAGCTAGAAATTAGGGGACTTTCTGAACCCTTTCTACATAAAAATTTCATGAGGGTGCAGAATTCTTATTCAGGCGGAAGGGGGTAATGTTCTCATCTCTCTCCCCTCCTCTATAACTACACCGTGGGTTGTTTTGTTTTTATTTTGGAAATCATTGGTACTGTATTGAAAAGTCCTCATAGGGTTTAAACAGGTCTTTCTGACTTCTAAAAGAAGTTTGTTTATTGATTGATTTGATTTGATTTGATTTGATTCCTATTTTTCTCACAAATAGGACTCAAAGCGGTTCCCTGAAGTTCTCTTCAGTGAGGGGTGTGTGAGTGTATGTGTATGTGTGATACATGTTCCTGTTGTTCGTGCCAAAATGAGTACACAAAACACTGGTGGGAATGAAAGCATTTGCCTGAGATCCTGAATCCTGAGTTTCCCCAGTGGTAGAAGAGCAGTCTCAAAGAAAAGTTCCACTCATTGTACTCCTGCCCAGTGGAAGCAGGGGGTTGACATTAAGTGATTCCTGTCCCCTCCCCCACACCGTGCAGCCCATTGCTTTCCACACTATGGACTTTATCAGGCACCCAAGATACAGCATCATAACAATGCCACATAAATGCAAAAGGGCATGCAGATCAGATGGTGTCACCCTTTCCAAGTTAAAATCAGCCCCAAACCCATACCTTTTAATTGACAGCTTAAGCAGTCAATAGGTTCCCTTGCTGCTTTTGTGCCGGCATTGCTGGTGTGCAAAACCTCTGGCCATTTAAATCTCACACTTACTCCGACAATGGCTGGACCAACCAGAACACTTCTGAGTGAGATTACAACATCCAGCTAAGTGATGATGTCTGCGAAAGCAGCCAAAATGCTGGCAACAGGATAAACAAGATCTGGGAAATGAAGCCAGCTTCCAGTGATAGCAAAGTTAATTAAGGGGAGCCAAATAAGGTTTGGAGCAAACAAGGCTCCATTTCTTGAAGAAGCAGCAATACAGGCAAGAAGGCACACAAAGAAGAGTCCAAAATATTTTAATTTTATCTGTTCTATGTAATGTTAATTACTTTCGGGGAAGGGATAAAGGGGAGGGGAATAGGGTTTGTGTAGTAAGTATGTCTACGTGTAGTTTATGTCTAAGTGTAGCATATGTTGCTTAGTTTTGATGTCTGTCTTGGTTGCAATTGTTTTGTTTTTCATATAGCGAATAAAGATATTCAATTATAGAAAAAGAAAGTCCAGAATACAATCCAAAGGTCAAGATTTATAGAAGCTAGCATAGTCAAGAAGTAGGTCCATGGGTCAGCAGGATCAGGCAACAGCGTAGTCAGGAACAGTCAGAGGTTGAGGGATGAGTCAAGGCAGCAAGGATCAAAGCAATGAAGCCAGCAGGAAGCTTTCTCCAGGAAGATCAGTTGATCTCTGACAAAGCCTCCATCACTTCCCAAGCATATATATATATATATATATATATAGCAATCAAGGCTTTGTCGGGTGCTTCTTGATGAGCACGTTTTTCTCATACCCTCTCCAGAGATTTTCTTCGAGCTTCCTTTTGAGTTCGCTGCTGGGTGTATGATGGTGGAGGTAAGTCTGTCTCTTCTTCTTCATCCTTATCTGAATTGGCAGGGCTTTCTGCCGGGACTGGTGTCAACCCACTACCACCTGACTCTTTCTCTGCTTGAGCTTCCAGGTTGGCAGAGTTCCCTGCTGGCACAGGTGTAGATAAACCTGTGCCAGGGTCCATAGGGCCGTTCCCTGCCATGTCCTCCTCCTCTGATTCCATACCCTCATCCAACTCACGGGGCATGACAGATGAACATTTTATGACCCTCCCCGGGTTACTTTGAAGTTTTTTGGTGTGTTCAGGTGCTTAGTGTAAATTTTACATTTATTTTTTTTTACTTTTTAATTTTCCATGCAATTTAGCATGGGATTTTGAATGAGAAGGTGAACGGGGCTCTGTTTTCTTCCTGTTTATTGCTGGAGCTGCCTTTGCTGGGAAAGGAGGTAAGTGCGGGGGAGGAGCATTATTTTGCCAGCATAAAAATAGGGGTTTTTTTATGCTGGCAAAATAATGTTTTCAGTGGTTAGTTTGTTAAAGTCCTAAGCTGGGAGGTAACTCTAGAGCATGGGTGGACAAAAGTGAATTCAGCTCCCCCTGGACTGTTTTTGTGGACCCCAGGGTCCCCCAGAAACTTTTTAAAAGGGTGCTCTGAAATGCCCAAAAATTATCTCAAGAGAGTGAGACAGGCATTTTCACCACATTTAGAGCCTCACTGGACACCCCCCACCCCAGAGGTCAATATGAAATTTTCCCAAAAATTGCAAATTTTCTTTTTGCCTCAGAATGCCCCAAAATGCCCTCTAGGGCATAGGAAGGCCCCAAAGTATGCCCCCATACCTGCTACAGGGCTTTGGAGAAAAATGTTTTGTGGGGGGGGGGTGTGGAGCCCTCCAAAATCTCCTGTAATTCTAATGCACCCCCTAGTCTTCGACAGTTGCCCACCCTTGCTATAGAGCAAAACAGAGGAAGGGAGGGGAACCTGGAAGAAAGAACACCCCTCTCCTGTCTGTAGGAGTCTTCACTAGATCTTGATCTCACTAGTGGGCAGAAGGAAGACTTCTCTTCATGGAAAACTTTGTATCTAAGCCAGTTTTAAAATTCATATAATATTCATCCTGCCTTTCCTCTAAAAATATAGCACTCATGGGAGCTTGCAAAAATAAATAATGGCAAGTCAATAAACAACAACAATAAAATCAAGAAAAATTACCAAAGAGAAAGGAAGGAGTTACTTTAAAAATTAGAGTAAGCATTAAACTACATAGATTTTTTAAAAGCCCGACTAAACAAAACCCATCTTAACCAGCCATGTACATCCAGTATATAATCATTCTTACTGCATTACATTTTCCCTGTATAAGTCAAACATTACAAACCTTTTATTTATACCTCTGAAGTGCTTCCCTTCTTGATAGACATGTCATGTTTCCATGCATCCAACAAAAGTCACAGTTATTTTTAGCTGATAAGCTTTCAAATATAGGGAGCCTGAGCTTGACTCCTATTCATTTGGATGAATCTTAGTTGCTGATGCACTATGTGATTATAGATTATTAAGAAGATAGCTGGATATTTGAATTAATGTAACTTTTTTGTTCTAATGTGCTTGAATATTCTTAATTATCATTGCTTTGTATAAATAATGTCTTGGTGCTTAGACTAAACCAGGAATGGGCAAATGGATGAATGTGTATGGCAGAGGGGCCAGCCCCACCACTTCTAGCTGCCTGCAAAGGTGCCCCTTATTGTACCTGAAGGGATATGAAATCCCCAGCCAGAAAAAAAGATAGTGAAAACATTGGAGTGTTGGGGAGTTTAGGGGCCACAAAATAGGTCCAGGGAACAATATAACCCATGGGCCACATTTTCCTCAGCCTTATAACCACAAATTTTGTGGATATAGGACCAATAGAGATGTATGGGTCTGTCTATTAAATAACAAGACTGTGTTTCTACCATTCAGACAAATCGGGGAGAACTGATTGTGAATGCTTGAATGGTGACCTTGATATGTCTGGACCTGCATGACAAACATAACACTCTCAGCTGTTCAGTTAATTGTCAGTCATCGTTTAAAGCAGCTCTGTTGTCTGCTGTGTGCCAGAAAAAATCTAAGTTTAAAAGTCGAGCAACATGTCAATTTAATTTTTTTAGTAAAATTGAACAAAACAGGTATCTTTTTAAATGCTTACTGAGGCCTACAGGGAAGACTGTATGTCTTGTGCATGTCAGTTAATTGTCAATCATAGTTTAAAGCAGCTGTGTTGTCTGTTGTGTGCCGGAAAAATGCTAAGGTTAAAAGTCGAGCAATATGTTAATTTGAAGTTTTTAGTAAAACTGAACAAAACACCAACAGTATCTTTTCAAATGCTTAATGAGGCCTACGGGGAAGATTGCATGTCTCTTGCACATGTGTTTGAGTGGTACAAAAGATTCAGAGAAGGATGTGGGAATGTGGAAGATGATGAACGCCTTGAATGACCTTCTACTTCAAGAACTGAAGAAATTGTGGGGAAAATCAGCCAGATTGTTCAAGAAGACCACTCACTCAGTGTCCGAATGATAGCTGAAGCTGTGAATGTTGACAATGACACTGTATGCAAAATTTTGCATGAGGATGTCATCATGAGAAAAGTTTGTGCCAAGATGGTTCCTAGGGTTCTCACACCAGAGTAAAAAGAATGCCGCAAGGAAATTTGTGCTGACATTCTGCAGTACCTTGAGGCAGGCCCAAAACTTTTTCAAAAAAAATCATCACTTGTGATGAAACCTGCATCTTCCAATATGATCCTGAGAGAAAACAGCAGCCAATACATTGGAAAACACCATCATCACCAGGAATGAAAAAAGCATGTCAAAGCAAGTCCACATTCAAAGCCAAGAACATTTTCATTTATTTTTTTACATCAAGGGCACCTCCATAAATTTCATTCTCATAGGCAATACTGAATAATTACCCGTACTGTGAGAAAATCCTTGAAAATGGCAGTTTATAAGGACCACACATGCAGAGAAAAAGAGAGAATTTTTGTGTTTAAAATGGCATTTTTGTGCAGAAAACATGATTTTTGTGCCAAAAAATTTTTTTTGCTCAGAAAAGTAATTTTATACAGAGAAAAATATGCTATTCTTGGCATAAAAATGTACGTTTTTGTACAGAATAGGCTGAAAACAGCAAATATTTTCAACAGTCATGTATTTGCCTCATCACAGTTACCTGACACTCAGGCAATCCCACTTTTCTTCTGTTATTTCAATACGTTCATATATTCTTTCTATCCCCAAGGACTGGTGATTTGGTAAAACCATTGCTCACAGGACCAAAAGCCCCAGGGCTTTCTGATCAGCAGGGACTATGAAATCACCCCCCCCCTTTGAACTCCCCTCCTCCCTCTGAATTTAGCTACAATTCCCACAGAAGCAGGAAGATAAATACTTTCCCCCAGGGTTATGAAATGACTCTGCTATAATCCAAAGTATCTTGGCATGGCTTAATCTTATGTGAGCAAGATCTCTCAAGCTCAGATCTTGGTGGATATGAAAGCTACTAGACTAGAGTATCTTTGATAGACCAACAGATCAATATGGCTGAATTTCTTACTCTCCTTGGGGGTGTTGATACAGGAGGTATCATGATGAAGGCCTAAAATTCAAAATGTATGGCTACAACTCTGTATCTCGCTTTAAGGAGAGGTCCAAATGGATCCCAACACACTGAAGAACGAACACATCAGATGACTGCCTGTTCCAACACATACCTGACAAATGGGAGGTCTAAACCCAGCATTGCACTAATGGCTGTCTACTAGCATGACAACACTTTCTTTCATGTCATTCTCCCTTGGGGCACTGTATGCGGCTCAACCCCCCCCCCCAAAAAAAAGGTTTCTCACCTTCCCAGGTTTGGAAGGTGCCCAGATAGCTGCAAAACAGAGGGGATTCTGCTTCCACTGATATGAGCACTACTGCAGTGACCCTGTTGTACCCTGGCCAGAGAGTTTATCCATTCTGTAATGCATTGTGGAGATGAGGTCACATCAGTCTAATGAGTCAGCCTATTCAAATTCACAAAAGTCTGTTGCAGTGTCCATTGCGAGCTAACAATACAAGATACTCTGCAAGAAGAAAACAAAAATCCAGTAATCCACCCTTATAGAATCCACCCTTATCGCTCTTATTTCATATTTCAATACATTCTGGATTAGCACTTGGCTTAACGTGGCTTAAGTTCCTGTGTGTTCAGATATACACACCTCTGTACACCAAACAATGTAATGTGTGTGTGTGTGTGTGTGTGTTTTGCATAAAAACTATTTTTTAAAGCTTTTCTAAAATGCCACCTTGGCTAAAAGTTCACATTTATTTTAAGCAACAGATGAAGGCAGGAGAAAAAAGACCTTGGCTTATTATTTGAACTTTTAAGTTAAGTTTGTTAATATGACTGGAATCCTGTATGGTATTTACAGATGTGTAAGCACTGTAATTATGATACTATGTTGTGAATCTTGACTCACCCTCCCTAATCCCCACTTACTGGGAAGCAGCTGCTGTAACTGATGGGGTCCATTCCCCTGTCACTTAGAAAGCAACTGGCTGCTGTTTCCACTCCCTCCAGTGAGCAATCTCTGGTGTGAGGGAGAATTGCGACAGGGGTCCTGCTTTCTCCTGTTGCACTGGGGATCACTCATTGGAGGGGGTGGAAGTGGAAGTCAGCTGCTTCCTGATATACAGGTGAACAAACCCACCCACCCCGCCCTGCCCATCGATAACAGTGACTGCTTCCTGGTAAGTGGTGACTAGAGGACTTTCACGGCTGCTACATAGCCCCTTAACTTTTATTTTAAGCAACAGAGGAAGACAGGGATCATGAATATGTCATAGTCACAAGTGCATAACTCTAGAGCCTTGTTTAGATGGGCTATTTACTCCATCTTGGTCCTGCCTTTGAGCCCTGCAGTCCTAATAATTCAGGGTTTTTGCCCTGGTTTCCCCCCAGGCAATCTTCATGACCCCCAGGGCAAAAATGGGACTAAAGCCCAATAAACAATTATATTAAAATACCTGAGGAAAAACATTTCTCTTCAGAAAAAAAATGGATTGGGCCCTGAGGCACCTCAGGAGGCCCTACCATCACACGGGCCCATCACTGCAGCTGGCATCCGTGTCACACTCTCAGGATCCAGGAAGCAGGTCTGCAGCAAGTGACCAGGCTAGTGACATGCAGGGGGCCTTGCTCACATGCTGCAGGTCGGCTTCTTGGCTTCAGAGAGTGGGACACAGGTGGTGGCAGCAGCTGCAGGGGTGGGCCAGCATGGCAGTCTTGACTCCATCTTCTTTTTGTGCTGGTAATGGGGAAGGAACAGGCCAGATCTGCACCAGAATATGCCAGCGGGGAGCCAGCATATTCTGGCCCATGTAGATGAAGTCTGGGTTATGCATACATAAATGCCATAGAGAATTCCAGCCAGCATTTTTAGAGATTAACTGTTATCTTTCTAAAATCCAGAATAACCTTGTGATAAGTGCTGGTTTGTTTTCTTTTAAAATCACCCGCCGCCCCGCCCCCCCCCCCACACCTGTAGCTTTCTCTTGAGCTCCCAGGATATATTCTCCTCATGACAAGAGTGTTGCTGCTGGGCATTGTACAGTTTCTAGGAGGCTGAAACCTAGAGATTTGCTGTAGCCAGGGTAGGCAGTAAGATACTAGTAATACATCTAAAGACAGCAAAAGCTCTGTTTCCCAAATAATCAAACTTGAACTGACAGTTTTATTCAGTGACAACACAATTATATCTGTTACAGCCACAAAAGAATGAGCTGCTTCTTCAACCAAAGTGAAATGCAGGTGTAGTGATTAATCTTAGCATGTTCCGTCTCACCAAAAGTCAGACCCTCACCCCATTAAAATGCATTTTTCATCAAAGCAATGATTTGAAAAGTGCATGAAGACAACAGGAGATTGCAAAAAAACAAAAAAAACCCAAAACCCTCCAGCCTTCTACTCTTGCATAGACCACCTCTTGACCAACATTCTCCAATAACTAACTAAATAACCTCCATTACAGGAAAGTGTGATTTCCCTATAGCTCTCCCTTATGGTTGATGGTTATTCCCTCTAGGTTTACAAGTCCTTTTAGCCTACAGATTTTTTTAAAAAGCACTTTCTATAAAACTCTGCCTTTATCTATTTTAAGAAAAGTAAGTGTACTTTGCTGGCATCGCTCATGATAGTAGGCCCCAGCTCACTGCTTCCAAGGGAATATCTTACAAATAAAATTAATGCACCTTTGGGAAGTTCTTCTGTGAACTTATTTATGTTATAGGGATAAAAAGCACATTGCACAGCTCTCCCTGTGTGGTACTATTTCCTGTTAAGTTTTGGCAGTGTTTATTTTTCATTTTCTTTCATCAATTCTTGCTCTCTTTCTTTCTGGCTGCTTGTCATTATTGTTTAAATAAAGATCACACAAGGTCTTGTTTACCCTGGCAGTCACATTAGTACATGGGCAGGTGGGAAAGAGGGAAAAGAAATCCTCTGATCCAGAAGTAATAGAATATCCAATATTATGAGTATGTAGCATTTCTGCCCATCTCTTGGGACAAAAGGTTCCTCTCTCCATAAGTGGAATGTAGAACAAGGGGTGGAGAAAGTTCACATTGCTTTATCTCCCTCTGTTCAGGGTTAAACATTGATCTAAAGATAGTCTGAATTCTGGCTTCTGTTTTAACATTAGATTGTTTGGTTTACTTTAAATTGCCAAATTGTGTTTTATGTGTGTTGTCAGTGTACTCCAACTCTTTAGAGGAAAAGTGGAATATACATGATTAAAATTCAACATTTAATAAGTACATTAATCAGTAGGGCTATGACCTTTTGCAAGGTGAATTGCTGTTCATGGAGGCCCCATGAGGAACCATTCATATTTTCCCCCTAGGTATAGGGATTCTAGGGGTTGAGGATTGCATAAACAGCCTTGGCTAATGCAATGAACTACATTTTGATCACCCCTGGCTTATAGTATTGGAGGGGGACTTAGAAATTTATCAGATGTGCCCAAAATCACAGGATTATGATGTCAGGGTAGCGCGAATGGGCCCCACTACTGCATGACGTTGTGGTTATCCTGTTCCGCAGCCACAAAAAACCTGCCACTTTTAATTGATGGGTTAACCCATCAATAGATCTTCAATAGCACTGTTTTTGTGGAATTGAGAGTGTGCAAAACCATGTCCCGTTGTAATCATGGGATCACAGCGTGAATGGGTGGTCATCAGTGAGAAAATGTCTGGGTAAGAACATGAAAACAAAGCACAGGATGCTTTTTTTATGCACTGCCCCATTTTGCTGTCAAGTTTTTAGGTTTGTTTCAGGGCTTGTGTATTCATTTACTTTTTAAATTGAGTTGTGTTGTTTTTTGTTTGTTTGTTTTTACTTTTAAGCACACTTGCGTCTTCTCACAGGAACCTCCAAAATCTTGCCTGTGCTGAATCGCAGAAGTGAAGTCCCATTCTTAAAGCACTAGTAGTCGTTGTGTGATGAGTCTGTGGTGGTTCTTTCACATGACCACAGTGATGTGCAAAGGTAAGTGTTATAATGCCACAATGTTTCCGCTATCCATATTAGTGGGATTACACCATTTTTGGATGCTCATCTGATAAAGTCCTTAGGCGATCCAGGTTCCAGTTCCCACTAAGCATAAGCAGTGGATGAACTTGAGCCAGTCACTCTCAAGCCAGTCACTCTCTTGAGCCTAACCTACTTCTAAGGGTTGTTGTGAGGATACAGTGAGGAGGAAGAGAGCCATCACACAACCCTTAGCTCATTGGAGAAAAAGAACATTATAAAGGTAACTTATAAATGGAAAAAAAGTAACCAGTCATTGTTGCCTTTGTGGGAAAAATTCTGGCTGTGATCATTGATATGGTCTCTGTCTTGCCATAATTACAGCCTGGCTTACACATACTTGCATCTCTCCATTTGCTTGTATGCCTGAATAGTGGATTTAGGGGCAGATAGCTCAGAGGCTTGTGGGGCCATGGCTTTGGAAGGAGTGTAATTAATGGGTTGGCTTAGAGTTCTTTCCATGGACAATATCTCATGAAAGTATATAGATTTAGGAGACCAAGTGTGGTGTGGTTTGAGCGTTGGACTAGGACTCTGAGAGATCAGGGTTCACTTCCCCACTCAGCCATGGAAACACACTGAATAATCTTTGGCAAGTCACACTCTCTCAGCCTCAGATGAAGGCAATGGCAAACCTCTCTGCTTTAATCTTGCTGATAAAACCTTGGATAGGGTTGCCATATGTTAGAAGTCAACTTAAAGGCACAATAAATACAGATTTAGAGATCCCAGCATGCACATCTATCATTTTATATAATAAACAAGCAGATGTTTATATAATGTTGCACATGTGTGAAACTGGTAACAAATGCTCTTAAAAATAAAGTATTTTAAAAGGCAAAGTATTTTAAAAGGCAAATAAGTGAAGATAAGTTATCCTGTACCTCAAAAGATATTCTGTATCACATGTCATATGGTTTAAACGCACTCCCAATTTCTGTGCACATTAATCTTGTAAAAAATACACATGTGTTAATTAGGCTTTAGCCCTGCTGAACTCAAAAGAGCACCAAAGCAGTTAAAATACACCAGCTTATAATGATATTGACATTAATAATGGTCACAATTCCTATCCCTTTCTTCTGCTTATATACTCATTTCAAAAAGGTCTGTAGATCAAACTCTACAGTCATCTATAGGGAATTTCAAAGTTAGTAGCTAAGTTAAAAAAATCGATTACCTACACTTCAGTGGAGATATGATTTATGGTAATGCAATATTGGCACATGGCACCCACACCCTCATAATGAATAGACACGACTCAAGAATTTCTGGAGTTTAAACAGGCAGAAGCTTCATTCAAATTCCCTAGGGAACTGGAATGGGTTATTATTCGTACCATAAACCGTACCCCCCCCCCGAAGAGTTTTCCTCCTTCTTCCTCAGCCTTTTCTGCATGAAATTTCCTGACTCATGGTCAGTGTCTAGCTCTCCAGTTACCCATTTTCCCTGAGATGGTTGACATGCCAAAAAAACTGCTTTTGCATTGTATTCTGGGCCTTGAGACTGTGCATGGGGGAACTGAGCAGACCTTACCCCATCCCTCTAACCTTGAATGAGCAGGTCAAAGAAAGCCTCTTTTCCCCTTAAATTAGGGGTGTAGCCAATGAAACCCCTAAAGGTAGCCTCTGAAGGTCCCTGGAGCCCTCCAATGGCCTCATAGCCCCTCATTTTAAAAAAAAAAATCAGGCCAATTTTTGGGTGAATTTTTCGCCCTGAAACTGCTGCAAAGCTGCCAAAAGAACCTGAAAAGCACCATTTTGCTTCTCCTAACTCTCCAGAGCCTCATAAACTCCCCTCCAAGAAAACCCCCAAGCCACAAACTAAAAAATAAAAAATGAGCCCATGTGGCAGCTGGAAGTGATGTCACCACACTTTGAACCAAAACACTCAAAATTTCCTGGATGGGTGCAGGAAGAAAAATGACCCCCCACTCCTAGCAATTGCATACCCCACCTTAAAGCATGGGTTATCATGCCATATGCTCAAGGTCAATGGGGTATGGAAGAACTCTCTCTCTCTCTCTCACACACACACACACACACACAGAGAGAGAGAGAGAGTTTCAGCTTGAGTAATATGTCCTATACTGGACCAAAAAATTTCCTACATGACCCAAATAACTTGCAAGTACCTCAACCAGCATTGTTCCACAACTAGTTGAGAAGATGGGTGCCAAGAAAGATTGAGGTTGAAATTTAAATCTTGTAAAGAACAAAGCAGAAGTAGGGAAAGCAACACAAATCCAAGGGTAGGTAAATGAGATATCTAGGGCAGGATTCTCAATCCTCTCTCTCTGGCTTTTCTTCGCAAATGAAGATTCAGGAAGGACTCATCCCGTGCTTTATGCAAGCGTGCTGATGACTAAAAGGGCCAATCTGAGATAAACAAGTCTGGTTGCAGAAAGCACAGCAGAAGGTCTCCTTGGGTGATGTTTCCAGGTTGTGATTCTTTCTGCGTTGTCGTTTCTCTTCAAGACTTGTTCGGCATGAGTTCTCAAATAAGGCTACAGCATTGTGGATAATGCGTCTCCATGCCTCCTGATGTGAGGCCAGGGCGGACCATTATTGGTGATCAATTTGGCCGAGCCTGAGATGTTGTTTCAGGGAGTCATTGTATCGCTTTTTTGGAGCACCCCTCTTATGCTGACCTGTGGCGAGTTCACTGTAGAGTACTATTTTTGGGAGGTGATGGGCCTCTATCCTAGAAATATGCCTTGCTCAGCGCAGCTGTGTTCTCAATATCATGGCCTCAATGCTGGTGATCCCTGCTTGCTCAAGGACAGCAACATTCGTTACATAGTCAGTCCAGTGTATATTTAGGATTGTGCATATACAGCATTGATGAAAGCATTCGAGGAGTCGTAAGTGGTGGCGATAGGTGACCCATGTTTCAGACCCATAAAGGAGAATAGACAGTACAATGGCTCTATACACATTGATTTTTGTGCTTCGCCTCAGGTGTTTAGTACTCCAGACTCTTTTGTAAAGTCTTCCCAAATGTGCTATATGCCTTTACTATGCAAGGGCAGAGTAGAGCACCATATGATGCAACTAAATAGCACAACAAACAGAAAGGAAAGAAACAGAGCAGAAAGAATTCCATCTCTCATGAACTGTCCAGTAGTTCCACATAATGATTATGATTGAAATTAGAAGAGAGCAAGAGAGAGTTCTCTAAAACAGAATGCTGTACGTACATTCCCATACAGTCAATATATATACAACAGGGGAAAAAACACATCTTTTTTAATTTCTTTATTAATTTAGAGCCAAAAAGACTTGAAGGATGGCTTAAAAATCATTAATTTGACGGTTCTCTGCCCTTAGTCATACAATCTAAATAAGACGTGACACATAAGGAAAAGGGAATTGCAGTAGGGCAGATTTCCTCCTCTGTCCTCCTCCCGTCTTCCTCCCAACCTTCCCCCGTGCTTCAGGCACCACATTTTAAACCTCTGTCAACAAAAAGCAGTACCCGCAGCACAGAGGAAGCACGGGGGAAGGTTGGGGGAAGCTCGGGAAGAGGACGGAGGAGGATGGCGGCATCTGCAACAGGGCTCTGTAAGCGCGACAGCCCTGTTCTTCTCCCAACCTCCTCGGGGATTCCCCCCCCCCCATGTTCCAACTGTTATTACTCTGTCCTCTGAGAGAGAGAGAAAGAGAAGGACATCTGCCCTACGGCCATTCCCTTTCCTTATGTGTCACATCTTATTTAGATTGTATGCCTGAGGTTTTTAAACAGAGGCTGGATAGCTATTTGTTGGGAATGATTTGATTGTGTATTCCTGCATGGCAGGGGGTTGTACTAGATGGCCCTTGTGCTCTCTTCCAACTCTATGATTCTATGATTCTGTGTACAAGTAGTGTCAATCTCAATTTTTCTCTGCATGTTACAGCTGTGTATATTAATATTCAAAGAGATAGCTGTGTTGGTCTGTTCTAATATAGAAAGAAGGATGGTGAAAGAAATCTTGGGTCACCGTTAAGACCAATTTATTCCATTTTGAGATTTCATGTATTGCAGCATAGGTTTTCAAGCTTGTGCTAAAATAAACTGAACACTTTAAAGATGCCACAAGACTAATTTCTCATTACTTTTTGGTATAATAGCATGTTTCTTATATTGTTGAACTAGGGCCACTTCTACTATTCTGCAACTCTGAAACAACCTTGAAGTTTTATTTTTTTTAAAAATTCCAGACTTAACACATGACCAGCTAATGCATATTCTGGATGCAGACACACTAAATTGCTCACCAATCCCCATAAATGACTAATAATTATTATTTATTTTCCCTCTGAAAGTTATTGCAATTGAGTGAAATCATGCATCAGGAACCATTGGCTTTCCATCTTGGGCATTAACTGTGCTGTTGTTTATTTCTTTATAGGGCACCATCTTTCATTTTTATATCTTGCACAGTCCTGTAAAACAAACAAAATGGGTTGGAATGACATCTTGAAATATGCACTCATCTTTTCTAAGGTAGAGTGGTTAGGGAAGTGGGGGGAAAGGTCATTGCATAATGTAATTGATGGCATTAGCCATTTTTTCCCTTCACTTGCTCTTCTGCTTGGCTATGTATGTGGCTCACCACTGCCAAGTCCAATCAAAATGCAAAAAAGGCAAGGTAACACCCTATATTGTGCACATTGATTGTGTCAATAGAAATAAAATGTAGATTAAAAAGGGTGTGTGATGAATGATGGACTTCTAGGAGGAGGAGAACAATAATAAAATAACAGAGCTCCCCCTCTGAAGATCTCAGCATGTTGCATTGCCAAGCTCATCAGAATGCGCAGTGCATATTTCGGCAGATTGAAATCAATTGCAACATGAGATAGCCTTTTATTTTATTCATCTTGACATTACTGAGTGATTACTTTACCTTCTGCTGTTCAGCAGCTTTCAGGATAGTGCACAACTCAGTGGGCTGACTTAAGGCCTATGCACTGAATCTTGATTTAATTTAATTTATTTAGTTCAACTTACCAGTACAGAGAGCTAAAGCCTCAAAATGTCTCCTTTAAAATGATCAGTGCCAGAAATTCATGTGTGAAAGCTCAGTCAGCTTCATGGGAAACATACAAGTTCATATCTACTAAGATTTAATATTTTCAAAGTATAGTTCAGAAATCAGAGTCTTAGCTATGGTTGTGCAGTTTGATGCTACCACACTGATTAGCTATTTGGCTTCCAGGCTTTTGCTTGTCTCAAAGCAGACTGTTTTGTTGCTGACCACCCAGTACCCAGTATGGTGTTCAGTGGAATTAAGAAAGAATTTCATTTGGAGTTGACAGTCTCAATGAAAGCAGCCTTTCCACACTTCCTGAGACTTGTTGTGAAAAACGCACATTACCAAGCAAGTCTTCTGGTGCATTGTGAAGAAATAAAGTGCACACAAGAGAATACACACATTTACAAAATGCGAACAGATAAAAATGTGTAGATTTTTTTAAAAAAAATATAAACATAAATATTTAATATAATGTTGATAAAATGTGTAGACATTTCAACAAGGGAAGAAAAATAATCTTGTGACCTTCTATGAAACAAGGATAGTAAGGAAATGCAGTAGGATTCAGAGAAATGCAGTGAAATTGACACAGAGAGATGTTGCCATCCCTGTTTATAAAGTAGAAATGCACAGGTTTTTACTGTTTGCATCTTTGTCTTAGTCACGACTAAATTTTCTTGCTCTATGGCATTGGAACTATAGTCTAGTGTTAGCTGGTGACATTTTCATCCTTTGGGGAGCTGTGACGTCACTAAGGCTGGTGTCACCCCTCCCCCTGATGGTATGGTTCAGCCTCTCCAGGACCCCCTAGTGCCAACACTGTTGGCAAGGCTTATGGGGCCCTGGGATAAATAGTTCATTTCTACTCCAGGGATCTTCCACAAACCTCATAGTTGGGAACAAGGAGTAGCAAGAACTGCCTAAGCCAGCTCCTACCTCAAGCTGATCTTCTTCCTCCATACATATCCTAGACATCAGCCTATGTGGTAGGGGTAACGGAGAAGCAATGGCCAGAGGCAAGCTCTGTTAGCATTTGATCCCTTGCCACTGCCAGTCCTTTACCCATCTGGAAGTTGGCCTTTTAATAAAGTTGTTGTCCATTCTTTTCCTTACCTGTTTCAATTCTACCTGCAGGCAAAACCTACCTCACAATCTTGCACTTGAGACAAGGTTTACAGCTGGCTATGTTACAGACTAAATTGATTTGATGAAAATAAGGCCATTTACATCCCAGTTCATATGAGCTGAAAACATTTCACTTTCCGTTGGTACTGAAGGCTGTAATCTAACACACACTTGACTTTATATATATATATATTTATCTAATCTACTTAATTTATTTACTAATCTACTTTAATTTACTTTCAATATTTAGAACATGTCCCATTGAACCCAGTGCAACACATCTAACAATACAAAAGATTTGTCTTAACTCTTGCAGATTATAACAGTGACTGACTGCAACCCAAAATCTAGTATGTATTTTTTTAAACAAACAAACAAAAAAAAAAAACCTCCACTTACAAAGTTCACACAATGACGCTGGATTATAGCTATTGAAGCAAAAACAGATTTCCCTACCCTCCACCTCTAGATTTTAATTCAAGCAGTTAAAGCTTCACAGAGCACGGAAACCATATGTTGGCCACCCATGATTTAAAACCTCATGTAATCAAATGCATACTTGGCCATGACATCAAATGTTATACAACGTGGATGGGAAATTGGCTTGTCTATCTGACATCACTATCATGAGCCAGTAAAAGCTGCCTAAATTATCAATCAAATAAATGTTCTTGCAAAAAGAAAGTTAATAGACTTTGGGTAATTAAGCTAGGTTGCAGTTAAAGAGGTTCATAATCCAGGCAGGTGTTTCTCCCTGCCCTTACTGTTGTGTTTCTGATTGCTTATTTTGTTGTCTTCGTGTTTCTATTAATGCTCTATGTTTTTAACTATACAATACTTGATTATTTTATTTTATGCTGTTAGCTGACTTAAGTCCAGTTGTGTGGAAGTGGTGAGGGAAATTATAATTCAAGTGATTGAATTAATCAATAAAGTGGAGCTCAGTATAAAAGAAGATGCTATTTTTCCCATCCTGAAATATCTATCTATCTATCTATCTATTGATCTATCTACCATTCTCTTGGACAGCCTTTCTCAACCTTTTTATCCTGGAGGAGCCCTTGAAAACAGGGAAACCCCTGTATAAACATTATTGCAAACAGACTCAGAGAAATAAAGAGATCACACACAGCATATGGGGTAAAATAAAATATTCTTTATTTATGACCTTACCTATTTATTTCCCTTTAATTCTTCAATGGGGGGAGGCTACCTAGTGTGGGAGCAGCTGGGGTGGATCGTCCCTCCCGAACTTATGCCCCCAGCTTCCCCGGGCGAACACCTAAGCCCTGTTGAGCAACCCCAAGAGATGGGGTTGCTCTCGAGCCGGCCCGTGTCTGGAAGGTTAACCCGAAAGTCCCTCACCCAATCCATACAGATTAAGGTGAGGGAATTATTCTTCAGGCCAACCCCAAGGTAGGTCTCCTTCTGTTCTCCCAGACCATACAATCTAGGAGACCCTTCCAGAGACCATCCCTTCACCGAAATCGGTGCCATAGGTGTCCACCGTAATCTACGCCTTCCCCCTTTACCGCCAAGATAAGGGGCAAGCGTCCGCTTCATCCCTTATTCCCCCACTAGCTTGTCCAACAGGTCCCTCAACCCCCGCTGAAGATCACCAAGGAAAATTAGATTACCAGCATCCAAGAGGTAGACGCCATCCGCTCTGTAGAGCTCAGGCCTCTGAAAGATTATTTGAGGGTGTGCCAAATAAAATCCCCCCTTATCCCTCATAAACCTGGCCATTTGTCTATTGACCTTCCGCCTGGCCCTGTCAATTAACCGGGGGTTCCCCTCCCCACACCACAGCTGTCTGGGCAGAATGGCCGACCACATGATGGTGACGGAAGGCCATCTGGACCAAATCACATCCAGGTCATGTGATGCCTGAATCACCAAGGGCTTACCTTTAAGTAAGCCCAAATCATTTCCTCCTAGGGTGGAGGACCAATATGTCTGGCAGAGCCCCCCAGTACTCCCCAAACAAACAAGGCATCAAACCATGCCAACGAAGGCCCCTCTTCCCCATCCATTCAATCAGCACCCCATCTCCCAGGCTGAGGTGAGGTCCAAAATTACTCAACCGGGCCTGCCGGGCCGCCCAGTAGACCATACTGTGGCCGCAGATCAGCGCCCGGCGTCTCACCATCAGATGTCTAAAACCTGGAAGACAAAAGGGGAAGTAGGAAGGTTAGTATGTTAGAGAATGGACATACCTCCGATATGCGGAGGATCTCCATCTCCCAATCCATTGTATCGCAGCAGGTGGCATTCCAAGAGCTGCTGCCATAGATGCCGCACCAATCCTAAAGGAGTGTGTCCCAAACCGGACACCCATCAATCCAAGCTGCTCCAGAGCTTTGACGGTCACCACCCAGAATTGGTACCTGGTCAGAGGAGCCCGGTCTGCATGGATGAAGAATGGGCCTGGGTAATAACCCCGCACACGTAGATATTCCTGTAATGCAAAAACTGGACAGATGTCTTGATCAGAACACCGGGTCAGTGTGGATGTCTTCCTTCTCCCCCGCTGGTCAGTCTTAGAAAAACATATGGTAAACTGGACTTCCTGGCCCGATACTATTATATCCCTGAGCTCTAAAGCCCTCCCCGAGGCATCTGAAGTAGATGCCACCACCAGTTTGCTCACCCGTAGTGCCCCAAAGAAAGCCATCAGGGCCGCTGCATGGAAAAGCCGTGCTTCATAGGAGGAGGTACATATTAGGCTCCATATCTTGTGCAAATCCTTCAATACTTCTGGAGAAAGGGGGGCTCGAGTGTCTGCCTTTCTGCCACGCTCTCTAGCCCATCCCTCCAGGGACTTCCTAATGCAAAAATCGCCTGTATAATTAGCAGCAACTTGAGCCTTAAGCCAGAAGGCCAAGGCTGCCAGACGGCTCCTTATGGACTGCGGAGCAAGTCCCCGCTGTCGCAGGAAAACACAATAATGCAGTAATTGTTTAACTGGGATGTTAACTCCCTGTGGTAGCCCCTCCTGTTCTCTAAACTGATAAAACTCACTAACTGCCCTGGCATAACCCTTCCTAGTACTGGCCGTCACAGACATACCTAGGGCCTTCCATATTTCGGGCTCCCAAGCCTCCACAGGCCCTCCGGCATCCTGTCGCCCTCCTGTTGCGCATCTGGAGCCAACTCTCTGAAGCACTCCATCTGCATGTGGGAAAGAGCATCAGCAATCTCATTGTTCATGCCTGCCACATGCTGTGCGACAAACAGGATATTGTGCCTAAGGCATTGTAAGGTAAAAGCCCGAACCAACCTCATGACCCATGGAGATCTGGACATAAGTGTATTTATCACGTGGACCGTTGCTGTATTGTCACACCAAAAATGGACGGTGGAGTTTGCCAACTCCTTATGCCAAATTGTCGCAGCCACCAGAATTGGAAAAAACTCCAAAAATGTCAGGTCCAGCATGATGTCTGTCCCCATCCAATCATCGGGCCATCTACTAGTGCACCAGCGTCCGCCAAAATGGACACCAAATCTGTTAGATCCAGCCGCATCAGATGCAATTTGTAATGCTCCATGCAATTTCCTTTCCTCCCGCCAGAAAGAGATGCCATTAAATTGACCCAGAAACTCCTGCCACACTCTTAAATCCTCCCTTATATCATTAGTAATCCATATTTTATGATGGGGCTGCTGAATCCCAATAATGGCATCGCATAACTGGCAGATGAAAGCCCTCCCTGGAGCCACCACTTTACAGGCGAAGTTCAAGTACCCAATAAGCACCTGAAATTCCCTGAGAGTGGCTTTCTGCCTATCCTTGAACTGAACCAACCTGTCCCTCAGGTCTCTAACTCTGGTGTCTGACAATCGGCATTGCTGATTGACAGAGTCAATCTCAATGCCCAAAAAAGTCAGCCGCTGAGATGGACCCTCCGTTTTCTCAGGCGCCAGGGGAACCCCCAGTTCCCCTGCCATCAATTCAAATTGGCACAACAGATATCCGCATATGCCAGATCCTAATTCCCCTATCAAAAGAAAATCATCCAAATAATGTACCACACCCTCCAGCCCAGTCCCGACTCTCAATGCCCACTTTAGAAAGGTACTAAGAGTTTCAAATGCATTACACGATACTGAGCAACCCATGGGTAGGGCATGGTCCATATAGTACTGTCCATCAAACTGAAATCCCAGGAGCTCAAAGTCCCAAGGGTGGATGGGCAGTAACAGAAATGCTGACTTAATGTCGCATTTCGCCATTTCGGCACCGGCTCCATGCCGCCGTAATTCACGTATGGCTGTGTCAAATGATGTGTACTGTACCGTACAAAGTTCTGGTGGGATGGCGTCATTAACGGATTCCCCCTTTGGATACGACAATTGGTGTATGAGCCTAAAATCCCCCGGTGTCTTTTTAAGTACAATGCCCAAAGGGGAAACCCTAAGGTTGGGTGTAGGAGGAATAGAAAAGGGCCAATTACTCTACCGTCCAAAACTTCCTTTTGTATTTTTTCCCTAACTATATGTTCATCCCCTTTTACAGACTGGAGATTACGGGCCCTAAAAGGGCACCTGGTCCCTTCATAAGGTATCCTAAAACCAAAATGAAAACCTTGTGACAGGTAGAAAGCTGCACGCCTGTCAGGATATGCAGCCAACCACCTAACAAGCACGTCCAATTTAATTGGACTGGGTCCCTTTCTGAGACTGAGTGGAGGAGCCACCCCCTCGGCCTGCACCCTGGCCGCCTCTGGATCCCTGAAATGGTCCTTTACCTCTCGGACAGTTCCGAAAGGAATGGGAAGCCCCGCAGATGGAGCACTCATGGCTGAACCTGCAAGGCTTCCTAGCACATGACCCACGAGAACTAAATTTCCAGCAGAGCATCTTCTGCCCAGGACTAGCAGTTGGAGAAGATTTTGGTCCAACCGAAGGTGCCACCTTCAACAGGTGCCCACTATGTGTCCTCTCCCCCTGAATTGGTTGCGCTGGGGTCATGAGCTGCATCCACAACTGTGGGTGCATCATATCCCAGCAGAGGGTAGGGTAGATTGCAGCCCGCATGCAAAAAGCCTCATCATAGAGCAGCCATGCAGGACCCACAAAGTCCACATAAGGTCTATGAATTATGTCAATATACTGCAATAGGGCTGCTGCACGGTGAGGCTGAGCCTTAACCACCACTCCGGCGAAGATCAAAAAGCCCAACAGCCAATTGGACCAATTCTTCTCCACCTTTCATTTTTTCAACTTCTCTTTCTCCTTCTCATCTAAATCATCTTTGTCCTTCTTTTCCAACTCCCAATACAACAAGGAGAAAACATCAATGTATTCTCCTCTCAGTATCTTGTCCCTGGTAGAAGGCAGTAAATGATCACCTAAGGGGAGAGACATCTCCCAGAACGGGATTGCTGAATAAGCAACCGTGTCATACCCAGATGCCTGAGGGGCTCCTGCTAAAGAGGCAGGGCTATAGGAAGGTGTCCCAAACCTACCAAAAGCATGTGGTCCCCAGGCCGACCACTGAGGTCCTAAACAGCCATAGGCCTGGGGTGACATGGACCAGCCCAACTGCATGCCCTGTGCACCCCCACCTTGCGATGTAGCAGTAGGCAAAGCTGGGTGCACACCTGCCCAAGGCCAAAAAGGCCCCGCTGTATTATGTGTCACAGATTCAACAGGGGACTCACCAGTTGCAGCCGTTCCATTGCCAACTTCGGTCTCAGCCTCGGGTCTAGACGGTTTACCGCTGGCCCCCTCCGATGCTCCGGATCCCGAAACATCGCCCTCGTGGATCTTCTTTTCCAACGCATCTAAGCGAGCAAGAATTTGATCAGCCATCTGATTTTTAACAACAGGGTGTTTTGGGGCCTCCAGTGCCCCCGGTCCACTAATACCTTGAACTCTTTCTAGCTGCTGAATCCTCTCCAGGATAGCTTTCCATGGGACCCCCTCCTGCTCATCACTAGATGAAGGCAGATGGAGCAGAACAGCAGGCCACTTAGGTGCAGGGCCCTTGCCCTTATTGCCCGTCTTACCTTTTTGGGGGGCCATTTGTTCCTATACCCTATGTTATGTTAAATTCGACTCTGAGGAAAACCAACTATAACAATAGGTATGTATATTATATTGGTAGCAACAGTGCTATTAACACAATCCAATGCAATCCTCTTACAGAGGGCCCCCAACTACCCCCCCCTGATGGGAGGGGAACCCCCTTTTAGGTGTCCAATAAAATCAAGCAATATTGACAGTATTATTATTATTATTATTATTATTATTGGCAATTGTAATAGGCCCCTAGGCCTAGTAGGCCCTCAGATACTGAGGCCAAAAAAGTAGGCCTCAGGCCCAGTAGGCCCTCAGATGAAATCCAGCAGTATCAACATTATTATTATTATTATTATTATTGGCACCTATATTATTGGCACCTATATTAGGCCCTAAGGCCTAGTAGGCCCTCAGATGCCCGTGCCTGGTGAGTAGGCTACCAGCCTAGTAGGTCCTCAGGTGCCTGGGCTAAACAAGCCAGGAAACCCAGCCCTAGGAGGACTAGATCTCTCCCACCCCTCCAGAGGCCTAGATTAAATCGGTAACCTGTCGAAAACAGGGTCTTCAGAGGCCCACCCCCAGTAGTGAACCCCTGTTATTAATGGGCCTGCCAGACCCCAACTGAGCCATGTCACAAGGCCCAGTTGCACTGCCTATCTTAGGCCCCCCCACAGGGACCCGCTAGTACCCTCGGTAGCCGTGTGGCACCAGGCCAGGCCCAATCACCCGAGGCCAACCCGTGACGCTAGGCCACAATACCACATGGCACTAGGCCCAACCGCTCAAGGCCACCGCCCGACCTGTGGCACTAGGCCGCAATACCACACAGCACTAGGCCCAACAGCCCTGTTAAGCCCAGTCGCGCGGAGCGAACAGCACCCAAAACCACCACAAGGCCTCAGAGGCCGTTAAAGAAGGTGGAGGAAACCCCGTGTCCCCCAAAGCAGCAACCCCCACGGCAGCCACTTCAACGGCACCAAATGGGCCCCAAAAGCCCACAATGGGCGAAACCTGCCTCCTCTGGGCTGAGCGTGATCCCCCCACTCCGGGACACAATCCCACCCCTGCGCAGGGCACCCCTGTCTCTGTGTTTACATGCAGTTGCATGGTAGTGGCGGAGGGACTCTCAGCACAAAACTCGTCATTATAGTTGATTTGAAAGGTTATATATTAATGCATCAAATGATCATACTCTTGGCATGTTTCTTAAGTGGCCAATCAGCAGAGTCGGAACGGAAACACATTGAAGTGTTTTATATATGTAGATAATGATGTATATTACGTTGAGTATAGCTAGTTTCTAATAACATTTTTTTAAAAAAAGAATTTTTGTTCAATAAGAAATCCAAGCCTAGACATTCCTCTTTCATGTAACGGATGACTTTTCTTAAAAGGCAGATATGTTTTGGGACTAATAGTTACCAGGTTTGTGAATGATGTTGTGTGATAAATGCTGAATCAAACAGAATCCACCAATTCTTGGTTTCGGAAGGAGACAAGACAGATGAGGAGATTTTCAGTTCTGCTCCAAACTGTTTCATTCTTGCCATATTTTTAGCCCGCTTGGGTCACTTTAGGCCCAGGATAGGCTTTTTAAAACAGGAACTAGCCAAGAGGTCACTTCCTGGTCACTTTATGTTTTTAAAAAGGCATCTTCTGGGCCTAAAATTATCCAGGGGCAAAAATAGCATGAATCCAACATGGCGGGTGCTCCCAATTCCACTCCGTGCTAGCCCTGCCCCCTCTACTCAGCCAGCCAATCAGATTACACAGCCTGTCTGTATGTGTGCGAACAGACCGTACAAACCCGTCAGCCATCCGAACGGCGTAGGGATTTCTCATCGTGATCCACTTTCCCTCCCGAACGCCGCATGTGCGTATTTCAGGGTGGAAAACCGCCCCCCCTCTTTTGAATCTGAACGGCCGTGTGTACCAAAGCACGAACTTCCACATGCCGTACAGATTATTTAAATCGTGTAGACGGGACCATTGATTCACTATGTAGCTGTGTAACCTCCGTGATTCTATTGCAATATAGTGAATAGATGATTCCAGCCAATATTATGCTCATTTGGTATATATGACTTCTTTGTTCTCTCAGACCATTTAAATATTTACTACTTTAATTCTGATTACATGTTGGTGATTTTAACTACTGCTTTATTTCACAGAATCATAGAACCATAGAATTGCAGAGTTGGAAGAGACCACGAGGGCCATCCAGTCCAACCCCCCTGCCACGCAGGAAATCTTGATCAAAGCATCCCCGACAGATGGCAATCCAGCCTCTGTTTAAAGACCTCCAAGGAAGGAGACCCCACCACGCTCCGAGGGAGCGTGTTCCACTGCCGAACAGCTCTTACTGTCAAAAAGTTCCTCCTCATGTTGAGGTGGAATCTCTGTTCCTGGAGCTTGCATCCATTGCTCTGTGTTCCAGTCTCTGGAGCAGCAGAAAACAAGCCTGCTCCATCCTCAGCGTGACATCCCCTCAAATACTTAAACAGGGCTATCATATCGCCTCTTAACCATCTTTTTTCCAGGCTAAACATACCCAGCTCCCTAAGTCTCTCCTCATAAGGCATCGTTTCCAGACCTTTCACCATTTTAGTTGCCCTTCTCTGGACACGCTCCAATTTGTCAATATCCTTTTTGAATTGTGGTGCCCAGAACTGGACACAGTATTCTAAGTGAGGTCTGACCAAGGCAGAATAGAGGGGCACTATTACTTCCCTTGATTTAGACACTATACTTCTATTGATACAGCCCAAAATCGCATTGGCCTTTTCAGCTGCCGCATCACACTGTTGGCTCATGTTCAACTTGTGGTCTACTAGGACTCCTAGATCCCTTTCACACGTAGTTTCATTCAGCCAGGTCTCTCCCATCCTATATTTATGCATTTCATTTTTCCGCCCTAAATGCAGTACTTTACATTTCTCCGTATTGAATTTCATTTTGTTAGCTTTGGCCCAGCTCTCCAGTCTATCCAGGTCATTCTGAATTTTGATCCTGTCCTCTAGGGTATTAGCTACTCCCCCTAATTTGGTGTCATCTGCAAATTTGATAAGTATGCCCCTAATTCCCTCATCCAAGTCATTGATAAAGATGTTGAATAGCACTGGGCCCAGGACAGAACCCTGTGGCACCCCACTGGTCACATCTTTCCAAGACGAAGAGGAGCCACTGCTGAGCACCCTCCGGGTTCGGCCGGACAACCAATTACAAATCCATTGAACAGTTAACTTGTCTAGCCCACATTTTACAAGCTTGTTTGCAAGAATGTCATGGGGAACCTTGTCAAAGGCCTTACTGAAATCAAGGTATGCGATGTCCACAGCATTCCCTTCATCTACCAAGCGGGTAACTTTATCAAAAAAAGAGATCAGATTAGTCTGACATGACTTGTTTCTCTGAAACCCATGTTGACTTTTTGTGATTATGGCATTGCCTTCTAAATGTTCACAGACTTTCTGTTTAATGATCTGCTCTAGAATCTTCCCTGGTATTGATGTCAGACTAACTGGACGATAATTGTTGGGATCCTCTTTTTTCCCCTTTTTGAAGATGGGAATAACGTTTGCCCTCCTCCAGTCTGCTGGGACTTCTCCTGTTCTCCAGGAGTTCTCAAAGATTATTGCCAATGGCTCTGAGATTATATTTGCCAGCTCTTTTAATACTCTTGGGTGTAGTTCATCTGGTCCTGGAGATTTAAATTCATTTAGATTAAGAAGGTATTCCTGTACTACCTCTTTACTTATTTTGAGCCGGATTTCCCCTATTGTGTCCTCTGTTCCATTATCCTCAGGTTGGTCCTCCTTTTCCTTTTCTGAAAACACTGAGGTAAAGAAGGTGTTGAGTAATTCTGCCTTTTCTCTGTCCCCTGTTAGCATTTTGCCATCTTCTCCACGTAGTGGCCCTATCATTTCCTTCTTCCTCCTTTTGCTGCAGACATACCCAAAAAAACCCTTTTTATTGTTCTTAACCTCCCTAGCAAGCCTGATTCATATTTGATTCTATCTCCTCATTTTTTCCCCATATTTTAGTGTTTGGGATTTAGATTGAATTTTCATTATGTTGGCTATATAATAATTTTGGTATAGTCTTATTGTCCTTTTAGCTCTTTACCTGTATTTTGCTGCCTAAATTGAATGATGATCACATAAAGTTGAATTGCACCATTGGGCAATGTCCATATTCTCAGGGGGAAGCAGAGCCATAGCTATGAGTTTGGGACCAACGAGCAAACGGAGCTACAGTAGTGCCTTAGGTTGCAATCTCCTGCATACCAGGCATTGTAGTGCTGTGGAAACTGTTGTGCAAGTGGATCTCCCACTGAAGGGTTGCATATCATGTCAGAAATGAAGTTATATCACCATAAAGTTATGAACTGTAGCATCTGATGCAGGATATCAGCCATTTATATATATAATTTCAATGCAAAAATAGCTTACTTGTCCTACCCTATATGAACAGTGAATACTGGTTTGAGGAGCTTGTCCACAGCTATCAACATTTTCTTATCAATATCTAATATTAACGTTCCTGGACTCACTATTCAATTTGTCTACATAGGCCAAATTTGCCCTTGTAGAAGTGATATATAATGTAAATATCTTGCAGTGTGAGCAAAACCTTAGCTAAATATGTGGAAAGCTGAGTGTGTGTATTGGAGAAAGATTATAATAACAGAGAGGACATTAATTCTTCATTGATTTTAGTAACAAATTTCTTGATCAAAATGCATGTGATGCAAAAAATAAATGTGTATGCCTGTAATATAAATTAAGCTTTAATGACAACATAGGTCTCACACAATGTCAGCAAAGTTTTTAAATCATTCAGAACCAATAAAGTGTTGAAAATGAGATATGTAATATGAGTCTTAAAGTATGAAATCAACTTGTTCAGAGAGCCAGAAGTAGGCTGGTGTGTTCCCAAAATGTTTCCCAAAAGATCAAATGTTATAGGTAAAATATTCAGTACATCTTACATTAAACAATTTACATAGTCCTAGCACAGGAATGCCAGGCCTATGAACCGGAACTGGATTGCCATTAGATTCATGTAGAGCAGGGAAAGGAGGATATTTTTTGGACTACAGCTTCTGGAATGCCCCAATCAGCATGGACAGTACCGGCTGGAGAGCTGTAGTCTGAAAATAACATTTCCAAATTTTGAACTTGGGTTACTTCACAAGATCACATTATTGTAACTCTTATTAACAAATTTACAATTATCAGTCTGCTTCTAAATTTGTAAGACATGTGAGAATCTTCATCTATAAGCATGATTAGGAATCATGGGAACATTCATGGCCTTGTAGAGCAAGAATCATGGGGGAATCATGGGCAAGATCATAGACTTGTAGACCAGGAATCACAGGGAAATCGTGGGAAAGTTCATAGACTTGTAAAGCAGGAATTATGGGAACATTGATAGACTTGTAGAACCAGCTAGCCCAACTGCCCATGCAATAGAGCACCCCTGAGAGGTATCCATCCAACTTCTTCAGTTCCAAAAGTTGCCATCCAAGCTACTCTATTCCACTGTTGAACAGCAGTGTTGAACAGTCAAGAAGGTGCATTATTTTTTTTCCCTACAATGCAAAGAAAACATACAGTACACACAGAGAGAATATAAAAGCATCTGTATCTGTATCATCTGAAAATCCAAAGACACAATTAAAACATGAGAAAGATTTTCTCCAGTACTTTCTGGCTTCGGTGTTCTCTGGCGCGATCAACAGATTCCATTTTTTCCATCCAGGTGTGCCTATGTATGCTTCTCTCTCTCTTACATGTTGTCATGATTACATGACTTCCATGATTTTTAGTGCATGCTTATAAAAGTTACATATTTGTACTCAGAAACAAGACCTGCTATGTTCAAAGGGCATATTGTCTAGTAATTATGCTTAGGGTTGCTGCCTCATTGATCTAGGTTTTTAAAGGATGAACTGCCTCCTCTTTCCCTTTACCATTTTTTGCAGCTGCCCACCAATGGCACTACCTTTCTGTGGTAAGGCAAGAGGCTATGCTGATGGCAGCAGTGCTGCTGGTAGGATTTCATATGTCAGACAGGCTTTTGATGAGGAGCCAGACTAAATGTGCCAAACAGCTACTGGGCAACAGCAGTAGTGGTGGGTGACAATGGCGGAGGATCTGTCAGAGACAATGGCAGCGGCACCAAAGCTCATGTTTGTTAGTGCTGTGCAGAAGGAGGTACAGTAAATCTCCTTTTGAATATCTTTTACCACAAAAAGCCTATGATGAGACAATCCAAGATGAAAAAAGAAAGAGTGCCAGAAAATGAAACTCCTATGTCAGATGACACTCAATGAGCTACTGAGGTACAGCAGAGGACAAGTATAAGTAGCACTGTGGCTTATGATGCAACTGTATTCATGCTGAAAGGATGTTCATCTGTTGACATTCTCAAAGGTGAAAGGAAAGGCTGAAGCTGCACAACATATATTATAGGAACATGGCATGTGAGAAAGATGAATCAGGGGAAGCTAGACATAGTAAAACAAGAAATTGAACTTATAAACATTACAGTACTCAGGCCAAGTGAGCTAAAGTGGATAGAGATGAGACATTTTGAGTCAGATAATTACACAGTGTTTCACTCAAGAAATGAAAATCTAAGAAGAAATAGGGTGGCATGAATAATAAGGAGAAATGTTGCAATAGCAGTAAAAGGATATAATGCAAAGTTTGACCAAATCATATCAATAAGATTTCAGAGGAAACTCATCCATATAACCATAATTCAAGTTTATGCTCCAACTACAGAGGCAAAAGAAGAAATTGAAAGATTTTATGCTGGAGTCTAGGAGGAAATTGATCACACACCAAAGCCAGGGTTCTTGTTAATCACAGGCAATTCAAATGCAAAATTAGGAAGTAGATCAAAGATTGTAGGAAAATCTGGCCTAAAATCAATAAATGAAGAAGGAGAGTGATTGAGCAATTGGGAGAAATAAATTGCCAGGAATAGATGGCATACCAATAAAGATGCCTCAAGCTACAGAAACCAAATCTATTCTAGTTCTAACTAAAATATGTCAACAAATATGAAAAACAAAAGAATGGCCCACAGATTGAGAAAGTTCAATATGCATTCCAATTCCCAAGAAAGGGCACACCAGGAATTGCAGTAGCTATGGGACCATTACATTAATTTCCCTTGCAAACAAACTGATGCTCAAAATTCCACAACAAAGACATTAACCATATATGGAGCAAGAAATGCCAGACGTTCAAGCTGAGTTCAGAAAAGGAAGATGCATTAGGGTTAATACTGCAAACATTCATTGGACAACAGAACAAACCAAAGAATTTCAGGAGAAAATCCACCTTGGCTTTATAGATTGTAGCAAAGCTTTTGATTATGCAGATCATGAAAAACTATGGACTGGTCTTAAAGAAATAGGTGTGCCACATTTGATTGTCCTGATACATAACCTCTACTCAGGACAAGAGGCAACCATTAGGACAGAATATAGAGAAATGGAATTGTTTCCAATTGGCAAGAGGGTTAGGCAAGGATTCATTTTATCGCCCTATCTGTTTAAGTTGTATGCTGAGCATATCATAGGTAAATCAGGATTAGACTTTCAAGAAGGCAGCATGAAAAATGGAGGGAGGAACATAAACAACTAAGATATGCAGATGATATTATACTACTAGCAGAAAATAGCAAAGATTTGGAACAATTACAGAAGAAAATCAAGGCAGAAAGTGCAAAGGCGGGTTTACAGTTGAACAGTTGATGATTTATGTAACTTTAAAGCAGACAATGAAGACACTGAAATAGTTCATGGTTTTTTCATACCTTGGCTAGGGGCTCATCTACAAGAGCCAGATAGATTGCTGGCTCCCCACTGGCATGTCCTGGCCATGGACCAGGCCCATTGTTCTCCCATTCTCTCCACTGAATAAGAGGAAGTCCTGATGGGCATGCTCCATCCACCACCACCACCATTTCTCTTGCTGTTTCAGAAGGCAGGAAGGGGTCCCACAACATGTGACCAATGCCCCTTGCATGTGAACAGCCTTGATCACATGCTGCAGGAGTCATCCTTACTTTCTAAGACAGTGAGAGAAATGACAGCAGGAGTTAGGGACTGTCTGCTGGGACAGGCTCTAGAAGGCACATGGGCTAATCTGTTTCCTCCTGGCAGAAACAGAATAAATCAAGTGTTATCTTATAATGGTGTATCGGGCCCTACCCTGCCTTCCCCCCAAATCATCCCCATACCTGCCTCGGGGTGGTCAGGACTGTCTGGGGCAGAACAGGGCAAATGCTTTGTGTTGTCAGAACTACAAGACTCTGAGACAGGAGCAAAATGGGGTATATTGCCCATCCAGACAAGCCCTAAGTCATTAATCATAATGGAGACTCTGGTCAAGAAATCAGAAGACCAGGAATTGGAGAGGCAGCTATGAAGGTACTAGACAAGATCCTGAAGTGTAAAGATATATCACTGAATATTAAAGTTAGGATTTTCCATGACATTATATTTCCAATTTCTATGTATGGTTGTGAAAGCTGGACAGTGAAGAAAGATGATTAGAAGAAAATCAACTCATTTGAAATGTGGTGCTGGAAAACAGTTCTATGGATACCGCGCACTGCTAAAAATACAAATCAATGGGTGCGAGAGTAAGTCAAACCTGAACTCTCCCTAGAAGCCAAGATGACTAAACTGAGGCTGTTGTACTTTGGACACATCATGAGAAGGCATGACTCACTAGAAAAGACAATAATACTTAATAAGGTAGAAGGTCGTGGAAAAAGAGGAAGACCCCCATTATAGCTGGCTAGACTCAATCAAAGAAGCCAGGGCCCTAAGTATGCAGAAGCTGAGCAGGGCCATTGATGATCAGGTGACTTGGAGATTCCTCATTCACAGGGTTGCCGTAAATCAAAGTTGACTTGAAAGCACTTAACAATTGTAGCTGAAGTCAACTATGTCTCATATTTATGCTATCAACATCCTCTTAACATAGTCAAATGATCTGCAGGGATTTTATAACCAAGAATTTTCTTAAGATTTCCTAAGAAGATGTAATATGGGGGGGGGGGCAGAAACTTAATGTAGGCATAATCCTTTTCTACTTTGCAGTGACAATATTTGTCAGAACACTGAAGAAATACATTACCTAATTTAGAGGGGACTTAATGCCATTGATTCAACTGAATATGTTTTCTTCCATTGTAGTGCTTAAAGAATATGTTGGTTATTTTGACACATAGTTGTTACAGTTACCTTTGTTTAAATACCATACATGGAAAGATAAGTAAAGGGAGTTAAGGGGTAATGAATCTGTTGCATGACTCCATCCTGATGAATGCTAGATAACCAGGCAAATTGAAACCCTTACTTTAAAGCAAAGGTGGGGAATGTATGGTCCTTCATTTGTTGTTGAACTCCACCCATCATTGTCCAGGCTGGCAAGGGCTGATGCAAACTGAAATTCAGCAACATCTGGAAGGTTAAAGGTTTCCCAGACCTCCTCTAATGTATTTAACTTGGAATGCTCCTGTATGGATAGTGAACCAATTATGCTCTAAGTGTTTGGATCCCTGCAGCTCAAGCCTTTACATATTGCTCACACCAAGCAGAAGCCACTTGAAAGAATTTCCATATAGGCTGCTTATTCATGCCACCATTGGTGATTCCATTATCATCTTGTGTTGCTTATTTCCATGACAGTTTCAGCTATTGCTAACCAGCCATCATAACATGATTTTGAAAATAAAACCTTGAAAGGTCAGAACAAACATTCAGTTTGTCTCTTTTCTCAATCTGTGTGCAATTAAATAACAGGCTGAAGAGAAACCTCAAGAAAGTTCTCTGGCATGGAAAAATGAGGCATTACATATTGTTCATCTAGGCAAACCTAAGTATATATAGATAGAGCCAGCTGTGATACCTATTAAGATGGTGGTGTGTTTTCCAGTTACCACAACTGAAATATCTCCTGCAGCTATATTTCTCTATGGCCTGATGTATTTTTGTACTGTATGGCTGATGGTGAGTTATGGCTATTCTTGTGGGGAAAGTAATCATGGAAACAAGTCCTTAATTACAGGCTTGCCTTGTAGTAATCTGATGATCTTGATCTCAGGATGCAGACTAAGCTGAGCAGTGATAGATTCATATTCAGATTCTATCTCTTCATGTAGCAACAACCAGGCTCTCTTTTTGTCCTAAACCCTCCTCTGTCCTGCTCACTGCTCCTCTGTCCTGCTTCAGTCTCAGGGCAGTCTCAAAAAGTGTCTTTGGTCAAGTAATAGCTCTGTCACAAATATTTTGTACTGTAGAAATGATATGCAAATACATCCTGCTACCCCTACTGTTAGGCAGTTGCAACTATCTCAGGTAGAAAATGTTGTGGGCCACCAGTGACAACTCCCCAGTGTTCCTTCTGTGTTCCTCCACTTGTTCCTATCTGTTGGGAAAACAGAGTTCTGTGCATCATGTGGTCTTCTCTGCACCATTAAACTAGCTTGGTGATCCCAAGGGTGTTGGTGGTTGCTTTCCAGCAACCAATTTTGAAGTAAGATTCAACTGGCAGTTCAGTCAGTTTCTGTACTTGAAAGGGAGGGGGATAACATCTTACTGTATCTTTTGCCTTGGGCAGCAAAATGTCTTGTGTGTCCTTGGCCACTATATATAATGCCAATGTTGATCAGTACTATATGTCAGGAAAGTGGCACTGGTAAGCTGTTATCATGGGGCAACTTCATTCTGAGTGATATAGTGCCAGCTCTACCAGCATCCAACAGAATCTTGGCCCAATTCACAAATGCAGATGTGTATATAGAGCCAGCATGGCATAGTGGTTTCAGTGCTGGACAAGGACTCTGGTAGACTTGGGCTCAAATGCCCCTTCAGCCCTGGAAACTACTGAATAACCTTGAGCAAATCACACTCTCTCAGCCTCAGAGGAAGGCAATGGCCAAACCTCCTCTGAACAATTCTTGCCAAGAAAACTTCAGAATGGATTACCATAAGGCAGAGTCAACCTGAAAGCATGTTATACCACCACCAATATTTTATTTATGTATTCAGTAAAATACATGGTATAGGTCTTCATGCATGAAGGACATGGAAATAGATTTCCCTAGGACTTTAGCACTACAGAAAGCAGATGGGATGACTATCAGAGCCAGAACTATGGCTGATGGGTTATGATGCTTTGGGGGCTTGAGTTGTAATTCAGCAGTATTGGTCCTCTTCAATGTATTAATCCACCTGCATTCACTTTTTAAAAAAGAAGAATCATATGCACAAACAAGGAAAATGTACATCTTTATAGCCAAGCCAGTCATTAGGTTTACATTGCATTTTTGACAGTATCTTCCTTCATTCTTCATATTCCAAGAAGTTTGTTTATTTGCACATAAAACAACTGAAGAAACCAGATGAATAAACAGTTGTGGTGGAAGCAACAGTATCCCAGAGCCCAGGCATCATCTGTTTTAAAGGCGAGGTATAAAGATATGTCATGAGGGGAACAGAGAACTTTCTCAAGGGCTATAAAAATGTCAGAAAGGATGCTTTGTTAAAAACCCTTCAGAGACTCCTTTTCTTCTTCCATCCAAGGGGGGATAAGCACCTGCTTTTTAATCATATGCTTCAGGAATGAAAAGAATGACTATCAAAGTTCTTGCGCTTTGATTAGACTGACTTTTGCCCTGAAAAGAGGCAGAACGCCTTATCTGCAAAACTCTTGCAAACTTATTCACAGCAAATCTTCTGCACACAAAATGACATATGGCCACAATGTCATATCAACTGTTGCAGGCAGCTGAACTCCACTTTCTGCTGAAGTTAGCACTTACATTTTAAAACTTTATCATTTATGAGATGTTATCATAACTTCTCATAAATGATAACATGATCCAGCAGAAGAACAGGAACTGAAGCAGGCTGTGCACACATGCTGTTTCGCTCTTAGGAAGACCAAAAATCTAGGCATCAGAATGGTTATAGGCTTCCAATCGCAGTTCACAGGGAATGTGTCAAACAGTTTGTTGTTGAGCTGTGTCTTCCTCTCTCTGATATGCTTTTGCCATCTACTGCCAATGACACATGGAGAGCAATTTCTCTATACAAGTAGACACAGGTATAAGGCAAACTAATATTTATTAGTTATCAAGATCAATATTCAAGGTGAATGGTTGCATAAGTGATTATTACTCTCAGTGGGAGAATATTTCCACCTGCTTCTGCACTCAGCTTGGAGACAGCAATTGCCACCAGTCTATGATCATGGGCCAAATATATGTATGTCCCAACTCTCCCTTGTTTTCTGAAGGTTTTATCCTGGGAAACCACAAGCCTGAAATGTATACCATTTAGCATTTTGGAAAGATTTCACAAACAGCCACATATGTGTTTTTTCTTTTTAAACATATTTGAATGAAACAAAATCTCAGTTGGTAGCACCTACAGCCCTTTAAAGTAGTTTGCAACTAAATTTGCATCAAAAGCAGCAGTTCCCCCCACCAAAGCTTTCATCATCTTCACCAATATGATCTACAAAGTTTGTATGCAGATGTTTGGAAGGTCAACCTAAATCTAATTTTTGGCTAACCTCAGTTTATACAAGTGCATTCTAAATCAATCAATCAATCAATCAATCAATCAATCTGTTGTTGTGTGCCTTCAAGCCATTTCCAACTTATGGCAACCCTAAGGTAAACCTATCATGGGGCTTTCTTCGACAAGATTTGTTCAGAGAAGGTTTGCCTTCCTCTGAGGCTGGGAGAGTGTGACTTTCCCAAAGTCACTTAGTGAGTTTCCATGGCTGAGAAGGGATTCAAACCTGGTGTCCCAGAGTCCTAGGTCCAACACACAAACCACCACACTACACTGGCTCATTAAAAATACACACATCCATACATAAATTTGCAGAAATCCAAAGTGTCCATTTGAGTGGTATCCAAAGTTGTTGATGGAATGGATCAAAACCCTTATTGTGATCTTTGTTTTAACCCCAGTAGATAACACACCCTGTTCTGTGGTTCTGTGATCTAGCATGTGGATCTGCACAAGAGGCAGAAGGGAAAAAACACTTTACAGTATAGACAGTGTCAATGTGCACACAATTTGAACTTGTGGGTGGCCAATTCAGACTGAAACAACCTCATATAGACTTGAATTCTTCACTCATGCTCAGCCTTTTTATTAAAAAAAATCCCTTCATTAAGCATAGCAGTTATTATAGAACAAGGCTGCTGCATGAAGTTGAGTGCCAGATTTAGGCTCAGAGCAGGAGCAAATGAGATAGATTGTCTTTTATATCTGAGTAACTATATTTTGAATATCGAGAAGGTTGTCCTACATGAGACCCAGTATCAATGGGTGGAAAGGAAAAAAGTGAACATTGGTTGGGGAAGAGATGGCTGTAAATATGGCAGGAGATTTTCCATAAATGATGCAAAATTCCAGACTTCTATTTTAGGGAAGGAATGGCAAACACAAAATTGGCCTTTGCTGCAATCTTCTCTGTATAGGAATTTTTTGTTGGGAAATTGTTACTCCTAAGCTTTACCTCTAACATGCAGCATTAATAATAAGCTATATGACATGACTGACATAAGCTGCCTTCTTTTACATACTTATGCTCCGGCTTCCTGTGAAGAGGGTATTGGCATTTGCATGGAAATTTTCAAATACCTGGTTTTTATCTAGTTTTAATAAAGAAGTAAAAGTTTTTGAAAACAGAAAATAAGACCTAATGTATGAAATGCAGAATGATCTGTCTTTTGTTTGGAAGAGACTATGGACTTTATCACGTGCATAAAGATGCCACATAAATGCGAAAGGACACGCATACCACATGACGTTGCCCTTTTGCATTTATGTCCCTGCCAAAACCTATACTTTTTAATTGATGGCTGAAGCTGTCAATTGATCCCCCATGGCACTTTTGTGCCAGCATTGTCAGCCTGTGAAACCTCAAGCCATTATACTTATGTGAATGCAGTGAGATTGGTCGGTCCAGCGCAGACACTTCCAGGTGAGATCATGACAGCCAGGTAATTGATACACTTTACTTTTTATGACCCTCCCTGGGTTACTTGGGACCTTTAAAGTGTGTTCCTGTGCTTTTAAAAAGTTTCTCTGTCTTATTTTTTTTGGGGGGGGTGTTAAATTTCCCATGCAATGATGTCTTGTGATAATCTATGGGATTTCAAAGGAGGAAGTCACTGGAGTTCTGTTCACTTCCTCTTTCATTGCCGGGGAAGCCTTTGCTGCGATTAGAGGTAAGTCGGGGGGGGGCATTATTTTGCTGGCATAAAAATGGATTTTTTTATGCCAGCAAAAAAAATACTTTAAGGGGCTCATCTGATAAAGTCCTATGTTGCTGTCCAATCACAGTTATCCTCAAATCTTTGATTTCTCCCCTGTTCTCTAGGGCAGCTTACCCATTTGTTCCAAGTGTAAGTGTGTGTGTGTGTGTGTGTGTGCCTTCAAATCACCTGTCAACTTATGGCAACCCCATGGATTTCATAGAGTTTTCTTAAGTAAGGAATACTCAGAGGTGGTTTTGCCAATTCTTTCCTCTGATAGGGAAAACTAATTTTAGAAAGAAATTTGAATTTTCAAAAAACTTGAATTTGTCTATAAATGTCTAATATTTCCATCAATATCATTGTTTCTTTCTTAGGTTGATTCTAGCTTTGACTTTCCTCATCAGCTTTCACAATGGAAGCAGGGGTGAGTTCTCACCAAATACTTTGGCAGAATATTAGCTAACACACATTGGAAACTGTTTAATGCAGTGTAGATGTGTAAATAGCTATTGCTTAAAACAATTTGTAAGCCGCTCTGATAGCCTTGTGGCTGAAGAGCGGGGTATAAATAAATAAATAAAAATATTGTTTGCACATTTTGCCTCATATGTCTTGTTCTACAAATGCTACAGACTTTCTTGAAAAGAAAACCTTGGGAATCTGGGCCAGCTAATATTCTAAATGAGCACTAGGTCTCATGGTCAGGATCCAGGGGGAAAATGATGAATTGGGTCATGTCGCAGTCCTACATGAGTGATCTTTTTCTCTAATAACATTTTGAAAGACATGCAGTATTCTGATTTCATATGAAGCAACTTGATCTGTTTATGTGCAGTACATAATCCCATTTCATTGTTATGCACAAGTAATGACTCCCTTACTGTCAAATTCATACAAATAGCTTGCTATGAACTGGAAGTTCTCCATTATTCATATTTAAAATGGTTCCCATTACTGTAGGTTAGGGTGGGCAAACTGCAGCCTGTTCTGCATGCAGCCCCTAGGCCTCATTTTTGTGGACCATGCAGCTCTCCACTAATCTTCCAAAGGCCTTACAATCCCCCCCCCTTTTTTTGCAAATTTTGCTCCCAAACTAGGCAGAAAGCTCCATACATGAAAACACATGAGAATACCCTGACTTCATCCCCACAAGCACACCAAAATTCTGTGCTACCCCCAAATACCATTCTTTCCCTCTGCATTCCTTCTCAAAATGGTAACATCTCCTGTTCCCATTTTGAGAGGGACTGTAGAGGAAGTCAGATATATTTAGATATACTGTGGGAGCATGTGACCCACAAGGGGGGGGGGAATTCTATGAGGGAAATTGGTACCACCCCTCATGCAATTGCCCACCCCTGCTATAGACCCATATTCATCCACAAGGCCCATGTATCTCGGCCACAAGAATATAGTGAAACTGGAACTTTTGCTAATAAGGAAAAAAAAGTTTCTGCTTTTCCTAAATAACATTATGAGCAAAAAACAAAAACAAAAAAGAAACAAAATGCTTTGATAGTTCATGAGCATTTAATTTCACATAGGCTTAATTTATCTGACAAAATTGACTCACGTTCCCCCTGCTGGCTTCACAATTGTCATTAAACTGTCAAAGCTTTCCTGACATAATCTAAAAATGCCGGGACATAATTAAAGACATTTTGATGTACCAGTGGGATGCAAGTGCCTGTTTAGAACACATTTTGATATTTCTCAGCTTTGCATATATATAGAAAAAAAGTTATTTTTTTTCTTTTAAATCACAAGAAAATATACAATAGCAAAGTAGGAAACATCACAGCAGAACTGACTGCTGCCAGCCATAAAACACAATCCACAATGTTTCATTAAAGTATACAACATTTAGCCTGTAATCCTATACACACTTTCCTGGAGAGTCTGATGTCAGAATAACTTCTAGCTCTTATTTTATTTTATTTTTGTGTAACCAAGGACAAACATTAATGTGCTGGCAACAGTGTACCTGTTGAATCTGGACACTGCAGAGGGACAAGAAATTGTATTCATTGTTGATAATCATTTTCCCAAATTCACCAATTTCCTTGTTAATTTGATGGAGAGAACTTGAGATTTTTTTAAAACAAAATGAATGTGGGAGAAAGCAAAACTGGCCGATTACTCATTCTTAGGACTTTACCAGACAAGGTAAATATGGTGCCATAAGGACACCTGATGATCATAAAAGGGTGTGCATACCAGATGACAATGTCCTTTCGTGATCATGTAATATAAATGAGGCACACTTATTTATTGACAGGCCAAGCCGTTAATAGATCTCCTGTTCTGCTTTTGTGCTGGCATTGCCAGCATTTGAATCCTCACACCATTGTGCTCACATGAATGCAGTGTCTATGGGCAAACACTTCTGGTTCAGATCACGACACACACACACACACCATGTACTTGGGACTTTTAAAGTGTGTTCCTGTGCTTGTTCTTGTGTCTACATTTTGTGTGGGTTTTTGCTTTAATTTTTAAATTTTCCGCACTAGCGTCTTCTCATGGGAATCGGTGAGATCTCAGCCCCAGAAGTAAACAGAGCTCCATTCATGCTCCATTACTGCCAGGGATGCCTCTATTATGCTGCTCAGGGTAAGTCTGGTGTGTGTGTGTGGGGGGTCTTTTGCTGGCATAAAAACACCACAATTTATGCTGACAAAAGAACATTAATGGAGGGGGGTCTGATAAAGTCCTTAATGTGTATATTATTATAACATGTTATAATCTATTCTACTCCTTCCTGAGTACAGTGGCCCCACAGTATCCTCTGGGGTTTGGTTCCAGTACCTCCTGTAGATATACAAATCTGTGGATGCTCAAGTCCCATTCAGGGCTGGTTTAAGGAATTTTGGGGCCCCCTGCAATGCTTTATTTGGGGGGGGCATATGTTTATCTCAGGTCAATGTAACCTAACCTATTCACCGTACAGGATGTTCAGATTACAGTAGGACCCCCGTATCCATAGATTCATTATCCATGGGACACAAAACAGCACACCTACCATAGAGTCTTCCTAGAAAACGTGTCCTCCCTAGCTGTTTTCTAGGCCCTCCAAGGCAACTCTATGGTATTTTAAACCAGAAGTCCCATTATTTTCAATGGTGTTCACTATTATTCATGGTTTTCAGAATCCACCCCCTCCCCTGAACCAATCCCCAGTGGATAAGAGGGGCCTACTGTATTAAATAATTTACATATGAGGAACGGCTTAGGGAGCTGCACATGCTTAGCCTGGGGAAGAGAAGGTTGAGAGGCGACGTGATAGCCATGTTTAAATATTTGAAGGGATGTCATACTGAGGAAGGAGCAAGCTTGTTGTCTGCTGCTCCAGAGACTAGGACATGGAGCTATGGGTTCAAACTACAGGAAAAGAGATTCCACCTAAGTATTAGGAAGAACCTCCTGACAGTATGAGCTGTTCAGAAGTGGAATACACTGCCTTAGAGTGTGGTGGAGTCTCCTTCTTTGGCTTTTTTTAAACATAGGTTGGATGGCCATCTGCCAGGAATGCTTGGATTGTGTGTTCCTGGAGGGCAGAAGCTGATCAGATGGGATGGCTATTGGGATTCCTTCCAGCCCTATGATTCTATGATTCTAGGCTGCATTCAGAACCTGGAAAGTTACTCTTGGATTACACCTTCCAGAATCCCCCTGCCAGCACCCTTCTCAAGGTCTGGTTGCATTGTTCCTTTTCCAGCATTCTCTAGCCCAGTGGTTCTTAACTTGGGGTCTGCAATGTCTTCACAGGGGGTCCACAAAGGCTTGAAGGCTGCTTGGTCCAACCTCCTCCCTGTAGTGGAGCAGCCACGTGACAGGAACGAAGGCAAAGGCTGGCTGGCTTGGCCTGCACATTGCCATTCAATCCACTCCAGCCACAAACTTGCAGGAAGAAGCAAGCATGTCTCTGAGGGATAGTTTAATGGATGGTGTAATTGTATTGTTGTTGTTGTTAGCTATTATTATTAGCTATTATTATTAGGGTTTTAAATCTTGAGTTAAGTCTTGGGGCAACAAAAGATATTTAAAGGGGGTCCCTGGTAAAGAAAAGGTTAAGAATTGTTTAATGTCTTTTTATGTGGGAGGGTGGGGGTGGGTGGTGTTTTTAGTCATTATTATAATGTTTTAATTGTTGGAAGCCGCCCCGATTGTTTTTAGCAGAGGGGCAGGATATAAATAAATTTTATTATTATTATTATTATTATTATTATTATAAGAACCACTGCTCTAGGCCAATGCCTCTCACATAACACTAATGCGATACTGGTGTTTTAGTGACAACAATAAAACCATTGTTCCCAGTAATATTACTCCAAATTTTAATGTATATTCTTTATATTCTTCTGTTAAAAGAGCTAGAGTGTTGTAGAAGTTTAGCATTGCACTATGACTATGGAGACCAGGGTCTGAATCCTTACTCAGCCATGAATACCCACTGGCTGAGCTTGGGCAAGTCACACTCTCTCAGCCTCAAAGGAAGGCAAAGGCACACCCTCTTTAACAAACCTTGCCTAGAAAACCCCATGGTAGGTTCGCTTTAGTCAGAAATGACTTGAAGGCACATAGGCAAACAGACACAAATTTCTTTTGCAGGCTGAGCTCAGTTGGTAGCAAGGGGAGGAAGCTGAAGAAGACCAAGGGGAAAAGGGAGGGGAGAGGAACCAGGACATGTTAAGAGCAGCAGGAAGGATGGACTGGAGGGGATTTATGTGGAAGGAAGGAAGGAAGGAAGGAAGGAGAAGGAAGGAAGGAAGGAGAAGGAAGGAAGGAAGGAAGGAAGGAAGGAAGGAAGGAAGGAAGGAAGGAACCCTTTCTGAGGGAAAGAGACAACCCTCAAATTCCCCCTCTCTCTCATACACACACACTCACCCCTCTCCGACATGCCTGACTGGCTTCCTTTTGCAGCAGCAAACTCCCTCCAGCTTCTGCCATAGAGGGCTGCTGCTTCTTTCTCTTTCTCTTTCTAGTTTGGGAGACGCTGGTTTTTTGTTTGTTTGTTTGTTTTAAAAAAAGCTAGCAGGAAGTTTTTGGAGGAGGAGGGTAGGAGGGGGCTACAAAGCAGCGGCTCCTCCCAGCTGTTTCCTGGCTGTCTCCTTTGTCAGATAAGGAGGTCAGCAGGGGGGGGGCCTTGACCTTGGGGCCCCTGCCAATGCTGATTTGGCAGACTGGTTAAACCGGCCCTGGTCCCATTATATACAATGGTGTAGTAAAATGGTGTCCCTTATATAAAATGGCAATATCAAGGTTTGCTTGATTAGGAAAAAAATTGAGGGAATATTTTCAAGCCATGGATGGTTGAATCCGTGGATGCAGAATCCATGGATAAAGAGGGCTGACTGTATACACACCTTCTGTCAAAAGGTGGTTTATATATGTTCTAACTATACCACCATATCACTCTGAATGTACCTAATCCCATTTGAGTTTGGAAGCTAGGCAGGATTGGGCCTCATTACGTGAAAGGAAGACCAAGGAACGAATCCTGCCTGAATCCCCAAGAAGCATTCACATTATACAATTATAGTGCTGTATTCCATTCTAATAGCCATGGCAACATTACATGGAATTCGGGGATTGCCAGTTGAGGGAGAGGGATTCAGACTTCTCAGCCATAGAGCTCTAATGTCTCACTAAACTACAAAATCCAGGATTCCATAGCCTGTTGCCATGGCAGTTGAAGTGGAATATAGCACTATATTTGTGTAGTGTGTGTGGGCCCCTAGACAGCTACCTATGGCCAGAGTAGATGAACCAATGGTTTGGCCCATTTTAAGACAAGTCCCTGTGTTCCTTTGTAAATAAAAATAAATAAATAATACACCGGAGCCAGATCTCACACTGAGAAATATAGTGGGGTTTTTTTCCCCTGGCATGGAAATACATGATCTTTAGAGGTCTTTTTTTTTAAAATTATTCTGTATTTCAGACTATTGTTAAAGGCATGTGGCCAGAGTCTGTCTGTCTTTCTTTCTTTTTGTAAAAGTGGTAACTCTTTGCTGTTATTTGAAGGAGAAAATTGTTGCTCATTTCTCCGCACAGTTTCTTCCCACTATTTATCACCACACTGGCCATAGATACAACACTGGATGCTTTTTGTTCTGAGCAAAACACATCATCATGCCATTTGTATAAATGTGTAATGATCGCTCATGAAATAGGGCTGAACATGATTATTTCGGAGGAATCACATCCCAGGGAGCTGTTAGTGTGTTGATGATTGCTTTTTTCCTTTAGAAATGTGCATTTCATGCCACTTAATATGATGGATAACAGTGAAGGTCACACACTGTCAGGAGGAGATATAAATTCCAAAGTCCTATTTAAAATTAATAAATGGTTTATGTCTCAAAAGGTGAGCAGTCAATGAGTAGCTATTACACCTCCGAGAGTTAACATATCTTACTTCCCATTCGATGCTATCCTAGCAAGGAGGATGCATTTTGGAGATCCGTTGCTCTCGATCGTTGAGTCCGCATGTGGATGTGTGCATGTATACATTTCTGTTCCTCATCCTCATCCTCTTTTATGTCTCCCTGTATTTATTTGAATCTCAGCTAATTAGCTAATCAGATGCTGCTAATCTCTTCACTTGAGCTGACAGTATCTTTAAGGATCTCTATCAAAGTAAGTGGCACTTAGGCAGCAAAAGAGAAGGCAGAGAGAGAGAGGGAGAGTTCTAAAAATGTGGTCAATTTGCCCTTACCTCAGCAACTGGTACAATTAGAAATCAGAGGAAGAAGGCCTAGTTCATCTTCACTCGGATCTACATGTTATATTTGTTTTGTGTATAGGATGGCAAAGAAGGCTCCCCACACCACTACTGTGGAATAATATTTTATCATACTCTGAAAGTATTAGACTGTGCATAGAGCTAAGTGTAAATGAAGAGTGGGAATCATCTTGAACTGTGATTCCCAGCATTCCTTACCCCCAGCTATGCTAGTGAGGGCTACTGGGAGTTGCAGTCCAACTTCACTTGGAGGGTTGCATGATTCCCACCCCAGGTTGAAATCAATGTCATCCAAGAAAACCCTTTGGGCTAAGGAGATTATCAGATACAGCAAAAACCACGTCAGAAGATCGTGAAAAGAACAGGAATGAGCAACATTATCAGATGATGATGTCCTTCAGCATTCCAGGGGCATAGCATGGATGTGAATAAGGCATCCCTTTTTATTGGAGGCTTGTCCCCGTCAGTAAAAAAGGAGAGCCTCATCCGCAGCAGCGCTATGCCCCAGGAACAGCTGAGTACACAGGCATCTGGAAATGTTGTCCTTCATGTTCTCATCGCATTCTTCTGACATGGTTTGGGACACTTTTTTTGCTGCGGTCCACTGCATCTGATAATCTCCTAAACTTATGCTAGAAACACAGACATTTGTATAGGCGTCAGAAAGCAGAAGCTGAATTCTGAAAATATTCCCAGATTTCCAGGAGAAGTCACACAAGACTGTTATGGAAAGAAGAACAAGAAATCTTGTTGCACCCTAAAGAACCTAATGACTTGGACTAAAGTTTGTGTCCAAAAAACAAAACAAAAAATGTAGTACCTTAAAGACTTTTTGTTGCAATACTGGAACTGTAGCTGAAAAGGCCAAAGCCACAATCTTGGAGAGAGATAGGCATGACTGCTGCCTACTCCTAAATGACATATTTTAAAATAGCATAGGTTTCCTAATAAAGCAACAGCAGCAGTAGCTGGCTCACAGAAGTTACAATATTAGAAGCGTGATTTCCTGGTCTAGTAGAGAGACCAGGTAGAGAGAGTGGGGCAGTAACTTCAGGTAGCAGTTGTTGGGGGGACATCCCCTACACTGGTCTGGTCTTCTGTCTTCTGGTACAGTAAAGGATGCTATTCCATTATCAGTGTCAAAGCAAGGTTTAGCTCCCAGTCCAGACTGGTTTTGTACATGGAATGAGAGTGGGTGCCATTTTGCCTTAGGAAGCAAAACACTGTGGCCCAGCTATGATGATTTCTACACTGGAGAAAAATGTGGAGGGGAGCAAGTTTTACCTTAGAAAAAAGTATAACCCTGAAAGGCTGCTGCCACACTTCAAAAATAATGCAGTTTGACACCACTTTAACTATCATGGCTCCATTCTATGGAATGCTGGGATTTGTAGTTTAATGTGGTGTCAGAGCTCTCTGACAGAGAAGTCTAAATATCTCACAAAACGACAAATCCAAGAACTCCATAGTATTGTGCCATGACAGTTAAAGCAGTGGCAAACTGCATTATTTCTGCAGTGTGGCAGCAGCCCAAGTGAACAGTTAGTTTACATGTATACATTAATCCTAGGCTGGTTATGGAAAACAAAATACAACCAACAAATAATTATTATGACGGAAGCATTTGTCCAATACAACATGGGTTATTCACAGTCTCGGAAACCATAAAAATAGGTCTCATTAGTCTTTTAAACATTTGCTCCTGATTCTATATGAAATTGACACTTAATCACTTTCCCAGTGTACAGCAGGCACTTATTGCACAGGGAAAATGTGGGAAATGGCAAGTTTATAAAATCTTTGTCAATCTCTGCTCTATTTGAAAAATGATTCATTATAATGGGCCACTAGTGGCAGAGTGCCTCTGAACAGAAGCTTGTAATTAACTTTGCTTCATGTTTTATTGATAGCATTTCCTGTTTTTTGGGGATTGGTGAACATACATTTTCTGGAATGTGGTACCCTATGGACATAGCTTACACTTCTGTGTACACTTTTCCAGGAAGTGGGTTCAGCTCAACTCACTGTCACTGAACCTGTGGGTAGATATGTATAGGAAAAGACTGGTAGAGTTCCAGAGTTCAGAACAAACATTAGAGAACATAAGATGGGCTGCTTAGCATCACAATGTTCCACTTAGTTTTAAAAATAACTCTTTCCTCTTTTTCAAAGATACCTAAAAGACTTACATTTCAGGTACTTATAAATATTTTAATGCTACTGTGCACTGACTAGGGGGGCAAAACAGACATCTAATTTCTCATCATCTCAACACCCACAGCACAGTGCAGAGAAGCAACATTAGACAGTGAAATCATGCAAAACAGGTGATATTCCTCTTCCATGAATTAGTGAGACTTCACTGCCTTGACTATAAAAGTAACTAATGTCGTTACATAAAACAACATCCAAAATGCACCAAAGAGTGATGCCTTTATTGGCCAACCAAAATGCACAAAACACATCATGCAAGCTTTCAAAGCGTCACTGGCTTCTTCATCAGGCAAAAGATGTTAAAAATCATATAGTAAAAGCAAAGTGATGGTGTTAGAATCACATGCCTACATTTTGCCTAGATGTTACTTCTGTTGACAGTTAAAATGGTCCGGAGGGATCTCAATGCAGACAGAGATCACTAGGGACATAGGGCAATAAAAGACAGGTAATAAAATTTCAGCTCCATTAGCAACAACAAAAAATAACTTCCCTTGAGATCTAGGCTATCCCTGTCCCATGCAGTTAACTATCCCTTTCTTAGGCAGAGAATATTAAATATCTCAAGAAGCCCCATACCGTTACACCTGGAAACAGTACTGTTTCTGTATGTCCAACATGGCTATGCCTGAATATGTTTCCTGGATTTGAAGATACTGAATTTTGCCACAGCAGAGGAAACTTTAACAAGAGGGAGCTAATAGATTGGATCTTAACTCTTTGAAGTTTTTGTCTCCAATAAAGGTAAAATTCTTTCATTTGAACTACAATTGTCAAGTTTTATCTATTCAGCACCAAACTAATGTTATTACATAAAAGAAAATCTGAAATCCACAAAAGAGTGATAACTTTATTGGCCAACCAAAATGCACAAAAAGCAGCATGCAAGCTTTTGAAGCTCCACTGGTTTCTTCATCAGTCAAAAGATGTTTAAAAAATCATACAGGAGAAAAAGAAAAAGTGACCTTGTTGGAGTCACAGGCCTACATTTTGTATGAGGACTTTATCAAATGCAGTCTTTAAAACGTTCTTTTGCCAGCACAAAAACAAAAAAAAGCATTTTTATGCTGGCAAAAGAACACTCCCCCCTGCACACTCACCTCCTTTCCTGGCAAAGTCTCCTCTGTGAATGAAAAGGAAGTGAACACACAGGAAATTCAAAATTTAAAACAAAAACAAACCTTAAAAAGTGAAGCAAAGCACATACACATATTTTAAAAGTCACAAGTAACCCAGGGAGAGTAATAAAAAGAGCAAAACTTACCTGCATGTCCAATCTGACCCGGAAGTGTTCACTCTGAAGTGGCCATTGTCAGGGTAAGTATGCGATTTAAAGGGACAGGGGCATCGATCCCGGTAAAGCAAGCAAAAAAGCAGCAGGGGGATCTATTGATGGCTTAAGCCGTCAATTGAAAAGTACATGATTTTGTCATTTTAAAACCGCAAAAGGGTGACGTCGTCTGATCCATGTTTATGTGGCATCCTTATGATGCGGTATTATGTGTGTCTGATAAAGTCCAGGGATGTTATTTGTATTGTTGTTCAGTTGGTTTGGAGGGATTTAAGTGCAGGCAGAGGCCACTCCCCTCTTAGAGGTAGAAATCTGAAAGAGTTAAGGCACAGTCCTACTTTGAGGTTTCTACCTCCAAGAAAGGTAAAATGTTTTTCTATAATTTGCTGAGTTTTACAGCACCTAAACCTAAACCTTACCCTAGATCCCAAGAAGAGTTACTTTACTGCTGCTAATTGAGTTTAAACTCTACTGTCTTTTGTTTCAGTCCCCACATAGCCAAGGTGGAAGTAGCCTCTGTCTGAATGGTTGGTGCGTGGTTACCTATGTCATGTGGTTACCAGGTCACCTGATCACCCCCCTCATGGAAGGGTAGCTACCTTGTTTGTATCAGCATCTGGGAAAGGCGGTGTTTCTTCTTGTTGTTGGTTGATTTGGTGTTTGTATGCATGCATCAAGAAAGAGTGTCTCAGCATATTAGGAACCCTCAGTGAAAAAATAAGTCACTCGCCACAAGTTTTTTGTGGTGGTGGTGGTGGTTTTTTTGTTTTTGTTTTTGGTATTTCTATTTGGGGGCAAAATGTTATTTGCATAAAACTAATTCTTTTGTGCAACCAAAAGTTTCACCAAAAGTCCTGAAATTGAAAAAAAAATGTGCAAAAGTCTGATAATTGATCTACTGGAGAGAAAACTCTGTACATTCTGTGTTCTTACATGAATGAAGGAAGCAAAGATTCACAAGTGAAGATTTACAGAGTTAATAATTACTGTAGTCCTAAACTTCATGAAAACCATGGATGACTTCTTTGGACCTTTTGTTAGCAAGACACTGTTTTAAGGGAGGTGCTGTCTTTCATCTTGGGTTTGTTGTTCCACATCTGTAGTGGAAAATCAAAAACAAAGCTCCTTCCTGCACAACTGGAATTCAAACCTATCTGAATCAATGGATTGTTGTGTCAAATTAATTAGTACCACATAGGAATCTATGCATTGCGAATTAAACTATCCAGTTTGTAAATCATACTGGCTGTTAGTGAGTTAAAATGGCCCCTCGAAGGCCCCTGAGAGTTCCCTGAGGATGTCTGTCCCAATTCATCCAGCTCAAGGAAAATAGCCAGATGCATCTCTGCTGCTCCCCCTATTTTCACCTATACAAAGAGCATGTACAATGAAAAGATGGGTTGGGGTGTGTGGTTATACTGTGAGATGTACTGTAGCCTTATGTCAGTGATCTATCTCCCAATGCTAGATTTTGGCCAATATCTAGAAAGTGACTATATATGTGATGTGCAGCTCTTTGGGCACACTAACATTGGTAAGCTAATACTAGCATTAGTTATATTGGCCTATATAGTAATAAGCACTCTGACCATCTATGCGGTGTACATAATATCTTTGCCAGAGATAGTGTAGGGAATTGATGTTGTCGACCTCACTTTCTAAGACACACACACACACAAATATTTTGGCCAGAGTCCTGTTGGCTGCACTACTTTATCAAGTGTACTTTTTCCAGGGCCTTGCAGTAGTAGTGAAAGAAAGCAAACAAAATATGCTGGTTCTGAGCTGCCCATTTCTCCAGTGCCTTGCTTCCACTGAGCTTATGGTCTCCCCCCGCCCCAACAACAGCACCACCTATGCTAGCATAACAACACAATCATAGTACACCAACATGAGTTTGCCCATTATTTGGCATTTTGACACAAGGCCTGCCTCCCCCTGGCCTAGTCTCAAGTTTTGGCCTCAAAATCTGTGGGAGGGAGAAACTGCTGATGTGGCAACCATAAGCTTCTCTGATTGGGCCTATCTGTGAGAAAATAGCAAGCCAGAACAGCCCCTTCAAAACTGACATAATGTGTTTCTAACTGGTTGTATCAGTCACAGTTCTGGTCTACATACTGTGCACAAGCTAAAGCTTCTAGATCACCTTCTGGGGCAACACAAAGTGCAACTTATGATCAGAGGTGAGCCATCAGTTCAGGAAGAGTTGCTTGCAAACCACCTAAACACAAACCAGTTCATTACTGCAAATATAACTAGTTGCCAAAGTAACTCACTGAGGGGGGTGAATTACTTCCTAGCTCTGTTAGGGTGACCAGGGTCCTTTCAGGACCAGGAAGAAAGAGAGGGCGGAATGACTACTCATTCAAATTCAACACCACATTTCTCTGGATTTGCTCCATGAGGCACATAGTCCAAATTCGGGCCCCGATTCAGTAATGAGCCATCATATTCCTTTTTTAGTTAGAAGATAAACAGGAGAGTCATGATCAGCCACCGAAAAAGGGCAGTTTAAGGTCTTGAATTCCCCCACTCACCCATAAAAGAAAAAATAAACATGCACAAAGAAAAGCCATTGAGTTGAAGGGATTTAATGCTATCCTGCTGAGATGATGATGCTTCTGGGCAATGAATTATACCTGCAGTCTATATATAGTTGCTCAGGTTCTCAAAGGATAGGTGGGAACTGAGGTTAATGTGGCCATGGTGGGCACATACAATTAATTCTCTTACAAATCAGCCTTTTGTGTTTCTAGTTTTATCTTTGTTTTTGATGCACACACACGGGGGGGGGGAGAGAGAAAGAAAGAGAGAGAGTTACACACTACTAAGCTCACCTTGAATTGCAATTACTTAATGAAAAAAAAAAAGCTACCCCTTCTCAGCATATTTGCTGTTCAGGCTTCTGATCTGCATAGGCACAAAACTCCCATCTCATCTATGGACTTATGTGTCACCCCTTTCTGCGTCTCGATCTCTCTTCAGCTGACTCAGAGTCATGGAGACTGACAGGGCAGGAGGAAATACCAACAGTGTTAAATAGAGCCCAGCTGCTTCCTTCAACATGTCCACTTGTTTAAATAAGTTTAAAAGTTCACCCTCAAGCAAAGTCACTGTGGCTTTAATTCTTCCTTTCTCTCTCCCCAGATATTCATTTATACTGTTTGCGTCAATGCGCTTGGCAATTTATATTCCATATCCCTTGTACTCTTTGCATGAAATATCTCTGCTGGAATTCCTGTTTACTCCTCATTTCAGTTGTTACCATTGCTTTTGGAAACAGCAGGCTTCAGTTAATTAAAATAAATTTGAATACAGATACATTTAGTAAATGGGAAATGTTAGCAAATTGAGGCAATTTTTTTTAGCAGCAAGATTCTGAAGTCTTATTAATAAAGTTGAACAAATAATCACCCCTCTCACACACATCCCAAATCTTATGCACAGGTAATTACAAAGAAGAAAAAGAAGAAGGGCTTTTTTTAAATAAAAAAAAGCATCTGTTATTACGACTGCATAATGCCAGGTCATAATGTGCAGGGTAGGGGTTAACACAAGAAAATTGGACATGGTGAATTAACACAAAATAAATGATTGTATGGCAATGTAATTACATCCCAACCACTATGCTAATTCTAATTTATATCAATTCAATAATTAAAGAAAACAAGCCCTTGCTTTGGTTTCCTATTCATATTGCTACGAGGAGTTGATGGTTTCACGCCCATTAGAATGCTGGGCCATAAATTGTGCGATGACATAATGCTTAATATGTCAAAGACATTTCTCAGTATGGGTGCCAGATTTGAAAGAAGCATGCTGTTAATCAAATTGGGTCAAATATAAATAAGATTGAGCTAACAAGGGCATAACAAATTCAATTCTGCTATGGCCAGAGAATTAAATTAAATACATATTAGCTAGTGAATAATGCTGACCTTACTGCATTTATATTAAAGCACAATCTTTGTTGTAGTGATCAACAATGATGGATCAAATTTCCAGGCATTTGCATATCTGTTGGAGGCTGGGACAATGATTTCCAGGCCCTGAAGCACATCCTTTGACTATGGGTATAAAGACTTAAAGTATGTCTATTTTTAAATGAAGCAGAATAATATATGAGTTATGGCTGCCAGATTGTCCTCTTCACTCACGAGTCCTGAGCTAGGAAATTTTCCTTTGTTCCTATAGCTTTACAGTCAGGACTGAGGATTCTGGAAGTTGTGATCTAAAAAGTGATTCTTCCAAGCCTTGCCCAAATACAGAGGGAGGAGGAGATTGTTTGTTAATCTAGACCATAGATAGGTACAGGGCAGCTCACAAACCATATGCAGGGTTTTATGCAGTCCTTGGTGTGTGTTTTTATGGGGGGGGTCTTGATTCCACAGTAGCCCCACTGTGCAGACAATTGTTTTAAAAAAAAAAATTTTAAGAGGGCCAGAATTCATTTGAATACTTACGTCTTTGGCTGAATCCACACTACACAAATAACAAATAACCCGCTAATGAAAAGTGACGCCTTTTTCATCATGTCAGCACAGAGGGAGAATGGAGCAAGCACTCTAGGATGATGACACATGCAATACTGGGACCCATTCCCAATACAGTGACATCGTTCTTGCAAGCTCCTTTGGTGCTTTTTTCCCAAGCATCTGATAATCTCCAGAATGGCAAGTGTCTGTCCCATAATCATCTGGCTGGCTTTAGGAACTATGCAGCTTGACTTTACTGCTCCACATCCACATCAGATAGCAAAGTGTTTTGGACCAGCCCTGATATTCAAGAAATAACCCTGCATTACAGGGAGCCACTACACATTCAGTGGCAACCACATGTTACGAGTGTCCCCAGTAGTAAAGATACTGGGATTGGCTAGACAGCAAAAATACCCCTTACAGAATGCAAGGAGAAGACAACCTGTCCCATTGGCAATCCACATTGTTTCACCATATTGTGAAGGAAGGGGGCCTAAAACAAGCAAAAACTCCATAGGAAAAGCCTTCTTGGCTTTTCCTGGAGTTTTTAAAAAACAGCAAGGGAGATGTGCATTCCTGCTTGTTGGAACAAGTGATATGATATGAATTGCTTTCCCCATATGCAAGGAAGTGCAAACCTGATTGTCCGGATGAGTGTGGGGGCAGGACAGCTATTACTGCAGAGCTATCCATTTCTTTTGGCCTTGTATAGACAACCCCATTGTGTAGCGAAGAGGAGATACACATTCTTTGTCACACAATGGGTTTGTACTGAGGATCTGCGACAACTGCTTCACTCTTTACCTGTTCGTAATGGCACATCAGTAAAGTCCTGGGTTAATCCAGTGGCCATAAAATGGTGGAATATGGCCCTGGTTTTCCAAAAACTCAATTTCTCCCTGGAATTACTGCAATTAAAAAAAAAAAGATTTAAGGAGAATTTGGAAACGAAAAATATTGCATGGTAATGTATTAGCTAAATGAATCCTGGAGTCGTTATGCTTGATAACACTTCCCAGATAGTAGTGTATTTGAGCAGCTGCATTAAACACAGTTATTAACAGAAAAACTTTGAATGTACTCCGTACAATCAGAAATTTGATTTTTTATTTTTTATTTTTTGGTAGTTGCTCATCTCCAAAGATCTGTGATGTTTTTTAGCTGAAATGTTAAAGAGATAAGGCATAGGTTTTTTTTTTCTGTAATTGCATATAATGAAGGAAAGACCAGACTCCTTCTGGAAAGCTGTCTCCTACCACTGAGGACCAGTTAAATTTGACATCTGTCTTCCATTTTACCATCCAACCACTGAATAATTCAGGTCAACCCCTTCACACCCATGAAACCCACAGGCAAGTGGGGGTTACTTTTCAATGAGACCTTTCTTCTTGTGATGAGGTTGGTTGGTTGGTTGTTGTTGTTTGGCTCATTTCTCTATTGGCAAATTCTAAGGAAGGACTTTCTCCACCACCAGATGCCCAGTAAGTGACAGCAACTCTACAGGGAGTCAGAACAGGTGAGGTAGCAGTTTGTGGCACTGACATCAATTTTCTCTGATGTTACAGTCCTGGGCATGCCGTAACTATAGATAAAAGTGTTGACACTCAGAAAGTGTGACAGGCTAGCAAGACAAAGTGCAACATCTTGCTGTGCCCCAAGAGATCTGTTCTCTCTGTATGGATTCAACAATGTTTATACATCCACTGTTAAACTTTGTGAAACTTTCAAAGGGGGGGGGCAGGGAATCAAATTAAGCCAGTAATTTAAAATCTCAGACTTTTTTTCCTCACAGAACCTACCCCTAGGCAGTATTGGTGAAACTGAGGAATCCAATTGAATAGCTTAAAACTTACCAGGAAAAGAAACAGCATTCAGAAAAATGCAAGCATAAAAATGCAAGCATAAAAATGGACATCTATGAAGAAAGTTTGTCTTTAATTTTCCCTGCTTCTGTGAAGTGCCCAAAACCTTATTTTGTGCCATATATAGGAGCCTAGTTTCTAATAGTGTACTTTGAGAAACACTTACATAACTTAGAACACCCACAGGTGGATAGTATACTAACCAAAATATAGCAAAACTCTCTAGGGCTGCATCGTTTTAGGCATCTTATTAATTAAATGCTTTTAACCAGAAATTTTTGACTTTCATTTACATTTTTCTTCTATTTTTAAAATCTCATAATAGTATATTTGGTAGCTATTTTTTTTTTAAAAAAAAATCACATCTGAGCCCCTTATATTTATAATGGGTTAGGCAGATGAGTAACTTTTCCAGTCTTATGTAAGCCCCACTGAACCTGCTAAAATTTACCCAGAGTACAGGTTACTAATTGACCTTTTCAGATGCAGGACATTCCACTGCAGAAACAGAATGGGGGATCTATTGACAGCTTAGCCCATCAATAAAATGCAGGGTCAGTGGAACAGCAGCAGCACGGGTGCATGACGAGATGGGAACGACGTCACCTGAAAAAGAAGCCCTTTAGTGATCTCCAGGCATCATGATAACAACATATTGAGTGCGTCTGATAATCTCCCCAGTGTAGTTCATCAGACATTGATCCACAAAATCCAAATCTGCCCCAAGCCTTAAGCAAAACACACAGTTTCTTGTGGTGGCAAATAGTAAAGAGAAATATAACATTCTTGATAAAGCAAAGACAGAGATTCATTTTGCACTAGTGTATGAGATTTTTAGAAGCCCATTAAGGCCAAATTGTTTAATATTGTGGACTTACTAATGAAAATGATGCAGAGAACAGGAATGTAATACGCAGGAAAACAAAGTTGGGATGTAGATAGGAACAACTTTATTGGTTATTGCTGAAGAGGCTTAGTTTAGTATGGGGCAAGAACATAGACACCAGACAAACTCTCTGCTTATCGACGATAAGCCCACTCGCTCATTTGCTGGGAGTGACTAATGTGGAATTCCACATGATGATAATCACAGCATGGTTCCCCATCCAGTCACCTGGAAATAAGACAGATACTTCAGTTCCTGAGCTCAGCAAGTCCCTGAACACCTCAATACAAGATTCCTTAAGGACACCTTCCAAACTGGGAGTGATGGCCATGAAGGTCCTTCTGTCCTAATTGGATTCTCCCTAAAGTCCAAAACATCTGAAATTGTGGAGGAATTGAAAATAATGAGGCAGCACAACCTTTAGAACTCATACTGAGAGAAGAATGGAGGACATAATTATGATGCTAAATGAACAGACACAATTCACAGGATGGTTTGAAATTCCCCAGATAGACCAGAGAATAAACCTCTTTGCCAATGTCCATCTGTGAACGCCTGCTCCCTTCACAGGACATCCCATCAAGCATCTGATGGACCAGCCAAATTGCCAGGTTAGGACTGGTCTAGGAAAAAGATGGCTGCTATGTTCAGACAAGAAGGGAAGCTTGCTTCATCTTGGTATCCTCCCTTACCCTCCTCCCACAGGGTGCACAGGATCTCCAAGTATGTCTGAGAACCTGGGAATTCTACAACTTCCTCTACAGATGGTAGAAAACATATTTGTCTGGGTGTAGATTCTGAATGCTCAGAATGACTAAATATGGTATTTCCTATATTATACCCCATATAATGACAAAAGCCATAGCTGGACAATACATTTATCATGTTCAACTAAAACATCAGAAGATTGTAAGCATGTGCAGTGGGCTCTCGGTATCCACTGGGGTTTGATTCTGGGACTCCCCATGGATTCCAAACTCTGAGGATGCTCAAGCCTCATTATATACAGGCATAGTAAAATGGTGTTCCTTATATAAAATGTCAAAATCAAGGTTTTCTGTTTGGAATTTTTATAATAATAAATAATAATAATTTTTTACTTTTAACCCACCCCTCTGCTCGGCAACCGGGGTGGCGTACAACAAGAAAAAACAACAGGAAGTTAAAACAATCCTTCCCAATCCTAACCCTCCCACCCCTGAACACTAAATTAAACTGGTGGAGAATTAAAACAAACATCAAATACAGTAGAATGTACAAATTATGGCCAAAAAAAGGGGCAATGGCGGCAGGGGAGAGGGTAGGCAGTCAACTCCACTTGAGCCGGGAAGTTATTCCGGGAAGGCCTGCTGGAAGAGATCCGTCTTTAACGCTTCCTTGAAGCTATCAAGAGTAGTGATAAAAAGGATCTCATCCAGCAGGCCATTCCAAAGTCTGGGAGCTGTAGAAGAGAAGGCCCTCACGGAGGTCTGCAACAGCCTAGTTTTCATAGGCTGCAGCAGGTTCCTCCCAGAGGACCAAAGTGCGCGGGGGGATCATATGGGATGAGGTGGTCCCAGAGATAAGATGGTCTCAAGCCATGTAGGGCTTTAAAGGTTAAAACCAACACCTTGTACCATACCCAGAAACTGATCAGCAGCTAGTGGAGAGATTTAAGCACAGGTCTTATATGTTCTCTCCTAGATGAACCTGTAATTAACCTGGCTGCCATATTTTGTACCAGTTGAAGTTTCCGGGTTAGGCACAAGGGTAGACCCATGTAGAATGTGTTACAGTAATCCAGACGTGAGGTTACCAAAGCATGTACCACAGTTTCCAGATCCCTTGTATCCAAGTAAGGGTGCAGCTGGCGTATCAGCTGAAGGTGATAACAGGCACTCCTGACCATCGCACTCACCTGACTAGTCATGTGAAGCGACGAATCTAGGCGTACCCCCAGACTGCGAACACAGTCCTTAGAGGAGAGTGTGACTCCATCCAGGACTGAAAGTTGTATTCCCAGACCTGGTTTCGGGCCTGTGATTGTCAGTACCTCCATTTTGTCTGGATTTAGTCACAATCTGTTTTTCCTCATCCAATCCATTACCGCTCTAAGACAGTCGTTGAGAGGAGAGACGCCATCTGAAGTCTGAGCTGACGATCTGGTCATGGAGAAATATATCTGAGTGTCATCAGCGTACTGATGACACCGAGCTCCATGCTTCTGGATAATCTCTCCCAGCGGCTTCATATAAATGTTAAATAGCATCGGGGACAGGATGGCACCCTGAGGGATGCCACAATTAAGCTCAATTCTGAAAGAGCAACTGTCCCCGAGCCTCACCCTCTGGATCTGCCCGAGAGAAGGGAACAGAACCACAGCAGAGCAGTGCCTCCAGTTCCTAACTCTCTCAGGCGATCCAAGAGGATGGAATGATCTATAGTGTCAAAGGCCGCTGAGAGGTCCAAGAGCACCAGTAGGGTCACACTACCACTGTCAATGCTCAGTTGGAGGTCGTCGGTTAGAGCAACCGTGGCAGTCTCTACTCCATATCCTGTCCTGACGCCAGTTTGAAATGGATCAAGATAATCGGTTTCATCCAAGATGGCTTGGAGTTGGGAAGCAACTGCCCTCTCAATCATCTTGCTTTAAAAAGGTAGCAAGGACACTGGTCTGTAATTGTTCCTGTCCAGGGGGTCCAGGGAAGGTTTTTTCAGGAGTGGCTTAACCACCACCTCCTTTAAACAAGATGGTACAATACCTTCCCTGAAGGATGCATTGATTGTGTCCTATAGGAATACTCTCAACACGTCCCCCCCCCGCTGGATGACCAGCCAAGATGGACAGGGATCAAGAGGGCAAGTCGTCTTCCTCACTCTTCCAAGGAGCTTGTCCACGTCATCAGTACTCACAGATTGAAACTGATCCAGTAAATACCATCAACAGAGTTGTTGGATGCCCCATCTATGGATTCTGTCAGAACACTGGCGTCCAAGTCGGCTCATACCCAAGAGATTTTATCTGCAAAGTGGAGGTTAAACGCATCGAAGCAGGCTGTCATCAGGTTAAGTAGGGGGGTTTGCGCAGGAGGAACCTGCATCAGCTCCCCCACCACCTTAAATAGCTCTTCTGGACGGGACTCTGCAGACGCAATACATGCAGAGCAGAAGGATCTCTGTGCTGCACGTATTGCCTCCTGATAGGAATCAAGATGCTTTCTATGGCGAGTTCTGTCAGATAAGAGTCGAGTCTTCTGTCATTTGCACTCTAGCCGTTGTCTAGTTCGCTTCATCCTCCTAAGCTCCTCTGTGCACCAGGGCTTATGGTTAGAGGCGGGCTGGAAAGGACGCTTGGGAGCGATTGTGTCGATAGCCTTGGTAAGATCGGTGTTCCAAATGCTGACCAAAGCCTTGACAGAATCACCAGCATTACCAACCATTAAATCCTCTAGGGCTTTCTGGAAACCAATTGGTTCCATTCGCCTTCGAGGGCAGACCATTCTAATGGGTCCGCCACCCTCAGAGGGGCAGACAGGGGCTCTTAGTTCCATCTTGACCAGGAAGTGATCTGTCTATGACAATGAAGAGGTTTTTGTAATCTCTGCCCACGGATATTCCTGTTCCGTACTGAAGATTGCATCGAGGGTATGACCTGCACAATGTGTAGGCCCATCAACCAATTGGGATAGGCCCATGTTTGTCATGGTTTCCATGAACTCCCAAGCCACACCAGTTAGATTTGACATGCTAGTCTCGAGTGGAACGTTGAAGTCGCCCAAAACCAAAAGTCTGGGTGACTCCAACAACAACTCAGAGATCAGCTGGGTTAGCTTGGTTAGGGAGTCTGTTAAGCAATGGGGTGGTCGGTATACCAACAGAATCCCCAAACTATCCCTGGTTTTCAGGCTAAGGTACATGCACTCGATGCAAGCTGTTTTTCGGATAGGCTTCCTGGTCAAGGTTAAGTTGTTTCTATGAACCAAGGCCACGCTGCCCCCCCCGCCCACTTTCCCTTATCTGCTTGCTGACCATATACCCAGCTGGGAGAGCCCATGCCCATGTCACAGCGCTGGCATCTCCCAGCCAGGTCTTGGTAAAGCATGCCAGATCGGCTGCCTCATCCACTAAGAGGTCATGTATAATATAAGTCTAATTTTTAACTGACCTGGCATTGCAAAGGAACAGAGTAAGGGGCTGTGGAAAGGATGGTATGCTCTCCAAGTTATTCTGGGAAACAGAGTGAACTGAAGAAGGGATAGGTATTAAACATCGATCCCTTCTTCTTTTGTAACATTTCTTCACTCTGTTGCCGCCATACCTTCCCTTCCCCCACACAACCTCAATTCCCACTCCCAGGCCATTCCCTGCTCCATTATATGATCGCAATGATAGATAATCCAGCTAGTCCCCGTCCCACAATGAATAGGGCAATGTTGTTTGAATCATGAAAAAGGGGAGGGTGTTAAGGGAGTCTATCAGATTTTGACTCCCATCCAGTCTTTACAATTGTCCCCCTGTTAACATAGTAAAGGCTAAGAGGAAGGTGCATATGCCACCACTCAGGTGCTGGTGATGGTAATTTAGCCTAGTTCGGTCTTCCAGCAGCTCCAGATGTTGCCACTGCCACGTGTTGCTGGGGGATTGATGGTCTTGGGCAGGGTTATGTCCCTGCTGACATTCCACCCGGCTCCACTGCCGCTGTGAGCAGTCACAGGCCGCCCAGGTGTTCTCAATCAGGGCTAGCTCAGTCCTCCTGTGGCCCAAGATGCTGTCGCTGCTGCGTGTTGGCCGGAGGAGAGATGGTCCTGGGCGGCGTGACTTGTCCACCTCCTGCAGGCAGATGATATTGGTGCTGTAACCAGGCAGCTCCTTCTTGAGCAGGTTTTGCCGGTGGCTGAGCTCCAGCATGTAGGGCGCACAGTAGGAGTACAGCACGGTCCGAGAAAGTTTAGTCTGGTTGTGGGCATTGGCCAGGATGTTGTAGGTGACGGTGTGGATGAGGCCCAGCCCTGTCACCTTCTTGGTGTAGAGGTGCCGTGTGTCAAAAGTGCAGGCACCCAGCCAGCCTCTATGGAGCCGCTGCTCTACACCTCGCAGGGCAGCCTGTAGCACCACCGCCCATTGCCCGGCATGCACGACAGCTTGAGGCACCGGCTGATGTGAGCGTTGCTCGGCATGAAGATGTGCTCGGTGCCCCCCAGGACTTCCACCCAGCCGCCGCCACCACCTCTGGCTGCTTCCTCCTCCTCAGCTTTTGACAGGAACGGCTGCAGAGAGCTCAGATGAGCACAGCGTTGGTAGTGAGGCATGCCTGCTTCTGCTATTGCCAGTGATGCCTCCAGCTGCCTCAAGTCGACTATGCAGAGGGCTAGAAGTCCAAATCTTGTCCCCAATGATGCAGAGATCCCTACTCCAGTTCAGCAAGCTAGTATCCAACTTTTAAACAAATCTTTTTCCACAACCTTCTTTTGAGAAGCTGAAGGTAAAATGGAACAGTTCATATCAATCTATTAGACAGGAGTAGCAACAAAACAGCCCAGTCCTGGCCAGCCTCCTCTCCAAAATAGCCACCAGCTCTATTGTCTTTCAATTACTACTCTTGTTTCAATTTCCTCCTACTCCACACCAGCAAGTAGTGGTAAATTCTAAACTGCAAACTGTAAGAGACTGCAGTTTAAAACAAGTATATCTTCCTTTCCCTTTTCCAGCTTACTTGTTTTGTTGTTTCCTTCTTCCTTGTTCTTTCTTATTTTTGGAATATTTTCAAGCCACAGATTGTGGAATTCATGGATGCAGAACCTGTAGATGCAAAGGGCCAATTGTATTGATGTTTTCCAATACTTAACCCAAACATCTGTTGGGAGAAGCTGGATATGGCATAAAAGAGTGTACAGAATTTCCAGGTATTTCATAGACAGGTGACAAAGAACTAAAATAGCCTTGGAAGAAGCTAGAGAGCAATCTGACACAAACATTCGAAAACTATGCATAAATATGAAAGGAGGATAGTTGAAGGATAAAGGGTACTTGCCTGTTTTCTTAAGAAATGGAATTTGGGATGAAATGTTGAGTTCTGCTTATTACAATAAATTAGCAGAGGACTTCCAAGTACCCATATAGTTCTGGAAGATGTTAACTGATCCTGTGGTGCTGCTCACCTCAGTTCATATATGTACTACAGGTCTTATATGCCTAGGTGTATGTGTTCTTAATTCACAATCACAGTATCACAAAGAATACAGTTGTTTTGTATGCAGCCAGTGGTATCACTGAGGCTAGTGTCACCCCTCCCCTGACAGTGTCACCGGGTGCGGTTCAGCCTAGTGTCCCCTAGTGTTGCCACTGTATGCAGCCTAGTCCTTGTGCATGCTTCCTTTCTCAGTTTGACAGAGATGAAATCACAGCTTGGGAGTAACTAGTTACAAATCAGTTACTTGTGCTTCCATTGTTGTCCCAATAAACTAAAGTATAACTATGTTGCATTCTTTCTCTCTGGCTTTTCTTCACAAACAAAGATTCAGGAAGGACTCATCCCGTGCTTTCTGCAAGCACGCTGATGACTGAAAAGGCCAATCCGAGATAAACATGTCTGGTTGCAGAAAACACAGCAGAAGGTCTCCTTGGGTGATTATTCCGGGTTGTGATTCTTTCTGTGTTGTTGTTTCTCTTCAAGACTTGTTCGGCATGAGCTCTCATATAAGGCTGCAGCATTGTGGATAGTGCATCTCCAAGCCTCCCAATGTGAGGCTATGGCGGACCATTGTTGGTGATCAATTTGGCCAAGCCTGAGATGTTGTTTCAGGGAGTCCTTGTATCGCGTTTTTGGAGCACCCCTCTTACGCTGACCCATGGCAAGTTCACCGTAGAGTACTATTTTTGGGAGGCGATGGTCCTCCATCCTAGAAACGTGCCCTGTCCAGCACAGCTGTGTTCTCAATATCATGACCTCAGTGCTGGTGATCCCTGCTTGCTCAAGGACAGCAACATTCGTCACCTAGTCAGTCCAGTGTATAGGATTGTGCGTATACAGCGCTGATGAAAGTGTTTGAGGAGTCATAAGTGTTGGCGATCGGTGACCCATGTTTCAGACCCATAAAGGTTGTAACATACAGATGGACAACTTTTAAAATAGTATTAGAGGTGTGACTTCACTAATAGTTAGGGTGTGGGTGTGTGTCAATGGCTTCCCAGTGTCATTCCTGATACTGTGGAGTGAGAAACATCGAAACTGTGTTTTTAAAAGAATTTGTTTACTCATTTTAATTTATTTAGTTACTTTTGCGAAATGGACTTCCCTCATAATAAGGGACACCTGGCAACCTTAACTGGTTCTGCCTAATTGGTCATAGAAAAGCCCATTGTGTCCTTCCAGGCTCTTTTTCTCTTGAGTGGAGCTGTATTCCTTTAGCTGCAGTTAAAGACTGGTGCCTACAAGAGCTTCGGACGTTGTTTAAAAAAGTAATTCATTACAGTGACTGTTCCCAAGCCACCCAAATGGTTTAGTTACTGTCATAGATACAGTTTTTACAAAGTAACTCATTGCTTTACTGTTTCTCAAACACAACTAAAATGGCTCTACATTTTCATCCCCAGGATCAAATATCTTTTGTGGATGGAAGTGGGCCCAACCCTCTGTCTATGGGGAAGCTACGGTACTTCTAGAGAAGCAAATATGTCCTGTGTGTTCCACATGTTTTTTAAATTATATCTGTGAAAATGGAACATCATCGATTATTTCCTGAAATGAAAAAGACATAGGGAATGGCCTTTATGGTAGCATTTGGTTTATTTCTCAGACTGATCCAACTCAGAAGCTCCATCCCAAGGAAAGGAAAGTTCTCTGATCACCTGTGACCGCCCCCCCCCATCATTCTTTAACTGTGAAGTGAATTTCATCTTTCAGATTCTCAGTCCATTTTAAATTCCTAAGTGCAGGTATTGAGAACCAGCATGGTGTAGTGGTATGAGCGTTGGTCTATGACTCTGGTGAACAGAGTTCAAATCCCAGCTCAGGCATGGAAACCCCCTGGGTGACCTTGGGCAAGTCACACTATCTCAGCCTCAGAGGAAGGCAAAGGCAAGCCCCTTCTGAACAAATCATGCCAAGAAAACTCCATGATAGGTTTACCATAAGTTGGAAATGACTTGAAGGCACACAACAACGGAGCAATGGATGCAAGCTCCAGGAACAGAGATTCCACCTCAACATGAGGAGGAACTTTTTGACAGTAAGAGCTGTTCGGCAGTGGAACACACTCCCACGGAGCGTGGTGGGGTCTCCTTCCTTGGAGGTCTTTAAACAGAGGCTGGATTGCCATCTGTCGGGGATGCTTTGATCAAGATTTCCTGCGTGGCAGGGGGGTTGGACTGGATGGCCCTCATGGTCGCTTCCAACTCTGCAATTCTATGATTCTATGATTCTATGGAGAAGCCAAGACTTACGGTACTTTAGGAACTGTAAGTAAAACAGTAATTGGCCCTTTTGGAATTATTCTTCTAACTATAACTGATTATTTTTAAAAATTAACTTTCCACTTCAAGATAAAAGTGTGCATACACCATTTACTGGCTTCCTCAGACTCAGTAACCAGTAGCTTCAGAGTTAAACAGTAAGCTTTATTGCTACAGAAATCTAAAGAGTGAAGCATACAAAATTGTTGCTTTGAATGAAAACTATTTACAAGGCAGTAGAATAAGAAGTATTTACAATCAGCAAAATCTGGCGGGCTATGTAGTGATTTGTCATCCATCATCCCCACAACCACTCATCCAATTTCCAGGCACATAACATCTTCCCTTGTCTCCCCATAACACAGAGACTTGTTACAAGCACAGGAAAAATGCAAATAGCAGCTCAGAAATAGAAACACACTGCCTTACAATTATCTTTTGGCAGGAGATGGTCATGTTTGTGACTGATCCTGACAGCATACATGGACCTGTATAAATATGGGAAGAATGATAGCACTTTTTAATAAAGAGATGTTCCTCAGAGGTTAAATGGATTACCTGGTGGAACTTCTTGAGGAGGGAAAAGAGAATGGTGGATCACCATATTTTTGTATATTGTGAAGAAGACCATTTCCTTCTCCTGCCACAGAAACCGAGGAGATATCTCATATGCAACTCTCTTTGCTATGCTCCCTTTTAGACTGCAGCATTCTTTCTTTTAGGTGAGTTTGATGGGCTGGCAGACAAAGAAATCTGTGCAGCTAAAAGCCTGGTCCTGTGCTTTGCAAAACAGCCTTAGGGTCAAGGCTTCCAATCCTACTGTAAAAGGGCATTCCTTTCCTTTGCCCCAATAATAGCAGCAGACTCTGTGCTATTGCAGAATCATCCATCTGCACTATTGTGCCAGCACTGCAGGGGAGGGGAAGACTAAACCCTTTGCTGAGCAGGTTCACTCCATCTGTGGCTTTTTCCAAGTCTAGAGAAGAAAGAAGAGGGTGGAGAAGGAACAGAACCAACAAAAGCACTTTTCCTCTTTTCCAAATGATGGGATCTTGTCTCTTGCCATTGCAGATGAACTTGGTATAGAATCCCTAAACATGAATGAAAGAATAAAGAATTAGGTGCAAGAAGCACTTTTCCTCCCCAACCCCCACACCCAGTGGGTGGGAAGAATCCATAGTTCCTGGGTTTAATGAACAAAAATAGATTTGAAAATTACACGAGTGTGTTTGCAAAGACTTTGTGATATTACTGTATCAAGAATGGAACACTTAGCAAAGGACCTCGGCCCTTATTGCCAGCCAAGAAATATACCGTAGTTTAAGAGGTGGGAAAGGAAATCTTGTCTGGCTTTTCTTTCTTGTCTTGTTGCACACAAGGAATACTTCAGCTGTTCACCCCCAAGTGGAGACTTGAGACTGAAAAAGCTAAAACCTAGATAAAAGCTTTAAAAAAAAAAAAAAGAAAGAAGAAGAACTAATGCTTTGGTGCTCCAGTTAATAACCATGTAAAGACTCTGGATAAGTAGATGCCAGTTCTCCAGTCAACAAATTCACATTTACTTAACTTTTTTGTTGTTCTTGTTGTTGCCGCAGTTAGCAGAGAACATTTTCTCTTGCATGCAGAACATTGATTTTCCACAAAACTTCTCATCATATATTTGACCTACGATTAAATTCTGGGGGGTATCAAGAGGCAAAGTAAGAGTCATGGAAAAGAAAAGCTATTCATCACAAAGATATTTATGGCTTACAAAAAGTCATAGGTTGCATACCTGCTGACAATTATGAATTATTGATTCAGATCTCCAAGACTGAAAATAGAGGTAACATAGGCTCTCATTATAAGTACAGAATCTTGGCAAATTAATAGCAAACAGGTGTTTTATATACCAAAGTGTAAACTGGGAAAAAAATGAGCAGAAATAACTATATAATTAGTATTCTGTGGGCATACTAAAGCAGGGATTAACTCCACTGCTGGTATGAAAATCATTTGCACTTTGGTGATTCACAGTCATGGAGATGCATCTCAGCTTCACTTTGTGAACTCAGCCCTCGAACACTGAGAAAATCTGGGTTGGCCCACACATTATGGTTTATCTATCTATTTATAAAATTAGGCATGATTCATTTTATATCTTTATTTAAAATGCCCCCAAGCCTACATGCAATTTAGAAACTTTAAAACAACATTGCATAGACAAATCAAGCAGAAGAAATCACCATTAAAAATAAAAATAAAAGATGAACAGGAAGTATTTGAGAAGTTCTGGATGCCATCAACTTCAGCTTTTCAATAAGTTTCCTCTAGGAGAGAAAAAATACATTGGAATACAGCTCATATTGGACCATTATAATATGATCAAGAAAGCACTCACAAGAAAACAAACCAGCCCCCATTTTGGACTACCTGTGGTTTCTATTGTTTATTTGTTCAGTTTATACCCTGCCTTTCTTTCACCATGGGACCGAAGGCAGCTTACAAATTTAAAATAAAAGCACAGCTAAAAATGTAATATTACAAATGAAAAAAAATAAATTAAACATCAGTCCTACTAAAAGCGTATAATTAGAAACAGTTTAAAATAGTTTAAAGCATCTTTAAAAACCTACAAGATAATAGCAACACACCACTTCCAAACACTTTTCTGCTGGTAGAAAAAGAGAGCAGAGAAGGAGCCAAGCAGACCTCCTGTAGCAGGGAGCTCCACAGCCTGGAAACAGCCACAGAGAAGGCTCTCTCCTGTGCCCTTACTAAATGTGCCTTTGATGGTGGTGGGACTGAGAGAAAGCCCTTCCCCAAAGAACTTAAAACAGAATGGCTCGCATAGGGAGAGGCGGCCTTTTAGATAGTCTGGACCCAAGCTCTGCAGGCTTTAAAGGTACTTTGAATTCTGCTGAGAAACAGACCAGTGGCCAGTGAAGCTGTTTTGACAGAGGAGTTATATAATCCCTGGTCAGGACACACTGAATCCTCTGAAGTTTCCAAGGGCAGTCCCATGTAGAGTGCATCACAGTAATCCAAACAGGATGTAATCAAGACATGTGTCACTGTAGCCAGATCTGTCTTCTCAAGGCACAGGCACAGGTTTGCTCTAGTTTGCTCATACAGAGCATTGCTACTAAGAGGCCACTTAAGCCAAGGATCTAGGCCACAAGGAATCAATGACTATAATAAGCAGGTTCAGTGTTTCTGATATTTGTGACCGGACTACAGCAGTATGAGCTCATAGCTTTACTGATAATGTGAAACACATTATCCAGATTGTGGGTTGGCTAGACAGAGAGCAGAAATGACTGGCTTTGTTCTGCTAAGCACTAACTATCACCAGATCAGCAATGACCAGAAGAACAAGCGATATAATTGAGCTAGCATCTCAACAAGAGCTTCTTGTTCTCATTATCTGTATATTGCCCAAAATGCTCAAATCAGCTACAGAACGTCTGCTACCATATGAGGCAAGTTGTGGCTTCACATCTCTCCTATCACACTCTGCCAGAATCACAAGAAATATAGTGATAAGATCAGAAGCTCAGACATATTAAAAGTAAGTGAGGTAAAGCTAAAGAGCAGCTAAGAGATGATTACGGAGTTATATGCAAGTAGGAATCCATGGAAATATAGGCAGAGGAAGTGATTAGAGGGACAGAGAGAAAAAATCATCTGCAGTGACACAAAAATGCACATATAATATGCACTCATGTTGATGCAGACTCTCCCATTTGCATTTTCACACAAACATGTACTTGAAATTACCTGAACAGATTGCAACGTTCACAATTTGAGCTTCATAATAATCCAAGAAGAATTATAGGAATTTTTCGGATGGCGATTTGTAACGCAAGCAGGCTCATCCCTGTTGCGAGGCTGCTGTGTGGCAGGGGGCCCGTTTCGGATGACGCTGTCCCCCTGCTGATACTGTTCCGGAAGAGCTGGGAGGCTGCAGCGCCATATTTGGCCATTTTCTAATCACGGTCAACTTTCATGATTAGGAAATAGCCAAATATGGCACTGCAGCCTCCCAGCTCTTCCGGAATAGTATCGCAGGGGGACAGCGTCATCCGAAACGGCCCCCCTGCCATGCAGCAGCATCACAATAGGGACGAGCCTGCTTGCGTTACAAATCGCTGTCCAAAAAATGTCCATAGTGTATCAGAATAAAAATAAAGTCTTATACTGTCTAGCATTCTCCTTCCCCAAGAGTCAGCTAGATGTCTCTGTGAAGGACATAGGCTGGAAATGAGTGCAAGCACTGTCATAAACATATATGGGGGTTGTATGTGTGTCAGACAGTGAGGAGACTAATTACCCTGGTGAAGGAAGTCTCCTTCCACCAATCAGAGTAGGGTCAGATGATGCTCCTTGCCCTCCATATATTTGAGCAATTATTGGAGATGGAGGCAGTTAGGTAAATTACCTACTCCTCTCTATTTGTTCCCATGACACTTTCCCTTTGTGCACATGACTGGTTAAACTCTTGAGTCAGAGGAAGAAAAATTGTGACTAGATGAGCAAAGAGAGCATTACTACCAAAACAAAAAGCCGTCTTGAAGAATCAGCCTATGAAAGAATTTCGGTCAAGGTGTGATATATAGGAAAGAAGAATGCCTACTTGGTTAAGCAGTCAAACTTTACAGAAAACAACATTACTAGAATTTTATGAACTACAGTGGTCTTTCCCAACCTTCTCCAGACCTTTCCTTTCACCTTCATATGTTTCTTCTTCCCATGTGTCATTCATCTTTTCATCTCTTTTATGTGTTGCTTCCATTGTCTTTTTATTTCATCTTGGTCATGTATTATGTTTCTCTATTGATTGCAGAGTATCCCCACTCTTGGTTTAAATTTCCCTTTGATTTTGCAGATCTTGTGGAAGAGGTCTTTTGTTCTTCCTTTTTTTGTTGTTGGCTTCTATTTCTCTGCATTGATTAGTATAGTAATTCTCTTTATCCATGTGCACTAATCATTGAACAGTTGCATTCATGGTTCTGTTTCTGTGTCCTTTTTCTTTTGCTTCTCATTTTTCCTTTACTGCTTGAAGCATTTTGTCTGTCATTCATTGTTTTTTCTCTTCCTTTTTGGCCACAGGATGTCTCTCTACATTTCTCCTTGACAATGTCCCTGGCTTCTATCCATGGTTCTCCTAGTTTCCTATCATTTAGGCTTAATAGTGCAAATCTATTTTTCACTTTATCTTTGAATTCTGCTGGGATGTTCTTTAGATAACATTTCAGCATGAGTATTGATTCTGTGTTCTTCTTCAACTTTATTCTATTTTTTTTATATTAGTGGTTCATGGTCTGTGCTGCTGTCTGTGTCTGGCCTCAATTTTGCTGCAAAAATAGAGAATCTCCATAACCTGTTTACAATTATGTAGTCTATCTGATGTTTGCATTAGCCATCCAGTGATGTCCATGTGTACAATCTCCTCTCTGGTTGTATGAAGAAGGCATTTTTGGTGAATAGATTCTTGGCCTCACAAAACTCTGTCACAGTCACTCTTCTGCTTCATTTCTTGATCCTAGTCCAAATTTTCTTACAGTTTTTGATTCTGCTCTGCTTCCTACTTTTGTGTTCCAGTCCCCTATGTTCAACAAGAGATCTTGTTTTGGTGTGTTTCCAATTTCTTCCTGTACTCCATCATAGGAGATTATCAGATGCACTAAATATGGTGTTATCACAACACCAGGAGTTTGCCAAAGAGCTTCCCTTTAAGACAACATTGTTCCTGTGTTGTGATGCTCCCATTTGGCTGTCATTACGCCAGCGCTGCTTTTTATTGATGGGCTAAGCCATCAATGCATCCCCTGTTCTGTTTCTGTAACAGAATGTCCTGCAAGTGAAAGGTGCCCATTTCACTGCACGAACCCAGCATCAACGGGAGGTCCATGCCAGAACACTTCCAGGTGAGATCAGGACATCCAGGTAAGTGACACACTTTTTTGTACCCTCCCTGGGTTGCTTGTTAAGTTTTAAGTGTGTTTTTGTGCTTGCTGTCACTTTTTATTCCCGTGCTCTTGTCTTCTCGTGAGAATCAGCAGGATTTCCTTCCAGGAAGTGAATGGAGCTCAAATGGAATGGAGCTCCTGGGCAGCCCGGCACACATGAACATGGTAGGTCTGAAAGTTTACATTATTGTGCCAGAAGAGGGAGGGGAGAGGGGTGGGAGAAGAGATTGTGGGATGGTAACACTTTTTTTTCTTTTTCTTTTTTCTTTTCCTGTCTGATAATCTCCATAGAATTTATCCGTTTCTTCTTCTTCTGACTCTGTGGTTGGCACATAGATTTGGATTACAGTAATGTTGATTAGTTGTCCCTGAAGTCTTATTGACATGATTCAATCTGACTTTGCATTATATCCTTTGCCTGATCTTGCTATATTAATGTCACTATTAATGTCACCTCATTACGTCTTGTCCTTTGAGTAGTACACTGTGTACAGTAGCTATTTGACTCAAAATGCCTCATTCCTGTCCATTTTTGCTCGCTCACCACTAGTTTGCTATGTTTATATATCCCATTGCCTTTTTTATTTTGTCTAGCTTCCCTTGACACATTCCATGTTCCTATAACATTGGGCTGGTGTCCAAACAGGCACACTGGCCCATCTGTACAACTACCGCCACTGCCATTTTCTTCCCTGTTTCAGAAGCCAGGAAGGGGGCTCACAACATGTGATCAAGGCCCCCTGCAGGACTCCTTCCTAGCTTCTGGGAGAGCCAGGGAGATAGCAGCAGAGAAGGCTGGCATGCCAGATAGGCATGCCAAGTATTTTTATAAACTGTTCTATCAGGCCTTCCCCCAGTCTCAGCCCTGTATATACCCTGGGGGTTGTGAGGACTGCCCAGGGGCAGAACAGGGCAATACCCTGCATCATATGGGGGAAAGATGGGGTATTTAACCCTTGTAGACAAGCCTTAAGCCTCCTTCTGTCTTAAAATCTGGACCTTGTCTAGCTTTTGATGCCTTGAAATCTACTGTAGTAACTATACTGGAAATATTCTTAGATGTGAAGGTATAGAAATCACAACACCTGTAACACAAGTTTAACAGTCCCACTGAACTGGCACTGCCTTCTCCTCTACCATCTTATCCTGGAATAGGTAACAATTTGCTCATTTCTTCATCACAATACTTTAATCCCTTTAATTCTCTCTACAGTTTTCTTCACCCCTCACTCTGAATGTGTTGCTTGTATTGTTTGATATTCTGGACTCTCTTTTTTTGGAAAAAAATGAAAAGAAAATGTACAAGGATGCTGCATTGAAGCCAGATATCAGATCCAGACACTGAAGTAGCCTTCTTTCTTCCAACTCCAACTTTTCAAATACATGAATCTAAATTTAAAATAGAAGAATACTTCAACCTGTATGATAAGCCCAGTGGTAGCTGGTGGTTCTAATATCAGCAGGGGTTGTAAAACCACTTTGGTATATAGTCTGAACTTTAAAGTAGTTACCCAAGGTGCTGAACAATTGCAGACTTTAAAATCTGAACTAAAACACATGATTAGTGATGAGCATGTGTGTTTGAACCAGCTTGATTTTAAGGTCTGTGAGTATAAGTGGTTCCCATCTGATAGCGTGAGTCTAAGTGCATTCCCATCTGATACTGACTATAGGAAGACATAGAGATCTGCATACCTAAGGAAGAATGTGTGGATTTCTACCTTCTCACAGCAGGCAGTAGCAAGTGATCTTATATGTTCATATCCACTAACCTGGAGGTTTAATAAAAATCAATGAAAGGCATTACAAGGGAAAGAAGTTTGTGATAGAATCTGTATTTCTTTTAAAGTCATAAATTTGTGTCTTTAAATACTTTTGAATGACGATCAAATATATATCTTTGCCTGTTGGAGTACTTTTGGGATCTGTTTTGAATGCTGGAGTTACAGTGGCCTCTATTGTTCTTATATTAGTATAGCACTTTTTGTATCTCACAACAAGAACTTTGATATTTGGTAGTCTAGGGCTTTGGCTTTTGCACACTATGTGCTGCCATGGAGCTGAATGCAAGCTAACCTTTATGCTCTGAGAACATAAGAAGAGCCCTGCTGGATGAAGCTAAGATGCCATCTTAATGCTGCATTCTCATTCCAACTGTGGCCAGCTGGATTAGCAATAGAAAGAATATTCACAATTGTTTCCAGGCTTCCCTAATAGTTGACAAACCCATTGAGAAGAAGACTTTTAAAGCAGTGAGACATTTGTAGTTTTCTTGCAATATTCAAATGTCCCGAACTGTTGCAGAGAAATTACTGGGAGAAGAAAACCACATAGTTTTTTTGCATACACACAAAAACATGTTTTCTGTACAGAAAACAAGTTTTCTGGCCATAAAAAAATGAGCTCATCTACACGGTGAAAAAAATCCTCAAACAATTAGAGGAGAATGCCAGTGGTCCTCATGGAGCCAGGGCAAGATTCACCATATTCAGAAGGAGTGGGGCTGGAAACTCCAGATTGATCACAGTAACAGCTTTCGCTGTTTGTCATGATCCTTTTTAAAAATTGCACCAAAAAAGCACATAATTGGTTGTCTGTACAACCAATTTGAAAAGGGGAACACAGAAGGGCTGAAACCTGATTGGTCAGACCTTGGAGGGGGGGGTTGCAAGGGAGGGCTTGCAATGCCAGATCTGCCATTTTTTTTTCTTGCCAGCAGGATTGTTAAAGCAGCAGAGCAAAAATATTAAGGTTTCTTTTAGCAGAAAGTAGGTCTTCTGCACCTGTTTTTTTTTTTAAAGGGGGGGGGAATGGTGTTTGGGATGCAACTCACTCACAGCCACCAGTTTCTTCCCACTGCTCCATGTGAAATTCAAAATCGCTACTTTTACTTTCAAGCACACTTTTGAATGAGCCATGGGCACAGATGGACTCTGCAGTGATAGGGAGGTAAGTCACTATTTTTTGTGACAAATTCTGTCATCTAGGTGACCTCAATGTTTCTTGTGCAGGAAATACATTTTCCACACAGGAAATTTGCAAAAAAAAAAAAAAAAAAAAGCTGGAATCCTGTTGGGGAATTACATCCTTGTAAGTGGATTTACATATGTGGGAATTAGAAGTGTGCAGTTGTGTAACATCTATATCCAGTAGAGGGCTGCTGTTATTGTAGTAGATCCAGCAAAATACCTGATACACATTGGGCACCACTGAAAGTTGGATACTCTTGCTGTTGTCCTGTTATGCACCTTCACAATTCAGTAAAGGGGCCTCTGCTACATAGCTAGGCATACATAAAGTTACAAGCCACCCCAATTGTTCTTAGCAGAGGGGTGGGGTATAAATAAATTTGATGATGATGATGATGATGATGATGTCGTCAATGTCACAAACCATATAGGATTCTAGCAGATGTATTTTTTCCGAAGGTTAATTCTTCTGCAACATTTCAGGACATTTGAGTATGGAGAAAATACTGTGGAGAAATGTTGGTTTTCACCCATATCAGGGCAAGATCTGCAGCAATTATTCATCCTTGCATGTGAGGATGATAGTCAATGTTTTACTTCCCTGAACTGGATACCTTTTAGAAGCCCACAGTAGAGCACAAGAAGAACCATTTGCTCTTTGTCTATTGCTCACTAGATATTTACTTTACCAAGTATCTTCTGCAACTAACACAAGAGCTAAACTGGGTGGGATACAAATATTTTTAATGATGCTGATGGTGGTGATGAAGGTGATGACAACAACAAATGTATGCCTAAGACTAAGACTGGTTGGAAGGAAAAATCCAAGTGGTGTATATCTAATCTGGAAAAAATACATAGCAGAATTTCTATTATTTGACTTTTTTAGAAAAAGAAGATTGAAATATATTGGACAGATAAATGAAGAAACTTGAACAATAAATGGAAAATGGTGATTCAAAAAGTTAATGAACAGGGGAAGGGGCATAAAGAAATAACCAATGTGGTTGAGTCATATGGACGCATCCTCTGTAAAGCTGTTTTAGAGGGTGGGTAGGTGGGAGGGTAGGGAGCAAATTAAAAATGAACTATTATGTAATGTATTTGTGAAATATTCAATAAAGAATAAAAAAAAAATTTAAAAAGGACTAAAACTGTGCTGTTTTGTGGCCATTGTGTTAGCTTTTAATAATACTGATAGATGGCATCATGTCAGTAACTTACAATGGTAAAGCCCTGTTTACAATGTCACACCTCACTTTTTTGGTCACTGTGTAGGTCAGAATTCTATTCTGACCACACAATGACCAAAAGCCACCCCCCCAACAAACCAACCTTGTAAGCTATGCACCCCAAAATGGCCATTTATTGGTTGTCAGAGAGTGAGGGATCAGTACAACACATCCAGCTGTTTTCCTTTAGCTGAAAACGCTGCAAGGATGCCATCTGCAGGGACATTTCAGGAAGTGCTAGAGGTCCCTGCCAGTGCCTGTCACAGTGCATCTAGCTAAAGGAAAATAGGTGGACATGTCACTGCTGATCTTGCTCTCCAACAACTCAGAAATGGTTGTGCTGGGTGAGGGACTGTGTAGCTTACATGGTGTTTTGCTTTTGTTTGTTGCTGGGGTTTTTTTTTCCAGTAGCATTGAGAGATGTAGTTACAAAGATACATGTACATGCATCATGTATCATGCCACTGCAGGATCTTGGCAAATGTTTTATTTGTCAGCATGGTTTAGAACATGCCTAATAATCACCATTACAGTACTTACCATAAAATGCAAAAACACTTTAGAAACAGAACAGGGAAAGAATGGTGCTGAATCTGCCAGTGGTAGTTGGTGGCTTTCATGTCAATAGGGCAATGACTCCCCTTCTTTGGGACAGCCAGAGAACTTTAACATCACTCCAACCACAGCTGCTCTGATTTGTAGGAGCTCTGCCAGCACTACAGCAGGGTTCAGTATTCACATTCAGGTTGAAGCCACTGTGGGAGGAGCAGTGGCAAAGTCCAGATTGGCTTATCATGGAGGAGGCAATCCATGCTTTAGGCAAAAGTTATATGAGCCATCACAGATGCTGAACCCTTTCTTCAAAATAAGTTCCACACCTAAGATGGGTACTTTAAATTTCTAAAACCCAGAGTGGATTCCCCACCCAGCTGACATGGGAACCACCAGGCATTAGCGAAGGCAACAATGAGGTGAACCAGAGGAAAGTGTGTTTGTATCACAGGCCAGCAGTATGTCGGATTCAAACTGTAAACTAAAATGAACTAAACTAAAAGGTAGCTATATTGATAGATAACTAGCTGTGGGTCATGGAACTATAACTGTAACTAACTACTTTAAAACAACTTTCTAAACTTTTATGTGTAATATGAACTGGTTGTAAGAAAGCAGCTCAAGGAATCTGGATGGAATTCATTTAAGACTTGTACTTCTAGGTTCTTCTTGTCCATAGGGGATATTCTCATAAAAAGATGCCCAGTTTTTGTAATATACCTAGCAGTGGTGTACATAGGTAATTTTGGACTCAGTGGCCTCGTGGCTGGGATTGAGAACTCTGGATTTAAGGGTCTTTGAGGAGCAGGGCTTCCTTTAGATTGTAATTTTTATTGCTGTTCATCCTACTAAGACCCTAGACTTCTGTCTCCAGATCCTACCATGAGTAAACCCACAGACAGGGTTATTTAATTATTTACTTTATTTTCTTTTAAATTTTAGTTTAAATTTAATTAAGGTTGACATTTTCAAAATGGAGGACCAAGTTTTATTACTCTTTTATAGCTTTGGCCTATGGGGATGTGCCCCCTTACATGCTTTTTTTTTTTTTAACTATCTGTCCCTGATAAAGAAATGAGTGTATTTTGAAAGCTGCATGGAGAATTTTGTGCCCTTTTCTTGGCCTAATAAAGCTATTACTACAACATGAATATGGAATTTGTCCTATAGTCAACAGGTCTATCTCTTAGGGATGCAATTCTTCACTATTTTTTTTCTTGAAGGAACCAATGACTAATTTTAGTGATTTCTTTTCTCTCCAAGACAGTCTTAGAAAACTACACAGTTTGTAAAGACAGTTTTCAGTTTGGAATTTATTCTGAGCAAATTCATACTGGTTTTTTGTGAAGAATATGCATTTGCTGCACAGAAAATATTTCTGCACAGAATAAGGACTTTTTCAGATGAACCTACAATCTGGAAGAAGCCATTGGGAGAGGAACGCAGCTGCTCCGCAGCAGGGGGCAGTTTCTGACGACACCGTCCCTCTTGCATTACCCTCTGTGTTCCTTCTGTGTCGCATGGAAGGAAAAGGTGCCACTTTTTATTCATGGAAGTTCTTCGTGAATAAAAAGTGGCACTTTTTCCTTCCATGCAACATGGAAGGAACACGGAGGGTAACACGAGTGGGACGGCAGTGTCAGAAACTGCCCCCTGCCACGGAGCAGCTGCGTTCCTCTCCCGACGGCTTCTTCCGGATTTTAGGTTTGTCTGAAAAAGTCCTAAGTCTCAAATGGTGAAGATTCTAATCAGTCCAGGATTTTCCTCATCCTGACACTCAAGAAACATGGTTTGTTTTTTTACCATTTGTCAAATATTTTCCAATATTCATGCCATCCCTACTATTCTTGCACTTGTATTCTAGTTATAAATAAACTGTTTTTATATATGAGAAAATAGGGAGTCAGTGAAATCCCATACTGATAAAAACAGAACATAATAGAAATAGGGAGGTACAGTCGATTTCAGTTTTTAACACTGGTATAAATTTACTCCTAATTGGCCGATGTGAGACTATCTAGAAACAAAGTTCCCCAAGGAAGCACAACCTTTAAATATCTTTACTTTGGAATTATTTTACTAAGAATAGTGGGCAATAAGTGAGCTGCGGATTTGTGTCCCACATCTCCTTATATTTCAAATGACCATGATTTTCTATGTGGAGCTGCCAGTTGATGTAACATTCTTAAATTAAATTGCATTTCTCCCCTTGATTCTTCAGCCAAAACTAATCCTAATTATCCTGTGGGTAAACTCAAGAAAACAAATCCACACAAATCTCTACAAAGCTGTTATAGAGAAATGTTATTATAACAAAATATTAGAAATTATTTACTCTCTGTAAATTTGTATCTGTAAAGACTCGGTGTGTTTGCAACTGCATTAGAACCACATCAAATTATTTTGACTGATAGAAATCCCATGAAAGCTAATGAGAAAAAGTCTACATAGCTATAAGCCTAGTCCATTGCTCACTATGCAACATCAGGAGGAAATCTAGATAAGCACTTGTTTCCCCCTATTTTCCTGTTCGTGCCCTGCGCTGTAGTGATTCAGGGCTGCTGATTCAGCCAAGGATTTCCTCTACCCCTACTTGGATACTCCCCTTCTCCCATGCTGCCCCCTATTTTTGGAATCTCCTTCCCATGAATTTGGGGACCACCACCTCTCTAGACTACTTTAAGTCTAAATTAAAAACTATTCTATTCAGGGAAGGCTTCCAACTTTTCATCTTGATTTTATGTCCATATTATTTGTATTAATTTACACTTTTATAGTATTGTTTTAATCCTGTTATAATATTTTATTAATTTTATAATCTTGTTTGTGGTTTTAGATTGTGCACTGTAGGCAGGTTTTTGTGTTTATTTTGGATTGTTGTTTTTCTCCTTTGTAAAGTGCCATGTAAAGCCTATGGAGCTATATAAATAAATGCAATAATAATAATAATAATAATAATAATGGGGTTTTGTTCTGCTCAAATAGCATACCAGTGGTTAGGAAAATTGTACCAGGGACAAAGAGCAAAGTTGAAAGCTAAGCTTCAACATTTGTGGATGCAGTGAGAACGTTAGAACTCCCAAATTGGTGACAATAATGGTAAAGTTCTGAAGCTTCTATCCAATTTACCTTGCAGCTCTAACTCTCAAATTAGGTTCCCCCCCCCCCAAAAAAAAATCTGGAATAGCATTTAATAACAATTTAGTACAGATCAACCCCCATATCCACAGATTCAGTAGCCACAGTTTCACTTATCTACATCCAAAAAAGTTCTCTCTAGCCATTTCTAGGTCCTCCGAAGTGATTCTGTGGTCAACTTCTGGTGTTCATCTCATTGAAAATATTAGGGCTACCTATTATCCACAGTTTCAGGTATCCATGGAGGGTCTTGGAATGTATCCCCTGAACATACGGGGGTCAACCTGTATTCCAAAACAAAACCTATTGAGTTGGATCCAGTATAAGGCCTATATACTATTTGTTAGTTACAATCAAAGTAGACTGGTTGAATAAATGGAATTTACATAAATATTTACTTATCAAATCTTCATTGATTCAATAGGTCTAATGTAGTTGGGAGAAACAACTGGATTTTGATCCAAATTAGTTCCACTTGACACTGGATTCAGGCCTAAATTAGTACAGCTTCCACTGAAGTCAGTGGGGCTTAAGGCATTATAAATTTGAAGGGTTGCTTTAAATATGACCTAAGTTCATATCCAGCCCATGCTTTGATCCAACCCATGCTTTGAAACATGCTTTAAATAATTACAAGAAAAACTTGAGCTGATACTGCATTTGCAAGTTTTTCAGGAATTGAATCTGGGATAGTTTTGTGGAGGCTTTTTCTCCCTTTTAGTAAAGAAAAGGGGAAATGCTTTTTTGTGTGAGAGTCAGACATAGAAAGGAAAAAAAGAAGTAGGTTTAATCTGCAATAATTCAAGATGCAAAAGAATAAAAATTCAGAATGTTGGAACAGCTAGATCGATCAACAGCCCAAGATATCCTGCTTAAAGTGTGGGAGTCATTGGGCCTCCCATACCCCTCCCCAACTGCGAACAAAATCAAGATGTATAGTACCCAAAGACAATCCAATTATTCTGGTACATGCCGCATAAAGTTGTGGAAGCACTTCTTCCTTGTCCGGAAATACAGTAATAGCCAAGTAAATAATGAAAAATATGCAGCTTTTTAATGATATCTAAAATCTACTGCCTATGGGCAGCTGCCTCATTCTGCCTAATAGTAGGATAGACCTTGGATTGGTGTTGTGTACCTTCAAATCATTTCTGACTTGTGGCAACCCTGAGGCAAACCTATCATAGGGTTTTATTGGCAAGATTTGTTCAGAGGAGGTTTGCCTTCTGCTGAGGATGCATCTACAATGTAGAAGTAATGCAGTTTGACACTACTTTAACTGCTGTGGCTCCATCCTACAGAATCCTGGCATTTGTAGTTTTACAAGGTCTTTAGCCTTCTCTGCCAAAGAATGCTGGTGCCTCACAAAACTAAAAATCCCAGGATTCTGTAGGATGGAGTCATGACAGTTAAAGTGGTGTCAAACTGCATTATTTCTACAGCGCAGATGCACCCTGAGACTGAGAGAGTGCGACTCGGTCTTCTCCCAAAAGGACAACAGTGCTCAACCTGGAGAAAATGGAGCAGATGATGCAGTAGGGGAAATGCAGCATAGAATAGGTAAAGAGATAGTTCAGGAATACCTGGCCAGTATAAATGAATTCAAGTCTCCAGGGCCAGATGAGCTACATCCAAGGGTACTAAAAGAACTGGCAGAAGTAATCTCAGAATCACTGTCAATAATCTTTGAGAAATACTGGAGAACTGGAGAGGTCCCAGCAGTTTGGAGGAGGGCAAATGTTGTCCCCATCTTTAAAAATGGGAAAAAAGAAGACCCAGATAATTACCGCCCAATCGGTCTGACATCAATACTAGGAAAGATTGTAGAGCAGATTATTAAACAGAATCTGTAAGCACTTAGAAAGGAATGTGGTGATCACTAAAAGTCAACATGGGTTTTTGAAAAACAAGTCATGCCAGACTAATATTATCTCTTCTGTTTGATAGAGTTACATACTTGGTATGTAAGGGAATGCTGTGGATGTAGTGTATCTTGATTTCAATAAGGCCTTTGGCAACGTCCCCCATGATATGCTTGCAAAACAGTTAGTAACCTGTGGGCTAGACAATGCAACTGTTAGGTGAATTTGTAATTGGTTGATGGGCTGAATCCAAAGGTTAGTCACCTCCTCATCCTGGAGAGAAGTGACCAGTGGAGTGCCACAGGGTTCTGTCCTGGGCCCAGTGCTATTCGACATCTTTATCAATGACTTAGATGAGGGAATAGAGGTTATGCTATCAAGTTTGCAGATGACACCAAATTAGGAGGGGGAGCTAATAACCCAGAGGAAAGGATCAGAATTCAAAAAGACCTTAACAGATTAGAAAGCTGGGCCAAAGCTAACAAAATTAATTTTAACAGAGAGAAATGTAGGATCCTACACCTGGGCAGTAAAAATGAAAAGCACAAATATAAGATGGGTGACACCTGGCTTGATAGCAATAGATCAAGGGCAGTAATATTGCCACACTATTCTGCTTTAGTCAGACCTCACCTGGAACAATTCAAGAAGGGTATTGACAAGCTGTAAGGTGTCTTGATGAGGGTGACTTAGCAATGGACTCAAACTACAGGAAAAGAGATTCCATCTCAACATTAGGAAGAACTTCCTGACCATAAGAGCTGTTCAGCAGTGGAATGCACTGCCTCAGAGTGTGGTGGAATCTCCTTCTTTGGAGGTTTTTAAGCAGAGGCTGGATGCCCATCTGTCAGGAATGCTTTGATTATTTATTCCTGAATGGCAAGAAATTGGACTGGATGGCCCTTGTGGTCTCTTCCCACTCTATAATTCCCACTCTGAAGACAGTGGATGGATTTACAACTGCTTTCAACTTTAGGACATACCAGATTAATGGGTGGGGATAACTTTTGTACAGTTAATAAAGGATAAAACGGGGCAATAGTATTCAATGATCAAACATTTACTGTACATGGCATGTATTCCTTGCTATTACTTACTTATAGCAGGAACAAAGGAAGCTGACTTTCAGACTAATGGTCCCTCTAGTCCAGTATTACCAACTCTGACAGATAGTGGCTCTCTCGGATTTTAGGCAGCACTTTGTTCTAGCTTTAGCCATAGATTCCTGGTATTCCCCAGTGGTCTCCCACCCAAGTACAAATAAGATCCAAACCTGCTTTGAGTCTGAAATCAGAGAAGATGGTGTGTGGGGGGGTATCAGGGTGGTATTGCAGTGCTAAACTGAAGCCCACAAATTAAAAACATTACAGGAAAAGAGATTCCACCTAAACTTTAGGAAGAACTTCCTGACAGTAAGAGCTGTTCAGCAGTGGACTGCACTGCCTAGGAGTGTGGTGGAGTCTCCTTTCTTTGGAGGTTTTTAAACAGAGGTTGGATGTCCATCTATCGGGAATGCTTTGACTGGGTATTCCTGCATGGCAGGGGGTTGGACTGAATGGCCCTTGTAGTCTCTTCCAAATCTATGGTTGTATGAAAGGAACTAAAAGCCATAATGGATTCTGTTTCTTGAATACTCTTTTCCCTCTCCAAATTAGTTATTCCTGTTGGATATACTAATGCTCTTTTCTGGCTTAAATCATGTGGAAAGGGGGTGGAATTTGGCCTACTGGACCAAATTCTCACCTCCCCACATGGATTGGAAGGCATGGAAGAGCCACACCCATACTGCCATGTATGTAGGACTTGGCAAAGTTCCTTTTTTGGGACAACGTGTCTTAGAATGCCCTTGCTGAAGGTGTAATCATGCTCACTGGAGAATTCTGGGACCTGAAGTCCAAAGAGCAACTTTTCTAACCTCTGCACAAATGAAGAAAGTTTGTACAGAGATCTAACCAAACCAGCAGTGGTAGGAGTATGGCTGTTTGCAGGAAGTCTGCTTCCCCATTAACCTGTTCGCATGAGAAATTCTGAGAATGCCTTATGTAATAATATGCATGCAGATATCTGGATCTCATACTGGATTTCCTATGAGATGCTTTAAAGAAGCCATAGCCTAATTTGTTAAAGAAAAGCAAACTAAAATAGTGCCATATTTAATCTTCTCTATTCCCTAAAGTTTTACTTGCTGAGCTAATTTAATTACTTTAAACCTGCAGTTTAAAAGACCATAAAGTGAGGGATTTCAGTATTCAAAACATGTCTTAGCATTAATCATTGGGCAACAGACTGCATTTCAACGTAGCTTGATTGATCTGTTCGACTGTCCTGGGCTGTTCAGTATAGCACAAAACACTGTTGACACTCACTCCTGAAAAAGGCTTAGAAGATATAGAGGTAGTCATTAAAATAAAAATAGGGACATCAAGCCTTCAATTTTGATTTAAAGTTTCATTCTTCCCTGATTGTAAAAATAGAAAGCCTTTCCAATCCTGATGTCATGTTTGCACACAACTAGAAGCCAACTGAGTCTGATAAGGGCTGAGCCTACATCTGACCTGCACAGCTTGTGACATTCCACCCTGTTCAATATTTCTCAACAGCTGTGTCATTTTGCCTTATAAATCCCACTCTCTGCTTTGCAGCAAATATCAAGATTCAGCAAGGATAGGTTGAGCTGGCACATGACTGGTAGATCACAAGGTTGGGTTGATATCAGAAGGTCTGCAAGCAAGCAGAGCCAACCCAAGACATTTTGCAAATGGCAAGATGGTGTGACTCCCCACCCCCGTCCCCCAATCCATCAGCAAAAGCAGACAGACAGCTGGATTTTTCTTCAATACTGCTGATGGGTCAGCATTGTCCATCTGAGAGAAGCAGTCTAGTTTATGAAATACCAGACAGGCTGCCTGCCCCATACAGCTTTGTCCTCCAAGATAGGAGCATAGTAAAATGGCTATCACTGCTGCCTCTTCTGCCAGTGGGAGCTGATGGCTTCCATGTCATGGGGGACAGAGAATCTGCTCAAGGTTTTAATCTGAAGGAACTATCAAGTTGCTGAATCTATTTGGGGCTGGCAAATTGTCAGGTGCTGCTGACACAAAAACCTTTGCCGTGCTGCAACTATGGACATTATCAGACATGGCAAAAATTGTGGGATTACGACAGCAGGGTAGCACACATAGGCCCCACTATCACATGTTGTCACCATCATCTTTGGGTTCTTACTCTACTCAAAAAAGGCATTGTTAGTAATTCATGGAATCATCAATAGTGCTTTTTTTTTTTTGCAGTATTGAATGCATGCAAAACCACATCACATTGTAATTGCAAGATTATAGCATGAATGGGTGGTCCTAAGCGAGAAAACATCTGGGTGAGAACATGAAAATGAAGCATAGGGTGCTCTTTTTATGGACTGTCCCCATTTAGTTTTCATGTTTTTAGGTTTGTTTCAGTGCTCGTGTGTTCCTTTACTTTGTTTATTAATGTGAGGGGAGTTTTTTGGGTTTTTTTTTTGTTTCTTTGTTTGTTTTTGTTTTTGTTTTTTAGTTTTAAGTGCACTCATGTCTTCTCATGGGAACCACAGAAATCTTGCCCATGCCAAATCATGGAAGTAAACTCCTGTTCTTAAGTGCTAGTGGTAGTCGTGCGATAATTTTGTGGTGTTTCTTTTGCATGATTGCAGCAACGTGCAATAATAAGTGTTATAATGCCACAACATTTCCTCTATCTTCATTCACGGAATTCCAGTGTTTTAGACATTAGTCGGATAATGTCCTATGGTAACTGCTACTTGGGATATTATCTTGCTCTCAGGCTTTGGAGTGACTCTGATCACTGATGCCCATTTGCCCCTCCAGGATTGGAAGGACTATCAAGTGGCTTTCTGCTTGAGTTAGGACTTGGCAGAGCAACAAGACCATTGTGATCTCTGGTGTATTCATGTGTGAGCAGTCCTTCTGTCAAGGTTAGAGATGTAAATCTTCACTAAGTTTCTTCTCAAAGGAAGCAATGATTAATATTAGAAATTACTAAAACTGGTCTTTGAATAAAATTAGTGAGAAAGTTTAAAAAAACACACACAACGTTTTTGAAGCCTATTTGCAATTCAGGAATTATTCTACACAGAATTTACATGTGGTTGTTTTGCACATAAAACTGCCTTTTCTGTGCAGGAAACAGTATTTCCTGCAGAGAATAAAGTGGTTTTCTGTGCAGAAAATGTTTCCTGTGCAAATCAACCATGTGCAAAATTGCTGTAGAATAAGTCATCAATAACAGCATTTTCTTGCAGAAAAAAACTTTTTTCTGTGTAGAAAATACTGGGCTTGTCTACACGAAGGGAAAAAAATGGACTGCTTCACAGTAATAGCAAGTCACAGCAACTGCAACATGTCTTAATGGTTTTACAGCCCCCATAAACTTCACATGCCTGTAGCCTAGATAGCAGGCGGCAAGTGGATTACTCATGTTTTTAAATCTGCTGCTGCTGAACTTTTTAAAAAAACTATTTTATGGTGTGCACAACTGATTTTCCACCTTTCCCAAAAAGAAAGAGAGAAAAAAAGATAGCACAAACCTTCATTTTATCACCTTAGTGATCACTCACTAAGGAGAAAATCCAACATAGTGGCGCTTGCCCTCTAACCCCACCCCCTGTGCTTGTTGAGCCAATCAGGTTTGCATTTTATCTTGTATGAGGAAGTGATTCATGTGCAGAATAAGTCCTGAACAATTTTGTGCAGAATAAGTCCTGAACATACAGTGGGCCCTTGGTATCTGTTGAGGCTTGATTCTAGGATCCCCACCCCTACCCCGTGGATACCAAAGTCTGTGGATGTTCAAGTCCCATTATACACACTGGCATAGTAAATGGTTTCCCCTATATAAAATGGCAAAATCAAGGTTTACTTTTTGGAATTTTATTGAATTTTATTTCAGAATATTTGCAAGCCATGGATGCAGAATCTGTTGATATGGAGGGCCAACTGTATCCTGATTTATTCTCATCAATCCAAGATGTTTTGTCAGGATTTCTTGACATTTGAAAAACGTTTTTTGACAATTTTTTGAAAATGTTTGAATATTCTTTTCCATCTCTAGACTGGACTTCTGGCTGCTCTTTGGTCTTGAATTGTTTTCTGCTTCAGTTCCTGAGCTAATTACAAGGATTTCTATCTCCTGATCCCTGCCTCCTGGAAGCATATTAGTTAGCTGCCTATGGATCAGCCTTGATACAAGTATGCAAAATTTTTAGCAGCATAACATTATTCAGAAAATGACTGAATTCTGTCCTGAATATGCAACATCCATAACTATATGTATCTCACAGCTGGAGAATATGTTGTTCTCCAGATGTTGCTGGAGTGCAACTCCCATTAGCCCTAGCCAGTGAGGGATGCTGAGAATTGGAGTCACACAATTTTCATCCCTGGAACATGGCCAGAATCCTGTATGGTATGTATATTAGTCTAAGCACTGAAGTTACAGTGTTATGCAGTCTTCACTTACCAGGAATCAGCTGCTGTGATCAATGGAAGTATTTTCTCCTGTTGCTCAGGAAGCAGCTGACTGCTGTTTCCACACCTGCTCCCAAGTGACCTCTGGTGCAATGGGCAGAATCAGGGTCAGTGACACAATTCCTCCTCATTGCTCCCAGGATGAGGAGTGGGAACATTAGTCAGCTGCTTCTTGATGGCAAGGGAGCAGACAACCCATTGATTGCAGTGGCTGCTGCCAGGTAAGTGGGAATTGGGGCACTTTCTTGGTCCCTAAATAGCCCTAAAGTAGGGGCAACATAGGGATCATTAATATATAACAGTCATGAGTGCATGACTCTAGGTTACACTTTTGTAACTGCCATAGAGGATTCCGACCTATATGTTTTTGGAATATTTATTTCATTTGCAATATGTCAGCAGAACTTGGAAGAAACTAGTTAATAGTAATTAATAGGTGCAACTACATTAAAGTACATTTGCAACTTGATGAAGATCACACCTTTTTCAGGGTAGTTGCAACTTTTAATTTCATCTACACTTATGGGGATGTCATCCTTACTAGATGGTGGAGGGGGAATATCACTTTGAAAGCTGTGCTTTGTGCAGGTGTCTTATCTCTGTTGTTGATGGTGAGGTAGCAATGAGATGAGTGGGAGGAAAGTGTGTTTTGTACCTTTGTTTTGTAACCATCTTTTTAAAAATTTACTAGAAAGTAGTCCCCTCTTGAGAAACAACTAAGTAAATAGTTACTTGCTAAAGAAAGTATAACTTAACTAATCATATTTTAAAATAATGTTATGCTACAAGCAGATTAAAATATGCAGGCATTTATATATTCCTTTTGTCAATGAGAATATTGCCCCTTTAGCAATCAGAGAGGTACAGAGTGCTTCAAGTGCCTGCATATTTTCAGATACAATCCCCACAGGACACAGGCCAGAGGAAAACACCATTTTGAGAAGGGTAGCCATTTTAGCCTGTTGGAGTTAAAACAGAGACTTCGAAAGTAGACAAAAACAGTTTTGGCAGCTGTTAATTAGATTCAGAACAGTTTGCAACAGCTTGTACTAAAAGAAATGTAATGAAAGTAATTTAAAATAAATTAAAATAACGATTTATTAGCCATTATATGTTGCTATGGGTGGCAACTGTGTTGTGTTATACGTTTCTTTAATGTGGTGACTGATGATTAATGAAACTGAGAATCTTTCAAGTGTTGCAATTACCTCCCATTTCTTTTCAATAGTTGGAAGATCTATCAAGAATACTAACAAGCTTCACTTGGTAGGCGGGAAAAAGTGGTGAAGGTTGCAGGAGTAGCAGACAAGAGGAAGTAGGATATTCCTCTTGACTGCCACTGACCTAAATCCTTTTGTTACTCATGAGTAGAGTAGACTCATTGAATCAGCCTACATGCTGACTAACCATGCAACAATTGTTTCAATAGGTCTGCTCTACTTGGGAACAACTAACAAGATTCCAGCCACTGTTGACACTCAGCAGTGGGGCCCTACCTTGAGCAAAGAGGAGTTCATATTATCTTGATCTGGGACATTATTTGCTGATGGATTATGCCCTCCCACAAAAGGCAAAACTGCCCAAGTTATCTCCTCTTAGCTTATTTTGCCTGATCCAGAGCCTGAATTCACCCCTGAAAGTAGAGAGACCACCTGGGGCACACATGCATCTCTTCCACCCAGAGCAATGCAACAGATAGAGGCAGGCTTCAGGTTTCATGGAGAAGAAGATCTTTTGTACTCTGAAATGGAGAGCCAGATTTCATTTCTTTTTTTATTATTGCATTTCTTGTTCCTGGCAGGCTCAGGTCCATTTGGGAGTGGTGCCTAGTGAGCCAAAATTAATAGTCTGTGCACTTTTCCACACATACTATCTGAAGACAACATGGAGGCTAGTGATATCCTCACTTAGTATTATCCTCACTTCTCCCACTTTACATGTTTTAGAACATCTTTGTTTAAAAACCTAGTTGCAGTTTGAAAGGCAGGATGAGATTTTGTAGCTTTTCAGTTGGCTTACTAAATGGTCTTACTACAATATGGTCTTTGGGATTCATTTATAAAAATTCAGGAGAGGACAAATAGGATTAGTTGTGCTCTCTCATCTTTTGGGCAACACTCAACCCTACCATCTCTGTGCCATCAGTGGCAGTTGGTGGGTCTCATGTCAATGGGATGGTAAATCTACTCCTGGTTTTAAGCAGCTAGCCAAGGTCCTGAACCTATTTGGGAGACAGGACTCAGCACCTTGGATAGTTCCTTTAAAAACTGGATTCACCACCACACTGACATGGAAGCCGTTAGCTGCCATTGTCTGCACTCTTGCCTGCTCCCAGAACTGAGTTTTTGCTTTCTGGGAGACAAGGACAGAGAAGCAGATGGCAGAGGTCAAAGTGGTACAAGTAGATTTTGATTCTGCTCACAGAAAGGCATGAAAAGCACCTCAAAGGCCAATGCAACCAGCTGCTCCTAGTAGAAAAAGAAAAGTCTGGGTTAGGAAAGTGCAGGTGTGAAAAAAATAAAGTATAAAATGTGCAGCTATTAGAGCAGAATAACTGGAATGATAAATTTGGAGCTATCCATTAAAACATCTCATTTCTAGAGAGAATTTTTTGCAGATTTAAAGTTATCCTTACAGGTTCTGTAGACAGAGCTTGGTATATTTCCTGCTGGCCATGGAGTGTCACTGTTTTCATAGAATTGTTTTCAACAAAAATCCATAAATAACATACAGGATAATGTAAAAGAAAAGGGACTCTTCTCTTAAAATGGCTTACTATATTTAGAGTTCTAAGAAAATATATATTCACTTACATTATTTATTTTGGAAAGCATGTGAAATATTAATTCTTAATTTACATTCGAATCCCAAGATGGGGGGGGCAGAATTAAAACCACAATGATTTATCATTTTCAAAAGATGCAGGAGTACTGTTGATGAGACATTCTATCTCTCCTATGCCACTAGTTTTATATTCTACAATAAATTATAAATTGATACCTTACACATTTATCCATAAAAAATACTTGCCCTGTGAGTATGCCCATATACTTGCCCATAACACTTGTATTTACCAAATATTGTAAAAGCAATGAGCCATATCAAATGAAAATCAGCAGAGGATTGTTCCTATGACATACAAGATTAGATACGATGGGGTGTAAATTTGCACTACATTTAGATAAGACATAGAACACTACAGCTTATTCTCAGCTGCTATTCACAACTAGAGTAGACTGACTGAATCAATGAGATTTACATAAGTGTTGACAAACCATTCAGCACTTGATTCAATGAGAAATCTACTCTATGGAACAAAGACTCTACAAAATGAAGAACCACTAGAGGGCAAGATATTCTTTGTCTAAAGACAAGAATACAAATATCACTCCCTGTAACAGTGAACTCAGCTGAAGAGTAATGACAAGAGTATGCCAAAACAGGATTGCTGAAAAAGAAGGAGGAGGTACCAGCATACTCAAGGAAGCCCAAGTATTGTAGAAATACAAAAAAATCTTAAAGAAAAATGCCTCACCTATGTCCATTTCCTTCTCATCACAGTCCCAGGCTTTTACACCAGTGAAGCATTATGCTCTGCCAGTGCTTAATAGACGTATTTACATGCATAAGTACTACAGGAGGGTGCAAAATGATACCCCACTAATGAGAATTCTTTCCTCCCCACCCACCCCCATGAAATTTTCCTTCAGTCACCAAATTTTTAGCATTGCATACAGTGAGCCACTTAATAATGCATTTAGAACTCTTTTTTTGCTGTATTAGCTTGCCCTATTTTAAAGCAACCAAGAGCATGCACCTCCAGTCCACAGGGTTGGACCATGGAAAAGCCAGTCCAGTCCCAAGGTGCTACCAGTGTCAGTAAAAGCAGAAGTCTAATCCAGACAGTCCAAAGTCAAATGAAGCAAACAGTCCTGAGCTGAGTCTGAAACTGAGAAGGAAATTGCCAGAGAGATCAGTCCAAATTCAAACCAAAGGTCAGAGATACACCAAAGGTTACCAAAAAACACAGCACACCACTGTGGACTTGGCTAAGCAAATTTATAGCTGGCAGGAAATTAGCCCACTTGGCCTCATTAACTCAGCAGAGTTTACTTAAGGTGGGGAAGAGTCTCTGGCATTTCTGCTCTTTGCATTTGAGCTGTCAATATATGACAAAGGTGCAGTCTCCATCTCCTCCCAATCTGCAGATACTGCCTGGAATGGACCTGTCACAACAGGGCTCCCATTCTCCTCAATCTCTGGCTGGGGATCATCCTCCTGGCACTCCTCTTCCCTTCCTTCATTTCAGATCATAGAATCGTAGAGTTGGAAGCGACCACAAGGGCCATCCAGTCCAACTCCGTGCCATGCAGCGAAACCCAATTAAAGTATTCTCGACAGATGGCCACCCAGCCTCTTTTTATTGTAGTGATCAGTCAATCACAATGGAACTATAGAATGTTTCTCCATGCTCGGATCACCGTCATCCTGCCCAGCAGAGAAAACCAAATCCAGAGTGTGTCCTTCAGCATGGGTGGCACCAGACAGCATTTGGGACAGCCCCTTAGTTGTCACAGCAGACATAAAATTCTGAGATGCTCTTGACAGAGCAGTCTCTGCATGGATGTTGACATCCCCCAGTACAATAAGCCCAGGGGACTCTAGTACTACCACCGAGACCAACTCAGCCAGCTCAGGAAGGGGAGCTGTTGAGCAGCAGGGTGAATGGTACACCAACACCATCCCTAATCTGTCCCAGCCAGCTACCTTCAAAAACATACTTGAACCCAGGAGACAGTGGGATGGGGTGCCTTGTGATGGACATGGAATCTCAACAGGGCACTGCAGCACCACCTCCACGCCCCCCAGATCTTGTCTGCTGCTACATAGAGAGCCCAAGCAGGCAAAGCTGGGAGAAGTTAACCCAGATCTCTGTAATACAAGCCAAGTCGGCATGTTCATTCAGGATCAAGTCCTGGGTCAAGGATGTTTTTGCATTCATCAACCTTGGTACTAAACAGCAGTGTTTTCAGCTCAGGGGGCATGCTGCCAAGCTATCCAGACTATATGAAGTGGGGAATATCTTCTAGGCTATTTATTATATGCTTTCATTGATATACATATACATGCCCCTTGGGAGAGACACAGACATCAATGTCTGGGTGCTGTTTCATCCCATTATATCACATTGCATGTAAGCCACCATACATTCATTACATTACATCACGTGGTCATTAAGATGTTACAGTTTTATAAGGATTGACCTTTTCTTCTTCTCTTTAACAGGCTTTTCATGCTGACACAGAGGAACGTTACCGTCTTAAACAATATAACCTAGCCAGTTATCCATTAAGAATATATTAGTTTCAGTTGAGAAACTATACAACTCTAATTACTAATCCGGGTAACTAAGAAAATACGGGAGGACTTGCTTGTGTGGCAACAGTTCTTGCAACAGTTTAAAGGCATCTCTTTTTGGCGCGAGGAACGCAAGCTTCAGGGTAATCTGCTGATAGCTCAGATGCGGCCGGATCTACAGGGTTCAGGGTTTATTTTGGTGGAAGGTGGTGCACTAGTAGATGGCCTCATGATTGGGCAGCCTCTGATATTGTAGCTGATTTGACTTTTTTAGAATTCTTCCCAATCTTGGTGGCGGCCACTGTCTGGGCCAAGGAGTTGGCAAATTCATCTGTGCACTTTTGGTGTGATAACATGGCTACCATCCAGGTAATAAACTCCCTCACCTCGAAGTCCCCTCGGGTGATGGTGCTCGTCAGGCTCTTTACGTTAAAGTGTTTGAAGTTTAATATTCTGTTTGTCACTCGGCATGTGGCGGGCGTTGACAATGGTATTGCTCACACTCTTTCCCGCATGCAGATGCAGCGCTTCAGAGACTTGGCCCCCAATGCATCACCTGTGGGCTATCCGATGCTGGCAAGCCTGTGGAGGCTTGGGAGGCTGAACTCGTGAGGGCATTAGGTATGTCCATGGCACCCAGCACTAGGAAGGGATATACCAGGGCCATACATGATTTTTTTTTTCAATTTAGGGAGCAGTCGGGTTTCAAACAGGGAGTTCCCATGCCATTTGAACATCTTTTTCAGTTCTGCGTCTTCCTATATCATAAGAGTTTATCCCCACAATCCATAAAAATTAGACTTTCAGGGATTGCCTTCTGGCTTAAAGCCTAGGGGGTTAAGGATAGTACAGGGGATTTCCACATTCGGAAAGCCCTGGAAGGGTGGTCCAGAGAGTGGGGGCATAAGGCTGACAGTAGGGTCCCAATTTCTCCCGCTATTTTAAAAGGGTTAGCGAAGGTTTGGTCAGACATTTGTATGTCTCAGTATGAGGCGCTGCTTTTTCATGCAGCTGCATTGACAGCCTTCTTTGGTGCCTTATGTATCAGTGAGCTTGTGCAGGCATCTAAGAAGGATGCATCTCATAGAGCTCTGAAATTGAGGGATGTTAGCATGGAAGGGTGCCAGGTCACTCTTACACTGCGTTTTTCCAAAACAGACCAGTGCGGGAAGGGCAAACAATCTTGTTTGTTGCCATGCAGTGACCCAGAATTGTGCCCAGTTAAGGATTTTTGGCAGTTCGGGGCCCACAATTGGGCCCGCTTTTTGTGCATGCGAATTTTCCCCACTGACTAAATATAAATTCTGGACATTGACATCTAAAGCATTGGGTAAGTTGGGTCTTCATGGGGTCTGTTTTGCTACCCATTCCTTTTGCATAGGAGCCACTTCTATGGCCTCTGCATTGGGCATAACGACAGCAGCAATCCAAGGGATTGGCTGATGGAGGTCCTCCTCCTATGGTGCTACATGCATCCACTCACCTACTAACCTGTTGTCTTCCCCTTTTCTTTTTCAGATTCTAGGTCGATATTAGTGAGGCTGCGGGTGCTGATTTGTGGCCACAGTATGGTGTATTGGGCAGCCCGACAGGCCCAGCTGTGTCACTTTGGGCCTCACCTAAGTCTGGGGGAAAGGGCAACAGTTGAGTGGTTGGAGAGAAGGGGTTTATGTTGGTGTGGCCTTTTGCCACTGCTTTTCAAGGAGCGCCAAGAGCCTCCGCCTAATATCCTTATTTTACATTTAGGGGGGAATGATTTGGGGCTGTTGAAGGGGAAGGCACTGGTTCTTCAGGCGATCCATGACATGCAGGCAATCAGGTCGCGGTGGCCTGAGGTTACCATCATGTGGTCCGCCATGCTGCCAAGACAGCACTGGAGAGGGGAAGGTGATCCCTGCTCATTGGACAAAGCCCGGAGGGGAGCTAACCAGGAAATTAAGAATGCCATGCATAAGGGGTTGGAATTTTACCTGTCACATCCAGACATTGTGTCCAAGAGGCCCGAGCTCTACAGAGGAGATGGAGTTGACCTCTCAAGACGCTGGAAATTTGATTTTCTTGAGTGATCTTCAGCAGGGGTTGAGGAACCTTTTAGACGAGCTGGTGGGGGAAAGGGACTAAGCAGACGCTTGCCCCTTTCTGTGGCAGGGAAGGGGGAGGCGTAGCTTCAGGGGGCACCTTGGCACCAATGAAGGTAGGGTCTCTGGAAGGGCCACTTCAGGTCATGGGGCCTAAGTGGACAGAAGGAGACCCACCTTGAGGTTGGCCTAAAGGATAATCCCTCACCCCATTCCATGGGGCTTGGGTGAGGGACTTTTGGGTTCACCTTCCAGATGTGGGCCAGCTGGCAAGCAACCCCAGGCAACTGGGATTCCTCTCCAGGACCCAGGTGTTTGCCAGGGAAGGCTGAGGAGTGTGGTCCAGTTTAGACCTACTGCCTCAGCTGGTCCATCACCAGGTTGCCTCCCCCTACTGAAGATCTTAGAAGGGATTTAAATAGGTTGATTTAAATGAAAAAAAAAACTTTATTTCACCCCATTCCATGTGTGTGGTCTCTTTATTCTGCAGTCGGCCGGCAATGGTGGCACTAGGGGTTATGGAGAGGCCAAACCACATCAGGTGACACCATCAGAGGAAAGGAGTGACACTGGCCTTAGTCACATCACAGAGCTTAGGCTATGATAAATGTATTTTTCTTTAAAGTGCCATGGGGTCTTGTTTTTCCATGTACAAGGTTTGTTCTACAAAGACAAATCCCTTGTGATACAGAAATTTGCTTTCATTACTTCAAAACGTTCCAAGAATGTTTTGCAAAACGTGGCCAATATCTGAAGGATGGGGTTCAAAATTATGACAAATGGTAGAGTGCCTGATTTTGGGACATCCTTTGTGATCTGGTTCATGTTTTAGTGTGCAGTTAGAAGCACTGAGAGCTTTGCTATTGAAATGGAATGGGGTACAACGTTTTTCCTTCCTTCCCATGGGAAGCGTTTAGCATGCTGACAGTATGTAATATGTTAATTGTGTAAACTGTTGGAGAGTTTGGGTGCAATGCACACTAGTGCCACATAACTTGTGGGTCTTATGTGTGTTGTACTGTAAACCTCAGGACTACAAGTATCTCAGAGAAACATCCTTAAGTTACACTGGCTGTTTCCTGATACTCTGTAAAATCTGAAAAAGGCAATGAGAACTCCAAGATTTTCCCACTTCAATGGGTAGTTATGTTTGCAGTTATTTCACCATAGAATCCCCACTGAACTGACAGAACCGACTAAGTGGCCAATCACTATCACTATTCAAACCAAACTGACAGCAACAATTTGAAGCAAAGTTTCTGTGTGAACTGATGTTTTTGTGTCTACAAACAAGAGAGTTCACAGTATACCCCCATTGATCTTTGGAACAGCATACAAATGCTTTTAAACAAATAAACAATAGCAACAGGGCTATGGAAGCACATAAAATCTTACATTTCACAGGTGGCCTTTATGAAATCTGAAACTGCTTTGCCTAATGTATCAGCATTTAAATTGCCATTTATCTAAACTGAAATCTGAGTAAACATGAGTTAGAATACAAGGTATTTCATTATCCTGCATCTTGGAGTAATATGTGCTCCATTTTATTGGCATAACAAGGAGATTTCTCACTGAGCACTAATAATATATTTATTGAGATGTTATTTGGCACTGAGCATGAAAAAGTAAAAAGGCTAAAAGGGAACAGTGTCTTTATAAAAGGAAAACAAAATTTGTTAAAATCTTTAAAAGAACAATAATCCACCAGTGCAAATTTCTGATACCTTTTTAACTGAATAGGCACAACCTGGAATGCCATTCAAATCACACACACACACACGCACGCACAAATTCAGACACAGAAATAGAGATAAGACATAATAGCCTTGGGACCTACATAAGAAGAAAGGCAGGATATAAACCAAATTGAATGAATGACTGAATGGGTAGGTAGATAGAGTTTCTAACTGACCAAACTAATCTAAACATCCCATACATTTGAGAAATGTTATGCTTATACTCAAAGGGCACAGTCCTTCAACCACATCAGCTCTGGGGCCACATGAAGTTTTTAAAGGCTGTTGTTATATCATTCCAGTTCCCCAGGATGACTCTGTGTGTGTGTGTTACTTCTTCTGACAGGCTCCAGAAGAAACAATTCACTTTTTAAATAGGCTACCACCACTACAACCATCCTGCAATGTATAATATCTGAAACAACTTACAATTTTTCAAAATTTAGAAGTGTACTTCTAGCCACTTCTGTTCTCTTCTATGTCTATTTGGGGGCAGCATTTTAGCAGCCTGTTTGAATCCCATGTGTGGTTCACAAAACAGGAATAAACTCTTCCAGAACATGACCTCATAGCCCGGAAAAAACCCATGGAAAACCTATGGTTGCCGGATGTGAAAGCCTTCGACTTCACAATATTCACACATTTCTGCATTAACTGGAAAGTGTGTCCTGACACAGCTGCCAACCTGTCAACTGCCATGATATTTTTGTCCTTCAGAAAAAGTTGAAAGACAGACATTTATTTTTAATTTTGTACAAAAAAAGTCCCAAAATGTGAAATGGACAAAACATCTTATAGTCTTGCCTGGGACGGAATCTTGGGAGATTTTCAGACAGCGTTTTAGAGAGCCTACTGCGGGATGAGGTCCCGGGAGAGGAACGGCGGTCTTGCGTGGCAGGGGGTAATTTTCGTACGCCGCCATCCCTCTCCCGAAATCATCAGTGTCACTTCCGTGAAGCTTCAGAAGCGGGTGCACCATATTTTAAGCACGGAAGTTGCCCGTGCTTAAAATATGGCTCTGTGGCTTCCGAAGCTTCACGGAAGTGACACTGATGATTTCAGGAGAGGGACGGCAGCACCCGAAAACAACCCCCTGCCGCACAAGACCATTGTTCCTCTCCCGGGACCTCATCCCGCAGTAGGCTCTCTAAAACACTGTCTGAAAATCTCCTTGGTTTAAATGATATCAAAATGCTAAAATTGTATTGCGTGAAAGGGTAGAGTCTCTGCAACTTCCTTGGGCTTGTTGTTTGGTGATTTGGCACTAGAGGAGATTTCTGATTGAGAATTCTAAACATCCAACCCTAAACTAAAAATCCAAGGACTTCATAGGAGTTTGCCATGGCAGCTGAAAGTGTATAATTGTGTAGTGTGAAAGGGCCCAAGTTCTCTTTCTGAAATATAAGATCGTTCATGTTAGACAGTGTAGGGTTGCTTGCTTGCTTGCTTGATGGAAGTTTTCAGGAGTGGCAATTCGTCATCTTTTAAAATATGAGCAGTCTTAGGAAGAGCCAGGGTGGTGTAGTAGTGTGGATTTTGAACTAGAACTCTGGAAGATCAGGGTTCAAATCCCCGTTCAACCATGGAAACCCATTGGGCAACCTTGAGCAAGTCATACTCTCTCAGCCTCAGAGGAAGGCAATGACAGATCCCCTCTGAACAAATCTTGCCAAGAAAACCGCATGTTGAGTTCCCCTTGGGGTCACGTTAAATCAGAAATGACTTGAAGGTACATAAACAACAAAGTATGAGAAATATGGAGGGGCCAGAAGCTGCAAAAATAAACTTGGAGATGATACGTAGTCCTAGGGCCATACTTTGCCCACTCCTGAAATATGAGGTGGTGAAGGAGTGATGACCAGTATCATGCCTTCTCAGAGTGGTGCTTAAATTTTGGAACACATTCTTGGAAGTTTATGCTACCCTAGGATTGTTGGTTATCTATTTACTTGTTTAAGGCAGTCCCCCCACCCCCAGGGCTCATCTACACAGTGACGGTTTACTGGAAGTGGGTGTGCATTTTCACCCATTTGCAGCCAGGTTGATTTGTCTTCACCAATTTCCTACCTACTCACATCCATTCACATTTATTTGAATTGAGTGGGTACACACACTCATAAAGAGCAATTGGGTGAAAATGCGTAGCTATGCGAATTTGGACAGCCACACATCCAAAAATGCGTATCTATGCACATTTTCCAGGAAGCTTCAGGGAAAACTGTTAAGCCCCCTTCCTCTGAATCAAGGAAGGCAACTGGCCATTGTACACCCTTTTCAGAAGATAGCCTGTCAGGGTATGCAGCCCCTCTGAGCATTCTGTTCAGAGGGAACAAATAGCAGAAACAACAAAAGCGCAAGGAAATAGGCTCCCCTCTGCATACCTAGGTGTGTAGATGCATGGAGACATGGAGACAGACGACAAAATATCCTTTTCCAGTTTTATTTAAAGTTCTACAAAAGTACTACAAAAACAAAATACATCCTGGCTGCTTGAAATGATGCAGCCTTCAGCTCCACTGGAAAGCAAAAAGCTCTTTGTGTCTTTTTCACAGACTGACAGAGACAGTTTCGTTTTTCACACAGAGAACTGATTAGAGCTAACCCACAACACTGGAAACTTCTCAAAGAGTTGGATAGATACCGTGAAACCTAAACAAAAGACTTTCACATGAACTCAGCAATTAGACCTCTGTAGCATGGGCCCGCTTCCAAGAAAGATAAGACACAGATGTTGTGAAGCTCTAACCTACTGTGTGTTTTCATTAGCTAACAGGCCTGAAAAACATACCAGGCCTGTACTGGAAACCAGGCTTGAATTTTGCCCATAGTGAGAATTTATTATTAGGATCCTGGGACTGTATGTTCCATTATCCTTGACATAGCCTACTTTCAGGTGTTTTTCTAAAACCAATATAGGCCTTAATCAGAGAACTAGAGGCAGAAAAATATCAAGCAATGGCCATTTCTTCCCTGGAAACCTCAGAGGGTGCTGTTTGCCATTTTTGTGTGAAGAAACTGGGAAGTGAGCTGTATGGAGAGATGAAAATGGGCATTTGATACTCTGGGGTCCCATAGGGAGAGTAATGCAGCACACATTTCTGGTAGCCCCTCTCCCCATACTACTCACACTTACCTTGCTGATGCTCCCTAGTAACTAATATACAGCATTATGAAGCTTTTCATACTGGAGGGAACATGTGTCCATCATGTCTAGTAGCCACTGAGTCTTCTCCTCAATAAATGTGTCCAATGTGCTATTAAAGCTGTCCAAGTTGGCTGTCATTCCCACTTCTTGTGATAGCAAATACTGCATTTCTGTTATGGATTGTGTGAAGAAGTACTTTCTTTCATCTGGTCTGAATCTCCTACTTCCTATTTCCACTTCAGTGGATGGCCCTTGGTTCTGGTAATTTCTCTACCCCATGCATAATATTAAAAACCTTTTCTTGGAAGCAAAGAAGAATCAATGCTTGTATAAAGTGACTACTGGGAGAGGGGAGCCAAAAGAATGTCTGCTCTTTCTTTCACCTCTCTGTATCTTTCATTGGTCTATGTATTCAAGCCTTTTTTGTCCTTCTTATACATTGAGCTCATTTCCCCCTTGTTCAAGAAGTTAGTCTCTTTGTTCCCTCTGTCTGGGAATCATAGAATCATAGAGTTGGAAGAGACCACAGGGACCACCCAGTCCAACCCTCTGCCATGCAGGAATACACAATCAAGGCAACCCCAACAGATGGCCATCCATCTATTTAAACACCTCCAAAGAAGGAGACTCCGCCACACTACTAGGCAGCACATTCCACTGTCAAAAAGCTCTTACCATAAGGAAGTTCTTCCTAATGTTAGGGTGGTATCTCTTTTCCTGTAGTTTGAGTCAATTGCTCCATGACTAAATGTAGTATGTGGGGAAATAATCATTGTTACATAAAAGCAATCTTGTGTACCTCATTCACATCCTAAGATAAGTCTAGGGTTTTTCCCTGCATGCCTTTTGTTCTCCCAAGTTCCCTTTCTCTTATTTCACTGGGCACTTCCAGCCAACTGGAGTGCTGGGTCATTCCACACATGACCTAATTTAAATTTTATTGCTGTGTGTAAGTTCTCTTTTAAGTTTGAGTCTCCATGAGGCTGGAGCCATCTTTAACCATCTTCATCCATCTTCATCTTAAGCCATCTTTCCTGAAACCATGCTATGATGTTTCACCATGCAGCCTTCTACTGCTGTAGGCTGGTGAGTTTTCCTACCCTAAATACCATTAGTCAGTTAGGAACCTCTTTTTAAAGTTTGTTTTAGTATGTAGATTGAGATTGATATACCTTCAGTAAACTTTGATTTGCATTTTAAACTGACTCCTTGTTTTATAATGAGTCTAATTTAACTGAGTGATCTCAGACCTCTGAATACACTTTTTAAATGTTAATTGAGCTTAAGTCAGCATTCTTAAGTGCACTCTGCATGAAGTTAAAAGTAAATGAATGATTTTTAACTCCCTTTTTAAAGGAGATAATTCTTGTTGCTTTTTAAAAGGACTAGATCCTGGAATTTTTTAATACAATTTTGTTTTTAGACTCATTACTCCTACACTAAATCTCTGGAGCAGCAGAAAGCAAGCTTGCTCCCCACTCAATATGATATCCCTTCAAATATTTAAACATGGCTATCATGTCACCTCTTAACCTCCTCTTCTCCAGACTAAACATAGCAAGCTCCCTAAGCCTCTCCCCTTAGGGCATGGCTTCCAGCCCTCCCACCATTTTGGTCATCCTCCTCTGAGAACATCCATAGAGTTCCAACCCCAATAAAGGCTACTAGCTCACCTCCACACATGAGAGCCACCTTTTAAGGGATATTGTAACCAAGAACAATCAGTGTCTTTGGTCTATCACCTTTCCTATCCCAAGATGGATTTCCTGAGATAATAATGTAAGTTTTCTTTTTATCTTAGAAGAACATCATGAGTAATTACCTCATCTCTATCACAAGCTCATATTGCGCTTGCCCTGCTGCATTCTGCTTAATAAAGATACCAAATATTCCTGCATGTCTATCATGATTCATCTTCTCACATTTTTCTAAGTTAAAGAATCCCAAGTATCCCTTTTTCACAGAGGAATTACTCTATACCCTTCAATATTTGCTTCAATTGGACAAGATTGCCAGCTTCTGAAGAAATCATCTCCTCCTTTTTTTAAAAATAGCTTCCTTTACATTGCATGCCATTTATGTTGGTGACCTGTTTGGCCCTGTGCTGCCTTGCAGACCTGAGCACACATCTTCCATTATTGTAGTTTTGAGCAGTTTCTAAGCATTTTCAAGACACTTGACCCTTGTGACTTCCTTTCAGTTCCCTTTCTACCTGTTCTCACATTCTGCGGAATCTTCCTCTTCTGAAGTTAAATATGACTGTGTTGGAGATTCCTTGTGCACTTCCAATTAAATAAAAATTATATTTAATAGCATTGTGGTTACTAGTTCCAAGCAGTTTAACCATACTTTCTTCACACATGAAGTCCTAGCCAACACCATGCAAAATCACATCTGCTAATGCCTCTCATTTATCCACTCAATAGGGAAAGTAGTTGAAATTGCCCATTAATACAACACATTCTAATTAGATGCCCTTTATTTTACTGAGCTTCTCAAGATCATCCTGATAATTTTACTCAGGAGGATGATTGAATGCTCCTTGTACTGAAATTACTTTTGGGTCTTAATGTTATCACCAACAGTGGTAACAATACCTAGAGGCTTGGTTCATTTATTTATTTATTTAGATGGCTGGAAAACTCTATGCACTATGTGGGGTCTCCTTCCTTGGAGGTCTTTAAACAGAGGCTGGATGGCCATCTGTCAGGGATGCTTTGATCGTGATTTCCTGCGTGGCAGGGGGTTGGACTGGATGGCCCTCGTGGTCTCTTCCAACTCTGCAATTCTATGATTCTATGTTGGTACACAGCCACAGTAGTTACGTAGCAAGATAGTTACGACCTACCCACCCACCCCAATCTCCACTTACTGGTGGAGCCACTGCGATTGATGGGGGTCTGTTCCCTTGTTACTTTGAAAGTGACTGACTAATGTTCCCACCTCTTCATGTAAGCAATAGGCAGAAACAGGGTCCCTGTTGTAATCCCCCCTCACAGCAGAGATCACTCGCATCAGTCAGCTGCTACCCAATCAACAGAGGAACAGACCCCACTGATTATAGCAGCTGCTGATTAGTAAGTGGGGATTGGGGGACTTTCGCGGTCCCTATGTATCTCCTAAATGAGAGTTTACACAGGGATTGCAAATAAAAAGCTGTCATGAATGTGTAACTCTTAGTTATGAATTCATAAGTACTAATAGGATTCCGCTCGATGTTTATCTCTGCCCCTATGTCTGAGGATCTCAGGGTAATATACAGTAAAAACAGTAAGTTTTAAAACAGTTTAAAACAATAAGAAAAAATTAAAAGACTAAAACCATATTAAACCATTTAACAATTGAAGTCTCAGTCAGAACAGTGTAGTGGTTTGAGTGTCAAACCAGGGACTTTTTCAGATGGGGCCAAATGCCCCATTCCTGCCCCGCCACCTCCATCCCCGTTCCTGCCATGGAATAAAGTAAAAATGTTTGCACGCTTACCTTGATTCCATGGCAGGAACTTCCTCCCCCTCCCCTCACTCTCCGGGAGTAAATGCAACCATTGTAAGGCTGCATTTACAACCCGGAAAGCAAGTCCCACACATTCTCGCGAGAGAACGATGTGAGGGAAATTCAAAAATAAAGCTTAAAAATGCATTTAAAAAGTACACCAAGCACAAAAAAAAACAACCAACCCCCCCCCAAGTAAACCAAGGAGGGGGGGAAATGGTGCCCCTTATCTGGATGTCCCGATCCGTGCCCGGAAGTGTTCAGAACAGACCTCCCCCCCCCTGCAGCTTTCATCATGGGAGAGGAATGGGGCACCTTTCAGACCACCCTCATTCTGTGACAGAAACAGAACAGGTGGTCTACTCCCCATGATTAGAATATCACAAGAGAAACCAAAATGAGGACAGGAGAGGCACAGAAAGGGGTCAACGTCATCTGAAAGGGAGACTTTTTCTTGACCCTGTTCTGTGCCTCCCACTGAATAAATAGCCCATCTGAAAAAGTCCTAGGACTCTGGGAGACCAGCCATGGGAACCCACTGGTGATGCTGGGCAAGTCTTACTTTCTTAGCCTAAGCAGAAGACAATGGCAAACCCCCTCTGAATAAGTCTTGCCAAGAAAAAAAAAACTATGATAGGGTTGCCATCCGGTAAGTCAGAGTCAGTTGGAGGTGTGTAAGAACAAGAACAACACATAAAATAAGGCAATGTAAACCCAGTTAAAACAAGTAATGTAAACCATAACACATGTAGAAATGGGTTAAAATCAATTAGGCCCTGAAGGTTTCAATAAAAGCCATGTTTTGACTTGGCACTGGAATGACACCAGTGTTGGTGCCCATTGGGCCTCTATGGGGATGGTATTCCATAACTGTGGATGTCACAAGAGAGAAGACCCTCTTCCATGTCCTGCCACAGTTTGTTGCTCTCACAGGTTGGACACAGGGTAGAGTCTCTCTGACAGATCTCACTTCCCAGGCAGGTGTATATAGGGTGTTATATGGTTTCTGGATGTTTTGCCAGTCAGCAGTCTAGCTGCTGTATTGTTGAGGCATTCTTCTTGTGATGTACCAAGAACATGCTCACATTCACTCAATAAGAATTCTTTATTGGTAAGGAAACGTGTATCAGGGACATAGAACAAAGCCAAAACTAAACACAGACTAGCACAACACCCAGATAAACCCTTACAGCATAAGAATGGCATTTAGGGGGGAGAATAAATGGCCCAGCCAGCACCTGGAGCTGCAACCTTGAGCTGCTGTGGAGAACAGCATTCCCAGGCCAACAGGGCGGGCAGGCACCCTCCAAAGGCAGGGAGGCCCAAGCAAAGAAACAGGCCAAAGCCAGCCTCATGTCAGGGTCCTCCATGAATTCCACTCTAAACCCCAGAATTCAGGGATGAGCCTGACACTTCTGCTGTTTTATGTATTTTGTGTTACTAAATGTACAATTTGATTAGCTTTTCATTCTTGCTAGTTGTCTTTTGGGTTTTTGTCATAAAAAGCCAGATATCAATATTTTAAAAGCATAAATAAATAAATAAGATGGCCCTCTGCTTTCAACAGGACTTAATTGTGAATAATTTTAAAAGGATTGGGCTATGAACAATTACCCATCCTGTAAGCATCAAGTATATGCTGTATGGAGCCTGAATGACAGAAGGTCTTGAAATGTTTGGCATTTGACAAAATGTCAATCCTCCAGTTATGTTTATTAAGCGACCCAGTGAAAACACTCAGTGTTAAGTAAATTGTGAGAATTTGCTTGAAGCATTGTTTTAATTTGTCCCGCTCTTTCCTTTAGCAGTTTCACATGGCTTCGTAGTGTGAAATTGACAATGAATAGCACAAAGCGATGGCTACAACCAGAAAATTGCAAAAGGCACAAACCTTCTGCTTAAAACTATATATAGTGCCTTGTTTGTGTTTCACTTGAGGTGGCTATTTCACGCCCACTGTCCTCATTAAATCATGGCTGGTACTCAAAAACCTGTGCTGAAATGTGTATTAAATGATCTCTGCCTCTATTCTCCAATGGATAAGATGGCAAATGCTAATTGCTGTTGTTACACAAACCCTAGCTCCACCCCATAGCATTTCAGGACCTTTTTGGTGCTTGGTGTGAAATGCAACTGGCTGGCAGCTTCCCCCACATAAGCTGGTTCTTCAAAGAAACAAAAATGAGTTTTACACATTTGAGAGAGGGCCAGCAATCAGCATGTAAACCAATGGAAGGTGGTGCAAAGAGACAAGTGTGAAGCCACTGGAAAAGCCACATTATATAAAGCTGTACCTTTGTCAAGAATAATTAATCTCTTTGCAAGCCTAGAGTTAAAACAAAGGAGAAAGGAGCAGTACTGTGCGTGGATCCAACTGACCTTGGTGAACAAAATAATAAAAAAAGCTTAAGTGGATTATAAGGTCAGCCTGTTTTGCATCTTTCTGGGCATGAGATGCATTTTGCTACCAGACCAGTCCAGTACTGTGAGCTTGGATGCAGCAAGGGAAGTGGGGATTTCTAGCATTAGATACAAAACAGAAACATTATGCAGTGGTGCCCACTTCTCCCTTTAGGACATGGCTGTGCAAATTGGGCAAATTTGGGAACAACTGCTGCCTCAGACTGCATCCCCCTTCTTCCAGAGCCAAAAATATATATCAAATTTGGTTTTACCTCCTTTCCCCTTTGGGGGCCTTATAGGCCCAAACACACCAGGACTATGCACCTTATTTTATGGGAAAACCACAACATCCTGGGCCATGGTTCTCTTTGTTTTATTCTTTTTTATGGGGATGTTGACCACACCTGCTTTAGAACTACACTCCTATATGCACTTAGAGCTAAGCCACACACTATGGTAAATGCACATTTCTGAACTGCGATGGGAGCAGCAGTGCATGAAGTTCAGCTGGACTGTTGAATCAGTGGGAACAAAATAATCAAATAATCAAAGCCCATCTACAAGGTAACATGAGTTAAAGTAACCTAGCCCTAAAGCAATATTTTTCTGGGATTTTTTTTTTTTTTGGTACACTCTTAAATAGTGCAAAACTATATAAATGTATAGATTGGGACAGGAGAGACCAAGCCCATGGGTTGTATGCATACCTCTAACCTCTTGTAGCGGTCCCCAAGACCTGCCCTGGCTCCCTAAAATCTCCTCATCTTTTTCAGAAAAAAATGGATGAGAGAGGGATCATTTTTCACTCCTAGAGGCTTCCAGGAACAGCAGAGGGCTTCATTTAAACACCTCCCCCCAAAACAGAAATTGAAACAGAGGAGATTATCAGATGTGGGTGAACACACCAAAATATCACATTCCCAACTGGGTCAGAAGATTGCTAGAAGAACAGAAAAGGCGATGTTACCAGATGCTGTGTCCTTCAGCCATTCTTGGGGTGTAGTGCTGCCACAAATGAAGCTGATGCCCATGTTACATCCCCAGAATGCTGGAGGATGACATTGTCTGGTAAGGTCACCCCTTCCTGTTCTTCTCGTGATCTGCTGACACATTTTTTTCCGCATCTGATAATCTCCCAGAGTAACTTCCAATCACTTTTCGGTGAAGAAATGAACTTATTTTCAGTCAATATTGGGGTGCTGTGTCTAGTCAGGGCTGCAGAGGTTAAATTTGCCCCACTCCTCTGCATTTGCTACACTGATGATTATCCCATTGACCGGACAGGTTTTTATCTTCAAGTTGCCTGTCAACTTATGGCACCCCATGAATTTCATAGGGTTTTCTGGGACACGGAATGTTCAGAGGTGGTTTTGCCAGTTCTTTACTCTGAAATATAGCCTACAACACATGGGATTCATTAGCGGTCTCCCATCCAAGTACTAATCAGGGTGACCCTGCTTAGCTCCCAAGGTCAGATGGGATCAGATGGGATCTGGTGCCTTTAGGGCATTTAAGCTGCTTGAACTTCCCCCAAAATGAGTCTCTTCCAGTTATATACTCTGTTGTTGGCACTGGAGAGTGTTCATCCCGCTAATGTCCAGCATGAAAGAGACATGGAGAAAGCAGGATCTTGATTTCCTGAAAGCAACAAACCCACTACTATCAGAATGGATAAATAAAATCACCAATACAAAATGCAGCCGCTGTCACAACATGATTAGCACATCCCAGATTACTATTAGGTCAGAGAACTGCTGTAGGAAGCTGAAGCTGAATTGGACTAACATCATGGTTAGGGGGGGCCTCACATGTATGGCCTCTTAATGAGTCTGTCTACAGTTGGCCCTCCACATTTGTGAGTTTAACTTTTGCGGATTTCATTATTCACTGATTATTTGATGTCACCTTCACTGCTGCCCTATGCCATTTTTAATATGAATTGCAAGCCTTGTGAACATGCATTGAGGTTTATCAGTCCCTAATAAAAAATAGCATAGGGCACAGTGGAGGCAGCAGCAAGCCCTGCCAGCCAGCCACGTCTGCCTTAAGAAGGAACCCTGCTACCTCAAAAGCATCCATGGTGGGTTGAATCAGCAGATTGTACTGTCGTGTGTGTGTGTATGTGTGTGTGTGTGTTAAATATGGTTTGGGGGAGGGGGCTAGAGATATTTGTGGTTCTTCCATTTTCACAGGGGTCTAACCTCAGTGTATGTGGACGGCCAACTGTAATTGTTAGCCCTGCATGACCTGGAACTTCCTTAACAGTGCCAGCTGCTCTAAGTAATTGGGAGATGGGAAAACATCTGGCTGTAAGGCAAGAAAGATGGCTCTGTTTGATTTTATGTTTCAGTTCAACTAATTAGATTAGATCCCAGGCTCATTCAAGAACTCTCTTACCTTTCAAACATTCCAAAATGAACCAGTATATCCCATGCTTCTTCCCACATGTGACAGAGTAGTCAAATATGCCTGGCAAATCTGATAGAAACCACACTGGCCTTCAGTCTCAGAAAGTTGCACGCATATTACTGCTGGGCCAAGGGCTTACAGAGAGAGACAAGGCAAATCACTCTCTGGTTCAGAGAATACAAGAATATAGCTGCCTGAAGACATTAGCAAGAAGGAATTCACCTCCACTTATTTTAGCATAACAAATCACTTTTCTGACACAGAGAAATAATGATCAAGGTATCACTGTGATTTGTGAATGGTTGGTCTGGGGTTGTTCCAGCAGAGCGGTCTTTGTCAATTAAGGCTGGTTCATGCATAATCAGCTATGTTTTCCCTCTGGTTGGTCCTGGGTGATGGCACCTGTACAGGCCCACTTTTATTAATGACACTGAACCAATTCAGGTGGTAAATGACCTTTTTCCTTGTACAAGGTAACATTCCTCCCTCTAGTGGATGTCTAGCCAAATTATATTTAGCTCCTTTGCTCCATTGTGCCAGCTTCATTATCTCCGTTGTCTTTCAACTCTTGCCAGCTTTTCACTGTAGCCATTAATGAGGATCTTAGAACTGTATGTTCTAGGTGAAGTTGAGTTGGGGGAAGACTGTGGCTGCCAAGACATAATGCCCTTCCATATGAACAGATGGCAGCATCGCAGAAGAGCTAAATTCAGTCTTTGTTTTATGAGATGCACGTAAATGCTTTTAAAATGAAAACAAGCAAAATGGTTTCTCTTCCTGATGTTATTATATGTATGTAACATTCAGAATGTGTCTTGTGATAGCATCACATTGCAGGTCCTAACATTTCAGTTTTTTCTTTGTTATCTGCACTATCCTGCTCCTTGTTGGTTGCAAGCATTAGCTGGTCGCTCCCGTGTCAGTGGGGGTGATGCATCAATTCCAGGTTACTTTAAAGGAGTTTTCCAAAGTACTGAAACTATAAGGAAGGATTAGGTTCAGCACCTTGGAAAGCTTGTTTAAAGTTTAAGCTATGGACATGGGAACCATCAGCCAATATTATTAGTTTCATATTTACTTCATGAAATGTTTATCTATTTTTCATCTACAATTAATCTTCTCATGTCATTGATCAACCAAGGTATGGCAGGTGACTACCAGGGAAAGGGCATTCTCTGTGGCGGCACCTTGACCATAAATTATTGTTCTAGGGATGTTTCTGTGGCATCTACCTTGGTATTATTCTAGTACCATGTGAAGACCTTTTTTTAAAAAAACAGGTAAGTTAATTCCATTTAATCTGTTTTTACTTTCACATCTTCGTAGCCAATTGGCTATGAATAATTAAACACTGGAAAGAGATATGTGTTACTGAAAAACTCTTCCAAACACCAAAAATGTAAGGCAGTTGTTCCTTACGGAACAGAAATGGATACATTTATTACCATAAAATATACATATTTAGAGAATAAGCAGAGCATACATTTTTAGTTGGAAAAGATTAAACCAGTAGACTATAAAAAGTGTTAGAAAGCATCTTATGAGTCTGGAATAATTGAAAGGGAGTTTTATATAAGAGAAGAATCTGTGAAATAACTATGTCAAGAAGTACAGTATATTAATTTTAAAATGAGTAATAATATCTGGAATTGATTTTAAAACTAATGGTGTAGATTAATTATTATATTATGAAAGACTTTGTCCTTACAGTAAATAAAAATAAAATATAAAAAAATAAAAAGCACATCTTCTCCTTTGACCACTGTCTACCATGTGGTGTGTGTGTGTGAAAAAATTGTGTCTGTTTTTATATATATATATATATATATATATATATATATAATCGCCTGCCCTCAGAATTAGATTGGAGTGAGATCTAAATTCTTCAGAATAAATAAACAGAATATCCTGGTACTGCTGTCTTGTGTGCTCCATTCCTACATAATTCCTCTTATCTTTGGAAGTGAAAATCTTTCAGCTTCATTTCTCAGAATCTCACTGGCATTCTTACCCCATTCCAGTTCTGCATAGGTGTGTGAGTCTTTCTTTCCACCTGGAAATTTATGCTTTTTGATAATCTACTTTTTCAAATGTATACATTTTTATTATTATTTCCCAATGATTAAAGTATCTTTACGGGAAATTTTCAAATATATATACATACATCTTTAGTTGTGAACATTTTCCATATATACATATATTCATTTGTATGCCACACCTATATATTTCATATAATATATATACCACACTGATATATTTCATATAATCTCCTTCACTGAAATGCACAGCAAGCCTCAAAAATATATACTTTTGGGGCCAATATGGACTCCAACCATACTATTTAGGAGCTCCAACATGGATAGGTGAACCCAGTGAATATTTTCCCCATCCCTATCCTCATCAATAGAGAGTAGATTACCCTTTGAGTCAGGTTCTACATACTAATGAATGTGTGTCAATTGCAGATGGATACACATGTGCTAAGTACTTAAATGGTTTTTTAAAAATCACATATGGAGTTCTACTGTTCATTTTGAATGTACTTTCACTATCTTTGCAGCTTTAAGGGTCACTAGAAAGCTGCATAGGTGACCCAGTTTTCTCATTGGGATAAGATCCAGTCTAACATACAGTGGGCCCTTGGTATCTGGTGGGGTTTGGTTCCAGGACCCCCCATGGATACCAAAATCTGTGTATGCACAAGTCCCATTATATACAATGCCATGGAAAAATAAAGGTTTGCTACTTCAAATTTTTTAAAAAATATTTTCAAGCCGTGGATAGTGGAATCTGTGGATGCCAAATCCGTGGATACAGAGGGCCAACAGCACAATCAATTATTTTCGCCGCCAATTGCATTAAAAAGCAGTAGGTCTTTTCTAGGATATTAAATTATAATTCTAGTAGCTTCTAATCTCTAGCCCACCCTACTATAATCTGGTGTCCTCTGGTTGCTTTGGACTACAACCCCAACATCTCTGACTATTGACTCAGGGTGAGGAGCTTTATGATGGTAACATCCTGAGTGCATCTGAATAAGAAAGTCTGCTCTGACCAATTATCAGGATTAATTCTCACTTGCTTTTAGAAACACAGACTTGAATGTGAGCTAAAACAATATTAGATAAAATTGCATGATGACCACACAATCCAAACACAAGCCAGTTTTCCTAACAAAGAGTTGTTTGTCAACACACACTCTCACACACAAACCCATAACTGCAGTCAAGAAAATAAGCACAGCAAAATATTGGCACATGCAAAATAAACTTGAACTTCTTTTGTATGGTAGATTTTTTGCATTCATTTCTAGACTTCTTTGTCTTTTAGATGCAGGATGGTAACAGTATTTTAACGAGATCTTTAAAACTCAGTGTCTGCCACTAATGTTACAGAAATAGTCCCATACATTTCCACAGCTCCCAAATGTCTGGTGAGTCAAGGCATCAAAGAACCTCTTAACGATAAATTCAAAATCTCACAGGATGAATTCTGAAGAAGCTCATTTCTTCTAAACCTCCTCCAGTTTTAGCTATACATGCATCAATTTCTTCCAATCTTACCAACATTCCCATCATTAATTTGCTGTAAGGCTAGCTCCTTATCACAGTAGGAGGTTTTATGGTCAAGTCATGAATACCAAAAGAATCAAGAGATTAAAATAGAACTGCTGCCAAGCTGCTAACTAGCACTTGAAATGTTGCTGTCACAATACTGTATGAGAGATTTAGTCCCAGGAATGTAAGGTTGCTGATGAGCCTATTTATGAAATAAGCTTGAAATTCTTGTGCCCTACTTTTTGAAAATTATATTGCTTATTTCTAAAGTCTCTTACAAAGTCAGTAGCTGGCACCCACAGACATCTTTACCATTTTTTTTCTACATCTACACTGAGGGAGGGGGAGGAAAACCATAATTTTCCTTCTATACCCAGTGTTCAGAGTGGGAATACCATGGTTTTATGCAGCCAAAATACCACCCTCCAGAAACAACGGGAGAGCTGATCAGGCCTAAAAATTTGCTGAAGTAAACACACACAAAATCTTCAGTGTAAAAAAATAAAACATAAGGGGAGGAGGATTTGGGCCCCATGAATATTGATCATGCTCAGGGGGAACAGCCTGCTGACTATTGCAGAGGGGTAAAATGAGAGCAGAATCCTTGATGAGAACATCCATCAGTTTTAGTATTAACTGTAGGGGATGGAGTTCAGAAAATTCTTTTTATATTTTACTGGGCAAAATGTTTTTGGTTGATGAAACAATACATTTCTGTGTAAAATACTCCTTTACAGAGTTCTAGTGGCCAGCCATGTACTTTTTCCAGGAGATCTCATTCCGTCTTCCCATCCCCTTCAGAGTTGCATTTCCTCTCTACAATATCACAATGTTCTTTGGTCACTGAGCATGCTCAGTCCTTAGCAATGGGAGGGAAATTTACTTCTTTTAGGGTGGGGTGAACAACCTCCAAAAGTCTGGAGGGCCCATGAAGAAGGACCATCTTGTCACATTTAGTATAAGGGGAAGCCCTCCACAGGTCTAAAACAAGCCAAGGGTATACAGCAAAATTGAGTAGTTTTGAACAAACAAACAAACAAAAGGATTAGTCTGGTTGGGTTTCATGGATTTTGGAGTGAAAATTGCCAAAAAAGTGCGCTCAAAATTTGGGGCGGAGAGCTTTGGGGGAATGATGTGGAACTTCAAAGGCCTGCATACACACCACACTTTCCCTATCGTAGCCTATGTAATTCAGCATTTTGTTTCCATACTGGTCAACCAAATAACTAAAGGAAGCCCATCAGAACAAGCCCTATCCCACTCATATTCTTCAGTAACTAGTATTGACAAGGATAACCAATATTTTATACAAGTGTTTTGGAATGGGCATTGTGCCTCAGAAGAATGAAACTACAGGTAATCTGAAATCTAAGAAGCACATTGCCTCTGGTACTAGAGGTAACTTGAAGCCATTAGATTATTGTCCACTGTTCATTTTTTTCTCTGTGAATTTCTTTAATACCCCTTTAAAGCTGCCACCCAGGTTGGTGGCCATCACAACAACTTGTAGTAGTGAACTCTACAGTTTAACTATGCACTACACACTAATTCCTTTTGCCTGTTCTTGCATCTCATTCCTTTCTCCTTCATTTCTAGTATCTGGAATGTTTCACTGAGATCCTACATCATGCTGGTGGAGTATAAAGTTCTGCTAGTATTCTTCCACTGGACTTCAACTCCAGGTCAATGGAGCTCTTTGGTACTTGATCATGTCCCCAAAGTCAATTACTGGCCAGGGTAAGATGAGAGTGTTCATGAAGCATCTGTTTCTGCATACGGGAGAAAAAGAGGTCCCGTCTACACGATGAAAAATGACACGTATTTATTTGAAAGACCAGCAATCTGTACAGAACACCGTTCAAATAAATACGTGTCATTCAGAGGAGGATGGTGGCAAAACTTACCTTTTGGTCCGTGGGCGGTGGATCCAGGTCTTCCTCCGGACCTCTTGGACAAATCTGTGCAACTTTCAAGTGGGCATGTGTGTAAATACTCTTAACACTCTTGTTCACACAGATATGAACAGGTGTGTGATCTGATTGGCTGGCTGAGTAGTGGGGGTGGGGTTTGGAAAGAGAGGATTCAGTGGCGGCTGCCATTTTTTTAAAGGTATACCAGATGATGGTGCTGCCACTGTCTTCCTCCTCCTCCTCTGTCTTCCTCCTTCGTAGGACCCCAGCCCCAGCTCCAGACCCTTTCCTAGCCCCCTCTCTTCTGCCACCACTATTCCGGGCAATTCTGGCTGCTGTGCCTTGACTGCATTGGAGATCCCGCTGCACCCCCAACAGACAGGTAGGCAGACCAACTGACTGGCTGCGAGGGGCGCCCAGCCCAGCCAGGGGATGCAGCCTCTCCCTCCCTCCCTTCAGTGGAGGATGGCTGCTGGCAGCCGCAGACCCCCTGCCCCACCACCGCTGGCCCTTCTCACTCTCCTTTGTGGGCAGGAGCCATGGAGCACTGCCTGGACAGCCGCATCTGAGGGAGCGAGAGGCACTGGGGCAGCTGAGCAGAGGATGAGGAGATCCCCCTGGAGAGCCTTGGGTGAAGTCCAGGTGCAGCCCCCCCGGCCTGCCCACCCCCCCTGCCCTGCCTCCAGCAGGGCCCCCATCATGGCTCCAGACCAGCCCCACCACTGCCACCACTCTTCTCCTCTCTCTTATGTCCTCCTTTCCAGCCCCGCCGCCATGGACTTAACAGGGGCTAAAAAATCGTGTAGGCAGATCATTCACATTCAAATGCCTGCCTTTTCAGATTTTTTATCCCCTGTACAGATTTTTTGCCCCTCGTGTAGATGGGTCCAGAGACATTGTCCTTCCACCTCTCCAGGGGTCACCAGAGGTACCCTTTCATGTACAGGAGATTTGGAAGAACAATGTTTAGTGTTTTATTCAGGGCCGGTTTAAGGCACCAGTGGTGTCAGCATCCACAGGGGGCCCCATCATTGTGGGGGAGCCCATAGTAACCCTCCTCCTGCAAAAACATTATCAGTAATAATCTGAATATCCTGTACTGTGAATAGCTTAGGTTGAGTTAGGTTACATTGACCTGAGATAAGCATATGAGGCCCCCAAAATAAAGCATCACAGCCCCCCCCCAAATTCCTTAAACCAGTCCTGGTTTTATCCCAGCTGTTGCTTCAAATACAGATGTTGTCCAAGTACCCCTACCCTACCCTGGCCACTAACTGAAACACTGAAAATGTCTGCTGAGCTGAGCAGATCATTGTGCAAGGAAGTATTGAAAACCTTCTTGCACAATGAGTAGAAAGGCACATACATTGGTGTAACAGGAGATTATACCATGTCATCAACAAGCTTCTGGCCTTGAGTCTAGGTTCCAAGGAGTCATTTTGTTACAACAATAAAACCTCCACATCGGGCTAGATAAGTGAATCCTGAAAGCACTTATAGATGCAGTGTTGGGATTGTTCAGGCATTGAGGAGCATTTAGGAAATCCTATTGTACTCATGAAGTCACCAGAAGCACACAGGAGCTTCCAAATTTTAAACTGGGCTCAGAAATATTGAGCTATTATCCCATAGTGTGCAATTCAACAGAAGTTATATGCTACCACTATAAGCTGTCACAACAAATTTTAAAACTTATACACACATACAGAAAATGCTTATACGGGGCAAAACAGTTCCCAAAGTAGAGTAGAACACCCAGAGTCTATGGACCTTCCTTATGACCTTTTCAAGGACAACTGTTTTTGCTTGATTTTATTTACCTGCCTCTTCGTAGGTAGATAATCCACTTATTGGCATCTCTTCTCTTTGTACTTCACTTGATTTGTTGTTTAGCAATTAACTGAAATTGTCAAGGTTCACAAAGGTATGGAAGCAAACAAGTTCTGAAAATGTGAATAGCTTCCTTGACAAAAGCACATCTATAAACTTAAAGGCAGCAAGGTTTTTTTTACTATTATGATACAGGTTACACTATCCTTTGGAATAAAATATAAAGCTGAATTTTAAAAAAGGACAGAAATGAAATTGTCAGACACCTATTAGCTGAAGCTCCAGGCAATTCAATTACTTGGAGAGTTGATTATTAAGGTTTGCTATGTCCTTGCACATTGTTAAAAGGAAAATGCTTCTGATACAGACTGATGGGCAGTGAAGAAATCATATTCTAATAAATGTTTTCTGTGGTATTTGGTGGGTAGTTATTTTATGTGGATTTTTTGGCTTAGTTTTAATCTATTTCAGAGGAAGCAAGATAGGAATACATTATATTTCAATAACACCTTTGGTGTTGTCTGGATCTGTCTGCCACATTTGATGTCCTTTAAGGGGAGGTATGCTAGTCTATCAGGGGCTAGAACTAGTCTCAGCAACTCCCCCTGTAGAGGTTTGTGTTCCATGTATTATTCTGCAATGTGTATTTCGATTCTAAAGACAGAACAACCACCTCTGGAAACAAATGCCACTTTTTATGTGATAAATAGACCTCTTATCCAGATAGTCTTCTATATTTAAATAATATTTTAATAAGAACAACGACTTTATATCAACAGGGTATCTCAAGACTGATTTTTCTACAAAGTTAGTTCTTTGTAGTAGATTGTAGTAGGTTGTTCTACCAGCCAGATATTGTAGAAAGCTACAATATCTGGCTAGTGGCTAGTGGCAAAAAATTGACTTGACTAGTTGCCTGAACAAGGCACATAATGTCTTCAGCAGTATGTTGGGATGTTACATGATCATGCCTTAGGGACTGTGTACTTTCTTCTAATTTTGAATGAGAAGATGCTTACTTTGAATCAATCTATTGGTACATCTACACTGATCGACAGCAGCTCTCTGGGATTTCAGACAGGAATATTTCCAGTCCTTATGTAGAGATGCTAGAGACTGAACCTGGGACCGTTTTCAGGTCTACTTTTAAGGTCTGGCTGTTCACACGCATACAGTTCCCACTTTCATTCCACTACTGGGCTAAAACTAGCAACCTTGCTCTGACAAGCTATCCGATCAGACTTGGAATTTAATCTCTCTTTGGAAATCCTGATAACAAAGGTCCATTAAAGTTCTTCTGTTTATTTATTTAATTCATTTTAAAAAAAAACCTCACACACACACCTTTCTCCCAATAATGGGACTCAAGGGAGCTAACAACATACATAAAAAAATACAGATTAAAACTATACAAAGTCATTAATAAAAGTATAAATATAAGAGTTATTTTAAAAGTGATGAAACAATTTATACCATTAATATGTTAAAAACATTAAAATTCATTAAAAGACCATATAAAAACCTTAAAATCAGCACCACTCAGCATTAAAACCCCACCCCATTCAGTTTTTAAAAGCCTGACAGCATAAAAATGTTTTGACCTGCTGATGGAAGGAAAGCAAGGACGGGGCCACCCTGGCCTCTCTAGGGAGGGAGTTGCAAAGTAGTGCAACCCTCCCTCTAGGGAGGGAGGGAGCAGCCACAGAGAAGGGCCCTCTTGTTCCCACCAAACAAGCCTGGGAAGGTGGTGGGACAAAGATAAGGGCCTCCCCACATAATGATACAGCAATAAGAGGCTCATAAAAGGAGACAACAGTCCTCCAAATAAACTGGACACAAGCCATATAGGACTTTATAGTTCAAAACAAGACCTTTGAATTGTACCCAAAAATGGACCAACAGCCACTGGAGCTGTTACAACAAGGAAATTTTGTACTCTCTGTAGCCAGCCCCAGTTAACAATTTGGCAGCAGTTGTTTGGGCCAACTGAAGGACTTTTCAAAGGTGGCTCCACATAGAGTATGTTACAGTAATCCAAGCAGGGTATAACCAAGGCATATACCATCATGGCCAGATCCAACTTCTCCAGAAATGGGTGCAGTTGGCACACAAACATCAGCTATGCAAATGCATTTCTGGTCACTGCTGAAACCTGAGCCTCCAGGCTTAGGGCTGAATCTAGGAGTATCCCCAAACTGAAAATCTGCATTTTCAGTGGGAGCATAACCTATCTAACACAGGCTGAATCTCTGTTTCCAGATCTGTCTTTCAACTGACTAAGAGGACCTCTATCTTGTCTGGATTAAACTTCATTTTGTTTGTCCTCATCCAGTCCATTACAGCCATCAAGCACCAGTTTAGCACAGGAATAGCTTCCTTGGAATTCTGTGGAAAGGAGTAATAGAGCTGCATATCATCAGCATACTGGTGACAACTGACCCCCAAACTCTGGAAAACCTTTCCCAATGGTTTCATGTGTATGTTAAATAGCCTAGGGAACATGACAGAACCCTGAGGGACTCCACAGGACAAGGGCAAAGGACTCAAGCAGGAATCCCTCAGCACCACCTTGTGACAGTGCCCTTCCAGGAAAGAGTGGAGCACTGTAGAATGGTACCTTTAAGCTCCATCCTAGAGAGGTGACTCAAAAGTATACCATGGTCAATGATACCGAAAGTCACTGAGAGATATAGCAGGCCCAAGAAGGAAACACTCCCCCTGCTCAGTTCACTGCATAGGTCATTCACTAAGGTGACCAAAGTTGTCTGTGTCCTATAACCAGGCCTAAAAACAATCTGAAATGGATCTAGATAATCCATGTCATCCTGGAACTGAGAAGCCACCACACGCTCCAGTACCTTGCCCAAAAGTGGAATGTTTGAGACTGGCCTATAGTTATCCAATATAGTAGGATCCAGGGAAGGTGGGGGGGGGTTCCCCAGAAGAGGTCCTACCACAGCCTCCTTCAGGAGTGTTGGGATCCTGACTTGTTGTAAAGAGGTATTAATCACTTTCCTTACCACTCAGCCAGTCCTCTTCAGGCCTGTTTAATAAACCATGAAGGGCAAAAGTCTAGTACACATGTGGTGGCTCTTGTCTCTCCAAGGATCCTGTCCACATCCCCAGGCTGCACAAATTGAAAAATATCCATCAACACTGGACAAGCAAAAGCCAAGGTTACATCCACCTGATCTGTATCTACTCTAGCATCCAAGTCAAAGTGAATTTGAGTGATTTTATCTGCAAAGTAGCAGGCAAATTCTTCACAGTGGGAGATTGAGTAGCTTACATTCTCTTTTGGAGCGGATTGTGGCCAGACCCCTGACCACTCAAAACAGCTCTGCTGATGCAATATTGTAGATGCAATAGTGTTAGTCCAAAAAGCCTCTTTTTTACTACCTTATTGCCCCAATATGGGCCTTTTTGATCAGACTTGCTCTGGGTTTTCTGCTACTGTTGCTCTAGTCTCCATATCACTCATTTCATTGCTGCCAGCTTCTTAGAAAACTGGTTTAGTTCCACTCCATGAAAGGGGATGCTTAGAAGCAAAAATGTCCACCACCTTGGTCATTTCCCATTCCAATGATCAATCAAGGCGTCAACAGGATCACTTGCCAAGGCAGCAAGAAGCTCCCCAAAAGCCACCAGGAATCCATCTGGATCCATAATCCTCCTGGGGCGGACCATCTGAATAAGTCTCCCACATCTGCAGAGGCTCTGAGTCCCAGCAAGTCTAAACCTGACCAAGAAGTGATTTGTCCATAACAACAGAACAGTAGAACACTCTTCCATTCCCAAATCACCATCATCCCACGCTGAACATAAAACAAGGTCTAGAGGGTGCCTAGTAGCATGAGTGGGACCAGATACCACTTGGGTCACACCCATGGATGTCATAGCAAACATGAAGTCCTGCTGACAGGGTAGCCTCAGCATGGAGGTTGAGGTCTCCCAGCAAGGCAAGCCATGGTGATTCCAACACCAACCCCAAGGCCATCCTGACTAGTTCAGGAAGGGAGACTGTTGAGCTTTTCTTATGTCAAAACTGTTCACATTAGTTGAAGAAACAATAGCATATAGTTCCATTCCTGCTGAATTCAAACCCAGAGCAGTTGTATACATCCATATGGTTTTTGTCATGCTGTATATTTAATAAAGGATGTTGCTTCACATAGAAAGATTGTCTAGTACACTGTTCTAACGATAAATGATGATTGCTTCAGAGCAATGTAAACTTTAATCCACTATCCATTATGTAATAATCCATACAGTATTGTGAGGATCCGTCTGTACACTGGTCATGCCCAGTATTGTCTGTTCTGACTGTCAGAGGCTCTCAGGCAACGAGGTATTTTCCATCACCTAACTGTTTAAACATAAACCAAAGGTGGCAGGAACTGAAACTGGGACCATCTGCATGAGAACCATGAGCTCTGCCATTGAGCTATCAGTTAGACAAATGTATGTACTACATTCAGTGTTATGGGACTTTGATTTGCTCTGGGGGGGCTCATTGATATTAGTTAACAGACACTAGCAACACTAGCAACACCAAGGACTTCTCAAATTTCACATTGATTTTTTGTCAATAATATGAAGCCTCAAATAGCCTGTTACAGAAACTAGCATTAATTGCAGCAGTAGACTTTACAAAAGAGTCTGGAGTAATAAACACCTGAGGCGAAGCACAAAAATCGGTGTGTACTGTCTATTCTCCTTTATGGGTCTGAAACATGGGTCACCTATCGCCAACACTTACGACTGCTTGAACGCTTTCATCAGCGCTGTTTACGCACAATCCTAAATTTACACTGGACTGACTATGTGATGAATGTTGCTGTCCTTGAGCAAGCAGGGATCACCAGCATTGAGGCTATGATACTGAGAACACAGCTGCACTGGGAAGGGCATGTTTCTAGGATGGAGGACCATCGCCTCCCCAAAATAGTACTCTACAGTGAACTTGCCACAGGTCAACATAAGAGGGGTGCTCCAAAAAAGCGATACAAGGACTTCCGGTTCAGGACATGAGTGAGGGAGACACGAGTTCACAGCATTCCGATGTGAGCTTGCTGCTACAGTGGCTTACTGCCTGCAATAGAGGTGAAGGCAGTTCGTCTTGGCCCCCCAAAGAAAGGGGAGAAGCTAGAGAGGCAGGCGACAAAATGCTCCCGCTCCAGTGCTGTTGCCTAGTGTCGGTGGGTCAACGGAGAGGAGTGGGACGGGCAGCTGCAGCCATAACAGCACACCTACTGTAGCGAGCTGAGGAAGGGCACCGCCCAACCGCTATTCCCTACTGCCAAATTTCTTCCAAGGTAAAACAAGCTGAGAATTGGAAGCTTGAAAATAGGCATATTGTGGAGCCTCTAATATGATAATTTTGAGAGAAAACTTTAAGATTTGAGGCCCTGGGGTGGAGGAGAAGAGGAAGAACACGGTGCAAAACCAGGTAGCGTTCTTTGGAGGAAGTACCTTCGCGGGAGATGCTTGTCCTCCTTGTTAAATCACTACAACTGAAGTATTGATTTGCTTAATGGTTAGGATTGGAGTGTGACTGAATGGGCTACTAAATACTGTTAACACATCTCAGACCTTAAATTCTAAATATTGGGGTACGAACCTTCCTTTCCAAGCTATTGCCCTCCCAAATGAGTTTGCTTTAAGAGAAGAATTACTAGGCTGCTTGCACTTCCAGAGAAACTCAGAGAGAGAGAGAGATTTGAAAAGAGACACTTGAAAGCGGGGAGTGAAGATAGATGACAGACAATGGAGGAAGAGAGGAGGAAAGGGAAAAGAAGGGAAAAGAAGAGAAGAATATAGAATGAGGAATAAAGAATAAAGAATAAAGAATAAAGAAAACAAAAGGAGGTTGGAACAATAAGAAAAACCTGAGAGTGAAGGGGATAGATGTGAGGGGTTTTGGAGGAGGGGAAAAGATTGATGCTTTATTGTGGAATGATTAATGAATTTAGAGATTATTGCAGGAGTAGTTAAAGATCAACTTGATTTGATGAAGTTGAGTAATTCAGTGACTCAGTGACATAATTTAAATCAAATAATTTGGGGATAGTGGGTTATAAGTATTATAAGAAGATTAGGAGTATATGAATTGGTTTGTGATTAATGAATGTGTATATGATATTAGATTATTGAATGAGATACTATTAATATATTACTGGATATTATTGTTACTACAGACATATATATATTTCGCCCCTATTGTATTAACTTGACTTATCAAGCTAAGGTCACTCAATTCAATAAGTGACTAATAATTTGATTAATTAATTGGTTGTTTAATGGATTAATTGTTGAATTGATTAACTGATTAATTGATTTGACTGATTGACTGACTAATGGATTTGGTGGACTGATTGATTGAGTAATTAATTGATTAATTTTGATTAATTTGGGGAGACTAGGGGGTAAACTGACTAAATAGTTAACTGATTAATTTTGGTAGTTGATTGGTTCATTAATTAATTAATTATGAGGTATTGAAATAATTTAGGAGGGTTATAACTGGAGGAAGTGGGACTGGTTAAAGACATAGATAAATAAACTTATTGCTCAAGTATGTCAAAATTAAGAACAGGGAAAATATGAGGTATGGAACCACTAATTCAACAAAGAAGGGATTCCTGGGAGGAACCCCCTGATTATCATAAAAAGCTTATGGAGGAGATGAGAATGTTTATGAGGGAGATTAAGCAGGATATAACTGAGTTAAAATTACAAGTGGGGGAGATTAAAGAATCTCTAGAACAGTTTAAGACAGAGGTGGAAACCAATAAAGACATTGAGGTTAATAAAAAAGAAATACCGGATTTGAAAAAAAATCACATCAATCTTTTGAGGAGATGGACAAACAATTAGATAGAGTAGCCTTAACAAAACAGAAACAAATGGACTCTTGGTTAAGGATTAGAGGTTTGGAAGAAGATAAAGATGAAAACATTAAAGGGAAGATGGTTTCTATCTTGGCTGACTTTATGGAAGCCGAGAGAGAAATTATGGAACATGAGATTGATGTGGTGTACAGAGTACAATCAGCCTTGGCAAAATGGAACAAATTCCCCAGAGATGTGGTGGTGCAATTTTCAAAGAAATCAGTTAAGGAAAGGGTTCTGGAAGAACATAACAAATCACCGGTTACTGTAGAAGGGAAACAATTATTAATTATGAGGGAAATCCCAATAAGAATTTTGAAAAAAAAAGAAAGGAATACGATTTTCTTGTTTCATAATTAAAAGCAAACCTAATTCCCTTTAGATGGGATCGCTTAGAGGGAGTAATCTTTAACTTCCAGCAACAAAGATTCCAATTAAATTCAATTGAAAAAGCAAGGGATTTCATGACAAGATACAGGCAAGTTTTAAGGAATGAGAGCCAGTCAACGCCTACATCAGAAAAAGATATAAGGGCCCAGAGAGAATATTTGCCAGGAAAAGATTTGGATGTTTTAAGGCAACTGAAGAGTGATGGGAAAGAGAAAAGGAAACCAAGGGAACAGAAAGGAAAAAGATCCAACCCTGATATGAGTTTATTAGGTTTGGATATTGATGATTTGGCAACCTTAAGTAATAAAGAAAAATGATGTATACAGTGGTTTCCTGGAATGTGAATTGTCTGAATTCCCTGGTAAAAAGAAAAAGGATTGAACATTGGCTAAAGAGAATTAACCCAGATATTTGCTGTTTGCAGGAATCTCATATTAGAGAAAAGGATGAAAAGAAATTAAGATTTTCTAAATTGGGAGAATCATTCTGTGCATCAGCTAAAGAAAAGAAAAGAGGGGTTATATTCATAATTAAATCTAATCTGTCCCTTAGGATGATTTTTAGAGATGAGGAAGGCAGATTTTTAGGATTGGATATCAGTTTAAATGATCAGCATATTCTTCTGATAGGCTCTTATGTTCCATGTAACGGAAGTAAGAAATTTTATGAGGATTTTAAAAAAATGTCTTGTTAAATAATCCTATGAAAATGTTTGTTTGTTAGGAGACTTTAATGGAGTGGTGGACAGGAATCTAGATAGGAAGTATTCAAGTCTGCAGATTAAAAAGAAGAGTTCGAATAATCTCTCTAGAGAATGTACTCAGTTGATTGAGGAATATCAATTGAAGGATGTGTGGAGAATCCAACATCCTAGGGAAAGAGATTTTACATTCTTCTAAGAGTACCACCGTTCATGGTCAAGAATACACATGGTGTGGTTATCAAACTCTTTACTACATATAGTTAAGTCATAGAATCATAGAATTGCAGAGTTGGAAGAGACCACGAGGGCCATCCAGTCCAACCCCCCTGCCACGCAGGAAATCTTGATCAAAGCATCCCCAACAGATGGCCATCCAGCCTCTGTTTAAAGACCTCCAAGGAAGGAGACGCCACCACTCTCTGAGGGAGTGTGTTCCACTGCCGAACAGCTCTTACTGTCAAAAAGTTCCTCCTCATGTTGAGGTGGAATCTCTGTTCCTGGAGCTTGCATCCATTGCTCTGTGTTCCAGTCTCTGGAGCAGCAGAAAACAAGCTTGCTCCATCCTCAGCGTGACATCCCTTCAAATACTTAAACAGGGCTATCATATCGCCTCTTAACCGTCTTTTTTCCAGGCTAAACATACACAGCTCCCTAAGTGTCTCCTCATAAGCCATCATTTCCAGACCTTTCACCATTTTAGTTGCCCTTCTCTGGACACGCTCCAATTTGTCAATATCCTTTCTGAATTGTGGTGCCCAGAACTGGACACAGTATTCTAAGTGAGGTCTGACCAAGGCAGAATAGAGTGGCACTATTACTTCCCTTGATCTAGACACTATACTTCTATTGATACAGCCCAAAATCGCATTGGCCTTTTTAGCTGCTGCATCACACTGTTGGCTCATGTTCAACTTGTGGTCTACTAGGACTCCTAGATCCCTTTCGCATGTAGTCTCATTCAGCCAGGTCTCTCCCATCCTATATTTATGCATTTCATTTTTCCGCCCTAAGTGCAGTACTTTACATTTCTCCGTATTGAATTTCATTTTGTTAGCTTTGGCCCAGCTCTCCAGTCTATCCAGGTCATTCTGAATTTTGATCCTGTCCTCTAGGGTATTAGCTACTCCTCCCAATTTGGTGTCATCTGCAAATTTAATAAGTATGCCCCTAATTCCCTCATCCAAGTCATTGATAAAGATGTTGAATAGCACTGGGCCCAGGACAGAAACCTGTGGCACCCCACTGGTTACATCTTTCCAAGACGAAAAGGAGCCACTGCTGAGCACCCTTTGGGTTCGGCCAGTCAACAAACTACAAATCCATTGAACAGTTAACTTGTCTAGCCCACATTTTACAAGCTTGTTTGCAAGAATGTCATGGGGAACCTTGTCAAAGGCCTTACTGAAATCAAGGTATGCGATGTCCACAGCATTCCCTTCATCTACCAAGCTGGTAACTTTATCAAAAAAAGAGATCAGATTAGTCTGGCATGACTTGTTTCTCTGAAACCCATGTTGACTTTGGAAATATTGTCTAAATCCTTTAGTGACCACAACCCAGTTAAGATTCAATTGGAAAGAAGAGAAGGGATAAGAAACTGGAAATTGAATGATTATGTGCTGAATCAAGAAAAAGTGATCTCTTTTTGTAAAAAAGAAATTGAGGATTTTTTCGTAAATAATATAAATAAAGGGACCAGTGTGCAAACAGTGTGGGACACTTTGAAGGCATATATGAGAGGTATCTTAATTAAGAAAATGAATGAATGGAAGAAAGAAAAAGGGAAAAAGATGGAAGATAGTACTGAAAAAATAAAAGAATGGGAATTAAAGCTTAAACAAGATCCAGGCAACAAAAGGTATGTGAAGGAAATCAAATTATTACAAAACCAATTGTCATTAATAACGGTAGAAGAAATAGACACTAAGCTGAAATTTGTTAAGAGAAATCACTTTGAGGGTGCGAATAAACCAGGGAGGTGGCTTGCGTACAAAGTATGCAAGGAAAAGAAAAAACGTATGATTAATGGCTTAATGGAAGGGTCAGGATATATTGTAAAAAGAAAGGAAATACAAAGAGCCCTATATAATTATTATCAAAAATTGGATGAAATACAAAAACAGGAAGATAGGATCAAGATAGAATGATATACAGCATCTAAATATCTACCACATATAAATGAAGAACATAAAGAAATATTGAATGGACCAATTACCATTGAAGAAGTTAAAGAAGCAATCAAAAAATTAAAAATAAATAAAGCCCCTGGAACGGATGGATTAACAGCAAAATACTATAAATGTTTTAAGGAACAGCTGTTGAAACCATTACAAGAAACTATGAACATAATTAACGATACAAAACTGCTACCTGAAAGTTAGAAGGAATCAAACATAGTCTTGATCCCAAAAAGTGAGAAAGAATATTTGGCAGCAAGGGAATTCCAACCAATTTCACTCCTCAATGAGGACTACAAAATTTTTACTTCTATATTGGTGCACAGGCTAAAGAAGGTCCTACCTCAATATATAGGAGAAGACCAATCAGGTTTCCTCCCCGGTAGACAGATGCATGATAATATTAGAACAACGTTGGATATTATTGAATATTTGGATTTCCATATAGAAAAGAGAGGAATATTGTTGTTTTTTGGATGCGGAGAAAGCATTCAACAACGTAAGTTGGGGCTTTCTCATTATACTACTAGAAACTATGGGGTTTGGGGAGAATTTCATCGCATGGATCAAAGCCATTTATCAAGAACAAAAAGCCTATTTAATAGTTAACGAGGAAAGATTAAACAGTTTCCCTATCCAGAAGGGTACAAGACAGGGCTGCCCACTCTCTCCATTGCTATTTGTGTTAATATTGGAGGTCTTCTTAAGAGAAATTTGATTTAATGACTCAATAAAAGGTGTGAAAATTGGAAGAGAAAAAATTGCTTATAAAGCCTTCGCAGATGACATTGTGGTATATTTAGAAAATCCATTACAACAAGGAGGCAAACTAATGGAGATAATAATAGAATTTGGAAAGTGGGCAGGCTTTAAAATCAATAAGGAGAAAATGAATTTCTTGAGTAAAAATTTTAAAAAAGAGGCTAAATTATGTGGGGAGTGAAAGCAGCAAAGAAGGTGAAATATCTGGGCATAACAATCTCCGTTAACAATAGGCAACTTTTCCAGAATAATTATGTTCCGATATGGCAAACAAGTTAAAGATAAGATGGAAATCTGGACAAAGTTGGATATATCTCTAATGCGAAGGATATCTCTAATTAAGATGAGTATTTTGCCTAAGATCCTTTTTTCTGTACCAAATGATACCAATCTCGATACCACCAAAATGGTTTAAAAATTGCAATAAGGAACTAAGTAGTTTTTTATGGTTGGGAAAGAAACCGAGATTAAAATTTAAACTACTGACTGATACAAGGAGTAGAGGGGGAATGGGAGTTCTGGATTTGAAGATCTTTTATGAGGCAAGCTGTTTGATGTGGGTGAAACCATGGATTACTTTAGATAATATAAGGCTCCTGTTACTGGAGGGCCACGAGCTTCATTTTGGGTGGCACTCCTTTCTTTGGTACCATAAAATAAAAGCTCATAAACAATTCAATAACCATTCTATCAGAAAATCATTATATAAAACCTGGTTGAAATATAAAAGACACCTGTTCCCAAAGTTCCCAAGCTGTGTATCTCCAGGGGAAGCATTATCAACCAAAAGTTTAAGAAAGGAATCAGAATGGCTGACTTATAAAGAGTTAATTGGGGGTACCAAAGAAAATTTTAGTTTAAAAAGTAATTTACAACTAAATCAGGAAGGTAAATATATACAATGGTTCCCATATCTTCAAATAAAAGAGAGATATACCATAAGAGAGATATGGCAGAAGGTGGTATCGAACTTGCTAAATCAAATTTTGAAGAGATTTTGGAGAAAGGGAATGTGCATTTGCTATCCAGAATACATCAATTACTGTTGAGGATGGACACAGAAGACGAGACTATTAAAGAATACATGGTGAAATGAAATATTGATTTCGAAGGATGGGAAGCAACATGGGCTATAGGAGTTAAAATTACAAGATCATATAGTTTGCAAGAAAATTTGATAAATGTAATGTTAAGGTGGTACCTCCCCCACGTAAGAATTGCTAGAATGGTAGGAGGAGCCTCCAATAAATGTTGGAAGTGCCAGGAAGAGAAGGGAACTTTTTCCATCAATGGTGGGGATGTAAAAAAGCAAAGAAATTCTGGAATATGATTAGAATAAAAAATGCAACAGATTCTTTAAAAAAATAGATACGTTGCCAGAAATATTTTTGTTAGGCATTTATGAAAACACTAATTTAGCAAACAAAAATGGGAAAATAAAAAGACTATTCTGGCACATGTGTACAACAGCTAGAATTGTATACACCAGGTATTGGAGGAAAGATGAAATTCCTTCAGAAATGGAATGGTTAGAAAAACTATTGGAGGTAGCCAAAATGGATAAGCTGACCTATTTGTAAGAGAATAAAGCCGATTCATCCTTTTTTGAATCTTGGAATCCCCTGTGGATATATTTACAGGAAGGAAGAATAAAGAAAGAGAAGTGAAATCTGTAAGCCCAATTGAATAGTATAATTTAACAGGAAGAAGGACAAGATTTAAATTTTAGTTATGGTGGGGGGTTAAGAGGAAATCTATTTGTTAGGAAATAAAATGGTAAACGAATGAAAGGAAAAAGATTCATATAGAAAGTTACCAACACAAGATGATTATGGGTCGCGAAAATGGAAAATTAAAGACGTTAAATATGACATAGATCAGTATTTTTGTGGTTATAAATAATATTAATACTATGTATCAGAATAAAAATTTAGTTTAAATAATAGATACGGAAAACAAGAGAAGGATTACTATATGTATAGTGGTAATTTGAGAAATATGTATAGTTATAATTTGAGAAATATGTTGTTTGCTTGTAATATTACTGGAAAACTGAGGACTTTTTCAGATGGGGGGAAAAAACCCCAAGGAGGTCAGGAGAAGAATGGGGCTGTTGTGCTTACAGAGCCCCATTTCAGATGACGCAGTCCTCCTCCGTCCTCCTCCTGACCTCCTCATGACCTTTCCCGGTGCTGCTGGTGGCGCTTTTTATTGATGGAAATTTTATTGTCAATAAAAAGCGGTGCCTACAGCATGGGGGAATGTCGGGAGGAGGACAGAGGAGGACGGGGCTGTCTGAAACGGGACTCTGAAAGCGCGACAGCCCCATTCTTCTCCTGACGTCCTCGGGTTTTTTTCCCCCTGTCTGAAAAAGTCCTGAAGCACTATGGCAGAAGAAAGCCAGGATAGAGAAAATGTCTTCTCTGAAATGGTTTCATTTGTTGTGTCACTGAGGACTTTATCAGACCACCCCAAACCCCGTTCTTTTGCTGGCATAACCTCTGCTGTTGTTATGCTGGCAAAAGAACTCCCCACACCACACGTACCTTCTTTCAATGCTAAAGTCTTTCTCAGCAATGAATGAGTAGTGAACGGAGCTCCGTTCACTTCCTCATCTGAAATCCCATGGATTCTCATGAGAATACCTAGTGTGGGATATTAAAAACAAAACAAAAAGAACACTCAAAAAGTTTTTAAAAGCACAAAAGCACACTTAAAAACTTACAAGTAAACTGGGGAGGGTCATAAAAAGAGAATCACCTTACCTGGATGTTGTGATCTCACCCGGAAGTGTTCTTGCTGGACTGGCCATTGACACTGCATTCACATGAGTACAATGGTGTGCGGATTCAAACTCAGGCAATGCTGGCACAAAAGCCAGCATTGCTAATGGGGAGAGCTATCAACCATCAATGAAAAAGTACAGTTTTTAAACTGGACATGATTGCAAAAGGGCGATGTAATCTGGTACACGTGCCTTTTGAGATCATTAGGCATCCTTATGACACCGTATTTGGATTGTCTAATAAAGTCCTTAAAGTAAAAATAAAGTTTCATTTGGAGAAACTTTGTTGGAGGACTTGTTATTCTTCTCACACCACACTACAGAGAATTGGCTGGGCCAGTAATTAAACTCCAGAGATTAAAAAGTCTGTTCAGTGGAGGAAACCAGATAATAAAGATGGTGAGGACCAAGAAGGAGGAGGGCCTGTTGTAGCTACCTTCCCCTCAATGGTACAGCAAATTACATACTCTGCTCAAAACATCTCATATACAAAACAAAATGAAGTACATAGAATAAAGTACATACACAGATCCCATTGAGAAGAATGGGAATACTCGCTACAAACTCAGGGGACTGACTATATATAAAGTATTGGTAAATTTCTAGCACTTTCTCTACCAGTCAAATTCGCCCTTCCATACAAAATAAGGATATTATTTAAAAGTAGGCGGGTTTTTTAAAAAAATGAATTTCCCTTCCTGATAGGGAAGAGATCACAAACAGAAATGAATATTGGCCTAGCAGTTGCTGAGCTTGAAGTAGGTTGATGATTTCCCGGCCATTCAACACTGTATTCAGATCATCCATCACCAGCAATGCACACTTACCCAAGTATTGTAAAGCTGTCTGGCTCCTTTGAAAGCTGTTCATTTTCAGATCCTGCTGAATTCTCATTTTCTCCCTGCAAATCCCAGAGGGGAAGAAACCTTGCTGGCCAATGAATAACTCCTCACCCTTCCACAGCTTTACAGCAGTTTTACTCTCTTCTTAGTCTGGAACACAGGGGGCAGCTTGTAAATACTGCAAATTTTACTGATTTTAGATTTTATGTCAAAAACCCCATGAGAAATGTAAATACATTTATTTTAATGCTGTCAATCAAAGACTGCTTCATCAATCAGCTATTTTAGTTAATTACTGTATTAGTCATTTAATTTGACATACAGTAACTTGACGTGAGCAATGGGTCTAGACAGGTAGACTGGGAAAGGCTAGAGCCAGTGCCTAAGATCCCCCCCCCCTGCCATCATTCCACATATAGAAGCCAAAGAAAATGGCAGGTGAATCTTTTTTTTCTTCAAGATTTGACTTTTCCCACCATACCAGATGACAGCTTACCAGGTTCCGAGGATTGGCTAACAGTCCTAAAATAAATATGTGACATATGGGCATGCACACACTCACACAACTCTGTTCTCCAATGTCTTTGTCATTCCCCTGTTTCATCTACCTGAGGCAGATGCATCATGCTGTCTAATGGTAAAGGTGGACCTTGGGGAAGCACTTTCTCCATCATGGACACAAGTGGAGAAACAGAAGGCATCAAATTGTTACATAGGATGACACAGAACAGGAACAGATCTCCTCTAAAATGACACACACTTAATCTGATGCACTACAAAAGCAACTTCAAAGTGTAGTAGCTGGTTGGCTGGAGATCTCCAGCATCTGAGAAAATGGATTATGATCCACAAAACAGACACCCCCACGGATCTGAAAGAATGGTAGATTCGGGGGAGGTGTTTTAATGATGGGCATGGAGACGAGCATAGTGGTTGGCCAGGGCGCGGCTATGCCCTGGCTAGGAGGAGACAGGGGCGGGCCTGAGGCTGGGCCTATTTAACCCTTTGCCGCCCCTGGACTCCTCCTCTTTTCTTCTGAATCGGAAACAGGGAGAACATCTGGAGGGAGAGCTAAGTCTAATGGGCTGTGCTGTGTCGTTGGTGATCAGGCACCAGCTCAGCAGTGGGGTTGATTTTGATCAACCCTGATTGATTTTGGTTAATTTGATTGTTGGGTTTTGTTCCACTGGTTGCCTTCCTTTGTTTCCTTTTTTGTGTGGTAGTTTCTTTGTTCTGTTCTCCCTGATTGATTTGAACCACGTGGTTCCCCCCCCGTTCCTTCCGTTGTTCTTAGTATTGACTGATTGCTTGCTTGCTTGCTTGCTTGCTTATTGGTTTATTGGTTGTGCTTTAACTTTTAAGTTCATTTTATTGATTGCGATTTTAATTCTATTCATTTATTGATTTTATTGCAATTTCTGGATTGTGATTTCATTTTTCTGGATTGTGATTTCAATTTATTGATTGCTGCTTTATAAAAATTTTTGGACTGTGTTTTCACTTTACTGTTTGCTTGATAAGAAGCCCCAGTGCCTCGGCCCCAGCACCTCCGCCTTTTTCCCTCCCTGCCCTCACTGCGGCCCCGCTTCCCGCCCAGCGGCCCCGATCTCGGCCGATCTCGCCCAGCGGCCTTTGCCCTCACTGCGGCCCTCCCTGCCCTCGCTGCGACCCCGATTCCACCACTGCGACCTTTTTCCCGCTCCTCACACCCCCTCCCACCTGCAGCCCAGCAGCCTTTGTCCTCGCCGCGGCCCCGATCTCGGCGGCGGCCCCAATCTCGCCCTCCGGCGCCGCTGCAGCCCAGCAGCCTTTGCTCTTGCTGCGGCCCCGATTTCGGCCTTTGGCGCCACGGCTTGTTCCCCCCTCCCACCGGTAGGAGGTCCCACCCAGCGGCTGTCCTCGCTGCGGCCCCAATTCCATCGCTGCGGCCCCGATTTCGGCCTTTGGCACCGCAGCTTGTCCCCCCCTCCCACCGATAGGAGGTCCCACCCAGCGCCTGTCCTCGCTGCAGCTAAGTGGACACTTGCCCCTATCTGTGGCAGGGAGTGGGGAGATCATGATCTGGCGATCACCTATGGCAACCTCAATTTGAGTGGAAGGATAGCTATCACCGAACTGTATCGGCATCTGAAAGGATGGGGTGCAGCAAGGTAGGCTATCCTTAGGGCCAGCATCGGGTGGCGATCCTTCACAGAAGCCACATGGCTTAAGGATTTGCTGCATGGTGCAGGGGCCCTCCAGTAGATGGCGCCCAAAGGGTATCCCAGACATCGGGATCCCCATTGGGGCTCAGGTGAGTCACCCAGGGACGCTGGGAGTTAGGTCACTTGTGAACAACTGCCCAGCTGCCCCCGCATGGGATCTCCCCCTTTGCAGGCTGCATACCCCAAGAAATATAAAATAAATAGGCAAGATATCAATAAAGTGGCCCGTATTTCAACCCATTCCTCTGTGTCTGGTCTCGTTATTTCATGCGTCAATCATTAACAGACACCCCCACAGATCTGAAAGAATGGTAGATCTGGGGGAGGTGTTTTAATGATGGGCATGGAGACGAGCACAGTGGTTGGCCAGGGCGTGGCTACGACCTGGCTTGGAGGAGACAGGGGCGGGCCTGAGGCTGGGCCTATTTAACCCTTTGCTGCCCCAGGACTCCTCCTCTTTTCTTCTGAATCGGAAACCCACCCTCCCGCCTCTGTCACAGTATGAGAATTCTGGTCACGTCATGGGCCGGGTAGGAATTTTTACCTACTCTTTTCCGGGGGGTGTTTTTCCTACCCCATACTGTCACTTGGGCCTTGGATGATTGGCTCAGGGTGTGATTTGTTAACTAGGTGGTCACTTGGCAGGGAGTGGGGAGATCATGACCTGGCGATCACCTATGGCAACCTCAATTTGAGTGGAAGGATAGCTATCACCGAACTGTATCGGCATCTGAATGGATGGGGTGCAGCAAGGTAGGCTATCCTTAGGGCCAGCATCGGGTGGCGATCCTTGACAGAAGCCACATGGCTTAAGGATTTGCTGTATGGTGCGGGGCCCCTCCAGTACCAAAGGGTATCCCAGACATCGGGATCCCCATTGGGGCTCAGGTGAGTTGCCCAGGGACGCTGGGAATTAGGTCACTTGTGAACAACTGCCCAGCTGCCCCCGCATGGGATCTCCCCCTTTACAGGCTGCATACCCCAAGAAATATAAAATAAATAGGCAAGATATCAATAAAGTGGCCCGTATTTCAACCCATTCCTCTGTGTCTGGTCTCGTTATTTCATGCGTCAATCATTAAATAATACTAATTAGAATCCTATCATCTCATTGTTTTAAATGAAGTCACTATTGGTTAAACCAATATTTTTAATGTGGATCTCCACTTATAAATATAAACTTTATCATTTGTAAGTCAGTTTGACAGTCTGATTTTAAACAATGTAAACTTTTCTGGTCCATTGAGAGCAGAAGATACAAATCCTTTTACAATGGGGAGGCATCTGCATGGAGGTTAGGTATCAATTCTGCCCCCAACAACTTCAGGCCTCATTTCTCCTCCTCCACAGGAAGCCCAAATACCTCAATTTTTCTCTGTAGTCCCTCTCAAAATGGTGACAAGAAGTGAGTTTTTAAAGATGGGTTAGCAGATTGGTGGCGGGGGGAGGTTCCATGGGTCAGAAAAATAGGGTCCAGGGGCTGCATGTTTTTAAAACACAATACAATAGTGCTCCCTTTTTTCTTACACCTATACAGAGCTTGTTACCTGAATTGCTGAGGTCCATGGAATTTCCATGTGTGTCCAAATCGTGATTTAAGGAATTTAATTAGCTCAAATTAGCATGCAAGAGGTCAGGTAACTGCAGGATCTTTGACCTGTGTATACCAGTACTCACTGAATGGAGTCAAGCCCAAAATAAAATAAAATAAAGATGGATTTATTGGGAAATGGTCTTGACAGCATTTGCACCAATGTTCAGGCTTCAAGCATTCATACAAGACTATCAAAGAAAGCAGGAAGTATTTGGATAGAGGAATGGATTGAGGGGATGATAGGTTATACTTCACAGATCCAAAGAGCAGAGAAGTCTCAAGAATTGCATTCAGAGGGTCAGGCAGCAAACAGACACATAGGAGGGGGTAGGAAGGAGGGTTGGTGTCACAGACTAGTGTGGAGATGGGAGGAAGATGTTCTGTGCACACTGAGTTGGATTTTTGGGGTGATATATATAGTCAATACTCCCCCTGAAGAGGTGATTTTGAAAGGAAGACAATGTTTGCCAGAGATTCCCAAAGTTAAATAATGGATCCCTGGATATGTTAATGATTGTTGAAGGAAGGAATATTTTAGGATTGATGAGTGACAGGCAGCCTTCTATTGTTTTTGAGATATGTAAGAGGAAAACCAGTATCTCACGTGGCAATGAGAATCCAACTACCCTTGATGTGATCCACTTCCAGAGGTGCTCAGGGAGAATAGGCCATCATCACTCGAACCTTACCAGCCTTCTGGGACTACCACATAATTTACCTGTGGGGTGTGGCCTTTTGAGGAATTTAGAAGACTTTCCTTTAATGCTCTTAAGCATGACTCCAGCCTTGGTATTTGGGAAGTCCCGGTTTACTGCCAACCTCATGGAAGGCCACAGCAAGCCAGATTACAGAATGTAGTCAATTATGAGTTTATTAAAAAGGTGAGGACTGCCATGGTACGTTACAAGTTGCACCATTTGAACCATTTGAGATGTTGAGGGCAGGCAGATGGTATAGCCCCTGTGAGGGCTATACCATCTCCAATATACAATAGGAGAATGAACAATTTTCCCGTTTCTCAGTGTGGTGTAGTAGTTTGTGCATTGGACTATGTCTCTGGAGACAGTTGCCCATTGGAGGAGTGGTGACACCAGCCTTAGTAATGCCACAATCTAGAGACCATGAGTTGGTACCTGCTCAGCCATGGATGTGAGGGTGATCTGGCTGTGACATCTGTCACCCCATTGATCGTCAGGGTTGATTGGAGTGATCTGGCTGACTAGGCAGGTATCCCCTTCCTCCCTCACTACTCCATGTGTGTCCCTCCCAAAGCTGTGCACTTGGTGGAAGAGGATGGCTATCCCAGGTAGAAGAAGTGTTCCATTCTTCGGCCAAGGGTATAAGATAGCTGCGCTCCCCACTGAACAAATCTTGCCAAGAAAACCCCATGATAGGGTCACCTTGAGGTTGAAACAACTTGATGGCACACAACAACGACAGCAACAACAACTCAAAACCTTTCCACATGTGGAAACAGCCCAGCAGTGAGAATGTTCCTTTCTGATGCAGTGGATTTCCTCATGCAGGGAGATTTTGTCCTGAATGCTTTATTCACTCTAAGACTACCATGATAAAGCAGTATGTTAGCTGCAAAGTTGATAGCTCAAATATCAGGCTGTCCCCACCCCCCCAAAAAACCCATACACTTTCTGAGTCTAGACTTTAAAAAAGCTATAATATGTAATTTTGCACCATCAAGGAAGGAGAGTCAGCAGCCCAAGTAGAAGTGAACTTAGGGGAGGCCAAGACAGACTGTGAAGACATACTCAAGCATGTCCCTGATTGGTTGGACCTTAACAGATTTGAATTATTCAGCTGCATCCTTGCTCCTTTCTCATATCATTACAGAAAAATCACAGTTATTAAATGTTTTTAGAACAAATAGCTACTGTTAAGATTATTTTTTTAAAAAAAACATTGCTTTTCCAGAAAAATACATCCTGACAGCTGTCAGACAAAAAAACATTTATTTATGCTAGTACAGTTGTCTATTTTTTTTTCAATAAGACATGCATTATTGATAGGATGGGAGAATTGTTTTTCTATAAAAGTGATGGCCTCAGAATGAACCTCCATAGATTTTGCTATCCAAAGCAGATTGTTTTTATTTTAGAAAGATTTGGCATGACAGATGGAAGAAACCATAGCACAGCCTACCCCAATCAGGTTTCCTCCAAATGTTTTGGACAACAACACTTGTCAGCCCTGGCTATTGGCCATATTTGTTGGGATTGAGAAAAGTTATAGTCCAAAACAGCTGGGTGGATATGGGTTGCCATAGTTCAGAGGCATGACAGAAACAAACTTTTGTGTTGTGTTAGAAAGTTCTTCAATGCCAGTAAATTTTAAATTATAAGAACTGGAATGGGTATTAAACAAATTTAAGTCTACAACTACCACTATGTAAATTCTATTGAAGGGCTTGTTTAGATGAGGGAATATAATGCTGATTGCTACACATTAATGCACATTCACAGCATTAATTTGTCTCCATGGTCCTTTGGCAAAATTGCTGGTATGCAAAGCTATTTGTTTTTGAAGTTCACACACAGCCATGCCTGTGAATCAAGACAGTGGCTGAGAGTGAATTACTTGCGTTATTATTCTCCACAAGTTGTCGCCGCTGCACAGTATTTTTTTTTTTAACTGCAAATCAAAGGTGGACAAGTGTGACCTTCTGCTTAAAAAAGCCGTTTGGTTGCCTCAGTGCAGCAAAAAACACACACAATTAGCAATGCGAAACTCCAAAATGGTGCTTCTGGCCACTTCATTGCTGGCAAGCCTGCCCCATGCACAGGTCTGACCAGTCAGCTTTCTACTTCCACCCCCGCTAAGAATGAGCTGCAAATGCAGGGTAATGTGCATTTCCATGCATTATTTTAAAAAATCTCAGGGAAAGCTGTGAAGGCTTTCCCCCCACAGTTTTTGGACTTTTTGGCCTCCCTCCTTCTGAATAAAGTGAATCACTGCAGGATCTCATTGGGACAAAAGTTATTCTCTGCGATTTCTATTAGGATTATTTTCACCCTCTAGACAACTCCCAGGTGAGTCAAAACTAGTTCTGAATAAACCTTCTATATGTGAAAAATCAGACTTCACAATCATATGTATGGTGCATTGATGTTTCACAAGCCCCATACCTTGCTAAAAGAAGCAACTGTAAGACCTTTGTTGAAAAAAATCTTCATTGGATTCCACCTCCCTAGGTAACCATCATCCAGTCTCTAATATCCCCTTTCTAAGTAAGGTCCTAGAGGGAGTGATGGCAACACAACTCCAAGCTTTCTTGGATGAAATGAATTACCTGGATCCATTCCAGTCTGGATTCAGACCTGGTTATGGGACAGAAACTATCTTGGCCACCTTGGCCTACACCAGGAGTTAGACAGGGGGGAGTGAGTCCCTCTTGGTCAGTGGCATTTGATACTATCAACCATGGTATCCCTCTGGGTCTCCTGACTGATATGGGACTTAGAGGCATTGCTTTGCAATGGTTCTGGTCTTTCTTGGCTGAATGTTCCCAGAAGATAGTGGTGGGGGACTGTTCAGCCTTTTAAGCCATTAGCCTATGCTTTTCAATATCTACATAAGCTGCTGGACCTTTGGGATTAGATGTCATCAGTATGCTGAGGATACCCAGCGGATGTGGTACTACTGAATTGTTATCTGAATGCAGTAAAGGACTGGAGGTGGGTGAATAGACCAAGGCTTAATCCAGACAAGATGGAAGTGCTGCTGGTCAGCAGGAAACCAACCTGGGATTGGGATCACAGCCTGTTCTGAATGGGGTTGTTCTCCCTCTGAAATATCACATTCATTGCTCTTAGACTCAGTACTGCTCTGGAAATGCCAGGTTACTGTGGTGGCCAGGAACACCTTTGCCCAACTTTGGCCAGTACACCAGCTGTGCCCTTTCTTGGGGAAAGCAGATCTGGCCACAGTGGTTCATGCCTTAGTTAAATACCAATTAGACTACTGTAATGCACTGTACATGGGTCTGCCCTTGAAAATTGTTCAGAAGCTGCAGCTAGTATGGAATGTAGCAGCCAGACAGTGTTAGGTGTGCATTTTAAAGACCATTTAACACTGGCCTTGCAAGAACTGCACTGGCTTCTAATCTGCTTACGAGCTAAATTCAGGGTGCTGGTGTTGACTTACAAAGCCCTGAATAACTTGCAGTCAAGTTTCAGAAAGCCCATCTCCTCACATATGAGTTTCCCAGATGTTTGAGATCTTCACAGGAGGCCCTGTTGTGTGTCCAACACCTCATGAAGTTAGATTGGTGGGTACACATAACAGGGCTTTCTCTATAGCAATGTCCTGACTGTGGGATTCCCTTCCCAAGGAAGTTAGGCTGGCCCCATCTCTTCTGGCAGGCATCCAAAACAGTGCTGTTCTACATGGCTTTCAGTGTTCAAAAGTGCTGTTTTAACTATTTTAAAACTAGATTCTAAGATTGGTTTTAGACTGCTTTTAGGAATTTTTAAAGGGTATTTAAAAGTGCTTTAAAATGTTTTTATATTTGTATTGGTTTATTTTTCATTTGTTCATTTCCTTAGGAGCCCTTGTGGGCTGGAAGGCAATGCAGAAATACTTTAAATAAATAAATAATACAATTATTAAGTGTGAAATAGCACTAGTTCTAAAAAAAATGCAAACGTAAAAATAATAAATTAAAAATGCCAGAATATGGTCTATTAAATAACAAGACTGATACAATAACCCATCTTTATTTATATGTATTACAATTCTAATGTTTGTCCTCTTTAATATACTCCCTATCACACTCACACACTGATGCACTCTTGTTTTCCACTGGTCAAAGGCGTGGAGCAAATCAGTTTCTGCCAGCTGTGTCATCACATTTGCCATTTCTTCTTGACTGCATCAATTGACTCAAAATGTGTTCCTTTAAGCACCAATTTCACTTTAGGGAAAAGAAAAAAGTCAGATGGTGCCAAATCTGGTGAAGATGGAGGATGTTCAAGTGTGGTAATATGTTTATCGGCCAACAACTGCTTCACAGAAAGTGCTGTATGAGGAGCATGATGACGAATGAAACCATTGTCCCACAGGTCTGGCCTTTTTTTCCCTGACTCACTGTCTCAGCTTTGTCAAAACTTCCTTATAATAATGCTGGCTTACTGTTCTGCCTTCTGGAACCCATTCTGCCAAAATTACACACTTGATGTAGAAAACAAAAACAAAAACAAACAATGAGCATGGCTTTGAATGTGAATGTGCTTTGATGGGCTTTTTTCAGTCTTGGTAATGATGGTGTTTTCTAGAGCATTGACTGTCTTTTTGTCTCAGAATCATACTGGAAGATCCAGGTTTCATCACAAGTGGTGATTTTTTAAAAAAGTTTTGGGTCCGCCTCAAGTTGCTACAGAATGTCACATTGCTCAACTTTTAAACTTGGCATTTTCCCAACATACAAAAGACAACACAGCTGCTTTAAATGATGATTGGCAATAACTAAACAGCGGAGAGTGTTGATGTTTGTCTTGCAGGTTCAGACATGTTCAAGGTTACCACTCAAGCATTCACAATCAGTTCTCCCTGATTTGTCTGAAAGGTAGAAACACAGTCTCATTATTTAATTGACAGACCTCATAGGCTGCATCTACACTGCAGAAATAATGCAGTTTGGCACTGCTTTAACTGAGATGTTGTTTCAGGGAGTCCTTGTATCACTTTTTTGGAGTGCCCCTCTTACGCTGACCCATGGCAAGTTCACCGTAGAGTACTATTTTGGGGAGGCGATGGTTCTCCATCCTAGAAATGTGCCCTGCCCAGTGCAGCTGTTCTCAATATCATGGCCTCAATGCTGGTGACCCCTGCTTGCTCAAGGACAGCAACATTCGTCACATAGTCAGTCTGGTGTATATTTAGGATTGTGCACAGACAGCGCTGAAAGTGTTTGAGGAGTCATAGGTGGTGAACACTCCTTGAAAGTGTTCGAGGAGTCATAGGTGGTGGACAAAGCACACAAATGCTGTAAACAGACAGAGCATGGATAACAAAATGGTGCTGAATTGTATAACTGAAAACCACCATATTAGTGAAGTGCTCTAAAGCAAAGCTCCTTAAAGTGAGGAACACCTGTACTTATAAACATCTTCATGCTCAGCCAAATAGCCCTGGGAACCAGGGAACCAGCCAGGAATGGGGGCAAATGGAAACCTAGGTTTTAAGCCCACCTTACAAAAAGCAAGCAAGCAAACATTCTGTTTCTTCCATGCTGGTTTCCCTGAAATTTGTCTCCTCATCTGGAGAACCAGAGAAGCACAGAAACTCCCCGAGATTTGAGGTGATGCTGTAAGAGCTGGTAGCTTTATAAGAGTACCTTCTTCACCATTCCACAAAATATCCCCATCTCACACCCAAGTAATACACCATTTTGAAAATTGGGGGGGGGACATTTTCCCCCTGCAATTCTGCACTTAGTCACAGCCAAATTTTGGCTTCTTTGTGCTAAACAGTCCAAATTGATTTAAGATGTTTAGGTTCTTGGATCACCTGAGTGGGTTAGGAATCAGAGGCACTGCGCTCCAGTGGTTCCGGTCCTTCCTCTCTGGCAGGTCCCAGAGGGTGCTGCTCGGGGACAGCTGCTCCAGCAGAAAGGAGCTTACTTGTGGCATTCTGCAAGGTGCCATCCTGTCCCCGATGTTGTTTAACATCTATATAAAGCCGCTGAGTGAGATTATTCAGAGTTATGGGGCTGGGTGTTATCAGTACACTGATGACACCCAGATCTATTCCTCTTTGTCCCGATCGTCGACCTCGAATTCCGGTGGCGTTTCTCCTCTTAATGATTGTCTTAAAGCAGTAATGGGCTGGATGAGGAAAAACAGATTGAGATTAAATCCAGACAAAACAGAGGTACTCATGGTAGTGGTCCCAAAACCAGGAGTTGGGTTGTAACCTCCAGTCCTGGATGGGGTCACGCTCTCTGTTAAGGACTTTGTTCGCAGTCTGGGGGTGCTCCTTGATTCATCGCTTCAAGTGAATGTGATGGTCAGGAGCACCTGTTATCAGCTTTGGCTGATATGCCAGCTGCACCCTTTCCTGGAAGTAAGGGACCTTGAGACTCTGGTGCACACCCTGGTAACCTCTCGTCTAGATTTCTGCAATGCGCTCTACATGGGGCTACCCTTGTGCTTGGTCCGGAAACTTCAGTTGGTACAAAATGTGGCAGCCGGAGTGGTCTCAGGAACATCTTGGAGAGACCATATAACTCCAGTATTAAAATCTCTCCACTGGCTGCCTATCAGTTTCCGGGCCCAGTATAAGGTGTTGGTTATTACCTTTAAAGCCCTAAATGGCTTGGGTCCAGCTTATCTCCGGAACCACCTCCTCCCATACAATCCTCCCCGTGCAATCCGGTCCTCTGGGAGGAATTTGCTTCAGCCACAAAAATCTAGGCTGTCTGAAATCTCCCAGAGGGCCTTTTCAGTAATTGCCCCCAAATTATGGAATGGCCTGCCAAATGAGATCCATCAGATGACAAGCCTGAGTAGCTTTTAAAAAGTACTAAAGATAGATCTTTTTAGGCAGGCCTTTCCTGATTAGATCCCAGCTTCAGGAGCTGCATCTCCTGGCCTCTTTTAGTCTTGCTGGCTGTTGATTTTTGTAATTTTTTTTTAATTTTATGTTATTCTAGTTTATGTGGTTTATAATTTTATACTAGTTTAATATCTTTGTATGGGGGAGGGTGGGGTGGGTGCTGCTTAGGGATTTTAGTCAGCATTATTGTATTTTAATTGTTGTAAGCCGCCTTCTGGCCCAATATAAAATATAAAAATGGCACTGTTTGCAGTCTGACATGTGATATCATGTGTTAGCAGTATCAGCAACAGAGGATCACAAGGAGTCATTTCATGTAATCATTGAGCCTTTTTTGCAATGATTCTTTAATAATTAAATCTTTATGTACACAAACAGGTAGCAGTAGCGTGGCTACTTCACATTTTGTAGGGGACTAAACAGGACGAGCTTTCATCCTCCCTTACTTGAAAACTGAACCTCTGCATCATACAAGAGGAGCTAACGTTAATGCCCTCACATTGTGTACTCCTACAAGTAACTTCTAGCAATTTCTGGAAGTTCTTCACTTCTAAAATCGGGTTATGATGCCATGGGGAAAATGGCCTTGCACTACACTGCTTTTCCAGCACACAATTTCCCACTCTAAGGTCAGAAGGAGCAACCAGTCCTGCCATTGTGAAGCTGGTCACCCATTCTGGATTCAGAAAGAGAAACTAGTGCTGGGGCTCTGCTTTCGTGGAGCACAATGAAAGCTTCATTCTGAGCTCCATGAAAGCAGAGCCCTGGTGCTAGTCAGTCTCTCTGAAGTCAGAACAGGTGGCAAGCCTTGTGATGCTACCACGTCTTTTGATGGGTTTGAGCCGTTTTCAGGTTTTCTCCAGCAACTCTCAAAGCTTGTCTCAGTGATGTCATCAAATTTTGGACATATGAAACTACATCTTCTGGCACTTTTTCTTCCGGAGATTCCCACTCTGGCTGCTCCTTCTGACCTCAGAGAGAGCAATTGTGCTCCATGAAAGCAGAGGCCCCATGTTAGTCACTGAGGTCAGAAGAAGCTGCTAGCCTTGTAGTGGCAGAGCTGGCTGCTCCTTCCAATCTCAGATGGAGTGACTAGTGCCAGGGATCAGCCTTTGGAATGAGGAAGTGATGCCAAGGAGGGTGGGGAATGGTGGTGCTTCAGCCAGCAGTTGTCCTTTCTCTCCTCCTCACTCCCCAAATCCAATGCGGATAGATTGTTCACACTAGTTTTCTCGACTTTCAAGCAAACTCTGGAGAAAACTATGAGTTTTCTAAAACCCGGATTAAGGTGGTATTCCCCAAGTCTGGTGTGGATAGTGCTGTATGTTGTGTGGCATTATCACACCAGATTTGGGGAAAGGCTGCACATTGTGTTGCATTATAAGGCCAGATTTCAGTGGCAGGGGTTGAGGCCTTTCACTAGTGTTGATAACCCTTACTAATCGCCAAGGGACCTTTCATACTATACAACTGTAGTACTACAACTCAACTTCACTTGTCATGGGTCCATCCTATGGAATTCTGGGGTTTGTAGTTTACTGAGGCACAGGAGCTCTCTGACTGAGAATTCTAAATGCCCCTCCCTAAACTGCCAATCCCAGGATTTCATAGGATGGAATCACGGTGCTGTAATCGTATAATGTGAAAAGGCCCTTAGAGCTACTTTTGACCAGTGGTTTTGCCTCAATGTGATCATTCTCAAATCAGTTTTGATGCAGTTGCCCTGATCAGATGCCCATTCACACTAGTGAATTATAGTGCTTTATTACTTTAGGCCTTTTTTTTTAAGGCCTGCACAAGATTTTTCCTATAAATAGGCGTGACCATCCAAGTGACTACATTTGGAAATAAGATTCCTCTGACTATGAAACAGGTGACAGGATTGTAAAAGATCCCCAAACACAACAAATATGCCAGTAGTACATTCTTTGTGGGCACTATTTCACATTTTGGGGATAAAACAAAAAAACCTGACATCCCAAAAAAGGTCTCAACCCTTTGCAGTTTCTTGCATCTGTTCTAGTGGCATCTGCTTACTAATTGGTCACCCACCTTGAACCTGAGTCTGAAATGTGAAAGGCTCTGTCACTGAAGCTTGAATTACCCACCAGTCCCATAATAGCTCTCTTCTAAGGCCAACCACCAGCATCTGCCACTTGGCCTTAGGACTTGAAGCAAGCCTTGGAGCCCAATGACCATAAAAGGGACCACCACAATTGATTCTACAGTGCTGCAGACACTGTCAGTAATATTGCCCGGTGCTGGAGTCTTCTGGTGTGACACTTACTTCTCCAGTAGCCTGCCTATTTGCAATCTGTGAATATGAGAAGGTCTGTCTATATTGATCACCCAAATGTTTGTTATGTGGTACTTAGAAATATAGTTGCATTACCTGCTAGAATCAGAAATAATAGTTTACCTAGCCAACAGCTGTGTTCAATTACCTCTCATAGTATACTGCTTTGCTTGTCTTGTTAGTTCTGATTTATGATAGCTGAGATACAGAATAGGGAGGATCACTTGTTCAAAGGAATGACCAGCGCTAAGCAATACCTCACCTCTCAGCAGTTTTTCTCTTTGGGAAATCAGCTCTTTGGGAAATTGAAACTTACATGCGCAGTGTCTTAGACTTTTAGGTTTCGTTCCTATGTAATAAAAAGACTGTGTATGCCTTTGATTCTTTGGCACAGTTTGGTAGGAAGGATCCCCCTGTGTCACTGCTAGCAATAAAAAGTCATCTGAATTGAACCTAGACTTTTGAGCTTCATTGTTTGTTACCCAGATAGACCTTAACAGATAGACTAGCTAGCAGTGCTGTTTAGTAGAGATGAATGGGCCAGAGGCTGTTGCAAGGAAATGAGCTGTATTTTGCAGAGAAAGAAACAGTACAGGTGCATATTCCTCAGTAGTCATGCATAGAACTCATACTCTCTGACATTTTACAGGGGAAAAGAGAGGCACATGTGCTGAGCAACATCAGAGTGTGGTCAAAAGGGTGTGGACAAGCAACAAAAGGGCTAAAGATATTAATGAGGGAGAAGAGACAAAACTACTATCTTAAGCAGAGAACCTGTGGAATTTTTGGACCGTGAAAATCCAAGGGAAATACGGTAGGCTTTGGTAAGAGAAGCAACTCAATAGTGTAAAATTTGACAGCTCTTTAGCACTATGGGCTCATCTACACTGAAAGGAAAATCCAGCTTACGTTTGGGTTACCTTGGTCTGCAGTGACCAGAGTCTTGTCCACATGATTGCCACACACACCGAGGTGAGTTCAGGAGCACTGTCCACACAGTTCTCCCTTCTGAACTCACCCTTGGATGATAAATCGCAGTATGCGTGGCCATATGGCCATGGCTGCTCTGGTTTCCCGCCCTTCCCACATGCATGTGAATGTACATATGTGCACATCATCTCTGCCTCTTTTCCCATGGCTCAGAGAGGCTTTGGGTGTCCTATTAAGCAAAGGTACACACAGCTAATGATATGGGTATACTGATAAGCACTTCTGTATGCAAAGTAAATGGTGACAAAGGTACTGCTAAAATGTGAGATTGGAATAGGGAAAGAGGCACTTCCTGGCAGAAAAGGGTAGCTGATCGCCTGGCCCAGGGAGCCTCCTCCCAACCTCTTCCACCCACTGGCCGAAACTCCTCCTCCCTGACCCCATACCAATGTTGCTATGGAGCACAGTCCATGTACACATGTGAATCCATATCTGTTTTTTCCACTCAAATCTGGAGTAAATCCCAGCTCTTTTTGGTCTGGATTAAAGCCCTGAGGCACTGAAAAGACCCAGATTCAAGCCGTACATCATCTGGACAGCTTGCTGTGAAAATGAGGTGAGATCATTTTATTTGGTCCATGTAAACAATCCCTATGACTTATTTAATCAATTAATGACTTGATAACTTTATTCTGGAGAAAAGTTAATTTAGAAATTCCTACTTAAGTCTGCAACTGTTCATAAGAAATCATCCATGGATTTTGGTATCCACAGGGGGTCCTGGAACCAAACCCCAGTGGTTATCAAGGCCCCACTGTATTATCCAAAGAAAATTTGGTCTTTCCAGCAAAGACCATGTATAGAAACAGCCTGTTGGTTCCACAGCTGACCATACAAGCCATTGTTCAGTTTTTAAGACTGACTTACCTCTTCAAAACTAATTACTTTTGTTTCAGCTGTGCATTCCTTTTATATGGTCTTTATTTGCTGCATCCTACTTTATGGGGCAGGGGAGAGATGAGCAGGCCAAACCTAATGGAATGAAAGTTTCCAAAGGTTAATATGATTTGTTCCTTGACTGCATTTCCAGTAAGTTCAGGACCATGTTGAAAGCGAGATGGTACAGAAGGGGCCTCATTTTTATTAGTTTTTTCAAATTTCTTTCAAGCTTAAATGTGTTTATTCATACATGTCACATTGATTTAAATTATCCTTACTTCTAAGCAACTGTATTTAGGATCACAGCCTTCAGGTCTAAATGAAAGAGTACACTGTTAGAACTAGATGGACTGATTGGCAATATTAAAAAGTTCAAAGCTTTTAAAGATGTAAGGTCAAAAATGAGGTCAATTGCTCTGCATGTTTATATTCACTCTCTACATTATCTCCTATTTTCTTTCTCTTGAATTGGCAAGCTAAATTATAGTTGAAATGCTTTAAATGACATACTGAAGGTTGCTAGTCTTTTTTATTTTATTCCCAGTACTAAGCAAAGTACAGCATGGAAGATTTCCTTTTCAGTAAGCTCTTTGTAACCCTGAAGTCCAAGGGCAGCCCTTCCATTAGGCAGAGTGAGGCAGCCACCTCTGGCAGCAAAATGTTGGTGTCATGTAGGGAAGTACTATGTTAAATTATTTGTTCTCACAGGGAGAACAAATACTTTAATTAATTTTCTCTTCACTACCATATGTTTTTGAAAACTGTACCATCTAGTGGGAGGAGAAAATGTATAGCCTTCCATGATTCTCACTCAGCTCCCTCCCACCCTCTTATAACATCAGGAGTGTGGGTGGATCCAAGCAAGGATCAGAGAGGCTATAGCCTTCCACAATCCTCTACTGCCCCCCACACACATGTAACGTCAAGAGGGTAGAGGAGCTGATCATGGAGACTATAGCCTACCACAATCCACTCTTGGCTCCCCACTTCCAACGTCAAGCAATTGTTAGTTATTCAATTTGTTGTATTTTTACTAGAGGGATGGGGAGAAGACTTGTATATTTTTTGCTTCAGATGGCAAAATAATTTGACTGGCTCTGGATCCCAGAGACTGGCTCTGGATCCCAATTTGGCTGGATGGGGGAGAGGGGTCACCATTTGCTGCTCTCCTTCAAGCATCAAAATATCATGAGACAGTCCTTCTGGTGGCATTTTGAGTAGTATAATTTTTACATGACTGCTGTTTTAGTCCAATACCTTCTTTCACTGGTATGGCAGGATTATTTAATCTAGATTAACACCTGTTGAAATTTTTTAGAAGGGACATTAATTGCATTTTAAAAACATTAAACATCTATTATTCCAGCAGTGGCTATTCTCACTGAGTGATTCTGGGGGTCCTACTCCAAACTAATTTCCCCCAAGTTATGTATTGCAGTATACGCCTGTGTTGCAGGCTCTTACTGAGAATGTGGGGGTGGGATTTTACCAGCCCAAGGTCCCAAACCTATGTTTGGCCTATGGATAGATGCAATGGTATTACTAGGAACCACCAGGGATTAGTTAGCAGCAAAAGGAACAGCAAAGCCTCCACAGCAGCACTGTGGGTGGGGTAAAATAAATGGTGGCAGTGGTTTAAACTGGACAGTAACCAGGCACTTTGAACTCCCTGTTGGACACCATTTTAATTTACCAGAATCCCCTGGCAAGATTTAGTATTGCTCTAGGAAGAATACCATAGCCTCCAACATTTCACATATGAAAACTAGGGTGGGGGGGGTCATCTAGATGAGGAGATATAATTTGGATTGCTGCCTGTTAATTCCAAATCACAGCAGTGTCCATTTGTCTCCGTAGTTTTTTTTTTGGGGGGGGGGGATTGGACCTATGCCAGCTAATCAAGATAGTGGCCATGAGTGGATTACTCATGTTTACTGGGGAGTTGTTTTGTGGACTTGTAGCAGGTAGGACAGACTGATAACCTGGATTGAAAACTTCATTCTGGTCATGGTAGGGGATATATATATATATATATATATATATATATATGCTCCCGAAGTGGCAAGCCTCATTTAGCTTTGGAGCTTTGTACCCACCCTCCCCTGTCATTATTGTGCAATTGAATACTGTCATCTGCTTGATTGTTGATTTTGTCACAACTTGTGGGGCATGGTTTGGGCATTGGATCTAAATCCAGGAAGGAGGTGACAGGGTTGGCGCTAGCAGGGGTTCCCATAAGGGATCTTTGGAGCAAGGGCAAAAGGTTGCATCCAGTGTGTGGCCTCTGTGGAATCCTACTTCTGCCATTCTGGAATATTAGTCCTAAAACTGGCTGGGTATCTTGACTATCAGGCGGTATGGTGAACGCCTTGATGTATGAATGCAGCTGTAACCAATGAAAAGTTGTGGCCTGTTTCTCTCCACAAAATGGGGCTATGTGTGGCTTTTAAGTAGAGCTGACACTGCTGCTAAGCACACAATTCAGTGCAAACTACTTTTTCACTTTGAATTCAGTTGTCTGTGTCTGGTGCACAGTAAGTAGGTTTTGTTGAGGGGATGAAAGTGAGCAAGATTTTGAGTCAAAAATATAGGTTTGGAAGTCTCGGCATCCTTGGTGGGCTGTGCCAGAGTGAAGGACCGTGGCAACTGCCCAAGGATGCCCTATAAGGCACCACATGTCCTTTGCATGTACAGATATGTGCATTTCATTTCTCCTCCGTACTTTACATACACACATGACAAGCTTCATTGGAACACTGTGTACCCAGGTTGCCACAGAAAGTGCAACTGCTCTCAGTGGATCTGTTTTCTTCTGTTTTGATCTGGTGATCTCCAAAGGCATTTTCTCTCCTCTCCACACTCTCAATAAAAAAGCAGATCACTTTATTTTCATTTCATTTTCACTAAAAAGTTTTAAGACAGAAGAAGACAAGAGAAATGATACCCTCTGACCACACTGCATAAATATGCTATGACTAATGCAAAATGAAAACAATTTATTAGTTAGTGCCAAGACAGATTCTAAAATAATACATATGTAAAGTTAAGCCATCTGGTACTTATGTGTAAATCAAATATGCAGAAGCTCCAGCAATTTAGGGAGGATTAAAATACACTGAGTCAATTTAATCCATTAGATATAAAGAATCATATTGTCAAACTCCCTGTGAGGAGTGCAGGCAGGTGTTAAAATGTTTGTCTCTGCTGTTTTCTGCATAAGAATGACATAAGATGGGGCTTTACAACTTAACAGAGACCATTTCTCAGCTGTCTTTTAAAGTCTGTGGAAGGTATATGTTTAACCTGCCTATAAATCAGTGTAGAAAACTACCATGTGCTATAGAAAGCTTTAAGTCACATTTGGTGGTTGTTTAGATGATGAAAAAAAATCTTCATAAAAGGCAGAATACCTTTTGTCCAGATGAGTTCCTGCAAGAATTTGCCATATTGGGAAAGAGGGGGGCTAAAAACTCCAAGTAGTTCACGATAACAGCTTTCGCTGTGTCTCGCGATCTTTTTCTGAAAATGTGCATAACTGCCCATCTGAACAACCAATTTGAATTAAGGCACATCCAAGAGGTCAAATGTGATTGGTCTGACATGTGTGGGGATGGGCTCGCCAGTGACGAAGCAACCAAAGCCACCATTTTTTTTTTTAGGGGAATGATCCAGTGCTTTTTTTTTTTTTTGAGTGGCAGAGCAAGTAAAAAATGTTTTTAAGCATACAATCACTCTTCACCATCTCTCATTTAGCAAAGCAAAAAGGGGGGGATGGCGTGTTTAGATCAAGGGCAGTGATAGTGCCACTCTATTCTGCCTTGGTCAGACCTCACATAGAATACTGTGTCCAGTTCTGGGCACCACAATTCAAAAAGGATATTGACAAATTGGAGCATGTCCAGAGAAGGGCAACTAAAATGGTGAAAGGTCTGGAAACCATGCCTTATGAGAAGAGACTTAGGGAGCTGGGTATGTTTAGCCTGGAAAAAAGACAGTTAAGAGGTGATATGATAGCCCTGATTAAGTATTTGAAGGGGTGTCATATTGAGGATGGAGCAGGCTTGTTTTCTGCTGCTCCAGAGACTGGAACACGGAGCAATAGATGCAAGTTCCAGGAACAGAGATTCCACCTCAACATTAGGAGGAACTTTTTGACAGTAAGAGCTGTTCGGCAGTGGAACACACTCCCTCGGAGCGTGGTGGGGTCTCCTTCCATGGAGGTCTTTAAACAGAGGCTGGATGGCCATCTGTCAGGTATGCTTTGATCGTGATTTGCTTCGTGGCAGGGGGTTGGACTGGATGGCCCTCGTGGTCTTTTCCTACTCTACAGTTCTATGATTCTATGATTCTATGAGGGAGGTTTTGGTTGAATAATAAGGCAGGTAATTCACTCATGGCCACCATGTTTTCTCGTGGACATGCTCTATGTGAACTTCAAATTCAGATAGCTTTCCATGCCAGTGATCTTGTGAATGGATCATGGGGACAAATGAACACTGCTGCAATAGTGAGGTAATACACTGTTTTCCACAATTAATTCTCCCATCTGACTGAGCTCTTGCTTTGGCAATCAGAGCTTATTAGATCACCTTCCTTGATTTGGTACTCTCCATATCTTTTAGATTGCATCTCCTATTATCTCTGATAATGTTGGCTCCCAGATTCCAGTGCAAAGTAATGTTTCTGTGTGCCAGCACTAGTTCCCACCTGCTCCCCTTCACTAAGGGACATACAATCAACAGCTGGTCTTCTTGTGGGGAAAACAATATGTGTGACACAGGAACACCATACAGAGCATCTCTTCAGGAGAGGGAAGGGTGGTAAAGCACATCACTATATGGTGCACTGCTAAGACTTTGGAGCAAGAATGGAGAGCCTTTGGGCTTCCAGCTATGTTGGACTACATCTCCCTTAATGCCTTACTATTGGCTATTTGGGCAAGGTGTCCTGGGAATTCAAATCTAAAACATCTGGAACACCTCTGCTTTGGAATGGCCCTTCATCCATCTAGGGTTGTTGTTATTTAGTCATTGCCACTAAAAGCTATAGCAAAGGGAAATAAGTTCTTAGTTTTAACTATTTATTTAAATTATTTCTGTCCCACCCCAAATCATGAGTAACCACCCACCCAAAAAAGGTAATCACATAAACAAGGATAAAACATAGCAAATACCAACAGCCAAGAAATATGATATAAAGGACTTTATCAGGCCAGGCAAATATGGCATCATAATAATGCCTAATGAACATGAAAGGGCAAGGAATATCAGATGATGTCATCCTTTCGTGATCATGCAATGTAAATGAGCTATTCTATTTTATTGATGGGCCAAGCCATCAATAGATCTCCCATGGTGCTTTTTGCTGGCATTGCTGGTTTTTGAAACCTCGCACCACTGTGCTTATGGGAATACAGCATCAATGACAGAACACTTCCAGGTGAGATTGCAACAGCCAGGTAGGGGACACTCTTTTTATGAACCTCCCCAGTTCACTTTGAACTTTTGAAGTGTGTTTCTGTGCTTGTATTAATGTTTTATGTCTTGATTTTGCTTTATTTTTTGAATTTGCAGCACTTGCATCTTCTCATAAAAATTTGTAAGATTTGGAACCTCTGTTTATGTTCCATTTATGCTGGGGCTGGCTGTTTAATGCTGTTCAAGGTAGATCTGGTAAAGGGGGTTCTTTTGCCAGCATAAAAACATTTCAAAATATGCAGCCTTTCTGGAGGGTGATCTGATAAAGTCCTTAGAGCAAATATGAAAAACAGAGAATGTACTGTATATCCAGGAACACTGTTACAGCAGAGGGTAGTTGTTTTTTTAGAAAGAACCCATACATGACTTGGGCACATGCAGTTTTGAAAAGCTGAAACTGCCTCTGAAGAAAATACAAAATGGTTGTGCATGTCCTGGGAACAGCTGTCTGGTTGTTCATTATTCACAGCTTTCCAGTCATTAGTAATTGTTTGTTGGACTTGTGTATGAGTTCTTTGTTATTATTGGGTTGTTCATCATATATAGTTTGTTGAAATCCTTCAGTAACTATTATTAGTACAACTACTACTTGATTCCACAGCTGGAATGTGTTTACTTATGTAAGTCTTCATCTTTATTTTAGATATTCTCATACTGTTATATATTTCATTTATTCTCTTGCCATATAAGTAATGTTAGTTTTGGCTATGCTGTATTCCATTTTTCAGACTGTATGTTTAGTATGAGACAATATCTAATTCTTTATTTTCATTTCTATGTTTTTCATATTTGCTATAAATATCATATTAATTGGTTATCATTTGATATATATATCAACATTCTTTATGTGATGGTCTTGTGTGTGTGTGTTTTGGACTTTTGGTTGAGACCCTGTCCTTTTGTTGTTGGTTGTTCCACCCTAACTCTGGGCTGCTTACAATAACATCAAGACAAGACAAGACAATAACAATGTAAGACAAGAAAAACATTTAAACACTACACTGTACATGCATATTAAATAATTGAACAAAATTTTGAAGTTCCAGTTAAAACAACATAAGACCACATATGTGTGCACATCGGATGAATTCATTCAGCTCTTTAAGCTTTTATAAAAAGCCAAGTTTTAATTTGGTATTGGAATAACACCAACATCATCACCGATCAAGACTCTGATGGGAGGGCATTCCACAACTTGGATGAAACAACTGGGATGGGCCTCCCCAACACCCTCATGTGTCCTAGTGCTTCCACTGATAGGTCACACAGGGGGAACCCTCCAGTAGATTCAATTTTTGGGTGGCAAGTATATACAAGGGAGATACTTTTAAATATTGACGTCCCAAATCATTTAGGGATTTAAATGACATTTCCAGGACCCTGAATTCAAAACAGAAATGTATTGGCAGCCAATCCATTCTTTAACTACCAGTGTTATATAGTTTCTATGAGCTATGCCTGTCAGCAGTCTAGCTGTTATATTTTTGCACTAGCTGTCACCTTCAAGTGCATTGAAGTAGTTTACCAGTGCCATTGGTGCTGGTGATATTTTTGTGTGCCTTCAGGTCATTGATGACTTATGGTGATTCTATGGCAACTATCTCATGGAGTTTTCTTAGAAAGCTTTATCCAGAGGATGTTGTCATTCCCTTCTTCTGTGAGCATATGACCTGACTAAAGCTATCCAGTGGGTTACCATGGCTAAATGGGAATTCAAACCCAGATTTTTCAGAGTTCTAGTGCAATGATCAAACCACTACATCATGCTATCTCTCGCCATCAATCAGGGTATCGCTGTCCATGAAATCCATAGTTGGTGGACCAGTCAAAGCTGATCCCAAGTATTCCAAGTCACTGAGTCCACTTGGGTCTCCAGATAGAGAGTACTTCCATGCTATGCACTGGCTCCCACAGGTACTACCTTATCCATGGCAAGTCACTAATTCAATTCCCAAAGCCACCTATAGACAGACTCCACCCCTGATATACTGGCTGCAAGCTCTCACCCACCCACCCATCCTGCCTGCCTGCTAAATCCATGATGGGCAGTGGATCTCCAGCAAAAATATTTCTTAGTCTGAAAGGCTGAAATGCCAGATACACACCACCTAAAACCTTCTATACACAACAAACTATTCTATCCCTCAAAGGGACAAAATCATTTTTGAAAGAGGTTTGATGGCAAGTCTCCATCATAATTAAGGAATTCTAATACAACTCTGCTATCTTTGTCTTGCTTGATTGCTGAAGCATGAATCCTGGACTGCACTACAATACCTGCAGCACCAAATAGGATCAGACTGCCTGTATGATATTATGTCTACACCAATATACCTATCTTTTACAAATGATCTATCAGAACACTTAATCTTACTTTATGTTTAAAAGCTAATTCTGCCTAGTGCCCCAAATGAGTCATTCATTATCATGTTTGACAGCTACTACTTTCTGTCCCCTTTTGTATTGTCAGAAAACACTGTCTAGAGTAGTAATATATCCTGTACTTCACACTCCAGATGATATCCTGTTTGAAACATCTGTTGTAGGTTATATAGTGGACAATGGGGTAATGCCTGTAATATCATAAATAGATGCTTTTAGGGGCTGTGCTGACAGCTAAACACGTAGTATGAATGTCTTTGAATTTCTCCAGACACAACTGCATAGAAACAGGAAATAGTTCTATAGGGGTGGATTGTCACTTCTAAAAAGTTGAAAACTTAAAAGATTTTACAGCCTAATGAGGGTAAGTCCTTAGAAGATTAGGGCCACCATTTTGTTGGTATGACATGCACACGAGCATATTCCTTTAAATCTGCACTTGTACACCAGGAGCCCTGGTGGCACAGTGGTTAAATGCTGGCACTGCAGCCACCTAGACTGTGAGTTCAATACTACAGGGCTCCAAGGTTGACTAAGGCTTCCGTCCTTCCGCAGGTCGGTAAAATGAGTACCCAGCTTGTTGGAGGCAATTAGCTAACACACATTGTAAACCTCCTTAGGGAGTGCTTTGGCAATGATAAGTGGTATAGAAATATAAATGTTATTGCTATTGCTACATCTTTGGTCATTGTGCAATGGACATAATCAGTTCATGGTGGACTAAGTGAAGTGAAGTGAACCATTTCACATCTGACAAAATCCTCTAGTTAGTTACAACTAGAATAGAACTATTATATCAATTTGATTTACCTATGTGTTGCCACATAATTCAACAAGTGATTCAGTGGATCTAGTTTTGTGGGGAGTAACCAAGAGGATTTCAACCATGCAGTTGTGCATTCTTGAATGGTAAGGAACTATTCATCAGTGCCTTCAATGTATCACTTTCCTACCTGGGATTGCAGAAATGACTGCTGTGCATTCCCCATTGCACAACAGAACAATAAACAAGCACACTGGCAGATACACAACTGCTTATGCACTGTCAGTGTTCAGAAGGGTGCTGTAGCCAAACTGATGTGTAACTATGCAAATATACATTTATACCTCACAACACAATGCAGAGTCTCAGTTATTGGTATAATGTAGTGTTCCACCTTAGTTGATCAGTACCATTTCTTTTATTTATTTTAATACAAGAGTGCCGGGGGAGGCAGAGGTCATTTTTCAGCCCATTACCTAATGGGCCAAAGCAGCATAATTATCACCATTACAGGAAGTGACATCACGTTGTTTCCAATTTTATGTTTCAGCTGAAAAATGGCTGTTATAGAAATTGTGGAGATTGGTGGAGGGGAAAAATAAATTAATTCAAACTACTACATTTTTGCTGCAGTTTGTAGGATTTTCTGCCATCTGGGGGCAATTTACAACCAATGATAATAATAAATTTGGGGGCTGCAACAAGGAGTTGGGTCCACATGCAACCCACTGGCTGCACTTTTTCCACCCATTTTAATACTACTCCTTGCTCCCCATTTTTGTCAATATCAGCTTGACTAATGCCATGTTTTTATAGTGGGTCATAGGGAGGGAGACTTGTTGATATTCAGCAAGGAAAAGGGATGATGGGCTAATTTGTATGAATTTAAGTTAAATAAAAAAAGAATAGAACAGAAGGTATATTTTCATTGAAGAATAGCAATGGCCAGGTTGCATTTATGATACATTATATGTCCATTTGCCTTGGAAATGAAAAGAAATGTCTACACTGATACTTTGGCATAAAAGCAACTGAAAGTTCTGTACATAGAAAGAGGCACTGGAGAATAACTCCCCAATACATATAAGAGAATCTGATTGGTTAAAATGTGTGAGAAACAGTCACAAGAGATTGCTTTTTATAGCATGATCAAAACAAGTTCCAACCTTACCAAGACTATTGACACGATCGCTCCCAAGCGTCCTTTCCAACCCGCTCCAAACCGTAGGCCATGGTATACATCAGAGCTTAGGAAAATGAAGCGGGTTGGACAATGACTATGCGCAACTGGCGGAAAACTCGACTCTTATCTGACAGGACTTGCCCTATCGAGAGGCAATACGTGCAGCGCTTTGGTCCTATCAAGAGGCAATACGTGCAGCGCAGAGATCTTTCTCCTCTGCACGTATTGTGTCTGCAGAGTCCTGTCCAGCAGAGCTGTTTAGTGTGGTAAGGGAGATGATGCAGGTTATACCTGCATAGAACCCATTGCTTAACCCAACAAGAGCCTGTTGTGAAATGTTCAACAACTTGTTTGCAGATAAAATCTCTCAGATAGGAGCCAACTTAGATGCCAGTATTTTGACAGAAACAATTGACGAGGTAACCAGCAACTCTGTTGATGTAAATTTACTGGATCAGTTTCAATCTGTGAATACCGAGGATGTGAATAAGCTACTTTGTAGAGTGAGGAAGACGACCTGCCCTCTTGATCCTTGCCCTTCATGGCTGGCCATCCGGGAGGGGGGTGCCTTGATGGTGTTCTTTAAGGACATCATCAATGCATCCCTCAGGGAAGGGTGTGTTCCATCCTGTTTAAAGGAAGCGGTGGTTAGGCTGCTCCTGAAAAAACCTCCCCTGGACCCCCTGGATATGAACAACTATAGGCCAGTTTCTATGTTACCATTCTTGAGCAAAGTGATTGAGAGGGCGGTTGCTCTTCAACTCCAAGTGGTCTTGGATGAAACCGATTATCTATACCCATTTCAAACTGGCTTTAGGACGGGATTTGGAGTTGAGACCGCCATGGTTGCCTTGACCGACAACCTGCGTCTAAGGATCAACAGGGGTAGTGTGACCCTGCTGGTGATTCTGGACCTCTCAGCGGCTTTCAATACGATAGATCGTAGCATCCTCTTGGATCGCCTGAGTGGGTTAGGAATCAGAGGCACTGTGCTTCAGTGGTTTCGGTCCTTCCTCTCGGGCAGGTCCCAGAGAGTGCTGCTTGGGGACAGCTGCTCCAGTAAAAAGGAGCTTACCTGTGGCATTCCGCAAGACGCCATCTTGTCCCCAATGCTGTTTAACATCTATATGAAGCCGCTGGGTGAGATTATTCGGAGTTATGGGGCTGGGTGTTATCAGTATGCTGATGATGCCCAGATCTATTTCTCCTTGTCTCGATCGTCAGCCTCGGATTCCGATGGCATCTCTCCTCTTAATGACTGTTTTAAAGCAGTAATAGGCTAGATGAGGAAAAACAGATTAAATCTGGACAAAATGGAGGTGCTCAGAGTAGTGGCCCCAAATCCAGGAGTTGGATTGTAACCTCCAGTCCTGGACGGGGTCACACTCTCTGTTAAAGACTATGTTTGCAGTCTGGGGGTGCTCCTTGATTCGTCGCTTCAGATGACTAGTCAGGTGAATGTGATAATCAGGAGCGCCTGTTATCAGCTTCGGCTGATACGCCAGCTGTACCCTTTCTTGGAAGTAATGGACCTTGAGACTATGGTGCACGCCCTGTAACCTCTCGTCTAGATTTCTATAATGCGCTCTACATGGGGCTACCCTCGTGCTTGGTCCGGAAACTTCAGTTGGTACAAAATATGTCAGCCAGAGTGGTCTCGGGAACATCTCGGAGAGACCATATAACTCCAGTATTAAAATCTCTCCACTGGCTGCCTATCGGTTTCCAGGCCCAGTATAAGGTATTGGTGATTACCTTTAAAGCCCTAAATGGCTTGGGTCCAACTTATCTTCGGAACTACCTCCTCCCATACAATCCTCCCCGTGCACTCTGGTCCTCTGGGAGGAATTTGCTTCAGCCACAAAAATCTAGGCTGTCTGCAATCTTCCAGAGGGCCTTTTTGGTAGTCGCCCCCAAATTATGAAATGGCCTGCCAGATGAGATCAGTCAGATGATGAATTTGAGTAGCTTTAAAAAAGCAGTAAAGACGGATCTCTTTCAGCAGGCTTTTCCTGATTAGATCCCAGCCTCAGGAGCTGCATCTCCTGGCCTCCATTAGTCTTTTAGTCCTTTACCCTGACTCGCTGGCTATTGATTTTTGTATTTGTTTATTTTATGTGACTTTTAAGTTTAGGTGAATTTTAATTTGATGCTAGTTTAATATCTTTTTATGGGGGAGGGTGGGGGTTGGTGGGGCTTAGGGGTTTTAGTCTGCATTGCTGTATTTTAACCGTTGTAAGCCACCCCAATTGTTTCTAACAGAGGGGCGGGGTAAAATAATAATAATAATAATAATTATTATTATTATTATTATTAACTATAGAGGGAAAGAATTTCTAACTTCACCAAAAATCAATACACAAAGAAGGATAAAGGGGCAAAAGGTGAATAAAAATGTGACAAAAATATTATATATTTTATGCTAATGTTTCATTAGTAAATTATGATTGTTGATTCACAATTCACACCAAACTCAACTAGGGGTTGCTCTATGTACTTGTCTTAAATATTTGGTGCTTCTTCAGTGGGTAGTCTGCAGTATCACTGTATCAAAAGGCTGCTGAAGCACATGAAAATGAAGGGAGCTAGAATCTCATCATAACTTTCCCACATCCAAAATTGTCTTGTGTGTTTGATGAATGCAAAAGGATATAATTTTAATAAGTGCAAAGGGGAAGAAGAGGACACAGAAATACAAAGAAAACCAGGCTGAGGAAAAAATAAAGAATTGTCGGCTGAACATATCATCAGCAATGGGCTAAAACCAACATTAGTCTTACCTAGACCAGATCCATCTAATTTAATGGGAAAGTGTTAGTCTCAACTAACTTAAATCCCACTGAAATAGACTGTTTCAGGTAGGATGAACATTAGATCACAGAAACAATCATGTGGCTCTCTAGATGTTGTTGGGCTGCAGATCCCAGCCTTCCTCACCATTGGCTTTGCTGACTAGGGTTGCTGGAACATGTACCGTAGTCCTGCAACTTCTGGTGGGCCACACAAATCCCATTCCTAATTTTGTTTATAGAGATTCACTGAACAGACTTCAAAAACTTTGACCCCTCCCAACCCAGAGAATCATTTTCATCATTTCATTTTATAACTGTTGACCAAATTCTAGTAGCATATTCACTGTGTATATGAGAATGATCTTCACTACTTACAGAATATCTGATGTTCTTTCCAGTGGGTCAATAATAGTTACTTAATTAGGACTAGCAGCCATTTTTGCTTTGTTTCTCCATACTGGAAGCCATTTAGAAGGCCTTATTTCCACTGTCCCATTCCCATCATTATTTAATCTGTAGCCACACACATTGCTCAGCTAGACAGGAGGAAATACTGTGATGGGACAAGTATTACCTGCAATTCACAGCAGCTCCCTTTTGTCTCCACAATTTCTGGTTCTCTGCAAAGTGATGTGTGTTGATGTGCACAAGGATCCCCCTTCTGTGAATCAAGATGGTGGCTGCAAGTACAGGACACTAATATTCGCCCCAATGATAACCTCTCTGCACATCTCTTACTTAAGCAGGTGGAAGGGAGACATTGCACTTGTAAAGAGAGTTGTTGGGAAGAGTTTGCCTCAGCATGGTGAAAAAGTGCACTGTTGCTCCTTCAGAACGCTAAAATGGCACTTCTGGGCTCTGCAACAGGAAAGCCCACCCCTGATAGCACAATGGACCAATCAGTAATTGACTTCTGCATTTGCCCAGAATGAACAGCACTGCAAATTGGTCATTCACACAACCGGCAATGCACACCTCCCCACAGTTTATCAAAAACGTAACAGAAAACTGCGAAGTCTCTTAGGGTGCAGTTTATGGCATTTTTGTCCCCCTCCTTCCTAATATGGCAAATCTTCTGTGCGGCTTGTTGGAACAACAGGTATCCTCCACGAATTCTACTAGGGGTATTTTGGCTGTCTAGACAACCCCACAGTCTTTCCACATTAAAAACCACAGTTTAACAAGCATCGAGCACTTGTCTCTTTATGTTCGGAATATATTATCTGAAAGTGGATCAATAAAGCAGAAAAGACACAACACTGTGCAGATCTGGGTGATCATAGAGGATTTTATGAAGCTCTTAAAGCAGTGTTTGGACCTACTTATCAGGTCCAAAGCTCCTTATACAGTACAGATGGTCAAACAATTACTGATAAAGCCTCCATCCTGAATCGATGGGCTGAACATTTTCAAAGTCTCTTTAGCGCCAACCAAATAGTCCAAGGCTCAGCTATCCAACATACGATACAAAAAACGATGAAAAATGAATTGGACATAGCTCCCACTTTGGAAGAGACCCTTAAGGCCATACAGCAGATGAAAAACAGCAAGGCAGCTGGGATTGATGGAATCCCACCTGAAGTTTAGAAACACGGAGGTCATGCACTCCACGAAAAATTCCACGAATTCCTTGTGAATTGCTGGGAAAAAGGGGAACTGCCATCAGACCTCCGAGATGCAGTTATCATCACCCTGTACAAGAAAAAAGGAGCAAAATCCGACTGCTCAAACTATCGAGGCATAACACTGCTCTCTATTGCTGGAAAAATCCTTGCAAGGATACTCCTGAACAGATTAGTTCCTGCTATTGCAAAAGAACTTCTCCCTGAAAGCCAATGTGGCTTCAGAGCCAATAGGAGTACTACAGACATGGTACTTGCCCTTAGACAACTGCAAGAAAAATGTAGGGAGCATAACAAGGGTCTCTATGTAACATTTGTCGACCTCACCAAAGCCTTCGACACTTTAAGTAGAAAGGTCTGTGGCAGATCCTGGAAAGACTAGGATGTCCCCCCAAATTCCTTAAAATGATTATCTTGCTACACAAGGGCCAGCGTGGTCAAGTCAGATATGGCGATGCTCTTTCAGAGCCCTTTCTAATAACTAATGGAATGAAGCAAGGTTGTGTTCTTGCACCAACTTTATTTACAATCTTCTTTAGCATGATGCTCCAAAGGGCTATGGCAGAGCTTGAAGAAGATGACGGCATCTATATACGTTACTGTACTGATGGTAGCTTGTTTAACTTAAGCCACCTGAGGGCTCACACTAAGACTCTAAACTATCTAGTCCATGAGCTGCTCTTCGCCGATGATGCTGCCCTTGTGGCCCACACAGAAGCAGCTCTGCAGCACCTAACATCCTGCTTTGCAACAGCTGCAGAGCTCTTTGGGCTGGAAGTCAACCTGAAGAAAACAGAAGTTCTTTACAAGCCTGCACCACAGGACGAACACCACCATCCCCACATTGCCATCGGCAAATCTGTGCTCAAGTCCGTTCAGCAGTTCACCTACCTGGGAAGCATCATCTCCTCTGATGCCAAGATTGACAAAGAGATCGATCACAGATTAGCAAAGGCATATAGTGCATTTGGAAGATTTCACAAAAGATTCTGGAGCAATAAACACCTGAGGCAAAGCACAAAAATCAGTGTGTATAGAGCCATTGTACTGTCTATCCTCCTTTATGGATCTGAAACATGGGTCACCTATCGCCACCACCTACGACTCCTCGAGCGCTTTCATCAGCGCTGTCTACGCACAATCCTAAATATACACTGGACTGACTATGTGATGAATGTTGCTGTCCTTGAGCAAGCAGGGATCACCAGTATTGAGGCCATGATATTGAGAACGCAGCTGCGCTGGGCAGGGCACGTTTCTAGGATGGAGGACCATCGCCTCCCAAAAATACTACTCTACAGTGAACTCGCCATGGGTCAGCATAAGAGGGGCGCTCCAAAAAAGCGATACAAAGACTCCATGAAACAACATCTCATTCTCGGCCAAATTGATCACCAACAATGGTCCACCCTGGCCTCACATCGGGAGGCATGGAGACGCACTATCCACAATGCTGCAGCCTTATTTGAGAACTCACGGCGAACAAGTCTTGAAGAGAAACAACAACGCAGAAAGAATCACAACCCAAAAACATCACCCAAGGAGACCTTCTGCTGTGCTTTTTGCAACCGGACTTGTTTATCTCAGATTGGCCTTTTTAGTCATCAGCGCGCTTGCAGAAAGCGTGGGATGTGTCCTTCCTGAATCTTCGTTGCGAAGAAAAGCCAGAGAGAGACCAGAGATATTCTCTCAAAATATCTCTTTCAGAAAATGTTTAATCACTTCTTACAGTGTTCTTCCAGATGGATAACTAAAAAGCCTAAAATAGTAAGTCAATAATTATTGTTGTGGTTTTTGGTTTGTTGTTTTTTTAAAGATCCCCATAAAATTCTTTCATAACAAGAAACATTTTATCTTGTTTAATTGAAACATTTTTTTGGCTAGAAAACCATCTGCTCATCAGTGGTATTTCTCTCTTTTTTTGAAAAACAAATCCCACAAAAAGGCTGTGAATTGATTGATCTTTTCAGTTTCTTCCTTCCAGGAATCTGTGCAAATTTCCGTAGCTGTGTTCCATATGCCCAGAAAAACAGAGGAGGAGAATCAGAGCAGAACTGAAACAGCTATCCCTCCTCCCCACAACCACCACCATGTTGTTCTGCCCCTTCTGCACCAGCAACCAGAACAGGAGGAGACAAAGCAAATCAAAACAAAAAGGGAAAGACTGCTGTTTAAGCTATCGCTGCAGCTTCTGTTGCCAGAAGCACTGCTGCCACTAATGACTAAGAGGACTTTTGGGTTCATAAGGGTGAGTGGGATGTCTTGACGGGGCAGCAATTGCAAGCAAATTCAGAAATACTGAAACACATGGTGGGGACGGGGAGAGACAGATGTTATTTTGAATGCTCGTGTTTATAAATGCTAGGTGCAATCCAAGCTGAACCTGAATTAATTTGCTCATCTTGGCTTCTACTCGAAAGGAGGTTCCTGAGAGTTTAAAGTGGCAAGAGAGGTGAAACGTAAGGGGGTCGGATTCTCCCAGTGGATCAAGAAATGCTACATTGCCAAATTTCTTCCTGGCATTTCTTTAAATTAAAGACACAGGGATAGAGCTAAATGTAGTGCAAAGACATAATAGGCTTTTTTCCCCTCCCATAAAAGGAAGATTCATTATCCTAACTGATCATATTCTAAGATAAGTACAGATTTTAGTTCTGCATCCACATCCACAACCCTGGTAGCACAACTTTATGCTTCATATCAATTTGTCTTTTGTCATTCCCTCATGCACATTTCCCAAGAGCCTTTTTTGGAGTATAATTTACCAAAATCCCCCAGCCAGTAGTGTCAGTGGTCATGCTGGATGGGGATTTGGGGAGCTTTAATTCAAAATGAAACTTCTCCAAACTCTTATTTCCCATCATATATATAGGAAGCCCCTGTGTATCTGATGGATAGGGACTAGCAGTGCTGTCAGAAAGTGGAATCCATTGAAATGTGAAACCCAGGACTTTTTTAGCTTGCAAACGCATTTTGGCTGCCGGAAAAAGGTAAATAACACATTATGTCCCTTCTGAATGCATGCAAAAGCTAAATAGACTCTACATATGCAAAAGTAAAGTAAAATGAACAAAAGGTTGCCTTTAGTGTTTTTTATGATATGTGTGTAATATATATCATTTAAAGTAGTTTTTTTTTTCAACTGATATGGAAAAGTGTTTTTTACTGCTTTTTGTGGAATAAAACAACTAGGACTTCATCAGACCACTGCCTAAACCCATTCTTTTGTTGGCATAATTTGTGACATTTTTATACCGGCAAAAGAACTCCCCATACCACACTTACTTTGCATCTATGCAAAAAGGCTTCCCTGGCAATGAATGAGGATTGAACAGAGCTCTGTTCAGTTCCTCTATTGAAATCCCATGGATTCTCACTAGAATACATAACATGGGAAATTCAAGAATAACAAAGTAAAAGTTACCCAAAGCATATAAACACACTATAAAAGTCCCAAGTAAACTGGGGAGGGTCATAAAAAGTGTGTCACCTACCTGGATGTCACGATCTCACCTGGAAGTGTTCTGGCCGGACCAGCAATTTCCATGAGCACAATGGTGTGTGGATCCAAATACTGGCAATGCTGGCAAAAAAGTGCTAGGGGAGATCAATTTATGATTTGGGCCATCAATAAAAAAGTACGGCTTTTTAACAATACATGATCGCGAAAGGACAACAACATCTAGTACATGTACCCTTTCAAAATCATTAGGCATCCTTATGACACCATATTTGCATGGTCTGATAAATTCCCTAGACAACAATGAGGTGAGCACAGGAGCAGCTCTGCAATAGGGAAACAATATTCATAATTTATTTCAAAACAAAGCACTTTTACAAAGACTTCTAGTTGTCAGAACTATGCAAACAGAAAACAGTACTTCAGAGTGGCAAACATACATTGAAAAATGGCAAGAAAGAAAGAAAGAAAGAAAGAAAGAAAGAAAGAAAAGAAAAGAAAACCCAAATTTTCCTTTATCCCAGTAAGGAGAGATTGGGGAGGGGGTTAAGAGAACTCATGAGCATGCCAATCTTGAGTATGCTGCCCCAAAAGAAAGGGGAGAAGAGAATTGGTGTGTGGGTGGCACTTACCCATTCTAGATCAAGCCCTTCTTTCCCCTTGTTAATCCAATTTAAAAAAAAACAAAAACAAAAACCTGCTGCTAATAGGAGTTGCTATCCAGTTTAAAACCACCTGGCTTTCTGCCCTTGTGCAGGCAAGAGTGTCTCAAAAAGTGAATTTGGTATAACAGCTTGTTACCCTGTCCCCAATGCCTAAAGTCCATTCTTAATCATTAAAAGAGGTTTAGAAAATGAAAAATTATTAGAAAAAGCCATAGGCAAATACCAGGAATTTTAAAATAAAAAGATTAAAATAAACCTGAATGAAACACCTGGATCAGTACCTTGAATCTCCAACAGGCTTGTAAAAGAAAGAGCAGAAATATCCTGTAACAAAACTGTAGAAGTTTAAAGAAGAACCTGTCCTTATTTTAAAGACAAAAGAAACACAAATAGTGGCTGGCATCTTCTTGAGAAGTTATGATCGCATAAAGCTGAGTGGTGTTATTGCATCATATTTGTATTCTTAGGAGGAGGTAGCAATATAGCTGTACCATTGGGACCTTTGGGCATGCGGAGCTAGCAGCATGTTGCACGGTGGGTCCTGTTGCACAATGTGAACTCCTGTTGTGCAGCAGGACATCTTCTGCACTGCCCCATTCTCCATTGTTGCAATTCACTAGCATGGTTGCCTATTATGTCAGTGGCATAGCTCCATCATTGTAAAGTTACATAGCACAGCCTCTGATGCTAGGTCTCATCCAGGCTCAATAACCATTACCTAAAAGCAGAGGTACAAGAATGCTCACTTCTAAAGATTTAAAAATAAGCAAAATATTCTACTTCATTCATCCTTCTATCCCCTTTCTTATGGTGGGCTTCTAACTCTTATCGTCGCTGTATAGAAACAACTGTTAAGACAGTAAGCAATATAATAAAATACAACTATAACTGCAAACAGTTGAAAAACTGGTTATTGCCTGTCACTGTATTATATCATAACTAAACAAAGACAACTTAGATAAATCCTGATTTTTCAAGCATTTTTAACATGGGGGATTTTCCAATACAGAATAATGGAAGTATTGTTTCAGCTTTGAATGTTTTCCGTTACCCAGACAAAGAAGAATCTCTATGGCATTCTTCCTATCTTGTTTCCACTATGGGAGACCTACTTCAGATATTTTATTATCTACAGAAGTCTTTAGGCTTGGAAGACTCCAGCCTCTAATTATGGCCAGCACAGCATGGTGTTTATGAACCAAAGATTTTAGATCACAGAAAGTACAGTAGTCAGTCTTTAGACTGTGGTTCTTGATCATAACACTTAAGAAGCCAGGGAATACAGGTATAATGCTCTTCAGATGAGCTTTCACAGACAACTGGTTTCCCACTGTACAAACAAAATATTGGACTAAAGAAGCCTTTAGTCTTATCCAGCACTGCTTTTCATACATTTATAAAATCCAAAATAGCACCTGAGAAATGAATATTGGTGTGCCAGTTGAGATCATTCAGAATGGAGACAGCCTGGCTGCAGTTATTTGTAATAACATTTGATTTAAACTAAGGTAATGCATTGTACCTGGGACTGCCTTTGAAGACCATTTGGGGAGAAGGGACAGTTACTGTAAAATACAACTGCTCCTTTCTTAACCATAGCTGGTTATATGACTCATATTATGCCAGTTTTGAAGATTTTTACTGGTCCATTAAAACAAAACAAACTAAGCAAAAACAAATTGCCAATTTTAACTTATAAAATCCTTGAATGGCTTAGGAATTGGGTACTTACATGAGTATAACTTTAAACACATATGCGCACACCACTTTTTAGATCTTTGTTGTAATGGAGTTTATTTTTGTGACTACTTTCTTGGATTTATTGAGTATTGCAGTTTGTTGCTTGTGTTGGTTTTATGTAAGCTGCTCTAGTGAAAACTCTTCCCAAACCAGTAAACGAAAACATGTTTAATTATAAAATGCACTAGTTGCTTTTAGTAACAAATTCTGTTACACCACCCTGGAGTCAAATTATTGAGCTGGTGGCCATAACCTGGGCATATAAGCAACAACTGGAAATTTCTCTCAGTACTGGAACACATTGGTAGAACAAATCACATCTGCCTTTTAAGGTAAGAAGAACCTACCCTTTATGATAGCCATTTGCTTTCACTAAGAAATTTGTTCAATTCCTATTAAAATCACAAGGAAAAGGGGGACCAGCCTGAGGAGAATGGAACAGAGGACACAATAGGGGAAATCCAGCTCAGAATAAGCAAAGAGGTTGTACAGGAATACCTTCTTAATCTAGATGAATTTAAATCTCCAGGACCAGATGAACTACATCCAAGAGTATTAAAAGAACTGGCAAATGTGATCTCAGAGCCATTGGCAATAATCTTTGAGAACTCCTGGAGAACAGGAGAAGTCCCAGCAGACTGGAGGAGGGCAAATGTTGTCCCCATCTTCAAAAAGGGGAAAAAAGAGGATCCCAACAATTATCGTCCAGTTAGTCTGACATCAATACCAGGGAAGATTCTAGAGCAGATCATTAAACAGAGAGTCTGTGAACATTTAGAAGGCAATGCCATAATCACAAAAAGTCAACATGAGTTTCAGAGAAACAAGTCATGCCAGACTAATCTGATCTCTTTTTTTGATAAAGTTACCAGCTTGGTAGATGAAGGGAATGCTGTGGACATCGCATACCTTGATTTCAGTAAGGCCTTTGACAAGGTTCCCCATGACATTCTTGCAAACAAGCTTGTAAAATGTGGGCTAGACAAGTTAACTGTTCAATGGATTTGTAATTGGTTGACCGGCCGAACCCAATGGCTGCTCAGCAGTGGGTCCTCTTCCTCTTGGAAAGATGTGACCAGTGGGGTGCCACAGGGTTCTGTCCTGGGCCCAGTGCTATTCAACATCTTTATCAATGACTTGGATGAGGGAATTAGGGGCATACTTATCAAATTTGCAGATGACACCAAATTAGGAGGAGTAGCTAATACCCTAGAGGACAGGATCAAAATTCAGAATGACCTGGATAGACTGAAGAGCTGGGCCAAAGCTAACAAAATGAAATTCAACATGGAGAAATGTAAAGTACTGCACTTAGGGCGGAAAAATGAAATGCATAGATATAGGATGGGGCAGATGTGGCTGAACGAGACTACATGCAAAAGGGATGTAGGAGTCCTAGTAGACCACAAGCTGAACATGAGTCAACAGTGTGATGCGGAAGCTAAAAAGGCCAATGCAATTTTGGGCTATATCAATAGAAGTATAGTATCTTGATCAAGGGAGGTAATAGTGCCCCTCTATTCTGCCTTGGTCAGACCTCACCTGGAGTACCGTGTCCAGTTCTGGGCACCACAATTCAAACAGGATATTGACAGATTGGAGCATGTCCAGAGAAGGGCAACTAAAATGGTAAAAGGTCTGGAAATGATGCCTTATGAGGAGAGACTTAGGGAGCTGGGTATGTTTAGCCTGGAAAAAAGACGGTTAAGAGGCGATATGATAGCCCTGTTTAAGTATTTGAAGGGATGTCACGCTGAGGATGGAGCAGGCTTGTTTTCTGCTGCTCCAGAGACTGGAACATGGAGCAATGGATGCAAGCTCCAGGAACAGAGATTCCACCTCAACATTAGGAGGAACTTTCTGACAGTAAGAGCTGTTTGGCAGTGGAACGCACTCCCTCGGAGCGTGGCGGGGTCTCCTTCCTTGGAGGTCTTTAAACAGAGGCTGGATTGCCATCTGTCGGGGATGCTTTGATCAAGATTTCCTGCGTGGCAGGGAGTTGGACTTGATGGCCCTCGTGGTCTCTTCCAACTCTACAATTCTATGATTCTATGAAATACATACTTACTCAGAGTGTGGAAAGTTACTATTTTTTAGACTATAGTCCCAAGAATTGTCTAGTCAGCATGGCTATTTTGGCTGGGAAATTATGGAAATTTAAGTCACAACAGAACTTAGAAAACTTAGAAGCCCTGCACCTAAGTAGGTAGCCCCTTCCTGAACCAATAAACAAAGCTATATTACATGAGTATGCTAGGGGACAGTGTGTGTTAAACATACATAAAGACATGAAAATAATACACAGTTCTGCCATGTATTGAGGGGGATGACACACCTCAATGTTTATCAAGTGTTCATACAAAATATATATTCTAGGAAAGATGGATGCAAAATACATAAGAATTTAGAGGCTGAATTTTGAGGGCAAAATCTTCAAGCAGATGTAGAAATGGAAAGAAATGAACCTAAGATTGAAAAAATGTGAAACCCTTGAGGAACCAGTCCATTTTAAAATCTCCTATGAATAAATGCAAGAATATACTATTAAGATAATAATCTGCCTACGAAAAATGTTCAGCATTTAAAATCCACATTTACGCAGTATAGGCATTTTGAAATGACATAAGTAATGTCAAATGGTATAATGAAGTCATGGCCCCATGAGAACTTTCAGTAGCCTGCAGCCAAAAATATATACCATAATGGGGTTTGATAATGATTTTCCAGTTCACTGACTTGAGTAAAGAAAGTCTTGACATTATTCTTTAGGCTAATGGACTTCAATATAAAACGGCAGCCTGGTTTCTCACTTCTTTCAGCACTTTACTGATTTATGCCATGCTGAAACTGTGAAACAGCATGCTAATTAACCTGGGTCTTAAATTAACTAAAATCAATTGCTAGTACTGTCTAGTTTGTTTACTAATACTATAATAATTGAAGAAGTTGTTCTTGTTTTCTAAATAACTTGGGACTTTTACTGCTCAACACAGGTTTTGAAATGACATCATCATCACCATTAATAATAATAATAATAATAATAATAATTTTACTGTCATATTCTACTCAAAAATTCACCAAGCCCTATCACAAACATAGCATATATGTGCCAAGAGATAAAATCTCTTAGAGCTGACTTAGATGCAGTCATTATACCAGGAGATGACAATGGGGTGTCCAGCCACTCCATGAGTAGGATTACATTACACTGGATGTGTTTCGGTTGGTGAGTACCACTGATGTCGACAAGCTGTGATCCCTGTCCTTCTTGGCTGGTTGTCCAGGGAGGAGATTCAATTAGATTTCAATTACAATATATTCTGTTCAGCAGTCCACCTACCTGGGAAGCATCATCTCTTCAGATGCCAAGATTGACAAAGAGATTGATCACAGATTAGCAAAGGCATATAGTGCATTTGAAAGACTTCACAAAAGAGTCTGGAGTAATAAACACCTGAGGCAAAGCACAAAAATCAGTGTGCATAGAGCCATTGTACTGTCTATTCTCCTTTATGGATCTGAAACATGGGTCACCTATCGCCACCACCTACGACTCCTTGAACGCTTTCATCAGTACTGTATACGCACAATCCTAAATATACACTGGACTGACTATGTGATGAATTTTGCTGTCCTTGAGCAAGCAGGGATCACCAGCATTGAGGCCATGATATTGAGTTGAGAACACAGCTGCATTGGGCAGGGCACATTGCTAGGATGGAGGACCATCGCCTCCCAAAAATAGTACTCTACGGTAAACTCGCCATGGGTCAACATAAGAGGGGTGCTCAAAAAAACAACAACAACAAAAAAAAAAACGATACAAGGACTCCCTGAAACAACACCTCAGGCTCGGCCAAATTGATCACCAACAATGGTCCGCCATGGCCTCACATCGGGAGGCATGGAGATGCACTATCCACAATGCTGCAGCCTTATTTGAGAACTCACGCTGAACAAGTCTTGAAGAGAAACGACAATGCAGAAAGAATCACAACCCAGAAGCATTACCCAAGGAGACCTTCTGCTGTGCTTTCTGCAACCGGACTTGTTTATCTCGGAATGGCCTTTTTAGTCATCAGCACACTTGCAGAAAGTGCAGGATGAGTCCTTCCTGAATCTTCGTTTGCAAAGAAAAGCCAGAGAGAATATTATTAACCTATCACTCAGGGAAGGAAGTTTTCCATCTTGTTTAAAATAAACAGTGTTGTGCCCACTTCTTTAAAAGCTCTCCCTGAATATCCTGGACTTTAACAGCTATACACAAGTATCAAATCCTTTTGGGGGGGGGGTGGAGCAAGGTGATTGAGAGGGCAGTTGTCTTCCAACTCAGGACAGTCTTATATGATACACACTTCCTAGATCCATTTCAAGTCAGCTTCAGAGCAGGATACAGAGTTGAGCCCATTATAGTTGCCTTAGTGAAAGATTTTTGCCTGAGCATTGATGGGGGAGTGTATCCCTGCTGATGCTTTTGGACCTCTCAGTGGCATTCCATACCATCAACCATGTTATCCTTCTTGAACACCTGAGGGGTTTGGGAATTGGAGGCACTGTGCTTCAGTGGTTTTGGTCCTATCTCTCAGGCAGGTTCTAAATGGTGCTGCTTGGGAAGAGACTCATCAGCTTGAGACACTGTCTGAGTTTAAATCAACAGACCAATCTGTAAAGACCAGTCTCTTTCAGCAGGTTTATGCAGATTGTTTTTAAATTATTGTTTTTATAGTATTTAGTGATGGAATTTTAAAATGTATTGATTTTATATATCCTTTTAACTGATGTTACATGTTGACTTATCTGCTGTTGTTCCCTGCCTCAATCCACAGTGGGAGGCAGGTGAGAAATATTATAATTTGACAGTGAAGGTACACTGGAAATTTTGTATATAGTTCTGCTTGGCCCATGAATTCCAGATCAGAATGATTAACTCAGGGTGGCATTGACTACATTTCTTCCTTCATTTGACAGCTTGATAGTGTGGCTGAGTCACCTGCAGAAGCTTTGGGTGGCTGTGTAGTGAGAACCTAGAAAATAAGTTGGCAGTAAAAGGATATTAGAGATCCAGGAAAGGGAGAAGGTATTAGACTGCAGAACTGGAGCACCTTTCTTATGGATAAAAACTAAAATATATGTGGGCTTTTCAGTTTATGGGAGGATGCATGAGAGCCAGTTGATTGAGGTGTTTTAAAATTATGTGGAGAAGGTGTCTAGACAGAAGTTGTATTTCATAATAGTAGAATTCAGTGTTATCCAGTGAAAACTCACAACTCATAGTGGAAAAATGTGTTCACTATGAACAAAGAAGTACTGCTTCACACAGTGCATAATTTGGTGCCACATGAAGCCATGGTGGTCACTAATTTAAGAACTCAGAGGATGGATCTGTCAATGGTATTAGTCAGAACATGGAGAAGTTGCTCTTTTGAACTTCAGTTCCCAGAAACATTCTGGGTAGGAGATTCTTGGAGCTGCAGTCCATAAAAGTAATATTTCTGAGCTCAGCTTTTAGTCATTGCAGATGTATGGAACCTGCTACTTCAGGGGCAGTAACAGTGGAAGCAACATTTAGGGAAGCCCAGAATCTTTGAGGTCTTCATGGAGGCTTCTGAGATACATCAGGTTGACCATTTGGTGAATAGGAGATAGTCCTACAGGGACTTTTGGTTTATTCCAGCATGATTTTTATTTTCTTATTTACCAAAGCATGCTAGCTATATTCAAATTATGTGGAACTGATTCACAGGACTGATACTCTGCAAGCTATATGTCATAAGGTGTGCAAGGCTAGCAAGGGATTGTCTACCTCTGCCTCAAGAAATTCTGGACCTTTTGAAAGCATTTCCTATTTCCCAAACTCATTTCAAGATTTTAACATAGCCCCTGTAGCTTTCAGTTGTTTGGCATCAGCCATACTCTAGTATTATTCACAGAAATAATAATGTGATGATGATAATAATAATAATAATAATAATAATAATAATTTTCTCTAATAATGGGGTTTTAATTGCAGTTGAGCAATGTAAGCCATTTGTTCATGGTATAAATGTTTTCTAAAGAATACTAACTTATTCACCCACTGAAGGATATGGTAATGATTTCAACTATTTGTAATAAAATCCTCCCCGCACATGAGAATTATAAATATCTCAAGCACTGGCTACTATGAGCTTGTCTAAACAGTAAAAATTCTCGTCATAAAATTCGAGGAGAATACCTTTTGTCTCAATGGTTCTCCACAACATTTCTCCGTATTTTGAAGGGGGGGTCCAAAAATGCCATATACTCCATGGGAAAAGACTTTGTGGCTTTTCCCGAAGATTTCTTAAAACTGCAATGGAAATGCACATTCCTGCTCATTGGGATAACAGATTCACTTTGCTGCACTTTCCTGATAAGAATGGAAGTGGAAAGCTGATTGATTGGACATGCGCGGGAGCAGAGCTTGTTGGCAAGGCAGTGCCTGGAACCACCATGTTGGATTTTCACTGTAGTAATCATGTGCAGAGGTGACGAAACAGCCTTTTTTTCCTTTTTATTTAAATGGAAGGTTGCATTTCCACACCTTGGGTTTGCTTTTTTTAAAAAATATACTGTTCAGCATTGGCAACTGGTGAGAATAAAAATGCGAGTAATTCACTCACACCTGCTATCATAATTTGCAGGTGTACCCATTTGAACATCAAACGTGGATAGCTTTGCATACCTGCAATCTTGAATAAAATTGTGGAGACAAATGACAGCTGCTGGGAATTGGTGTTACTGTGCACCAATCCACATTGTATTGCTTCATATAGACAAGCCTTATGTCACAGTCAACAGGTACAAGAGAGGAAGAGGGGGAAGAATCCAAAAGCAAGTTAGGCAATGCTCTCTGAAGCATATAGCTTTAAACTTGTTAACTAAATAAATTTGTATGGGATGTTAGCAATACCTCAAGTTCTTTGAACAATGCCCAGTTTTAATCTTAACTGCACACATAAGCCACATAGAAATTAATTAGATGTGGACAAATGCACAAAGGGACCTTTGTAAGTTTACAGGCAAGTCATACTTTCTCAGCTCAGAGAAGGCGAAGGTGAAGGCAAAGCCCCTCTGAACAAATCTCGCGAAGAAAACCCTGTGATAGATAGGTCCACCTTAGGATAGCCATAAGTTGGAAATGACTTGAAGACACACAACTAAAACAACTAATATTTCTTGATATAATACTTGTCAGGGGTATACTACAGGAAGGACAGATTCTGCCCTTGCAAATGAAATTTTCCTTCACTACCCCAATTTCTGTCATTGCAGAGAGTGAGACACTGAAAATAATTCACACCTAGAATTCTTATATTTGCTGTTGTTGTTTTTTTCATTCACTTAGTAACTTTGCCTGTCCCATTTCTTGGGATGCCTGAACTACATTTTTAAATATTCAGTTTCCCCTGTTTGTTCTTGCAAACAAGCTTGTAAAATGTGGTCTAGACAAGTTAATTGTTAAATGGATTTGTAATTGGTTGACCGGCCGAACCCAAAGGTTGCTCAGCAGTGGGTCCTCTTCCTCTTGGAAAGATGTGACCAGTGGGGTGCCACAGGGTTCTGTCCTGGGCCCAGGGCTATTCAACATCTTTATCAATGACTTGGATGAGGGAATTAGGGGCATACTTATCAAATTTGCAGATGATACCAAATTAGGAGGAGTAGCTAATACCCTAGAGGACAGGGTCAAAATTCAGAATGACCTGGATAGACTGGAGAGCTGGGCCAAAGCTAACAAAATGAAATTCAACATGGAGAAATGTAAAGTACTGCACTTAGGGCGGAAAAATGAAATGCATAGATATAGGATGGGACAGACCTGGCTGAACGAGACTACGTGCAAAAGGGATCTAGGAGTCCTAGTAGACCACAAGTTGAACATGAGTCAACAGTGTGATGCGGCAGATAAAAAGGCCAATGCGATTTTGGGCTATATCAATAGAAGTATAGTTTCTAGATCAAGGGAAGTAATAGTGCCATTCTATTCTGCCTTGGTTATGCCTCACCTAGAATACTGTGTCCAGTTCTGGGCAGCACAATTCAAAAAGGATATTGCCAAATTGGAGCGTGTCCAGAAGAGGGCAACTAAAATGGTGAAAGGTCTGGAAACCATGCCTTATGAGGAAAGACTTAGGGAGCTGGGTATGTTTAGCCTGGAAAAAAAAGTCAGTTAAGGGGCGATATGATAGCCCTGGTTAAGTATTTGAAGGAGTGTCACATTGAGGATGGAGCAAGTTTGTTTTCTGCTGCTCCAGAGACTAGAACACGGAACAAATGAATGCAAGCTCCAGGAACAGAGATTCCACCTCAACACTAGGAGGAACTTTTTGACAGTAAGAGCTGTTCGGCAGTGGAACACACTCCCTCGGAGCGTGGTGGTGTCTCCTTCCTTGGAGGTCTTTAAACAGAGGCTGGATGGCCATCTGTCAGGGATGCTTTGATCGTGATTTCCTGCATGACAGGAGGTTGGACTGGATGGCCCTTGTGGCCTCTTCCAACTCTATAATTCTATGATTCTATGATTCTAAGGGAAAGCATGAGAAGGAGGAACAAACCTGAAATCTCATCATCATTGAAAGAAGGGTTCCCTTTGATCGCTTAAAAGGGGGTATGTGTGGGGGGGGGCGGGAAAGAAACTGGAATCTTGGAGGTTTGGTATGGCTGAAAGAGTTTCCTCTGCTTGCTGGGGTGACAGTGGTGGTGTCCAGCTAGAGTCTCCTTTTTTCACTTGGCAAACCCAGCTGGAGGGGTCACAGCAAGAAATATGGTACTTCTCCTCCCAATGTGCCTCTGCAACTGCAGGAGAAGAAACAGCAAGGAGTGTACTGCCCCTGTTCCTCCCAGTGTGCTTTCTCCACCTGGAAGACTGCTGGAGAAGGCACAACACAAGAACAGAGATTCTACTAGTTGCTCTCTGTTCGTGTGCTCCTCTAAACACAAACTGTTATCTAATTGCACACCAGCTCACATCAGCCAAATCCCTTTCGGCCCTTCTGGAGAGTATCTGCACATTTCTTTAGCCTAAACAATTAAGCGCTGATGTTTTATGCTTCAAATCTCTTTAAAACTGGTGTTCAGTTGAGTAAAACTGCTAACTTTGTGGCTACTTCAGCTCCATCATAACACATCCCTCTGGTCTTCAGTGAGTCCCACCTATGGAACAGCCTCCAACCTTTACATCAGTCTCAATTTACATTGTAAGTCCAGCATCACAACCCCAAAGTAAATTGATACCTAGATGTTTTTCAAGATGCTCAACTGATGTTTTAAGATACTGCAATGCTAGAAATTTGAGGACTGAAGGAATAATTGATCTGAAGGGCACAATGTTTATTTATGTTCCCCCTGTTGTGATGCAAAAATGTGGGAATGACTTGTGCACACTCAACAGCTGCATTTCCAACAATTAACACTGGGGTGGTTTGTTTAGATAACAAAAAAAAAAAAATCCTCAAAGAATGCAGGCAGAATACTTTTGTCCAGATGAGTCCCTGCCAGGATTTACCATATTGGGAAGGAGGGGGACTGAAAACTCCAAGTAGTTCACGATAACAGCTTTCACTGTTTCTTGCGATCTTTTTTTTTTAAGTACACAAAAATGCACATAACTGCCATCTGAACAACCAATTCGATTTGGGGGATATCCAGGAAGTCAAAACATGATTGGTGGGATGTGCATGGTGGCAGACTTGCCAGTGATGACGTAGCTGGAGCCACCATTGTTGTTTTCGGGGACACAATCGAGTGCACAATTGAGTTCTATTTTCAAGCGTCAGAGCAAAAAAAAATGTTTGTAAGCAGAAGATTGCTCTTCCACATTTGTTGTTTAACAGCAAAAAAGGGGGTGGGGGAATGGAGGGAGCTTTTCGGGAAATAGTAAGGCAGGTAATTCACTCATGGCCACAATCTTTTCTTGTGGGCATGCTCCGTGTGAACTTTAAACTTGGATAGCTTTCCATACCAGCGATCTTGTGAATGATTTGTGAGGACAAATAAACACTGCTGCGATAGTAAGGTAATGCGCTATTTTCTGGAATTAATTCTCCCATCTAGCTGAGCCCTGGGTTTTGAGTGGTTAATAAAGACATATTAGTGCCACAAAAGACCTGTTCCTGTTCGAAAGGGAGACACTAGAAATTGTTTGCGGATATAGATCACACTTTCGGCTTTTCCTTCTGGCATAGTTGCCACGATGAGTACCTACACTTAAAATTTTACCACTACAACATTGATTTCTGGTGATTATGTAGCAAGGAACTAGAAAAATAATCAAAATCTTTTGATTATTTTTCAACTGGTATAGAATATAGAGAAAGAACTCTTAAACATTTTCTAAATCTATATTTACATATTTGGTTTAACATTTATCCTGAAAGTAGCATTCACTTTTTGTAGCACCATCACTTTTTACTGTTAAGTATAAAGGAATTCTACCAAGTAATTCTTTTACTGGGTGCTAATTTCAGGAAATACATCATTCATAACTTTCATCCCCCCCCCACTTACCATTTAGAATCAACCTCATACAAACAAACAAAAAGACTACTGTACTCTATAAAATATATCAGTTAATTCAAACTGAAAAATGCACTCCAGTTGCCATTTAAAAAAAGAAAAACAGAAGGCAAATGACCAAAAATGTTTACAAGGTTGGTAATGATATTCCCAGGCCGTGGAGTAAGGTGTGAGTGTCCAGCTACCCCCATGCCAGGTTAATTTCATTTCTGAACATGGACAGAAGGATGACCATGAAACTTTTAGACAGGTGTTAGTCTCCATCCTTGGGGACCAAGTATGCAAAAGAAGCGAAGGAGATGAAAAGGGCATTGAAGCATGTACAAAATAGAAAGTCACAGCCACCAGCTGACCTGCGTGGAGTAGACAGGCCTAGAAAAATGAATCCTGCTAGTTCTGTGCCAGAGAACCAGGAACAAAGTATTACTCAAAGCCAATTTGTACCGTGTCTTGCTTTACTTCTAGAGTAATTAGTACCTGCTCTGTTCCTAGGACATGCTGCTCAATAACAGCCTAAACTCTCATTAGACAAAAGCTATTGTACTACAACAGGTTGACCTTACGTTTCTTTATTTCAGGGTCTGTGCTAACGCACAAAATGTCCTCAATATTCCCAAGAACTGCTCCTTATGAAAACTCTCTCTCTATTTCTGGCTTTTCTTTGCAAACAAAGATTCAGGAAGGACTCACCCTGCACTTTCTGCAAATGCGCTGATGACTGAAAAGGCCAATCCAAGATAAACAAGTCCAGTTGCAGAAAGCACAGCAGAGGGTCTCCTTGGGTGATGTTTCCGGGTTGTGATTCTTTCTGCGTTGACGTTTCTCTTCAAGATTTGTTCGGTGTGAATTCTCAAATAAAGCTGCAGCATTGTGGATAGTGTGTCTTCATGCCTCCCAATGTGAAGCCAGGGCAGACCATTGTTGGTGATCAATTTGGCCGAGCCTGAGATGTTGTTTCAGGGAATCCTTGTATCGGTTTTTTGGAGCACCTCTCTTATGCTGACCCATGGCGAGTTTACCGTAGAGTACTATTTTTGGGAGGCAATGGTCCTCCATCCTAGAAACATGCCCTGCTCAGCGCAGCTGTGTTCTCAATAACATGGGCTCAATGCTGGTGATCCCAGCTTGCTGAAGGACAGCAACATTCGTCACATAGTCCGTCCAGTGTATATTTAAGATTGTACGTATACAGCACTGATGAAAACATTTGAGAAGTCATAAGTGTTGGCGATAGGTGACCTATGTTTCAGACCCATAAAGGAGAATATTTTTTAATGAAAACTACTGTCATGAATACAACACATCTACTGTGGACTGGTTTGAAGCTACATTTCCTTTATTCTAGACTTGGTACTGAAATGGAGAATTAAAATATGGTTGCTTTTTTCTACTGACCGTGCTTCTATTAACTGCTCAGCTTGGATGGCCATAGTAAGACAATGGCAGGAAGTACTGAGGGACTGCTTATGGCCAGTAAGATTAACTAAAGGGAATGTAGCACCAGTATGGCATTACCTTTCTGTGGTGCTTGGATTACATGCTCCTCTGAGGCAAGAGGCTATGCTGATGGCAGCAGTGCTGCTGGTAGGGTCTCCCACATCAGACAGGCTTTTGCCTATAGCCAGGCTAAATGTGCCAAACAGCTACTGGACAGCAGCAGTAGCAGGGGTTGACATTGGCAAAGAATTTCTCAGAGACAACAGCAGTGGCACCATAGCTAACACTTGTTAGTACTACACAGAAGGAGGTACATTTGAATGTCTCTTACCATGAAAACCCTATGATGAGACAATCCAAAATGAAACAAAAGATACAGCCAAAAGATGAGGTTCCGAGGTCAGAAGATCAAGAAGACAGTGAATCAGTTCACTGAAGGACTATACAAAGGATGACAGATTCATTCAAAGAAAAACCATTTGAAGATGAACCCACAATTTTAGAAAGTTAAGTGGAAGATGAACTCAGAGCAATTCTGCCCCATCTGTCTCTTTTCTTCCACCCACCTTCTGCTGCCCAATCTGACTTCCCACTCACCTGTCCAATCTATTTCCCCTCCCACCCCATCTGTCTCTTTTCTTCCCTCTATCCTTCTGATGCCCAATCTATTCCACCCCTCACCTGCCCAATCTATTCCCCCTTCCACCCCATCTGTCTCTTTTCTTACTCCCACCCTTTTACTGCCTGATCTGACTTTTCCTCTCCTCAACTGCCTGGTCTATCTCCCCTTCCACCTCCCATCTGTTTCTTTTCTTCCCTTCACCCTCCCGCTGGTATTGTGCAGTGAAGCAAATGGGAACATACCAGTATTGAAGCAGAGGTGTGATAAGGATTGCTTCAATACCAGTATGTTTCCATTTGCTTCACTAATGTGATTGCTGCACATTAGAAGTCTGGTTTGATAATTTTTCTAGTCCAGTACTCAGACCACTACACCATACTCACTTCATAGATAGAACATTATTGTCACTGAATGATACAGAATTTGGAGATTCAATGGATCATCTTAATCCCAGCTAGCCTGATAAATGGTCAGTGATGATGGGAGTTGTAGTCCAAGGTACCTGAGGAGCCTCAGGTTAGAGTAGGCTGATTTAGTGTGACCCCTTCCTGTCAAAAGGAACATCCTATAAAGAGTCCCTAACAAATGCTTTCAAAGTCCCACCAACACCAAAGAAGCAGACTGCACAAGCTTACCAAAGCAGCTGTTTTAGCATCAAACAACTACCTATTGGTTTTGGGGGAAATATGTGTCTCAAGCAATCAGCCAGAAATTAGAACCAATGTTTAGATTTGGCACTTAGAAAAATTGGCTCTACGAGGAGTTTGGTTGATCCTTGTATGTACACCAGAGGTACCTATGAAAAGCATGAGATATTGCTGACATATGTTGATGACCTTTGTCTGATGGTAAAGACAAAGATTCAAATAAAAAAAATGCAGAGCAAATTGGCAAATAATTCAAATTGAAGGATTTAGGTGATATCAGAAACTACTTGGTGAAGAAATTAGAAGGAATGAAGATGGCAGTTATCTGTTGATAACTTGCATAGTTGCTGAAAGATTGCAACATGGAAAAGTGCAAAAGAGTACAAACTCCCATGATTCTGGGATTTCAGAATGATATTGGTGATACAATGTTTCAGGAGAGAGAATTGTATAAATCTGTAATAGGTAGCCTTTTGTGTCCCTTGCAGTGGATGCACCCAGATATTGCCAATGCAACAAGCATATTAAGCAGACTTGTTTCAAAACCCACTGTAAATGCATGGCAAGGGGTGAAATGTGTACTCAGATATTTGAAAAGCCATGTGTTTAGAGTTAAATTGCCAAGGGTCGCAAGAGATCCAAGGATCTGTGGATAGTGAGTGGGCAGATGACACATGTGACAGGAAATCCACAACTGGGTTAGTAATCACTTTTGGAGATTCTGTGGTGGGACACAAAGCCAGGAAACAAAATGCAATTTCAGTGTTAACAGCAGAAGCCGAATCCGCGGCACTCAGAAATGTGTAATGAGATGGTCTGGTACAAACAGGTACTAATAGACTTGGGAATACCAGTCGTCAAAGCCACTATAGTATTTGAAGACTCACAAACATGCATGAAGACTCACAAACATGGCCAAGGCTGAGAGAGTGCATGCCAGAAGTAAGCATGTAGACACCAACTACTGCAATGTGAGATAAGTAATCAGCAAAGTCTTGATTCAATTGATTTATTGTGAATCAGAACACAATTTGGCTGATGTCATGACAAAACCATTAGGTACAACAAAGTATCAAGGAATGGCTGAGAAACTGGAAATAGTTATACATGAAATGTAAATTGTATGAATTGTGCAAATATTCAGTCCAGTGGAACTGGAGGAGTGTGTTAGTGCACATGCAAAGCCTGGACAGAATTTCTCTGGACAGAATATGACACAGCAGAGATGATGCAAGTGGCTGATGCAACAGGACTATTAGGGAAACCTGTGGAAGATGATCGTGCCATAGACAATGTGTACATTGCACATTGTTTGGGATCACTGTTGGAGTTGTAGCAGGAAATGCTGTTGGATTGCTTTGCAGTTGTTGGTCTGTATATATTTGTAAATACTCTGTAGTAAAGTTCTGTAAATAGTACTTGGAGACTCAGTTACTATTCAGCACCTTGTGCCCTGCAACGAGGGTACAGCACTGCAGAACCCAGCTAGGAGAGACCACAGGTAGTGCACACTCTGATAGTGTGTGTTGGGGTGTGTGTGACTACCATTGCTTCTTGGGCCATCTTTGCAAGATGAAAAGGAACAATTGTTCCCCTCTTCCGTCACCTTTATTGTGTGTGTGGGGGGGGGACCCTCATCCTTGCTTGGCAATATTTTCAGAAAAATAAGTCTTATTCTGGCCTTTGTGGGGTATATTATTTAAATACATGAGGAAAGTAGCTCTCTCTATATATATATAGCTGCAGCTTCAGTCTCTGCGTACAGGACAACAGGGGTGTTTGGTGTCGGTGTTTAGCAGGGGAGGCACAAAGTTCTGTTCTGAGGAAGAAGGACTTCTGCTGAGCTGCTGAGCTGCCTGGGGGTGGAGTTAGCAGCCACTAGCTCTATATAAGTGCTGCTGCAATCTTTCCAGGTTAATCTTAGAAAATCAGTGGCAAGTGCACAGTTCTAACATAACAGGGGCATAGGAGCTCTTCTGAGAAACAAGGCCAACAGGCATTGGCTGGAGTGGGGGATACTAGAGGAGTTTGGACAGGGAAACCTAAAGCTCTCTTTTAGTGACTACTTAAGAAGACTGAATATGGTCAGTGAGGGAGCTGCTGCAGTCACCTGCAACACCTGTGAGATGTTTGTCTTCTTGCCAGAGGAGGTGGGGAGCTATATCTGCAGCAAGTGCAAGTTGGTGGCCCTGCTGGAAGAGAAGGTCAAGCATCTTGAGGAGAGGGTATCTACTCTTCTGAATTTTAGGGGGTGAAGTTTTCTTGGAAAGAGTGGAGAAGACCATCCTGGAAGTGGAACACAACAGTGAGGTGTCTACGGAGGAGGAGAGGAGGTGGCTTAGGCAGGCTGGGTCGCGGTGGTGGCCTGGGCCACAAACCTCCCTTCTTTCCTTCCTCCTCCTCCAGGGCATTTGTTATTATCCATGAATTTCATTATCCATGGGGCCCCCGGAACTAATCCACCATGGATACAGGGGTGCTACTGTATGTTTGTTAACTTTGTTAAGCAAAATTCCAAACAAATAAGATGCTCACTGCCATCTTTATGGCCATTAGCTTGTCTGCTGATGATTATACTGCATTATTAATAATTATTAATTTAATTTAGTTGATATTAGTGTAATAAAATAGTATAATTATAAAGTAGCAATAATATAATAATATTTTATTATTATATTATATAATATATAATATTAATCTATATAATAATATAGTTATTATTGTTGTTACTGTTATTGTTGCCTCTACGCTGTGCCTCTTCATTCCCCACCACCACCACAAGAATTCGTAGCTCTGATACATGTTGGTAAGATTTGTCCCTAAGCCTAACAATAAACTTTTCCAGCCCTTAAGGAAAACATGTAGTCAATCTGTACATGGCTACAGAATACACTTGCTATGTGAACGAATTTATATGTTGAGCAGGGCCAGCTGTGCTAGGAGCTACAGTGAGTCAGTCACCTCAGGCAAAAGATTTGGGGTTATTTAATTTGTTATTATTGATTATGTGCCAAAATAATCTGTCTCATGTGCCAAAATAACACAGCCAGCTTTGAGTACTAGGCACTTTGACCTGACCAAGTGAAGGATACCATTTATTGCTCTGCCTCAAGCAGAGGAATGTCTTAGGCTGGCCTTGTTCTTTAAATTTCCAAAGACTTGTCAACCATCAAGCACAGAAATCTGGAGGGGATACAAATAACTCACACAGTAAAAGAGGTATCACTAAATGGTTTTCAGTTTCCAGTTTGCATTTTTTTAAATATGTCCTTTACCTATTTTCCTCTGCACTTCTCCCTTCCAGCCCTTTCAGAAAATTAGCTGGGAAGGAAATGAGAAGATCAATAATGGATGGCATCCAGTGTTTGGTTCCTCCTCTGTATGGGTGATGTTTCTACCCTCCAGCTTATCTGAAGTCAGATGATCCTTCAGAGTTCAAAACAGTAAAACTCTCACTTGTTATTACTCATATATCACATTGTCTGGTTCTGAATTCTGACCTGCCTGGGCAATGAAATACACAGTGGGTCCACACACAATACCCAGGCTGGTGTATCTGAAAGCAGCAAGAGGTAAGAAGAGGCAACTTTCAAGCACAGTGATTAAGTCAAGAGATAAAGGCTAAGTCAGCAACCACCAACAAAGATGGACAAAATTAATTTATCAGATACTCAGTCATCTCGACTGGATTCACCAGTCCCATGCTATCAGGATTTTTTTCACCCTGGAAGATGCAATGTCATTCTTTGCATTTAATCCAAGGATTTCAGGGTACCATGCAATAAAATCCATTTAAGACAAGAAATAAAAATAACAATTGTATTAAAAGACTAAAAATATATTAAACCATTTACCATTTACCATTTATAACCAGACAATTTACAACCAATTGAAACAATTTAAAATAATGCTGACCGTAGCAAAGGTGCAAATTGGATAAACTCAATTAGGCAACAGAGGCTTTAATAAAAAATCATGGTTTGACTTAGTACAAGAATATTACCAGCATTGGTGCCAACTGGACCTCTGAAGGGAGGGTATTCCATACCCGGGGTGCCACAACAAATAAGACCCTCCTTCATGTCCTCCCACAACATATTGCCCCCACCAGTTGGGTACACAGGAAGTTCCCTCCAACAGATCTCAATTCTCAGGCAGGCATCTATAGGGAAAGATACTCCCTCGTATCAAGGACCAAGCCATTTAGTGTACACACATATGTGGTAACTGTAGACTTTCAACCTCAGGGTAGTTCCTGTTTTAGTAGCATGTATCATATTAGTTCTTTGAGAAAGCTGTAAATTTGGAATAGAAACACACCCACACTCTGCCACAAAGTGGACTTCCACCTAGAGATATGAAGTTCCTGGATATGGCTGATACTGAACTAGATAATGTTTTTGGAGAGACTATCTCATTGTCTTGGCCTTCAATACACTGTGCAAGCAAGCTGGCTGCTCTTTGAAAAAGGCCATCTCTTCAGTAACACAGAGTCTTTAGGGTCACTGTGGTATGACTATGGACTTATCTACACCAGTCACAAACACTGAATTCCCTCCGCATCTGGCCTGATAATGCCACACAACGTGCGCCCCTTTCCCCGAATCTGGTGTGATAGTGACACATGTTGTAGGGCCCTATTTGCATCAGACTTGGGGAATACCCCTTAATCTGGATTTTTGAAAACTTGCAGTTTTCTCCAGAGTTTGCTGGAAACTTTGGAGAAAACTGCCATGTGAACAAGCCATCTGCACTGGGTTTGGGGGTTGGGGTGGGGAGGAGAGGTGCTGCCATTTCCCCCCTCCTTGGCACCACTTCTCATTCAAAATGTGGACCTGCAGTTGTAGTTGCTCTTTCTGAGGTCAGAACCCCCAGCAAGCCTGCCAACACGAGGGTAGCCACCCATTCTGGCTTCTGAATGAGGTTTTGCATTTCCAGCGCACAATCGCCCCTGCAAGCTCCAGAAAAAGCAAAGCCCTAGTGGTAGTGTCATGGACCAGGAGTCAGCTTCTCCAGGTGAACAGCAGCCTCAAAGAAGGACAAGCAAACACAAGCAAACCAGGAGCTCAACAGGTCATGAAGGAGGAGGGAATGAATGATAGCCAACTTGCTCCAGCCTTTTTAAGGAGAACAGAAGGTGGTAGCCTGACACCAGAAACAATGTTTCTGACCCCCAGCTTTGTTGTCTACCTGTACTCCTCGACCCCTGGACTGTCTGACCTTGCTGGTGACTAATTCTGGCAAATACCACTGGTGCTTTGCTTTTCCCAGAACTCAAGAGTCAAGCCTGAGTAACAGCTTTGAATGGAAGCCCAAGTAAAAATCCAAATGCAGATTTGGACTTTGGCAGGGTGTGGTGCTTAAATCTGGGCTAGAGTTGCCCAAATTTCATGTGCCGCAGCTCCAGGCCAAAGTAGTATGAATCTCATCCAAATCCCTCCCCCAGTGTAGTCAATCCCATAGGCAAGGTTCGTGAGGGTGCAGAAAACCTTGAAGGAAATCTTGCCAAATCAAAGGGAAAGCACTTGCACACATGCTTTGTACTTTCCCCTTAAATATAGTTCTAGAGGATTTCCCCCACACACATTATAGTTCCCCCTCCCCCCCACACACACAGAGCCCCAGAGCCCTAAGAGCTTCTCTGTTTTCAAGTTAACAACCCTAACTAGTTATATTATGCCTTAGGGTGTCTATAAAACCAAATTTACTTTTCCAGAGTCTAATAACAGAAAGCCTATCTTTATGGCAATGGATAGCATTCATAGATAAGGTGACAAATGGTGATGGGGACATACAGTAATTCAGTATAAGGGTGCTTGCATGTGTAAGATTCTGGGCTTCCCTCTACCATATCTTGACTTTGAACAGGTCTGAGGAGTGGAAAACCCCCAAACCTGCCTAAGACTCTAGATTGCTAGTGTCAGTTACAATAATAGACAATAGTCCTATGCCCATCCCAGAAAACATTGTTTTTCCCGAGTGGAAAGCCGTGGCAGCTGATGTTCACTGTGCTGGTGGGACAGAGGGTAGGGAACACAGCAGCAGAGCCAAAGGGTCACCAGAGCTGAAGACAACCACATGTAGTTTGCCATCAGCCTCATTCCTGCTGTTTGGGAAGACTGTTGGGGGTCAGATGAGTAATGCCCTACTTGCTCAAACAATAGACCTACCTTTAGGAGGAAGAATGTGAGTACCATGGAACTTTGCAAAACAAGATTTAAGACCAGCCTGTTGGGGTAAACTGTGAAGAAGCTGGCATGGGGGAGGGAAGGGAGGAAGGAAGGAGAAAAGGATGAGGGAACAAAAATAGTGGTATTTTTGTTTTCTGTTTTTGAAGCAGAAACCCTTACTTTGTGGATGACACTATTCACACCACCCTAGTATATTATACTAAACATTGTGGAATGTAACAATCCTGATTTATTTGTGGTGTCTTCTTGAATGTTAGTAGTGTGGAGAATTTTTTTAACCAGATGTTTTACAGTTCAAGGACTCAAGTTCTTTTTTTTCTTTTCTCCATGTGTTATTTAACAGTGAAGACTTCATGTACAGGGTGTCACCAAAAATGTATAACCCCTTAACAGCTTATAATTCTGGAAATTTTCTGCAATTTTTCTCAAAAAAAAAATATACACTCTTGTAGGGAAAAATTCGAGGTCCAAGGGTGTTAGCACTTTGGGGGAACTTCTTAAAAGTTAAAACTGTCAGGAATTAACTTTCTTGTAGCAGAATACAGCAGAGATGGCGTGGGATTTAGAAGTACAGTGCTTTGACCCCAACCATGAGAACAAAGAAACAGGCAACTTCTTATTTAAAGAAACGACTTAGGCTTTACTAATGGCTTTAAAATCTATATATGCATTGGAGCCTGCATCCTAACTAACTAATGAATAGATTTTGGATAGGGTAAAGGAGAAATCTTCACTCACCATTCCAGCGAGACAGGACGCGTTTCTACGGGAGCCACCCTGGTACGGGAGGCACCAGGGAGCCCTGGTGGCGCAGTGGTTAAATGCCAGTACTGCAAGCCACCACGTTGCAAGTTCAATTCCAGCGGGCTCCAAGTTTCACTCAGCCTTCCATCCTTTCGTAGGTCGGTAAATTGAGTACCCAGCTTGTGGGGGGAAATTAGCTAACACACATTGGAAACTGTTTAATACAGTGTAGATGTGTAAATAGCTATTGCTTAAAACAATTTGTAAGCCACTCTGATAGCCTTGTGGCTGAAGAGCGGGATATAAATAACTAAATAAAATAAAAAAATAAAAATTACAGAGCAAAAAGAAAAAGGCAGCATGCAGCTTGAAGGCAAGAAACAAACCCTGAATTCCCTCCGCATCTGGCCCAATAATGCCACACAATGTAAAAGATCTAAGACCATGAGGTTAGTAAACCTAGGTCATGTGATACTTGGTTGTGTACTGTTTACAACCATGCCCAGTAGAGATAGGATGAGAGAAAGGCATGCAGGATTCTCTGTACTATATCTTACCCATTTGCTCTATTAGCAAATAAGTGAGGGGAGGAGAAAAAATGCTATATTTTCCAACAACCCTTAACAGGATTAAAGATTACAATAATAGAGAAGTGTCATGAAATTACAAGAGAAACTTTAAGTGAAGTTTGCAACTCTGTGCTTTGACAATGAGAACAGTGCATTGCTGTGCAGGAACAACCACTTAAACACCTTACAGAAAATTGCAATTTAAGATGGAATTTATATCTCTGATTGAATCATTATTATAACATTTATTCTTCACTATAAATGTATTTACTTAGCCTTCAAATAATCACTATAGCTACTATTAGCTGTTAAAGGGCATACATTGGGACAACCTGTATATGTCTCATGTGTTGTTTTACTTTATCAATTTAGTTAAATTGCTGATTAAATGATGATTCAAAAAGGGTTGGTGTGGATGGGTCAATTTACATGAACATTGAAGCCACCAAGCCCAATTTGGATGGGCATCTGAGAACCACCTTCAATCAGATTACATGGAGCTAGATGATTTAATTAACTCTTGCACAAGGTTAAGGTGGCATCATAGGCTTTTGTGAAGCTCTATCTCATTCATGGCCTTCTCAATGTAACTGCTCAGCCAGTCTTCCTAGGACAATGAAAAGGCTTAGACAAGGTCAGTGCTTTCTTCACACTACACACAGAAAGAGAAAATGTTCCAACAAACATTTCCTGAACTGTCTGGTGGGATGTAAGCAGGTCTGATGATCAGCACGGATATGGTAAATAACAAAGCCTGGGGAGATACTGTTAACTGGGGAGATGTTGCTGGGTTATCAAATTATGAAGCTTAAATTCCAGAGCCTTCTAAGTGTCTCCTAACTGGAGGGAAGGTCATAAGCCTGACAGCTGTAAGTGTGAAGGAAAAGCAGGATGCCAGGGTGATGGGGACTATTTGACAGAAGCAAAGAAAGGCTGCCAGAGACTGCCTGTGGTATCCGTCTGATGAATGCCATTATGTGGCACAAGATTCTTTGTTTAGAGGCCACCGGGGACTGATTAGAGAAACAACATTTACATACACTGGATTTTACAGCCTCGTGACCTTTCACAAATGTGACTGTTTTATACCACTCTGCCTGGGTGGCTTGCTACCCATCACTTACTGTTGAAACAGCAGGCAGATAGATAAATAGACAGACATTTCTAGACGCATTTTAAAATAAGCATTTATAGTTTTCTAGTAGAATATCATCACATTGTCAAGGATTTTTGTTTGATAAAAAATATGCGGAGTCTTTTAAATATCTATATGGTGGTCTTGGTGGATTCAAGGCTTTTAACCTTAAAAAAATCAAATGCCACCCATTCTTGTCATGACAGCTTGTTGAGTTTGTTAACTTCCGTGAGATTTCTCACCTTGGCACAAGACAAGTTTTTCTTTTGGTCAAAGTTTCTGTAGTTTGTGCAAAATGTCTGTGGTATCTTTTTCCTTTGTGAAAGAATCATGCGCGCAAACAGCAAGCACCAAACAACTGACTGGTGGAGTAAAACAATACACACAATCCATTTGATGCTTCTGATTTTTTAAAGTCCATGAAATAAGGTGGAATCTATCATAGTTTAGCTGCACAGTTTGGCCCAGTGTATGGGATTTACACAATGTATGCCATTTGTACAAAATGTTTCTTGCAGCTGTGAAAACTGGGAACCCTGGTGGTACTGATTAAATGCCAGTACTGAAGCCACCATGTTACAAGTTCGATCCCAAGGGCTCTAAGGTTCACTCAACCTTCCATCCTTTTGTAGCTCGGTAAAATGAATACCCGGCTTGTGGGGGCAATTATCTAGCACACATTGGAAATCTCTTAATGCCATGTAGATGTGTAAAGAGCTATTGCTTAACAATTTGTAAGCCGCTCTGAGAGCCTTTGTGGCTAAAGAGCGGATTATAAATACCTAAATAAAAATATATAAAAACTCTTTATGCACCTGACTGAAAATGTCTCACAAGCGAGAAGAAAATCATTGGGGTTTCTAATTCATGCATGAGAGAATGAAACAAGTGCCCATTTACAGCCCTAATTGCAACATATCCATAATCCCCCTATAGTCCCCTCTAGGTCAGTGGATCAGACTTTTGCTGGAACTCCCCAAAATAACCATCTGCCACCACCTACTGATTTGGAGAGAGCTAAAGGATTCTCTTTTATCATATCCCAGGTTGGATGTACTTCAAAGCCAGCAAGGGGGTGTTTAAAACATGCCACATTATTTGTTTGTAACAAGTCAATATTCCAAAAAAGTAAATCATCTGATAACAATAAATAAAGTGTGTGTGATTGTGTGTGTGTGAGTGAGAGAGAGAGAGAGTGTGTGTGTGTGTGTGTGTGAGAGAGAGAGAGAGAGAGAATTCCTTTTCTAATCCACCCTCAGGATGCTATTAAATGACTTTCCAAATTGCCTCTAGCTTAATACAGTACATCATTCCATGATGGCCTCTCCTGTCCACCATTCCTTCTTCCACTAGTTCAGTAGGTGAACAATTTTACCGCAAATCATGGATAGGCAAAGTAAAGCCCTGGGGCCACATGCAGACTGTTGGGGTGTGTGAGTATAAAAATTAAAAATGTATTAAAGATTCCAGGGAGCAAGCCCTTCGGAATATCTTCTTAAGAAAAGTGTCTTTAAAAGTTGATTTTCAGACTACACTGTTATAGTGTTACTATTCCACTTTAATTGCTCTGGCTTCCTGCTGTAGAATTCTGGGGTTTGTAGTTTAGTGAGGCATAAGAGCTCTTTGGCTGAGAGTTGTAAATGCCCCTCCCTAAACTGCAAATCCCAGGATTCAACAGGAGGCAGCCAGAGCAAATGAAGTGGAATAGTAACACTATAACAGTGTTGTCTGAAAATCTAGAAAGTAAGCAGAGTTAACGTAGGGAAGACTGACCAAGCTCAAAATACAATTGAGCTTGGTCAGTCTTCCCTAAGTTAACTCTGCTTACTTTTAAAGTCAAGCAGACAAATCAAGGTCAATAAAGACATTTGCTTAAAAATGCATACTGAAGGTATAGCAATCTTAATCTACATATTCAAAACAAATCTAGATCCTTAACTAACTAAAAGAATTACAGTTCAGGGTAGTAAACTCACCCAATCTGGGAGGTTCAGGTTAGGATAATCAAATCAGAAGTTTCTAAGTATTACAGCAGTAACATCCATATTTCCTCAGAAAAAGAGGTGTTTGTAGGTAAGCGAGAGCTCATCTCTCTTTTTTGTGAATGGAGGTTAGATGCATGGTAGAAAGGGGAGAAAAAGGGAAGTGAGGCCTCAAAGAGAAGCTGCAAAACCCCAAGAAAGGACAAAGCATGATAAAACATTTAAATTAGGAGACCATGTGATGAATGACTCAATGGTAACCCCATAACTCCAAAGGGCTAAGATAGCCTGATATGAGAAGGTGGGTAGGAACTTAAGCATGCAAGAAATTTCCTAAACTTACTAAGCAGGGGAACAAGAAGAATGTTACATTTCCCACACAGACCCCCCAACACACACACTTCTGTGTTGGAGGTATGAGTCTAAAAATAAAAAATGTATTTAAAATTCCAGGGATCTAGCCCTTTTAAAAAAGAAATAAAAATATCTTCTTTAAAAAATAAAAATCTTTACTTTCAAATTCATGCAGAGTGACACATTAAGAATGCAGACAGCTCAATTAACATTTAAAAGTGTGGTCTGATCACCCAATCAATTAGACTCATTAAAAACAAAGAAGTCAGTTTAAAAATGCATATCAAAAGTTTACTGAAAGTATATCAATCTTAATCTACATATTAAAACAAACTTTAAAAAGGTTCCTAACTAACTAAGAGGATTTAAGGTAGAATGACACTCACCCAGCCTTTTAGCGGAGTGGCTACATGGTGACTTGAAAAACAAACAACACCATAGCAAGAACATCATAGCAAGGCTTCAGCATCATGGAGACTCTAATATAAAAGGACTTGAACAAAGGGTTATAATATTTAAATTAGGTCATGTGAATGAATGACCCATTGCTCCAGTTGGCTGAAATTGCCTAGTGAAATAAGAGAAGGAGAAGTTGGGAGAACAGAAGCATGCAAGGTAAATTCCTAGACTTAACTTAGCATGTCAATGGAGTACACAAGATTGTATTACATTAAACAATGATTTCCCCACATACTACAACACACACCTGTTTTTGTGGCCCTCAGCCCACAAATGACCACCCATTTTGCAGCAAAAAGAGCAGGACTGCCTCTCCAGGAATGGCATTTCACGTTGCAATCCCCTCCCATACACACACACATACTGTTTTACGTGTTTTAAAAAAAAAAACCCTTTTTATCAAAACCAGAAGTGAATTTCTTGACACTTCTAGTTCTGTGTAGCTTTTCTCCAGGGGAGGGGCATTTTTGGCAGTCTGGGAAGCCCCTGGAAAGTCCCTAGGCAGAAATTTGCCCCTTATACTTACATAGTTGTCCACCTCTCAGTTGTAAAAATGAGAGGAAACTGCTATATTTTGAAGGAAACACTATGGGACCACCTATACAGAGGAAAACAATGTGGATTGCTGCAGAGTAATGCCGGCTTATAGCAGCTTCTATTTTTCCTGATGGTCCATTTGCAAGATTGCAGGCATGCAAAGCCTGCTGCAATCAATGTCCCCATGGGTATGCCCGTGAATCAAAATGGCGGGCCTGAGTGAATTACTCGTGATTTTATTTTCCACAGGTTGCCTCTGCTGAACATTTTTTAAAAAAGCAAAATACAAGTTGCCGAAGTACGACCTTCCTTTTTAGCAAACACACAGACACAAAAAGGCTGTTTTCTCACTGTAGCGCATGGTCGCTACAGGGAAAATCCAAGATGGTGGTTCCAGGTGCTTGCCTTGCTGGCAAGCCCCGCCCTCCCATGCATGTCTGACCAATCATTTGCCAACTTCTGCTCATATTGGGAAAATGAATAAATTCAGTCACTTGCCTAATGAGCAAAAATGTGCCTTTTCAGCACAGTTTTTCAAAAAATACAGGGAAAGCCATGAAGGCTTCTCCTGTGGCGTATATGTCATTTTGGGGGGGGCCTCCTTCACAATACGTCGAGTTGCTTCAGGATCCCATTGGGACAACAGGTATTCTCTTTGCATTCTGTGAGGAGTATTTTTGCTGTTTAGACTACTCCTATATCTCCTTTGGATTTTCAAATATTTCTGAAATGAGTCTCAGTGTATCTTTAAGGTCGCTGCTCTCCCCTGCATTTTAATGTCACCTGAATATATAAATAAATAGTGTGCCTTATTTTTTTGCAAAATCTTGTTTATGCATATTACTTGAGCAGTAATTGAAAGTGCTTGATGACTCCTGGAAATGTGATGAAACAGCATTTAGTTAATTCTCTTTGATGTTAATTCTCAATCAATTAGAAAATGATGATTATGCAGTATCAAAATGCCATAAAATAAATTGATATGCCATTAAAACACATATATACACTAATTAAATTTAGGCAAGTTCTATTATTTCTTTTTGTTATTTATTTGTTCGGGATCTATTTTTTGTCAGTATTGCTTATTTCATCTTTCTCTCTCCAGCATGTAAGTCACAGCAGAAACAAGAAATCCCTAATTCTTGTGTGCATGAGTGAACTGACTTCAGTGGCTTTGAGGGGAAATGACTGAGGAATTAGAAAGCAATACTGAAATTAACATTAAAACTCAACAAGGAAGGTTCTAAACTATCAGCGCCTGTGGATATTGCATAAAATTAGAGCTTTCCCCTTCAGGCACAAATATAATTATGTACTATAGTCAAGTCATTTTCTCAAAACCAGTATTTATGTATCACAAAATTTCATGAGCCATCCACAAGTTGAAGAGATCAATAGGCCTAGAGGGTTCACAAGGCTAGCAGAAGTGTGTATGGTGCGGAGGGAGATCTTGGGAGATATTTTTTTTTGCATTTATCAATATGTATTAATATTTATTGATATTTATTACACTGTACCACATATTCCTCAATGGTTTTAGCTTAGTGGCAGACAGATTAGACATAACACAAGAACAATATTAGACTTATTAGAATACTATGAATTTCATAATGAGAAAAAGCTGAGTATGTTATTTTTAGACGCGGAGAAAGCCTTCAATAACTTGTTGTGATTTTATGTTGGAAACAATGAAGAAAATGGGGATAGGTGAAAAAATGTATTAAGAGAATTGAAAGAATTTACACTAATTAAACAGCACAGATAATTATCAATGGAGACAAAATGGAAAAAATAAATGTAACAAAGGGCACACAACAAGGATGCCCACTGTCACCACTGCTATTCAATTTAGTACTTGAAGTATTTAATAGTAACCTAAGAGGGAAATAGCTAGGTCATTTCTCACTGGAGGAGAAAGAGACCATGATTAATTTTAGCAAGCTCCTCCTATTTTTCTTGTCAAACAGAGGGTGGGTGGACATTTGTCGGGCGTGCTTTGATTGTATGTTCCTGCATGGCAGGAGGTTGGACTGTATGGCCCTTGTGGTATCTTCCAACTCGATGATTCTATGATTTAAATTCTCAAAAATGTCCAATAAAATCTAGGCATACACAGTGGTAGTTGGCCTAAATACCCTAGGCACCAGATCCTGCCTGATCTTGGAAGCTAAGCAGTATACTAAGTTTAGTACTTGGACGGGAGACCACCAACAAATACCAGGTGCTGTAGGCTATATTTCAGAGGAAGGAACTAACAAAACCACCTCTTGAGTATTCCTTCTCTTAAAAAGCCCTATTAACTTCATGGGGCTGCCATAAGTCAACAGGCGACTTGAAGACAAATAAACGCACACATATTCAGTGACTGCATAATTTCAGTTGGGATTTGGGGAAGGGAGGGAACTGACATGATGTGGAGAAGTGGGTATTGAATGGAGTAGTACATACACTCCAACTGTCCCAGTATGGCAGGGACAGTCCTTATTAATCCTTTCTTGTCTCACATTTGCAGCTGCTTTCAACATGTCAGTTTCTCTCTCCTCCTGCTTTCCCTCTTTGTCCTCAGCTTCCTTCACTTGCTGCAAACTGTGGTCGCAGTGGAAAAGTAATTTGTACTCATTTATCTCAGGATAGGGGAAGGAATGAGAAGGGGCAGAATCTTGCTCTTCCTAGTAGGCTCAGGCAAAAGCAAATTTCTGCAGCCTCTCCCAGCTTGTGTGTTCTTCCTCATGAATAACTTTTGCCCTTTCAAGCACATACTGATATTGCTTGGCCATGTGTTCCAACTGTGAAATGTTGGAGTGTATATTATTGTGGAAAGGGGCATATATGGCTGAAACCTCAACAGGATTTGATGCTATAACATTTGGTTGGCTTTGAGAAGGTGGTGGGCCTTAAAAAAAAAGCTTTGAAAAATAATCAGAAATGGAGTAAAAGCCACTTCCATTTGTTGTCTGTTTGCATTTTGAAGGATAGTGCTGGCCACAGAGTGTCAAAGAGTCCTAGCTTCCCAAAGTTAACCTACAAAAAGTGCAAGATAATCCCATGCTGTTATCTGTCAGTCTTTAGAACTTTATTTAACTTTTTTGAACACATAACTTTGTTTCTCCTAAAAGAGACATACTGTACCAGTCTTCCAACATTTAGCCTCCTGTTATCCCTGATAGTGGCCATTGTCTCTTCCTTTTTTAAAATTTTATTTTGTCCTTTTAAAACAGAAACTAAATTTGTCCCTCTCATTTCAAGCATCTTTCACAGACATGCAATCAAGCTGCCTTATGATTCTAAAACCCCTTTATTTTATGATGCTGTCTCACCATATTTTAAAAATTTTTTGCTTGCCACAGTTGCCAAGCAAAATTTGACCATGCCAGGATTTTACTGCTTTCTTCTAACATGAAACTGAGGGGTAGTCCAGACAGTGAAATAAATCCTCTTGGGATTCCATGTGTCCAAATGGGATCCTGCAGTGTTCTATCCTTTTCAGAGGGAGGGGCAGCAAAAGTCAGGGAAAGCCCATGGCAAAAGCCTCCAGGACATTCCCCGAGTTTTTTGACAACTGCAGGGGAAATGCACACTCCCACATGTTAGGACAACCAAATCATAGTGCAGCACATTGCTGAAGAGGACAGCTGATTGGTTGGATGTGTACAGGGAGAAAAGCTTACTAGATCCTGGAACCGTCATGTTGGATTGTCACCGTAGTGATTGTGCTCAGGTGATGAAACAGCCTTTCTTTCCTTCTTCTTTTTTTTCATTATTTCTGCACTCTTCCACACTTAGGAATTAGGGCTTTTTAAAAATACTGTTTGGAGGGGGCAATTTGGAACGTAAAGAAGCAGGGGTAATTCACTCACACCCACCATCTTGATTTGCTGGCATGCTTCTGTGTGAACAGTAAACACAAAGAACCTTGCACACCAGCAACCTTGCCAAAAAAATCTTTGAGACAGATGACAGCTGCTGCGAATTCATGTATGTGCGTACCGATCCACATTTTATTCCCTCATCTAGACCAGCCCTGAGGTCAAGATTGCATTTGAAGAAGTAGACTGAATTCTTCGAAAGCTTATACTACAACTTCTTCCTCTGATAGTCTCAAAGATGCTACAAGATCCTTTTGCATATTGATACTCCAGACTAACATGGCTGTGGCCCTGTCTACACTGCAGAAATACAGCAGTTTGACACTACTTTATCCATAATAGATCTATCCTATGGAATCCTGGTATTTGTGGTTTTGTGAGTTACTTAGCCTTTTCTATCAGAGAACTGTGGTGTCTCACGAAACGACAAACAGAACTGGTTTAAGGAATTGGGGGGGGCTGCAATGATTTATTTTTTGGGGGGGATATGTTTATCTCAGGTCAATGTAACCTAACTCAATCTAAGCTATTCACAGTACAGGATATTCAGATTATTACTAATAATGTTTTTGCAGGAGGAGGGTTACTATGGGCCCCCCCACAATGATGGGGACTGCTGTGGGTACTGATGTCATGGGTGCCTTAAACCGGCCCTGACTACAAGTATCAGGATTCCATAGGAAAGAACTATGGTGAATAAAGTGGTGTCAAACTGCTGTATTTCTGCAGTGCAGACGAGCCCTAAGTCTTTGAATTCTACTCCAATATATTGTGATACAGATCTATAGGTTAGTGGCACAAGTTCAATCTTTATTAAGATCAATATTTGTTTTGTTTTTTTAAAAAAACTAAAGCCAGAATCAAAAGAATCATTAATCTAAAATCACTATCTTCCCTGCCCAGTCTCTCTCTCTCTCTCTCACACACACACAGCAGCATGACTATTTTCCCCAATGTCACAGGGCAAACTGATTTTGAAACAGAAGAGAGTGAAAAAGTTTCCTACATTCTAAAGATAGTGTAAGAGATGCTGCAAATGTGCAATTCCAAGGTGAGGAAATTAGCATAAATGGAAGCACTTGAAGAGAGATTTTTTAAAGAAGGGTCAGACTTGTTTTCCATGTGAATTTCACGAAAACAGGACAGAAGAAAAGTCAATGTACCTTTTAGTACCGTAATTTTTTTAAAAAACCTATGACAGAATAATTTAAACTAAAATCAGTTCATAGTTGACATGTTGAAAAATGTGTGTATGTGTGTGCGCGTACGCCTTCAAGTCACCTGTCGACTTTTGGTGACCCCATGAATTTCATAGGGGTTTCTTAGGCAAGGAACACTCAGAGGAGGTTTTGCTAGTTCCTTCCTCTGAAATATAGCCTACAGGATCTGGTATTCATTGGGATGGTGTAAAATACAGAGTGTGCGTTAGCATACATTTTTTAAAGGAATAAATCTTTGCCACAGTGGTTGAATGACTGTGCAATGCAGGAACACAGTTGCTAAGTGTGTGTGCAAAATGATGGCAATTCCCCACCAAAAAAGAATTCTGCTCCACTATGAAAATTTCCTCTTCACAAATTTGTAGCATTGCAGTAACTTAAAACTTCACTTAAGTATTCAGAAACAGAGTTTAGGCATCCAAAGAGGGACCTGCAAATTACCAAGGGAATGTGAACGCAGCTAATATAAGAGTTCTAGACGTGAACAATTTTCAATCTCTCACACTCTGCAATGCTAGAAATTTGGCAACTGAAGGAAAATTTCATGGGGGAGGAGCAGAATTCTTGGTATCCCAGCAACATCTCTGGTGGAATGCCTTCTCTGGGGAAATCCACTTGGCTTCCTCATTATATACAATTAGATGCCTTGAATTCAAGATTGGTAAAACTTTGCTCATGGGCATTTAATCATCAGTTTGTTGGTTTTAAAATCAGTTTTACTGCTGTCCTGTGTGACTTGTTCCCAACTAATTGTACCTACAATTGCAGACTTAATATAACCTAACAGCATGCCTGTTTTTAGATGACATGAACAGCTAAGGAGAATATTCTCTATGTGCCATGGGCATAGTACTTCATTTGTTAATTTTTGAAGATGATGTAAAGCTCTTCTTTATTTTTCCTGCAACCGTTTGTACAGCTTTGTTGTTGCTGCTGTGTGCCTTCAATTTGCTTCTGACTTATGGCAACCCAGAGGTAAACCTATCACAGGGTTTTCTTAGCAAGATTTATTCAGAGGTTTGGCATTGCCTTCCTCTGAGAAATGTAACTTGCCTAAGGTAACCCAGTAGGTTTCCATGGTTGAACAGGGATCTGAACCCTGCTCTCCCGGAATCCTGGTCCAACACTCAAACCATTACACCACGCTGGCTCTCTAGTGCGATAACCCCTGTGGAAAACACAGGACTCGTGTAATTAGTATATTGCTATGATGACTGTTGTAGGGCTCCTCTTGAGTGGGCCAACTGTATCTGCAGGCTCAAGATCCAGGGATTCAGTCTACAAATTTATAAAATCGGGTTGGGCAGCCGCAGAGGCAGTGGTAAGCCCTGGCTGCCAAGCCCACATTCTTCATATTCCCCCATCTCTGCCTTGCAAACGGAAAGAGCAGAGGTGCCACAGATGCCACCTTGAAGGTGGAAACAGGCGGCTGGCATGCTCACTGGAGACAGGGGAGCCCAAGGAAGGTGTACCTGGCGGCCAGGGAAAGCCTCCGTAGCGTTTCCTGTATTTTTAAAAATAATATAAGGAATGTGAAATAGTGCTATTTAAGACAACTGATTCAATTTGCTGCTAGTCTTAGAGAGGGCAGAACTAGAGATTTAATTGGTTGGACATGCATGAGGGATGGGCTTACTGGCAAGGCAGTGCCCAGAAGTGCCCTGTTAGATTTTTCAAGTTAGCAGTTTTTTTTCTCTGCTGATCACCCAAATAATTTTTTAGCAGAAGGTGGCACTTGCACACCTCTGCTTTAATATTAAAAAATATATATACTGTGCAGCGTGGCAGCATTTATTGCTTTAATTTACAGCCACCATATTGATTTGTGGGCGTTTGACCTTCAAACCACAGATAGCTTCTCAGCATGTTTTTGCAAAACATCATGGAGACAAAAGAAAGCACCTGCAAATTGGCAATAATGTGCAGGAATGAGCATTATTTCCTCTCATCTAGAAGAGCCCAGGGGCTTGATTATCACATATTTTGCTAGCCATGTGGTTTCCTGGAACAAAACTTCCACGAACACCGAAGGCCCACTGCATCAAGATGATTGAGATGGTAACATTTTCTTACCTCCTCAGAAACTCTTTACATATCCGTGGGTAATAATAGAAATGGATGTAGCAAAAATGTGTAAATTAGACAGAAAGATATTCAGCAGTGGTACAGTGGAAAATAAGGCTTTCTGGAACACCACCCCACTACAATATTAATGTTTTGCCCAGAATGAGGAATAGAAGGTGGCTTGTGTGGAATTGTTTTGGCTTGTTGAATCAACAAGCCAAAACAATATAATCTCACTTAACTGGTGAATTTGGTGGACATGGCAATTTATAAAGTGGGAATTCCAAGAAATTTTTCAGATTATAGCTGTTTTGCCCAGAATGAGTACAAGATGGTTCATGTGGATTTTTTTTTTTCTGGCTTTTTGGATAACTCTCACCCATCTACTTTTGTTTGCCACTGTGGAATGTGTTTTGCATGGGTATTTGGAAAGGCTGTTTTCCAGAACAGGTAGATTTGTGTGCAGTTTTATGTACAACGTGACTCGTGCGGAATTGCTGCAAATTTGGTGGGTGCAACCAACTCAGAATTTGCTTTTCCAGGCCTTTTCATTTTTTCAGATGGCTTTGGGGTCATTAAAGGGTTAATAAAAGCATAAGATTTGACTCGTTTCCATTCCAAGACCTTGTTCTCAGCTTGCCCAACACATCTTAATGCTTTTGGCATCAATGGCCAGTTTCCAGCTGGATGAGTTCACACTTTTACTGGCTCCTGGAAAGAAAAGGAAAGGATTGGCTTGACATCCAAGACAACTCAAGCTAAAATATACATGGAGTCTTCATTCCTTCCCTACCACCCTAGATATATCTATATCTATATGTTCTCATTTTCTCTCTCTCTCTCTGTGTAGGTGTATATCTATATCTACATCTATACACACCTACACAGAGAGAGAGAGGAAAAAAACTGAAGAGAAGATACACTCAAAATGCACTACGCATGCGCAGACTCCGGACGCTTCTAGGGACGCGGTGATATAGTCCAGTACAAGGCATTTTGTAGCTAGGCTGCGCTACACGAGCAGGAGGTAAATGCAAGCAACCCTGCTGCTCTTCCTCACATGATTAATGGTATGGATAGCTTCATCCTCGGCGTCTACGCATGCGCGCACAAAATTGGGCCGCCGCAAGCTCAGCCACAACTAGGGGGAGCCCGAACCCGTGACGGAGGCTGGTTAGGCTTTCCCTTCACTCCCCTCTGGCCATTCCATTCGAGACAAACCCCTTGGCTTCTTTTATCCCCGCACCCTCCCCACCCCTTGCGCGTAGTGGTATTCCCACCAATACCATCCATCCGGGATCGTTGACGTTCTTAGATTGCTTGGGTTCCCATTCTGCGCAAACGGGTGAGTTTAAAAGAGAGGGGGGGGGGTGGCAGCGCGTGCGACGGCAGTTGCAACGGCTGTGCCCCTCGCGCGCTCTTCTGTGGTGGGGGGGAAGGATGACGACGCGGGTGACAGCTGCCCAAAGGGGGGGGGCGGAGGGGCCTGGGCGCCTGGTCGGTTATGGGAGGAAGGCGGGGCAGGAGGAGCCCCCTGAAGCGCGCGCGGTGGGTTCGCGACCTCCCCTCAGGAGAGCCGCCGACCCTCGGTTGAGCCTTGAGATGCTTGAAAGAGAAGGGGTAGACTAGGGGCTCTTCACCTTTTCTTTACCAGGGACCCCCTTTAAATTTCTTATGTGACCATGAACCCCCAAGGCGTTAACAACACACAACAACAATACAATCACACCCTCCATTAAACCTTCCCTCAGAGGCACTGGAGGGGGATGGAAGACTTTTTTCCCCCGCTTCTTCCAGCAAGTTTGTGGCCCGAGTGGATTGAATGGCAATGCGCAGGCCAAGCCAGCTAGCCTTTGCCTTGACTCCTGTCACCTGGCCACTCCACTGCAGGGCCGGTTTAAGGCACCAGTGGCGTCAGCATCCCCAAGCGGCCCCATCATTGTGGGGGGTGGCATAGTAACCCTCCTCCTGCAAAGACATTATTAGTAATAATCAGAATATCCTGTACTGTGAATAGCTTAGGTTGACTTAGGTTACATTGACCTGAGATGGGGCCCCAAAAATAAAGCATTGCAGGGCCCCCCAAAATTCCTTAAACCAGCCTTGCTCCACTGCAGTTAGGAGATGGACTGAACAGCTGCCAGGCTTTCGCAGACTCCCTGTGAGGACACCACGGGCCCCTGCGGGTCCTCGGACCCCAAGTGAAGAACCACTGGGCTAGATTTCCTTAGTTTTTTTTCCGGGCTATGAGGCCGTGTTCTGGAATAGTTTCTTTCTGACATTTTGCCTGCATCTGTGGCTGGCATCTTCCAGGTGTTTGCAGAGGTGGGTGGATAATTGGCAGGGTTGGCCACTGAGCTATCTTGGGAATTAGTTAGATGAAAGGCAGTGTGGTGCAATGGTTCTTGTATTAGGTTGAGGTGGAGGGGAGAGAGCCAGGTTCAGCCACTGGCTCAGCTTAGGGCTGTCATTATTTTTCTGTTCGACCCACCTTGCAGGGTGGCTGTAAGAACAAAAACTGTCTCAATGGCCACTGGGGCAGGGCAGTAGGATTTTGTGGAAGGTAAGGAAGAAGGGAGAGCCAGTGTGGGGTAGTGGTTTGAGTGCTGGACTGTGACTCTGGAGTTGCTGTTGTTGTGTGCCTTCAAGTCATTTCTGTCTCCAGAGGATGGTAAAATGGGTAATCCAGTCTCACTTGCAGAAATGAAGAGGGGCCACAAGAGGTAGTGTTAAGTAGGGCAAAAACTGTTGCAGTTTAACAAAATACATTCAGGGATAGTTATGTTGGCCATGCTGCAAAATAAAATCCAGAATCCGTAAAGGTGTGACTTTTTTGTATATTCTGGATTTTGTAGTTTAACGAGATCAGCTGCTGCTACTGCTTCTTCCTCTTCTTCTTGTATGCCTTCATGTTGTTTCTAACTTTTGGCTACCCTAAGGTGAACCTATTACAGGTTTTTTTGTGTGTGTGTGTGTGTTTTTTTTTGCAAGATTTCTTCAGAGGAGATTTGCCATTGCCTTCCTCTGAGGCTGAGAGAGTATGACTTGCCCAAGGTCACCCAGTGGGTTTTCAACTCTGGAGACCAGGGTTTGAATCCTCACTAGGCCATGGAAACCCACTGGGTGATCTTGGGCAAGTCACACTCTCTTAGCCTCAGAGGAGGACAATGGCAACCCTCCTCTGAACAAATCTTGCCAAGAAGATACTGTCATAGGTTCGTTCACCTTAGGGTTTCTATAAGTCAGGCCGCTGCCTGATATTATTTGTGATCTGTTGTGATCTAAATCTATTACTGTACACTTATGGTGGCCACCTTCGCAGTAGCAGCCCATAAGCTCTGCTGCAAATTTCTATAAACATCAGTAGTGGACAACAAAGGGGACCAGTGGTTGTAGCCCTGTTGTTGACCCAACATTTTTCCCTATATTTTCCTTTTAGTTTGTAGATACTTTTCTGGTGTGTTTTTGAATATTTTGTAATGGATGTTGTGCCACATACAAATAAACATGATGATGATGATGATGATGATGATGAGAAGTCAGGAAGGACTCAAAGGAGTACACCAACAAATGAAGAAGGAGAAATACCTTCATGATATATCTTTTATATATATGTATAAACTGTTAGAAATGGTGTTTTTATATGTGTTTCATACAGAGAGACTCAGGTACTTGTAGGGCTCAGTTGAGCCTGTTCTTCAGTAGATGTCATGCCATTCAAGTGACTTTACCCTTTGACCATTTTGTTGTTGTTGTTGCTTTAAAAAAGAAACTGTTGTAGCATTGGTGGAGGGAGTTATGCATCATAGTGTAACTGATGTTACAGAACAGAACTAATGTTCAGTATATTAAATGTACCTTTAATTGTTTATAATAATATGGACTCCGGTGACAAAACCGCTGACAGGTACAATGTATCCAAAAAGTCTTCGTAATTCCCCCCCTCCCCAATGGATTCTTGTCAGATTCTATTCCAGGAATAGTTTTCAGTAAGAAATCTCATTTCTTAACAGAATCCATTTAGTTCATATGACAGGGAATTCCCTTTTTACTCCCCTCCTATCCCCCCGCTTCTCCTCTGGAGGGTCTCATGACCCCTGGATCACATGCACGGAAGGTTGTAGAGGGTATTATGCCTTCCATGTTACATTGATATGGATGCAATTGAATTCCACCTTCTTATTTTTCTGTAAAATTCAGATTGTCTCTTTAATTCAGATTCCATTCCCTTAATAATCTAATCAAAAGGTCTGTTCAGTTCTTAACTTTAGTCAAGATGAGTCAAGGCCATGAATAAATCCCTGACTTCCAAAAGTAGTAAAGCATCCCATACCGTTGGAAATTAATGAGCAGTCTGATCCGTCATGGAAAAACCTTTGTATTTGTTCTTTTTAATGTGAACATACAGTAAGGAGAAGACAGATGCAGCCCAAATCTTGTAAAGATCTTATTACCGGTATTTACAAAGCAAAAGAAGCCTGGGTGCCAGATACATGACAAAAATTGTCACGGGGCTTACCGTGACTTCCTGATCCCGTGTCCGTCCCTCGCTGTTTATACGATTTTTATCACTCTTTAGGAAACCCTGGAAGATCCCATGATTGATATTTACATAATAAAAGTTTTTATTGGTCCCGCACTGTTACATCCCGTGCTTTTGCTGTTTACACATGTTCAGCTTACCGGGATTTTATTTTTATTTATTTTTTTATTTTTTGGCTGTCAATCAAGGATGCGATTAGTCGTGTTTTCACAACCTCGGTGACATACTTCCTTTAGAGTTCCGCGCCACGAGCGATGCTATTGGCTGGCTGGGGGGAGGAGAGAGGGGGCAGACGCTTGTGTTTATCCTGTCTCTTAAAAATGTTAACCCTTTAAGCAGAGGCAGAAGGCATTTTGAAAGACTAATAATGTGATCTTTCGCTCAGACGGAGGAACAATTAAACCATGTCCTTTCCTTTTGAAATCAAGCTGAGTGAGGTGGGGGGGGGGAGGCTTGGGTTTCCCCTTGTCTTTTTAAAATTTTAACCCTTACAGCAGAGTTTCAGCTGCAGAGTAAAGATTTCAAGCCAGCGACAGACAGGCATTTTGAAAGACACAGACACGGAGCGGGTGGGGGAATAAAAGTGTGTTCATTCGCTCAGAGGCTGGAATATTTTACTGTGTCTGTTCAGACCCAGGGAGGTGATCAAGGCAGGGGATGAATGGGCGACCCTCTGCCCACCACAATCTCTTTGTAACATGCAGTTGAGGAAGAGGTTAAAGCTGAAGGGTTTGCAGTGTAGAAATCCATTTAAAAAGGTGATTGAGTACACGCGCGCGCACACACACATCAACCTACGTGCAGCTGGAAGGGATGTCTTTGTTTTCAGCTGGTGAGGCTGGATCTGTTGAACGGGTGACTGACCCCTCCTTTTCTGGTCGCTGATCCCTAAGCCCGCCCCAGTCACCATTTCCTGTCATCCCCTAGTACCGAGATATTTTGTCCCAGGCTGTTTACATTTCTGAATCCTCCGGTGACTTTTTTAAAAACCGGCACAACCCATGGGACTAGAAGTCCCGCAGGTTGAGGGATAAAAGGTGGCCCCTCTTCTGAATATCACGTACCCGACCCGATGTACGTGTAAACTACCAGGGATCGACACGAATTCTTCCCAGGACATTTTCATCGTGTAAACGGCACCCTGGAGAGGCCATTTTCACTCCCAAATCTTCTTGAAACTGGGTGCAGTGTGGAAAACCAGGACTTGAACGTTAAATGTCTACTGTTCCTTAAACCTGCAAACAAACTTTCATTCCTCCCCTGCTTGTGTTTGTTTTTTAATACCTCAGGAACATATACTGAGATAGAGAACATCCAGCTTCTGTCTACTTAGCCAGCTTTCTTCTGAGACTTAGAGACAATAGATGGACTTGCTAGTGATGAATTACTTGTGTCTTCTATTTCTCTCTTTGTGTGTCTTTTTGTGACAAGCTTTCCCATGTCCTCAATGATAAAAGGACTATACTTAGAAATCAGCCTAACATTTGTGATGCTTCTTAGTCTGTACTGAAAATAAATTGTTCCCTTCTTATCTCACCTGTCTGTTATCAAGTTTCATCCCTACAGTCTTTCCTTCATTTGCCACACTTTATTTATTACAGTTTTATCAGATAATGTACTTAACAACACATAGTCATCATAAGACAAAATGCAAGATAAAGGAGTACCTGCCACAATAAAACAATAGTAATTTTAAAAAGGAAAAAAACTACCACTGCTAACCCCTTAATTTAGTTGCTAGATAGATAAATCCTATTACAATCATAATTTAAAAATACAGCAGGAAGTTAGAGATTTCACTATAAGCATTTAAACAGATTCTGAACCAAGCTGAATTACAGTGTAGTCCTGATCCCAGATCTGCTATCTGGAAGTGGTTAGGAAAGGGCAGAGCTACCCTCTAATAAAGTGAGGAACATCTACTTCAGATGCTTCAGATACACTCCTAAAATTCTCCTCAGGCATGAATCTAATGCCTGCTGTATTCCCAAACCATTGTGCTCCAAATGTGGGGGCGCATTTCTTTTAATAATCAATAATCTTTTATTGATAATCTTTTGTTGATTTTTTTCTTTTCCAAATAGGTATAATTGTAATGTGTAAATATATTGTGATTATAGTGCATTTAGATTAAGAGGAAAAAGGTATTAGTGTTAGGATAGATAGATTTATTTTTGTATTAGTAAGAAAAGAGGAAAACAATTATTGTTATTATTATTGCATTATTGTTACGGCCTTTTACGGTTGGGTGTATTTTTCAGTAGAATGGTCTTATTCAAATAAAAAAAATCTTCATCCCCCCAAAAAAATTCCAAATGTGGGGGATGCTTTTGATAATGTTGGAGTCAATCATCCTATTTCCCTATACTGTATGTCCTCAGATATGGCTCCTAAGCTATACTGGCTTTGACTGCTATAGATAGCTTGCCACATCCAGTTTCAATACAGGGGAAATTTCTAAAGAAAGAAAAAATCCCTCTAGAGTCTTCTTCCCACACACAGCTGCCAGGTCTCTGGGAGTAGCAGATAATCTACTACTTGTGTGCCCTTTCCACAGACATACTTAGGTTTGTTCTGCCTTTCTATTTATTATGAAGTTGTACTGTAACTGTTTCAGAGGGAAGAACTAGCTCTCCCCCCCCCAAAAAAAACCTCTGAGTATTCCTTGCTTCAGAAAACCCTATTAAATCCACCCGGTCACCAGAAGTCAACAGGTGACCTGAAGGCACATTCAGGGCAGCTGAAGTCATTGAAGCGGGGGACAAAGTTATACTGAGTTGTACGTCCTGTTCTCTAGAAATACTGTAATTCTTTGCATGTTTACTCCAAAATACGGTAATAAGAAATACACCCCAGAAAAGTAAATATATAGTAATCCTATGTATAGGATTGGAACTGGAGTTTTGCCCTGACTTTTGCTATTTAATAATACTCATTTTCTCTATCTTATTTTAATAAGCAAAAGCTAAAGCTGTAGTGCTATACAATTTACCTGAGAGTAAGTCTGATTAAATGCAGTATGATTTACTTATGAGTAGATATAAGATTGTTTATAAGGCATTTTTCAATGAATGCTAAGGCTAGGAATGCTGAATTCTTATTCAGTATTACATTTCTGTTATTTTCCAATTGTGTTGTATTGTAGAATATACTCAGCTGTTAGAGAAATATTTTACTTATTATGATAGGATATATCCCAAAGATCTATTTGACCCAAAAATATAAGTCTGCAACTCAGGAGAGCCAGCATGATGCCGTAGTTTGAGTGTTGGACTACAGCTCTGGAGGACAGAGTCTGAATCCCTGATTGGCCATGGAAACCTGCTGGGTGACCTTGAGCAAATCACACACTCTCAGTCTCAGAGGAAGGCTATAGCAAACCCTCTCTGAACAAATCGTGCCAATAAAACCCCATGTTAGGGTTAGCGTAGGGTTACCATAAGTCAGATACTACTTGAAGGCACACAACAACAACACAACAGAATGTGGTGACCTGTGAAATTCATTTTGGAGACTGTAAAAACATTGTAGATATCTGTTGCATCCTGAGACATAGTATAGTTTCACCCAATGGCCTAAACCTGTTGTTAGTCCTGGGTAAATCCAGTGGGATTTACTTGTGTGTTGACTCACCATTCAACAGTTTATTGAATGGGTCTACTCTAGTTGGACTAACTAAGAGCATATCAGCCAATGGGTTCTACCGTCTGAGAAGGAGCATCAGGGCAGGTGTTTGTATACCTTGTTCTCTCGAATATGGCATCCCAGAAATTTTGCTTGATATCCTATGCACACTGATTTGTGGTTATACTGTAGCCCCACAAATTTGTGGTACTAGCTTTAATCATGCATATTTATATATTTATTTATTTATTAGCACATATTTATATACCACTTATATCCAAAATTGCAAAACATTGTACATCAATTCTGACTCACTGATCACCAGCACTGATGTTTGTATCAGTTCTCGTGCATTATTTTTCAACTGGGTAAGTGTTCTCTGGCCCATTGTATTAGAGAAAAACATTATTGATGGTTACCTTGGATCTATCACCTTCCTTCCCTAGAGAAGATGGAGAAGGTTTTCCTTCTCTTTCTCTAGCAGGTACCTTCTGAAACCAGCAGAGGTATGCATGCAATTGTGCATGCAGATCAATGCCACTCTTTTTTGAAAATAATTAAATTTCATCCATCCATTCATGTCTTTCCCATCTTCAGGCCTAAAGAAATTACCAGTAGGATAAGCAAAATCTCATTCAACTTCAGGTCAGGAGTACTAATAGCATAGGCAAAGGAGAGATAGCAGTCCCTGAACTTAAATTCCTGAGGCTATGGAACTGGAAGGAGACTCTTCTGCCACTGACTAAGAACAAAAAGGTCATCAGAAGGGTTTACCCTCTGCCTCAGCAAGAGAAAAGCAAGGAAGAGACCAGTCTGTTCCCTCTTACCTGATGCTTTCTTGCTTATTCCCTTCCCATTCCTTTTCTTTTAGTCTCATATTTATTATACTGCATTGTTATACTTGAAGCCTGTGAAGAGGAGCTGCCTTATCTCTTAATATCTGTATAGTTAGAAACTTTTAGGCTTTCTTCTGAAAATTTTTAAACATTTACTTTTATTTTTATTTTGCTCAACAGCTAGAAACATCCTACATGAACTAACATGACATCATGGCAAGATTTCGCCGGAGAACATGCATCATTTTGTTGCTTTTTATTTTATTTATTTGCTCCATAATGATGGCCTTGAAAACTTTAAGACCTGAAAGAGCGGGATTTGGAGATCCATTTGGTATTGGCCTTTTGCCAGATTTTCAGCAGCAAACAAAATATTTAAAAAATAAATTCAATCTACAGAATGAAGCAAAGGAAGATAGCTTCACACATGCCAAAAATTTACACAATCTGATAATGAATGACAAAATGCCAACGGGAAGAGTAGAGGAAGATCTCCCATCTCCAAATTACAACTTCCACGTGTTTTACTACAGCTGGTTTGGGACTCCACAGTTTGATGGGAAATATATTCACTGGAACCATCCATTGTTGACACACTGGGATCCCAAAATTGCAAGTGGTTATCCAAAAGGAAGACACAGTCCTCCAGAAGATATAGGATCCAGCTTCTATCCTGAACTGGGGCCATACAGCTCCAGAGACCCTTCTGTCATAGAAGCTCACATGAAGCAGATGCGCTCAGCCTCCATTGGTAAATAGGTATTTTTGAGATGACATCAACTTATTTGAATTGAGATATCTTCAACAAATTACTCACTTTTCCTCTGTAGTGATACCGAACTATATGAAAGGGTTGTGGGGTTTTTTTGGACATCATTATTTCTTTAGTAATTTTCCATCCATTTGATATATGATTCCTCAGTAAATCACAAATGTCTCTTGTTCAAGGGCAGAGTAAAATGTCTTGAGGCTAGCAGCATGGAAGATAACTTCATGAGTTACCTTATATTTGGCCTGTTCTTTTAGCTAAACTGTGGCTTGTTAATATGTTTGAACCCAAACTAACTTGCTAATCATGGTTTCACTGCAAATTGACAATGGTTTGAAGCTGCTTGTGTTAAGTGGACAGCTTGTGCTAAGTGGAATTTGTCATTTCATCCAAATTTCACATCCTAATTTATTGTGTTACTTGTTCCCTTGTCCCATTCCCCCACTCTCTTTGTTTTCCATCTATCTCTTTATTGTCCATTCCTTGCCAGGCTGAATGCCCATCTGCTAAGCTTGCTTATGGGGAAGGGTGGAAGGAACTTAAAATACAAAGGGATTGCTTGTTGATGTTTTCCAAGGACAACTACAATATTTCTGTATGTATGTACCTTTTTAAGATAGTGCATGAGATTTGTGCACCTCTTGTTTCCCTCCCCTCATAGGTTACAGCAACATTCCTTGCCCTGCATGGCAAAATGCCAACATTACCTCTTGGCCCTTGAACAAAAAAATATAACCCATACATCTCTTCCCCATCAGTGCTCCCTCTGCATATGTCCTTGGATGCCCACATGCAGATGAATGAAAAACTGACCCTCACCCCTGACCAAAAAATGACTCTGGGTATGATTTCAGTGTTGAAATGTCCCTTCCTGCAGTTCTTTTCTGTGCAGTAAAACCCCAAGCCAGTGATTAGACATGATGTGTGTACAAGCTTGTCCTGTTGTTCTACCACCTGAGGGTAAATTTAAGGATGAGGCTAAAATGTCATTCACAAAGAAGCTGCAACCAAAGCAGTCCAGAGGGTAATTGGGAGATACAGACAAGTGACATCCTCCACTCCATATCAAGCCTTGTCAGTGCAAAAGGAGTATGTGGAACTGTTATTTCCTTTTTTACTGCAAGAGTTCTAGCCTGGCCATGCCTCCCAAACTTCCTGGGGCAGGGGGCTACTGCCACTCACAGGGGGATACTTTCCACCCATTGAGCTTTCTCTACATGGAACAGGATCACTACAGTGGATGCATCCCCTCCTCCACCAATAGAGGAGTACATCTGCCCAGGTCTGAGCCCCTCCAGTAAGCTAGTTCTCAAAGTTAATAATGGTTTAATTAGGCACCCAGTTTGATCTTTAACATAAATAAAATAAATACATGTTTTGTTTGTTAGGGGTGCTGGCTCTTTCTTGGTATCCACCTGGCATGGCTGATGAAAATGGAGAACCTGCTGATGGTCTGGTGCCAACTATTTTGGATATTGCAGATAAGTACAAATTAAAGGTCAGTTTAGCTTGATAAAACTGTAAATGGAATGGACTGACTATTCTGAAGTTCTGTGTATTTTTGTGTTAACAGAATTTAGGATGTGATCTTATATCTCCTTACACAGAATTTATTGGGACTTACTTCTGAAGATATACATATAGGATTGAATCTTGAAAGTTGCTTTCATATATGCTTTCATTTCAGTAAAGGGGTTTTGTGTAATGCTGCATTTTATGTTTTGTAAAATAAGAACATGCAAACTGATTCCAAGGCAGCTCATTCTATTTAGTCAAGTTTAACAGAGGACTTGTACCTTTAAAGTTAGAGAGCAACTTGCAATATAATCTATACATATGTTATCAGAAACAAGTCCCATTGATTGCAGTGGAACTTACTCTGTGTTCAGTATTGTTATGCACAGTTACCTGTGCCACTGAATTCAGTGAGATGTGCCTTTGAATTCAATGGTGCTTGGTTCTAAATAGCTATCCTTAGGATTATGCTATTATTATATGGCAAATGAGACATAGCTATTTTCTGTGTCTTTCTTGGTAGGCGTACCATACAAGTATTACTGTTCTTAGAGATGATCAGACTACCTGTTCCTTATTTTTTTTTCAAGATGTTGACATCCCTTCAGTTCTGTTCTGGTTGATTTGTAGTAGAAATGGGTTAATTACTTTCCCTGAATTGGATCATACTGTAAATCAGTACTCTAGCCAAACGAATAGACTACATCCAGTGTTAACATGAATGGGCTTTTCCTTACTTCTCTTTACATTACCATCTGCCTAGCCTGCCTGAACACATTTGGCTTTTTCTCCAAAGTCTTTTTGCATTTCTATAAACTAGGATTGGGTATGCTTCAAAGGCCAGATGGCCTTATCTCTTGGTTTGTTGGTTTGTTTTTTACTATTTTAGAGGGAAGCAGTGTGCCAGTGTGGTTGTCACTGAGTGAGTGAAAGTGACATTTCATCACACCTGATAAGTGGGAGAGTCCTTTGGGAAAAAATCCAACTCTCTTGGCATGAGGATACTCTGAAACAGCATTTTAAGCTGTTTTGAATAGATTTTTTTGGCGGGGGGGGGGGAATAGCTGGAAAAAGTGGGAGCTGTGTAGGGGGGCAATGGCCCAGGGGCCCTACAATTCCTCAACCTCACTATAAACAATCACTTTTTCCAACCCTCCTGATACTCCTGTTTCGTGCATGGATGGTGATTAAAAGAATCCAGTCATCTCTGAACCTCATAAGCAGAGAGAATAAACTGGGAAGTACAGTACTATTTTTATTGTGATCTCCTATTTTGAGTCAATTTTGTTTTTAAAAAAAATCATCTATCAATGTTTTCATGTTTCAGGTCACTTTTCACATTGAGCCATACAAAGATAGAGATGATCGCAATATGTACAGCAATGTCAAGTACATCATAGACAAGTAAGAACTTTCAGAAATATTTGAAATATCACTTCCATAGATGTTGGGTGGGAATATATATATATATCCATAGTTGTCCAGGCTGTTGTAGTGCTGTCAGTCATATTATATGGGCTAAATATGGGCTATGAATTTCTAGTCACTCTTCTAAGGAAACAAGTACTGACAAACCCTAGTGTTCAGAGGAACAGTGGAATGCACTGCTAAGTTTGTTTCTATTTCACAAGATCTTTTACATCTCAGTCAGTCACAAGTCCAACTAATAAAGACAAAATGTGGCAAGTTGACTGTGTCACAGGCTCACATACATTCTTTTGTGAAATGTTCAGCCCCTTCCAACACAGAAATGACAGTATTGAAAGGGGGGGCATACTGTTGAATAGGTACATTTTGGGGAGAACTTTTGGCTGTTGTGTAAAAGTGAATTTTAAAGGTGAAAGGCAGACTCATGACATTGTAATTCCTGAACAGAAAGCCAGCCATAGTGTTCTTTCAGGTGTGGTCATTTTTTGCTAAATATAAGGAATGTATATGCTATATGCTTAAATAATTATAAATATTCCAATGAAGTAATTTCCAGTTTTGAATGGACTTGAATACAATATTCAAACCAAATGTAATAAATCAGATAATATTATTTAGACCATTAGAAAATTTTGTGGAAAACTCTCCGGTCCATATCCTTGATTGCTTCATCTTGTTCTTTGTGTTATTTTGCTTTTGGTGTGCTGTGCATCGTATCAGTTTTATCAGTTAAATCTTATGAACATCATACATTGCTTGTTGAAAACAAGGATATGGTATTGTTTTGAGTTGTTCTCTCCTTTTTATTTCTATGACATATTTTTGTGTCATTGTCTTTCATGTTATCTGCCTTCTCTGACTTCTAGTGACTAGGTGAAAGGTACTGAAATGTGGATTAGAGGCAGAGTAATTTTGTTGCCATTATATGAAGTGGTCTAATTTAATTAGAATTTATTTTATATAACAACATTTTAAAATGTTAATTATTCATTATCTTCAGTGCTAGTGATGACTCCAGGTGAAATCAAATTGGGGAAGGGTGTGGAGATTAAACAACAGCTTCTAACATTTCAGAAGAAATATAAAGGATGTTTACTTTATCTGCTTCTTTGCTTTATAGATACGGAAGCCATCCAGCTTTTTACAGACATAAAGTCAGCACAGGTAGAACCCTTCCTATGTTTTATGTTTATGATTCTTACATAACAATCCCTGAAATATGGGCAAATTTGCTTACTATATCAGGATCCCAAAGTATACGAAATACACCATATGATAGCTTATTCATTGCCCTTCTTGTGGAAGAAAAACACAAGCATGAAATCTATAGAAGTGGCTTTGATGGAATTTATACATATTTTGCCACAAATGGATTCTCTTATGGCTCAAGCCATCATAACTGGCCAAGTCTGAAAGCTTTTTGTGACACCAAAAACTTAATGTTTATTCCAAGTGTGGGCCCTGGCTACATAGATACCAGCATCCGACCGTGGAACAACCACAATACACGGAACCGTGTCAATGGCAAGTACTATGAGACAGCATTCAGTGCAGCACTTCTAGTACGACCTGAAATAATTTCCATCACCTCTTTCAATGAATGGCATGAAGGGACTCAGATTGAAAAGGCCATTCCAAAGAAGACTGAAAAGACAACTTATTTAGACTATCAGCCGCATAAACCAAATATTTATCTGGAGCTCACTCGGAAGTGGTCTGGAGAATATAGCAAAGAAAAGGAGCAGTGGCTTACATGAGATGCTACTGTATTTGGCAGTTCTACACTGAACCCATCACTGTGTCTCACTGGTAAACTGAGAGCTCTGTAATTTGTGACGGTGATACCCATGCTACTGCTGTAGCTTTGCTAACTAAGAGGGAACTAAAAGAGTAAAAGTGACAATGGCAAGTAATATTAGCTCCTCAGTTTCTTATATTACATGGAGACTATCATGGCAGCTATACATACTATACATATTAATATTGTGCATATTTCAAATACACCACAAAAAAATTTGATTAGTTATTTTAGTGGAATGATACAGAACTTATTTCCACATCGTATCTTTGAGTTTTAAAACAATTGGCTACATAGGCTCTCTGCATGCACCTAGGCTTCTGAGTGTTCCTTTTCCAGAAAAAAAGCCTCAAGTTCTTCTCAGAGTTAAGCAAATGTAGAAGCAGCTTCCAATGTGGTATGGGTAGATGTAGCAAAAAAACAAACAAACCCCAAAACGTTGGTGTTTCTCTAAAAGCCCTCCTGTGACAACTTTTCAAATCAGGTCTCAGAACAACTGTGAACAAAAATGTACATTCAAGTACTCTTGTCAAGAATATTTGATTAGTTCTTGAAGACTAATGGGTATGGAGTGCACAAAACAGCTTATCTGGTGGTAGAGAACAGACTGCATTAGGAATTTTTTAAGAGCAAGAGTCACTTAAAACTTAACTGGAGCAGGGTAAGAGCATAGCCTCTATGTCCTGGGCAACTGCCATTCATTTTGGTGCAAACAGCCAGAATTGGTGGTAGGTATTCATGCTGTGTATATTTTTTATACTTCCTAGGGAGGGGGGCAAGGTGTATATTTTGTATGCTACATAGGCATTTAAAGGTTTTATCTTTAAATTTGCTTTTACTTTGGTAAAAATGAGTGATATGAAATTGTTATTAAAAACAGCAATAGTTTCAGTTGGGCTTTTAAAAAAATGTTCAGTAATATTTGCATGTATCATATTAAGATTTGGAACAAACAACCAGCTTTTATGTGGTGGTTTTGTAAGCATAAATAGAACTAGCAATAGAATGAAACCCTGGCTATAATGATTTATACTATTTTTTTGTTTGTACCCATATTTTATGCAATTAATGGTGCAACTTGTTGTTTTTTATTATTCTGGTTGATGGCCGTAATAAAGATTGAACTTGAACCCAACAAAGAAATAGTCAACCAACACTCAAAAAATAGGCTGACCAATCCCACCCCTCATGCACACGAAGAAAGTGCTTCCTTACAGGATAGGATTAGCAGTTCCTAATGGCAGTTCCCTTGTTCACAGGATCCCATTTTAGAAGGCATTTTAACCTTGAGAGAAAATTTTAAGACATTGTGTGGGTGAGGGCTGAAGTCTAGATGTTACAAGATGCAAGTGGAGCAGCCATTAGCAGATGTAACAGGCACCTGAATTATTTTCAGAGAAGAAAAAATATTTTAGCAACACTAGACTCTTCCAAAATCAGGCTAAAATTTAATACTGCAGAAAAATATAAAACTGTGTTCAAGTGATCATTTGTAGAGGTGAAAAATGGGTGTGGTTCCTCCCCCCCCCCATCTGTGGAGAATTCCCAGGCAAAATTGAGGATCCTAGGTTTGACAGAGGGAATGGGGAGTGCCCAAGATTAAAGCTTCCAAAATCATGTTTGAGTAATACATGCACATTATAGAATCATAGAATTGTAGAGTTGGAAGAGACCACAAGAGCCATCCAGTCCAACTCCCTGCCACGCAGGAATCACATTCTTTAGTTACATTCTTAACTGATACAGATTTATTAAAGGCGACTGAAGTACCTTCACATTTATACTGGCAGTCCAGTCATCTCTTACAGAGATGTGCTATTTCGGTATTTAAGTGAAAGATTGCTTACATGCAACTGCCTTATATCTGTGCCCCAGTACATTATGTATTCTCTTCCATGTATATACCATTTCATAGCAAATCTCAAAAGTGATTTACTGAAATAATTACAAAAATAAATTATTCAGCCTCATACCCAGGAATTTTTAAAATGGGCATTTTTTGACCTCACTGAGACGTTCAGTGTATTATGGAGTATAAAACTACCCTGTACACAAAGGAGTGCACATGTTGCAGAATCAAATGTATTCCACCTGCAATCCCATAGGTAGAATAAAAATAAAATAAAGCAAAATCTTACACGTTCTATATTGTGAAGTATATATTGATACAGATGAGTTCCATGGTCTTCCCAATGGAAGAAATTTTAATTTCCTCAGAATGGGACTGTCCCACTGACAACTACAATACATCATATCTGTTTCACTGTTATCATGATTTACCCCCCTCCCCCCCCCAAAAAAAAAATCATGGGACATTTCCGCCCCTCCCCCAATACATTACAGTGACTGGGAGAAAAAAGTATCCAAAGGTCAAAAATCAGTAGATCTGTTTGATCAGTTTTTCTTGGTCTAAAATGTCCCATCCTAATGCATGCTGATTTTTTAAAAATCAGTTTAAAAAAAAGTCTTTTGGAGTTAAAAGTTTTTGCCCTGGGTGTAAGCATCATATGTGAAGCAAAACTTTTTGTTTGGGGTCCCATTCAAACATGCTGGCCTTCAGTTGCAGTCCAAGATGGGAGGATTATACCATAAGAATATTCTTATTTTGAATCATTTTTCAGTAATAGACTATAGGATGTTGTGCTTTTTAGTGCATGCCTTATGATGTCTAAATTCAAGGTGCCTCTCTGCTGAGTACCCTTGACACTTATCAAAAATTAATAGTACTTGTAAACCCTCAAGCATGATTCAATATATACTTTATTTCATGAGCTTGATTTGGCAGTTTTGAAAACTGTATTATAACACATAGTACTGATTATGAAGGAAGATTGGTGCTTTTCTGATTTAGCCAGTGATGGACAAATCCCTTCCCACAGCATGATTTGGAACTGGGCATGACAAAACAGCAGTGTGGTGTAGTTTGAGTGTTGGGCTAGGATTCTAGGAGATCAGGGTGCAAATCTCTGCTTGGCTATGGAAACATATAGATGACCTTGAGCAAGTCACACTCTCAGTCTCAGAGGAAGGCAGCAGCAAACTAAACAAAAACAAAAAGTTAGGGTGCAGCCAACATAAATCTGAGTTGATTTGAAGATATGTAACAACCACAAATCAGATTGCTTTCTCTAGAAAGGAAGTATCAGATCATCTGCCTTAATCAGAACGCATTTTAAAATCCAGTTTATAATCATTGTTCTTCTGATGACTTTGTCAGGAATATAACAGGACCCAAACATTTCCCTGTATCCTAACACCTTTCCACTTTTACCTGGCCTGGCAGCAGTACTTACTGCTACTGCAAGAATAGCTTGCTAGAGGCTTCTCTTCCCCAGCATTTGTCTTTTTTAGGGTGCCCAGGAAAGTATATGTCACATGAGCCACCAGGAAGATATCCATTGAGACTGCCCTCTCCTCTTCTTCCTCCTGCTAGGCCAGCTAAGTAGAAACAAGGAGGCAGAGAGAAGCCAGAAAAGAGCATTCCACTGTTCATTTTCTTTCAGCTACTGACAAATCCTTTAGGAGTTAATGCAGATGAAATCCATATTCTCTAGCTGTCCTAGAAATAGAAATTAATCACATTTTGTGATTACTTTTTCCTACAAAAGATCCTATATTAGTGACCAGAAAAATTGACAGTGCAAGATCTGTTTGTTTGTTTTAAAAAGTAGATTGATGACCAGCAACCAAACTGAAGCAGATTCACCACTGCCATTTTTATAACAATTCATGCAAAACTACAGGGGTTGCTGTGTTCTGATATATTAGCATTCCTGCCTTCTAAACCACAGTAAAAGATTCATGGCACACTCTCTTAAGATTTTTGCTATGATGATGTTGATTAATTCATTTTTTCATGTTTATTCTTTTTAAAAAGACTTTTAAGTATTACATTAATAAAAATTAGAAAATGTAAAAACAAGCATAAGAAAAACAACATATATGTAATATCAAGCTGAACCTCTCTCTCCTCCCCAGTAATAGCACATCATGGATATAATCAATTGTCATAAACCTGATATTTAGGAAATATCAGCCAGTCAGGTTGTAACTTGGTGCCAAAGGATTACATCAGGGCTTAGGCAGACTCACTGGTGAAAGTGTTCTACAGACGGGGATCACAAGTGGAAAGGCCCGCTCCCTTTTAAGCACCCTTTAAGCCTCTCTCACAGGTAGAACTTCAAAAAAGGCCCCAGACACTGATCTCAAGGTGCAGGCAAAAGTAGGATGGGACAGGTCAAGATCAAGTACTGGGATCCCAGGCCATATAATGTTTTTAGAGATTAAAACCACTATGAATGGATATTGATACCCTAAATCCAGAAACAGTGTTGAATAGTTGCTTGCAGTAAAGGAAGATTTGTGGGGTTGGGAAGAAGATTACTTCACCACTGTTCTATCTAATTTTGAAGGATAGCTGATACGATCGCAAGTCAAATGGACATGGAGCTGAAACTATGAAATGCACTCTATTAGTTCCCAATTGACAATATTTTTGAGCTAACAAATACAGATGACTGTGTTGGGCTTTTAAATTTGGTGTGAAACACAGCTTTCACAGGACATCAAAGAGCTTTACTAACATTCTTTGCCAGTGGAAGTCATGTTGATTTATTACTTGAATCACTTACTGATTACTACATAAATTAGTTATAAGAACTACCTATAACAATAGCCAAAAAATGAACTAGAGAATGAATATAGTAACTTGGATCTTCTGTGCATATACACGATACATGGTAATTGAGTGAATGAGTATGATTATAATACAGTCTAGGGCCAAAATACCCTAAAGGTAGATCCTAGCTGATTTTGGAAGCTAAGCAGAATTAGCCCTGGTTAGCACCTGCCCCCCAGATACACAAATCACGCCCTTCACCCACACTCGCCTCCCCACCACTCTCTGTCCTGGCCACAAACACTCCAGCTTGCTTTCTTACCTTGCACCAAAACAGCATTGCCTGTTTAGAACACTCAGTAAGGTTGTGTTATTGGCAGGGCAGAGGGAGGGAGAGCTGTGGGGGAGGCAAGTGTGGGTGAGGGGCATGATTTGTGCATCCAGGGGATGGTTGTTGCTATGGTTGCAACTTTTAGCTTAGGTTTGGGAAAGGAGCAACCTTACTGTTTTGGTGCAAGATAAGAAAGCAAGCTGGAGTTGTGTTGTTGGCAGGGCAGAGGGAGGGAGAGCTGGCAGGGAGGCAGGTGTGGGTGAGGGACATGGTTTTTGTGCGGGCGGGGGGGCGTTGCTACTGCAGTGGAAGGTATTAGCAGTCCTTGTTGCCATGTTGGTGGGAGAGGAGTCTACAATACTGTAGTGTAGTATGCATGCTGGAGAGGGGCTTAACTTATTAATGGTTTTTTTTTTTTTGTGCCTAACCCCCACAAATGTGAAGGAACAACTGTAGTACTTTTTTAAAAATGACATAGTTCTGTTGTCTCTGACTTTTCTTTTTAATGTCTGCTACTGTGTAGCAGAGAGTTTGCACTCATTTTGGGGATTTCAGTTTCAATGGGATCACTTCAGTTTGGAGCAGGGATGGGCAGCTTCAGTAGGTCTACAAACCAAATTGCATGCACCCTGACTCTGCAGTGGGCTGCACTACTGCTGCATTTCTGCAGTATTTTTAAAAATGGAGATTTTGAATTTTCCATTTAAATTTTAGTAGCAAGCCACAAAAAACCTCACTCTTAAAAATATTAGGTTTTGCTTCATTTAAAGACTAATTCCCAATCTGCTGCCAGATTTCCTAAGTGAAGTTTGGGCAGTTGGAGATTGCAAAGATTCCTGGGGGAACAGATGTAGGCTGTATGTTGTCCACCCCTCATTTTTAGCATATAAATTGCTATGGCAATTTCAGCACATATGTAATAGGAAGAGCTGAAACTAAAGGCAGTCCAAGCTCTCCTCCTATTGCTGAATATATAGTTAGTGTGCAATAAACATTTGAATGTAGGTTCATGTGGTGGGAAGCAGGGATATCTGACACTTTCATGCAGGGAATCCAATGGGGAGTAACATACAACATGTGTATGTATCCAGTGGGGGCTGCTAGCTTCCATATTAATGGGTGGTAAATGCACTCCAGGTTTCAGTCGAAACTTCAGTGTAATTATCCACTATTCTTAACCCTGTTCTCCAGATAGGATTCAGCACAACTCATATCATACAGTCTAGTCCTAGGCAAAAGAGTGATTGCCCTGACAAAGGAATTCTGAGGGGTCCAGTAAGATCTGGAAAGCACATGGAACAAGCTAATGCTCTCTGAAGTTTTAGTCATATACCTCTGATTGAGTCACCTACATACTTCCAGTTAGATTTGTAATGGGTTTGACAGGCCATTGTTCTGAGTAATATTGGTTAATATTCCTTGGAAAAGGGGAAAGTCAGTTATAAGTCTGACTTTCTTCATTCATATTTTTAAAACCTACACATTTTTAAACTAATACTTCTGGCCAAGAGCTAAGAAACAGACATCATTTTATGAGTCATATAATAGTAAGCTACTGTCACATGGTGACAATGAGGTAGAAAACCTGAATTCCAGAGTGGTTGATTTGGAGCTTAATGGCTCAGCCATAGGGTGACAGGTTTTTAGGAATAGCAGCTGAGCTTAAGAATTGAGTTCTCTTTCTTCTATCTGAATTAAGTAAGTGTCTGAATGGTTGTTTCAGTCAATTATGTGATTAAAAAAAAGTTTGCAAAAATACATTAAGGTCTGAAGAAAAGAAATTATTCTAATTTACTTAAGAAATAGCTGTTTGCAAAATCCTGTTATATAAAAGGATTTTTTAAAAAAAAATGTGCACAGCATTAACATGAATAAGTAGATCAAATGTTAGAAGGCATTCTGAACACATTTAAACGGAAAAAGTGAAATGGGCACAGAAAAAACACTTCATATGTACAATGAAAAAGAATTCAGGAACACTTTTTGGAACAAAATGTTGCTTAATAGTGAACGTTATAAAGATTTGTATATTTGTACAGATTTCTATTTATTGTTCCTTCATTCTTCAAAGAATTTATTTGAACTTCAGTAGAAAAGCATATTGAATACCTTAGGAGACACTTGATCCTTTTGCTAATGAAATGTTTTCCTGTGCTGATGCTATTAAAATCAGTTTTTGAAGTTGCAGGTTATTATTTCAAATATTGTGAAGTTGAAGGCTTTCACTGCCAGCATCCATAGATTTTTCCTTGGGTTTTTTTCCGGGCTGTGAGGCTGTATTCTGGAAGAGTTTATTTCTGACAATGCCAGCCACAGTTGCAGGCGAAACGTCAGAAATAAACTCTTCCAGAACACGGCCTCACAGCCCGGGGGAAAAAAAAAACAAGGAAAATTTCAAATATTATTTTAATCACATTTTAAGAAGCTGATCTGTCAAAGCCATCTAAAGATGTTTTAGGCTGTGCAATATTTCAGTAAGAAGTGTGGTACATCTCGCAAATGAGTCTCTCTTCTTTAGCTAAAAATGGATAGAACTAACAGCTACAGTTACTTATTTGCCTCCCCCCTCCAAGTAGAGATGCAAAATCTGTCCATATGAAAATAGCTTTGTAAATACATACATGTTAAGTTAGTTAATCCTCCTCTTAAAATATGTTTAGACATGCATAAAGCCTGTTAATTTTTCTACTGTATGGCTTATGGAGCAAATCAAGGACCACTTTAGTTTCTTCTCGGGACAAATTTAAACAGTTCACCAGTGCTCAGGAGTACAGTTTATAATGACAAGGTAATGACCGACGGTAAGATTAAGTAGCTTTGAAATCAAAATTAAGTCATGTAGGCCATGACATCTGGAGCCCGAATTTTCTTGATGCACAATTATCTTTATATTTGTGTCTGTCTATCTATCTATCATCTATTATGAAGAATCTCTCTCTCTCTCTCTCTCTCTCTCTCTCTCTCTCTCTCTCTCTCTCTCTGGCTTTTCTTCGCAAACGAAGATTCAAGAAGGACTCATCCCGTGCTTTCTGCAAGCGCACTGATGGCTAAAAAGGCCAATCTGAGATAAACAAGTCCGGTTGCAGAAAGCACAGCAGAAGGTCTCCTTGGGTGATGCTTCTGGGTTGTGATTCTTTCTGCGTTGTCGTTTCTCTTCAAGACTTGTTCGGCGTGAGTTCTCAAATAAGGCTGCAGCATTGTGGATACTGTGTCTCCATGCCTCCCGATGTGAGGCCAAGGCGGACCATTGTTGGTGATCAATTTGGCCGCGCCTGAGATGTTGTTTCAGGGAGTCCTTGTATCGCTTTTTTGGAGTGCCCCTCTTACGCCGACCCGTGGCGAGTTCACCAAATATATTATAAAGAAAGATTACCAATTTGAACACAACATTTTGCCATCCAGCTTGATATTAACGTGCAGTTTATAGTATTGAGTGATAAGATCCTTCATGAGTTTATCTATTAAATTAGAAGCTGGAATAGTGTAAAGGATCTTGTTGTGGGGCAGTGCAGTTTGTTTTGTACATACTTTCACATACTGATACCAACAGAGAATGGTATCTGTAAGCTGAATTTCCTTTCTTGTTAGTTGGGATGGAGACTCTTACAATTATGTTCATGACAAAAGTTTTAAGTGACCTGCACTGATTGTCTTCTTATTTGGTGAAGTCCTTATTATTATTTCTGTCATAATATTTTCTTTCTCTCTTTTTACTTGCCGGCATATCCTGTATTTCTGAGATACGAAATTACTCCTCTGACATTTAATTTGAAAGCTGTTGACAAAGTTGGTACACACTGCTTTGTGCAGGAATGTCACAGAATTCATAGCTGAATAACAGATATATGTGAGTTCATTTACAACAATGCACATTATGCTGGTTGGAAAGAAAAGGTAGGCAGAATGTTGCTATCCTGTTTTAACTAGCTGTGATAGATAGGAATTTACAAGCATGACCAATTCTTTAATTAGTGTTCCAATTAAAGCTCCAAGACAAAATGTAGAATTAGCCATCTTGCATGATTTAACTTGTAAAACTATAGTACAGTTGATACAATACACTGCTTCAGTCTGCAGTTAAGAATCAATTTTTAAACAGTTCCTTGCTCATTAAAATCTGGAATTCCAAGGACAAACATGGGCTAGGTCCTCTACCTTATATAAAAGCTTTGGAAAGAACACAGGGGTGGGGCGGTGGATATTGTAGTGAGTGCGTGCATTTAGATATTTGGTTTGCTACCAGCAGTATGAAAAAATGTAGTTCGGTAAAGGAGACAGAATTTGCTTCTCAGATAAATATGCAGCTTGCACCATTGTTAATTTTTTGAATATTTCAAGTGTTTTAAAGTACCTGTTGTATTTTACAAAGCATCTTCTCTGTTAAGAGACCACTTCTCTATATATCTATGTTTTTTTGCTAGATTCTTGCCTATATGATTATTAATTGTAAATGTTTTCTTTTGGTGGCCAATGCTTTTACTTTTGTACAGTGGCATGTATCATTGAGTAAAAAGCTTGCACAAGTTATACATCAAAAAATGGGCCAAGCATGTTCAGATCACTTGATTACTATAGATGTGATAGTAGAAGAATATTAGGTCTCTGTTTCTGTTTAATACCACAGGGAATAATATGCACTAATCACAGTTGATGTGCCAAGCAAATATTTTATATTTGGGTACCCATACCTGAATACAAAAAGTAAAGCATGGGAAGGCTGAACTAGAGTTTAATCTTATGAGTTACTGCTTTATTGACTTTCATAGTAGTTCGCATTTATTCTTTTTATGTATTTTCTCTTCAGTTTACGTGCCTTAAAAACAAAGGCAATGGGGTATAACAGCAACACTTCTTTTCCTAAAGGATTTATACGTTTAGCTGAATAAATGTCAATGTCTACATTTCTGAAAGCTTATCGGGGAACCAAAGAATAATGTGAAATAAAACATTTACCTTTAGTCTTGAATTTTTAACGCTTCTCCCTGGTGTAGGATTTTCCCATGCAGTGTTTCCTACTGTCTGCAAGGAATTAGCTTCTTTATGGATTTTATCTAATAAAAGTAGACTGAACTTATTTTACATTTCTTAGTCTGTAATAGTAAACACTTGCTTCTGAGTAAACTTGAATAGGATTGTACTGGCAGTTTCTAAGTATATGGCATTAAGAAAGAAAATGGGGATGAGGGCACCCAGCTATTTGCTGGGAAAACTTCTCCTTTTAGAAATAAATCAGTGTTACTAAATTTCTGAAAGATGAGAGTATCATCAAATGATACAATATAAATTTAAGGACTGGGATCTCTTTCTTTGTGTAAACAGTAGGAACTGAACATTTTTACTGATTAAATTGCTTGAAGCATATGGATGCAGCAACTCTCAGCAATACATTTTAAAGTTGAATTAGATTCTGTAATGCCTAAGATTCCCCAGGACCTTTAAAATGTTATACTACACACGTGGTTTCCTAGGACTGCAGAGTTCTAGATGACATAGCTGACTGCATGTACATGAAACTAACAAGTAAGTAAGGCACATAAAGTATGCATATGATTGTCATACCAGATTATTTTTCTGCATGTAAGAGTAGGGAACTTTGGAGCATTTCTGTGTGGAATACCCAAATCTGGTTTTACAGATTTTATAATGAGTTCATCAGGATCTGGTGGCTTAACTGAACTACCTGAATCTTGCTCAGCCCCTTCACTGAAAATTGGGGGAAGTCTGAAGGGAAGATTACTCTTAATGAATGTAAGTTGCCTGGCACAGTTCTTGCTTTTAAAGTTGATAGATCCCTGTGGTGTCCCTACCTCTCCCACAAGCTGAAAGAAATTGTGCAGTCTTCATAACTTTAACAGGGTCCAATTAGAAGTAAAAACTTCCAACTTCTTTTTAAAAAATGCCCTCTTTTTGGATACGTTTCAGCATGTTGCTCTCTTTACTGTTTGTAAACCTTCAAAGAGAAGTAAACAATCCTTTCTTAATTAATATTGGCTCCTTTAAACATATTTTAGAATCATATACTGCTTAGCTTAAAGGATGCTTGCTTGAAAAATGTAATTTGCATATATGTTGTATCATGTTTTTGTGCAATGTTATCAATATTACAGAGCTAATATATTTTATGTGTACCACTGATCATACTTACCACTGATACTGTTATGTGTAATGTTTTGATATCTACAATTTGTGTTCAATTTATAGAAGTCTAAAGTACTCTGCATGTCTCAGGAAATATAATTTACAGAAAATGCACTTCAAAAATAGTAAAATCTTGCTTAAAAAGCTTTGAATTGTAATCTTATAATGTATATGTAATTACAGTGTGAACTTGAACTAAGGACTGCAATCAATTCCAGGCTGTATTTAACAAATAAAATAGATGTGTTTCTATAATTGTGTGGACTCATAATATTCAGCTAAAATAACTGAAAAAAGGTATACCTTTATTGGAACATTGCCCTGTTTGTTTGTTTTTTCATTTTAAAGAAAAGTAGTAAATATTCTGTAGTTACATGTTTCAGATGTTTTAAAGGTGAGTTCTGTCTGCCTCTAGTACCAGGGTATCAAAGCTTCTCTTTTTCCTTCCTATCCCTTGATAGCCAAGTAGAACCACTGTATCCTTAAATGTTTATTAAATGAAAACCATGCCATCCCTGGCATTTGGAATTCTGTCTATTTAGGGCCTCACACAATTTAAGTTTCGTGTTCCTGAAAACAAATTATTAATTTGGGCTTTATCAAAAGAAGTATAGTGTCTAGATCAAGGGAAGTAATAGTGCCGCTCTATTCTGCCTTGGTCAGACCTCACTTAGAATACTGTGTCCAGTTCTGGGCACCACAATTCAAAAAGGATATTGACAAATTGGAGCGTGTCCAGAGAAGGGCAACTAAAATGGTGAAAGGTCTGGAAACCATTCCTTATGAGGAGAGACTTAGGGAGCTGGGTATGTTTAGCCTGGAAAAATGACGGTTAAGAGGCGATATGATAGCCCTGTTTAAGTATTTGAAGGGGTGTCATGTTGAGGATGGAGCAGGCTTGTTTTCTGCTGCTCCAGAGACTGGAACACGGAGCAATGGATGCAAGTTCCAGGAACAGAGATTCCACCTCAACATTAGGAGGAACTTTTTGACAGTAAGAGCTGTTCGGCAGTGGAACACACTCCCTCGGAGCATAGTGGGGTCTCCTTCCTTGGAGGTCTTTAAACAGAGGCTGGATTGCCATCTGTCGGGGATGCTTTGATCAAGATTTCCTGCGTAGCAGGGGGTTGGACTGGATGGCCCTCGTGGTCTCTTCCAACTCTGCAATTCTATGATTCTATGATTTTTTCCATTTTATCAGTATTAAATTACAGTATTTCCCTACTAGCTACAAAGGAAAGATTGGTTTTCCAGGAGGGTTTTTGTTATTATTTTAAATAAAAAACTCCTAGAAAAATATGAATCCTTGATTTTAAATATTTCACCTATATGTACATACTCTTATTAGTTTGGGAGGGTGCATATAGAGTGAACAACAGAGACAGACTGAAACTGAAGGCATTAAAACAATTTATTATCAGTTATTCAAATTCATTTTTCCCCTTACTAGGACATTAAACTATATAAACTGTTATTTCAGGTATTGAACTCCTGATTAGGAGGACAAACTCTACCCAGTCATTAACAGCATAGATACTTAACAGCCATTCTTCATCTTTTCACTGGGGAAAAAAATGCACATACCACTTAAGAGAGTAGTAACAGTGTTCAGATTCCAAAAACGTTTCTCATAAATTAATCCCAATGTATCACTTTTCCAGCAAATATTTTATTGTATGTAACAAAGGTTTCCAGTCACCAGATACCATCCTTTTGTGGGCTTGATCACCAGGCTTGCAGCTTTCCTTCCCCACTACCCACATACACAAAGCATTTCTATATTAAACTAGCAGTTTATTCATGAACCCTATATAAAAAGGAAAAAGAAAGACCTAGTGAAAAGGAATGGGATGCAAATGGAAAGGAGGGAGGAGGCTTTCACTGCATAAAAGTGCAAGAGGGCTCTTCTGAAGCAAATAGATACCTAGGATCCCTAATTGCATACTTGGGGCACAGATAGGAGAAGAAAGAGGCCTAAAATTGCAGGAGAGATAGAAAATGGCAAAGGGATGGAAATAGACCACAGATAGTGACTTAATCCAGGGCAGTGAGCAAACATACTCCTAGAGGGGAGGCTTGAAGGACTATAGGTCTCCAGTCAGGTTCATTGAAGGGGTCTTGTGTGGTTCTACAGTGGGAGCTACAAGGCAGAAAAGCCCAATACTTGTGCATGCTTGAAAGGATTTTAGTTCAGTGCTACTCAAAGAGGTGGTCTGTGGACCAACGCCAGCCTGTGGCAAGTTTCCAGAATTTGGTCAATAGACAAAGAATTTGGTCAATAGAAACAAAGATACTAAAAATTATCTTAAGAAGCACTGTTTTAACAGACAATTTAGAAGCAAAGAATATAGTTGTGCATTCATAAATAGTCCTGGCTGGGCTGATAGTAAAAAAATAAATACTGATATGGAAAAAGAAAAAACGTGGGAAGGAGAGAAGCAAAGCAAATCACAGGTAAGAGGCTGACCAGAAGCTAACAGTGACCAAGAATTTCTTCCAAAACTCTAGAAAAAGGCCTGTCCTTTAGCAAGGAGGCGCCATGCAAAACTGACAAAAGCTAGGTTTTTAATCTTTCTGGTGCCTTAACGCAAGAGGTGTTCCAAAAACTAGCCCCAGGATAACACCTTTGCTAATGGCTATTCCTTTATAAGGAGATGTGTTTTATTCTGCATGATGTTTTAAATCTTTAGGTCTAAAAATGGCCAATCCAAATGGGTTTGCACAGGATGTCCATGCAAAGAAGCAGCTAGAGTTAGAGTAAAAAAATTGCATACATTTCAGGGTTTCACACTTGTTTAGACTCTAGCTCATATGGCACCTCACCTCAAGCACACTGTAACATACAGACAACAAATCTTGCTCTAGTTTTTCAAGCATGTTGAGAAAAGGTAGCAAAATGCTAATCTGGTTTTGTTATATTCCTGCTGCTAGGGATGGGGAGAAGGGGCTTGTGAGATTTTCTGCTTTACCCACCACAATAATTTTGGCTTTGATCTGGCATTGTATCTAAGTATCTTGGCATAGATAAGGAGATGGGAGTCACCATTTGTTCTTCCACCATAGGGAGCAAAATGCTTTCAGCTGTCCACAAGAAGGTATTAGTTCCGCAGCAGTTGGTGCTGAAGACTCTTGAGACAAGTCTTCTCTTTGGTTTTAATTATTTTTTTTAATTATTCTTGATTTCAACATTGTTTATATATGCTTGCTTTAGAGTCTATACTGATGGGTTATCTCCTCCACCTACCCAGAGAAGAGGCAGGAAGAAACTTTTAAAACTAAGTCACCTGACGGACCTCCCTTCCTCCTGGCTCTGACGTACTCAGTTCTTCTTCCTGCCTTACCCAGTGAGGAGTGCCTTTTGTTCTCTCCACTTCTTAGCCTCCTTTTGTCTTATTTTACCATACTCTTAAAAAAAATTCCTTCTCCAGTCTCATGTGACTTCCCGGTTCTTTATCTCCCCACCACCACCTTGCGAGCACTGGACCCCAAGAAAAAGGAAAAGAAAATCTGCGGTGACAAGCCACAGATGGATGTCAGCCAGACTGCCCTGCTGCCGCCAGATTCCATCCCGCAGGCACAAGGGGAGGGTGAGCAGCCGGAGGCCTCCCAGTCACAGGGCTCATCTCAGCAGACCAAGGAGCAGCAGGACGATCTCTGCACTGGTGAGACTGCTCCTCCACTGCTGAACAAAGCTCAGCAAGCAGGAGTTGAGTGCCAGGCTTCCGGAGCAGAGGCCTCAGAGGATCCCCAACAGCCGATCGTCCTCAGCAGCGATGCAGAGGCCACGCTTCATTGGTGCAGGGAAGTAACCACGGCATGCACACAGGCGGGGGGTTCGGCTTCAGGGGAATCTCTGGGAGAGCTGACGTTCCTTTCCCTTCCCTTTCTCGTCAGGCCCCTTCTGGGAAGGGGGCCTGGTGCCGGATGGGGCACGGAGCGGCGAAGGTCCCTTTGCAGGCAGTAGCGGCCACACGGTCGCAAACGATGGCAGCCCCAGTCTCTTGGGCTCTGGGCGACCAGGGAGCGAGGGGGAGGGCCCTCAGAGGACAGGTCCAGATTTCACTTTGGAAAGCCGTGCTTCTGCACTCCCCTCCAGATGTCAGATCCTCCATACTATGGTGGACACAGAGGAAAACCCTGGCCAAAGGTTCCCTATGGACCCAGGCCCACCAGATCACTGTGATATCAGATGCTAGCCTGACAGGTTGGGGAGCCCATTGCCAAGGCAACATGATACACAGACAGTGGGAACCAACCGAGTGGCCCCACAGTATAAACTGGCTAGAGCGAAGAGCGGCACATCTGGCACTTCTACACTTCCAGGGCCTCCTAAGATGAAAGCACGTCAGGGTTCTCACCAACAACACCAAGGCATGCTCTTACATCTCCAAGCAGGGAGGCACACGATCAAGGCGAGGGAGGCAAAAGAGGCGAGCCTCCTATTCAACTGGGTAGAGGTGACACTAGCCTCCATCATGGCTCAGGACATCAGGGCTCTGCCAGCCTACAGGTGGATTACCTCAGCAGGTACAAGATCCTCCCGGGGGAGTGATCTCTCCATCATCAGGTGTCCAAGCAGTTGACAAGTGGAGGCCAATGGAGGCGGACATGTTCACCTCCCCAACCAATGCGAAGAGCCGCAGGTTCTTCACTTGGTACTATCACCCCAAGGCAAAGGGAATGGATGCCCTCCAGTCCCCCTGACCTCGGGGTGTCCTATACCTTCCCCCCCCCCTCATCCCTCTGATCGCCAAAACAATCAGAAAGGTGAGGGAGGAAGAAGCACAGGTGATACCAGTTGCCCCATATTGGCCAAGAAGATCTTAGTTTTCAGACCTGATGGAATTGGGCCAGGATCAGCTGTGAATTCTTCCCCAGACACCCAACCTGCTGTTGCATGGCCTGCTATTACACCCAGACATTCAGTGGTTACACCTAGCCGCATGGAAATTGAGTACCGAGCACTCAGACAGGGCGGCTACGAGGAGGTGGTAATCGATACCATCCTGAGCTCCTGTAGACAGTCCACTACTAGAATATACGAGGCCACTTGGAAGGCCTCTGCAAAATGGTGCAACTCGGTTAAGATCAAGCCAGAGGACATTTCAGTCAAGCACATGCTGGCTTTCCTGCAAAAGGGTCTGGACCTAGGCCTCAGACCAAACACCCTGAAGAGATAGGCGGTGGCCTTGTCCTCAGTAATTCCTATGGCAAAAGGTCAGTCACTGGCCTCTCACCCTCATGTATGGAGGTTCCTCAGGGGAGCAGCAACCCTGGCAACCCGCGTTAGGCATCGTTTCCCATCCTGGAATCTGCAACTGGTCCTCAGACAACTGACCAGGGGCCCCTTTGAACCCCTGAGGAAGGTCTCTCAGGCTCCTAACCTTGAAAGTCACATTCCTGGTGGCAATCACCTCAGCATGGAGAATGTCGAGCTTTCGGCCCTCTCAGTGAGGGAGCACCTTTGTGTATTCAATGAAGATCACGTGATACTTAGAACAGATCCGTTGTTTCTTCCCAAGGTGATATCTTCATTTCACATAGCCCAGAACCTGGTATTACCTTCCTTCTGCCCTAACCCTACTCATCCCAGGGAAAAAGCCTGGCATAAGCTAGATGTGAAGAGGGCATTGAAGATTTACACCAAGAGGACCAGCTCTTTCAGGCACTGCAACTCTCTCTTTGTATCCTTCAACCCAGCCTCAATGGGCCTGAAGGCCTCCAAACAGACCATCTCCAGCTAGATTAGAGCATCCCAGCAGTCTACGATGCTGCAAGGCTACCATGACCCACCAACATATGGGCCCACTCAACTAGATCAGCAGCCACCTCAGCGGAATTCTCATCAAACACGCCAATCTTAGAGGTGTGTCGCGCAGCCACCTGGTCTACACCTTCCACCTTCATCTGTCATTACAAAATAGACAAATTCAGAGCCGCTGAGGCCACATTTGGTCGCACGGTGGTGTAGGAGGTAATTCAGGCCTGATCCTCCAGGCAGTCATCCCTCCCATACATGAAGGCTTGGGCACATTCCATCAGTATAGACTCTCAGATTCCTCCTCTCACCAACCCAGAGAATAACACATTGGTACTTACTGTGAAGTTGCATTCTGGGGTTGGTAGAGAGGAGGAATCCACCCCACCCATATGGGTCACATTGACTCACAGACAGGGCTTGGCTAGTAGAGAAAGTGAGTACATGAGAGCCAGGAGGAAGGGAGGTACCAACAGTCCCAGCTGTCATGTGACTTAGTTTTAAAAGTTTCTTCCTGCCTCTTCTCTGGGTAGGTGGAGGAGATAACCCATCAGTATAGACTCTTGGATTCCTCCTCTCTACCAACCCCAGAATGCACCTTCACAGTAAGTACCAATGTGGCACTTGTTATTACCTATATTTCAAGTCTGTGTGAGAATGGTTGCTTGGTAACAGATTCAGGAGGAGGGGGCGCAATCACTTTTAAATTCCTAGTTTGGATCTGGACCAAGAAATTCATTCTAAAGGCTCTGAGAAGCTTTAAACCCTGATTGCTTGGAGACTAGGGGGTGAATTCACACAGAAATAGATATTTCACTTGGTTACAAATGTTCCTAGTTTTTAAAAAATGTACTGCACTGCTGCTTTGTTTTAAAGTACTGTAACAATTCACATTAATTATCATAAAAGTTCTCTTTGTTCCCACCACATATCACCTCTTGAACTACATACAGTTTTGACTGTCTCAAATGGGAGTAGTTAGGGGTATGAACAATCCTGTGTCATGACCCTGTGGGTGTACCTCTGTCCATGCTGCCTGCCCCTTGCTACCAAATTGTCATAATACACAAGATGTATAATGCTTTACTAACCCAATGTAATTTTTCTTATTTAGTGTAAAAACATTAATTCCTCCATTTCATCTTTAAGTACTCCCCCCCAAAAAAGACTCCTAGTTTTTGAAACTTTAGACTAGTCTTTCTCAATCTTTTTAACCTGGTGGAACCCCTGAAACAATTTTCAGGTCTCAGGGAACCCCTGTCTAAAAATTATATCTACAGCTTTAAAAAAATCAATCACTGCCTAAAAATTGTTATATCTTATAACCCCTAGCAACCTCTTGTGGAACCCTAGGGTTCTACTCAGAAGTAAGTTCTTACTCAGAAGTAAGCCACATTTACTTCAATGGAACCTATTCCTACTTGCACACAGAAGGTATCCCTTGTGCTCCTTCCCCTTACTGGAAATATTGTAAAGGCACAGAAGAAAGAGAAGAATTGAGAGGAGTCTTACATGTGCTTTTCATCATGTTTATTGAGAATTTAAATTCAGGAACATCAGTATACTTTCAGGTAAAAACATTATCACATTCATCCCATATGAATTTGTCCTGTGCTTTTTGTTTTGTTTTGTTTTTTAAATCTAATGACATTTCTCTAGTGACAATTAGGAGTAGTAGGCAGTGAAGGAGTTCAGTTCTGCTGTTGCTGAGGAAAGGGTTGGCTAGATAAGTAATGGCAAGGTTAAGGAAAGCTGTTAGGAGTCTCTCTCTCTCTCTCTCTGGCTTTTCTTCGCAAACGAAGATTCAGGAAGGACTCATCCCGCGCTTTCTGCAAGCGCGCTGATGACTAAAAAGGCCAATCCGAGATAAACAAGTCCGGTTGCAAAAAGCACAGCAGAAGGTCTCCTTGGGTGATGTTTTTGGGTTGTGATTCTTTCTGCGTTGTCGTTTCTCTTCAAGACTTGTTCGCTGTGAGTTCTCAAATAAGGCTGCAGCATTGTGGATAGTGCGTCTCCATGCCTCCCGATGTGAGGCGGACCACTGTTAGGAGTAACATTTAAATTAGAGGGGTAAATGTGGCATGATTTGGTTGAGAGGAGGAATTAAAAAGAAACTTGGTAAGGTGTCTGAGAGCAAGTTTCTCTCTCAAAGACTATCACCAAGTATATATTTATGGAGGTGGCGGGGGACCCAGATATTAGTAATTAAATTCCCTTCTGTAAAATACTGTCCTGAATAAATTCTTGTTAATGGTTTAAACTGCCTCAGGTGGAAGTATTTCATTGAATGTGCCATTATAGCCTTGAGGTTTTAAAGTATTGGTGGCAGTGACTACATGTCAGATTAAAGAACCCTGGAATACATTGGCAGGAAGTCCCACAACCTTGAGAAATAATTCTTTTTTAAGGAAAATTGTCTACAAGGGTAGAAGCAACAGAAGTGACTACCGCACACGATCTTTCAAAAAACAACCTATTTGATATGGAGGTAGGTGACTCACTTGCTAAGACCATTAGAAAAGAGTGTTAGAATTCAGTTGAGAAGGATTAGTGCAAGTCTTGACCATTTGTGTAACTGAAATGTAATTTAAATGAAATAATTCACTGATATAGCTGGAAGTTGGGTGCTGACTTCATTAGCAGACAAACGCAGAGACTGGAAACTAGAGCAACATGGTAGCTGGAGGTTGTCAGCTTGGCTTAATAAGGAAGAATGAGTTTAAATATGTACAGCCTTTGTTTGCCACTGATGAAGGAGAAAAGCAGGTCTGCACATACCTGGGCATGTTAAAATGACAGTGAATTATTGAACGAAAGTAAATAGCATTATATGTGAGTCTAATAAGTGAAATTAAAAAGAAAACTTAGGCTGAATGTCAGGGAAAGCTTCCTAATGGGTAATGCTATTATTGTGAGAGATAATTTCCCAAGGGACCATCTTTGTACCTTGAAATCTTACAACTAAATGAGGTGGAATGTTTGCAAAAGGTAAGAGAGGAAAGAAACTGTTCTGGCATGCTAAATAGAACAGCCTGCAATTTTTAGGTGAAGTGACATTGAAAATAGTTCACCGCATTCCTTGATTCTAGCATGGTTGATGGCAACCTGGCAATTTGTGTGTTAAACTGACTCAACAACACAAAAGAACCTATGTATGATCTAGAGATATTTTAGCAGGTATTAAAACCTTACTTGTTTCTTTTTTATTAACAGTTCAAGCTTTTCTTCAGCAAAAATTAAGCACAGTATACTGTTCTTCTATTTAAAAAAAAATGAGAACCAAGGCATGTAGCTAAACCTAGACTGGTAAGACCCAGGTTCAAAAACAATTTGGCTGATATTGGCACAGTCGCTATCTCTCAACCTTACATATTCCATGGGAATCTATGAAGCTGACTTACATCAAGTAAAATAAATGGTCTATTCAATCCAATACTATATTCTGACAGGTAGAAGCAGTGGTTCAAGTTCAAGTTCTCATTCAACTGTATTACCTGAAGGTCTTCAAATGGCAGTGTCAGGAATTTAACCTAAACTTCTTTTGTATATACTACCCTGTATTCTTGAAGAAAGAATGACATAAAATATGTGTGTGCATATATGCTTTCAAGTTGCCTGTTGACTTATGGCAACCCCATGAATTTCATAGGGTTTTCTTAGGCAAGGAATATTCAGAAGTGGTTTTGGCAGTACCTTCCTCTGAAATATAGCCTACAACTCCTTATATTTATTAGTGGTTTCCCATTCCAATACTAACCAGAGCTGATACTGCTTGACTTCTAAGATCAGGCACGATCTGGTTCCTTTGGGTATTTGGGTAACCCGATATATTTCTTTTTTCATCTAAACATATCATTCCATGAGCATTTAGTTCTATATTACTAGTTCTGTATTCTGGGCAGAACACTAGATTTGAGCTGGAGGAGGGGAAACAGAAACTGATTAGGCTATATCAGTGGTTCCCAAACTTAATTGGCCTACCGCCACCTTTCCAGAAAAAATATTACTCAGCGCCCCCTGGAAATTATTTTTTTTTAAAAAAAATTAATAGTAATTAAACACAGGGATATATGTATTAGTGTTTCTACCTTTTTCGTAAAATATAGTAAAGAAAGATGTAAATTAGAAACATTGAAGTTTGAAATTATGAAGCTATTTATTGAACTCAGAATAGAAAGGTAATACAAAAAAAGTTAAAACATTCAAAATCATCTTAATGAGAAGGATGAACCTGGTATGCTGCTACCAATTTAGTAATCCTCGGCTCTATTTTCGTCAGCAGTAATCTTAAATCACCGCGATTGACTATTTGCAATCGGTTTCTTTTTTTTTCTTTTCTTTTTTTTTTTTTGTTAATAAATTGGTTACCGCACTGAATCCACGTTCCACTAAATATGATAAAGGAAATGCAATTAAGAACTTTTGAATTACAGCCCATATTTCAGAATAAGCCGTAGGGATCTCCTTTTGCAGCCAGAATTATTGGTAGCAGCTTTTGAAATTAAATTTCAATTCATGATTTGTAGTTACTTCCATTAGTTTTTCTTGTAACTTGTGGAGATTCTTCTGTGTTTGCACTTGAAAAAGGATCCAAAATCCAATCAGGTATGTTCATTTTCAAAATATCATCAAATTGTTGATTAAAATCTGAATGGAGAGCATCCAAGTGCTCATAATAAGAAAGTATGTCTTCATCTTTTTTTTTCTGCTCCTGATAAATTTGGGAACTGGCTGAATTCCCCTTGTCCAAAATTTCATTTGTACAGAAAAAGTTTTGTCACAAACGCAGAAATAACAGAGATTGTTTTTATTAAATTCAGTTCATCACCTTGAAGCTGAAGATTGCTTTCATTAAATTTTTGAAACAAGTCAGTCAAGTCAGCGATGTCACTTTTGGATTGAATTAAATTGGATCGTAAAGCATCATTTTTATCTTTCAAGAACTCCAGCACCGAGTTAAACAGCTTATAAAACCTATCTAAACAGGCACCCTTTGACAACCAACAAACTTCTGTATGAAGCAGCAAACGATTAAATTCTTCATTGTTTTCAATACAAAGCTGTTTAAATAATCTGTCATTCAGTGATTTGCTTCTGATTGTGTTGATAGCTTTAATTACATATTGTAACGAATTATGTAGGCATGCACTTAAATTTTTGGCAACTAGATGTTGACGATGGATGATACAGTGTACTGTGAATGCATTTGGCACCTCCTTTTTTAAATATGCAAGAAAACCCCTGTAGCAACCTACCATCGCTGGAGCACCATCTGTGGCTACTGATAAGATATTACTCAGAGGTATTTCTTTTTCTTTAAAAAACTCATCTAATGCATGAAATATTGATTCTCCTTTAGTATCAGTTTGCAAATATTTAGCAAATAATAATTATTGGCAAATTTGTTCTTCCTTAGTGAACCGCACGTATGCTAAAAGTAAAGCTTCATTTCCTAACAAAGTTGACTCATCAAGTTGAATAGAAAACCAAGATGTTTTTAAATAGCCACACAATGAATCTTCAACATCTTGAGCCATTTCATCAATTCTTCTTTGCACTGTATTATTGCTCAACGAAATTTTCTTGATATCAGATGCTGGCTTGTGTAGCACAGTACATATTACTTCACTTATAGCCGGTATAATTAGTTCTTCACCAATAGTATGAGGTTTTCCCAATTTGGCAATCATTAATGAAATATTGTAAGAATCAAGCAAGCCATCGCCATCTTGCGTGGTTGCGGTTGAAAAGAGTTTTGCCAATGTCGGTTGTTTGATAAATTTTTCTTTTAGTGTTCGAAAATAAGATAAATCCTTATCTTTTTTATCACCATGAATTTTAGTCAAATGTTCTTGTAGCCTGGAAGGCTTCATAGCTTCGTTTGATAAAACTTTCTGGCAAATAAGGCACATTGGTAATGTATTGTTTACAGGCGACTCAATAAAGCCATATTTCAAATATTCAGTATTATATTGTCTACATTTTTTTCTTTGGTTGAGCCATTATTATCTGTAGAATAATAATTTTTATGGAGGTATTTTTAATTAATATTTTTGTAATTTTTTTAAATATTTTTGTAAAAAACAAACTAAAATAAATACTAATGAAATAAACATGATATTATTAATTGTAAAGTGCATATAATTATTACAAAATAAATAAATAATACCAATTATAGTCGCACTATTTGTTAATTAACTTTAACTTGTCACAATACCACAACATGCTAACTTAGGACTTTTTCGGAGGGAGAAATACACCGCAAGAAGGGTCGTCCCTCTTGCAATGCTGCTGCGCGGCAAGGGGGGCATTTCATATGATTCCATCCCCCTGCTGATTCTGTTCTGGTATAGATCACAGCTCCAGTGTCATATTTGGCCGTTTCTTAATCACGGAAGTTGACCGTGATTAAGAAATGGCCAAATATGACGCTGGAGCTGCGATCTGTACCGGAACAGAATCGGCAGGGGGAAGGTGTATTTCTCCATCCGGAAAAGGCCTCAGAGTTATATTACACCGTAATTTTCCCATAATTATTATGGGAAATCTCCTGATTCATAGTGTGCTCCAAAATCTGCTGGTAGTACTGCCAGTAGCCAGTACTGCCGCTGCTGTTACAGGCTTTGGCCTTGCAATCGACCAATCGCATGAGTGGCAGTTGCCCACAGCGATGCTCGTAGTGCTCACGTGTTTTGGAACGGCAATTCAGTGGCACCACATGAACAATAGCAGTGCACGATTGCACATACCTCAATGCAAGTGAGGGAGTATGCAGGAACTGAGCCAACGTCCAGTACGTTGTTCAAAGAAAAATTAAGCGTTATGAGCGGAATACATAAATCAATTCTTCTAAATCTTCTCTTCTTTCTTTTATGCTTTCACCGCACCCTTACAGTTATTCATTGCCTCCAAATGCACCTGTGGCCATTACCGCCCCCCTGGATCGCTGCAGCGCCCACCAGGGGGCAGTAGCGCCCACTTTGGGAATCACTGGGCTGTATCTTAAAAGTTGATATGGGATTCAACACTTCAGGTCCAAATAATCTACTGAGTTTATATTTGATTTTCAAAGTTTCCAGCAAGTAAACTTAAAAATGGCAACAAAGTCCCTATCTCCCAACCCAGGAAGGGAAATATTCACAACTAAAAGCAAATGTCTGCTTGTAAATCCTTATGTGAATAGTGAACAATATCTACCATAATCCTACTGGGACTATCAGTGCATAGCCCCCACAGAAAACTAGTGGTATTGCCAATCCAATACACCCATAGTTGGATTAGCACCATAATGTGTAATTGAAGTCTAGATCCACTCTAAATCTGACAGTTCTGTGAACTGTGTATACAGGTGTTGAAGTGTTCTACTTGTCTTGTGTTAAATTTGAAACTCATTAGCTACATTTAGTGGGGTCAGTTATAAAGCAAAGTGAAGCAGCTGCCTTGGGCAGAAGATGCTGAAGGTTGAATAGCAGACAAATTTGTGGGTACCACATGGCTTTCCCTGCACCCCTAAGCTAGTCTGCAATCTTCAGGTACTGTGGAAGATGCTCATCACCACTATTGAAGTAAGATTTGACAACTGATCTGGTCAGTTTTTGCACATGAAACACATAATTCATGTCAGGCAGCACAACATCTTGGACAGTCCTTGATGTTTAGCAATGTGGCAGAATTAAGCATTTAAGGTTCCAGTTTCTATCATACCATTTTTAAAGGGCGTTCTCATTGCTCTTGTGCACTGTGTGTGTGTGTGTGTGTGTGTGTGTGTTATATGGAAGTGTGCACTGCATGGCTGACTGGGATATGGCCTTCAGAGCCATACATAGAGACTCCAACCATTGCTATGGAAACACAGCATGGCATCTCAAATCTCTGGCTTCCTGACACAGCAGTGAGATGATTCAGAAAATAAAATTAACAAGCAAACAAATCAAGGCTTCATTGCTCCAGGGGAAGTATAGAGCAAAAATTAAAATGTTGCCCTATTGCGAGTATTAAAAGCTCTCAGCTGGCAGAGTGTGAATGGAAGATTTGATTCTAATGCAGGGGGGTGTCATTTCCCCTATATTAGAGGCTTGGGTCAGACTTGCAAATGCAGGTATTTCCATGCTTCAGTGATGTCTCAGTAACATCTTAGCTATTTGGATAATTGTTAGGATTAACACAACCCCTGGTCTCACAGTCAGATATTTTATTTAGAGCTAAAAGAAGTAGGAACAGAATCCAATAGAAAAATTATTTTTAGTAAGTTTCAGGGGTTATCTAGATGGTGAAAATAATCCTAATAGAATTTGCAGAGAATACTTTTTGTCCCAACAAGATCTGACTGAGTTTCATGGTTTTTTGAAGGAGGGCCAAAAACTCCATTTACTCCATGGGAAAAGCCTTTGTGGCTTTTCCAGAGGTATTTTTTTAAATAACTAGCTGGATCGGTGTACCATACACCATTAAAAAAACTCCCCCCAAAATGCCCAGGAGACCTCATGACAACCCTTTGAGGTAGGCTGGTGGGTTTAACTTGCCCACCCGCCATTTGTTCTGGCCCCTGCCTCCCCCCACTCATTCTGCCCCTTGCCACCCTCATCACTCGTTCTGCCCCTCCCTCCACTCATTCTGCCCCCACCACTCCTTCTGCCCCTCCCACCCCACCCCCTGCACTCCAGGACACACAGGCACACACCACATCCACCCCCATGTTACTCACTGTCCCTATCCAGTGGCCATCTTTGAGATCTACATGGTCCCACCCCCAGTGTGCTGATTGGCTGCCCCAACAGACCTGTGATTGGCTGGTTAGTTCCCTAAGCAGCCAATCAGCACACTGGAAATGGCAACATACCCAAGAGAATTATATATATACTGGTAGATGTTTGGAAATGCGTATTACCGCTTGCTTGGACATCCAATATGCATCACAGTGCATTCTTGGCAAGGGCAGAAGTGGAAAGCTGATTGGTTGGACATGGGTAGGGGGTGGACTTGCCAGCAATGTGTCCAGGAGCACCATTTTGGAGTTTCTTGTTATCAATTGTACATATTTTTTTTGCTGTGCTAAGGTGACCAAACAGTTTTTTTAAGCAAAAGGTTGCGCTTATGCACCTTTGCCTTACAGTTTTTTTAAAAATATTGTGCAGCGGGGACAACTTATGGAGAGAAACAACATGAGTAATTCACTTGATACATAGTCATGGCGGAGTGCACATTTCAAACAAATAGCTTCGCATACCAGCGATTTTGCCAAAGGATCGTGGAGACAAATGAACGCTGCGGTGAATTTGCTTTAATGTGCAGTAATCTATGTTATCTCATCTAGACAAGCCCTGAGAAATCAGTTTCAGGTTATTTGATAATAGTGAAAATAATACAGTGACTTCTGTTTACTCTGAGTTACTTATTGTATGCCTAGTTGTGTCCTTTTGACAACATTCTTCTATAAAATGCATGTCTCACTATCAGTGGTGGCACTGTGGGTGTGTGGAGAGGCTGAACACCATTGGGGGGGATTGTACACAGGACACTCTGTTAAAACAGCAGTTAGCCATTCACAGAGCAGTAGGCAGAGTGAGTCACAAACCAAAACTGTAAAAATATTGAAATTAAAACTCTAACCATTATATAATTTAAAATCTGGGCTGGGAAGAGAGATCAAGGGCACTGACTTTCAGGAATTTGTTTTGCATTTGTCTCATTTGTTTTTCCTATTACAGCCTCTTACTCTACACGAACCAAAATACACCAGCTCCCCACCAGCATATCCTGGCCATAGATCAGGCCCATTCTGCCCCTGTTACATGGATGAAACAGGAGAGAGTCCAGACAGAATGCCATCCACTGCCATCATTTTCCTTTCTTTGCTGGGTCCAGGAAGCTGGCCTGTTCCATGTGACAAGTCCCCCTGCATATAACTAACCTTGGTCATATTTTGTAGGCCTGCTGCCCAGACCTGGAAGAGTAAGGGTGACTATCAGCTAGAAGGATGAGCCTGCCTGCCAGGACAGGTTCCTGCAGACTCACAGGCCCCAATCTGTTTCCTCCCAGAGGAAACAGAGGAAACCGGGTATTTTTTAAGTTGCTGTATCAGGCCGTACCCTGGCTTGCCCCCACCTTTTCCCTGGGGGTTATAAAGACTGTCCAGGAGCAGATGCCCTGCCTCATTTGGACTGAAGGGCTCTCAGATGGGGGCAGAATGGAGTAAACAGCCCATGTAGATAAGGCCTTAGTTGTGTTAAACCTATTGAAATCAATGGCACTTAGGTGAGTCATGACAGACGAGTGTCATTTATTTCAGTGGATCTGCTCCAGGTATGACTAAAACTGGGCCAAACCCTAAGCTATCAATAAATCCAGCGAGGCACTGCATTTCCTAGGAAAGGAATGGAAGAATGTCCCTGCTCTGGCTGAACTACAGCTTTATTCTGGAAAACAAACAGAAACAAGGAAACACGTTCCTGTTTCATACCAAGGCAGGGAAGGAGGAGCCATAAATTGCTTCAAACAGGATGTCTTTATTTGATAGTAAAAGCCTACACTCTCAAATGGCTCATCTACATCAGTACAAATAGGAGACTCAGACCGGGAAGGTATTTGCACAGAGTAGGCAATAGGGTGACATGTATTAACTTGTCAAACAAAATTATATGATTAAATTAATTCTCATGCGGAGGCACCAGTTCTGTTGACTTCATGAAATCAAGAGTCTTACCATAAGATTCATAGGGAAATTGCTTTTTAGAAAGCAGAGACAAGCAAATATGAAGATGTGGATTCAGATATGTAACATTAATTCCATCATAGGCCCACAGTACTAACATAAGTCTATTAGGTAAAAGAGGTTTGTGTTCTTATATACTGTAATGTGTATTCTTTTGTGTATAGATTTTGTGTATTTGTATTTTAATTTTTGTAAGCTGCCCCGATTGTTTTTAACAAAGGGGCGGGGTATAAATACATTTTATTATTATTATTATTATTATTATTATTATCATTATTATTATCATTATTATTATAGATACTGGCCCTGATCCCAAGTCCTATGGATCTTCTGACATCATGGCCAGTGCTACCATTAGGGAGAGGGAGGCAATTGCCTCAGATGGCAGATGTTGAGGAACAGTGGTAGTGGCTTCCTGATTGTTCTGGCTGGATTACCCAGATATTTCTCTATGCTGGGGGAACAGCTACATATGCCACCAATCTGTCCTGGACCTCTAAAACTAGTCTAATTCCTCAAGTGTGGTGAGAAGACACTATCCACTAGCAATATGGAATATTTCACAGTGTCCACTCAGTTTCTGTATATGTATAAGTAATGGGGAGGCTCAAGACCTTATCCACTGCCTCAGGCAGTAAAACATCTGGGCTCCTCTCTGTCTAATGTATGAAAGATAAAAATGTCTTTCAGGAAACCATGAATGAGCTCCTGATTCAGGAGCCTTTGACAAACTTCCAAGGAATTTTATTGATTCGCCTGAACACAGTCTGGGAATTACTGCCACAGAATCTTCAAAAGCATTCATGAATAGAATAAAGTGAAAATGAGGTGTACAATGAAGAAGACAATTTCCAGTCACATTTAGCTAAAACACAGAAATGAGGACACTAGTGCCATTAATAAAATGTTATAAATTAGTACATGAATTTATACATGTGCATGAATTAGTACATGAATTAGTACATGAAGGGTTCACATTAGTACATTTGAACTCTTCCAAAAAGTCTTGTGCACTACATTTGTTGTTGATGTGTGCCTTCAAATCACTTCTAACTTACGGCAACCCCTAAAGTAAACCTATCACAGGGTTTTCTCAGTAAGATTTGTTCAGAGGGATGTTGCCTTTGCCTTCCTCCAAGTCTGAGAGAGTGTGGTATAGTGGTCTGAGTGTTGGACTACGACTCTGGAGAACAGGGTTCAAATCTCCACTCAACCTGGACACCCACTGGGTGAACTTGGGCAGGTCACACAGTCTCAGTGGAAGGCAAAGGTGCACTACATTAAACTTTTAAATTTTTTTAAAAAGAATCCTTTAGCTCTGCAATATTGGAATGAAATTATACCAATTAGCTGCAAGCAACCTGTATCGTTATCTAAACATGGCATCCTCCTCCTCTTCCTTCATTAAGCATTCCCATTCTGAGTGTGATCCCTAATTTGTATAATCAATGTATTGTTAGATCTCAGAACTATACTATGAGCTTTCTAATAGCTCATCTCCCTTCTGCACTTGGAGTTCACATTAAGGAGTTCTTGGCTTCCTAATACCTTGAGTTCTGCTGGAAACAAAATTATAAAATATAAGTGAAAGAAGAACAACTATGCTGAAAGAGAATCAAAGGAAAGCAAAGGTTGGCAATCTACTTAAGAGAGAAATTACCACATCTCTCCTTAAAGAACATGGCTTCTGCCATCACACTAGGATCAAACATCAAGAATAGCTAGAAGTCATAGCACTGAACTAAAATAATCTTTTTCCATGCTTGAAACTAAGGGCCTATCTATACGAGGGGGGAAATGTCTGGCTTTTCTTCGCAAACGAAGATTCAGGAAGGACTCGTCCCATGCTTTCTGCAAGCACGCTGATGACTAAAAAGACCAATCTGAGATAAACAAGTTTGGTTGCAGAAAGCACAGCAGGTCTCCTTGGGTGATGTTTTTGGATTGTGATTGTTTCTGCGTTGTCGTTTCTCTTCAAGACTTGTTCGCTGTGAGTTCTCAAATAAGGCTGCAGCATTGTGGATAGTGCGTCTCCATGCCTCCCGATGTGAGGCCAGGGCGGACCACTGTTGGTGATCAATTTGGCCGAGAATGAGATGTTGTTTCAGGGAGTCTTTGTATCGCTTTTTTGGAGCGCCCCTCTTACGCTGACCCATGGCGAGTTCACCGTAGAGTAGTATTTTTGGGAGGCGATGGTCCTCCATCCTAGAAACGTGCCCTGCCCAGCGCAGCTGCATTCTCAATATCATGGCCTCAATACTGGTGATCCCTGCTTGCTCAAGGACAGCAGCATTTGTCACATAGTCCAGTGTATATTTAGGATTGTGCATAGACAGCGCTGCTGAAAGCGTTTGAGGAGTTATAAGTGGTGGCGATAGGTGACCCATGTTTCAGACCCATAAAGGAGAATAGACTATACAATGGGTCTATATACACTGATTTTTGTGCTTCGCCTCGGGGGGGGCGGGGATGTAAATTGATGTGAACTCACAAATTCGAAGCAGGATCAACATGTCCTAATGGTGTTTGGCAAAATTGCAGGCATGCAAAGCTATCCGCTTTTGCTGTTCCAATGGGCATACCGATGATTCAAAATGGTGGTCGCAACTTGCGTTTTTATTTTCGCCAGTTGCCAGTTTTTTTTTAAAGGCACATCTAAGGTGTGGATGGGTGGTAGTGTGCTATTTTGCCTAAATAAACAAAAAATATGAAGTCGAAGGCTTTCACGGCAGGCATCCATAGATTTTCCTTGGTTTTTTTCCCTAAGTTGTAAGGCCATGTTCTGGAAGAGTTTATTTCTGACATTTTGCCTGCATCTGGCTGGCGTCTTCAAAGAAGATTCTGGCATTTTCTGAAGATGCCAGCCACAGATGCAGGCAAAACATCAGAAATAAACTCTTCCAGAACACGGCCTCACAGCCTGGAAAAAAACCAAGGAAAATCTATAAACAAAAAATAAATCAAAGAAAAAGGCTGTTTTGTCTCATGATTGCTCCCTCACTAAAGCAAAAATCCAAGATGGTGGTTCCGAGATGCTTGCCTTAAGCCCCACCCCCTGCACCCATCCAGCCAATCAGCTTTATATTTCTGCTTTTCTGGGGTATGCGAATAAATGTGATTGCCTGTCCTGATGATTGCTAACGTGCATTCTTCACTGAGTTTTTTTAAAAACATCAGGGAAAGCCCCGAGGGCTGTTCCCTTGGGATTTATGGTGGGTTTAGTCCCCCTCCTTCTGAATACAGTGAAATTATGCAGGATCCCATTAGGATAGGTGGGATTCTAAGCAAATTCTGAGAGCATTAGTCTTAGGGCAAGTCTTAGGGCTTGTCTAGATAGGCTATTTCCCCCCATCTTGGAGTCCAAATGTTGCAAGGCTTTTGATTGGGCAGCCCTGACGATGCCCGAGTCAAAGCCAGGGGGAGCTAGGGAAAGCCCCTTAAAAACATTTTAATGAAATGCCTTGGAAAACCTGTGTTATGCGGGAAAACCCAGATGGGTCCAGCGTGGGGATGCCACCAACACTGGAGTCACTCTGCAGCCAGGAAGGAGGTCCCCAGCACATGATTCATCCCCCTGCATGTGGTCACTTGATCACATGCTGAGGGCCTCCTTCCTGGCTTTAGAGGGAGTAACACAACAGCAGAGGAGGTGCCTGCCTATGCTGGCCCGCATGTGTGTGCAGACATCAGCCCATTTCGGCATGGTAATGGGGGAGAAACAGAGCAGCTTCAGGGTTAGAATACACCAGCCAAAATATGGCATATTCTGTCTGGTCTACATAAGCCCTTGGTCTGCTGGTACGCAGTGAGTTTCCAGGAAACAAAGAAACAGTTGTAACCAATGAGCACAAAGATGGTACAGGTCCCTGGAACATTAGGGGAGAAAAAAATTGCCAGTTCAACACATTAGATACCCTAAGAACCTCTGATTTATTAGGAACTTCTAAGCAGTTATTTGGCTTTTAAAAAGTGCTACATCTAAATGGGGTGCAAGTGGTGGGATCCTTAGGTGAGAGTGATCATGTTCTCCTGGAGTTTGTTATACAATGGAAAGGAGAAGCCAGGCATAGTCAGACACGCATTCTTGACTTTAGGAGAGCTGATTTCAATAAACTCAGGGAAATACTGGGGATGATCCCATGGTCAAGAATACTAAAAGAGAAGGGACCTCAAGACGGATGGGACTTTCTCAAAAGGGAGATACTGAAGGCACAATTTCAAACAGTACCATTGAGGAAGAAAAATGGGAGGTATACCAGGGAAGATTCTAGAACAGATCATTAAACAGAGAGTCTGTGAACATTTAGAAGGCAATGCCATAATCACAAAAAGTCAGCATGGGTTTCAGAGAAACAAGTCATGCCAGACTAATCTGATCTCTTTTTTTGATAAAGTTACCAGCTTGGTAGATGAAGGGATTGCTGTGGACATTGCATACCTTGATTTCAGTAAGGCCTTTGACAAGGTTCCCCATGACATTCTTGCAAACAAGCTTGTAGAATGTGGGCTAGACAAGTTAACTGTTCAATGGATTTGTAATTGGTTGACCGGCCGAACCCAAAGGGTGCTCAGCAGTGGCTCCTCTTCGTCTTGGAAAGATGTGACCAGTGGGGTGCCACAGGGTTCTGTCCTGGGCCCAGTGCTATTCAACATCTTTATCAATGACTTAGATGAGGGAATTAGGGGCATACTTATCAAATTTGCAGATGACACCAAATTGGGAGGAGTAGCTAATACCCTAGAGGACAGGATCAAAATTCAGAATGACCTGGATAGACTGGAGAGCTGGGCCAAAGCTAACAAAATGAAATTCAATACGGAGAAATGTAAAGTACTGCATTTAAACTGAGTCAAATGGGGGAGGGAGACAGTATTCTGGAAGGCAAAAGGGCTGGAGAAAATAGTCAAACTGTCATAGAGGGAACAAGGCGAACAGCGCAAGGACCCAACAGTGGGAGGCAAAAAAACTTGCACAGGGAGCAAGTAAAGGGAACACATGGTCTCAGATGTCTCTACACTAATGCACAGAGCATGGGAAACAAGCAAGATGAACTAGAACTCCTTGCACTACAAAACAAATATGATATAATAGGCGTTACTGAAACCTGGTGGGACGAGTCTCATGATTGGAATGTAGGAATAGAGGGGTATAACCTTTATAGGAGAAACAGGCCAAACAGGAAAGGAGGAGGAATAGCATTATATGTCAGGGATATTTACACCAGTGAAGTGATCCATGACATCAATACTGGAAGCCAGGTGGAGAGCATCTGGATAAAAATTAAAGGGGAGGGAAACAACAGGGATGTTATTGTGGGACTCTACTACAGACCCCCAAATCAGACGGAGGAATTGGATGTTGCCTTTCTAGAACAGATGAACATACATGCAGAAAGGAGAGATGTAGTAGTGATGGGTGACTTCAACTATCCTGATATTTGCTGGCAATCTAACTCAGCCAAAACTACAAGGTCTAGCAAATTCCTTACATGCCTGGAAGACAATTTCATGGTCCAAAAGGTGGAAGAGGCAACAAGGGGGTCAGCTATTTTAGATCTGATCCTAACCAACAGAGATGACCTTGTTAATGGGGTGCAAGTGGTGGGATCCTTAGGTGAGAGTGATCATGTTCTCCTGGAGTTTGTTATACAATGGAAAGGAGAAGCCAGGCATAGTCAGACACGCATTCTTGACTTTAGGAGAGCTGATTTCAATAAACTCAGGGAAATACTGGGGATGATCCCATGGTCAAGAATACTAAAAGAGAAGGGACCTCAAGACGGATGGGACTTTCTCAAAAGGGAGATACTGAAGGCACAATTTCAAACAGTACCATTGAGGAAGAAAAATGGGAGGTGTCTCAAGAAACCAGGATGGATGACTAAAGAACTTTCAATGGAGCTAAGTTTTAAACGGAACATGTATAGGAAATGGAAAGGGGGGGAAATCACCAAAGAAGAATTCAAACAGATAGCGAACACGTGTAGGAGTAAAGTCAGAAAAGCTAAAGCGCAGAATGAGCTCAGGCTTGCTAGGGAGGTTAAGAACAATAAAAAGGGTTTTTTTGGGTATGTCCGCAGCAAAAGGAGGAAGAAGGAAATGATAGGGCCGCTACGTGGAGAAGATGGCAAAATGCTAACAGGGGACAGAGAAAAGGCAGAATTACTCAACACCTTCTTTGCCTCAGTGTTTTCAGAAAAGGAAAAGGAGGACCAACCTGAGGAGAATGGAACAGAGGACACAATAGGGGAAATCCAGCTCAAAATAAGTAAAGAGGTAGTACAGGAATACCTTCTTAATCTAAATGAATTTAAATCACCAGGACCAGATGAACTACATCCAAGAGTATTAAAAGAGCTGGCAAATATAATCTCAGAGCCATTGGCAATAATATTTGAGAACTCCTGGAGAACAGGAGAAGTCCCAGCAGACTGGAGGAGGGCAAACGTTGTTCCCATCTTCAAAAAGGGGAAAAAAGAGGATCCCAACAACTATCGTCCAGTTAGTCTGACATCAATACCAGGGAAGATTCTAGAACAGATCATTAAACAGAGAGTCTGTGAACATTTAGAAGGCAATGCCATAATCACAAAAAGTCAGCATGGGTTTCAGAGAAACAAGTCATGCCAGACTAATCTGATCTCTTTTTTTGATAAAGTTACCAGCTTGGTAGATGAAGGGAATGCTGTGGACATTGCATACCTTGATTTCAGTAAGGCCTTTGACAAGGTTCCCCATGACATTCTTGCAAACAAGCTTGTAGAATGTGGGCTAGACAAGTTAACTGTTCAATGGATTTGTAAGTGGTTGACTGGCCGAACCCAAAGGGTGCTCAGCAGTGGCTCCTCTTCGTCTTGGAAAGATGTGACCAGTGGGGTGCCACAGGGTTCTGTCCTGGGCCCAGTGCTATTCAACATCTTTATCAATGACTTAGATGAGGGAATTAGGGGCATACTTATCAAATTTGCAGATGACACCAAATTGGGAGGAGTAGCTAATACCCTAGAGGACAGGATCAAAATTCAGAATGACCTGGATAGACTGGAGAGCTGGGCCAAAGCTAACAAAATGAAATTCAATACGGAGAAATGTAAAGTACTGCATTTAGGGCGGAAAAATGAAATGCATAAATATAGGATGGGAGAGACCTGGCTGAATGAGACTACGTGCGAAAGGGATCTAGGAGTCCTAGTAGACCACAAGTTGAACATGAGCCAACAGTGTGATGCGGCAGCTAAAAAGGCCAATGCAATTTTGGGCTGTATCAATAGAAGTATAGTGTCTAGATCAAGGGAAGTAATAGTGCCACTCTATTCTGCCTTGGTCAGACCTCACTTAGAATACTGTGTCCAGTTCTGGGCACCACAATTCAGAAAGGATATTGACAAATTGGAGCGTGTCCAGAGAAGGGCAACTAAAATGGTGAAAGGTCTGGAAACAATGCCTTATGAGGAGAGACTTAGGGAGCTGGGTATGTTTAGCCTGGAAAAAAGACGGTTTAGAGGCGATATGATAGCCCTGTTTAAGTATTTGAAGGGATGTCACGCTGAGGATGGAGCAGGCTTGTTTTCTGCTGCTCCAGAGACTGGAACACGGAGCAATGGGTGCAAGCTCCAGGAACAGAGATTCCACCTCAACATTAGGAGGAACTTTTTGACAGTAAGAGCTGTTCGGCAGTGGAACGCACTCCCTCGGAGCGTGGTGGGGTCTCCTTCCTTGGAGGTCTTTAAACAGAGGCTGGATGGCCATCTGTCAGGGATGCTTTGATTGTGATTTCCTGCATGGCAGGGGGGTTGGACTGGATGGCCCTCGTGGTATCTTCCAACTCTGCAATTCTATGATTCTATGATTCTATGATTTAGGGCGGAAAAATGAAATGCATAAATATAGGATGGGAGAGACCTGGCTGAATGAGACTACATGCGAAAGGGATCTAGGAGTCCTAGTAGACCACAAGTTGAACATGAGCCAACAGTGTGATGCGGCAGCTAAAAAGGCCAATGCAATTTTGGGCTGTATCAATAGAAGTATAGTGTCTAGATCAAGGGAAGTAATAGTGCCGCTCTATTCTGCCTTGGTCAGACCTCACTTAGAATACTGTGTCCAGTTCTGGGCACCACAATTCAGAAAGGATATTGACAAATTGGAGCGTGTCCAGAGAAGGACAACTAAAATGGTGAAAGGTCTGGAAACAATGCCTTATGAGGAGAGACTTAGGGAGCTGGGTATGTTTAGCCTGGAAAAAAGACAGTTTAGAGGCGATATGATAGCCCTGTTTAAGTATTTGAAGGGATGTCACGCTGAGGATGGAGCAGGCTTGTTTTCTGCTGCTCCAGAGACTGGAACACGGAGCAATGGGTGCAAGCTCCAGGAACAGAGATTCCACCTCAACATGAGGAGGAACTTTTTGACAGTAAGAGCTGTTCGGCAGTGGAACACACTTCCTCGGAGCGTGGTGGGGTCTCCTTCCTTGGAGGTCTTTAAACAGAGGCTGGATGGCCATCTGTCGGGGATGCTTTGATTGTGATTTCCTGCGTGGCAGGGGGGTTGGACTGGATGGCCCTCGTGGTCTCTTCCAACTCTGCAATTCTATGATTCTATTATTCTATGATATTTATTTAATTCATATTCTGCTTTTCTCTTGACTTTTCTCAGGCCCAAGATGGCTCACAACATGAATCAAAACAAGTTAAATATAAAACAAAAACCAAAAAAACCCAAACTATAAAAAACAAGTGAACTCTCTTATTAAAACATCAACAATTTTAAACAGTGTAAAATCATTTTTAAAAACATGACAATAATTAAAGGACAGCACACCCACTCCATTAAAAGACCTTTTCTCCATAGCCGATTAGCCCCCACATACTTATTCAAATAAAGAGGCCTTTACCTGCCAGGCAAAGAAGAGAAGAAAGGGGGTCAAAGTGGTCCCTGGGCCCAGGCTGATCTGTGAGTCTTAGGGCTTGTCTTATTAGGCTATCCCCCCCCCCATCTTGTCTCCCATGGGAGACAATTCAACAGTGGGAGAGCAACTCCTAAGAAGTCTGTCTCCTGTGTCTTCACCAAGCATCCTGGCAGTGGTGGTGGGACAAAGAGAAAACTGCAAAATCCTTACATTTCAGGTACAGAGAAGATCAAGTTCAGCACTGAGGCCTTGACACCACAGGACATGATGTTAAGCTCTTTCCTCCCCACCATCTCCTGATGAAAAAAAATGTCTCCGGTGATTTGCTGCTCTTAGCCCCAGGATGGAACTTCTCAGATACAGTTTTCAGGCAAAACCATTTTTAAAAAAATGTTTAAGACTTACTTTCAGACTGTGGCAGGGAAAGTAAGCATTAAAAACATTCCTTGCATATTGCAATCCTAATAGCAATTGAACTGCCTGAACCTACTATTTAAAGCAAAGGTTGACAACTTTCCCCCTTACCTAATGTTCTTGGACTGCAGCTCCCATTTGCCCTAGACAACATAGTCAATGTTGAGGGATAATTGCCCTTGAATACCATCTGGAGATCTACAGTTTGCCCATCCCAGGTTCCAAGTGTTAGGACAAGGCTCATGGGAGTTGTAGTGATCAGTTTAGCACTACATGCTGAGTTTTTTTTAAAAAAAAAAAAACAAACAAACTTTAAAGTATAGGTTAATGCCTTTTCACCCCATGAGGGCTCCCATAATAAATCAGAAATAAAGTGGACTTTTAAAAAATGCTTACCTGAAATAGATTTTTTTTAAAAAAAAAATACTCCCCTTTCTGTGAGGAAACTTTGTATAACTGTTGCACTCATGCTGCACTGGGGCTGCAAGGCAATTTGTATGCCCTTAATGGGGGATTTGAGAAGGTATGAAAATAACTGTGTGTGTGGTTGGGTGCCCAGAAAGCACTGTATAAGACTGAATGGGATGATAGGGCTATGTAATCCAGACATTAGGAAGAGTTTATCATTTGTTTCTTCTTTTGTTTCATCCCAATCCATGGAATGGCTTTGAATTATATTGCTTTTAAGGACAAGGCAACTTGCCTTCTTTATTGGATAAAGTTTTATCTAAAACATAGCTATTAAATAATAAACACATTTAGCAGACCGCAAGGGCTCCTACTTCTTTCAGTAAAGATGATTGTCTGAAATTGCAGGCTTCTGAGGGCTGGAAATGTTTTTCTGCTAATCACCATGTCCAAATCACATGTTCAAACCTAGATGATTACACTTGTGTCTTCCATTGGCCCTGAACTTGCTCTCTGAAGGTCATTCCATAGTTCCCACATAAAACAGGCATTACTTCGCCATCATGCACAAATTTCTCTTCTCTATTGATCATTCTGTCAGCATTAAATGCTGAAGAGAAAGCTGCTGAATCTGGATTAATATTACATTTCTGAACATCTGGCGATATGCTGTCTAATTTTCTCATCTCTGAGGATTACATTTGCCTTTGCAGGGTGCGTACTGTGAAATACATATAGTACAGGCATTATCACAAAGTCATCGGGTTTGATTTGATTCGGTAAGGTTCAAGGTCTCGGCAGCCTCATCAGATGGTATTCTCTGGAGAAACTTGTTGTGACAACATGAAATGAGGTGGACTTTGGTCCAGAGACAATTTCCTTGACAGAGCTCTGGGTGCGCTCAACTGGGAACAAACAGCATTTGGAAAGCAGAAACTCATATCAGGGAATAAGGGTGCCTGTGTACATTCTATCCTTAGTAACTTAGGCTACTGCCACACTGCAGAAATAATGTGGTTGGGCACCCCATTAACTGCCATGGCTATGGAATTCTGAGATTTGTAGTTTTCTGAGATATTTCATCTTCTCTAGCAGAGCACTCTGGTGCCTCAACAAACTACAAATCCCAGGATTCCATCAGATAGAGCCATGATAGTTAAAGCAGTGTCAAACTGCATTATTTCCAGCCCTATTTGTAGAGAATCAGCTTTGCATTTAAAAGATATTGAGTTCGGCCCTAGACAGCTCCAGGCAGTGTTACCCTAAGAGGTGGAGACTCCATTAGTCAAAATCTCCTTTAATGTTTGGGGGAATTGTTAGCTCAGATAGGAGGCCTGCAAGAGGAGGGTAATTTTGGGGATCTTTCTACCTGTGTATACCAGTACTACCTGCAGAGAAGGCTCCAGTTAAAGTAAAATAAGATAGAAAGTAAACTAACATACATAACACACATTCTTATGAACTATTCAAGGCTATAAAAGAGTAAGGAAGAAAAGTTGAATAGATAGCGGTCTGGGAAGATAGAGTGATAGTTACCAGTCTCAAGGAGAAGAGAGTTTCATGCAGTGAAGATACTCAGGCTGAGGGTGGCACAGCAAAGAAGAGAAGAGAATGACGAGTGGCCATATCACACCTTGACTATGACACATCTTGCTATTGTTGGGGCTCTAATATTTATACTCTATTCAGTGCCTTACAGGGGTGGGTTAGTAATAACAAAGCTTGGATGACTCTCTCACATAATTGCTTTAATTGCAAAGACATAGAACATTGTGGAGCTGAACAGAGACCATTGATTGTCTTGCCACAACCTCGTAGGCTTGGATAGGAGGGGGAGAGAGGAGAGAATTAGGAGTGGTCACCCAGGGCTGGGAGAAAGGATTAATACAGTGGTCCCCAAACTTTTGTGAGCTGCCCCCCCTTTCCTCTTGGGCAACAACTCTAGCAGCACCTATTCTATGGTTCTACTGCAAATTCACAACAACCAATCTAGTACTATAAAGTAGAACAAATATATGTATTTCACAAATAAAACTTAACTTTCAAAAACAATTTATTTAATGTTTTTATCATTCAAAAGTGATATTAAGCTGAGGCCAGCTAGAGATAAAGGGGTGAGAGGGAAGCAGGAAAGGAGGAAACATTTTATTACATGGAAATTACCCATGGAAAATTCCTCCTTGCAATGCTGAAAACCAGATGTTTAGTCATTTCTTATGCTGACAGTGTTCATATACAGTCAGACCCCCATATCCACAAGGGTTCAGTTCCTGGATTTACCACAGATACTAGAAACCATGGATAACAGCAAACCATGATAGAATAAAGGACTTCTGGTAAAAACATACTACAGAATTTTGCTTCCAAACCCATTATGTGGAAGCAGTCTTCCACAAATTTGTCATGGTGTGCATTCCCTGTCCAGCTGAGTCCCATCCCTCTTCTTTATGGTAGTGCTAGCTAAAATAGACAAAGAATTGAGGAATTGTTCTCAGAGTTGTGGTGCTTAACAGAAATGGTCTGGATGCTTCCAAAAACTCAAAATGACATCTGACAAATCCCTGTACTCTCATGAGGAAGAGGGACACATTGTGGTGGCCAAAAATATTAGCTGGCTATAAGACCAATTAAACCAGTTAAAACGTGTGAATACTCATATATCTACATGGGTGGCCAGTTGTACAAATTGGACAACAAAATTTTGTGGCATGATTGGACTGGAGAAGAAGTTTTTTTTTTTTTTTTGGTAGCATTATTGGAGTCTATGGACTTTTTCGGATGGCGATCTGTAACGGAAGCAGCCTCATCCCCGTTGCGAGGCTGCTGCGCGGTAGGGGGTCAGTTTTGGATGACGCTGTCCCCCTACCGATACTGTTGCAGAAGAGCTGGGAGGCTGCAGCACTATATTTAGCGATTTTCTAATCACGGTCAACTTCCTTGATTAAAAAATCGCTAAATATAGCGCTGCAGCCTCCCAGCTCTTCTGCAACAGTATCGGTAGGGGGACAGCGTCATCCGAAACCGACCCCCTACCGTGCAGCAGCCTCGCAACGGGGACGAGGCTGCTTCCATTACAGATCGCCATCCGAAAAAGTCCTATATATACCTGCTCTTCCAGTACTGTATTGTGATCTGTAGATCAGTGGGCTGTAATCAAAACTAAACCATGAGAATTGGTATCTTTACTGTAGCTCACAGTATGGTGACACTTCTGGTACAGGAGGACCACCATGGACCCAGTTTGCATGCCTCTGCGGGTGTGTGTAGGGATGACAGAAATGTTGCTTATTACTTCATCCAAATTGACCATGGTGAGATAGAATGGAGGATAAGAGGTATTCATTTCTCAGGTTGCTATGCCCAAGCCAGCATGCTTTTATTTCACCAAACAATCCATAATATTTTGCCTTGGATGTTGGTGGTGAAAGACTCCCCCAACAGCAATCTTAAAATGTTTTCTTAGAATAGAATTTGTAAACTAGAAGGCCAAATTATGTGTAGAGTGTACACAAAATTACATACAGTCCTCCCTTAACATTTACGGGTTTCATTCTTGCAGATTTGCTTATTCACAAATTATTCCATTAGTTCCCTATGCCATTTTTACAACATCGACAACACCAGCACTGCTGGGAGGAAACCAGACGGGCAGGCTGATTTGGCCCAGCACACTGTTGCACTTACGCAAGGGGGGAGGGGAGGATCACAAGGATGGAGGGCCATTTGTGCATTTGCTCACTTACACAAGCTAGCAGGAAGGGGATAGGATGAGGGGATTGTGAGGAGGGAGGGCATGTGTGTGTGTTTGCTCAGTGGTGTGAGCAGGCAGGCAGGGGATGGGGTGAGGAGGGTGAGTGTGTGTATGCCCATGAGGGCAGGCAGAGGATGTGATGAGAGGATCATGAGGAAGAAGGATGTGTGTGTGTTTGCTCACTCAGGCAGGAAGGAGGAAAAGATTGCAGAAGCAGCAACATCAAGCTTCAAGTCCCCCCCCCTGCTGCCCCACACAATCATTTTTTTCTTTAGCACCTCTTCTCTTGACCTGTTCGACAACAGAAAGCAGGAGCAATAGTGCAGCTCCAGCCAGCAAGCCAAGTTCTGGTAAAGTTCACAAATCTTAAACAGGGTCTCAAATTTGAAAGCTCCTTTTCCCTGACGCTGCCTCTCCCCCACTGCCATGTGCTCTGACTCCTGCTCCAGTCAGTCTGTCCCAAAATGGCACCACTCTGAGCTGCAGAAGCAATGCCATGAACCAAAGCCTCACGAGAGTTTCCTAACGGCTGCCTCCACTGCTAACGAAACGTGGCTAAGGGAGTGAGCACGCGCAGGCAAGCAAATGAAGTGCCTGGTGTGAAGAGCAGGAGACACCACCACATGAAGCAATTAGCAAGGCTGTTCAGCAGTTTTACAGGATGCTGAAAAAGAGAGGTTTCATGGAATCCTCATCACCTGCCACCCCCTTTTCCCTCACTGCCCCCCTGAAGCTTTCCACTGCCCCCAGGGACAGCAGGACAACCCACTTCTTGAATCACTGGATTAGCACATACCCCTTAATGACTGTGTTAGCATAAACCCATTATGGGAGGAGGAGGCTTTCTGCATTATCCTAACTTGGGCTTTCCCATCATTATATTCTTAGACATGTCTCAGGTCATCATGACCTTTGACTGACCTCTAGTCTGACTAAGCCAACGTGACACCAAAAAGTGTCTAATATGTCCAGTTATGGAATCTTGTGGGGAGGGGTAGTAGGGCATGCTAACAGCAGGACTAGAAAAAAAGCAGTATGAAAACATGGAAACAGTCAGTGTCAAGAATACTGGGGGATGCTTTGATCAAGATTTCCTGCGTGGCAGGGGGGTTGGACTGGATGGCCCTCGTGGTCTCTTCCAACTCTGCAATTCTATGATTCTATGAATACTGGACTAGCTGGGCCAATGGTTGGATCCACTATAGAGCAGCTTCTTATCTTCCTAATTTTTTTTAATGCATATGATGTACAGCTACTCCCTCCATGAAAGGGAATGACACTAAGACTTGTACCTGTGCCAACAAGAATCACATGTGAGGTCATATCTATTTCAAAGTAAATAGGTTTCAAGATATCTAACATCTCCAGTCTAAACATTCATCCTTTTGGTGTAACTTGCTTCCATGAGAATTATATATCCCAGTAAAACCTTTAAGAAGAGATTTGGACCATTTAAGCAGACCAAAAACTTAAGCACCAAATCAGGGATCCTTGAAGAATCTGTTACTGAACTGGGCTGGTTTGGTGGGCTTGCCTTAACGTGGCCTTTGGTTGGGTGCTGGCCTACCTGTTGCCATATTTGAAATCAAATATTAGTTTGCAATGCAGTAAATCTAAGCCACCAAAATATGGATGCTGAGGAAATTGAAAGAAGTGAGGCAGATAAGATCAGAAAAACAATATGATCTTGGTATAAATCTGTCTTAAATGAGCTTTTCTTAAAACAAAAACTGCTCCTATATTTAAAGCATATGATTAGTTCTATGGACAATCTTTCTGAAGGGGCTGCTGAATGGAAAATGGGAATTAAGACTGGCAGTTGGAATTAATTATGGAGAATCGGGAGGGAGGAAGCAAGGGAGAGAACAAAAATAGGCTTGAGACAGAAACCTGTACCATATGGGCTATAATGTTTCCACACCCACTCCCATGGATCACAACAATGCTGTTGGATTATACAGCTGGCTGGCCTTCCACATTTGCTAGAGTTAGGGGTGCAGAACCCCCATGAAAATGGAAAAACGGCAAGTATCTCTAGGCCCTTCAAACCAATATTTAACATACACACAAAGTATGATCCACAGATTCAACCCACCATGGATGCCTTTGAGACAGTGGAGTTTCTTTGCAAGGCAGAAGCAGGTGGCTGGCAGGGCTTGCCATTTTTATTATGGATTTACAAGCCTTGACACATGTTCCCGAGGCTTGCAATCCCTATTAAAAATGGCACAGGGTAGCAGCGGAAGTGGTGGCAGATAATCAATGAATAATCAAATCTGCAAAAGTTAAACCCACAAATGTGGAGGGCCAATGGTAGATAGACTCATTAAGAGGGCATATGCGTGACATGCCCCCTAACCATGATGTTAGTCCAATTCATCTTTAGCTTCCTACAGCAGTTCTCTGACCTAATAGTAATCAGGGATGTGCTAATCATGTTGTGACAGTGGCTGCATTTTGATTTATTAATTTTCTTTATCCATTCAGACAGTATTAGGTTTGTTGCTTTCAGGAAATCAAGATCCTGTTTTCTCTATGTCTCTTCCATGCTGGACATTAGTGGGATGAACACTCTCCAATGCCAACAACAGTGTATACCTGGAAGAGACTCATTTTGGGAGAAGTTCTGGTAGCTTAAATTCCCTAAGGGCACAAGATCCCATCAGACCTTGGGAGCTAAGCAGCATCAGCCATGGTTAATACTTGGATGGGAAACCATCAAGAAACCCTAAGTACTGTAGGCTATATTTCAGACTAAGGAACTGGCAAAAGTTCCTCCAAGTATTCCTTGCCCAAGAAAGCCCTATAAAATTCATAGGGTGCCATATTTACCAAAAAAAGAAAGTATGATCCATGGCTTTAACACAGCATGAATGCCTTCAAAGCAGCAGTATTACTTTCCAAGGCAGAATTGGGCAGCTGCAATGCTTGCCACCAACTCCACTGGGTGGTTTATTAGGAACTTACAATCCTTGCCACACATTCGCAGTCTTTTTCAGTCTCATGATGCTTGAAGTCCCTGTGAAAAATGGCATAGGGCAGCAGTGAAGGTGGCAGCAAATAATCTGCAAATAATCAAATCCACAAGAGTTAAACCCACAAATGTGGAGGGCCAACTTAATTAAACTATTAGGAGTATACAGATTTTGGTGGATTTACAGTGGCCTTTTTAACGTTGTGGGTTTCCTTTATCTGATGTCCATGTATTCAATTCCTTCACCTTTTTCTCAAGTGTTATTTAATCATGTGTAGCTGTTATTTTATATGAATATGTGCACTATGGTTTGGGTACATATTCTGTAAAAGCCGTCATGGCGTAGTGGTTTGAATGTTGGACTAAGACTCTGGAGGCCATGGTTGAAATCCCCACTTGGCCATGGAAGCCCACTGGGTGACATTGCTCAAGTCACACTCTCTCAACCTCAGAGGAAGGGAAAGGCAAACAAATCTTGCCAAGAGAACTCCATAAGTCAGCCTTAAGGTCCCCATAGGTTAGAACCAACTGGAAGGCACACAACAACAACAACAACAACAACAACAACAACAAACATATTTTGTAAATATTTAGCTCTGTTTGATATGTCAAAATAAGGTTGTGAGTTTATGATTTAGTTATAAGTGAAACTGAACCCATTCTGATTGTTGAGTTATAGTTAAGAGTAGCACACCAGTCAGATTGCAAATATACAGAGTGTGACAAAGAATAACATTCCACATGGTCAGCACATTCTTGTTTCTCCTTCTCATTAGTAAAGCCATTCAACAAGATATATATTGGAAAAGGATGTCTGTAGGGATGAAAATAATAACAGTGAAGAGACAAATATCTGATTCCTCTGTTTCATTTATTTACCTCTTATGTGAGGTAGGCAAATTGTTTAATAATGATTCATGATTCATTAACTGCTTACTCAGTATTATACACAGGTAACAAATGTGTAGATGTGTTCCTGGGCATTACTTCTTTAGCAGAAAATTTGGTACTAGAGACAGAAAGAACATGGAAAAAATAGGGATAAATTCCTGCACTTAAAAAAAAAAAAAGAAAGAACAGTGCAACCTATTTCAGCAAACTTTTTATCCAAAACTAACAATATGCACATGTGAAATGAAACAAACAAGTCAAGTAAGCCTTGAATAAGTAAAAACCTGTTGAGTCTTCTAAAGAATAGCTGAAAGCTCCTTCCAAAATGCAACCAGGGGTACCAGCTTCCATTTTTCTCATGGTCTCTATTTTAATGGCCAAATGGATAGAATCTATGCTTTTCAAATGTGCTAGGTAGAGGCGGTGAACTAAGCTTATCTACTCTCACCGTTTCTCTCTGTTTTACTATATAGTCATGCTGAGTAAGGGATTCTGGAGGCAGCTGCCATTTATACAGTAGGACCCCGGTATCCACTGATTCATTATCCACTGATTCAGTTAATAATAATAATAATAATAAAATAATAACATTTATTTATACCCCGCCCCTCTGTTAAAACAATCGGGGCGGCTTACAAAAATTAAAATACAATACAGATAAAATCCCCAAACACCCCCCACCCCACCCTCCCCCATAAAAAAGTATTAAACAATTATAGTTATCCCCCCCCCCCGCTCTCTGGCTTTTCTTCGCAAACGAAAATTCAGGAAGGACTCATCCCGCACTTTCTGCAAGCACGCTGATGACTAAAAAGGCTAATCCGAGATAAACAAGTCCGGTTTATCTCGGATTAGCCTTTATAAACAAGTCCGGAAAGCACAGCAGAAGGTCTCCTTGGGTGATGTTTCTGGGTTGTGATTCTTTCTGCGTTGTCGTTTCTCTTCAAAACTTGTTCGGCGTGAGCTCTCAAATAAAGCTGCAGCATTGTGGATAGTGTGTCTCCATGCCTCCCGATGTGAGGCCAGGGCGGACCATTGTTGGTGATCAATTTGGCCGAGCCTGAGATATTGTTTCAGGGAGTCCTTGTATCGCTTTTTTGGAGCGCCCCTCTTACACTGACCCATGGTGAGTTCACCGTAGAGTACTATTTTTGGGAGGCGATGGTCCTCCATCCTAGAAATGTGCCCTGCCCAGCGCAGCTGTGTTCTCAATATCATGGCCTCAGTGCTGGTGACCCCTGCTTGCTCAAGGACAGCAACATTCGTCACATAGTCAGTCTGGTGTATATTTAGGATTGTGCATATACAGCACTGATGAAAGTGTTCAAGGAGTCATAATTGGTGGCGATAGGTGACCCATGTTTCAGACCCATAAAGGAGAATAGACAGTACAATGGCTCTATACACACTGATTTTTGTGCTTCGCCTCAGGTGTTTATTACTCCAGACTCTTTTGTAAAGTCTTCCAAAGGTGCTATATGCCTTTGCTAATCTGTGATCGATCTCTTTGTCAATCTTGGCATCTGAGGAGATGATGCTTCCCAGGTAGGTGAACTGCTGAACGGACTTAAGCACAGATTTGCCGACGGCAATGTCGGTATGGTGGTGTTCATCCTGTGGTGCAGGCTGGTAAAGGACTTCCATTTTCTTAAGGTTGACTTCCAGCCCAAACAGCTCTGCAGCTGTTGCAAAGCAGGATGTTAGGCACTGCAGAGCTGCTTCTGTGTGGGCAACAAGGGCAGCAGCATCAGTGAAGAGCAGCTCACGGACTAGATAGTTTAGAGTCTTAGTGCGAGCCCTCAGACGGCTTAAGTTAAACAAGCTACCATCAGTACGGTAATGTATATAGATGCCGTCTGCTTCTTCAAGCTCTGCCATAGCCCTTTGGAGCATCATGCTGAAGAAGATTGTAAATAAACTTGGAGCAAGAACACAACCTTGCTTCACTCCATTGGTTATTAGAAAGGGCTCTGAAAGAGCATCGCCATATCTGACTTGACCGTGCTGGCCCTCGTGTAGCAAGATAATCATTTTAAGGAATTTGGGGGGGCATCCTAGTCTTTCCAGGATCTTTTCTACTCACAGTGTCGAAGGCTTTGGTGAGGTCGGCAAATGTTACATAGAGACCCTTGCTCTGCTCTCTACATTTTTCTTGCAGTTGTCTAAGGGCAACTACCATATCTGTAGTACTCCAATTGGCTGTGAAGCCACATTGGCTTTCAGGAAGAAGTTCTTCTGCAATAGCAGGAACTAATCTGTTCGGGAGTATCCTTGCAAGGATTTTTCCAGCAATAAAGAGCAGTGTTATGCCTTAATAGTTTGAGCAATCGGATTTTGCTCCTTTTTTCTTGTACAGGGTGATGATGACTGCATCTCGGAGATCTGATGGCAGTTCCCCTTTTTCCCAGCAATTCACAAGGAGTTCGTGGAATTTACCGTGGAGTACATGACCTCCGTGTTTCCAAACTTCAGGTGGGATTCCATCAATCCCAGCTGCCTTGCTGTTTTTCATCTGCTGTATGGCCTTAAGGGTCTCTTCCAAAGTGGGAGCTATGTCCAATTCATTTTTCATCGGTTTTTGTATCATATGTTGGATAGCTGAGCCTTGGACTACTCCGTTGGTGCTAAAGAGACTTTGAAAATGTTCAGCCCATTGATTCAGGATGGAGGCTTTATCAGTAAATAATGTTTGACCATCTGTACTGTATAAGGAGCTTTGGACCTGATAAGTAGGTCCAAACACTGCTTTAAGAGCTTCATAAAATCCTCTAAAATCACCCAGATCTGCACAGTGTTGTGTCTTTTCTGTCATATTGATCCACCACTTGTTCTGCATGTCTTGGAGTTTTTGTTGAAGTTTACTACATGTGAGATGGACAGCTGCTTTTCTTACATGGCAGGTTGGCTGGGCGAGGTATGCCTGGTGAGCAGTTCTCTTCTTTGCCAACAGCTCCTGGATCTCTTGGTAGTTTTCATCAAACCAGTCTTGATTTTTCTTGTGGGAGAACAGGAGGGATTATTCCGCAGACTGGAGGATACTGTTTTTGATATGTTGCCAAAGCACTGTAGGAGAAGGATCTGTAGGATGGTCTTCAAGTTTTGTTTTCAGGTTTGCCTGGAAGTTGTCTCTCATGGTAGCTTGTTGAAGATTGTTCACTTGGAGTCTCTTCTTTAAGATGCGACCCCTCTTAGGTTTGAACTTAAGATGAAGATTTAGTTTACATCTTATGAGGCGATGATCTGTTTGGCATTCTGCACTGGGCATCACTTGAGTATGACAGATATCGTGAATATTTCTCTGGCGGACTAGAACATAGTCAATGAGGTGCCAATGTTTGGATTGGGGATGCATCCAGGTTGTCTTCAAGCTATCTTTCTGCTGAAAGGTAGTGTTTGTAATAGTCAGCTATTGCTCTGCACATAACTCTAGCAAGGGGTGTCCATTATCATTGCAACTTCCAACATCATGCTTGCCTAAGACACCTTTCCAGGTTTCAGAGTTCTTTCCTACTCTGGCATTGAAGTCACCAAGGATAATAATTTTATCTTCTACAGGGACTTTTTGTATGAGTTGGCATAGTTCTGTGTAGAATTTGTCTTTCTCTACAGGGTCGGCAAAAATAGTTGCGGCATATATACTGAAGAGAACAACATGTGGGAGGTGTAAGGAAATAATGCGATTAGAGTGTCCTGTTGGCACGGTTTCGAGTTTGGAGGCAATGGAGTTTTTAATCATAAAGCCTACTCCTGAAATATGTTTTTCGGTTTTGGGTTTGTCAGACCAGTAAAGTGTGTAGCCGGCGCCATGTTCTTTAAGGCTGCCTTTCTCATGGAGACAAACTTCACTAAGAGCAGCGATGTCAAAATTAAGTCGTGATAGTTCATGGGCAGTTAGAGCAGAATGACACTCAAGCCGTCCACTATCTGCAGAGTCTCGCTTGGTTCTGATGTTCCAGCATGCAGGCGTCAGTTTATTTACACCTTTGGAGGCCAGTGTGTGCCTTTGTTTCTTTGGCTTGGTTTGACCGTATCAGAAGATGCCCGTTGGCCACGGCTAGCCAACCAGGTAGATGGGGATGAGCTTTTCTTAGGCCACCTTTTCTAGGTCCCTCTCCATATGGAGCAAGCAGTGCTCTCCTTAAAAAAGGCTGCTTGGTCATTCAGGATGCTGCCAAACAAGACTGTCATCTCCTGGGTCAGCCTCAAGTGACCAAAGTCCTGAACCGCCTGCATGCAGAGTTGGGTCTGTGGCTTCCAGTGCATCTTTATACCTGCTGTTTCGTTCCTCGCCTATCGCTACAGGGCTTTTTCGGAATTGGATTTGTCCTTCGAGCCTATGCAATGGGTTTTTCTGGTGGAGTGCAGCGTGCACAGAACTGGCCTCACACTTTAAACCAAAGGTTCATCTGCTGTGGCCTTGCAAGCATGGATGGTAGCAGCGAGGTCCTCGGGTCATAGGTTTGATTAGAGTTTTCTTCTCTTAGATGGTAGACCTTACAGGGTTGGATGAGCGCCATCTGCCCAGGTTTGGGATTAGAGTTTTCTTTCTCCTAGAATGGTTGCCATAAAGCTATCCTGTCCTTTGACGCTTTTTGTCAGACCCTTCGTTTTTGACTTGTCTGGCATGGGAGACCGTAGCAGTGGCTATTATGCCACCGCCAGCATAGCTCAAAACATCATTAGGGTACACAAGCCTCTCTCCTATGACAAGGGGGCATCTATGGAGAGGTTCAGTTATCCACAGAACACAAAACAGCACATCTACCATAGAGTCATCCTAGATTTGTTTTGCTGGTGTGTGCATTCATCAAAGGAAACCTAAACACTGAGCTCCACTAGAGCTAAATCTTACATTAGATTTTATTGGATTCCTTTTAACATTTTCATAGATCTTGCCCAGCAGCATTATCAAGGTAACCTCGTGGTGGAGGAAAGAGGGGTTAAAACTCTTTGGGTAATAGTATCCTTTCTATAGACTGCAAGATGACATCACATAATGGTCTTGCTCATGTGGCATGCACACGGCATCTGTTTTTCATGTTTTCTTTATTGCAGCATGACAGATCGCAGATGTTGGGCCTGCTGGCACTAATCAGTGTTCCAATCACATAAATTCTGTGTTTTCCACCTGGATCTAAACATCTCAAAGGGGTTCCCATCATTTTTTCAATGTCTTTTCTCCTCTCTTTTCTTTTTTCTTCTCTTTAACCTAAAGCCTTCTTAAGCAAATACCACTGACAGTCAAGGTGGATCATTCTGAGCTGTTGAACTGACTATATGATGCAGCTTATTGTCACTGACAATCTGTGATAGGACAGTGATCAATATGGAATATGAGGAAAATTCTTTTTAAAGGTGAGTAGCTAGAATATCTCCCCTCCCTCCATATACCACACTACACCATACTTTCCTATCTTAAGGACTTTTAGGGAAGGCATGGAAAGTTTGAAAGAAAGATAGTGAAAGTTACAAACAGGATCAACTTTGAGTCAAAAATACCAACTCAAATTATTAGCTATCATAGCAATTGAAAAATGACATTTGCTGCAGCCTGGGTTAGAAAGGCTATTCCAAAAGGTCTTGCTAAGCCAGATAAGAAATAACTGTATACCTATTTCTATTTCTCTGAAGATATTTTATTACTTTGATATATGATCAGGTAGAGAAAGTCCAAAATATTCAATGCTAGGATCTGAATGCGTTTTAAAACATCTACTTGGGCTCTTTATTGGACTTCATGGTGGTAAATGCAGGTTCACATAGGACAGAGTGTAGACAACTTGTGCCCCTCCCAGTTGTTGGACTGTAACTGCCATCATCCTTCAACATTGGCTATGCTGACCAGGGCTTGTTAGACTTGGACTCCCACAGCATCTGGAAGGCCACATGGGATCCACCTCAATATAAGAGATCCATCATTGGCTCAGTTGCCCAACCCTATAGTGCCCCCCCAGTGCCCATTCCCACATCAGTCTGGGAATTGTGCAGCCCTTCAGATGTCGCTGGACAGCTGCCATAGACAACATATCCAGTGGTTATGGGAGTTGCAGTCCAACAACATGCAGAGAGCCATAAAATTCCCACCCTTTGTACACATGAATGGTATACATTTTGCTGCAAGAAGACGAGGGAGATTCCTGAAACTTCAGGTGAAAGTAATGTCTGTTTGTGTAAGATGTTTCCACCCAATGTTCAGACCCCCCCCCCATTTTTCATCCTACAACCTGTCCCATTCAGCAGAATTTCAATACTTCCTCTGTAGAATATTTTAAGAGGGCTGTAGGGGCTGGTGTAGGGAGGAAGAGGTGATTGTATCTGCTTCCTCATCCCAGTTACACACTGACAACTGGATGGTTAGTAATTTGTGAGATGACCATTATGATTTGAGCAAGTCAAAGACTTACTTCTGAGTAGACAGCTGTAAGATTGCTCAGAAGCGAGCCCCACTAAGTCCACAGGGCTTAGTCCCAAGTGAGTCTGCTTTAGCAGGCTTGGCTATTTTAGGCTGGAATCCTGAACATACTTAGCTTACTTGGGAGTGATCTCCCCTGTATGCCATGAGATGTGTTTTCAAAGCACCTGCTTGCTCAGGAGTGCACTTCAGGTCACAGTAAATATTCATGAGGACTTCTCCCCTATCACTCACTCACACACACACACACACACGCGCGCGAAGGATATTGAAATCAGAAAAATTTCATACATGTCTAAACAGACCACTTAGCATATTCCATTAACTATGATGTGGTTATTTAATAAGTACAGTTAGAAATACTCAGATCTGGTAAGCACTTTTAGGTTTCAACCAAGCCCTTGAATGGTTAGAGATTTTTAAAAAGATTGGGTCAGGGAGTGGCAGGGTTGAATGCTGCTGGCCTGGGCATCCCCTTTTTCCTTTTCCTTTACACTCACAGATACACCCTGCTGAAACTTGTCTTGTTTTAGAGAGTTCTTTCAGCTGTACAAGACATCAGAAATTGTCTCAACTCTTTTTTGCTTCTGCTGAAAGCCAGAGGCTGTTTCCAACGGTTTGTTGTTTTTTTAAGGTGTCTGGAGCGCCAAGGCTGCTGTCTCAGGTACTGATTCCCAATGAATCTTGGCTCTAAATATAGCACAGCAAGGGAACAGCTCTATATTAAACACTGCTCAGGATCCTGGCATGATCTTTACTAGGAGAAATGTGGAGGACAGCTATGTCAGACCTGTGTACATTTCAAATCTATAAAGGCAGAATGCTTCAAGGAATCCTGCAGAAAACCTTGCCTGGGCCTGCGAGTTGTGTGACTCTGTCAGCACAAATCACTACCGGGAGCAGAAAGCCGCAATGTGATTCTATTGCTAATGACACTGTTCCACATTTGTTTAAATACAATGCTGCATTCTACTGTTGCATTTTCGAGAACAGTGTTGCCTTCAGGTGCATTTGCTTCAGAAATGTTTCTTTGAATATCCTCTTCCAGAAGAGATCACAAATGTTTTACTTATGAAGAGGTTCCCAATATGCATGCGTGGGAAGGAACAAGAGATGGCAGATGTCACTTATCTTTTCTATCCCTTCCCTCACCAGTTTAAACTCTATATTTTGTGGGTTATATTTAGATCTCTATAATTTGTAATTCTATTTTCTGCCTCTCCCTATAATCTTAGTTATAAACGCACTTCGGGGAAATCCACCTATGAACACCCACACTGGCTTCTGAGTAACTTACTATCCTGAAGCCCCACTGAAATTTGGGAGTTAGTTGTAATGGTGAAATTAGGTCTTAAGCATGAATAACCTTTTCTAGAGATTATATGTGAGTGTGAGAGAAACTGTTCACTCAGCCATGAATATCACTGGGTAGCTTTGGGCAAGTCACTGTCCTTCAGCCTGATCTACTTTGCAGGGTCGCTTTGAGAATAAGCTGACAAAAATGTATGTTGCTTTCAGTGTGTGGGGTGTGTGTGTGAGAGAGAGAATGTTATGGTCTGATTGTGCAGGGCCATAATTCTGCCCCAAGGGTGTGGATGAAAAAGAAGAATAATCCAGACAGAAATGATTCCGACCTCCACAGAGGGTGCAATGGCAGATGAGCAGCTGGACATGAAGATTACTTTGAAACACAGCTTTGGGGGGAAATAAACCAATTTTTATTTGTTTTGCTGTGGGGTATAAATAAACCAATATAATCCAGTACAGTACAATTGTTACCACCAATACTACCACTGCGGCATGCATTATATGAAATAAAAGGGATGTCACAGCTCTCGCCTGGAAATCCAAGTACATGAAGAGCAAGGTTGAAAAAGGTGCCTTATTATAGCTTAAATTAATCTTACCCTGTCTTCTTTGCTGCCACCTTTTCTCACAGAAAGACTTCTGCTCCACATTTTGATGTGGGGGGGGATTATTAAAACCATAAAACAAAACAAAAAAAGGATATGTGATTTTCTTTATTAGTCACTTGATAAAATATATGTTGCACACAGTCTATTTGCTGCTCTGTTCCTAGAAGATTTCAGCTATGCATCACATTTTAATGGTCATTAAATTGCAGAGTATACCGTAACAAGCAACTCCTATGGTGCTCAGTAGGTTGACGGTCCATAGTGCACTTTGGCCCTGGCTGATGTTTCTCAAAAGAAAAGTACTCCAGTAGCTCATCTGGAAACTGCATTAGTTTCTCAAGGGATCCCCCCCCCCACAGTTTTATGCTGCATCACCAAATTAAATTAGATTAAAAACAATACCCCAAAGGCTTTATGTCTCTGTGTTGGCCCTTTAGAAACTTTGTCAAAATTTTTGCTAGCTGTATGCTGCACAAGATGCAATGTTAGTGCATAATCAATCAGGGCAGGATTGGTGCCTCCTCCCCATTTCTGTTCAGCACAAGAACAAAAGGGGATTTTTTCAGGCACTAAGGATACCAGCGTTTATACTGACCCTCCTTTTGTGTCTTCTTCAACAGCCTCAGTGACAAGGACTAAAGCTTTTCCTGACATGGAGATAAATGATGGAGAATGAGCTTTAATAAAGTAGAGTAGCCCTGCTGATTTCTTTCCCAAAATGTGAGAAGACAAATTCCCCACATTTCCCCCACCAAAGGATTCCTAGTACATTCCCAAGTCCTACTCTCCAATGGAGAAATTATTGTTCAGGTAAGGTCTATTTTATAGATGAATTGTAGTTTACTATCAATAAATCTGCTAATCAAGATCCAGTTCCCTTGAAGCCAGAAGCTTTGTTGGGGAGAATCATTCTGTTGTGGGCCTGGTTGTGAAGACATATGTAATAATATGTGGAGTATGCTTAAAAAAAAATAAATCACCATCTCTGGTCAAATCGTACTTTGAATGAATTTAATTCAAGAACTGCTACTTTTAAGTCAGAGATTGTATGCCCAAGAAGATACAAATGACAATACCTATAGGACTTGTGCCCATTATCAATTTACATAGAGACTGTCCTGATGATCCAGTGTAGAGTACAGATGGTCATTATTGCAATAGGATGTCCTATATCACATGGGAGGATGAGCAAGTAAATGCACCTTCAGTGTTATGGGTGACATTTATTAAGATCTGCAGTTTTGCTGCCAGAGTAGATGTGAGGACCTGAGGACTGAGTTGGCATCTGGGTTTGGGTCTCTCTATTGTCCCTCTTGGTAATGCATCCATCCATTACCGTCCATGCCACAGAGTCTTGTCCCCAGATTACCATGTTATGTATCCTCCCACTTACAACACTATACATAACATGGATGGTAATGGAAGGCTGCTGTGTACAATATACAATCCCATATATACATTTCTTGCTTATAAATGGAGCAAAGTGTAGTGTTCTGTCAGTAGTGGTAGTAAAAATTGATTAGAAATGGGTAAATAAGATTTATTTATTTATTTATTTACCTTTTGTGGCCACACACAGAAGGTATGAGCTGCTCTTAATAAATTTCCATTAGCTATTTTATTTTTGAAAACATTGTAAAATTCCTAGGCTCAATAGTGTGAGCTGTTTTTTTAATCCACTCTTTCTATTGGAAAAGCCAACTTTCCACACAATCAGCTCTTTTTTAAAAAGTGCCCTTGATTAGGTGACAGAGAGGTAATTAGGTGGTAATTGCACTCAGGAAAGCAATAGAGATCAAAAGTGCTAATCATCTCGCCTGACAGCAGCAGGTGATTAATAGCACTTCTAAGTTACCTCCAGTTCAAGTGTAAAATGTCCATTCAGACTACTGTGGGACAAAAGCTCTATTTTTGCTTTAGCTATCTCTTTTCAGTTCAGAAGTTCACAACTTAGCCAACACAGTCAGTTCTTTTCTGATATGTAGTGTTAAGAAAACAACTTTGTGTGTGAGAGTGTGTGAGAGAGAGTTCACATGGCTGTGTGTGTGTATGTGTGCCTTCAAGTGCCTGCCAACTTATAGTGACCCCATGAATTTCATTTGGTTTTCTTAGGCAAGGAATACTTGGAGATGATTTTGCCAGTTTCTTCTTCTGAAATATAGCCTGCAGCACCTTGTATTCATTTGGTCTCCAATCCAAGTACTAACCAGAGCTGACCCTGCTTAGCTTCCAAGATCAGATAGGATCTGGTACCTTTACGGTATTTGAGTAACCTGATATACTTCTTTTTTTCATCTAAACTTATCATCCCATGCACTTTTTGGGGAGCAAGCAGGGCCGTTTAACCATACCACCAAATCAGCATCTGCGGGGGGGCCCACAGCCGCAGGGACCCCCATCCCAATCCTCCTCCTGAAAAAAAAAAAACAGGAGAGAGAAAGAGCAGGAGCAAGAGGGTGGCCCAAAACCTCCTGCTGGCCTTGCCCTTTTTTATTCTCTTGTCTCCTTCAGACTTTCCTCCCTCCGCCCCCTCCACATGGACTGCGCCGCCCTGGAAGCAACCCTGGAGCACCTGGGGGCAAGCACTGGCAGTGGCAGGAGGAGAGGTGGCCGAGGCGGTGGCGGCACCTGGGCTGGGCCCCATGGCTGGTGCTGCTGCCTGTGCCTTGGCCGGAGGCGCTCTGCGCACTGGTACCAAGCTGGGGCTGCGAGCATAGAGCTACCTGGCCGCCTGCGGAGCTTCTCTCCCCTGGGGCTTGCCCCCCAGAGAAAGAAAAGGTGAGGCCCCTCCCGCCCGGCTGCCCCCGAAGCAGTGCTAAGCGCCAGCTGTGCCAACCCCCCTGCTGCAAAGGACGAGAAACTCCACACCCCAAAGCGTTCCCCCTCTCTTGGCACTCCTCTCCCGCTTGGCCCCTCACCTTTCCCCACTGCCACGGCGAAGAGGAGCACCTTCCCCCCAGGACACCCCCACCGGGAGGCTCAGCGCCTGGAGGGAGAGCGGGACGGAAGCGGCGGGAGGGCGGGTGGGCAGGCAGGCAGCTCTGTGCTTGCCTCCCATAGCGGGTGGCGGCCTCAGCTCGGCCAAGGCAAGGCAGCAGCGCCAACACCCCCTGACACACACCTGCTGCTGTCCCTACCCACCACACAGGTGACTGATCCCAGGTTGGGCCCTGTGTGTGTTTGTGTGTGTGTTATGGCTGGCGAGTTGGGGCGGGCAGCTGGAGGAGCTCTGGTGGGAGCCAGGCACCTGGAGGAGGAGCGGCGGTGCAGCACAGTCCATGGTATTCAGGTTAAGGTAGGGCCCCTGTATCCACTGTTTTGTTATCCACCAATTCAATTATCCATGGGACACAAAACACCACACCTTCCATAGAGTCTTCCCAGAAAATGTGTCCTCTCCAGCCATGTTCTAGGTCCTCCAAGGCAACTCCCGGGTATTTTAAACAGGAAGTCTTATCTTTTTAAATGGCGTTCGCTATTATCCATAGTTTTTGGTATCTTGCCCCCCCCCAGAACCACCAATCCCTAGGGGATATGGGGGTCCTACTTTATTACTAATAATGTTTTTGCAGGAGGAGGGTTATGACAGGGGAGCCCTACAATGATGAGGCCCCGGGTGGCTGCAGGTGCTGCTGGGCCCTTGAACCGGCCCTGCCACCCTTGCCCGGTAGACTCCGCAGGGCTTCCCAACCCAGGGTCCCTGGAACCATAGGGTTACCCCAAAGAGGTGGCTAGGGGTTCTGCAAGAGATGGTGGGGTTGGCCACATGGTGAAAATGCCCGTCACAGCACGGCCGGTTGAAGCGCCCTGCAGCACCTGCAGCCTCAGGGCCCCCGTCATTGTGGGGGGGGGCAGTTGTAACCCTTATCCTGCAAAAACATTATTAGTAATAATCTGAATATCCTGTACTGTGAATAGCTTAGGTTGAGTTAGGTTACATTGACCTGAGATAAACATACGGGGCCTCCAAAATAAAGTGTTGCAGGGGGCCCCAAAATTCCTTAAACCGGCCCTGGGAGCAGGTCTTGCTGAAGTCAATAGAACTTAACTCCTAGTAGATGTGTGTAGCATGGACTTGCATAGCCACCCTAATGAACAGAACAACAGATGGTACGTTACTGTCTGTTTTTGTAACAGCTTCTCATCCATTATGTTGAAACCCTGAGCTATATATTTCTGTGCAGATTGAAGGAAGTAGTAGTGCCATTCTATTCTGCTTTGATCTGCCCTCACCTGGAATAATGTGTACAGTTCTGGGCAACACAGTTCAAGAAGAATATTGAGAAGCTGGAATGTGCCCAAAGAAGGGCAACCAAGATGATCAAAAGTCTGGAAACCAAGCCTTATGAGGAACAGTTTAGGTGGCTGGATATGTTTAGCTTGGCGAAGACAATACTGAGAGTGACATGGCAGCTATCTAATGGGGTGTGATGTAGAAAATGGAGCCAGATTCTTTTCTGCTGCTCCAGAGACCAGAACATGAACCAATGGATTCAAAAGACAAGAAAAGAAATCCTACCTAAACATTAGGAAGAACTTTTTTTTCTGTAAGAGCAGCTTGACAGTGGAATAGAATACCTCAAAGGGTGGTGAAATTTCCATCTTTGGAGTTCTTTAAAGAGGTTGGGTGGGCATTTTTCAGGAGTGCTTTAGCTGTGTATTCCTGCATGACAGGGAGTTAGACTAGATGGTCCTTGTGGTTCCTTCCAACTATAAGAATCTGATTCTTGAGCCAGTAATATTTAATAGTTATAGCAACCATTGTAAGATGAGTATATTGAAATATATAGAAATACTTGATCATTATGGTCAGCCCTACTATATTAATCATTATGAAGCTGCCAGCTCAGGCAGAAGAAGCTGGGACACAGATGGTGAGGTGAGGAATTTTGAGGACAGAGCTGCTCAGTTCACCAAGAATATGGAGTGTAGTTGTCTCATCCTTCTTGCTTATAAGTACATGGTGTGTAGCATGTTATCTACAGTCTGTCAACAATATCAGAGATGTGGCTGCTTATGTCCATATGGCCATTGCTGCAAAACTCATATTCCCCCATGTAAGCCCTTTTTTTTTAGAATTGCTTTGTGATGTTTGCCAAAAACTGCAAGGCCACATCTTCCACTTCAGAACTTCAGATTAAAATTCTTTCCAGCAATCTGTTGCTGCTTGTTAAATAAAGAGCTCCATAGTATATAGCAATGAATGTCACATAGATGTTTGATTTTTTTTAATGTGAACATAGTTGACAAAATCAATGGTGCAGTGCTGCAGTAAACAATAATCCTTCAAGACATTTCCCATCTTCAAAGTTTATGGCAGTATCTATAAAGATGTGTCATAGGTTGGGGTTCCCATAGCTTTATTAATGTTCTGTAACTAATAAGATGCTGAGCCTTTGTGTTCATTCTAAAGTCAGAAGTTTGGGGTGGAGGGAGGGTTAAAAGATGTACTCCATGCATGAAACATTCATTATACTATACCAAGCAGATATTTGTCTTAATTGTAAACAGCCATTTTGTGAATCCATGTTGGCAAACTCAGCACCTGCAGCTTTCATATTTTGAAGATGTTGTCTCTGTTGTTAATGGTGACTGCTGTAAAGCAGCTTTCTTCAACCCAGTGCCCTTGAGATGTGTAGGACTCAAATTCCCACCATCCCCTGGCAAAAATAGTCATGCTAGCTGAGAGGAATACGAGTATTACAGTCCAACACATGATGAAGGTTGTTGGGTCAGGGAAGACTACTCTAGAATTTCATCTGTAAGGGTAAATGAACAGGAACACCCAGACTTGGTTTGTTTGTTTTCTGGTAAGTACTGGTTTTATTCATGTCCAGTCTGCACCCTACTGTTTTCCCTGTTTTGCCCTCTCCTTCATGTTGAAAGCCTGTTACCTTGGCTACAGAGTCCTGGCTGCTTGGTTTCTCTTAACCTTTCATTTCTTTTGAAAGTCTTCTTCTCACATGTTGTTAACAACGTCCAAGTCTGTTTTCTCCATCCTTTTCTTTCTATAACTTCTGATTAGTAGTTCTATGTGTTGTACACACCATCTCTTCTCAAAGACCATACATCTTGTTATTCTTTCCCTCTTGATCTGAATATTTTCCAATCTTTTCCTTTACTTCTCCAATCATTTTTCAATTCACTCCCTCCCTTCCTCCCTCCCTCCCTTCTTTCTCTAACAATGCCTTCCCGTGAACAGCCTGTACAATGAAGCAGTACACCATGCTCTTCTTTTTCCTAACCTTTCTTCCCTCCCTCCCTCTCTCCTTTCTGTTCTTTGCTGTCCATCATGTTTCATGTCATGTGCCAGCACCACTGATGTACCTCAGAAATTCCAGTGAAGAGAGTACCAGACAGTGTGAAGCAAGGAAAAGAAGACAACATAGCAGACAAAAATGATACCCCCTCACATATTCCTGTGAATATGCCTTTAAAATTACATAGAATTTCGGGGGGAGGGGATCTCTACATTTAAGTGGGTTTTTTTAAATTAAATTAGCATAAATAGTATTAATGCATTGGTTCAGATCTCCACATTCGTAATATAAGGAATCCACATGATACTGGACCCTTTTACACTATGTAATTATAGCTCTATGATTCACCTTTAACTACCATGATTCCACCCTGTGGAATTCTTGGGCTGGTACAGTTGGATTCTTTATCCATGGATTGAAAATATTTTTAAAATCTATTCCAAAAAGCAAACCTTGCTGTTCACAATTTAATATGCCATTTGTATATAATGGGACTTGAGCATCCACAGATTTTGGTATCCACAGGGGGCCCTGGATCCAAACCCCAATAAATACCAATGGTCCACTGTAGTTTGGTGAGGCACTAGAGTTCTGAATGCCCTTCTCTAAATTGGAACTCCCATAGGCTGCAATCATGCAGTTAAGGTATAATCATAATACTGTACTATGTTTATATATAATTATCTTGGGTGTGTTGCCATTCCCAGTGTGCTGATTGGCTGCTTAGGAAACTTCCCAGTCAATCAAAGCTCTTCGTTAGCCAGCCAATCAGCAGACTGGGGACGGAAACATGTGGAGCTTCAAATCCTTTCTAAACATGGCGGCAGAGGGGCTCTTGTGTTCTGGCACTTGTGGTGTGTGTGTGTAGTGTTTTGTGTGTGTGTGTGTGTGTGTGTGTGTACACATGGTTTCATGGCAACAGCGGAGGGGCCCTTGCGTCCTAGCATATATGGTGTGTGTCTGTGTCTGTATGTAGCGTGGTGTGTCTGTGTGTACTGTGGTGTGTGTGTGTGTGTGTGTGTGTGTGTGTGTGCAGCATGTATGTGCAGTTGCATGGTGGCAGTGGAGGAGCTCTTGCGTCCTGCCGCACATGTGGTGTGCGTGTGTGTAGCATTGTGTGTATGTATGTATGATTGCATCATGGTGGTGGAGTGGCTCTCACATCCTAGTGCTTGTGGTGTATGTGTGTGTAGCATGGTGTGTGTGTGTAGTATGGTATGTGTAGCATGGTGTGTGGGTAGCGTTGTGTGTGTTTATGTGTGGTTGCATGGCAGCAGCAGAGGAGCTCTTGCTTCCTGGCATGTGTGGTGTGTGTGTGTGTGCTGTTGCATGGCGGTGGCAGAGTGGCTCTCACACCCTAGTGCACAGTGTGTGCTTGTGTCTAGCATGGTGTGTGTGTAGTATGGTGTATGTGTGTAAGCGCAGTTGCATGGCAGCGACGGAGTGGCTCTCACATCCTGGTGAGCGTGGTTTATGTGTGTCTAGCATGGTATGTGTATGTGTGTAGTTTGGTGTGTGTGTGTGTGTGTGTGTGTGTAGCATGTGCACAGTTGCATGGTGGCAGCAGAAGAGCTCTTGCATCCTGGAGCACATGGTGTGTGTGTGTATACTGTGGTGTTTGTGTGTAGCGTGCTGTGTGGGTAGCATGGTGTATATGTAAGCACAATTGAATGGCAGTGGCAGAGGGGCCTTTGCATACTGGCAAGCGTGGTGTGTGTGTGTAGTGTGGTGCATGTGTAACATGGTGTGTGTGTGTGTGTGTGTGTAAGTACAGTTGTATGGCAGTGTTGGAGGGGTCCTTGCATCCTGGCGCATGTGGTGTGTGCGAACAGCATTGTATGTGTCTGTGTGTAGCATGGTGTGTGTGTATGTGTGGTTGCATGGTTGCGGAAGAGGGGGTCTCGCATCCTGGCATGTGTGGTGTGTGTGTATGCATGGTTACAGCAGAGGGGCTCTCACATGCTGCCACATGTGGTGTTGTGTGTGTCTAGTGTTGTCTCTGTATGTGTGTGTGTATACGTGTGGTTGCATGGCAGCAGCAGAGGGCTCTTGGTATGAAACTAGCTGTACCCAGCACAACATATGGCATTATAGGTTGTTTGAAAGGTTATATATTAATGCATCAAATGATCATACTCTTAACACATTTCCTAAGCGGCCAATCAGCAGAGTGGGAACGGAAGCATACCGAAGCATTTTATATAGAGAGATAATGGTGTATGTTACGCTGGGTATAGCTAATAATTGTGTAGTGTGAAAGGGCCCATTGTGTTCTGTATAGATTCTGATGTAAACCACCCAGGCAGAAGGCAAGATGAATGTGGGGGTACCTCCATAACTCACGGAGCTCACAAGTTAGTGGAACTCCAAGGAGAGGTATCCCCTAGATCCCTTATGGGCCCAGTTTGGCCATTAAGGGCCAGATTAGGTCTGCAAGCCAAAGATTCCCCTTCCCTGAGGAAATAATCGGTAGAAAAGATAGCTCAGAGTTTCAAAGGGAACTTACAGTGAATACCACTAGCTGACAAAAGTCCATTTCAGGTTTCCCAAGGCAAAATTCTACAAAAACAAGGTACATTCTGCCAAACTGTTTTCTAAAATGCTCATCACAGGGCATGATCTAAAAGTACATGACACAATAATCTTACTGAAGTTTATCAGGTCTGGGTTTGATCAGTTTCTGGATGGTAGACTGCCTGCATAACTCATGTGTGCTGCCTTGAGTTCCACAGAAGAAAGGTGGAATATAAATGACAGAAATCTATATGGTAGTGAAGTGTGTGGCACAATGCCTGCCTTTAATCATAATGCTGAGCAGCTGGTAAACACATAAAAAAAAAGAAAATTATTTTATATGCTTGAAAGACATTGTTCAGCCAGCAGTATGGCTGGACTGAGGAAAGCTAATTAAATTGATTTAGTGTGCATTAGTACCTGCCAGGAGACACAGAAACATGTTTGATTTGTAACAATGCTAGACAGGTCTTTGATGCTTGCACAATATACTAGTAATTTTGAGAAGGATTATTTATTATTTTGTTAGGGTACCATCTAAAACTCTAGCAACTATTGGAATTCCATTCTGCTTGGTGATGATAACATTATAATTCTGCTCTTTTGGATTAGAAGCCCAAAGTTGTAGACAAAGCCAATATCTTTTTCAAGCTCTGGACTACAATATCTCCTGGTGATTGTGATAACCATCCTTTACTAGCACCTTGGATACCAAGCTACAGACAGTATAAGCTTTCCTATTTGTTCAATGGAAATTAAGGGCCTGTCTAGAGAGGTTATTTATCCCATCTTGCCCCCATCTTAGAACCCTGCAGTTGTAACGACACAGGGCTTCTGCCCTGTTTTACTACCAGACAGTCCTCATGGCCCCTGGGGAAAAGACAGAGCTAAGATGGGGCAAAGCCCAATATAACCTTTTTAAAAAACACTTACCGGTACAAAAAACTGCTTCTTTCCAGAAAAACTGGATTGGGGCCCCTGTGGCTGCAGGAGCCCTTACCGGCATGCCGGTCCATTGCTGCAGCTGCTCCCCACGTCACATTCTATGAAGCCAGGAAGGAGTCCCACAGCATGTGGCCAAGGTTGGTTTCATGGAGGGCCCGTGCTGCAGGCCAGCTTCCTGGCTATGGAGAGTGGGACGCAGGTGGTGGCAGTGGCGGCTGTAGAAATCAACTGACATGCCAGTCTTGACTTCCTCCCATTTTATCCAGGTAATGGGGGAGGAACAGGCCTGATCCATGGGCAGAATACGCCAGCAGGGAACCGGCATATTCTGACCCTTGTAGATGAACCCTAAAACTTGCACCCATAGGCTGCATTATACCAGAGTATTTCCATAGAATAATACCACCTGGGTGTAACTGGCTTGGGAGCTTCAACTTACATAACTAAGAGGAGCATATAGAGGGAAGGTATTCAAGAATTAGGAGCTTACCACACTCCAAAGAAAAGTGGCAGGAGCAGGAACGTTCCATCTTCTGTGCTGCCTTACTACATGACATTGTTGTTCTTTCATTCCAATCCCATGGGGACTGAGGTAAAGCTGTGTCTTTTTGCTAACCAGAAAAAAAGTTAGCAAAAGAATGTGGTTTTACCTTGGTCCCCACAGGACTGGAACAAAAGAACGCCAGAAGAATGAAGATGACATGTGATAAGGCAGCACGGAAGATGGAACGTTCCTGCTGTGTTGCCACTTTTCTTTGGAGTGCAGTAAGGCCCTTAGTATCTTCTATGGTGTGTTGCTATAATGTCTACTCATAAACAAATCCCATTGTGTGTCAAAGGACAAGCTGTATGAACAATAATGATTTATAGTCCTATTTTCACACTACTTTTGACTGTCATTATTAACTGTAATTAATCAGAAATTAAGATAGTATTGGTTTCTGAGGAATGTGTTATTATGGCCATGTCCTCAATCGAATTTGATGGTCCAGAGTTTCTGACTGTTGGAGAAGTCAGCTAAGACTTCTGGGAGTGGAAGTGCAAAACACCTGGAGGACCAACATTTAAGAACCATTGGACTAGAGTATTCCCATTTGTTTTGATGTTGCAGCTCTGGAATGGACCCTTTAAAGATAACAATCTTGCAATGCAATGCTATGAGGGTCTGCTTAGAGATAAGTCCTGCTGACTCTATTGGAACTTACTCCCAACTAACCAACTATAGGATTGCCACCTTAACATGATGAACAATGTAAACATTTGAATTAAACTACACCTCAGCCTTGTATTTAAGTATTAGCTGGGTCATCATAGGGAACCCGGAGCTGCAGTTAGTTAGTGAGTAGGCCAACACTGAAAGGACAGTGTTCCATCAGTCCTCTATACCAGAGGTGCCTAACCCCCAGTCCCTGGACCAGTCCTGGTCTGTGGTCTGTTAGGGATTGAGACATGTGTAAGGTTCCCTCTTGGGAAACATACATATATCCCCCCACCCGGTCCATGGAAAAATTGTCTTCCATGAAACTGGTCCTTGGTGCCAAAAAGGTTGGGGGCACTGCACTACAGCCAGATTAGAAACCAAATGACTTTCTTTACACACAGCCTAGATACAGAAGTCTCCATCCTGTGCCAATCCCCAATAGGCTAGAAAAGCAAAATGGGAGGCTGCTGGTACCTTGGGGGGGGGACTTCTTTTCAAGACTGCTGCAACTCCTTCTTGCACTCTTTAATGCAGGGGTGGTTTACTCTGGCAAGTCCAGGAACAGAGATGTAGAATTTCTGGAAGTTTCTACTCAGGATTTTTTTAAACAAACAAACAAATTTTCTGGAAAAAAAGGAATGTGATATTTGCATCTTTACAGATTGAAAATCTCTGTGTTACTTTAGAAACACAAAATCTATTATATACATCATGTGACACAATTATACAATTTTGTTTGGCATAAAATGGTCATGTTTGGTATATTAAAAGTGCATTGCAGTCAGACAATAGTTACAGATTGAATGCCTTTTTAAAATTCTATTTCAAAAAAAAAGCAAAAAAAACAACAACCCCAAAACCAAAAACAAATGGAGCTATAATGTCCTGAACTGTAAAGAACCTATGTGGCTTTGCCACTTTACTAGAAGCAGGCAAAAACCTAATAAAACAGATGAAACCATCAACACTGGTAAAATACAGAAAATTATTTTGTCTTCCCTAGTCTCCAATCATGTCAAACAGACATAAAACATCCATTCCCATAAAAAGAACTGGGAAAACATATCAAAACTAGGAATTGCAATAATTAGATACTGTACATTGTCTTACAAAAATATCTTCCTGCTATATAGTTTTTGAAATAATTTTGAGGGGAAATTTATGAACAATTCATCTTAAACATTTTATACATTATTCAATTATTTTAAAATGTTTCAAAATCCAGTTATTTCAGTCCTCCCCCAAGGTCAATTTTTCCAATGTTTCTGGGGGGAATGGGGCTTCAGAAAAATAGAGAACAATGGGTATCCCCCCACCTTTTTTTTCCTGGGTCTTCACAATTCTGTCCAGGAATCAAATTCTTTCCTTCTTCCCAGACCCAACATGGGCCCCATCATCAACATTCAGAGGCAAAGTATGCCACTACATTTTGGTGTCAACACTGCAAAAAGCCATTATTGGCTTTTGCCAATTTGTCACCAAATTTTGACAGTGTATTTTTTTTTTGGGGGGGGGAGGTATCCTTTATGTTGAAAAACAGCTTGTTCTTCCTCCCTCCCTCTCTATGTTGTTTTAATGCAGTGGATTTGATTATAGCAATTTCGAGGGGGGGGGAATCCTCCTTTCAGAAGAACTTTCCGAAGTGATTTACCTTGGCCTAGGCAGTACTGGTTCCTTCTTATAGACATAAATCTAACTGGATGAAAAGTTATTAAGGTAGTGTTTTGATTTCTCCAGCAAGCTTGTGCCCTAGGCTTTTGCCCTTTTACTTTGAAGCTTTGTGGAATATCTTTAGAAAGAACACGTGTTTTCTTCTGTGTTTGAATAGAGAATTCCTGCTACCATGCTCCATCACGTATACATTTATATACACAAAAAGCAAATACAGCCATGCTGGCAAAAAGAAAAGTTCCAAAATCCATACTAGTGTAATGCCCTTATTGGACCAACCAAAAGAGCACAAAAATGATACAAGATTATGAGAACTCCAAACATTAGGCAAAATGTTACAAAGGGCTGGTCTATACAAGCCCCCAAAACCCTGAGTTCCCATAGTAATGGCATTTCACAGCAGGTGTGACTTGTCCTAATGTGGGGGGGGGGGTTGCCCCCAAAAGCTTTGCATAGATTACTCTCGTTTCTGCTATTTGCACTATGTGCTGGAGTGATATTGTGCATTTGCAAGAAAAAGGTAAAGAAACAACACCCCCATTTTCTCACCTTAACACTTGCTCACTAAGGTGAAAATTCAATATGGCAATGCTGAGCCCCACACTCAGCCAACCAATCAGCTTTGTGCTTCCTCTCCTATGGGAAAGAGAGTCAAAGTGAATCTCTTTGTCCCAATAAACAGGAATGCAGATTCCCTTCACTGCTTTTTTTTAAAAAAAACCCTGGTTATTAAAAGAGTTTTGATGTTTTGGGGCCCTCTTCTTCCAAACACAGTGATACAATGGAGGATCCCATTAGGATTCTCCTCACATTCCATGAGGAGTATTTTCACCATTTAGACTGCCCCAAAATGTTGGGGTGAAGGGAAAAAGAGAAGGATGCAGAGGAACCTTGACTGTCAGTCACAGCAGCTGTGTGGTCTCATTCTTGAGTTGTAATGAGAGAGAAAAGCTCTGCATATATTCATATGAGATTCCACCCCAGGAGTGAGCAAAATGTGGAACCCCAACCCCACAAGATCTGTATCATGCCCTCCAGCTGTCCCAATTTCACAGGAACAGTCCCAATTAATCCTCTGCCTTCCTACTTTTTCAGCTGCTTTTAAAATGTCCCACTTTCTCTCTCCTACTACTACTTTTCTCCTTGGTTCTCAGCTTACTTCAGTTGCTGCAAACTGAATTCAAAGGGCAAAAATAGTTTGCACTGAATTTACTCATCAGGGGGGAGAGTAGATGAGGGAATTGAATCTTGCACTTCCCTCTAGACTTAGGCAAAAGTGAACTGCTACAGCCTCTTCCAGCTTGTGTGTTCTTCCTCATTAATATCTTTTCCATCCTGACCACACTCTAATGCCAGTTGGCCACATGTGTCCTGATTTTCATCTGTGAAATATTGAAGGGTATGAAGGGTATTGAAGGGCATGTATTGAAGGGTATGAAGGGTATTGAATTATATGGGGGGGGAATCACCCCAATATTCTCCAAATTCTCCAAACTCTCGTGGGGTGATTTTTTTTCCATATAATTTTCAGGAGCAGATTTTTTTTCAGGTGTGAAAATTGGAAACAAAACAAAGAACTGGAAAGCTGGTAATCACAGTATAATAGAAAAGAACAGAACAGAATCTTTGTTATGATCATAGACCAGCAGAGGTAACTACACCGGAGGAATGAAAGGAGACAAAGCTTTACCTGCTATATGATGGTCAAAAACTTTTATTTGTTAAAAATCCCAATGCATTTTGGCCTTAACACCCATTAGCCTTCCTCAGGAGCTATTCTAAAAACAAACAGAAATGCATTTAATGTATTGTTTAAGACAACACATGTACAGCTCTTAGAAACCTTTTTCATAAAAAATGTTACAGTTTGTATTACATATATAAATATATACATACTTGCATAGAGAGTGCATACTGCAACTGCAGAAGCTGGGATCAAAAACTAGGGAGATAAATAGTTCTCATTCTCTCATGAAAGAATGAGAAACTACCTTTTCTTTTATCCTTGTGAGATTGGCATGGTATTACAGTCTTAGAAGAGTTTTGCCATTCATGAAAGGATTTATTTATTTATTTATTTATTTTTATTTTTTTTGCAAATTCCATAAACTGGTCAAATTGTGTAGCTAAACTATGATAGCTGCTGCCTTGGTGCAGGAGTTTTAAATATGAGGGGCACTGGATAAGTTGCTTGTGTAGTTTTCATCCATCAGCCAGTCCTTATATCCTTGCTGCATGGATTCGCTTTGTTTCACCAAAAGAAAACCTGATACTTTTGTGCAGAGATATTTTGGTGCAAATTACAGAAACCTTAACATCTTGTCTCATTCTCATGCTGGAAGTGAGAGAACTCACATGGAGGCTGGTGATGTTTTTTTAGCAGGCTGTCCTGATGTGTTGAGACAGTCTCTCTTATCAGAAATGAAAACCTTTATAAATATTCTCCCATCTCAGAACCCAATGCTGTCTCATCCTGGGTAAAGCACCACAGCAACTTTACTAGTGGAAAACTGAAATAAACTTTTCTGCCATTTTTAGCATGCCCTACTACTCCCTCCCTGTGAGATTACATAACTGGAAATATTGGAACTTTTCGGGGTCATATTGGCTTAGGTCAGTTGGAGGTCATGATGATCTGAGACATGTCTAGAAATATAATGGTGGGAAAGCCCAAACTAGGATTAAGCTGAAAACCTTCATAATGGGTTCATGCTAACAGCCCAGTCATTAAAGGGGTATGTGCTAATCTTTTTTTCCAGCATTGGGCATTCCAAACAATAATTCAATCAAGCAATTAAGTTACTATTCCTCAAGCTATATCCTATGGAAATCTCTACTCACACCCCTCCCGTCCACGTTTACGAGGTTGTTGCAAGACAATCAATGTTCTATCTCTCCACAATTAAAACAATCAGTTGAATTTTGTTTTCCTTTGTCTATTCTGTGGGAGAGCCATTCAAGCTTTGTTATTACAGTACTAACTTATCCCTCCAAGGCACTGAATAGAGTATAAACATTAGAGCCGCAACAATAGCAAGGTGTGCCATGCTGACTGGACCTGGACACTCTCTTTCATGGTGTGCCCCAGACTTGAACCTCCTTGCCAGCCTCAGATGCCTGTCTGAGTATCTTCGCTACCCTGTGAGACTGGTAACTATCACCCTATCTTCCTGGACCACTCTTCCTCTATCCAGCCTTTCTCCCTTACTCTGTTATAGTCTTGTATGGTTCATAGGCATGTATGTTGTGTATGTTAGTCTAATTTTTATATTATTCCAATAAAATACCTTGTTTTACTTCAACTGAAGCATCCTCTACAGTTAGTACTGGTATACATAGGTGAAAAGATTCCCAACGATACCCTCCTCTCACAGGCCTCCTATTTGAGCTAATAATTCCCCCAAATACTAACTAGATTTTGGCACCATGGGTGGGACTCTAATGTACCCCCACCTCCCAGGGTAGCACCTTTATGTTAACAGAAGTGGAGATAATTTTAGATTATGGATTAGTTGTTTGTTTGTTTTTAAGTCAGTAGATGCCAAATTGGATAGTTTTATCTAGTAGTGGTTGGAGCCTATGTGATGATGCCAGCCATCACTTTACCTAGAGGTTTTCCAACCATATTGAAGACATTTTGTTGCTTGAGGCAAATGGCAAGATTATTGTATCCCACTCAATGTACAGACATCAACTGAAATGACTGATGAATCTTAACTCAAACACTGCTGATAGGCCATGGCACTTTCATCACATTTGATCTAAAGGTGTTTTGCATGTGTGCGAATGTATTTTGTGTTGTTTCTAATAAAAACACTTTGTTTCACTTTAAACTGGAGTTCTGTGCAATTAGCACTGTTATACATAGGTGAAAAGTGTCAGAAGTTGGCACAAGACCACAAACCCAGCGTCTCCAGGGGAGGATGGGCTTGCAGAAAGGAAAACTGGGATGTTAAAGAGTATGATGGAGTGCATGATGGAAGATGCACAAGCCCCAGCTGGGTTGTGGGGGGAGGCAGTGAGAACTGCTGCTTATCATATGAATAGGCTGTGGACATCCAGTGTCAATCAGACCCCATATTGTCTATTGTATGGTAGAGCACCAAACCTCAAGCATCTGAGGATTTTTGAGCAATTTGCAAATAATAATAATAATAATAATAATAATAATAATAATTTATACCCCGCCCCTCTGTTAAAACAATCGGGGCGGCTTACAAAAATTAAAATACAATACAGATGAAAATCCCTAAACACCCCCCACCCCCACCCTCCTCCATAAAAAATATTAAACAAATATAAATTAAAAAGCAATTGATCTAAAATCACATTTAAAAATAATAAATACAATAAATAGCCAGCAGACTAAACCAGGCCAGGATACCATGAGGCCGGGATTTAATTAGGAAAGGCCTGCCGAAAGAGATCTGTCTTTAGTGCTTTTTTAAAGCTACTCAGGCTTGTCATCTGGCGGATCTCATTCAGCAGGTCATTCCACACTTTGGGGACGATTATTGAAAAGGCCCTCTGGGAGGTTGCAGACAGCCTAGATTTTTGTGGCTGAAGCAAATTCCTCCCAGAGGACCGGAGTGCGCGGGGGGGGGGTTGTATGGGAGGAGGCGGTTCCAGAGATAAGTTGGACCCAAGCCATTTAGGGCTTTAAAGGTAGTAACCAACACCTTATACTGGGCCTGGAAACTGATAGGCAGCCAGTGGAGAGATTTTAATACTGGAGTTATATGGTCTCTCCAACCATCCTAGTCTAAGGAAGCTTCGGCAGCCTAAAACCAGGAGGCTGCATTTTCTTGGCTATGAGGATAATAAGTACATATTTTCCCTCTATCCTGGTATGGTGATATACTCCAGGAGTACAAATTTTGAAATGCACTCAGGGTGGGATAGATTACACTGCAATCAGGTTTTTGTTCCCTTACGGAGGGATGTGCCAACAACTTCCAAAAGTCCCACAAATGGAGGGGTGGTTGAAACTAATGATGATGAAGGGAAGGCTGAGGAGGAAAAACCTAGTACTTCAACACACACACAAACAAACAGTGAATCCAACATGTTTTTGAAGAGGGAACCTGACACAAGCAGAGAAACTAGCAGTAGTGCAAGTGAGGATGAGTCAGATAGAACTAGGGTGATCATCCCCACAAGATCAAGGAGGGTCAGAAAGGCTCCTGACAGATTTGTTGTTCAGGAGACCAGGCTGTGCAATGTCATTGCAGAGGAGCCTGCAAGTTTTCAGGATCTCCTAAAACTTCCCCAAGAAGACAGGAGAAGTAGAACTCAGCCATGGATTCTGAGTCCGAGTCACTGGTGGAAAAGAAAGTGTTCCAGGTAGTAGAGAGACCCAAAGACCAGAAGGTTGTTGGTTGCAGGTGGGTCTACAAGCTGAAGGACATGCCTGATGGGACACAAAAGTGTAAGGCACTCTTAGTTGTGAAAGGATTTTCACAGGAGTGCTACACAAATTTTGACAAAACTTTTTTGCCCACAGCAAAGCCATAAAGTCTTAGGTTAGTGTTAGTTGTAGCAGCCAAGAGGAAGATGGTTGTGCAACACTTTGACTTTGGGACAGCATACCTGAATGCTGATCTTGAGGAGACAGTGTTCATGGAACAGGCCCCAGGGTATTACAGCGCAGGTGAGAGCAAGGTGTACTTGTTGCACAAAGCACTCTACATCTTGAAGCAAAGCACCAGGTGCTGGAACAAGTGCATATTCTAGGGTACACAAGGAGTGTAGCAGATGCCTGTGTGTGCACCAAGGAGGCAGGAGATAGTGCTGTCATGCTTGTCATCTATGTGGATGACCTCTGTGTGGCAGCAAAGAGTGCCAGAGATGCCAAGAAAGTGCAGGTGGAGTTAGAAAACCAGTTCAAGTTAAAGGACTTAGGCAGCCTGAGATGTTGTTTAGGTGTAGAGGTAGAAAGAACTGGTAATGGAGAATTTTTCCTAAGTCAGAAGAAGAAGATTGACAGTTTGGTAGCTAAGTGTGGGTTAAGTGAGGCAAAAGTGGTCAGGACACCAATGACCACTGATTTTGTGAACCTAGAGGCGGAACAGGAGTTTGAGAGGACAGACTTGTAACACTCAGTGGTAGTGATGCAGAAATCATGGAACAGCAGACCCACGGATTGGAAAGTAAGTTTTATTACACCGGTGGGCCTGACTGGAATATCTTCCAAAGAGTCAGAACCCCGAGTCATGACTTCAGAAAACCTTTATACAGTTTAATGACCGTATGCAAAAACAAAAACAATTCCCTCCTCCTTCTCTGTGGTGTCAGCAGTTTCCCCTGAGTTTCCCTTGAAACAGTTTGTTGATAGTTCAAGGCAAAATAGCTTAGGAACATTTAGGTACAGTTCGACCGCTAATAGAGAAAGAATTTGTTTACCTCAGCTTATAATATGTTTCTGGAACATAGAGTTGATTAGTAAGGAACATTGAAAAGACTTTGCAGACTTCCAGAGTCTCATGGGCTATCTAGTCTGACCCCAAATAGTAATTGTAAGTAACAGCATTCAGCAAATAGACATTAGAGTCTACATGGCCTCTACAGTAGGCAGTCTGTTGTTTATTGCAAACAACACAAGGCCTGATATCAGTGTTGCAGTTGGGGTGCTCAGGAGAAGAGTCTCCAAGCCAAGGAGGGCGTATTGGGAAGCCCTGAAGAGAGTAGTTAGATTTCTCAAGGGAGCCAGGGACATGAGCTTGAAGCTGACAGGAAGTCAGGTGACCCTGGAGTGCTATGTGGACAGTTCATTTGCTGCAGAGACTTTAGACAGGAAGTCAGTGACCGGGTTGGTGGTCAAGTATGCAGAGAGTCCCATAGTGTGGAGATCAAGGAAGCAGAACTGTGTAACCACTAGTACAACCGAAACTGAATTCGCGGCCTTGTCTGAGATGGCAAGTGAGGTACAATGGGTAAGGCAGATGCTTGCAGACCTTGGGGAGCTATGCCAAATGCCTGTTGAGGTGCATGAGGACTCACAACCCTGCATAGTGATGGCAGAAGCAAAAAATATGAAATGTAGGACAAAATACATTGTGGTACGTTACCAAAATGTGAGACAGTTAATACAAGAAGGTGTCCTGTATCTGAGGTACTGTCCATCAGAGGACAATGTTGCAGACCTGCTCACAAAAGCCCTTCCAGCAGGAAGCCATGAGAAGATGGCAAGGAGGCTAGACCTTGTCACTAGTGTGTAAAGTGAAAGGTGTAAAAAGGGAAAAGTCAACCAACAGACAATTGATGTCTAACAATGTATGTGAATGATGTTATGTTGCAATGATAGCATGTGTCCTGCGCAGTAGTTTGACCACTTTGGAGGGGATTGTCAGAAGTTGGTGACTGAATCCTAAGTTTTAAAATGGCCAAACAAGTGCAGAAATCATGCTGAGTCATGATGACTGACTCCATGACTCCATGAACTGCCAGTCATGCCTAATCATGCCACAGCTGCATGAGAAGGGTTACATGAGGAGAAGGGTTACTATAGTGCAAAGCCATGTAAGGTGAAATCTGATGCAATGTAAGCATGTGCTTGAATAAGCCAATGCCACAGTGATGTGTATATAAGCAAGCAATCATTTATATAAGCAATCATATAATCATTCTCTTCCTCTGATTCTGTGATGCCTGGTGTAGCACTTTAACTGTAGATATTGTGAATAACTGAAACTACTTTGAAGATTAAAGCATCTCCTGTTTTCTGGACACCAAACACTCTGTGTGTGAGTATTCTTGGGAAAGGGTTGCTACCAAGGAGATTTTCAGACTACACTGTTATAGTGTTACTATTCCACTTTAACTGCTCTGGCTTCCTCCTGTAGAATTCTGGGGTCTGTAGTTAATGAGGCCTAAGAGGTCTCTGGCTGAGAGTTGTAAATGCCCTTCCCTAAACTACAAACCCCAGAATTCCACAGGAGGAAGCCACAGCAAATAAAGTGCAATAGTAACACTGTAACAGTGTAGTGTGAAAATCTCCCAAGTCTGCTGAGATAGTTTTCGATTTCTGCCGGGGATTGAATGTCCTATTATCCCCTGACAAAAAGATCCCCACAGTTGCCCTCCTTTCTCAGACATACTGTCTGACCTAATAATTCCCCCAGATAAGAATACATATGTGCACTCTTAGATCAGTGAGACTGTAACTGTTGGTATGTGATTGAATGTAGATATTAAATTTGTGTTAGATTATTATTATTTTTTAGTAAGTGCTATCTTGTATTTTAATGTGGTATTTTTATTATATGCTTGAATTTTATAAGCATTGCATTTTTGATGCAACATTTTGGAGAGGAATGGGCACACAGAGGCTTGCTGCCTGCTGCAAACTTTGTTGAATAGCATTTTTTTGGCATATGTTAAAACATTAAAGTTATTTATTTATTTATTCAATTTATATGCTGCTTTTCTCCCAAAGTGGAACCCAAGGCAGCTTCTGGAGTAGTCAATTAAAACAATTACAATAACATTTAAAACAGTTAAAGATAAAATTACCAGAAGTTATACCACTGAATTAGAATGTTATTACCAGTAGTGCTATTGGGGGTAGGGGCAACCTGGATATACTGCTATGGATACTCTCTCTCTCTCTGGACTTTATCAGATGAACCCCTTAAAACATTCTTTTAAAAATCCATTTTTATGCCAGCAAAAGAATGCTCCCACCACACTTACCTTGCTTCCCCAGCAATGAAAGAGAAAGTGAACAGAGCTCCATTCATTTCCTCCTTTGAAATCCTGCAGATTATTGCAAGACTTCATCGCACAGGAAATTTTTAAAAATAACACTAAAAAGGTTTACACAAGCACCTAAACACACTAAATTTTTTTACAAGTAACGCAGGGAGGGGTGTCATAAAAAGTGTGTCACTTACCTGGATGTTGCAATCTCACCCAGAAGTGTTCACACCGGACTGGCCATTCATGATGCATTCACGTGAGTACAATGGCACAGGGTTTCACCAATGCTGGCATTAAAGCATCACGGGGATCAATTAATGGCTTCAGCCATCAATTAAAAAGTATGGGGTTTGGCCAGGTCATAAACGTGAAAAGGTGACGTCGTGTGGTACGTGCACCCTTTCGCGTTTATGTGGTGTCATGATGCCATATTTAGTGCATCTGATAAAGTCCTCTCTCTTGCTCTCTCTCCATACATACATAGGCCAAGATCCTGTAGAGCACAGAGTATGGTAATAGCTCCACACATAGAGCTACACTACATATCTCCTTTCAACATCCCCCCAGACTCACTGTTTAGGTACCGCGGCCCATCACCACAGTCATTCCATGGCTGGGAGGACAGGTGAATAAGCTTCTGGCTATGTCCCTGTAGACAGACACAGAATTATTATATCATCTACTGAGATCTTCCAGAGTCCTGAAGAGGACTCAGTGGATGATGTAATCATTTTGGGGACATAGCCAGATGCTGTTCCCATCCCACTCATTTTCCACTAGCCATGGGTGGCTAGCGTGTGTGTGTGTGCGTGCACTGTAGCTGTTTAACAGTGACCAAAAAAGACATACATAGACATAAAGTGAACTTATGTCTGTGTATGTTACTAACAAGATGCCAGCCATTGCATGTTTCTTTTACTTTTTTGAATGTTATCTACTTAGGTGTCTTTTTATCACAGGCTAGCAACCTGTAGCATTCAGGTTGTGTTCTATAATGAATAAAAAGTAACCAACTATTTTGCAGAACAGGACCATAACAGTTACTTAAAAAAAATAATAAACATAATGGTAACTAAACACTTCTGAGCCTTTAAATATTTTTAAAAGTAACTACCTAAACTCTGGATATGCCAGAAAATTGGCCTGAAGGTCTTTTACATGCAACTGCATGTGCTCTCCCACTGAGTTAGGGCCTCTCTCATATTTAAGTGGCTTGATGTTTCTTTTGATTCAGATTAGTCAAGCTAAATGTGTGGCCTGACCATCCTGAGGTTTCAAAGGGCAGCAGAGAGGCTTTAAATCTAGTCTTCAGTGGCTGGCATTAGGATACTGTCAACACAGGTGGGGTTTTTTTTAGGCATGTGGGTTCTGTTTGTTTGTTTGTTTAGCAGTGTGGCATCTCAACAAATTATATAGTGCTTTGTGACAGAAAAAGATACAGACTTATCAGAAAAGCTAGATAGTCTTACTCCCTCAGGGACCAGTGTTTTTTACACTGGTCACCCACTCCTGTTCAATATCATCCTGTGTACATTTCATAATTAACTTTATCATGACACAGGAGATTATCAGACGAGCCTCTAAAAACATTCCTGTCCCACTATATTTTAAAGCATAAGTGTCCCAGCACAATAAGCCTTTTTATCACACATCAGTGTAATAACAAGAAAGAGCAATCCCAGCGTTAATGGAACATGAACACTAGCACTGTTCACTTCCACATTCACCAGGGCGTGTGATCTCAGTGGTTCTTGCGAGGTTTGTCTACAGCTCATGGGAATTCAATAAAATCTGGAGAGCCTCATATTCCCCAGCCCTATCTTACAGTATATCTTTCCACTATAGCACTGTGAAGCCATAGGAGCTTCACACTGGAGGTATGAGCTTAAGAGAGTGCAATAGCTTGTATTGTAGCTCAGACAAATATGAGTGCTGGAAGAATCATACTGCTGTTCTGGCAGCTTGAGAACTGTAATACCTCCTGTATAGACTCCTAACACTCTTATTTCATTGTGAAATCAAAGGCTTTCATAGCCGGCGTCCATAGATTTTCCTTGTTTTTTTCCAGGCTGTGAAGTGTTCTGGAAGAGTTTACTTCTGTCATTTCACCTGCATCTGTGGCTGGCATCTTCAGAGAATGGTTGGGTAGGAGTGTGTGTAGAGTTTATATACTGTGAACCCCTGTTGGGGAGTATATGTAAATTTGTGTATTTGAATGGTTAGTTTCTGGGTATAGAAATGCAAGGAGGATTAGCGTCTGGCTAATGGTTGGTTGATGGGCCATTATCTGCTGGAAATCCCCCTGTCCCTTGGTGGAATTACTTTGTAAGTGTATAGTTTTGATTCTATTGTTTTTCAAAACTGGAAGCCAGATTTTGCTTACTTTTAGGGTTTCTTCTTTCCTGTTGAAGTTGTCCAGGCATTTGTGGATTTCAATAGCTTCTCTGTGCATTCTGGCATGATAGTTCTTGGCCTGGTCCAGAATTTCTGTGTTTTAAAATAATATTTTGTGTCCAAGTTGGTTTGTAACATGTTCTGCTACTGCTGATTTTTCTGGCTGGCCCAATCTGCAGTGTCTCTCATGTTCCTTGATTCGTGTTTGCACACTGCGTTTAGTGGTCCCTATGTAAACTTGTCCACAGCTGCATAGTATGCGGTAAACTTCTGCAGCTGTGAGAGGGTCTCTTTAGTCTTTCACTGAGCATAGCATTTCTTGGATTTTCTTGATTGGTCTGTAGATTGGAGGTTGTGTTTCCTCATCAGTTTCCCTATTCTGTCTGTGACTCCTTTGATGTATGGCAAAAATACATTCCCTTTGGGTGTCTGTTTTTCTTCTTCATTCCTGTGGGTTTTTTCTGGGTCTGGTTGACCTTGTGATGTCTGATCTGGAGTAACCATTAGCCTGTAGGGCCCAGTTTAGGTGCCTCAGTTCATCCTCCAGGTAGTAGGGTTTGCAGATCCTTTTTGCACGGTCTACCAATGTTTTTATTGTGCTTCTTTTTTGTCCTGGGTGATGATTGGAGTTCTTGTGTAGATATCTGATTTGTGGGGGTGTTTATGTATACCTTGTGGCCTAACCATTGGTTTGGTTTGCGGATGACTAGGACTTCCAAGAATGGCAGTGTTCCTTCTTTTTCTTTTTCCATCATGAATTGGATATTTGGGTGGATGCTGTTCAGGTGGTTCAGGAATGAGACTAAATCTTCTTCTCCATGGTTCCAAATGGTGGAAGTGTCATCCACATAGTGGAACCATGTTGTGGGCTTTTTTTTTTTTTTGGTGCTGTTCCCAGGGCTTGCTTTTCAAAATGTTCCATGTAAAAGCTTGCTATCGCGGGGCTCAGGAGGCTGCCCATGGCTACCCCATCTATCTGTTTGTAGAATTCATTATCCCACTGGAAGTAGCTTGTGGTGAGGCAGTGTTTGAACAAGGCTATGATGTCCTCAGGAAATATTTGTTGGATGAGTGCCATGGTGTCCATTATGGGGACTTTGGTGAACAAGGAGACAACATCAAAACTGATCAGTCTGTCTCCAGATTTCAGTTCAATGTTGTTGATTTCTTTCTATGAAGTGAGCTGAGTCTTTGATGTAGTGAGGGGTTTGTCCTATGTGGGTTTGTAATTGTCTGGCCAGAAACTTGGCCAAGTCATATGTGGGGGGATCAAATGGTGCTCACTATGCGTCAGAGTGGAATGGGATCCTTGTGGATCTTGGGAAGTCCATATAGTCTTGGTGGGAGAGCCTCTGATCTGCATAGATTCTGGTGTATGATTGGCTGAATTGATGAGTTCTTGATCAAGGCATTTGTTTTTCTGGTGATTTTGTTGGTTGGGTCTTGCTTGAGTTTTCTGTATGTTGCAGGGTCCAAAAGTTCCCTTATTTTTTGTCTGTATTTTTCTGTTTCCATGATTGCTGTGGCATTCCCTTTGTCTGCTGGGAGAATAATAATTTCTTGGTCTGCATTGAGATCCTTGATGGCTTTTCTTTCTTTTATAGTTACGTTGCTGGGTGGTGGTTTTGCCTTCCTCAGGGTCCTAGCTGTTTCTCCTCTTATCTCTTCTGCCTCTTCCTCCGGGAGACTCTTATTTCAGATAAGTGTAACTGTTATTGATAGACAAGAGAATCCCAATGTGCTGGAAATATTCTGACCTGTTCAATATTGTGTTCTCCAACGGACAAATACAAATTGTCCTGTCAATCCAATCCTATGTTATTGATGTCCTTTTTAGAAAGGAAAGAAACCAAGCAGGAAGCCTAGTGGCAGTGGTAATAAAGCGAGTCAATTGGCCTTGCAATTCTGATTTTTTCTTTGGCACATGTTTGCCAACAGAAGGAGAGGAGTGTCGATCAAGATTAATATATTGCTCTATTAACTATAAGTATTGCATAACTGGAAACACTAGCCTTAACTCAAGGCAACGGTAGCCCTCCAGATAGACTACAGATCCCATGATCCCTTCCATTGGTTATGATGGCTAGGGATACTGAGAGTTACAGTCTACAGTGGCCCATCCCTGCCTTAATTGAAGACAGTGGGCTTCAGCAAAATGAACTGCAATTATTTAGCCAAAATTGGCTGCATAAAACAATTCTGAGTGCTTTTCAGATGAGACAACAATTGACACTGTGGAAATAATCAGATGTGGCAAATACGATGTGATAAGAATGCCAAAAGAATGTGCAGGGGTGCCCATATTGCACAATGTCGTGCTTTGGCATTATGCAGTTGTTAATAAGGTGTTCTTTTTTATTGATAGTAGGAAGCTGTCAACAGATCTGCCATGGCATTTTTCTCACAGAATTGCAAGCAGCTTCAGAGTTAAACAGAAAACTTTACAGCTACAGTAATCTAAAGAGCGAACTATACAAAATTGTTGCTTTGAATGAAGCATATAGGGAAACAGTAAAATAAAAAAGAATTTGCAATTATCCCAATCTAGCAAGCAGCCCACTTATTGGTTATCCATCATCCCCACTCCCAATTCTCATCCTGAGTGGGCTCCAACTATCATTCCCACAGCCTTCAGCAAGTGCAATTGAGGCCAGTTCCAGACACATACCATCCTCTCTCATCTCCCTCCAGCACACCAGCTTGTTACAGTGTTCTCAATGAATGCAAAACATCAAACAATCAAGCATGAAAGCACACAATATACTTCCAGATAGAAATATTGGCAGGAGAAAGTCATTTTTACAGACCAATCCTGACACCAACAGGATTCCAGCCCACTCCTCCTTGAAATGTCCAGGAGCAATGAATGTCCTCTAAAGCAGGATGCAAGGTTTTTAAAACAACAACAACAACAACTCGTTTTTCAGAAAAAACCCAAGCTTCTGTTTTTACAAAAAGTTGGGAAAACACTTAAAAAAAAAAAAAGTAGGAGTTTGACACACAGAGGTCCTGGAGGGGGCAAGACCAGCCTCTGGCTCCATGGAGGTGACTCACGATCAACAAATTACATTGAAATGATACTCAACTCAAAATGGTTAAAAACTTACTCAGGATTGGCAGATTTGTTTGCTGAGTTCATGAAAGTCTGAGGTTTTACTACATTTGTGTTCTGTTTTAATTCACTTTTTATTTAGGGGATTTTATACTGCCCTGAATTTCATTAATGAAAGGCAGGATGTAAATGTTGTAAGTAGTTAAAATTACTACATAAATGTAGACAAATATGCAAGCCTTCCTGGGAAGTCATTCAACAACCAGGGTGCCGCCATTGAAAAGATGATTTTTCCCATCATTATCCACTACACCTAATTTGAAAAATCTAAAGATCTGGGGTGCTTTCACAGGATACAGTTATAGCACCATGATTCCACTACAATCCCACTTTAATTGCCATGGCTCTATCCTATGTACTCCTGCAGTTTACAGTTTGGTGAGGCTCTCTGGCTGAGAATTTTCAGTTCCCCCGCTCAACAGCAAACCCTAGGGTTCCATAGGGATGTAGCTATGACCATTAAAGTAGAATCATAGTGATATAACTGTGTAGTATGAAAGGGCACCATGGATAGGTAAGGGTGGCAAGAGGCATTCCTTCAGTTACCCTTGTCCCAAGCAAATAAAGGGTCTTAATATTGCATTATACCACGCTGAATTCATCTCAGAAAGGGATTATGAGCCAGTGAAGATGCAAGAGCCATCTTTTATCCATTATTTCATTGTAGCTGAAATGTTTAGGCTTCTTTTTAAAAGCAGCCTCTTCCATTTAAAAATGCATATTATTATTATTTTTTAAAAGGGCATATAAATTGGATGCAGGTAATTAATGTCACATCTAATTTGGCCCTGTGGAAATAGGCTAGATCACAATTCTCATTGACTCCTGAACACACAAGTAGGTGGCAAAAGAATATTGTAACTAATTTGAGACAGATGCATGAAGACACCTCGAGCTATTACTTACAAATGATCAGCTAAATACTGAATTCCTCTAGCATGTGGTTAACCTGTGCCAGTCTGGTCAGATTGCACTAATAGGAATGCTTCTGTGTAGCTGTATAGGACCCCTGGTGGTGCAGTGATTAAATGCCATACTGCAACCCACAAGGTTACAAGTTTGATCCCAGAGGGCTCCAAGGTTGACTCAGGCTTCCATCCTTCCGTAGGTCAGTAAAATGAGTACCCACCTTGTTGGGGGCAATTAACTAACAAATTGTAAACTGCATAGGGAGTGCTTTGGCATTGATATGCAGTATAGAAATATCAATGCTATTGCTATTGCTAGCTGAAACCTGAGCCTTTATACCAGGAATCATGTGATCCAAGGCCATTTCTGTGGCTCCTGGGCTTTATTAATATTTTTTCCTCAATTTATCATCATTTGATAAATGGTCAAAAACTGAACAAAGACACCTTCAGAAGTCTTTAGGGTGTGATTTTCCTATTAAACAAAGTTATGTCCCCTTTCACCACCTTAATTTTTTGAACACTGGAAATTATCTCCAGTTTATCTTCCCAGGAGGATGGTAGAAAATGGCCCCACATCTTCCAGAGCTGCTTCACTTTTAAATTTATTTCGGTACACTAGTTATACAGAATGCTGCTGCGGCTGTGTCAACACACATCACACTTCTCTGTGTTCAGTGAGAACAACACATGGGGATGGGGATTCAGAAGCAGTGCATTTTTAACCACAGTTTCAAAGATGTTAGCAAAAGCCCAGAGCCTTTTATTATCTTAGTACCTTGATTATTGGTGTTTTTAAAAATCTAACTAGTAGGATTGCCTACAGCCTAAAATGAATTATGTTTGCTCAATCAACTTTACTTTTCCCCAGACCAGGGAAGTGGTTGTGAGTAGCTAACACACCCAAGGAAAGTCCAAAATATGTGCTCACCCATCTTAGCAAACCAGTTTCAGCCCTTTTTGCCTTCAGTGGCAGCAGGTCTTCCCTCAAGCTTGTGGGGTTGTGTTTTGTTGTTGTTATTGTTGTTTGTTTATTTACCATTCAAGATGAAAGCATCCCTAAATTCTTTCTGATAGCTCTCTCACACATAAAGAAGACAGACTTAGTTAATTCATGTAGTGAATTAACTAGGGGCTCATCTACATCAGGCAGGATACGTCGGTGCCCTGCTAGCACATCCTGACTCTAGATTTTGCCCATCCCCTCCACATTACCTGCAGAAAAATGGGAAAATGGGACACCAGTCTGTTGCTAAAGCCACCACCACCATTTTCTCACTAACGTGGAAGCCAGGCAAGGGTCCCACAACATGTGACTGTAGGCCCCCGGCAAGCTGGGGTATTTGGCCAGTGTAGACAAGCCTTAAGCAGTACGCAGGGTTGCCAGGTTTTAGAAACAGAAAAAAGGGACAGCTGAAATTCATGACATACAGGGTTCACAACCATGAAGAAGCTATTAACAATTTTGTGTTCCACCTAAATGCCAAATGAAAGTATTAATTTCAGTTAACATAGGCATGTGTTTCTTTGTAAAATTAACATATTGTCCACATTCATAAGTTACATGATGCTCACATTTCTGTCTTTATGAAAAGCCAGCAACCAAAAATACCGGATTTATATTGATTGATTGATTGATTGATTGATTGATTTTGCATCTTGTTCACTCTATATAAAAGGAAAAGGTTTTCCCCCACAAAGAGGGAACATCGTTTAATATAAGGGGCATCTGCCAGTCTGATATGGGACAAGCTTTTTGACCCTCAAATAAGAGACATCCCTTAGAATAAGGGACTCCTGACAAAACTAACCATGTGGCAGAAAAATGTTGTTGCCAGGAAAGTTTATTCCCAGGTGCCTAAAGGTTTACAGCTAAGCACAGAGGAAACAGAAAAAGTTGAGGGTTTGATGAGTTGACATTAGCATCACTACTACTCAAAAGGCCAGAGTGTTTCCACCCTGCAACTTCTCTAGCTCTGCTACAGTATCATAGAATCACAGAACTGTAGAGTTGGAAGAGGCCACAAGGGCCATCCAGTCCAACCTCCACAATCAAAGCACCCCTGACAGATGGCCATCCAGCCTCTGTTTAAAGACCTCCAAGGAAGGAGACTCCACCACATTTCAAGGGAGTGTGTTCCACTGCCGAACAGCTCTTACTGTCAAAAAGTTCCTCCTCATGTTGAGGTGGAATCTCTGTTCCTGGAGCTTGCATCCATTGTTCTGTGTTCTAGTCTCTGGAGAAGCAGAAAACAAGCTTGCTCCATCCTCAATGTGACACCCCTTCAAATACTTAAACAGGGCTATCATATCGCCCCTTAACTGACTTTTTTCCAGGCTAAACATACCCAGCTCCCTAAGTCTCTCCTCATAAGGCATGGTTTCCATACCTTTCACCATTTTAATCGCCTTCCTCTGGACACGCTCCAATTTGTCAATATCCTTTTTTAATTGTGCTGCCCAGAACTGGACACAGTATTCTAGATGAGGTCTGACCAAGGCAGAATACTTCCCTTAATCTGGACACTATACTTCTATTGATACAGCCCAAAATCGCATTGGTCTTTTTAGCTGCTGCATCACACTGTTGACTTATGTTCAACTTGTGGTCTACTAGGACTCCTAGATCCCTTTTGCATGTAGTCTCATTCAGCCAGGTCTCCCCCTTCCTATATCTATGCATTTCGTTTTTCCACCCTAAGTGCAGTACCTTATATTTCTCCATATTGAATTTCATTTTGTTAGCTTTGGCCCAGCTTTCTAGTCTATTCAGGTCATTTTGAATTTTGATCCTGGCCTCTAGGGTATTAGCTACTCCTCCTAATTAGGTGTCAGGTACAAATTTGATAAGTATGCCCCTAATTCTGTCATCCAAGTCATTGATAAAGATGTTGAACAGCACTGGGCCCAGGACAGAACTCTGTGGCACCACACTGGTCACATCTTTCCAAGATGAAGAGGAGCCATTGCTGAGCACCCTTTGGGTTCGGCTGGTCAACAATTACAAATCCATTTAACGGTTAACTTGTCTAGCCCACATTTTGCAAGCTTGTTTGTAAGAATGTCATGGGGAACCTTGTCAAAGGCCTTACTGAAATCAAGGTATGCGATATCCACAGTGTTCCCTTCATCTACCACACTGGTAATTTTATTAGTCTGGCATGACTTGTTTCTCTGAAACCCATGTTGACTTTTTGTGATTATGGCATTGCCTTCTAAATGTTCAAAGACTCTTGTAAACACTTCCAGTTTCCTCATAAGAATAGCCAACTGTTCAAGCAAACTGTAGCTGGCCATGCCAAATTGTTATAGTAGTATGCAAGATTCAAGTCACAGTAAATTTTAGAGGGCAAATATATAGCTAAATACAGTTAAATGACTAACTAAATACACATTTTCCTCACATAACTATAACTGTGTATTTTTTAAAAACAGTTAAACAATGTTGTTCCCCCCCCCCCCCCGGCCTGGAACGCCTATTGAAATCTGGACCACCAGCCCCTAGCAATGTAATGTTATAACAATGTTATCACTTATTTTGCCAAGGTGCATTGGTATTCAGCTTTAAACACTTCAGTGCATTTTCCTCTTAAATTACCTTAGGCACATTTTTAATTTATTTCAAAGGCTTTTCTGTTCTTAAAGGAACTACTCTTGATTTTGTGTGAAGATGCAAAAAGATGACAAAGCAAGCAAGCACTTGCTTCTTAACATAACAACATTGTAAAAAGCCAGTTATCTTTTTCTGAAAGTCTTTTGTCAATAAACTACACCAGGAATATGTCACCATGCATCGAGCCACTGTTTAAAAAGTTGTTTCCTGGTACAGAATCTGGATATACTGCAGCTGTTTTGTTTGCTGGTTTGTTTTAATGATTGTCATCCATTTGGTCATAACCACTGATAACTTAGGGTCTGTGAATGGTTAAAATATTCCTCATAGAATTCAAGGAGAATGCGACCTGTCTTAATTGGATCCCACATAATTCTGCTGTACAGTTGTCCCTCCACATTCACGGATTTGACATTCACGGATTTGAGTGTTCACGGCTTGAAAATATTCTGTAAAAAATAATAATCCTAATAGCAAACCTTGATTTTGCCATCTTATATAAGGGACACTATTTTGCTATGCCATTGCATATAATGGGACTTAAGTATTCACGGATTTGAGTATTCACGGGGGGTCCTGGAACCAAACCCCAGCGAATGTGAAGGGATAACTGTATTTGGAAGGGGGGGCGAAATCTACCCAATACTCCTTAGAGAAAGCCCCCCTCGGGGAAAGTTTTTTTTTTTAAAATACTGTAGCGAATGTGCATTATTGATCATTAGGACAGGTGATTGCAAACCCCAGAAAGGCAAAAGTAGAAAGTTGATTGGCTGGATGGGACTGGCGGGTGGGGCTTGCTAAGAAGGCAAATGCCCCAGAACCACCATCTTGGATTTTTGCTTTAATGAGCAAGCAGTCATGCGAAGCAAAAGCGGATAGCCTCGCATGCCTGCAGTTTTGCCAAACACCATTAGGACAAGGCGATCCTGCTTTCAATTTTCCTCCCTAGTATAGACAGGTCCCCAGTAATAGCATGTTCATTTCTTAAAAGACATAGCCGTGTTAGTTGGGAATATCAGTATGGAAAGGAATCTTGTAGCACCTTTGAGACTAATTGAGAGAAAGAAGTTGGAGTACAAGCTTTCGTATACATGAGGTTTGTCTACCCTGCCCAAATAAAATGATCTCACCTTGTTTTCATAGCGAACGGTCCAGCTGACGTATGGGTCAAATCCAGGTCTTTTCAGTGTCTCAGGGCTCTAAAAGAGTTGGGATTTACTCTGGATTTGAGCAGAAAATCTCGATATTCATGTGTGTGTGTGGACTGCACTCCATAGCGAAGTCAGTGTGGGGATAGGGGATGAGTTTTGGCAGGTGGGAGGAAGAGGTTAGGAGGATCAGCTGAACTTTCCCACTAGGAAATGCCTTTTCCCCTGTTTTGATGTCAGCTTTTAGTGGCTCCTTTGTTGCCATTTATTTTGAATGCACAGCAGTTGTTTGGATAAACACATACCTGCATATCAGCATGTCCATATCAATTAGTGCACAGACATGTGTACATTCACATACATGGGGGACGGGAACAGCCACAATCATGTGTCCATAAATACTCTGATTTATCAGATTGGGGTGAGTTTGAAGGGGAGAACTGTAGGCAGTGCTCCTGAACTCATCTTGGTGTGTGAGATGATTGTGTGGACTATCCCATGGTTACTGCGAACCAGTGAAACCCTAATTTTCCTGTTGGTGTACATGAGCCCTTAGTCTACTTCCTCAGATGCATGAGAAACTAGAAGCATCAGTGGAAGTAGACTAGGGCCAGGCTGACACTACACAAATAATCCAGTTTGAAACTGGATTATTTGCCATGGCTCCTTCCCTTAAAATCCTGGGATTTGTACTTTTACAAAACCTTTAGCCTTCTCTTCCAAAGAGTACCGGTCGTGTCCCCTACCTGGCTATCCCAATCGCACCTGGAAGTGTTTACCCATTGAAGCTGCACTCATGTGAGTACAATGGTGTACAGATTCAAATGCCGGCAATGCAAGCAACAAATTGCTACAGGAAATCAATTGACAACTTAGGACGTCAATAAAATAGGATGGGTTTTTACTTTACATGATCACAAAAGGGTGACATCATCTTGTACATGCCCTTTCGCGATCATTTGGCATCCTTATGATGCCATATTTGTTGCATCTGATAAAGTCCTTAGTCTGGAAGGTCCTACAAGATCTCCTTGCATACTGATCTTAATTTCTTGTAACGGATTTCAAGTCAATTGACATGGCCTATAACCAAGAGCCTCCCACACTGTGTTATTCTGTTCAATAAGAATATCTGTATTTTGTTTTGTCTCTTAGACACCCTGATTTACCACATCCCTTTCTTCCTGAGGTAATCAAGAGGCCACATTAATTATTCTAGCTGTCTGCTTTGGATTTTAAACAGTCAGTAATGGAGACTAATTAATGCAGAGGTATTTGCACTTCATTAGATTTCATAAAGTTTTTATCTCTGTCCTCAAGCTATGGCTAGATGGATTGTCAGCAATGATGTTTCCCATTGCTGAGAATCCATCTGCAATCTGTCCTAACAAAAGTCACTGACTGCAAGGTCTGATGACAATTTCTAAAGTGAAGTCTACTGGTAGTATGAACTAGAGCAAACCTGTTGTTTCATTTGTTGAATTATGTCAGCACTTGGGTAATGGAGCAACTTTACAATTTCCATGACAATATGCTACTAGTGTACCTCCCCCCTACAAAAGGCTTGGAAGTTACTAGGTAATAATATCAAATTACTTGTAAATAATTATTTTTGTAGTTACTGAGGCATAACCAAATGACATTGTGATTAGAGTACAAATAGAGAACAACTTCACTCCTTTTGTGGTGGAACTTTGATTGTGTTAAGTTACTTGAATAATTACAGGGGGGATTTCACTATTAGATGCACTTTGTTACACATGTTGGTAGTATTCTGATTTTTTTTTTCTTTTGAACGATAACTATAAATACCTACTTTAGTTACTTTTGCATATCTTTAGAGCCATGCTGCCCACATCCAGAATTACTGCACCCATATGAAGAAAGGAGTAAAGCAATAGCAAGCAAGCACTCTCAATCAATTACAAAGTGTCTTTTTTAAAAAAGAAAAAGGAAAAAAGGAAGGGGACAATGCTGACATGAATAGGATTTAGATGTCACTGGCAATTATTTGATTAAATAACTGGAGATAGGAAAAGACAAAATGAGGCAAAGCAGTTATGTGAGGGATATAGAAAATTAGATGAGAACTGGAAGAGGGGAAATGGTGATAAAGAAGACAGAAGGGGGAGAGAGACCAGGTAGGTATGTCTCTCTCTCTCTCTCTCTCTCTCTCTCTGACTTTTCTTTGCAAACGAAGATTCAGGAAGGACTCATCCTCCGCTTTCTGCAAGCGTGCTGATGACTAAAAAGGCCAATCCGAGATAAACAAGTCCGGTTGCAGAAAACACAGCAGAGGGTCTCCTGGGGTGATGTTTCTGGGTTGTGATTCTTTCTGCGCTGTTGTTTCTCTTCAAGACTTGTTCAGCGTGAGGCATGGAGACGCACAATGCTGCAGGTAGGTATGTGCTGTGAAGCCTAATCAAGCTGTGGAGGAAAACTTAAGTCTAAATAGCATTGTTCAAGGAGACACAGGTAGTCACAGGAAGGTTAGAGAAGTAAGCAAAATGAATTGGACAGAGAAATGGGGTCAAAACAGAGGTACCTTCCTCAAAGCACAACAGGGGAAGCAAGAAGGGATTCCTTAGAGGTCTGCTGTGATCAGGGAGTTCATCTTCTGGACTAGAGCAATTTAAAATAAGGGGTCCTTAGCTGGCCTCGCTGCAATCTTATATGCATTTTCCTGAGAAATTTCCATTGAACTCAATAGACTTTTTTGATGTTCATCTCCCATTGGATTCAATGGACTTATTTCTAAGTCAGTACATCTAAATCTATACAACTGTGTGCAATTTCAGCCTCCACTACAGGCAAATAAAATGCATGATCATTCTTTATTTTAAGCAGCCATGTAAGACTTGTGTGAGAAAAGCCCAGATGTTTTCCCAGATTGCTACAGATATCAATATCAATCCAGATCTTCTTCCCCTCCTTCAACAACAACTTCTCCTCCTCCTCCCCCGCTATATTACTATTACTATTATTGTATTGTTCTGCATAGATGTCAACCTCAGCCTTCCATCCTTTCGTAGGTCGGTAAATTGAGTACCCAGCTTGTGGGGGCAATTAGCTAACACACATTGGAAACTGTTTAATGCAGTTAGATGTGTAAATAGCTATTGCTTAAAACAATTTGTAAGCCGCTCTGATAGCATTGTAGCTGAAGAGCGGGGTATAAATAAATAAAATAAATAAAATAAATAAAATAAACCTGACATTAATCACATGAAATTGGAACAGAAGGAACAATGGGCTTTCAATTTCATTCTGAGCAACACATCTAGTTAAGAAAAGTAAATACCACAATATCTTTGGAAATTTCTCAATGAATGTAACATATTGTATTAAACTAAAAGAAACTAATCTTGTTTAAGAAAACCTAAATAATGCGGAATGGAGACACCATCACATTCTAAAGATGTTTTGAAGTATTGTTGCAATACTAAAACTTTATTGTTGGTTAATCAAGGCTCATCTGCATGAACCAAGATATGCCAACTCCCCACTTTTCCTCCCCTGGTACCTGGATGAAATAAGAAGACAGGCATGCTAGCCAATTGCGGCAACTGCCACAGCAGGAAAACATCTCCCTCAGTCTCTCTGAAGGCAGGAAGCCAGCCTGCAACATGTGATCAAGGTGCCTGCATGTGCCCAGCCTTGGTCACTTGCTGCAGTCCTACTTCCTGCTATGGAAGAGCAAGGCAGACGGCAGCTGAAGTGATGGGCCAAGATGGCGAAATAGGCTCCTGCAGTCACAATGGGCCTGGTCTGTTTTTCCCCAGTGGCAGCAGATTAGAGCAGATATTATTTTAGAACACTTTAATAGACCCTGCCCCCTAACCCGACTTTCCCCCATCATAGCCCCATCTTTGCCCATGGGTCGTGAGGACTGCCTGGGGGCAGAATGCTAATGCAACCTACAAGATACTGTAACTTTAAACTGTATACAAGATGTATTTAGAACATAAAATATAATATTTACCATGTAATCCACTATACAAATATGAAAACCAACAAAACAATGTTACAATAAAAACCTTGTTAATAAAGATTATTACAATTACTGTGTTACTTCACAATTGTTTTAGCTATGTTATTACATAAGTACTATGTTATTACACAAGTAACAAAAGTCAGTTCTATGATGGACTGGACCCAGCAAACTCCAAACCAACTATGCTAAATCAAAACATCTTATCTGTAAGGATTATCTTTGCTGGGATATCTTGTTTGTGCAAGTTCCCAAATGTGCTAAGCCAGGGCATCTTATCTGTAAAGGCATCTTTACAAGATGTTGGGACATCTTGTCTGTACGAATTTCCCTATGGTGAATCCGTACCTTTTTTCCAAACCGTTTCGGCCACAGAGCCTTCTTCAGGGAATTTTTAATATCTATTAATGATATAATTTTTAGTACATAAAATTGTTATGAAACAAATTTATTATTTTGCCCTTAACTAAAGCCCAGTTATCTTACCTCTTTGTAGTGTGAAAATGTCACTAACCTTTTTACCTTTATGCTTCTATAGCCGTTAAACAATAAATATAAAAGTTTAGCTGCTTAAGCTTTTTATATTATTATTTTGTATTACTTAACAATAAATTCTAAATTTTAAGTCTCACCTTTTGTATTACCTTCCTTCTCTTTTTGCAGGTTTAACAGGTAAATGGTTTAATACTATGAGCTTTTATGATGACTCAGTCAGAGTGAAGGTAATTCACAACTACTTAGTTACTTTGACCTTTATCCTACTAAACCAGTGTATCTCTCCTAGGTAGAATCCTATGTATAGATAGAGATGACTAGTTTTAAAGAAAAACTGTCAAGTCAAGCCGTTCATTTAACCCTGAAGGTTTTAATGATTTTAATCTGTGAATCCAAAAGGATTCCCTTTGTAACAATTTCATGGCTATGTTGTGCTTATTGTAGAATGATGTTTGAACCATCTTAATAATAAAAAGTCAGAGAGATTCTGGTGTATGTCTGGCTGCAGTGAAATGTTCTACAAGAGGGCTCTCTAGAGTTTATTTCGAATCCTACTTTTATGTTCAGAAATTCTTTTAGAAATCCTTCTTTGAGACTGACCAATGTATAATTTATTACATGGACATAAGATGACATAGACAGCATTTTTAGTGTTGCAATTTGAAAATTGTTGCAAAGTGAATTGTTCTTGTGTTTGAAGATGAACAAAGATTCTTATATTATGGGACTGTCGGCAGCAAAGACAGTGTTCGCATTTGAAATGTCCTTTTAGTATAGATTTCTGTTTCTTAAAGGGAGCAAAGTCAGTATAGATCAGTAAATCTTTGATGTTTTTAGTGCATCTGAAAGTGATCAATGGTGGATCAGAACAGACAGGAATTTCCTTTACCAAATGCCAATGTTTTTGAATTATTTTCCTGATGTTGTGAGCTGCATGATTGAATTTTATGGAACTAATAATGTGGGTTTCACCGATTTTTTCTTTTAACTGAAATAAGCAGAATGCAGCAAAAGCCCTGTGACATCAAGACTGCATGGCTCAAAGAGGGGGGCAAGATGGGATAAATTGCCCACGTAGATAAGCCCTCAGACAACCAGTATTTTTTTAAAAAAATACAGCAATTGTTTTGAAACAATGTTTCCAGAGGTTTCAAATCAGGAAACCAATTCTTTAATTCCCACTAGGATTCCCCATCACTGGTTTCCCTGCTGGGAAGCATACTTAAAAATGTCAGACTCCAATTGAGATAAACAACAGCCTTACTGACTGAGACCAAAAACAGCGCATTGAAACTTTTTGCCAAAAAATGTAAGTATGTCTGAGGATGCCCATGAGCATCATGTTAAAGGAGCCCTGGTGGTGCAGTGGTTAAATGCCAGTACTGCAAGCCACAAGGTTATGAGTTCGATCCCAGAGGGCTCCAGGGTTGACTCAGCCTTCCATCCTTCCGTAGGTTGGTAACATGAGTACCCAGCTTGTTGGGGGCAATTAGCTAAAAAAAAATTGCAAACCGCTTAGGGAGTGCTTCAACACTGATAAGCAGCATATAAATATCGATGCTATTGCTATTAAAATGTATGGCATTTTTCTTGGTATGTGATGTCAGAATAATGGGAGGATTGATTTGATAATCCTTGAAACTTAACTGCATTTAACAACAACTGAAAGATCTCTCACAGTTTGTTGCAGTGATTAGTGTCAAACTAGGACTGGGGCGACCTGGGTTCAAGTCCCCTCTCAGCCATGAAACTTGCTAAGTAACCTTTAATCTTTATTGGTTGCTCTAGCACAAAGACTGCAAGTGTATAATTCAGGAGAGGAATTGGGTGGCCCACCAAAGTGGTTGGACTACAACTCCCATCAAGCCTAGCCAATAGAAACAATGGTGAGAGATGTCAGGAGTTGTAGTCTAGCAACATCTGGAAAGCCACATGTTCCCTGTGCCTACTATAATGGAAGACATCTGTATCCCATTCAGTTCATGCTAGAGGAAGTTACACTTCACTTTGAAAACTCAGGCTCTCAGCTTGGATGTACTTCGGCTGTGAGATCAGATGCCCAGCTTTCTGTAATGCCCAAGACAATGTTTGTACCAGTAAAGGTAGTATGCTGGCTACATCAGTTTCTGTAGCTGTTTGATGAGAACACAGTGATACAGGTTTTAGTTTACCTCCTGTTTGGACCACTGTAACTGTAGGAAATGACTGTTTTATAACACAAGCTCAATGATTGGTATAGCTAGAGTGAAGCATAGCCCCAGTGCAATATGAGCTTGTGTTATAAAACAGGATAGAAATATGCATGATGCTCTAGTAAGGTTAAAAAGAAAAAAAACTTACATTTATTGTGGCAGAGAATACATCTGAGATAGGAAAATAGCAGATAGATAGATAGATAGATAGATAGGAGTTATCTACTGTATATTCTGGCATATAAAATGACTGGGCGTATAAGACAACCCCCCAATTTTCAAGTAAATATATAGAGTTTGGCATATATTCACCATATAAGACCACCCCCCAATTTGGCTGGCTCACAAGGATCTCCTGGTGAGTTGGGAAAGCAAACAGGATCAGCTGGCAGGGCTCTCCCAGCCACCCAGCCAGCTGCTACATTCGCCCCTCTCTTCCACCTTCGGTTGCTCCCCAAAGGGAGTGAAGGCAGAGGAGGGGGCCAAATGAACCTGGTTTGCCTTGGCCACCACCCATTCCCTCCGTCTTCGTTCCCTTTGCGAAGGGAATGAAGACTGAGGGGATGGGCAGTGTCCATGGCAAACCATGGCATTCGCCCCTGTCTTCCAGGTTTGCCTCGGCGGCTGCCCATTTCCTCCATCTTCCTTCCCTTTGTGAAGAGAAGGATGATGGAGGGAATGGGCAGCCAACAAGGCAAACCATGGCATTCACCCCTCTGTTCCACCTTCCATTCAAACTTGACTCAAAGGTGGAAGAAAGGGGTGAATATACCCGGTTTGCCTCATCTGCCCCCCTTTCCTCTGAATTAGCCCCTTTCTTCCACCTTCCAGGAAGGTGGAAGAAAGGGGCGAACGTACCCAGTTTGCCTCGGCCTCCGTGCAGATTTGGCCACAAGGCTACCAGCTCAGTTTATTTCTGAGGAGATTATCACACCACACTATTATAGTGCCATTATTCTACTTTAACTGTTCTGGCTGCCTCCTGTGGCATCCTGGGATTTCCAGTTCAGGGAGGGGCATTTAGCATCCTCAGACAGAGGCCCCTCTTAGACCTCACTAATCTACAAACTACAAACCCCGCAATCCCACAGGAGGCAGCTACAGCAGTTAAAGTGGAATAATAGCACTATAACAGTGTAGTGTGATAAATTTATAGGCACTTCTTACTTGCCAGGGCCAAGTCTTGCAGCAGGCAAAAGCAAACCCCTGGATGATTCCCGGCCCCTGGCGGGCAAAGAGACAAGAGGCGGCAGCGGCTCTTTTTTACCGAGAGAAGGGGGTGAGCCTGGCGCCCTTGAGCTGGATCTCCCAGCGCTCGCCCCATGGCTTCAGCACCTCACCCAGGTAGATGGTGGCGCCATCACCCAGCTGCCCAGTGAAGCTGCCGAACTTGTGGCTGCAGTAGCAGTGGGTGGTGGGCTCTGCTCTGGGCAGGAGCCAATTGCCACTGAAGTAGAACGCTGCCTCGGCCTCAGCCTCGGCCTCCTCCTCCGGTGCCCGGGCCTCCCTCAGGCCCAGCAGCAAAAGTGCCAACAGGAAGAGCTGCACCAGCCGCGGGCTCACCACAAGCGTCGGCCGCACCCATGAGAAACAGGCGCCCACCATGGGCTGAGACACATCACCATGGGCTGAGGCACATTCTCCTCACTCAGGTCCAGCGGCAGAGCCCGCAGTGCCCAGTTGTCAAAGCGAAGCACCCTCAGCCACTATGGAGCCTCACCCGGCACAGTGGCAACAGCAGCAGCTGTGCCCGACACCAAGGCCTCCATTCTGGCCCATGAAGGCGAGGTGACTGTGGGCGGTGGGAAGAAGAAGCAGCAGCTCAGTCTCCTGTGTGTTCGGGAATGAAGACAGAGGGAATGGGCAGAGGCCACTGTAAATCGCTGGATTCACCCCTTTCTTCCACCTTCCAGGAAGGTGGAAGAAAAGGGCGAATGTGCCCAGTTTGCCTCAGCCGCCGCTCGATCTCCTGCAACCTTCGCCCCTCCTCTGTCTTCAGTTCCTCCCCAAAGGGGAGAAGGCAAAGGAGGGGGGCGAATGAACCAATAAACACTTTGCCTCACCCCCCACCCAATCTTCTGCCTCCTCCCTCCATTTGAGAAGGGAGCGAAGAGGCAGGAGATTGGACAGCAGGTGAAACTAAGTGTGTCCGGCATATAAGATGACCCCCGATTTTGGAGGATATTTTTTGGGGTTCAAAGGTCATCTTATATGCCAGAATATATGATAACTTGGGTACAAATGTCCCTAAAGGTTGACTCTCATGAGTGCATGTAAGGCATCTTTGAGGCTGGAGCTGCCTCATGCCAGCTGATTTCTCAGATAAAGCACTAAAACTTCTTGGAGAAAGGGGGGAGGTGACCTCTACATGCAAGTAGGAAATAAAAGCCTTGAGTACACAGATCAATGAGACACAGAGCTGAATCAAAAGGATAGGCATGAAACTTCAGACTTTCCCTCTGTCCCCAACTACACTAAAAAAGCATAGATGCTTCTTCACTTCCAACATTAACTACATGTGGCCACATTTTAAAATGTCCAGAAAGTTCAGCTGGTTCAAAATAATACAGCCAGACTGTTCACTGGGTCTGGCTATAGGGGGCAAGGGAGTTCCTTCATATGACAGCTTTGCTGTCTGTTTCATAGTTCAATGTGTTCATTATGACTTTTAAAACCCTATATGGCTTATATCCCCCTTACTCCCCTTCTAATTTTGGTAAAGCCTGCCCAGGCTCCAAAATCTTCAAGAGGGGGCCTACTCTCAGTCCTGCCACTTTGACTGGCACATCTGGTTGGATACCAGAAAGAGTTTTCCCAGTGGCTACTCCCAGCTCATGGAACACCCTTCCTTTCTATTCAGTTGGGGGTTTGGCAATGAACTGGCTGCCAAGGAAGAGCCTCTCTGGTGATAAACTTTTTTACTGATGTGCTTTTCAATTGTTATTTCTTCAATAATATTTTAGTATTGTAATTTATAATTAAGATATAATTATATATAATTACATTATCATTAGAATTGAACTTGTTTTACAAAGCTCTTTTGTCTGTTTTTATCTATACCTGTGTTTTCCCATTGTTTGTATCTGTACCTACTTTAATTTTGTCTTGTGCTGCTTCGAGTCCCAGTTCTTGCAAGAAAAGTGGAATACAAGGACTTTTCAGATGGGGGGGGGGACCCAAGGAGGTTGGGAGAAGAACTGGGTTATTTCACTTACAGAGCCCCTTTTCAGACAGCCCCATCCTCCTCCGCCCTCCTCCCGACCTCTTCCTGACCTTCCCCCCCCCGTGCTGCTGGAGCCTCTTTTTATTGACAGAAAACCTCCATCAATAAAAAGTATTGCCTGCAGTACAGAGGAAGGCCAGGAGGAGGACGGAGGAGGACAGGGCTGTCTGAAAAGGGGCTCTGTAAGCGAAACAGCCCTGTTCTTCTCCCAATCTCCTTGGTTCCCCCCCCCCCCCGCATCTGAAAAAGTCCCAAATCAAATAAACAAACTAGCCCATGTGGTATGTTTCTGGACCTGGTGTGTGTGTGTGTGTGCGCACGCGCGCACACACGTGTGTGTGCATGTGATAGAATGGGTTTAGGCCGTTCATATTTGAACTGAAACAGAAATTGGGCATCACATTCCCTTTAAGATGTACAGTATTCACATCCAATTCATTTAAAGTGGGCATCAGTAATGCAGCCCTTAGGGCTGTGTTTAGGACAAATATAAGGAGAAACACTACACTGTTTGGGACAAACATTACATGGCTATACTGCTATATTCCACTTTAACTGCCATGGCAACGTTCTGTGGAATTCTGGGGTTTGTAGTTTAGTGAGACTGACTTGAGAATTCCAAATACCTCTCCCTAAACTGCAGATCTCAGGATTCTATATAATGTTGCCATGGCAGTTAAAGTGGAATACAGCACTATAACAGTGTAGTTTGATAGGCCCCTTACTCTGTTGTCTGCACTGTTAAAATTCCCAACAGACAGTTGTTAACAAATGAACTAAGGACGTTATCAGACAAGCCTCTAAAAACATTTCTTTGCCACCATATTCTAAACTGTCAGTGTGCCGGCAAAATAACCTATTTTATCAAATGTTGCTGCTCTCTCCCTGGCTTTTCTTCGCAAATGAAGATTCAGGAAGGACTCATCCCACGTTTTCTGCAAGCGCGCTGATGACTAAAAAGGCCAATCTGAGATAAACAAGTTCGGTTGCAGAAAGCACAGCAGAAGGTCTCCTTGGGTGATGTTTCTGGGTTGTGATTCTTTCTGTGTTGTCATTTCTCTTCAAGACTTGTTTGGCGTGAGTTCTCAAATAAGGCTGCAGCATTGTGGATAGTGCGTCTCCATGCCTCCCAATGTGAGGCCAGTGCGGACCGTTGTTGGTGATCAATTTGGCCGAGCCTGAGATGTTGTTTCAGGGAGTCTTTGTATCGCTTTTTTGGAGTGCCCCTCTTATGCTGACCCGTGGCGAGTTCACCGTAGAGTACTATTTTTGGGAGGCGATGGTCCTCCATCCTAGAAATGCGCACTGCCCAGCGCAGCTGTGTTCTCAATATCATGGCCTCAATGCTGGTGATCCCTGCTTGCTCAAGGACAGCAACACTCATCACATAGTCCAGTGTATATTTAGGATTGTGCGTATAGCATGAAAAAGCAGCCCCAAACTTCCACATTGTCATGTGTGTGTGATCTCAGCAGTTTTCGCAAGAAGACGTGAGCACACTTAAAAGTAAAAAAAAAGCTAAAGTAAAAAAAAAATGAACACACAAGCACTGAAACACACTTAAATAATAATAAAAAACACCTTTTTGAACACACAAAATTGCAAAAGCATGACGTTGTATGAAACGGATGCCCTTTTGCGTTCATTGGGCTTCGTTATGACACCATATTTGCCGTGTCTGATAAAGTCCTTAAGAATGTGTTGGGTGGGAGCCACTGAATGTGAACACACACATCAGTAAAGACAGTTTGGAGCTTTGCAAATTTGCAGGCTGATGTCCTGTATTTGCTTGCTGTCATTTTGTGAAAGGGTCTGGCTTGTTGGTATTGCTCTTTATCCCCATTAAGATTACAGCTTTTTGAAATCCAAAGTTCCTTTTCCTAACATGATGCTGAATCTGGAAATCATTTCAAGCATGCCTGATATCAAAAAGGTAATCATTCTGCAGCACATGGGCAGGCTTGCGTGGGAGAGTGAGGGGGAGATGAAAGGAATTTGTAAAAAAAAAAAAAAATCAGCTATCAACATAATTATCATCAAAATTGTTCTTTTGGATTAGTTGTATGAAATTAAGCAGTTGAAGTTCATGCAAGAATGTTGAGCTTTATTATACTACATTGTGTGAAAACTGATTTCCATAGGCTGCATATTTCTTTTAATGTAAATAAACTTAACATTTTATTGTTGATGATGAGACTGTGGGAGGTTTGCACAAAGAGACAGAGAGAGAGAATTGCTACTATCAACTGCTCTTAAAGCCTTCTTGCTCCATAATCATGATATTTACATTAATTTGTCTCTCTCAACTTGCTTTTTGATTTCAGAGGTTTGACAGCTTCTGCTGCAGGTACCGCCAGTCCTGTTCCTGAAAATAAAAGGCTGTAATTTCTTTTTAAAGTTGAAATTCTTATCATGTCACCAGGATATTTATGGCTTTTAAAAATTCATTTCATTTTCTTCTTTTCTACAACCTCCACTTCGAACTCCAGATATAAAACCTAACCATCTTCAGATTAGCTTATGAAACAACTTAGTTCTCTCACCTCAGGATGCCCTCTTCTTTGACTGGACTTCTCTTCCTGTTTTCAGTGTGCACTTATACATAATGCATCCCCAAGCATTATGAGCCTCAAAGTGACATCTTTTCTCAAGCCTCACACACACACACACACACACACACACACTGGGCATGCTTGGCTGCTAAAACACATTCTACGGGAGAAAGTTAACCACTGAGCAGCAAAGGTTTGCCCCCAAATATGGTCTCATTTGTTGTGTAAAGAGTAATCTGTTGTTGTTGCTATGTGCCTTCAAGTCAACTCTGACTTATGATGACCATATCAAAGGGCTTTCTTGGCAAGATTTATTCAAAGGCTAAATCTTTGATTGAGATTTGCCTTTCCCTTAAGGCTGAGAGAGTGTGACATTGTTTCCTGTGGCTGAGCAGAGGATTCAAACCCTGGTCTTTCTGTATCTTTCTCCAAAACTCAAACCACTACATCATGCTGGCTTTTACTTTACTCATTTCATGGTAGGTTGTAGTATTCAAAAATAAAGTCTTTAAACAGAGGCTGGATTGCCATCTGTCAGGGATGCTTTGATCAAGATTTCCTGCGTGGCAGGGGGTTGGACTGGATGGCCCTCGTGGTCTCTTCCAACTCTACAATTCTATGATTCTATGAAATCCCTCTGGAAAAGAGGGGGGGGGACACTTAAATAAGCTATTGGGTTAAAACCAACAACTGAATTCAAACCCTTTAAACTCTTTTCAAAACCATAACAAGAAAGGGGGGAATATCACATCCATAATTAAAAGACTTTTCCATGACAGCCAGTTAAGGGCCAGATGTGTTTTTTGACTCAAATGACAGCAGTTGCCAGCAAAGAGAGAACAATGGGAACACCTCCCATAGTCTGAGAGCAGCTGCTGTGAAGGCCCTCACTCATCAAACATTCCTGGGAGTGGGAGGTAAGCCTTTCATCAAAGATCTAACAACTTAGCCAAGCCCATATGGGGAGGTTCAGACCTAAATCCTATGTTATGTCCCAAGTATAGTATAGCTGGCTCTGCTCTAGGTGGGACTGACTGATCAATTGGCTTCCACCCACACAGCCCTTCAGATAGTCTAGATCCAAGCCAGGTAAGGGTTTTAGTCATAGCCAGGACTTTAAATTGCACCTGAAAAAAATACCAGTATTTTGAAGTGTGCCTGGAAAGAGATAACTTCTCACACTATCTCCACACCACAGTGCAAGAGAGAGTTGCACTTTAGCAGCTTCTACACCACCAGAAACACAAGAATGGCAGCCAAGTTGAACATTGCAGAACCCCAAATATCTGGTGGTCACATGTCCCTTAGCAACTGGGCCTGGTCACTGGCACTTAGATTGTTGAAGGCAGAAAGGATGTGTTTATGCTGTTCCTGAGTAATGCTGTGTCTTGGAACTGCCCCCTTTCCTCTTATCTTTCCACACCTTTTTCCTTCACACTCGCTTACCATGGATAGGGTTGAGCTATTACACCTGTCATTTAACTAAATATTCATATTGAGTTTGGAACATGAATATGGGCATGGTGATGGTGAAGGAGAGGACATATACAACCAAAATAGAACCCCTTCTCTCACCAGCTCTTTCAAATTATCATCTTTCTCTTTCTCCCTCATTTCCCTCCCCAAACTGGATCCTGACTGGCTTATCAGTACAGTAAAAACTTTGGACCCCTGCCTAAAGTAGTACCTGCTTCTTATTTTCACCAATCTTATTCCACTGGACTTGGAAACAGCTCATGACATCTTTGGCCAACTGCCAAGACTACAGGTCCAGCAGGTGCCCTGAGCACTCTTTAGTTGTCCCATAATGTTTCTTATGTAGCATTCTCCCTGGCATTGTGGGGAGACTTACTGGCAACTCCTAGCCATTCAGCACTAATTCCACAAAGCTTGCTTCTACCAGGGCTCACCAAGGAAAACAGAGTCCCAATGGAGGTCAAAAGGGTCCCTCAGACCTCTGCATCTCTCTCTTTCGCTCTCTCCCTCCCTCCCTCTCTCTCTCACACATACACCAAATTTACATAAGCTGTATCAGTTGGTATAGTAAAGCACCATGTCCCATGCATTATATTTATAAATAACACTACATTGGGATTCATCACCATTCTAGCACTTGTCTGTGTATCAATGCTTCCTCTTTGCTTTTTGTCACATAACACACAAACTGAATAATTTCAACATTGGCTGGAGTGCATGATTCAAATAGAAGATAGATATTTGACAATGGCACACTCAGAAAATATAATTCAGGGATAAGAATGAGTATATGGGCTTGAAATTACCCAGAGAAAATAGCTCTCTGTCAGCTATAGGAACTAAATGTAGAGGAACAGCTTTGGAAAATTGGAACATAAAATTAGAGGGGCGGAAGTTGTGACACTCTCTCCCTAACTGGTTGGCAGTAAGGAGTTCTGCCATAGTCACTCATTTCAGGCAACTGTTATGGAGTTAAGTGGATGGTTAGCCATAATTCCTACATGGTAAGAGATTTTACTCTTTGCACTTTGTTACAAAATTGAGAGTTACAAAAGCAAGATGCCAACAAAAGAAAAGAAAATATGGATCTGTCAGGAATCATTCATCTTTTTGAAGAGTTCCATGTTGTTATTATCATTTATTTATATAGTGCCATCAGTGTACATGGCACTTAATGGAATAAAACAAAAGAAACAGCCAGCTCTGCCAAAGGCAAATCATCATCATCATACATACGAAGAAACAATATAGATATAAAACCAATACTATACAATTGTAAAGGTATCCAAATACAGATATAAGAAAAACAATGGAATACATTACAAAACAAGCTAACAAATGCACATAATAAAAAAAATTACAAGATTATGAAGCTAAATTAAACTAAAATTCCCAAAGCTTTAGAAAATAAGAAAGTTTTTAATTGAGATTTAAAAACAATAAGGGGAACAGCTGTCCCCCTTGGAGGACAATTCCAGGAATGTGGAACATCAAGTGAAAAAGGACAAAGCTGAGCCAAAGCAGAGTAAACCCTTGTGAAGAGTTGTGATTATTTAAGTATGAAGATTTTATCTTTGCCCTCTCAATAAATCTGGGCTAAGTGAAGGTTTCCTTTCTGCACACCATCTAACTTGCTGACAGAAACTGAGAGATAATCCACTCTCCTGCTGACAATTCTGCTTTGGCCCTGGAAATGAAAACATAATTACTGCTTGAAATGCAACAGTGTCCTTGTTCCTTCAGAAGTAAACCCAAGCAACAGCAATCTTTTTTTTTATTTTGTGGTGAAGCAGTAACAGGCCCTTTCTGTCCACTATACACATAACAGAAGGGATGGAACTTGTGTCCCCATCTAAATGTCCATGATAGACAACTGATATACACAAGTTTTCTTCAAAAAGGTCTTTTCCAACAAAGGACAAAAATCTGTTCGTGACATGGAGAGAAAGAACTTTATCAGACACAACAAAAATAGCATGGTTATGATATTACAGTATCATGAATGGTTTCTGCTAGTGCATGATGTTGTCATGTTCACGTGGTCAATCTGAGATCCAGCCATGAATAAGGTGTTGCCTTTAATTGATGGGACAAGTCATCAATAGCTCTCAAAGCGCTATTTTCACAGTATTGAAGAGCATGCAAAAACATGTCCCACTGTAATTGTGAGATTACAGCATGAATAGGCAGTCCTCTTTTCCCCCTCCCTGTTCCTGGTGAGAAAACTTCCAGGTGAGAATGTGAAAACTATCCACAGGACACTCTTTTTATGAACTGTCCTAGTTTGTTTGCACACTTTTAGGTTTAAGTGGTTGTGTATTTGTTTATTTTGCAAATTAAGGGGTTTTTGGTGTTTTTAACCATGCTCACATCTTCTCATGAAAACCACTGAAATCTCACCCATGCTAAATCACAGAAATAAAGTCTTGTGTTAGTGGTGGTTGTGCAATAATTCCATGGTGGTACTTTCATGCAATTACAGCGATATGCGATACAATGTGTAATAATGCCACTATGTTTCTGCTTTCCTCATTCACAGAATTACAGCGTTTTTAGCCACTAGTCTGATAACGTCCAAAGAGCAGTGGAAATCCAATGCAAGGTGACAATCAGCCCATTGTGAGGTTCTCAAAGGCAGGAATTTTTTTTAACATGGAGTTCTGTTTTGAAATAAAGTTAATTCTGGCAAAATAAAGCAGAAAAACATTGCATAGCAAATACAACAAAATTACAGTAGAAAAGTGGGGGGAGAAGGATATTCAATGTCATACCTCATAGTTGGACTTATGGAACAGAGTATATAAAAGAGGTTTACAAACTTTTGAGAGTTTTCAAACAGTCTATCATTCTTCATGCCTGTTAGGAGATTATCAGACGAGGCTAATGTGGCACCAGAGTAACAACAGCGGAAGGCAAAAGGACACCAATATCACACAATGTCGTCCTTTTGCTTTCTGATGTTGTTATTCTAGCATTTCTTTTTATTGAAGGCCAAGCCATGAATAAATCACCCATCCCATTTTGGTTCCAGCATTGCCAGCATGTGAACCCTCAGGCCATTTAACTTACGTGAATGCAGCATCAAAGGCCAGTCCAGTGTGAACACGTCCAGGTGAGATTGTGACATCCAGGTAAGTGACACACTTTTAAAAACCTTCCCTAGTTTACTTGGACATTTTAAAGTGTGTGTATGTGTTTTTTGTAACTTTTTTGTGTTTTATTTTTGAATTTCCTGTGCGATGAACTCTCATGCGATTTCAATGGAGGAAGTGAATGGGGCTTCATTCACTTCCTCTTCATTGCTGGGGAAACCTTCTGCCAGGATTAGAGGTAAGTGGAGTGGGGGGCTTTTGCAGGCATAAAAATGGATTTTTTATGCCAGCAAAAGAACATTTAAAGGGGGATCATCTAATAAAGTCCTTTGTCATAAGGAATCCAAGATTTTCCCCATACATTTAGCAGGCAATATGACAGTAATGTTGATGGCAGACTACAATTTCTGTACTTATTCCATATATACAGTTGCCCCTGTACATTTGTGGGTTAAGCATCCACAGATTTGATTATTCATGGATTTGATTAATGTGTTCTCTCTAGGCCTTTGTAGATCCTCAAGCATGATCCTATGGTTAACATCCAGCAAGTTGACCATAAATTGCACTGAAGGACCTACAAAGGCCTAGAGAAATGTTCTCTCAGGTTAAAAGGGAAAAAAGCAGACATATATTTGCTTGTTTTGCACTTCTGTGGGGTTGCTGTGCCCCTAACTCCTGTGAAAGTTGAGGGCCGAGTGTATATACCATTTTTACATAATTATATGCATCAGTATATATGTGCCACAATATAGCAGTCTAGTAACTCCTAAGATATACTAATCTGCTTTTCAAACTGATAGCAAGAATCTCAAAGGGCAGCAGACAAAATGACCAAATGGTGAAAAGCTTGAAATTTGCCACATGACCCAGGGTATTCCTATCAATAAATGTAAAAAGAATGGGAAAATGAAATGTCAACCTCTTTCTCTAAAAAGGTACATGGCACCTCTCAACAGCAACTGTCTTCCTTTCAATATCCCTGAAGCCATGAGATTCTGAAATAGATGACTAACAAAAAACAAACAAACAAAAACCACCCAGGATTGAGCTAAGGGTAAACACAGTTGTTCTATTGTTGCTTTTGTTGCTTTATTCATTTATGTCCCACCTTTTCCCCAATAACAGGACTCAAGATAGCTTATACCAGCAAAGATTAAAAGCACACAAAAGCATAAGAAATAGAAGCGCGCGCGCACACACACACACACACACACACAATTAAACAATATATAGAATTAAAACTGTTTAAAATTCATTAAAAGACAGGATGTAAAAATCAACGAAACAGCACACCATTAAAAGCCCATCAAAAGCCGGATGGAATACTGTAGGAAAAATTTCATTTTCACCTATGCATATGCACACACATGAAATATAGTGTGTTAAAGAATATAGGAAACTAGCTGTACCGAACATATCATATGTCGGGGGGGGGGGTGTCCCACCACTGCCACCACCATTCCCTTTGCTGTTTGACCATGTGGGTCCTGTCAGAGTGGCAGCAGTAGCATCCTGCCCCTACCACCAGTCCCGCAACCACTTGATGCGCAGGTTCTCTCCTGCCACCAGCTAAGTGTGTAGTTCTCTTGCAGTAGTAGCAGTGGCATCCCACCATTGTTGCCATTGCCCTGGGCGGTTGGGCAAAGCTGCAGCTCAGCCACCTGGGCAATGCCGCAGGTTGGTAGGCAATGATTGAGGTGGTGGGGGCGGTGGGGGCCCCCTTATGTGACCCCATGGGCAGCCGGGCATGGCCGCAGCTTGGCTGGCAATGATTGTAGACTGAGGAGGTTCTGCTGAGAAACGCCCTCTAGCTGCTGATTGGTGGCCAAGGAGTGGTAGGATTGGTTCAGAATGCTTCCCAAGCAGCCAAGCAGCACACTGGAAATGGCAACATACCTAATAGTTTTATATAGATTGTTGCAGCAGTTAAAGCATGGAGAATCCCGGTTAATAGGGACATACTACCAATACCAGGATGTAGTCTAGCCCAGGAAGAATTGTTGTTTTAATTTGTATTAACTGCTTTCACTTTTATGATGCTTGCTTTTTAACTTTTGCATATTGTGAATTTTTAACTATTTTAAAAGCTGTTGTAAGCCTATTTTAGTCCTGCCTTGAGAAAAGGACAGGATATAAATAAAAAGGAAGAGGAGGAAGAGGACCACTATCCCCACCACCACCCATGGAAACTAGTGGCTCCCATGTCAGTGGAGCGATGAATCGTCTCTGGGTTTTAGGACTTTTTCAGATGGGCTATTTATCCCGTGGGAAACATGGAACAGGGTTGGGAAAAAGTCTTCTTTTCAGAAGACATTGACCCTTTTCTGTGTCTTCCCCGTCCCTGTTCCGCATTTCCCCGTGATATTTTCATCACGGGAAACATAGTCTTTTGACCACCCATTTCATTGTAGTAATGGAATCAGGGTGGTCAGAAAGGTGTCCCGTTCCTCTCTCGTGATGACAGCTGCCGGGGTGAGGTCCATTCTGGACACTTCCAGGCAGGAACGGGACACCCAGGTAAGTGGCACCTTTTTTCTCCCCTCCCCGGGTTACTTGGTGTGTGTGTGTGTGTGTGTGTGTGTGCTTGCTGTACTATTTTGACAGCTGGGGAGGTATTTTTAAATTTCCCATGCGGCCGTTCACGAGAATGAGTAGGATTTCAATTGCTGGTTGTAAAGGCAGCCTTAAGATGGCTGCATTTAGGATCGGCCAGTGAGGGGAGAGGGAGGACATTCCTGCTGTGGAATGAAGGTAAGTGTGCGAACATTTTTCCTTCATCACGTGGCAGGAATGGGTTTGGGGCTTGTGGGGCAGGAACGGGGCATTTGGCCCTGTCTGAAAAAGTCCTTAGTGGAAACTTTAAAGGGGCTATCCAAGGTGTTCCTTTAGAATTTGAGCAGCTTAGATGGCTCCTTTAAAGTTGTGACTAGAACCTGCAGTGGATTCACCACTCCTCTGACACAGAAACCACAAGCCAAAACTAAATATAATCTCCCGCACACCAAAATCTGTGGCAGCTGTAGTCCTCTTTTATTTATGGACAACATAGAAAATTCACTTTGTATATATCATTCTCCCGTTGAAGCACCATTCAAATGCAAAAGAAACATGTTTTCTACCACATCAACACTGGCTGCTGCCACACTGCAGGAACAATGCAGTTTGAAACCACTTTAAGGGCTTTTTTTCTGGCTTTCTTAAACTTGGGACTTTATTTAAAAAAAAAAAAAACAACCTCTGTAAACCCTCTTCTTTTGCTGGCAAAAGAACTCCCCATGCCACACTTACCTTGCATCCAGACTAAAGGATTCCCTGGCAATGAATGAGGAGTGAATGGAGCTCCGTTCGCTTCTTCATCTGAAATCCCGTGGATTATCATGAGAATACCTAGCAGCGGAAATTCAAAAACAAAAACAAAAAGAACACTCAAAAAGTTTTTAAAAGCACAAAAACACACTTAAAAACTTACAAGTAAACCAGGGAGCATCATAAAAAAAGCATCACCTACCTGGATGTCACAATCTCACCCAGAAGTGTTCTTGCCAGACCAGCCATTGACGCTGCATTCACGTGAGTACATGGTGCGTGGATTCAAATGCAGGCAGTGCCGGCACAAAAGCACTAGGGGAGATCTATTGACAGCTTGGGCTGTCAATACAAAAGTACAGTTTTTAAACTGGACATGACTATGAAAGGGCAACATCATCTGGTACGCTCACCCTTTTGTGATCATTAGGTGTCCTTATGATACCGTATTTGGATGGTCTGATAAAGTCCTCACTTCCATGGCTCAATACTATGGAATTCTGTAGTTTTGTGAGATATTTAGCCTTCTCTGCCAGAGAGCTCTGGTGCCACAGCAAACTACAAATCCGAAGATTCCATAGGATGGAGCCATGATCATTAAAGTGGTGTCAAACTGCATTATTTCTGCAATGTGGCAGCAGCCACTGTTGTTAAGACTAATGAAGGACTACAGAGTTAAATCTGTGACAAGTGAGAGAATGAAAAGGCCATGGCAGGTTGAAGCATGACCACAAAACAAGCAAAGAGACAATTTTAACAGGGCTCTGACCTTGTTGGACCTTTCTTAGCACTTCCAGGCTGCATGAGCACAATGGAGAAGAAAATACATAATGTGGAATATATGGTTTGAGAAGCATTGATGGCAAATGAGTGCTGAAACATTAAAGACTAATTATGTAGTGCCTCATGGTACCAGGGCTGTACCAGGGATGGAGTGTGGGGTGAGATCATTACCCCAAAATATGAAATCTGCTCCCCACCACAAATTTTCCTTCAGTTGCCAAAATAATTGCATTGCTGTAACTTTAGCTGAGTGTTTAGAAATACAGTTCAGGTACGGTATCTTTAAAAAGAGAGTCAATGTTACCAAGGGAAAATATGCACACATGTTATATGTGTGAACAGTTTTCAATACAGTCTGACCCCTGTATTCATGGCACAGTTTCTGTTATCTGCAGGACACAAATAGGTGACACATATCATAGAGTAGCATTGCTAGGTCCTCCAACGCAGCTCTCTGGTATGTTTTTACTAATTGTTTATCCACGGTTTCTACTATCAATGGTAAGTCCAGGAACCAAACTCCTGCAGATATGGGGGTTTGACAGTAAATCATTCTTTTCAATGCTAGAAATTTGTGAGCCACAGGAAAATTATTTGGGGCGGGCAGAATTCTTATTTAGCAGGAGTCAATGCCTTCATTTTGTACCACCACCACCCAGCTATACCACTCTGTGATGCATAGCACATTCTGGGAAAGTTCCTTTGCTGTGTTATCACCCAGGTTACTACTCAACAAATCACAGGCACAAACACTGCTGTATTTTTATATATTCCTGGCACCTCCATCCCCCCACCCCTGTGACTGTACTTTTTCATCCTAATATGTCAGCTTGTCTTGAGTTACAGGAAGAAGGTGCCTATGAACCATATTGATTCATGGTGGGCAGGTTTTTCTTTTCTTTTCCAGAGGGAAAAACACACACAACAAAGCCAGTGGGATCAAAAAGACAGTTTTCTTTACTGCTTTGAGAGGCAGCCAGTTTCTCTTTCCTTTTCCCTTTTATACAAACACACACACACACACACACACACACACACACAGCCCTCATTGATGAGAATCATACATCATAATGAAAATGTAGGAGGACAGAGAATCCCTAAGGTCCCAATAATATATTGTAAAACAAATGAGATAAACAAAGAGCATTTTAAGAGATCTTTTAAATCATTCGTATCAGCCATAAAGACCAAATGGCATTTAACCTTGCTTTAATTTGGAAAGATATTTTCCTTGTTCCATTTGGCAAGCATTTGATAAGTGTACTGTGGGAGGCAAAGTGCTGCTCTAGCAATTTTGGTACAGCTGCCAAAGCTGGCTTTTTTTAAAAAAAAAATGTTATTTTTATAGATTATTTCAATGTAGAATTTTCAGTCTTCTACAACCCACCCCCCAAACCAAATTCTCATTAGCAACATCTTCCTTAAACACCATAATTCCTGTTATGTTATCAAGTAGTGGGTAGATGATTAACTAGTCCTCACAGCCCCAAACTAGACAGGTCAGTGGGATCCTTGCACAGAAATAAGTCCCAATGCACACCACGGGCTAAATCAAACTGTCTCTACTAATGTAGACATATTGAATCAATTACTGAATGATATGTCAACACTTAGGCCAATACAGTTGATTCAGAGAGTATAGTGTAGTTGGGACTGGCAATTAGATATGAACCAAAGTTGACCCCAACTAAAGTAGTCCCATTGAAATGGTTCTTGTTAGTTACCACTAATGTAAGTCCACTGATTTCTGCCGGTCTATTCTGTTTGCTTTATTGGATTGCTAGTAGTATTTGCTCAATTATTCATTGAATTTTAGCTATTTTCTGGACTGGGTGTTTTTGCTGTTATCATTATTGTTGTGCTTGTGTGACAAAGGAGATTTTCACACGGGGCCAAAATGCCCCGTTACTGCCCCGCTACCTCCTCTCCCGTTCCTGCCATGGAATAACATAAATCTTTCACACACTCACCTTAATTTCGCAGCAGGAACGGGCTCCCCCTCCCCTTGCTGGCCGGCCATAAATGCAGCTGTCGTAAGGCTGCTTTTACGACCAGCCATCTGAAACATTATCACGTTATCATGTGATAATGCCGGACAGTAAATTTAAAAAATAAAACTCCTCCAAACATAAAATCAGTTCACCAAGCACAAAAACACTCTTTAAATCACATAATCAAAACAGGGAGGGTAAAATAAAGGGTATCACTTACCTGGATGTCCAGATCATACCAGGAAGTACTCGGAACGGACCTCCCCTCCGTGGCTGTCATTTCAGGACAGGAACGGGGCTCCTGTTCGCACACCTGTGATTGCATTATAGCGATGGAATGGGAGGTCTATTCACGATGAAAAATCGTGATTACATTGTTCTGGAACAGTCACGGGAGTAGGATGGATGCAGGACAGAACGGAGTCAATGTCGTCCGAAAGGGAAAACCTTTCCCGACCCTGTTCTGTTCCTGCCACGGGATATATAGCCCGTGTGAAAATCTCCTTAAAGTCATTTCTGACTTATAGCAACCCTAAGGTGACTCTACTATAGGGTTTTCTTGGCAAGTTTTTTTTTTTTCAGAGGGGCATAAAAAGGAGGAAGGGAGGAGGTAGGGAAAAAGGAATGCGGCAGCACCTTTAAGACTAAGGACTTTATCAAACCACCCTCCCAAGACATTATTTTGCTGGCATAATTTGTGCCATTTTTATGCAAGTAAAAGAATGCCCCATACCTCACTTACCTTCCATCCCATCCAAAGGCTTCCCCGGCAATGAACGCAGAGTGAATGGAGCTCCATTCACTTCCCCATCTGAAATCCCAGAGTAGATGTGGGGACAGAGTTGGCATCTGGGTTTGTGACAGGGTGTTGTCCCTGTCTTACCATCCTTGTTATGTATCCTGTTAGAAGTAAATAATTGTGTATTATTTGGAGGCTCTCAGTAGGCCAATAAAGGCTTGCCTCTCAGAGCTTGTGAGAGGGCTGTGTTATTCAGCAGAATTGGTTTTAGCTCCTTGATGATGCTTTTGAATGGTATCAGCTGGGAACTGTAGGTGACAACTAGGGGTGTTTTGTCATTTTACATTTTTCATCTGTCTTATACTAGATGGTTCCTGGGTATTAATCTTGCCTTGTTGATTTTTTTTTCACCTCCTTAGGTGGGTACTGTAGTGTGACATATGTCCATTTTAATCTAAGAATTGTGAGCCTCTGTCTTCTGGGTCTGAGCAGATGTAGTTGTATTAGAGGGCTCAGCTGTAAACAAAATTTGATAGTGTGTTCTTGGTAGAAATGGAAGGCATGTCAGTTTGTGTAGTGATCAGTGGGTTTTCACTACAGCGTGGTGCTTAGATGTCCACTGTGCAGTTTCACAGTGCTGTCAAGAGAATGAATTTGTTGTGTGGATTGTTCCAGGGTCAGGCTGATGGTTTGGTGAAAGTTGTTGAAATCCTGGTGGAACTTCTCAAGTGATTGCTTTCCATGTGGCCAAATTACAAAAATGTCATCAAGAATTCATAGGTAGAGGAGAGGTTTTGGGGCGCACATGCTGAGGAAGGTCAGCCATGAAGATGTTTCGATAGTGTGGTGCCATGCATGTGCCCATGATAGTACCATCGACTTGGAGGTGCATATTAGTCCCCAAAGTGAATTCCCTACTTAAGACCTAGCCACTCCAAAATATTTTGCATGACAACAAAAGTATTTATTTATTTATTTACTAGCTTGCCATTCTCCCAACATTGGATCCAACCCCTGCCCTGCAGTAATATACAATCAAAGCATTCCTGACAGATGGCCATCCAGCCTGTTTAAAAACCTCAAGGGAAGGGGCTGGCCAAAGGAACTTTGTTATCTGCCTACCAGGGGTGAGTGGGGATGAGCTACCCAGAGACTTTAGGATGCTCATCACCTCACCACTGGAAAAGAACGTATCACAGGTAAGACCAACATTTCTTTCCCAGAAGCATCTGAATTTTGCTACAAGAATAGAAAGGGTGACCCTACCAAATACCCACATCCTTCTGCCATTCTGGGGGCATCAGTAAGGTATCCCTTTTGTATTGACAGGAAGAAGCAGCTTACTGATTCCTGCGTTACACCCCTGGGACGCTGGAAGATGATATCGTCTGGTAAGGTCGCCTCTTCTGTTCTTGTAGCGATCTTCTGACACAGTTTTTGCTGCATCTGATAATCTCCATCACCAGGGGCGAACACCTGGTAGCATCACTAGGGCTTGTCTTTTATGAAATTACAATGGATCCTCTCGAGATCCCAGATTTATGCCCTGAACTCACAGGACCTGGGGCAGTCTTCATCTGGCAATCCTAACCAGAAGCAAAAGGTGGCTTCAGAATTCATTTTTGAATGTAGTTTTTTGGAATGTAGTTCTTGGGATGGCTGTGGCTGGGAAAATCTGGCTAGTACAGAGGGATTCTGGGAGTCATAGCCAGCAAAAGTGTTTTTGTCTAAGTTCTGGGTAAGCTTAAGCATATTCATCTCTGTATATTATTTGCATGCTATCAGAATACTAAAATCTTAATTAGGCTGTTCAAGGACTGGCTCAGACCCAACGAAGGAATTTGATTCTTCACAACAATAACAGAGAAAGATAAAGGAAAGCATTGAGCAATAACTGAAGCAATACTTGAACAATACCTCAAGTTTTCAAGTTTCTTCCTCCTTTCACTAGTAACTATAGCAATACAAACCCAAGTTCTTGATGACCAATTAATGGCCATCTTCTTTTGCATAATCACCAAGATTGCAAATTTTAATTACAAAATAATTAGCCCTTGTATGGCATCCAAGTATGGAAGCTCGTAACCTAGACAGTTGCTTTAAGAAAGGAATGTCAAGATCAATCCATGAAAGGTTCATATTATTTTCATTACATTTTCCTTCTTTTATTGTTATTTTATACAATTTTGATGAGTCTTTATAACTAACTGTCCTAATTTTTTGTGCACAATTGTGTAGCAACAGCACTAGAACATAAGAAACACTGTATGCTTTGTGCTCATTGAATTCAAGGTCCATCTTAAAGCACCTCCAGATGAGGGGGGAATTCTTGGAAGTACCAGGTTTTGCTCCTGTACAAACCAATTTTATTTTAGTGAGCCACGTGACATTTTCTTCCTCCCGAAGTATTTTCTGGGAGCTCCTGGATTTTGGGGACCAAGGACTTTTCACTCCAGGTCCTTGGGTCAGTTTAAATTAACCCTGTACTTCCTGTTCTTGCCTGGGTGTTATGCTATCTTGGAAGCAGTAAAGATAGCTGCCACCACTAAACACAGCTTTTATTTGCAAAGATTCAGCAGAGATTGAGTGAGGGGGGAAAGGAATATTAGCACTAAAACAAAATAATTCCAAAGCTCCGCTAGTGCAATATTTGCTAGAGCAGCTTAGCCCTTTAGCTATAACTCTTGAATAATAATTTTAAAATGCTCAGTGGAAATTTGTGAAAATCAGTTTCTGAAATGTTGTGTGGAACTGGATTTGACATATTATCAGTGGGAGGAGGAACACAATGAAGGTGGGTGGGAGGGAAACCTTACATATTTCAAGACAGAGACTGGGGACTTTATCAGATGTGGCAAATATGGTGTCATAACGGTGCCTAATGATCGTGAAAGGGCGCGCATACCATACGATGTCCTTTCGCGATCGTGTCTTGTCAAAAAGCTGTTACTTTTTATTGACAGGCCAAGCCATCAATAGATCTCCCGTTCTGCTTTTGTGCCAGCATTGCCGGTGTTTGAAACTGTATGCCATTGTGCTCAGGGGAATGCAGCGTTAATTATCAGAACACTTCCAGGTGAGATCACAACAGCCAGATAGGGGACACTCTTTTTATGGGGGGGGGGAACACCAAGGTATACTTGGGACTTTTAAAGTGTGCTTCTGTGCTTGTGTCTATGTTTTGTGTCTGTATTTTGCTTATTTTTTAAAAAATTTACCATGCTCGCGTCTTCTTGCGAGGATCGGCTACATCTCACCCCCAGAAGTAAATGGAACTCTGTTTGTGCTTCATTACTGCTGGGGCTGCCTTTCTGACACTGCTAAAGGTAAGTCTGATGTGTGTGTGGGTCCTTTGCTGGCATAAAAATGCCACAAATATGCCAGCAAAAGAATGTTAATGGGGGGTAACCTGATAAAGTCCTAAATGCAACTAGTGAATAAGCAGGTACAATCAAAACTTCCAGAGACTTCTAGAGGCTTTTTTTTTTTTTGCCCCATCTGGAGGTGCCCTCAGTCGAGCTCTTTGCCTCCAGCCCAAGATTGTGTGTTTTATCTTGTCTCTGATAGAGGGAGAATATGAGACAAGCACACTAGGAACCTTGCACATTCCCCATGAGAGTGAGTTTGAACCAGGGTTATTTGACTTCCTGAGGATTAGTGCTGTAGGGATACTTACATCTTTGTCAAGAAGATGACAACACATCTCAACACATCAAAACACCTTGTCTAAAAAAAAGGGGGGGGGAAGCAAATGTCAACTGCTCTGGGATTTTTCATATTTGGAGCATTTTTGCAACAAGAAAGGTGCAAAAAACATGCTTGCCCAGAAGACCATGTAGTTTGTGGAAAATACACTATTTTTACATTTTTTTTCCTTTTGTACAAAAATGCTTTTGCACAAATGAGCAGGGAGGGATTTTTTATTTTTTATTTTTTTGGCAAGAAAGTCCTGGAATGTTTAAAAAATAACAAAAGCAAAACCTAAAACCATCATAAATGTGCAAAACCCCTTATAATCTTACCCGGGGGGATTCAGATTCTTTGGTCCTGCATGTGGAAATGAAATAAACCAAACATTACATCCCTACAGAGAATAATAATGTATGCCATTCTATTTACAGAACACAAGAATATTAAAATTTGAAGTAGTTCAGGCCCATCTGAATCAAAGATGCTTAGAGGGGCATTTATCATATGAATCTCTCTCTCCCACAGACTGTCCAGATTTAATCAGCACCATTTGAAAACCAAGTCCTCATTGACATAATAATATGATATAAATAGAGTTCTACTCCAAATGCATCTTTTATGGAAGCTTTTATATTGCTGTTGAACATATCATTGTTAAATGTGTCAATTATGACACACTTGTTAGAATCTGCAGAAGGACCTCTATTGATTAAGAAGACCTTCCACATGAAACAAGCCTGGTGAGTGGGAAAACTATTTTAGAAAAAGAAAAGATGGATTTCAGTCTTTACCTAAAGCAAAAAAGCAGGTGCCAAATGAAATAGGACATGTTCAAGTGGTCTCCCTTCACATTAATTTCTGATATTTTTTTTTTATTCCTTGAACACTTCTTGACACGTTTGGTAAATTCTTATTGATTGCAAGAAAACTGGAATGTGCCCTGTTATAATGCCATGTCTTTTTGTAGTGCACTTATCCTCCCTGCAAAACAGAGGGAAAACCTTGCACAAGACAGGTAAATGCAATTGGGCTGGTGGTAAAGAAGTTCCTCATTCCACCTTGCTATGGCAGCCCCTCAATTGCCCTTAAAACATTACAGGGAGGGTTGTGGAGCCCTGGTAGATGAAGCATGCAGCAGTGCAGGAAGGAATGGGATCCTCACAAATCAGGTGGAGACAGCATCAAAGAGTGACGCTCTTCCACCAGCAGAAGGAAGATTCCAGAGCTGAGATCCAACCTGGCATACGAGGTCTGTCTATTAAATAAATGAGACTGTGTTTCTACCTTTCAGACAAATCAGGGAGAAATGATTGTGAATGCTTGAATGGTGACCTTAAACATGTCTGAACCTGCATAACAAACATCAACACCCTTGGCCATTCAGTTAATTGTCAATTGTCATTTAAAGCAGCTGTGTTATCTGTTGTGTGCCAGAAAAATGCTAAGTTTAAAAGTCAAGCAACATGACATTCTGCAGCAACATGAGGCGGACTCAAACCTTTTCTAAAAAATCATCACTTGTGATGAAATCTGGATCTTCCAGTATGATCCTGAGACAAAACGACAGTCAATGCACTGGAAAACACCATCATCAGCAAGAATGAAAAAAAGCACATCAAACAAGTCTACATTCAAAGCCATGATCATTGGTGTTGTTGTTTTTACATCAAGGGCATAGATTTGACAGAATGGGTTCCAGAAGGCAGAACAGTGAACCAGCATTATTATAAGGAAGTTTTGGCAAAGCTGAGAGAGAGCCAGGAGGGAAAGGCCAGAACTGTGGGAAAATGGTTTCATTCTTCATCAAGACAATGCGCCTGTTAACACAGCACTTTCTGTGAAGTAGTTTTTGACTGATAAACACATGACTACACTTGTACATCCTCCATATTTGCCAGATTTGACACCATGAGACTTTTTCTTTTCCCTAAAGTGAAACCAGTGCTTAAAGGAACACATTTTGAATCAATTGATGCAGTAAATAAGAAAACAGTAGATGTGTTGAAACAACTGACAGAAACTGATCTGCTCCACGCCTTTGACCAGTGGATAACAAGACTGCATTAGTGTGTTAGTGTGAACGAGGCGTATATTGAAGGGGACAAGCATTAGCAAAGATGGATTATTGAATCAGTCTCATTATTTAGTAGACAGACCTCAAGTCTCACAAATGTTTGTGAAAATTACTAAATTGGGCCTAGAGGAATTTAAGTATAGAAAACAAGAATTGCATGCCCTTGTATAAACATGGATCTCATATAATGGAAATACATCGATCCACCATTCTCATACCACATATCTTCATCACTTGTGGATTTTTTTTGGACAAAAATAGGAATAAATTCTGTATTTCATTGTGATGTCTGGGGGCTGAAGTGATCCTGACAACAAGAGGGCTACATTCACATTTGGAGTAAATTGGTAGGACTCCTCTTAATTAATTCCAACCATATTGATTTCTGACTATGAAGTGAGATGACTTTAATTTTGCACAGCACAATTCAAGTTGGGTTCAGAGAGAGGGCTAAGCACAGATTAAACCTCAGTGAGTTCTTGATCCATCTCCTGCTAATGGTTTCTAGAAAACCAGAAAGGTGTGGAGGGGGCTACACCATCAAACCGAAATGGTGCATCAGGCCTAGCTAATATGATTTGTAATAAATACATTTGGATTTATTTTGTGAGTCTTTGTCAGATATTTGTTGACCAGAGAAACTGTTTTGAGGAATAACTGTTTAGACGCATAGGCTGAAATCCTGCCTCAGAGACTGCAATGTGTAACAATGATGGAGCTGTATTGCTGCCACAATATGCAACCATGCTAGTGAATTCTGACAATGCACAACGGGGCACTGTGCAAGATGTCTCATTGTGCAACAGAACACATTGTGCAGTGGAACATGTTGTGCATGGGGCCCATTGCATAATTGCTATATCTCTGCTCCCTTCCTGAGAATACAAACAATGTACAATGTTGCAACTCCACTTTATGCAATCATAAGTTGGTTTACGTACAATGCCACAACTTCCCAGTGGGATGCCAGCCATAGTGTTTTACTCAGCAGGCAATGTGAGATAGACAACATTTGTACAAATTCTCATTGGGAGTAATTTTGTGAATAACCTCTGCACCATGTTGGCTTTACCAGGGCACATTCTTTGCTTTCTTTGTTATCCAACTGGAATTCATCTAAAATTCACTTTCTGGTCTCACCAACAGGCAAATCAAATATAGATGAAACCCCTGGACTGAGTGTTAAAATATCCTATGCAGTCCTTCAGGTTCATTATAAAAGTAACTGATGCAATTAATTATAATGTCAACCTAATTGTCACATCATTCTACTTGATTACAACATTCTAGGCACTCATGAAACACAGATTTTAAGCAAGTCTCCTTTCCCTATATTTGAATTCCCTTTGTCATCAGTGATAATATTTTATGCTTACTACACCCACTCTTCTGCTCAGCTCTTGTTATGATGAGCACAATAAAATATGGGTGAGGACACATTTCTTGGTAAATGAAAGGTGAGAACTTGCCAGGAAAACATGGGCTGCTGACAAGCTGTAGAAATAATTCAGTTTGAGACAGCATTAATTGCTATGGCTCAATTCTATGGAATTCTGGAATTTGTAGTTCTGTGAGCTATTTAGAATTCTCCGTCAGAGAGCTCTGGTGCCACAACAAACTACAAATCTCAGGATTCCATAGGATGGAGCCATGATAATTAAAGCGGTGTCATACAGTATTATTTTTGCAGTGTGACAGCAGCCATGGTCAGTTGCTGCTCTTCAGCATGCATAGGCATATTCACCCAAAGCAATCACTCCTTCGCAACCACAGTGTACCTAGACACATTGTCAACACATGATAAACAAATCTGCCATGTGAATTGGACAAATCCTAAAGGTTGTCCCTTAGATACTATGAACTTGCCATTGGTTATTACATAAGCTGTGTCACTTTCAAATTTCAAATTTCAAGCAAGTCCAGCATATTAGAAGTTTGTCAATAAGAAGATTAGCAACAGTGCATAGAAGGATCGGTCTTTCTTTGCAAAGAGAGATTTTTGGCTGTGTTTAAGGGAACACATTCAGTTTGCTCTCAGTGGTGATAATGAGACCCAATAAGTAAGGTTGTGTAACCAATTCAGACAATTCCTGAACTGAACTTCGACTGATGTCCAAATAGATTGGATTGGTCTGAAGTGATTCAGACTGATTTGGCGATCTGGACATCAAATGACAGCAGAACACAGTGAAACAATACATTTCATAATGTTCTAAAACTACACTCTATAAGGAAATGTCAGGGTGGGAAGAAACAGAAGGGGAGGAGAGCAACTGTATGTTGCTTAATTTGGGGCAAGAATCTCACTTCATCTTCTGATTACAGTGCTTGGAGAAAAGTAGTTTTGAAGCATATGTAATCAGTATTTTATCCTTGCTTATGGGATGTGTGTTTTTGTGTTTGTTTTTGCTACTACTCTCTATCTGTGGGACCCATATTTGCAGATTCACTTACCCACGTCTGAAAAAAGACTCTAGACTTCTTCTAGGTCCTCTAGCATGATTCTATGGTATGCTTGGGCCAGAAATCGTTCATTTTCATAGAATCATAGAATTGCAGAGTTGGAAGAGACCACGAGGGCCATCCAGTCCAACCCCCCTGCCACGCAGGAAATCACAATCAAAGCATCCCCGACAGATGGCCATCCAGCCTCTGTTTAAAGACCTCCAAGGAAGGAGACCCCACCACGCTCCGAGGGAGTGCGTTCCACTGCCGAACAGCTCTTACTGTCAAAAAGTTCCTCCTAATGTTGAGGTGGAATCTCTGTTCCTGGAGCTTGCACCCATTGCTCCGTGTTCCAGTCTCTGGAGCAGCAGAAAACAAGCCTGCTCCATCCTCAGCGTGACATCCCTTCAAATACTTAAACAGGGCTATCATATCGCCTCTAAACCGTCTTTTTTCCAGGCTAAACATACCCAGCTCCCTAAGTCTCTCCTCATAAGGCATTGTTTCCAGACCTTTCACCATTTTAGTTGCCCTTCTCTGGACACGCTCCAATTTGTCAATATCCTTTCTGAATTGTGGTGCCCAGAACTGGACACAGTATTCTAAGTGAGGTCTGACCAAGGCAGAATAGAGTGGCACTATTACTTCCCTTGATCTAGACACTATACTTCTATTGATACAGCCCAAAATTGCATTGGCCTTTTTAGCTGCCGCATCACACTGTTGGCTCATGTTCAACTTGTGGTCTACTAGGACTCCTAGATCCCTTTTGCACGTAGTCTCATTCAGCCAGGTCTCTCCCATCCTATATTTATGCATTTCATTTTTCCGCCCTAAATGCAGTACTTTACATTTCTCCGTATTGAATTTCATTTTGTTAGCTTTGGCCCAGCTCTCCAGTCTATCCAGGTCATTCTGAATTTTGATCCTGTCCTCTAGGGTATTAGCTACTCCTCCCAATTTGGTGTCATCTGCAAATTTGATAAGTATGCCCCTAATTCCCTCATCTAAGTCATTGATAAAGATGTTGAATAGCACTGGGCCCAGGACAGAACCCTGTGGCACCCCACTGGTCACATCTTTCCAAGACGAAGAGGAGCCACTGCTGAGCACCCTTTGGGTTCGGCCGGTCAACCAATTACAAATCCATTGAACAGCTAACTTGTCTAGCCCACATTCTGCAAGCTTGTTTGCAAGAATGTCATGGGGAACCTTGTCAAAGGCCTTACTGAAATCAAGGTATGCAATGTCCACAGCATTCCCTTCATCTACCAAGCTGGTAACTTTATCAAAAAAAGAGATCAGATTAGTCTGGCATGACTTGTTTCTCTGAAACCCATGCTGACTTTTTGTGATTATGGCATTGCCTTCTAAATGTTCACAGACTCTCTGTTTAATGATCTGTTCTAGAATCTTCCCTGGTATTGATGTCAGACTAACTGGACGATAGTTGTTGGGATCCTCTTTTTTCCCCTTTTTGAAGATGGGAACAACGTTTGCCCTCCTCCAGTCTGCTGGGACTTCTCCTGTTCTCCAGGAGTTCTCAAATATTATTGCCAATGGCTCTGAGATTATATTTGCCAGCTCTTTTAATACTCTTGGATGTAATTCATCTGGTCCTGGAGATTTAAATTCATTTAGATTAAGAAGGTATTCCTGTACTACCTCTTTACTTATTTTGAGCTGGATTTCCCCTATTGTGTCCTCTGTTCCATTCTCCTCAGGTTGGTCCTCCTTTTCCTTTTCTGAAAACACTGAGGCAAAGAAGGTGTTGAGTAATTCTGCCTTTTCTCTGTCCCCTGTTAGCATTTTGCCATCTTCTCCACGTAGCGGCCCTATCATTTCCTTCTTCCTCCTTTTGCTGCGGACATACCCAAAAAAACCCTTTTTATTGTTCTTAACCTCCCTAGCAAGCCTGAGCTCATTCTGCGCTTTAGCTTTTCTGACTTTACTCCTACACGTGTTCGCTATCTGTTTGAATTCTTCTTTGGTGATTTCCCCCCCTTTCCATTTCCTATACATGTTCCGTTTAAAACTTAGCTCCATTGAAAGTTCTTTAGTCATCCATCCTGGTTTCTTGAGACACCTCCCATTTTTCTTCCTCAATGGTACTGTTTGAAATTGTGCCTTCAGTATCTCCCTTTTGAGAAAGTCCCATCCGTCTTGAGGTCCCTTCTCTTTTAGTATTCTTGACCATGGGATCATCCCCAGTATTTCCCTGAGTTTATTGAAATCAGCTCTCCTAAAGTCAAGAATGCGTGTCTGACTATGCCTGGCTTCTCCTTTCCATTCTATAACAAACTCCAGGAGAGTTCACTATTATCTGTGGTTTCTGGTACCCATGGTAAATCTGGGAACACATCCCTTGTGGATACGGGGATTGTACCGTACTCTGTAAACAGCAGGAATGTTTTCTTGAAGAACTTGGCTGGAGTTTTTATGCTTACTATGGGTTGTGATGTCAGGGGATGATAGGACACTCAATCCCCAGCAGAAGCCAAAAAAACTATCTCAGCAGACTTAGTAGCAACCTGTTCCCAAGAATACTCACACACAGAGTGTTTGACATCCAAAGAAGCAGGAGGCACTTTTATCTTCAAAGTCAAACAGTTGCAATATGTACAAATATTTACAACTGAAGGACAAACTGCTTCACCAGGCATCAGCATTCACAAGAAGAAGAGAGTGAGCTTTGGACTGACTAGCTCTCTCTCTCTCTCTCTCTCTCTCTCTCTCTCACACACACACACACACACACATATATATATATATATACACACACACACACACACACATACATCCATACACAGGACATTGCCCTCTAGTGGCCTGACTAGGCATGACTTGGTAGTTCATGCAGTCAGCCATTATGACTCAGCATGGTTCTGCAGTTGTTCGGCCATTTTATAATGGAGCTCAGTCTCTAACTCCTGACATGTGATTATCCTTCCTACATCCTGACAGTACCCAACCTCTTTTCCTCATGCTTTCCCAATCCAGTCTCATCTTTCCTTGCTTTTTGAATGAATCTCTGTGTTGGCTTCAGTGTTCTTTTAGTAGGCAGCAGCACTTCCTGTATCTCTTTATCCCCTAACCTATTTCAGTCCCAGATTTTTTTTTTAAGGTGAGCTTTGATTTGATTGTAATGTCAATCTGTGTTCTTTCTTTAGAATATTTGTTCTGCCTTTTGTGTTCTCTTCTGTTTGCACTGCATGTCTATGCAAGTTATATGAACACACAGTAAGTGTACATGCACAAGTAGTATGCCAAATCACAGACATTAACACAGTGCAAGAAAACAGCACATATATTAGCAAATTCTAAGCATGTTAAAGTAACATTTAAAGGTGGCTAGCACACACACACCCCGTTCACAATTTGGCAGAGTTAAGCCCTACTGAAGGGGAGGGTTAACAGATCACCATGGTTCATGCACTTGTGTGTGAGGGGGGAAACTTTAAAGTATTCTGACTATTTTAGAGTCCCATCACAAGTCAGTGGAATGCTCAAAACTTTGGATTTTCAATTTTCGATTTGCATTTGGCTCTGAATGGGACCTCAATACAAATCACCAAATTAGGCTCCAGGCCAAAGTGGGCAGCTCTGCATGGCCCTACCAATAAGGAGCTGGGTAAACTGACTGGGAACCCTAGAAAATAATATTGGACATATTCTGCAGTGCTTAGGCATTTTACAAGGAACAGGAAGAAGTTCCTCATTAAACAAGTAAATGAATAAATAATTTCCTGATATGAAAGTATTCAAAAATTAGGGTATGGACATAATAGATGGGGTTGCCTGTAAGATATACTGGACTTCCAGCTGCTCAGACATGAGATATTATTCATCTGGGGCTTAATTTTATGTATGTGACCTTGTTCCGCCTTTTAAAAATTTCAGTGGAAAATAAAGAATTGTCAGTACCTGAAGCAAAGAGGATTTGCAAATGTCTTTCCTAAAAATGCAGAAGAAAGAATCACTCTTCAAGTTTCATTGAAACAATAAGGGATTTCAGGTTCTGAAAGCTTCAAATGGGGAAATAATGGCCTCCCCCTAGATACATTCTGCTATGACTGTGGAATACACTCTGCTCAGTACCTGATCATTTATTCTCCTGATTTATGTATTCATTCATAAAAAAAGAGATTGATTGTCGTTATATTTTCTTGTTGTCACTTTCCACTTAAATACTGGCAGATAAGTGTGGTGGTTTTTTTAATGTGAATATTGTGGCTGTGTGTGTGTGTGTTTACTACCACATATTTTCAATATGTAAAGTGGTAAGGTTACAAATGAAAGCAGAGTGAAACCCTGGAACTTTCCAATATCAGAATTCAAACTTGTTATGGGCTTGTTTGGTGCTTCATGGAGCAAAGATCTCTGTGTTTACCTTTGCTTTATATGCCAAACTTTGGTTTTATTCTAACCTCTCCAACTTCTTTTACTTCTGCACACTTTGTTTTCTGTTTGAAAGGTATTGTGTTTTCTGTCCTTTTCCATGTATTGTTTTTCTCTTTCGAGCTCATCTAGTCCATTGAGATTGGCCTCAGTTTTATAAGCAGTCCTCAAAGTGATAATCACTAGCATTGATCTTTCTGCCCAAAGACAGCAATGGATCATCCTTTTATTACAAAATGAGTCACACTTTGAAATTGGAGACTATGTAACATCCATTTTGATCAGCATGGTTATTAACAGTGCATTAGGAAAGTGCTTTAAGTATTTTTCTGTGGGGAATGGAAGGAATGCCTCTTTCCCCTTCTGTCTGGTTCATTGTTTCAGTCAAGGCTTGAGAAAGTTACTTTTACTGCTGTAATGCCCATGATCCCCCACCCAGAATAGCCATTGGTTTACTTTTTTGTAATCCAAAAAGTAACTTTCTCAAGCACTGGTCTCATTCCCATGATGCAGGTCAAGCTGAAAAGTCATAGGGCACATAGTAAGAAGTCATGGTGCAGCTTTTCACAACACCATAGATCCTGAGAGAGGTAACACTGGTGTGAAGGAAAACCATGATGTGGTCACCTCGCACATGTATCTAATGCTACTATTGAAATGTGGGAAGCAGATAAACTGTAGGACCTTCCATGGGAGGAAGAGGACTGAAAGGCATGTCAATACTGGGTCCCTCCACAGAGCATAATTTTTTCACAGCATGTTCTGTATAAGAATCCCTGTGGTTTTTATTCTGTACAATGAAATGTATTTCCTATTCAGACTTTGTATCAGTTTAATGCAAAAGATTCTCAAATGGGAAAAGACCATTGTTCCTTTCACTGTTTAGCCACTGCATTTTCAGTACAGATGCAGATTAAGCATTTCAGATAACCTCTCTTCAAGAATTCTAAAATGATATACAATAAGTGCACAAGGAGGAGGAGTTTCCATCAGTCTCCACACATAGGACTTTTTCAAACGGGGGGAAAAACAGTGTTCCATTTTGGACTATTCCGTCCTCCTCCCGACCTTTCCCTGTGCTTCTTCCATCCCGGGGAGTGAGAAATGCACCACTTTTTTTATTGATGGGAGTTCTCCATTAATAAAAGTGGCACATTTCTTGTGCCTGCAGCATGGAAGAAGCATAGGGGAAGGTCGGGAGGAGGACGTTGTCGTCCAAAACAGAGTGCTGTAAGCGAGACAGTGCCGTCCTCCTCCTGACCTCAGAGCCCCCCCCCCGTTTGAAAAAGTCCATGGAGGGCAACTTTACATAGAAGTGAGTCTCTTCAATCTCCACATTGTCTGGTCAAAACTATCCAGGCCCTGAGAATGTAGGGCCAGGACATGAGACCTAGAAATGATCCTCTTGTAATGTCACAAGGAATAGGGCCTGGTGATTTTACAAGGACAATGTTACAAGGCCCTGGTGATGTCATTAAGCATGATACATTTAAGTATCCACCGCAGCTGCACAGAGTATATCATTCAAACAAAAAACAAACAAACACCAAATCTAACAAATGAGGAGTACACTGAGAAAGAGACAAACACATACCGTATATTCTAGCATATAAGACTGCTTTTTAACACTTGAAAATCTCCTCAAAAGTGGGGGGGTCGTCTTATATGCCCAGCAGATCTTTTCCCCTGCTGTGAGAATGACTGCTTTGTCTTTGAAGTGTTGAATTCCCTGGGCAGTTTCCCCAGCAGATCCTTCCCCCTGCTGTGAGAATGACTGCTTTGCCTTTGAAGTGTTAAATTCCCCTCCATTTAGCTCAGGAGAGAAGAGAAAAGTTTTGTCTATGGTGAAATTCTCTTATCTGAATAAAAGCTTCTGGCAGAGTTAAATCATTCTTTAATTGCAAGGTATTTATTATGGGATTGTATTTTGGTAAACTTTCCAGGAAGATTCCCATTTGCATAGCTTTGGGGATTTCCTCTCCAGGAGTTTGCAAGTGGCTCTAAAATCATTAATGTGCTCATTCAAAAATTTGGGATTTGATAGCTTCATATTAACCAACTTAATTATTAATGCAACCTTACTTTCTAAAGATTGAACACCACAAAGATTTTTCAAAGTATCCCATGCTTTTTTAGCTGTTCTCAATCCTTTAATTTCACAGACTATTCCATCATCTACAGCCACTGAGCTGGCTGGCTGGTGGGGGGCAGGCTTTCCAGCTGGGTGGCTGGCTGGACGGGGGGGGGGCAAACTCTATATTTTAACTTAAAAATTGGGGGGGGCGTCTTATACGCCCAGTCATCTTATACGCTGGAATATACGGTACTTGTCAGGACTTTACTCTTGGCCTGAGATTCACACACACACACACACACACACACACACACACACACTAAGGGTTGGACAAGAGAATCCCGGCCCTGCCTCATTTCAGAGGCCTATTAGACTAATACCTCTTTTCATAGATGTAGGGTGCATAAATGCATTGAGGCAAAAGAGATTATCTCTTTTGTGAAGAGGTTTCTGGATAGCAGGGGAATGCCCACTTGCCTGTTGCAGTTATCAGCAAGGAAAGAACAGATCTGTGTCAGGGCTGCCAGAACCTTCTTTTTTGCCCTCTCCCCCCACAAACCCTCACTCAGGCTGGAATCTTTGTCAAAGACTATGCGACCTATGGTAAAAAATAGTTTGCATTTGTTCAGTGGTTGCATAGGTGCAGTCTCTAGCACAGCCAATTGTTCCACAAGAAAACATACATACAGAGAGAGCTCTTCTCTCACACTTTTGACTTGGAGGGTGCATAGTTAATTTTGAGCATTGCACAACATATGAGCTCAAGGACTTGGTACCTGTGTACAGCATAGAGGATTTTGGACATGGACTGATCTTTACATAGTAGAGGAAATGTTGCAAAGCACATTCTCCTCTCCCTCCCAGTAAGGAAAGCTGAAAACTAGGAAAGGTGTTTGTCGCTGCATGCTCCTAACACTTGGACAAGAGTATCACATGGCCTGGGGGTTGCACATCCCCCCAGAGAATAGTTGCACATTTACATAGATGAGACCTGAGTAATTTGCAACCCAGTTCATAGGACATGTGTCTTGCCAGATGTATGTCCTGGCCCTTCTGGAGGACTCCAACTAGGAGGAAGTTTGGGGCCTCAGACCCTGAGGATGGTTTGGAGGTAACTCCCCCTTCAATACTGGAGGCACCATCCTTAGAGGGAGACATCTTGGCTCTGGAGATAGGATTAGAGACCAGGCTCAATCCCAGTCCACAAGAACAATATCAGCTCACAGGCTCACGTTGAGGCTACCAGGCAAAGTGCTCAGCTATAAAGAAGCACTTCTTGAGAGAGCAGGAACTTCCGGGAGTAGGAAATGCCAGAATTCCTGCATTCTGGGGGCCCAGCAGCTCAGCAAAATATGTCTCTGTCTTAGGACAATGTAGGAAGCAACAGTCTCTTATCTCCTGGTTCTGCCTGTCTTGTAAGCTTTGCCTCTTGTCACTCCTTATCTGGTGTCCAGCCTTAGATTTTGGTTTTGATTTTGTACTGGAACTCTCCTTGTTTCTTATCTGCTTTGTTCTGCTTGTGCTTTGATTTGGTGGTCATACCAAGGGACAACATGATTCATTGGAAAAAATAGTAATAGTGGGGAAAGTGGGAAGCTGTAGGAAAACAGGAAGACCACACTCCAGGTGGACTGAGACAGTCAAACCAGCTATGGCCCTGAGTTTGCAAAACCTCAGCAGGACTGTGATGACTGTGGCTCTTGGAGATCTCTCATTCACAGGGTGCCATAAGTTGAGCTTGATGTGACAACAAACAACAGCAACAAGAAGGCTTATCACACGCCAAAGTAAAGTGGCAAGGCAGCCGGAAGGTTCTGTCTTCTGTGCTGCCTTACTGCATGACATTGTCATTCGTCCATTCCAATCCTGTGGGAGGCAGAGGTAAAACCGCATCTTTTTGCTAACCAGAAAAATCCATTAGCAAAAAGACATGGGTTTACGTCTGTCTCCCATGGGACAAAAATGGCAGAAGCACCAGAAGAACGATGATGTCATGTGGTAAGGCAGCACAGAAAACAGAACCTTCCAGCTGCCTTGTCGCTTTACTTTGGCATGTGATAAGCCTCAAGAAGACATGACATTTTGACTTTGGCCTATTTCCTGTCTCTGCATTTGGATTCTCCTTGCCTGGTGCTCTATATGCAATGCAGAACCTTACTGGTATTTGGTCTTGGATTGTAGATATTGCTGCTGGGCTCCTCCCAACCAAGACTAAGATAGTGCTTGACAATCTCTCCATTTTGCATGAATACTAGGATGTGAACAAAACCAGTGTGCTTAGCCCCCAGGTGGGTCTGGCTTGGCATATACCATGTTGTGAAGACCTGAGGTACTATACTTGATTTTTGTTCATTTTTGAAATGATAATTTTGTTGGTATTTCAGGTAGCAACCCAACATGCTGGATTGTTTACTGTTAGAGAGAGATAGGTTGAATGTAACCCAGATAGTGAGATAATTTCCTGTTGTAACTAGAGATTTTTACAATGTTTCTTCCGGAAAGGAGGTTCCCTTTAAATCCTTTGTCTGGAAGCCACATTGGAGGAAGGATGCTATTGCCTTCTTTTGAGGCTGAGAGAATCTGACTTGCTCAAAGTCACCTAGTGGATTTCCATGGCTGAGCAGGGGTTTGAACCCTGCTATCCTAGAGTCCTCATCCAACACTGAAATCACTACACCATGATGACTCTCCAAATACTACCGAAGGATGAATTATTTTAACAATTCACTCATTATGCTCTACCTGAACATTTCTGCATGATATAGGTTTTGTTTCCAGCTCAAAAGATTCATGGAGAATAAGAATATAAATGTATAATCTTCTGGAGGGGCACTATACTAGGTGGATTTTTTTTTCTTTTTCTTTTTTTGAAAGCATGCACAAGTCACATAATATCTTTTCTCTTTTTTTTTACTTTCTGATGTGAAGATTTTTTTCCATTCTATATTCCTCTAATATGAAAGTAAAATTCTCACCAAAGGAAAAGTGTTACTTTGGTTCTTCAGAATATTAATGATTTCTGCGTGGGAAACCTATTTTTGGCTCCCTTTTGGGACAATCTCACTGAGCACTAAAGAAAAAAAAGAAAGCTAACATATTTTCATTCCTGTTAACAAGTGGGCAAACCAGATTGTAATGATGGATTTCTAAATAATCTATAATCTGCCTAAATGGATCAGTAAAGAAAACACCATTAAAATGTCTGTTGAAATTCTTTGTTTCCTAGTATTTCCATCGCCACCACCACTACTAGCATCCCCATAAGATTTAGCTCTTCATTTTTAAAAGTTGGTTCATTGTATTTTGAATATTAGCCACTCAATGCAATTAAAAATATACTTGAAGAAGTGGTTGGATTACACACACAGGGAGGAGGGGAGGGAGGGAGGGAGAGGGAGAAGGAGAAATTTGGTTTTCTTTCCCAATAAAGTTTTTATGGTGCCATTGCCCTGCCTCAGGTCATGAAACTATACAGAGAGATGAAACAATTATGTCTTCCCATGTTCTCTCCCAGCTTCTCCCACTGTCTTTAATGCCACAAACAAGAAACACTAAGTAGGGAAAGACAGAATAGAGCAGCATGCCTTTTGACTGTGTAACACTAGGAGCTGTCTATCTGAAAGAACCCTGTGTGAGTCACTTTAGTCCTGCAAAGTGTTTGCCATTCATACAGTATCTGAGTATTGTAAATAGCATGGTGTGTGAGGAAATAAAATCTCAGCCTCATCATAGGCAATCATCAATAAAAATAAAAATAAAGAATGGCTCCTACTCCAAAGCATATTGAGCAAATACTCATAGGACAAATACAGGAGAATTAACTGATGAATCACACATACTTGATGTGTCATCACTAAATGACTTGCTCATCAATTTGTGAACTTTTCCCATTTTTAAATGTGTGTGCGCATGCGTGTGTGTGTATGTGTGCTGCCTATCAAATACAGTGTTGGAAATGTTGTCAAGTGGTGGTTTTTTTGTTTTTAAAAAAGCTCTGCCTAAACTATTTGATTTTGCATGTGTGTGTTACCAGATCACCACTTGATACTATAAAGTTATCACCTCTGTCAGTGTTTCTAACAGTTTTGCTACTCCTCAGGTGCAGACGTCTCAGGGAGCTACAATGAGAACAGAAGGCATTATCTCTTGAATTTGTCCACATCATGCAGCAGTTAAAATCATAGATACTTACTTCTGTGTGGAAAGGAAGGGGCAACTGGATTTTGCCATCATAATGAGTAATGATTGCACATGACTGAACTCTCAGTAAGACTAGAAACACAGATTTCAGGTCAACAACAGCTGTAAAACATTGGGACAACACCACCTGAAGAAAAAGAGACATAACTTAACGACTGGTGGCTCATAGGAAGAAGTAAAAAAATCCCTCCCCCCTTTCACCCTGGGTGATGCTGCCAATTTCAACTTCTGACACACAGAAACTTCTCTGCACCCTCCCTACCATGGAAGGAAAAAAGGGGGCAAGTCAGCAGCAGCAGCCACAATGCTAACATCCCTAACAAGTCATGCCAGACTAATCTGATCTCTTTTTTTGATAAAATTACCAGCTTGGTAGATGAAAAGAACACTGTGGATATTGCATACCTTGATTTCAGTAAGGCCTTTGACAAGGTTCCCCATGACATTCTTGCAAACAAGCTTGTAAATTGTGGGCTAGACAAGTTAACTGTTCAATGGATTTATAATTGGTTGACCGGCCGAACCCAAAGGGTGCTCAGCAGTGGCTCCTCTTCATCTTGGAAAGATGTGACCAGTGGGGTGCCACAGGGTTCTGTCCTGGGCCAAGTGCTATTCAACATCTTTATCAATGACTTGGATGATGGAATTAGGGGCATACTTACCGAATTTGCAGATGTCACCAAATTAGGAGGAGTAGCTAATACTCTGGAGGACAGGACCAAAATTCAAAATGACCTGGATAAACTGGAGAGCTGGGCCAAAGCTAACAAAATGAAATTCAATACGGAGAAATGTAAAGTACTGCACTTAGGGCGTAAAAATGAAATGCATAGATACAGGATGGGAGAGACCTGGCTGAATGAGACTACATGCGAAAGGGATCTAGGAGTCCTAGTAGACCACAAGTTGAACATGAGTCAACAGTGTGATGCGGCAGCTAAAAAAGGCCAATGCGATTTTGGGCTGCATCAATAGAAGTATAGTGTCCACATCAAGGGAAATAATAGTGCCGCTCTATTCTGCCTTGGTCAGACCTCACCTAGAATACTGTGTCCAGTTCTGGGCACCACAATTCAAAAAGGATATTGACAAATTGGAGCATGTCCAGAGGAGGGTGACTAAAATGGTGAAAGGTCTGGAAACCATGCCTTATGAGTAAAGACTTAGGGAGCTGGGTATGTTTAGCCTGGAAAAAAGACGGTTAAGAGGCGATATGATAGCTCTGTTTAAGTATTTGAAGGGGTGTCACATTGAGGATGGAGCAAGCTTGTTTTCTGCTGCTCCAGAGATTGGAACGTGGAGCAATGGATGCAAGCTCCAGGAACAGAGATTCCACCTCAATATTAGGAGGAACTTTTTGACAGTAAGAGCTGTTCGGCAGTGGCACACACTCCCTCAGAGCGTGGTGGGGTCTCCTTCCTTGGAGGTCTTTAAACAGAGGCTGGATGGCCATCTGTCAGGGATGCTTTGATCGTGATTTTCTGCATGGCAGGGGGTTGGACTGGATGGCCCTCGTGGTCTCTTCCAACTCTGCAGTTCTATGATTCTATGAAAAACCAGGTCCTTTACACACCACACAGATTTAATCCTGCCATTCCAGTTAAACTTCATAGCTCTATCCTATTGAATCCTGTAGTTTGGTGAAACCCCAGAAGAGCTCTCTGCCTGAGAATTCTAAATGCTCCTTCCTCAACTGCAGACCCTGAGATTCCACAGAATGGAACCATGGCATGTAAAGTGGAATCATTACACTATAACTGTGTAGTGTGAGAGCCTTACCACACTCTGGAGAAAAGTGGCAAAGCAGCAGTAATGTCCTGTTTTTCCTGCTGTCTTACCGCACGGTGTCGGTGTTCTTCTGGCATTCTTTTGATACGTTCTGATGGGGGACTGAGGTAAAAGTGTGTCTTTTTCCAAATGGATTTTTCTGGTTAGCAAAAGTAATAATAATAATAATGATAATAAAATTTATTTATACCCCTCCCCTCTGTTAAAACAATCGGGGCGGCTTACAAAAATTAAAATACTATACAGATAAAATCCCCAAACACCCCCCACCCCACCCTCCCCCAAGTACACACTTTTACCTCAGTCCCCCACGGGACCAGAACAAAATGATAAACAAACTAACAGCTAAATCCTGTACAAGTCTACACAGAACTAACTTGAATATAATGGAACTTGCTTCACTAAGGATATGTTTATCATTGGCTAGTATTTATGGTGGCATTATATTACTTCCAAAAACAGATTCTGATAGACAGCTGGTTGGCCTTGAAGAAAGCAGAATGGTGGACTAATCAGGCTTCTGTCCTGATATAGTATGGCTGCTGCAGAAGCAGCTCTGCAGCGTCTAACATCCTGCTTCGCAAAAGCTGCAGAGCTGTTTGGGCTGGAAGTCAACCTTAAGAAAACGGAAGTTCTTTACCAGCCTGCATCACAGGACGAACACCACCATCCCCACATTGCCGTCGGCAAATCTGTGCTTAAGTCCGCTCAGCAGTTAATCTACCTGGGAAGCATCATCTCCTCAGATGCCAAGATTGACAAAAAAATCTATCACAGATTAGCAATGGCATATAGCACATTTTGAAGACTTTACAAAAGAGTCTGGAGTAATAAACACCTGAGGTGAAGCACAAAAATCAGTATGTATAGAGCCATTGAATTGTCTATTCTCCCTTATGGATCTGAAACATGGGTCACCTATCGCCACCACCTACGACTCCTCAAACGCTTTCATCAGTGCTGTATACACACAATCCTAAATATACACTGGACTGACTATGTGATGAATGTTGCTGTCCTTGAGCAAGCAGGGATCACCAGGATTGAGGCCATGATATTGAGAACACAGCTGCGCTGGCAGGGCACGTTTCTAGGATGGAGGACCATTGCCTCCCAAAATAGTACTCTACGGTGAACTCGCCACGGGTCAGCGTAAGAGGGGCACTCCAAAAAAGCGATACAAGGACTCCCTGAAACAACATCTCAGGCTCAGCCAAATTGATCACCAACAATGGTCTGCCCTGGCCTCACATCGGGAGGCATGGAGATGCACTATCCACAATGCTGCAGCCTTATTTGAGAACTCACACCAAACAAGTCTTGAAGAGAAACGACAACACAGAAAGAATCACAACCCAGAAACATCACCCAAGGAAATCTTCTGCTGTGCTTTCTGCAACCGGAATTGTTTATCTTGGATTGGCCTTTTTAGTCATCAGCGCGCTTGCAGAAAACGCAGGATGAGTCCTTCCTGAATCTTCATTTGCGAAGAAAAGCCAGAGAGTGGGGGGTTATTGTTGGAGATATAGCATTCTTCCTGTGCATTCCACCCCAACTTGCTATGATTAGGGAACTCCTTTGCATGCTTAAATTCCTCCCCTTCTCCTCAAACTATCTTAGTCATTTTGTAGATTTGGCTAAGTAGCTCTGATCTATATGATATGGGGTGACCTATTGAGTCATCCATCAGATGACCTCATGATTTAAATGTTTTATGGCCTTTTGTTCCTCTCTTCTGAGAGAAGCTTCCCACGAGGCACACACACATTTAACTCTGCATACATGAAGATGGGAGCCATGCTCTCACTTACCCACATTCACCTTTTCTGAAGAACAAAGAAACATGGATGCCACTGCAAGCAAAACTTAGGGAAATCCATCCTTGTTTACCTTATCTTACCTGAATTCACTGGACTGGGTGATTTCTACCCTGAAGTCCTTTAGTTAATGAAAGACTAGTTTTGCCTTGAATATGTAGATTGCAAGAGCTATTAGTAAATGCTTAAGTATTCTTTTTAAAAAGAAAAGTTGTTTTTGTCTTTCTTTTGTTAAGTGGTGCTAATGGCTGAGTGATTCACAATACTTAACTGAGTCTGTCTCACTTTTTCTCTCTGCTAACTCTGCTCTACAGTAAAAACTTTTATTTTTCTCAAAAAGATATTTCCAAAAGGGCTTGCTCCCTGGAATCTTTAATACATTTTTAATTTGTATGCTCATACACCCCACCAGTTATGTGGTTATAGAAGAAAGATGGGCAACATTGTTAGAATCTCATGAGGCCTAGCCAGCATAATGAATAATATGGAATGATGGGAGTTTCTGACTAGAAGCAACTAGATGAACACAGGGTGCTCACCCATAGTGTATAATAATAATAATAATAATAATAATAATAATAATTTATTTTTACCCTGCCCCTCTATTAAAAACAATCAGGGCAGCTTACAGCAATTAAAATGCAACAATGCTAACTAAAATCCCTAAGCACCACCCACCCCCACCCTCCCCATAAAAAGATATTAAACTAATTTAAAATTTAAAACCATCTAACTAAAATCACATTTTAAAAAAATGAATACAAGCAAGACTAAACGAGGCCAGGAGCTCCTGAGGCCAGGATCTAATCAGGAAAGGCGTGCTGAAAGAGATCCGTCTTTAGTGCTTTTTTAAAGCTACTCAAGCTCGTCATCTGACGGATCTCGTTTGGCAGGCCATTCCATAATTTGGGGGTGATTACCAAAAAGGCCCTCTGGGAGGTTGCAGACAGCCTAGATTTTTGTGGCTGAAGCAAATTTCTCCCAGAGGACCAGAGTGTGCGGGGAGGATTGTATGGGAGGAGGCAGTTCCGAAGATAAGTTGGACCCAAGCCATTTAGGGCTTTAAAGGTAATAACCAACATCTTATACTGGGCCTGGAAACTGATAGGCATCCAGTGGAGAGATTTTAATACGGGCGTTATATGGTCTCTCCGAGATGTTCCCGAGACCACTCTGGCTGCCATATTTTGTACCAACTGAAGTTTCCGGACCAAGCACGAGGGTAGCCCCAAGTAGAGCGCATTGCAGAAATCTAGACAAGAGGTTACCAGCACGTGCACCACAGCCTTGAGATCCCTTACTTCCAGGAAAGGGTGCAGCTGGCGTATCAGCCTAAGCTGATAACAGGTGCTCCTGACTGTCCCATTCATCTGACTAGTCATCTGAAGCGATGAATCAAGGAGCACCCCCAGATTGCGAACACAGGCCTTAACGGAGAGTGTGACCCCATCCAGGACTGAAGGTTGCAACCCAACTCCTGGTTTCAGGGGCGCTACTGTGAGCACCTCTGTTTTGTCTGGATTTAATCTCAATCTGTTTTTCCTCATCCAGCCCATTACTGCTTTAAGACAGTCATTAAGAGGAGAGACGCCATCAGAATTCGAGGCCGATTATCAGGACAAGGAGAAATAGATCTGGGTGTCATCAGCGTACTGATAACACCCAGCCCCATAACTCCAAATAATCTCACCCAGTAGCTTCATATAGATGTTAAACAGCATCAGGGACAGGATGGCGCCTTGTGGAATGCCACAAGTAAGCTCCTTTCTGCTGGAGCAGCTGCCCCCGAGCAGCACTCTCTGGGACCTGCCCAAGAGGAAGGACCGGAACCACTGGAGCGCAATGCCTCTGATTCCTAACCCACTCAGGCGATCCAGGAGGATGCTATGATCTATCCTATCGAAAGCCGCTGAGAGGTCTAGAAGCACCAGCAGGTCACACTACCCCTGTCCATGCTTAGATGCAGGTCATTGGTCAAGGCAACCATGGCAATCTCAACTCCAAATCCCATCCTAAAGCCAGTTTGATATGGGTCTAGATAATCGGTTTCATCCAAGACCACTTGAAGTTGAAGAGCAACTTCCCTCTCAATCACTTTGCTCAAGAATGGTAACATAGAAACTGGCCTATAGTTGTTCATGTCCAGGGGGTCCAGAGAGGTTTTTTTCAGGAGCGGCCTAACTGTTGCTTCCTTTAAACAGGATGGAATACACCCTTCCCTGAGGGATCTGTTGATGGTGCCTTAAGGAACACCATCAAGGCACACACACACCCTGGATGGCCAGCCATGAAGGGCAAGGATCAAGAGGGCAGGTCGTCTTCCTCACTCTACCAAGTAGCTTGTCCACATCCTCAGTACTCACAGATTGAAATTGATCCAGTAAACGTACATCAACAAAGTTGCTGGATACCTCGTCAATTGTTTCTGTCAAAATACTGGCATCTAAGTCGGCTCTTATCTGAGAGATTTTATCTGCAAAGAAGTTGTTAAACACATCACAGCAGGCTGTAGTTGGGTTAAGCAGCAGGTTCTGTGCAGGTATAACCTGCGTCAAATCCCTTACCACCCTAAACAGCTCTTCTGGACGGGACTCTGCAGATGCAATATGTGCAGAGGAGAAAGATCTCTGCACTGCATGTATTGCCTCTCGATAGGACCAAAGAAAGTTCCTATGATGAGTCCTGTCAGAGTCAAGTTTTCCACCAGTTGTGCTCTAGTTGTTGTCCAACCCGCATCATTTTCCTAAGCTCTGATGTATACCATGGCTTACGATTTGGAGCGGGTTGGAAAGGACGCTTGGGAGCAATCGTGTTGATAGCCTGGGTAAGGTTGGTGTTCCAGGTATTAACCAAAGCTTCGACAGGGTCACCGACAACTGTATGCAACTGTAGCAAAGGTTGTTATCCTATTCACCATCACCTGATAGACCACTGAACTCTAGTTGAGTTTAGGCTCATCTACATGAGCCAGGATATGTCAGCTCCCTGCTGGTGTATCCTGGCCATGGATCAGGCCCATGTCTTCCCCGATACCTCGATGAAACAGGCTGGAGTCCAGACAGAAACTCCAACCCATTCTTGCAGTCGCTGCCATTTTCCTTGCCCTCCCAGCATCAAGGAAGCCAGCAACAACGTGTGACCAAACACCCCTGCATAGGACCAGCCTTGGTCACATGCTGCAGGATCCTTCCTGGACCCCAAAGGGTAAGGGCAACCAGTAGCTGAAGTGATGGGCTGGCTTGCCATGACATGCTCCTGTGGACACGCAGTGCCCACTCCATTCTTTCCCGGTGACAGAAGAGTAAACCAGGTATTATTTTAGAACACTGTATCAATCCATATCAAGCTTGCCCCTATCTGAGCCCCATTTCTGCCCTGGGGTTGTAATGACTGCGCAAATGCCCTACACTGTATGAAAAGCAGGGGTCTCAGACAAGGGCAAGCCAGGGTAAATTGCCTGTGTAGATAAGGCCTTTGACTGAACAATGAACTCCATTTGTATGGAATTACACTGTTTGTTGACCCTTGAAAAATTCTGAGCAGTGGGATGATCAACCACTCAGTCTCTAATATTTTCCATTTATCAAAAGATGACTTATTTCACATATCATATAATTAGGCCTGTGAACCATCATACTGAGTTAATTTCATGAAATCTAAGTACACCTTGTCCTCAACAAATGTTATTTTGAGCTATTATCACCTCAAAATGTTGCATCTGGTGTTTACTTGAAAGACGCATGCTAGCTGTACCTAGTTCCATGCCATCTACCAAGTCCTATGAATTCTGTTGCTTCTTCTTCATCTGTTAGGGTTTTTTTTTAATCATGGATAGGACAGTATTAATAATAATAACAACAACAACAACAATAACAATAACAATAATAATACTTATTTATGACCTGCCTCTCCCCTCAGGATCAGGGCAGGGTACAACATCACACAGTATACAATACAATACATCACAATGCAGTATAATGCAATACAGTACAACTCAATGCAATACAATTCAATACAGTTTTTAATAGGTCTTTGACATCTTTTCACACTTTTCATCACCAAAGTCTATGGAAATGCATCTCTGTGGAATATAAACTTTAACAACCAAGCTCAGACAGTATTTGAATCTTGATGCCATTTCTCTGATTATGACAAATGGAATTTCCATTGTTACAGTCCTGGAACAATCTGGCCCTATTCATGCATAAACATGATAAAAGGGACAGGAGGGTCACATGTTTAACTCTTTCTGTCCTTCCCACTTCTTTGCTACTGGCATTTGTGGCACAACATCTGAAGGAGGTTTCCTCTTCTAATGGGAGCTCCCTGTACAATCCTGCAAAATCAGGTTCTAGAATTGTCCAAGCACCTCCACACATAAAAAAGGCTCCCCACATCAGAAGTGATGCTAATCATGGCAATGGAAAGAGGAAGAAGATGGCAGCTTTGGTGGCAATGTCCATTTTATTATGCCTATTATATTTGCAGTACACCTGAACGGGTCACTATTAGGAAGCTATGCCTGTATCAGTGAATGCCTCAGGTAACATGTTACATGAATGTATTACTGGAGCCAATACAGGGCTTGTGGTGTGAAGAGTTTTGCCACATTGTACAATATGGGTGGAGAACATTTTGCCCTCCATATGGGTCTGTCTATTCAATAACGAGACTATGTTTCTACCTTTCAGACAAACCAGGGAGAACTGATTGTGAATGCTTGAACGTGTCTGAACCTGCATGACAAACAACAACATTCTCGGCCATTCAGTTGTCAGTTGTCATTTAAAGTAGCTGTGTTGTCTGTTGTGTGCTGGAAAAATGCTAAGTTTAAAAGTTGAGCAATGTGTCAATTTGAAATTTTTAGTAAAATTGAACAAAACACCAATGGAATCTTTTCAAATGCTTACTGAGGCCTATGGGAAAGATTGCATGTCTTGTACATGTGTGTTTGAGTGGCACAAAAGATTCAGAGAAAGATGTGAGAATGTGGAAGACAATGAATGCCCTGGACGACCTTCCACTTCAAGAACTGAAGAAATTGTAGGGGAAAAAAACAGCCAGATTGTTTGAGGAGACCGCTGACTCAGCGTCTGAATGATAGCTGAAGCTGTGAACATTGACAAAGACATTATGTGGAAAAAATTTCATGAGGGTCTCAATGTGAGAAAAGTTTGTGCCAAGATGGTCTCTAGGGTTCTCAGACCTGAGCAAAAAAAGTGACGCAAGGAAATTTGTGCTGACATTCTGCAGAAACTTGAGGTGGACCCAAACCTTTTTCAAAAAAATCCTCCCATGTGATGAAACCTGGATCTTCCAGTATGATCCTGAGACAAAATGACAGTCAATGCACCGGAAAACACCATCATTACCAAGAATGAAGAAAGCACATCAAAGCAAGTCCACATTCAAAGCCATGCTAACTGTTTTGTTGTTGTTTTTACTTCAAGGGTGTATTGGCAGAATGGGTTCCAGAAGACAGAACAGTGAACCAGCATTATTATAAGGAAGTTTTGACAAAGCTGAGAGAAAGTATCAGGGGAGGAAAAGGCCAGAACTGTGGGGAAATGGTTTCATGCTTCATCAAGACAATGTGCCTGTTCACATAGCACTTTCTGTGAAGCAGTTTTTGGCTGATAAATGCATAACTGCACTTGAACATCCTCCATATTTGCCAAATTTGGCACCATGTAACTTTTTTTCCTAAAGTGAAATCAGTGCTTAAAGGAACATGTTTTAAATCAATTGATGCACTAAAGAACAAAACAGCAGATGTGTTGACACGGCTGACAGAAACTTATCTGCTCCATGCATTTGACCAGTGGAAAACAAGACTGCATTGGTGTGTGAGTGTGAATGGGGAGTATATTAGAATTGTAATACATATAAATAAAGATGGGTTATTGTATCAGTCTTGTTATTTAATAGACAGACCATTTGGTCATACTTACATTTTAGGTGAGGCTGAGGGGAATTGTGGGTCAAAACATCTGTAAGCCCATAGGTTTCCCAATCCTACTTTAGCACAATCTTCACTTCTGTCCTCACCCTGACAGAGGTCATGAGGTTAGTTTGTATTGATTTGATTCCTTTAAGATGGGACTCTGGGTTCCAAACTGTAATGAAGCAAGTAATTATGAACAAATAGTATGGAAATGTAAAAGGATATAGGACTTTATCAGACTAGTGTCTAAAAATGCTGTAATTCCACTATTGGGGAAAGTGGAAACATAGTGGCATGATTATAGTAATTATCAGAGATCACTGTAATCATGTGATACTATGATGTAATCACACAATATTACCACTACGGAAACATTGTATGACCACCACAAGGCATTTAAGAATGGGATTTTGCTTCAATGATTTTCTATGAGTGACATTTCAGCTGTTCTTGCAAGAAGATGCAACTTTATGTCTAAACACACAAAAAACACATAGATGACAAATGAAATTAACAAATAAACACTTAGGACATTTTCAGACACGTCTTACCACACTACAAGCTTGCGGGAGAGCTTTGGCGCTGCCGCATGGCAGGGACTCCATTTCAGATGATGCCGTCCCTCTGGCAAAATCATCCATGTCACTTTCATGTAGGATTGGAGGCAGCTGCACCATATTTTATTCACTGACAACTTCCATGAATAAAATCTGGTGAAATATGGCTCAGCTGCCTCCAATCCTACATGGAAGTGACACGGACAATTTTGCCAGAGGGATGGCGTCATCCAAAATAGAGTCCCTGCTGCGCAGCAGCACCAAAGCTCTCCCGCAAGCTTGTAGCGCAGTAAGACGTGTCTGACAATGTCCTTAAACAAACATAAAAACATACCAAGAAAGGCAACAGTTCATTAAAAGAGCATCCTGTGTGTCCTGTGTTGTCATTGGAAAAGAATATCATGAAAAGAGCAATATTGAGGGCTATTCACAGATTTTCTCGTCAATGAAATGTGACAAGCAATTAACAGGTGGAGCACCCTTTGCCATTGTGATCATGGTGAATCCATTTGTGTGATCGCAGGAATCCATTTGCTGTACTGTCATGCTGTAATTCTGCAATTACAGCCTCATCTGATAAAGTTTATAGTCTCGTCATACTAACATTTAAATTGCTGGTAGATTCTTAATAATAATAATAATAATAATAATAATAATAATAAAAAAAATTTATTTATACCTCGCCCCTCTGCTAAAAACAATCAGGGTGGCTTCCAACAATTAAAACATTATAATAAAGACTAAAAACACCACCCACCCCCACCCTCCCCCATAAAAAGATATTAAACACTATAAAATTAAAACCTTCTAACTAAAAACACATTAAAGCAAATATATACATAATTTTAAAAAGCCAGGAGACTGAGCTCCTGAGGCTGGGATCTAATCAGGAAAGGCCTGGCGAAATAGATCCGTCTTTAGTGCTTCTTGAGAGCAGTTTTGATTATTGTTATTGTCCAGAATACTGCTGGAGAGTTATGAATGTGTAAGCACCATAGTTACGGTGCTACGCAGTGAATCCCATCCCAATCCCCAGATATCTGGCAGCAACTACTGTGATCAATGGGGATCTATTCCCATGTCAGTCAGGAAGCAGCTGATTGACAGTCCCACCCCCACCCATGTGCTATCTGCAGTGTGACAGGCAGAGACAGGACCCCATCATAATCCCCTTTCTGCTGGATATTGCTCACACCATGGGGTGGGTGGGACCATCAGCCAGCTGCTTCCTGATCAATAGGTTAAGTGGTGATTGGGAGACTTTCACAGTCCCTATGTATCCCCTAAACTAATAAAAACATAGGATCTGTGAATATGAAACAGTCATGAGTGTGTAACTCTAGATTATGCATTCATAACTTCCCAACAGGATTCCGGCCACCGTTTTTTAAACTTTTTAGAAAAGTCTCCAGCAAGTGCCTCTGTGAGGAATGTGCAAGAACTGTAAAGGGCTTTATAAAGGGATCGATAAAGAATGTATTTTATCAAACTTCTATTATAGCTGTGGACACATATGTTTCAGTTTAGATAATAAAGCTGTGGTCTGAGACAAGATCTTGTCTACCATCAGTTTTTTGTTTGTTTGTTTTTTAGCCTTCTTGGCCGTGTAGATGAGTGATCCTCAAGAGAACATCGTGAACATTTTTTACCTCCTGATAATCTTTACCTAGAGTAACAAAAATGAAAAGTCCTTCTCTGTCATCCATCACTTAGTTTGCCAAAGGGATCCTTAGATAAGATGAAACACTAAAGGTGAACCAGTGAATAGCATTGCCTGTTTGGAAGCTATTTCCTTCCTGCCCACGGTAGACATTCCCAAATTGCTTGCCTTGCTAAGCAAACAGAGTGATGGGTTTTATATGGGAGTCCAAATAGAAGCAGTATGCGTTATCTTTGCACAGCTGCTTCTCTCATATTGCCATGCAGCAATCAACCTTCTTAGCAGCCATTTTGAGCTGCCTTTGGCCAATTGAGTGTCCTATATTAAGATATGCCTATGACAACCAAGGCCTTAGAGATCATTCTTGACTGTATGAAACATGAGAGCTGTCTGTGCATAATCGTTTAACCATGTGTGTGTATGTGCCTTCAAGTTGTCTATCAACTTACAGTGACCCCATGAGTTTCATAGGGCTTTCTTAGGCAAGGGATACTCAGAGATGGTTTTGCAAGTTCATTTCTCTGAAATGTAGCCTACAAAACCTGGTATTTTTTGGCAGTCTCTCATCCAGTACTAACCAGGACTGACCCTGCTTAGCTTCCAAGATCAGACAGGACCTGGTGCCTTTGGAGTGTTTAGGCAGCTGAGGGGGACTTTAATATCAAACTAAACCAACAAAGACACTCAGAGTTTATTGTAGAATTAACCTTATTGATCAGTGTATGAAATGTTATCCTCTGATGGCAGATGGATGGGGAAAATGAAGTGAAATAATATTTAAATGCAAAATGTACAGTCTGTTACTCACCCTGTAAATTTTAAGATTGTGCACAATAATCATCATTCATTAATGCCTATAGTGGAACAGGACATTAGTTGTTTCAAGAATAGATGAACAGAAGCAGACTCTTTGGTTAGTTTTAATGCAACCGTTGTTTTGCCTGGCTGCTTTAATCCAAACTCTGTTTTCATGTTTTCAGACACAGGCCCATATTGCAATTTTAGGAGAGGGTATTAATATGTTCTCCAGTTTGCTCCAATTACTAAATACAGATGACAAAAGATAAACATGCTTGGTACACCTCAGATCTCTGGAAAGTTACTTTTATGGACTATAGTTTCCAAAATCTCCCAGCTGGCTGGCTGAGGGATTTAGGGAGTTGAAATCCAAAAAATAACTTTTCTAAGCTTGGGTGCAGATAACAAATGATAAGCACCATTTCTAGGAAGTGAACTTTTATCTAAAGATAAACCCATGTGAGTTAGGTAATTGTGTCTGCTGGCCCAATGCTGACATACAAATCTTTGAAGAGTTTGAAAACATTAAGTGAGGAGAGCATCTCAGTATGGATGTCTCATTAGCCATGACAGGTCCATATAATACCAAAATTTTTGATCCAGTTATTTCCACTCAGTCTCTAAACAGAGACTAGGGCCTTATCTACATGGGCAATTTATACCAGGTTGTCCCTGCCTGAGAGCCCTGCAGTCCATGCAATGCAGGGTATTTGCCCCAATCTGCCCCCGTGCAGTCCTTACGAGTCCCAGGGCAGAAATGGGGCTCAGACAGGGGGAAGCCAGGGTAAAGCCCAATACTGTGTTCTAAAATACTGTAATACCCGGGTTACTCTGCTGCTGCCAGGAAACAATGGAACAAGCCCCCCATGTCCACAAGAGCCTGCCTGGCACACTGGCCCTTGCTGCCAACACCATCTCCCTGGCTCTCTTGGAAGGCAGGAAGGGGTTTTGCAGTGTGTGACCAAGGCTGGTCACATGGAGAGGCTATGGTCACATGTTGCAGGTCCACTTCCTGGCTTCTGAGACAGCATGGAAAATGGCAGTGGTGGCAGCTTCAGGGACATGCCAGTGTGCCTCTTTGGACTCTGGCCCATTTTGTACAAGTTATGGGGGAACAACAGGATAGATCCACAGCCAGGATACACTGGTGAGGAGCTGGTGTATTCTAGCTCATATAGATAAGCCCTAGGAGTGCCAAACCAGTTAATTTGCTACTCAAAAACTAAAATGAAAGGGTCATTGAATCCATATTTCATTTTTTATATCCTTTATGCAAGTGAAAGTAAATATAGCATTTCCCCAAAAATTATAATTTACATTTTTAGGTTTGGGCCTGTGACCCATGTCAACCATTCTGATTTTTCCATGTGCAGACTAGAGCTGTGCTATGGGAGAGTAATTTTTAATTTCACCTTGCTTTTTCCCCCCCAGAATTGTCAAAATGCCAAATTTGCAAAGGCTTCCTTTTCGTGTGAAAGTGATCAAGCAACTCTAATTAAAATCAGCTGAAGCCTTCAGCGTTATTTAAAAGAATTACTCTCGTGACTACTCTTTTCTCTTCCTCCTTTCCTCAGCCTCTTCAGGCATATTTGAAGAGAGGATGAACTTGTCTGTTTATTAAAGCTGAAGTATTTGGATGAGTAAAATGGAGCCATAAGCAAAATCAGATATATAGAGACTATAGGTGCCCACTCATTGCATCTTGTTATTAGTTCAACAACGTGACCCTCAAAATATTTGCCAATATTTTGTATATGCATTAAAATATTTCTATCCTGCCTTTTATGGCTTAAACAAGATAAAAGCCTATTAAACATAGCAAGTCAAGTTAAAACAGCATAAAAGGCTACAGCAATTAAAACCATGTCTCTCCCTCTGGCTTTTCTTCACAAACGAAGATTCAGGAAGGACTCCTCCCATGCTTTCTGCAAGCGCGCTGATGACTAAAAAGGCCAATCCAAGATAAACAAGTCTGGTTGCAGAAAGCACAGCAGAAGGTCTCCTTGGGTGATGTTTCCGGATTGTGATTCTTTCTGCTATGTTGTTTCTCTTCAAGACTTGTTTGGCATGAGTTCTCAAATAAGGCTGCAGCATTGTGGATAGTGCGTCTCCATGCCTCCCGATGTGAGGCCAGGGCGGACCATTGTTGGTGATCAATTTGGCTGAGCCTGACATGTTTTTCAGGGAGTCCTTGTATTGCTTTTTTTGGAGCACCTCTCTTACACTGACCCATGACAAGTTCACCATAGAGTACTATTTTGGGAAGGCGATGGTCCTCCATCCTAGAAACATGCCTTGCCCAGTGCAGCTGTGTTCTCAATAACATGGCCTCAATGCTGGTGATCCCTGCTTGCTCAAGGATAGCAACATTCATCACATAGTCAGTCCAGTGTATATTTAGGATTGTGCATATACAGCACTGACGAAAACATTCGAGGAGTCGTAAGTAGTGGTGATAGGTGACCCATGTTTCAGACCCGTAAAGGAGAATAGACAATTCAATGGCTCTATACATACTGATTTTTGTGCTTCGCCTCAGGTGTTTATTACTCCAGACTCTTTTGTAAAGTCTTCAAAATGTGCTATATGCCATTGCTAATCTGTGATAGATTTTTTTGTCAATCTTGGCATCTGAGGAGATGATGCTTCCCAGGTAGGTGAACTGCTGAACGGACTTAAGCACAGATTTGCCGATGGCAAGGTGGGGATGGTGGTGTTCGTCCTGTGATGCAGGCTGGTAAAGAACTTCCGTTTTCTTAAGGTTGACTTCCAGCCCAAACAGCTCTGCAGCTGTTGTGAAGAAGGATGTTAGGCACTGCAGAGCTGCTTCTGTGTGGGCAACAAGGGCAGCTTCATCAGTGAAGGGCAGCTCACGGACTAGATAGTCTAGAGTCTTAGTGTGAGCCCTCAGACAGCTTAAATTAAGCAAGCTACCATCAATACGGTAACATATATAGATGCCATCTTCTTCTTTGAGCTCTGCTGTAGCCCTTTGGAGCATCATGCTGAAGAAGATTGTAAATAAAGTTGGAGCAAGAACACAACCTTGCATCACTCCATTAGTTGTTAGAAAGGGCTCTGAAAGAGCATTGCCATATCTGACTTGACCGTGCTGGCCCTCATGTAGCAAGATAATCATTTTAAGGAATTTGGGGGGACATCCTAGTTTTTCCAGGATCTGCCACAGATCTTTTTTAATTTAAAGTAAATTAAGCTCTAGAGTTTTAATAAGAATCCATATCTTTTTATTGGTGGCAAACAGTCTGACCGCCAAGGGGATAGATGTCCATAATTAGGGTGCAACAGCTGAGATGGCCACACTGATGAGACACAGAGCAGACCTCCTCCTGCAAACCTCAGTCCTCAGGCAGGTATATATAAGGAGTCATGATCCTTCAAGTACTGAGGTCCCAAGCCATTCAGGGCTCTAAATGTGATTGCCAGCACCTTAAATTCAGTCTAGTAGTGAACTGGCAGCCAGTACAGTTTAATTAAGACTGATAGTTATGTTGTCTGTGTGGTATCCAATCAGCAATCTTGCTGCTATATATTGCAACAGCTGTAGTTTCTGAGTCATGTTTAAGGGCAGTTCCATATAGAGCACATAACAGCAATCTATTCAGGGGGTTACTGGTGCATGGACTACCATGGCTAAATTATCCCTCTCCAGGAAAGACCATAACCAGCCCACCAGTTGAACCTGGCATATTTTGGATTTTAACCTTCAGATGAATCTAGAAATATTCCCAAGCTATACATCTCCTCCTTCAGGAGAGTGTAGCCTCATCCAGGACAGGTTGCTTACCCAATTCCTGGACTTGAGAACCAGCAGTCCACAGAGCCCCCATCTTATCAGGATTCAGCTTCAGTTTATTGGACCTCATCCAGCCCGTTGCGGTATCCAGGCACAGGTCCAGCATCTGCACAACTACAACTGATTCCAAATGATGATGAGATTTAGACACTACTGTCATCAGCATACCCCACTCCAAAACTCTACACTATACAGTGGGCCTGTGTTATCATGGGGGGATCGGTTCCAGGACCCTCCGTAGATACCCCAAAATGTGAATGTTTGAGTCCCTACTAATACATTGGCACAGGGCTGCAGCAGAGGTGGCAACAAGCCCTGGTTGCTTGGCACGCCCCAGCCGTGCATTTTTCAGGCTCTCCCCACCTCCAGGGAGCATGACAGCTACCTGTCTTTGAGGCCATGGCAGAAGCAGATAGCTGGAAGGCTCCCCAGAGGTGGGGCAGCCTTTAAGAATGTACACTTTGCAGTGCACCTGGTGGCTAGGGCTTGCCACTGCCTCCGCTACTGCCCTATGCCATTTTATTAATAATGGACTTATAAGGAAGATCTCCTTGGTTTTTTTCCTAATTACCATACTGTAGTCTGACTCTCTTTGCTCCTCCCTCCCCTTCCCTCTGATAAGAAAGAGCAGCAGCCACTGCTGCCACTCCTGCCACCGCCACACCACCACCACCCCTCCTGACGTTTGAGGCTGTTGTGTGCAGGAGGTTTATGGAGAGACACCCCAAAAGATGCAGGACTGCAGAGAGATGCAAACGTGAGACTGCAGAAAGACACACAGATCTGTGAAATGGTGGGAGGCATGGATTCACGCCAAGCACTACGCTTGGATTCTCACTATTTCACATGTCTTTCATCTTTCTGCAGCCTCGCATTCATGACTCTTTGCATGCCTTGCATTTGCAATGTCTCTACATACAAGCCTTGCATTCACATTCCCAGCCTTACAAATATGTTGTATAAAGTGAAGTACAGGTATTGTGTACAGTACTGCAGTTTGAATCTGTGGTGGGTTGAATCCGTGGATACAGTGGGCCCACTGTATACATTTTTCACACCATGAGCTTTTATGGCTTGACACATAAACTGTTGCATGGTTTTGTTGCAACAGTTTAACATGAAACTGTTCTTGTATAATATTCTTAAAATAATATGGACCAGCCAGCTAAGTATTTTTTATTATTATCTTTTTTATATTTGAACTGAAATTTGAAGACTTGTTCTGTCTGCATTGCTTGTGGATCTTTTGAATATTTAGTCATAATGATTTCAGGGTTTGTTTGTTTTAAAAACTTCCAGTGAATAACACTTCCAGAGATCAATATCTAATTATACTTGTTCATATAACACATTTCTTTTCCAAATATGTTCACCTTATTGAATGAAGGGAATGGAATGAAAAAAAGGACACATCTGTCAGTAGTAATAAACGTTTGGGCTGAAGCACAATGGCCAACATGCCAAAGTAATATCACGATGCACTGAGCTGTGTTGGCACTGTGGATCAGCTAAACAGATTATGCCAATACACAAGTGAAGATTGGCACTTGTTATGTGAAACACAACCACATTCCAGATTAAATATAAGAGCACTGTACATGTTTCCTATTTAAAAGTTTATGATGGTAGGGCTGTGAACACAGTGGACCCAAACTGAAGAGTCATATGTTACTATGAAAGTGCTGCTAATGCTTCAGTTTCTGTCGTCCAAATGAAATTTTCCTTCAGTCTCTTAATTTAGTCTCCAAACTTCTATCTTTACAGTAACATAAAACGTCAAGCATTTAGAAATAAGAGTTTGGGCAAACTTATCCTGGGCATGAAAACTCAACAAATATAAGAGCCCTTAGGTGTGAATGATTTTCAATGTCTCATGCTCTTCAGTGCTAGAAATTTCATGGAAGGTGAGAATTTTTTATAAAGGGGGACAATCCCCCCATTTTGCCTCTCCTGCTCCCAGTAGCTGCATCCATGGAAAACATCCAGCCCAGGTCCAGAAATGTCATGCCTAAGAGGAAGAGATAGAGGGCAGGCTGTTGAGTTTAAACCTCCCTTGGATGCTAACCCTTAACATGGCAAGGAGACTGAGGGTGATGCTGTCAGGAGTCTAGGCTCCTAGAAAGGTCAAAGCTGAGACACTAGGCAATGGCACATTCTTCCCCTTCAAGGAGTAGCAGCCAAATCAGCAGAGCAGAATTGATAGTTGTAATGGGGAGGGGGACATTCTCAAAAGTTAGCTATTGGGCAACAGCAGTAGTGGGAGGTAGGACTGGCAGGGGATCTCTTCTCGTAGACAATGGCGGTGAGGTTTCAACTAACTTTTGCTAGTAGAACAAGGCACTGGTAGAAAAGAAGGCACTGGTAAATTATTTCTAAATGGTTTGCACCTCAAAAACTTTAAAAGGGTCATCATAACTTGAAAATGACTTGATGGCACACAGCATCACATATGTTTTAAACTAGGTAAGTGTTACATGTATAAATTAACTCTACTACAGTTATGGAGGATTCTGGTTTCATATGCATCTTTTTTTCCCCCTGTGGAGAGCAAGTAACAGCATGTGTCTGTTGCAGCAAAATGGACAAAGAATTGTCAGCCTTTCTACTGAAATGGGCTGCAGTGCATGAAAGCTTGTGCTAAATAAAACATGTTTGGCTTTAAGGTGTGACAAGACTCTTTGTTACCATTCTTTATGTGCCTTTTTTGTAATGGGAAAAGTAAGAATTAAGACCTCTGCCTGTAGGTCTTAGATAAAGCAGTAGAAAAATATTTATAGCTATGACTTTTTAAAAACTACTGGACTTTTGTCACTAAACGCTGTCAGGTCATTCCCTGGGCATGAGAAAATATGGGATTATGAACTATCTGAATTAATAATAGTGAACAAGGTATGCAGGATTAGTTGGATCTCTTGCCTTTAACAGCTGACCTTGAACAGGAGAAACTTCTTAATAAAGAGTTTGGATGCAGTCCCAGCTTTTCTATGCAAGCTAATGAACACATTCATTGAGGAGAGGGTCCCCAAATGTGCATGAGCTGGATTACATCCCTGCCAAGAATGAAATACTGTAAGCAACACATGATTACAGCACTGATGGTTTTATCTGGAAAGCATTCCCTAACAGGGTTATCGTGCAGCCTCAACCAGGGGGGGCGGGCATCAAGGAGGAGTTGCTTGGGTCCACAAAAGCTCTATCTTGCCCACCAGGAAACATCTTCAGTACAGGGTGAGTTCTGAATGTCTGTGCCTAGTATGTGGCCAGAGAGACATATTTTTGTTGTTGTCACATCCATCCTGCTGCCCAAAAGTTTCCCTGACCAAACTGGCTCAGATGATCTTGAATGTGGTGTTAGAAACACACAGTTGTCCTGAGTGTCATGTACTAGCTTCTCCAGACTCGGTGACCAGCAGTTTCAGATATAAAAACAGAAAACTATTGTCACAATAATCCAAAGAGCTAGCCTTACATGTGTGTTGCTCAAAAAGAAACCTAACTAAGACACTGTATACCAAACGCACACTCTAATCTACAAATCTGCCAGCCTATACCATCATTGATTATCCATCATCTCCACTCCCAATTACCAGTGTACCAGAGCTCAGTCTCTTTTTCTCAGAGTGGAACCCCGGTGCAGAGGGCTTATCAAACTGCTCCAGACATGGAGCACATACTCCCTTTTACAGTCAACTACATACTCATTAACAGTACAGAAAGAATTCAAATACAATTAAGTTACAAGGTTATGCAGTAGAACTGAACTTGGCAGGAAAAGGTCATGTTTGGGACCAATCCTGACACTAAGAAAGTCTGAACATCCACTTCAGTGGTTCACACTGGGGCTTCATGTGGCCTCTATGGCAGCTATAGGGCTGTCTCAATAGGCACCTGGTGCAGCACACAACACAGAACATACTTTCAGCTTTTGTTGTTCCTGGTTAAGTTTGGCTAAGGGTAGCCATTCCTCTTTGCAAAATGGAGGGTCTATTAAAATGGCTGCCTCCAGAGATTAATGGAATTGGAGGAATTCCTGAATGCTCTGGGGGAGTTTCCAGTGATTGAAGCCAACAACATTCTATGGAATAGTGAAGTGAAGCAGGACATCAACACAGTCACAAACCTTCCAATTATTCTGATTTGGCAGGGACAATCCCAATTAATCTTCTATTATCCCACTTTGTAAGTTGCTTTTAAATTATCTCAGTTTCTCTCTCCTCCACCTCCCACTTTTCCCCTTTGTCCTCAGCTTACACCAATTGCTGCAAACTGGGATCAAAGTGCAAAAGTAGATTGTGCTCAATTTTGCAGGGTAGAGAGGAGAGGAGGGGGTGGAATCTTGCCCTTCACTGTAAATTCAGGCAAAAGCAAACTTCTGCAGCTTCTCCTAGTTTGTGTGTTCTTCCACATTAATTACTTTTGCCCTCTTGACCACACTCTGATGTGGCTTGGTCACTTGGGTGCTATGCAGGAAAATTGTTTTGTGAAAGGAGAAATATGAGGTGACAGACAGACAGATATATGCATGCATATATAAATGTGTTCGCACTTTCATCTGTGAAATGTTGGAGAGTCCGCAGTCACTCCTGAAGACCTCACCTGGCACTGTACAACACAGGAATTCTGTGGTTTTCTGCAGAGCTCCAGGTGATAAAGCTGGTTAGAGATAAATTAGCATAAGGTTCATTGTGAAATTGACTGAAGGCAGATGAAAGCCCATAACTGTGTTTATTGCTGCTTCTTTTAAATTTTCAAATAGCCTTTTGGTGAAGCTTTTCCGAGTAATGCTAGGCTGTTTGGTGAGGCTTTCTACTGTGCACATATAACCACTGTGAGGAAAGACTACCTTCTCCCATATAGACTCCCCTAGTTTTGGGATATGGGTGGGAGAACTTTCTGTACTGTGGCTTAGCAAATCTCATTTGGTTTCTACACAGAGAAGGTCCTTCTCTGTTTGGCACCCCCATATGGAATTGTCTTCTCATTGAGATTAGATGGACTCAGAGGACTTTATCAGATGATCCCCTTTAAACATTCTTTTGCCGGCATAAAAAAAAAATCCATTTTATGCAGGCAAAAGAACACCCCCCAATGCACTTACCTTGCTTTTCCAGCAAAGGCTTCCCTGGCAATGAAGGGGAAGTGAACAAAGCCCCATTCACTTCCTCCTTTGAAATCCCACAAGACTTCATCGCACGGGAAATAAAAAAATAAAATAAAAAATACAGTTGTTCCTCCACATTCACGGATTTGGCATTCACGGTTTTAAGTATTCACGGCTTGAAAATATTCTTTAAAAAATAATAATCCAAAAAGCAAAGCTTGATTTTGCCATCTTATATAAAGGACACCATTTTGCTATGCCATTGCATATAATGGGACTTGAGTATTCATGGATCTGGGTATTCATGGGGGGTCCTGGAACCAAACCCCAGCGAATGTGAAGGGACAACTGTAAAACACAAAAAGTTGTAAAAAGCACATACATGCACTTTAAAACTTCCAAGTAAACCAGGGAAGGTTTTAAAAATGGTGCCACTTACCTGGATGTCATGATCTCACTTGGAAGTGTTTGTGCCAGACACTGCATTCGCATGAGTTAAATGGCCCGAGGTTTCACACGCAAGCAATGCCGGCACAGAAGCAGAATGGGTGATCTATTGATGGCTTGGCCCATCAGTTAAATAGAACACCATAATAACACCAGCAGAACGTAAAAGGATGACATCATCTGATATTGGAGTCCTTTTGCATCCCACTGGCATTGTTATGGCACCACATTAGCCGCATCTGAAAATGTCTCTCCGGTGTTGGATATTTCTGCTGTCTGATAAAACCCCATCTGTTTACTAAGGATGCATCTACACTGGTGCCTTAATCCAGTCCAGCCAGAGCATTATTCAACACAACGGTGGACACACTTACCTGGGGTGAATCTGTGTTGGAGTCCAACAAGGCCAGCCAGGAAGACACTGCATCAGCCCAGCTGTCCTTATCCCCAATGCTGCCAGCTCCACCATGCCACCCAACAACTCCCTACAAGAGTCTGACCAATGCCAGCAATTCTGCTGAGATCAGAATAGGGCACCCAGATATGTGATTAACAAGGAGGGGTTGCTGTGTCACCTCCTTGATTATCACACGGGCATACCATTCTGACTCAGCAGAAGCACTGGTGCTAGCCAGGCTCCCGCAGGGTGTTGTTTGGTTAGCATGGCAGCAGTGGCTCAGAGGATCCATCTCCTTCCCTGCACTGCTCAGTGTGGGGTTAGGGAGATGGCACCATGTTTGCATGTGGACAACTGGATTGGGCCAAACTGAACCCAATCCAGCTGTCCAGACAGGAAAAAACCCAGAGACATTCCAGAGTTTCCTAGAAACTCTGGAATTTCCTATGGCTTTTCTTAAGCCAAATTAATGGTTTAATAAAGTTGATTCTCTGTGTGCATTGTCTAGACACATTGCACCGGTAAGTTTGGTTTATTTCCTTAGTGTAGACAAGCCCTGAGAGATTTTTCCTGAAAATTCTCCCAAACTAATTTTCTCTGGTTTTAATAAAGAAATGGTACAGAAATATTCTAAAACAAATAGTGAACAACTCTGAACATACATAATTTACTTTCCCACTCCTTATCAAACATTTCCTAAAGTGAGGCCAGGTCAGGCCAGTAAAGTTACATTTCTAGTCATTTTATTCCAAGTTCCAAATGTCTTCAGCACAGATCTCAAGGAAGTTACAGAATCATGATTTGTCAATAGTGTGTGAGTTAGGAGCCACAAGTGGATTACAAGAACATTCTGGGTAGGTGGCTTAGCTGCTGGTAGTCTAAAAAAGTTTAAAGCCAAGTGTGACAGTTGTGCACTGAAGCAAAAATTATATTCACAGGATATTGGACAAGCTACTTTTCTTTCCTTTGAATACATGGTTGATGTAATTGCTTATTATAGCTCCTTTTCAGCTGGAGGAAATAAGCCATAAAATAAGTACTGCTTAACAGTTATTCTTCTGTTCAGATCCTCAATAATCTTAGATATCTGTAGTTCTAACACCAGCTTCCTCAGAAATACAGAAGCTCAGAAATGTAAGAAATGCATGCCTAGGAATAAACATGCACAAGAAATGAACTGTTTCAGTGCTGCTGCTGCTGCTGCTGCTGTGATATGTAGTAGTGGACAGAGGGAGAGATTCATTCAGACTAGTGATTCCTGAGTACCCCATTACCAGAGTTTGGTGGTAACCAGTAACTAATTATAAATAATGTGGTGGAGCTGCCCTGTCATAGGGAAATTTTGGATGAATATCCATAAAATAATACAAAAAAACGTTTGGCATTAATTTTCCTTTAGATCCAAAATTATATCTCCTGAACTCCCAGGAAAGACTCCTAGGGAACTCCTCAGTGCTGGAAAAACCAAGTGGAAAGTGTGCATTGCGGAGTGCTACTGTATATAACTACAGCAGTGAGACTTAAAGTAGCAGCTAAATGGAAGAACAAAGAAGTGCCAGATGTAGAGGATTGGATAACCAAACTGATAGAGATGAACAACAATGATAAATTGACTCGCATAGTAAACAGGAAACACATAGGCAAAATCAATGACAAATGGATGCCAATAACAAATTATTTGAAAAAACACTGGAACACTGAAAAAACATTGGAACACAAAGGAACAAAAGGAATATTGAATGAAAATTGTCTTTTTTAATCTCAGGAGTTAAAAGAAAATTACTAATATACAGTACATTAAATGGCGAAATAGTGATTGAGAAGCAAAAGAGTAGTTTTAGGAAAATAGATTACAAATGAGAATAGAAAAGTGGAAAGGAGCAGAAGTTGATAAGCTTCTAAAAAGTATAAATCCTTTGGGCATGTATATCGGAGGAAGTCAGTAAAGAGGGAAGAAGGATAAACGTTGTTTTGAGTATATGTTGAGAAAATCTAATAATAGAAAACTGTTGGCACAATAAGATGTTTCAGAGATGCTAAGTTGTATAACTGCATTGATTTATATTTGTGTTAAACTGATAAATAAATATGTGGAAAAATAAATAATAGTTAAAATAACTAATTGTTGATCATCAATTCTTTCCCCAGTAATGAAGGTAGTAGTTACAATTACTTCTAGAGTTAAGAGGGGGATGTGAATATTCTAAATAGTTAAGTAGGAATATTGTGTGGTTCAATATTGGGTTTGTATTGTTGTCTATGCATTCTTGTGTGTGTTTAGGTGACAATGAGCAGGATGAGTGGTGTGTACTTTGTACCAGAGGCCAGCAACTTGCAGCATTCAGGGTTTGTTTGTTTTTTAAAGTATACAGTGGGCCCTCAGTATCTGCTGGGGTTTGGTTCCAGGATCCCTGTGGATACCAAAATACAGTACATGGATGCTCAAGTCCCATTATATACAATGGCATAGTAAAATGGTGTCCCTTATATAAAATGGTGAACAGCAAGGTTCATTTTTTTGGATCCTTCCCTGCCCCTGGCAAATATTTTTGAGCCATGGTTGGTTGAATCCATGGATGTGGAGGCTGATTGTAATTAAAGGGTAACAAAAGAAAAGTAGAATTTCTTCTTTTTAAAAATGCAACTTTGCCATTTACTAAATAGTAAATTCAATAGTAACTAACTACTTTAAGGAGGCCTTGGAACTATCAAGCCTCCTTATAGTAGGTAGTTACTATTGAATTTGCTCTTTAGTAATTACCTTTAGCTAATTACCTTTAAAGGTAATGTTCTGAGTATTACTTGAGAGGCCTGGGCAATTTATTTTCTCACAATGCCCTGGAGCAATGCTTTACTAGGGGCACTGAGGGAAATTTCATTATGAGGAATTTAAACCAGGCCACCCCAGAGTGTGGTGGAGTTTCCTTCCTCACCTTTGGAGGTTTTTAAACAGTGTCCTGAATACAATGGGCATTTGTATTCAGTTGCCATAGCAGCAGTATAGCTCAAATCCCAGTACAGTATATGCATAAGCATGCTCTGCCCTGTCCCTAACCAAATGACATCTACCACTGGCAAAAAGACAAATGCATGTTCAGAGGAACCAAATATTTGAACTAAAGAGTCCCTTCATCCCTATGCAATCCTTTAAACTCCTATCCCTAGTTTCATTGTTAGCCTTTCTGCTGTTTATCGAAGAGCTTATGCATCTAGGAGTTCCTGTCCAAACATAATTCTGATTACTTAGAGATAATAAAATAATTACTTCATTGTTAATATTTGCTCTACACCTTGTATGTTCTGTTGGTAGCTTCCTTTTCTCAGAATACCCTCTAGTAAACTTTTCATTGTAACTGTGGATATGATTTACATGTTATTCTGGCCCTAAGCCAGATCAGGATAGGTATTTTAAGCAGCTCACAAGACATTCAATCCATTAGCATGGTCAGTTTAAAAGGGAAATGTGTCAGCAAAAACCTTTGATTGACTTCCATGTCCATCCAGCAGAGATTCTATCTCATTTCTCAGCAACTAATGCCTGCCTGTTTCTGTACAGCTAATATTGCTAAGAGAAATATCTGATTCATAATAGATTTTAAAAAGTTTTATGTGCTTATCTGCAGAAATGGGAGTCAACAGTACCTGAAATAAACAATGATTTTAATTTAGGCTGTCAGTAAGAAGACACATAAAACACTGTTGTCATTCATTATAGAGCTATGTACTTTGCTCTTAGCAAGCCATTCCAGGAGGCCTCCCTTCCAGGTTGTTTTACAGAGCTTTTCACCAATGTCCTTTTCCTAATGTGAATAGCCAATGTTTGTGAAGGAAAACTGTCATCACCCCAAGACTGTTTTCTCTCTGTCTGTTGGTTCAAATGCTAAGGGGATGAGGGTAGTTGATGCAAAGTTCCTAGGGTTCATATTTGGAACCTGCTTCTGAACAAAATCTAATCATGGTTCGTTATGCCAACAATTGGCTTTTTGTACATTTGAAGCTTCAGTCTTAAGGTTCTTTTACCAAAGAAGTTTCACCAGTTTTTGTGTACATGTGGTTGGGGAGTATGGGGAGTCACTGTGAAGGCTGTTGGAGGTGAGAGAGATGTGGTTCAGCTTATGTGTTTGCATGGGAGGAAACAAGAAGAGAAAAACAGAGAAGTTCTAGTCTCCTAGGCCTTGTCTACACTAGCCAGAATACACCGGCTTCCCGCCGGTGTGTCCTGGCCCTGTGACAGGCCTGTTGCTCCCTCGTTCCCTGCATGGAAAGGGATAGAGTCCGGAAGGGGATGCCAGCCCATCTCTGCAGCCGCCATTGCTGCTGTCTGCATTACACTCTGATTCCAGGCAGGAGGCCCACAGCACATGTTCAAGGCCTCATGCATATGACCAGTCCTGGTCAAATGTTGCAGACCTGTTTCATGGCTGAGGAGACAGCAGCTGCAGTGATGAGTCAGCATAGTGGTATGGCCTTTTGCAGCCACACGGGGCCTGATCTGGTTTCTCCCCAGCTGAAGCAGTTTTTCACAGGTGTTATAATAAAATGGTGCAATGGGCTTTACTGCATCTTCCCCTTGTCTTCGCCCCATCTTTGCCCTGGGCATCGTGAAGACTGCCCAAAGGCAAAATGGGCCAAAAGCCTTGCATCGTATGGACTACAGGGCTCTAAGGCGGGGCCAAGATGGGGTAAATAGCTCATCTAGATAAGGACCTAGAATGTCCTTTGTCTGCTCTGCCCTATCTTAACCTTCCTTCTGACATAGGCTGTTGCATCTTAGAGTTGTTGATGTCACTTCTTCCTCCTTCTCATGCTTTCTTGTGGAGGGACAATGTATGTTTTTTTTTTTCCCCCAAAAGGCAGGAGCAACCATAACTCCCTGCCTCTGCAGCTTAGTTAATTTAGAATTCAAGGTTACCTGTCTTAATGGATTCCCTAGCAACAGCACTAGGTGTGTTAGTCTCCCAAACTGTGAAACTGAACCTACAGAGCTCAGATGGGCAAATTCAGAGTGTCTAGGAGCCACTGCCTGTGAGCTGCACTAACCCTGAAATTAAGCAAAAATTACCCCCAACCCTTAAAGAGACTAGACGTTCACTTGAAGTTTTGGTTTTGGGAACACTGCAGTTGTGCAAAACTGAATATAGTTTAAAAGCAGAATATCTGCCCATCAATAATTTCAGGAATAGGGGGAAAATTCACTTCTTTGCCAGAAAAAAATTCAGCAGGGTGGACACAAACAAAAATCTGTGGCCAAAAGGGTACACTCTGCCCACCCCTACGATATAAATATGAGTACCCGGCTTGTGGGGGCAATTAGCTAACACACATTGGAAACTGCTTAATGCAGTGTAGATGTGTAAATTGCTATTGCTTAAAACAATTTGTAAGCTGCTCTGATAGTCTTGTGGCTGAAGAGCGGGCTATAAATAAATAAATAAATAAATAAATAAAATATAAGGAAAGTGCCACCTCATCCCAAATGGGCTGAATACTTCTTTAGTGAGATGATAACAAAGGGCTTGTATCATCATCAACATCATCATCATCTTTATTTATAGCCCACTTTTTTCCCAAGTCTCCAACCCAAAGCACCTCACAGTTTTAAAAACACACCATTGAAACCTATAAAAAGTGCACATTAAAACAGCATGAAACTGATTACGTCATTAAAATCATATCAAAATATTTAAAAGAATAAAATACTTAAAAGTATTAAAACCTTTTTTAAAGATAAAAAGCTTTTAAAAACAGCCCAACAAAGCCACACAGCACTCCTCAGACTGTTCTTTAAAGTTTGCCTGAATAAAATACTGTATATTCCAGCGTATAAGATGACCTTTGAAGCCCGAAAAATATCCTCCAAAATTGGGGGTCGTCTTACACTTTGCTTCACCCACCCTCCGATCTCCTGTCTCTTCGCTCCCTTCGCAAACGGAGTGAAGAGGCAGGAGATTGCATGAGGGGGGATGAGGCAAAGTGTTCATTCTCCCCCCTCCTCTGCCTTCTCCCCCTTTGGTGAGCAACTGAAGACAGAGGAGGGGGGCGAACGTTGCAGTTTGCTGCTGCCCATTCCCCCGTCTTCATTCCCTTCCGAAGAGAATGAAAGCGGAGGGAGGGGGGCCAGACAAGGCAAACCCGGTATTTTCGCCCCTTTCTTCCACCTTCCTGGAAGGTGGAAGAGGGACGAATCCCACTGTTTGCAGAGACTGCTGCCCATCCCCTCCCCGGTCTTCATTCCCTTCCAAAGAGAATGAAGACAGAGGGAGGGGGGCGGATGAAGCAAACCAGGTATTTTATCCCCTTCCACCTTCCTGGAAGGTGGAAGAAAGGAGCGAATCTAGCAGTTTGCAGTGGCTGCTGCCCATTCCCCCCGTCTTCATTCCCTTCCAAAGAGAATGAAGACAGAGGAAAAGGGGGGCGGACGAGGCAAACCGGGTATTTTATCCCCTTCCACCTTCCTGGAAGGTGGAAGAAAGGAGCGAATCTAGCAGTTTGCAGTGGTTGCTGCCCATTCCCCCCGTCTTCATTCCCTTCCAAAGAGAATGAAGACGGACGGAGGGGGGCGGACAAGGCAAACCGGGTATTTGCGCCCCTGTCGTCCACCTTCCTGGAAGGTGGAAGAAAGGGGTGAATCCTGCAGTTTGCAACGGCGCTGCCCATTCCCTCCATCTTCATTCAGAACACAGAATTCCTGGATATATTTTGATGCTTCATCTGCTGAGTAGGATGAAGGCAGCATGCTGAAAATGAGTTACCATAACAAGTTCTGCACTGATACATGCTTATAGACTGATAACAAAGGAGATTTGGAAGTGATTTCACAATGTTGGGTCGTGTTAGAATCTGTTAGAACAGAAGGTTAACTTTGGAATCACTTCATCTTAAGAATTTTCTTTTAAATTATATTAACTGTGCAAAATTGTAACAGAAATTGAATTAGTGCTGGAGAGACATTGGAGATTTTCACATGTCAAAAATATCCTCCGCGGAAATCGGGACAGAAATATTTCTGTCCCGGAAGCAGTGCCACGGTTCGCACACCCACTTCCCTCTCCCGATATGCCGGCGTCCTCGCACTGGGTTTTTTCTTCCCTCTTCCGTGATATTTTATTAACAGCGAACTCCCGTTAGTAAAATATTATGGAAGAGGGGAGAAAAAAACCAGTGCGAGGACGCCGGCATATCAGGAGAGGGAGGTGGGCGTGCGAACCGCGGTGCTGCTTCCGGGACAGAAATATTTCTGTCCCGATTTCCGTGGAGGATATTTTTGACATGTGAAAATCTCCATTGAGACCCTTTCCAAAAGGATCATTGTATGACACTTTTTAATCCACCTTCTGAAGTTAATTACCAATACCTTTTCTAGCACCCATTTTTCATAATATGACTGTTGACTTTAATTCAGGTTACTTCTACTGTACTTGTACACTGTGGTATTATTTACAGATTGCCATTCATATTCCTATGTATTGACCACAGCTCATATTCAAGTAATGAATTACTTACAAATAATTAAAGGTAGGATTGTGAGAACTCACAAGGAGATCCTCATGAGTTGGGAAACAAAGAGGATCAGCTGGCAAGGCTCCCCCAGCCAGCCAGCCAAATTGGGGGGGGGGGGTCTTATACGGCGAATATATACCAAACTCTATATTTTTACTTGAAAATTGGATGGGTCGTCTTATACGCCCAGTCGTCTTATACGCTGGAATATATGAGTTTTTTGGCCTGCCGCCATAATGACAACGGAGAGGGGGACAATCTGGCCTCTTTGGGGAAGGAGTTCCAGAGTCTACAAGGGCTCTGTATACATGGGCAAAAAAACTGTACTAACCACATAGTGGCAGTACAGTTGCCACATGATGTTTGCAACAATTTGCATTTTCATCAGGGTTTCTGAAGAAAAATCTGGGTCTGAAAAATTCATGTTTTGCTCCTTGTTTGAGGGTAAGCCCATATTGTTGGCTATGTGGCAGCTGTGGATTGGCTTTGGGGTGAAGCTGGGGGTGGGGCTTCTGGTAGACAGGACTCCATTCTGGTATGCTTTTTAATTTTTATTTTTTATTGTTTGCATATCTGGATAAGTGTATCTCCACTTACCCAGCAATCTAGTGAACAGAAAGAAACAGAGCAGCCCCAGCCATGTGGCCTGAAATAATGTGACATATAGGACACGTGATCAGCATTGAACCACCCTTCTATGCCAAATTGAGTTTGTTGATGGTTACAGTATGGCAGTATATTCTGGAGAAGCCCTGGTGAGTCTGGCAGTTATGGAGCTGCTGCAGATCAAAAACATCCACAGTGGCTATGAGGTGGGTTCGGGATTTCATGCCAGTATAGACAACCCCAAGGAGAGTGGAAACAAGACTTTCCCACAAATGGAAAAGGAGGAGCCTACTGCCACCAAAGTTTTCAATGGCTTTGGGATTCATCACTTTCCAAAAATTTTACAGCCTGGAATCGAGTTTTGAAAGTTCCCTAAAAGGCAAAGAAAATGCACCAATTAGGTTTCACTTCTCTGCTTCTGATCCCTATTAAATTCAGCAGTGAAATGGGACTTGTAGTCAGGTTGCTCAGGTCAAAATCCAAAACCGTAGAATGCATCGTAATTTTTATTATTTTCCTGTTCCACTAGGGAGATTATCAGACAGGGCAAAAATAGCATCCCCGTCTCACTATCTCCTTTCCCACCCCTCTCCCGCCCCGGTCCTTGCACAGTAACAAAAACATTCACACTTACCTTATAGTGTGTCACCCCCTCCCCTCAGCAGCCTAGGAGTGAATGGAGCTGCATTCACTTCCTGGAATGAAAATCCTGGCTGTTCTCATGAGAGGACCGTCACGTGGGAAATTTAAAAAGAAAAAGAAAAAGAAAGGTTTAAAAGTAAAACGAAGCACAAAAACACACTTTAAACAATACAAGCAACCTGGGGAGGGTACAAAAAAGTGTGTCACTTAACTCATTGTCCCGATTGCACCCAGAAGTGTTCAGCACAGACCTTCCACTAATGCTGGCATCATACCAGCATAATGGGGCACCTTTTCACTTTCCTGTCATTCTGTGACAGGAACGAACAGACAATCTATCTACAGCTTAAGCCTTGAATAAAAAACAGTGAGGGCAAAACGGAAGGGGCACAGGAGCATGATGACTGCAGAATGACATCGTCTAAAAGGGAAGCCCCTGTGGTCTCCTGGCATCCTTGTCATGCCATAGTTAGGTCATCTGATAATCTCCTAAGACTCAGGATGTATGGGGGAGGTGGAAGCAATCTATTCAAGACAGGCCTTCTGAAGCAACAGAAATATTGGCAACTTCCCATGAGAGCTGACTGAGTTAGAGAGCAATGTTGCCCATGAGCCCACTTTAAAGCATTCTGTAGGCTAATGAGTTTCTAGTACTTAGTGGCAGACATTATTTTAGGGACATATGCGCATGTAAGTTTTCCTTCCATGTGCATGTCATTTTTTGGGGCATTGTGGTTGGTATTCCCTTCCTCCCTCCAAAGTGTCCAAAGCTCCCCCCTCGAGTTACCATAAAGTCACAGAGGTGCCTCCCCCACTGTGTGATTGTTCTGTACCTCATGGGCAGCAGGCAGAACCAGAGAAGCATCTGACTGCTGCCTTGTAGCTAGTCACAAAATGATTGCATCTGACATGAGACCTCTGGAGGACTCAGCCAATATCAGCACTGCAGTAATCATTTCACATCTGGCTATGGGAGCATAGCCGATTGGTTCTCTGATCCTACCCATTCCTCACAAGATACAGGATGGCCATGTGGTATTGAGGAGGCTTCTGAAGTTAGTCTGGATGGGTAGTATATGGCTCAGCCAAGCATAGATCCATATGCAGAAATACTGTGCTACCCTAAGCCTTGATTAGTTGAAACCATTGTCTGTCCCGGTTCCTTGGATGTGCTCTCTTCAGCATCTCTGGTCCACTTCTGTAAATACTGAAGGTGTGAAGGACAGGAGATGCTACTGGAATTCACATTCTGAGGACATTTTCACACAGGGCCACAATGCCCCGTTATTGCCCCGTCACCTCCTCTCCCATTCCTGCCATGGAATAAACTTTCACACACTTACCTTAATTCTACGGCAGGAATGGGCTCCCCCTCCTCACTGGCCGGCCGTAAAGGCAGCCGTCGTAAGGCTGTTTTTACAACCGGCTGTCTGAAATGTTATTACGTTATCACGTGTTAACGGCTGGGCAGTAAATTTAAAAATAAAACTCCCCCAAACATAAAATCAGTTCACCAAGCCCAAAAACACACTTTAAATCACACAATCAAAACAGGAAGGGTAAAATAAAGGGTGCCACTTACCTGGATGTCCAGATCGTACCAGGAAGTCCTCAGAACGGACCTCCCCTCTGCGGCTGTCATTTTGAAACAGGAACAGGGCTCCTGTTTGCACACCCGTGATCGCGTGATAGCAATGGAACAGGAGGTTCATGATGAAAAATCATGATTACATTGTTCCGGAATAGTCACAGGAACAGGATGGATGCGGGACAGAACAGGCTCATCATTGTCTGAAAGGGAAAAGCTTTCCCGACCCTCTTCTGTTCCTGCCACGGGATATATAGCCCGTGTGAAAATCTCCTGAGAATTAGAAAGACTGGAGGCCCAGTGACCATAGTCAGTCTCTCTTTGCCTGACCTACAGTACTTCACAGGGTTGTTTTGTTGATAATAGGGGAGGTATTAAGAACCATGTCCATTATGTTGAAGTTGCTGAAAGAAAAGCAGAATTTAAATGCTACTAATTTTTCAAACATCTTAATTATAAACAAAAATAAAGGTAGAAGATAAACATTGATTGGATTATAATTGTGGGATTAGTGGTATTAATTATTAATATTGGTATTGATAGTGATATTAATAGCAATAGTAACATTGACTGAACATTAATTTGAGTACATACCTTGAGTGGGTCAAGTACTAACAGTAGTACTGCCTTAAGGCCATTGCATGGGAGTGGTTTTGTATATTTGTTAGACATTCATCAATTTCATAAGTTTAAGGATTGTAGTGGGATCATTGAAATAATTGAAACTTAGCTAGGGGAAAGAATTCAGCTTGGTTTATACAAAAGTGGAACATTGCAAATTAATCTTGTCTTTTGAGGACTTCAAAATTTGGATAAATAGATACTATTTGGACAGGAACTTGATTTAAAAAAAATGGGATATCAGGAAAATTCAGGAGAGAAGGATACAAAAATGCTATTTGAAAACACATAAATTCTAGACCAGGCCAACAACTATCATGTCAGAATGCACAGAGAAGCTATTGAAATCCACAAACACCTGGACAAGTTCAACAGGAAAGAAGAAACCTTAAAAGTAAACAGAATCTGGCTCCCAGTTTTGAAATACAATAGAATCAAAACTCAACACTTACAAAAGAATTCCACCGAGGGACAGGGGGATTCCCAGCAGAAAATGGGCCATCAACCAACCATTAGCCAAGCAGACACTAATGAGCGTTGCATTTCTATATCCAGAAACTAACCATTCAATTACACAAATTTACATATTCTCCCCAACAGGGGTTCACAGCATATAAACTCCACACACACACTCCTATCCAACCATTCTCTGAAGATGCCAGCCACAGATGCAGGCAAAATGTCATAAAGAAATTATTTCAGAACACAGCCTCACAGCCCGGAAAAAACCCAAGGAAAATCTATTCTACCTCAAGTTATTTTTTAACAAGGAAGTGAAAATCATGTACACTGCCTTAAACAGCTTGGAGGAAAAGTGGCTTGTAAGTGTAATAAACAAAGCATTGTGCTTACAGTCGCATTTGGCCTAAATACACATTTACTTGTGAGTAAGAGCCATTGAACACAGAGACAGCTACTTTTAACTAAACAGGCCTATGAGCATGTCATAAAAATAAAAGCTCATAAAAGTATATATTTTAGTTTCTCAAGCACTCCATATGTTTTATGCAGTTTTTAAAATACAGCTTTATCATTACAGTTCCCTACACTAGTTTATTTCCTCATGCAACATTTTCTATCCCTTCATTTCAATAAGCTTTATGTACAAACATTTATTCAATTACCAAAAAAATAAAAAGCAGTTTCCACAAAATCTTTTTCATATCTTTGCTCCCCCACACTCTTTTATAACAGAAATAAGCATACTTTCAATGATGACATGGTTGATTTTTTTTAAAAAAAATCTGTTTATATAAAGGAGCATCAGATCAATTCACTTATGGGTAACCAACCCGAGCTGGGAGCAATTAAAAGTCAGAGTAGCTGGCAGTCATACAGGGAACCAGAATACATAAATCAGATGACAGTCAGCTTAGTGATGGCTATTTATTTATGTGCTTATTTACTTATATCATCTCCTTCCTTCATTCTTCTCCTGTAAAAACACAACTCAGGTTGGCTTGCAACACTTACAAAAACACAGTTCCAAAGAAACCACAGTACAAAACAACCAAGGAGACAAGGGCACATGTTAAGAACCACTTCTGCTGTCTCTCTTGTGGCCCAAATATGCTGTGTGTGAGTGTCTGCACATGCCTTCAAGTCTCCTATTGACTTATGGTGACCCCATGAATTTCATAGCGCTTTCTAAGACAAGGAATTCTCAGAAGTGGTTTTACCAGTTCCTTCCTTTGAAATATAGCCTACAATACCTCAGATTCTTTGGCAGTCTCCCATCCAAGTACCAACCAGGGCTAACCCTGCTTAGCTTCCAAGATCAGGATGGATCTGGTGCCTTTAGGGTATTTAGGCTGTAGTTGACAGGAAGTCAGATTTTAGAAGCTGAGAGAGAAAAGCAGATGATGAGGGCAGCATTCCTGCATGTCAGAGCACTGAGCAATGAGGGAAGAGGGCGTGGCAAGTCATTGTCTAAAGAGCCTAGAACCTCTTGGGCTCAGAAGCTTAAGGCTATAAGAGCAAAAATAATAGTTGCAGAAAAATATTTCTGTTATAATATTTACAGCCTGCCTTATGTCCAAGGATCTCAGGGCAGCATGCAATAAAATCAGTTTTAACAATTTAAAACAATAAAAGTACTTTAAAGGCCCAAATCATATTAAACCCCACAACACTTTAAATAAGACAGCTTTAAAGCAGTTAAAACAATTTAAAACTACTCATGTGTGCAAATTTGGATGAAGTCAATCAGGCCCCAGAAGCTTTAGTAAGCAGCCATGTTTTTACTCAGCATTGGATTGACAGCAGTGCCAGTGCCAACTGGGCTTCTAAGGAGAATGTATTCCATAACTAGGGGCTGGTCTACAGTATCAAAAAAAAACCTGTACTCTCCTTGTATTTATTGTACAGTTGCCACACAACATTTGTGACAATTCACAGCTTCATCTGGGTTTTTGCTGGAAACCCAGGACTAAAAGATTTGTGGTTTGCTCTGCATTTCAGTGGAAAACCTGGATTATTGGCCATGTGGTGGCTGTGGATTGGCTTTGGTGTGAAGCCAGATGGAACTCTGTTCTGCCAGTGTGCAAGCTCTTTTTAATTTATTTTTTTTTTTACATTTTTTGATTATGCACATATCTGTATAAGTGTGTGCTTATCTGTGTAAGTGTATCTCCACTTATCCAGTAATACAGTACTCTGGAACAACATATATTTATTTGCATGTACAAGTGAACAGGAAAAAGAAAAAAAATGGAGCAGCCTTGGCTGTGTGGCAGGAAATAATGTGATGTATAGGACACGTGATCAGTGTCGGTCCACCCTTTTACCTGGCATGAGTTCGCCTATGATTACAGTATGGCGGGATACGCCAATCTCCCATTGGAAAAGCCCCAGCAAGTGTGCCATTTACAGGGTCACTGTGGATCAAAAACATCTACAACTACAAGGTGAGTTTGGGATTTCCCTCCAGTCTAGACAAGCCCTAGAATGCTGCAGTAGAGAATGCCCTCTCTGCCTTAAAATAGTGTAAAGCAGTATTTTGTTTCAGCCTGCAGATTTGTTCAGACTTGCTTATCAAAAAAGCTCATGGAATGAAGTGGTCCTTTACTTCTGAGTGAACATGCATAGGATTTGCTGGGTTTATTTGTTATAGTTAGAAACGTACTGTGTAATGTAACCAGCCAAGATCTCCAAGCACCAGCTGACCTGTGGTCAGGCAAAGATGTGCTGAATCCAAACCCTTCACAGCCTGCGGGGTGCTAGAAATGACTTAGGACTACCCTCACCCTGGCCTAATTTTGTGCTAGCATTGTGGCTATTGTCTCTGGGCTGAAAAAGGTATGGAATGGCTGTGAGTAGATTTTTTTTTTTGTATCACCTCACCCCTTCTTCAACCCCTTTGTATGGCTCTTCAGTCAAAGATCTGAAGTAGCAGAGTTCTTCTGCCAAGAGATCTGAGTTTGGCTGGAAGAATAGGGGTCTGCCAGCAGAAGAATGTTTTTGAAGTAAAGAGTCAGAACTGTATTGGAAGTTAGTTATTAGTTTTAATGAGTTAGATGAATGTGTTGGTGTCTGAGCTTCATCTCAGCCCTTTTCCAATGTGTGAAGAAGCAGCCCACTTCTAGAAATAATAGCTATATATCATTTAGAGCTCACCTGGAGAAGCTCAGGGCAGAAAATCTGGAGAGCTGGGCCAGTGCCCCTTAACAGAGAGCTGCCTGTGGTATTTGATTTATCTATCTGGTCCCAAAATACTTCAGGCTTCTGAAGCCAATTGATATCTGGAACTAAAGGCCCATACAGGCTGTTAGAAGACCACTGCATGGAAATGTTTCTTTTATGGCAGAGGGATTCTGGGAGTTGTAGTCCAAAAAGTAATTTTCTGAGCTTTGGCTGCAGAGCACAGGTACAAGATAATCCCACTCAATGTCCAGCTAAAAGGATCAGATAGTAACTGTTGGAAGATCTGAAGCCCTCAAGACTGCTTCTAGTCAAATTAGAAACTAGGCATGAGGAACCAATAATTTGACCTAATTCAAGCAGCTTCCTATGTTTTATCCAGTTCTCCCATATGGCCCACTCCTGCTGAAGTCTTCCAAGCTTGTTTCTGAAAAAGAGAGTATACAACAATAGTAATACAGTAATATTTAGCATTCTTGTTTTCATTCTAACGACTTGCACACTGTGCAATCTGTCTCTTTAATCCTCACAACAATCCTGTACAATAGCCTGGATTATTATCTGCAATAATCATTGCAGAGGAATGGTCTGTTCTGGTGGCAAACTTCTGGCCATGAATATAATGTGGAAATTTGAACTTTGCAAAGAATTATTTTATAGTGGAGCAGTCTTTTTTTCCTTCAGCACTCAAGCTTTTTGCTGAAATAAGCCATGGGCTATCTTTGCCTATCACTCTATATGTGGATTTTAGTGCCTAACTTCCTCCATCATTGATGGTATTCATCAAAAACTGGTTGACTCCGTGCTGGCGCACTTTAGCAGTGCTGAGGCATTTACTTGTTCATAGTTAGTTGGGAATGGAATTCAAACAGTGATCCCACACAGCACTTAATATCCCAGCTATATTACCCATCAGTGCTTTCCCCTGTGGGCCTAGGCAACTTTGCAGCTTTAACAGCTGCATGATAGGCAGTGATTCCATGGGTATATCTTTCCTGTCACAGAAACACACACAGGAGCAGGGGAAACATCAGACATTAATTTGTCTGCCTTGTAGCTTTCAATTCCAGGCTCATTTTAAAATTTACTGTGTCTATATAGCTTATACACATGGGATGCCTTTAATACTGGAGTATTCTGCATTGCATTCCAGCTTTGTATCTGCACCTGCCATGGACCGGTGCTTCTTCTCCCATGACACACAATGTACTGTCATCTTCAAAACTGGCTCACTGCCAGGTCCTCTGGTCATGCTTTTCCTTCTCTTGCTTCACCTTTTTGCTTATCTTTGCTGCAGCTGCCACTGCTAGTTGCAAAACATACATTGTTCACAAAGTAATGCCCAGGAGGCAGCCTTTCACCTCCATACCTGTCAATGTTTGGAATGCCAAAAAGGAGAATTATCCTCACCCAGACCTATACCTTCTCCAAAAGCTGGGTGGCTTTTGGAGACAGGTTTTATGACAGATTATCTTAAATTTTGGATTCTGTGTTTCTTTTGCTCTCTCACAGATTTTTTTCCCTTTCATTTCTGTTTTTACACTGTTTTATTTTACTTTGAAGTAAACTGCTGTCAGCCTAAAATAAAGATGCTTCATTAGACAGATGCTTGCTCAGAATTAAAATGAGGAGGTGCTGAAAAGTTCTCCGCCCGACCAAGAAGGTAATGACCTAGAGTCATTCACCCTGAAGTTCAACACGTTTGGCACATTGTTTCTCAAGTTTCTTTACCCCATCCCCCAATTCCAATGTCTCATCACTGAAATACTCTTTTCCTGTTGCTATCACCTCTGAATCATTTGAAAATTTCCTTCCTTTCAAACTTTTTTTAAGGTTCGGAAACAGGAAATAGTCAGACGCAGCAAGATCTGGTGAGCAAAGTGGATGTGTTACCCTAAGAGCTGTGGGGTACATTAAAGACCCACCCGTGATGCCAAAATCTCCTTTAATATTTGGGGGAATTGTCTCAGATAGGAGGACTGCAAAGGAGGGGTAGCTTCAGGGATATTTTCAACTTTGTGTACCAGTACTAACTGTAAAAGAGGCTCCAGTTAAAGTAAAATAAAGTATTTTTTTGGAATAATACACAAGGTGAAATAACATACACAACACATGTTCTTATATAGCAGAGTATATAGCAGAGTAAGGCAGAAAGATTGGACAGCACAAAAGAGAGAGGTCTGGGAAGATAGGGCGGTTGTTACCAGTCTCGAATAGAAGATAGTTCCATGCAGCAAAGATACTCAGGTGTCTGAGGGTGTCACAGGAGGCTCTGATCTGTGGCACACCAAGAAAGAGAGTAGATGGGTCCATATACTGTGGCACACCTTACTATTGATAGGGCTCTAATATTTATACTCTATTCAATAACATTTCTGGTTCACTTCCATGTCTTGCATTTTTTTGGCCATGGAGAACCGTAGTACCACCACTGCAAGGGCTGTTGTTTGGTCTACGAATCATACTGATGTAACTGTATTTCATCAACAGTGATGAGTCATTCTAAAAAATTATCTCTAGATCCCTAGATCACTCAAAATGCTGCAAAATCAACTTGGAGGTATCCACTCAATTTCATTCCTGGTCAGCATTCAAGCATTATGGGACCCACAAAGGTTACAACTTCTGCATAGCCAACTGTTCAAGAATTATAAACCCAATGCAGGGAGTCCTTTGGCACTGATAGGCGGTATAGAAAATCAATCAATCAATCAATCAATCAATAAGTTCCAGGATATCTCTAGTGTCTCAGCAATTGTTTTAGCTGAGATTCGCTGACCTACCAAAAGCAGGCCATGAACATGTTCAACAATTTCAGGAGTTGACACTGTTGAAGGCTTCCCAGACCTTGCTGAATTTTCAGTCTCAAAATCTCCATGCTGAAAGTTGGCATACCACATCTTCACAGTTGAGTATAACAGGCAGTTGTCTCTCAATCTTTGCATCGTTCACTCATGGATTTCCTTTGGAGTTTTCTTCTACAGGAACAGGAACTTCAGCTTTTGAAAATTCCACACTTTTCATTGACATGGTCATGATCTGAGGAAATTCAGAAATTAAAGCTACAATCCTGCAAATTTGCAGTTTACAATACAAAAGAACACTCTTTCAAGCTACAATGAGAAAATTATGCTCAGTTATTGGGAAGTGGGTTGGGCCAAGAACGTTTCAGCATTCCCTCATATATTCTACTGAACACACTGGGACTTCCTTTACACATCCACGTAAGACTTCAGGGTGTGTCACACTGTGTTCAATAAGACTGAGTATCAAAGTAAAATATATAAAAGATGCAGGGGTGGCCTGTGAATCTTTTGCCCTGGGGGCGGTGAATTCACTTTCAGTTTTAGCCACATATTGAAGAGGGCTGAGGTGAAGCTCAGACACCAACACCTTCATCTAACTCACTAAAACTAATAACTAACTTTCAATACAATTTTGACTCTTTACTTCAAAAACGTTCTTCTGGTGGCAGACTCCTATTTTGCCAGCCGAACTGAGATCTGTTGGCAGAACAACTCCTCCAGGAACTGCTTGAGTTGTACAGAAGCTCTCCCAGTGTTGAACCTCTATCATTATAGAGGTTTACCACCCAGCACAGGTCTCATAGAACTCAGAGCAGTGGTGAAACCTGAGCCACTGGCTGACCCTGAGAGGGTCACAGATGCTTAAATGGATCAAAATTGTTCAGCCATTTGGTGTGAGTCCTTAGCTGTGCAATCATTCCCTACAGAAGGTGTTCAAAAGATCAAAAGAACACAAAAGGGTAGGAACCTTTAACTCAGAGGTAGGATGGTCTGAACATAGGAAACAATGTTCAGCACTACATAACAGAGTTTTCACTAACCATCATTTATTAGAATTTCCCAGAAAATAGTGAGCAATATCTAACTTGAAGAAACATGGTCTTAGATCCTGTATCAGAGGCCATGATGCATAACTTTTATGATGACAGAGCTACATTGCTAACATGATACGCAGTGAATCGCAATAATGCACAATGCGGTACCACACAAGATGTACCATTGCACAACGGGGGCTCCTGTTGCACAAGGTGTCCTGATGCACAGCATGCACTCTTATGCATTATGACACATTGTGCAACAGGACCATTACACAACAGCCATGCTGCTGACTCCATTTGTGCAATGGCCCTGATGGTATCATTGTGTTTCCACTCTTCTCCTGAAAATATGAGTGTTGTGCAAAATCAAATCAAAATTCACCTTTACATGATTGTAAATCAGTTTATGATGAGATAACTCCCTAACAGGATGCCAGCAATAATCTTCAACTGAACAGGGCCAGAATTACCCTGGCCTTTAAGGAGGCAATGCAGGCCCCCTGATGTTCCCACTGGCTTCTGTACAAAACTGAAAGCATTCCTTTCTGTTCCTCCTACAAGGTCTTCCTGTACTGGTACAGTGCTGAAAAGTGGGGAGAATACAGTTACTGAGAACTAGAAACTGATTGGCTATTCTCTCTGGCTTTTCTTTGCAAACAAAGATTCAGGAAGGACACATCCCGCGCTTTCTGCAAGCGCGCTGATGACTAAAAAGGCCAATCCGAGATAAACAAGTCCAGTTGCAGAAAGCACAGCAGAAGGTCTCCTTGGGTGATGTTTTTGGGTTGTGATTCTTTCTGCGTTGTCATTTCTCTTCAAGACTTGTTCAGCGTGAGTTCTCAAATAAGGCTGCAGCATTGTGGATAGTGCGTCTCCATGCCTCCCAATGTGAGGCCAGGGCGGACCATTGTTGGTGGTCAATTTGGCCGAGCATGAGATGTTGTTTCAGGGAGTCCTTGTATCGCTTTTTTGGAGTGCCCCTCTTACGCTGACCTGAGGCAATAAAATGTGTGTCGGTGTGCAGTAATACCAATTCGCAGAAGCTTCTATTTGTTGTTAACAGGGTTTTTTTTAAAGATATGCAGGTATATAAAGCTATCCTCTTTCACTATTCCAACAGGTATGCCTGTGAATCAAGATGGCAGGTGTGAGCGAATTATTCATGTTATTTACCTTGAGTTGGTGCCGCTGCAGAACATTTTTTTAACACTAAATCCAAGGTGCAATCTTCCGTTTTAACAAAGAAGCAAAGAAAAAAAGGGAGGCTATTTTCTCGCCATAACACACTATCGTTATGGCAAAAAGTCAACATGGCATTTTTGGGGGCGCTTGCCTTATTAGCAAGCTCCACCCCCTGCACATGTCTGACCAATCAGCTGTCCATTCTGAGAATGCGCAGCGATGCAAATCTGTTGTCCTAATGGGAGATAGTGTGCATTCCTATGCATTATTTTAAAAAATACAGACAAAGCGGCAAAGGCTTTTCCTATGGAGTGTTTGGTGTTTTGGGGGCCCCTTCTGAATATGGCAGATTGATGCAAGATCTCATTAAGACAAATCGTATTCTCTTTGAATTTTATGAGGAGCATTTTCACTGTATGGACAGCACAGCTCTTCTGCCCTACTAATTAGCTACGAAGTACAATTGAAAACTTACTGTTAAGAAGAATAAATAAAATGACAATCTGAAGCCATCCATAACTGACATGCAGTCAAATGATGCTCTCAGATCTATAACATAATCCTTCCATTGCTCTGTTACGGATGGCTTCAGCATGCCATTATATTCATATCTCTTGAAAGCAATTTTCTAAGCTCCCACTGGGAGAGTAGTTGATATAATGTACATACATGGAAATACATCCCCTAATGTTGTTGGATTGCACATTCTAGCATTTATCATCATTGCCTATGCTGGCTAAGGCTGCTAGGATTTGCAATTCCTTTAAAAAAGAGTTCAAGCATAAAAGAAGTGAGTCTGCAGATGTTTTACTCAAGTTAAATAGGAAAATAACAGAATTATAACTATTAGATATGAACAAAATTAAATGTGACCTACAGTTTACTAAACAAAGGTACTATGAATTCAGTAGGAATACTTTAAAACTCCTGGCCAATTACTTTAGAAAAAATAAAAACAGAAGCTAAATATAGTCTATCAAGGGCCCTAATGAGATGAAATACCATGAAACAGTTAAAATTAATCAACTTTAGAAAGAAAATTTTAAATCTATTTACTCAAGCTTGCATCCTAATGAAATTGCAATTGATTGTGTTTCTTTTTCAGAAGAGCCCACCTAAAATCACTAACTGAAGAATGTAAGTCTTTTGTTTAAACCAGCCAATCACTCTTAATGAAATGCATAACACCATTAAAAAAACTTAAATCTTATGAAACTCCAGGGTTGTATAAGTTCAGCAATAAGTTTTATAAAACTTATGATGAAACCATTTCACCTATATTACTCTACTGCCATTAGTCTGTTCAGTTTGGGATGGTAAAGAAGCTTTACCTTTTGAGCAACTGGTAGAATTATATTGATTTTAAAAATCTATACTATAGACATCTACAGTATAATTACAGTGTTTTTCTGGCCTAAATCAAGTAGTTGGTCCCAATTAATGTGTACCTGTTGAATCAAGGAGAACTCTTGTCAGCACTCACTTTAGTTCTCAATGAGAACTTTAGTCAAGGTGGGGCCCCGTTTACACGGCAAAATAAGTTGTGTAATAATTCGGCAAGACTCCTGATAGTTCCCACATGTTTCGATGCAGTATCGCCCTTTTCAGAAGGAGGGGGTGAAATAAACCCATAAGTGGCGCAACTTTTGACAGCGCTGATTTACCGCTCTTTTTTAAAAAGTTCCGCAGTATTGCGCATTATCAATGTTGTGAACTATCCGACATCTACTTTCGCTACTTTTTCACCAACCGGAAATTAGGCGGATCCTGGGAGTGGCCCACTAAAGCATCCCTCCCACCAAACAAAAACATCTGTAAAGATTGCTTTATCCCTTTTTGTAATGGCGGAGCAGAGAACAAAGAAGGGTGGAAGGGGCATTGCATGGAGCCGTGCAGAGACTCTTCAGCAGCAAATGGAAGGATATATCTTGAAAAAAAGGAACCTTTTTTTGTGATGACTTGTTCTATGAAGGATCGCAGCTGCCTACATCTATTCCTTCTTCTAATAAACCTTCTGCATCGAAGAAACCTGCATGCATCCTGAAATGCAGAAATTGTGGCTATGATCCTGAACATCAACAAGAAACAACAAGAAATAATTGCTAGAGTCTCCATCTTTAAATAGATTAGCTAGGGATAACCTATCGATGGTGGGCGAACGATGAGGTGCAGCAGGTATAGGTGTGCCCAATCAGATTTCTCGGAGTGGGAAAGTTTAATAGAAGCTGTCAACCAATAGGATTAAGAGTGATGGGAGCACAGAAAGGAAGTTAAGCTTAAAGTAGTGACGTATGCCGCTGATTGACAGTTACGGTAATAGCTAACATGAGAAATGTCGATACTGTGGGAACTAAAAAAAAACGAAATTGAAAAATTCGTAACTTATTTAATTCCGCAGAAGTACATCATGTGAACTCTGTTTGCGGAGTACTACAAAAAGTAAACAAAAATCGTGTACACTACAGGGTTTGCTATTACCTGCAGTTTCAAGTATTTGTGGTAAGTCTGCCAATGTATCCCCAGTGCATATGGGGATCAACCCATCATTCTTTTTCTATATTCTTGTATTTAGAGTGATCTTTGACCCCCTTTAAAAATATTTTCTTTCTTGCTGAAATTATTTGTTACTTGTCAAAAGTAATAAACAAAAACTTAGTTAATGGTTTAATTTTGGTTTGATGCCTTGATTTGCCATATGGCATTCCCATTCTATTCAGTACAGTAATTGGCTGGATCAGTAAGGAGATTGATAGGAATAAGGATTTAGAATTACAGAGGATGAAGGGCTTGTACATATTTCCAGCTGGTTGGTTTTCATGTTGGAAAGGAAAGTGGGTATAAAAATTAAATGAATGGGGAAATGAACAAACATCCTATTTGCAGATTTTATACTCTGCTTATGGCCAACACTGTTAAATCCAATAGCATTCACAAAATCACTTGGAAGGGACTGCGAGAGCCATCCAGTCCAGCCCCCACCATGCAGGAATATACAACCAAAACACTCCTGAAAGATGTCTTTGAAGGTCTTTAAACTCTGTTAAACAGCTGTTCCCATCAGGATATCCTTCCTAATGTTTAGGTAGAATTTTTTTCCTTGTAATTTGAATTCATTGGTGTGTGCCTTAGTCTTTGAAGCAGCAGAAAATAAGCTCACTTGTCTTCTATATGATATCCCTTCAGATATAGAAATATGGCTATCGTAGTACTAAGAGCTTGTCTACACTACCAAAAAATTGTACTCACCTAATAGTCAGATTTTTTTTTATCTGCAGCGACCCTCTTAATGCTATACATTTTCCCAATGCCAAACTCACTTTGGTGTAAGTCCACAGGTCCTCTAGTTCACACTATCTTTGGTCACATGGCCATGTCTGCTTTGCTGGTTTTTTCACTTCCCAGCATGCCTCAACCTAACAGCAAAAAACTGTTATCATATGCCTATCAATCTAATGACCACCTTGTGTCAGGATATTGGGACATACAGTAGATTTATAAAGAGCAGGAATGTAACAGTCTGCAGAGTACAGTAGAGAGAAAGAGCTAGCGGCAGTTTGTAGAAAGCTAGCAAATATATCAATATTGATGAGCTCTCAGCTCTGGTGCAGAGCTGACTGGGGGAGGTGCTAGGACCTCTGCAAATCTGGGTATTTAGTTTGTCCTGTAGAGTTGAACTGAGCAGTTCTGTTTTAGACCTTGATGTGTGAAGATTTTTTTTCCTGAATGCTGTATATTACTGTAAATATTCTTTATTATGCCCAAGTAAAGAGAAGTTGTTTTTAAACACAAAGCCTGTATCTGTGCCTTTATTCTTACTCCTGAAGGAACAATACTCTGCTGCCTGGACCTGTTGAAGTACCCAGTGCATGCTCTATGTTACCTGACACCTTGCACTGATTGGATGCCTCCCCATCCAATCACCTTTCCTCCTTTGCCACCCCAGTGAGTGAGGAGAAGTTTTAAAGCTGCATACACATACATGCATGGGACAGGGAAAGAAAAAAATGTCCTTTTATTTATCTTTTATTTATTAAAATGTTCAGCCATGAGATCAGTGGCTATGCCCTCCCTCTTCCTCCCCCCCCCACTTGATCACAACCAAGGCAGTGTAGGGGACATCAATTCTCTCTCTCTCTCTCTCTCTCTCTCTCTCTCTCTCTCTCTCTCTCTGTGTGTGTTTGTGTGTATGTATGTGTGTGTAGAAAGGAATAAGTCTCAAGGCATTGCATGGGAGGGAGTAATCTTCTGTGGGGTGTTCACTGCAGACAAGGTGGTAAAGCAGTGTTTTGCTTGCCTTCTCCACTCTTCCAACTGCTGTGGAGGGATCCGTGTAATGTGGGAGTGAAGAAACAGTGTCAGTGACAAGGAAAAGGGGGGAATGGGGAGGAAGGCAAAGGGGTGCTTGTTTTTGCTGCTTCCACAAAAGCCTCCAACTTCCCTACGTCCTAGCCACCCTTCTCACTTGAGCTGGCCTCGGCTAAACATTATTTATTTATTTAGGTATTTATCCCCCGCTCTTCAGTCATAAAGGCTCTCAGACTGGCTTACAAATTGTTAAGCAATAGCACTTTACACATCTACATTGCATTAAGCAGTTTCCAATGTGTGTTAGCTAATTGTCCCCCCAAGCCAGGTACTCATTTTACCTACCTATGAAAGGATGAAAAGCTGAGTACTGGCATTTAACCACTGTTCCACCAGTACAATAACATTGTACCGGTAGGGGAAGCAAGGAAGAAGGCGAAGGGGAGCTTGATTTTGCTGCTTCTGCAAACAATGTCAGTAAGAAACAGCAAAATCAAGCAGCAATGATTCAATCATGTAATTGACTATTCCCAAATCTATTCCTATGGAAATCTCTCCTATACCGCCTCCTGTCCAACCTTACAAGGTTGTCACACACCAATCAATTTCTATCTTCCAGCAATTAAAGCAATCAGTTGAGTTTCTGTTTCCATTGTCTATCCAGTGGGAAAGTTATCCAGTCTTTGTCATAACCAGAGTACCACTACAGAATATGAAATAGGGCATAAATATTAGTCCCCCAACAATAGTAAAATGTGCCACAATGGACAAACCCGACCACTCTCTTTCTTGGCATGCCTTGGATTGGAACCTCCTGTGCCATCCTCAGGCACCTGTCTGAATATCTTTGCTGCATGAAACTCTTCTCTCCAAGATTGGTAATTAATGACCTATATTCCCGAATCTCTCCCTCTATCTAATCTTCCCATCTTACTCTGCTATAGCCTTGTGTGGTTCTTAGGCAGGCATGTCGTGTGTGAGAGTTCACTTTGTGTTATTCCAATAAAACAATTCATTTCCTTTAATACTGGAGTGCTCTCTACAGTTAGTACTGATATGCATATGTGAAAAGATCCTCAAAGTTACCCTTTGTCAAAGTTACAGACTTCTGTTTGAGCTAATAATTCCCCTAGGTAATAATAGAGATTTTGGCATCATGTGTGGGGCTCTAAAGCACCCCCACCTCTTAGAGTAACACTACCCCCTCACTGCTACACAGAATGAAAAAATATGGTGACACACATGAGGCTTGCTGGATTCAACTAGTCCTGCCCACCAAAAACTCCTCCTGCCAGCAGCTCCACACCGAAACAACCCACTGGGTGACCTTGGGAAAGTCACAATCTCTCAGCTTCAGAGGAAAGCAAAGGCAAACCCTCTCTGAACAAATCTTACCAAGAAACCCCCGTGATATGTTCACCGTAGGGTCACCATAAGTTGGAAATGACTTGAAAGCCCACAACAACAACAACAATTCTTTCACTGCTCAGTCTTCTCTTCTCCAAGCTAAATATACCCAACTCCCTAAGCCAGTTCTCACAGGGTTTGGTTTCCATAGGTGTGCTCATCTTGGTCACCTTCCTACATTCCAGCTTGTCAATGCCCTTCTTGAACAAAGCAGAACAGACACTAGCAGACCCTACTGCTACTTGCCCAAGGTATGAGTTTTCATGGCCAAGCAGGGATTCAAACACTGATCTCCAAACCTGAGTGTTGTAGTCCAACATTCAAGGCACTATGCCATGCTGGCTCCATCTTGTCCTGATCAAACACAACAAAGTGTGTCCATTGTACTTCTGTAAAAGTGACCTTTTTTTTACAATTTATTGATTGGTTGATTTTTAACACTAATAATATAATTCACAATCAAAGTCATATGCATTCAAAAGATAAACAGAGAGGAGAAAGGGTGAGAAAAGAAAAGAGAAAGGGACAAAAGACATACAACTGAAGTGCAGTAACGCTCTGACTGCTCCCTCCCTCCCCCATCCTAACTGTAATGAAAAGAAAAAGGGGGGAAAGAATGTATTTTTCTACTATTGTAGATCCAACTAAATAATCCTACAAATTACTAATAACCATAGCCACAGATTGTTACATTGATCCATTTCTTATTGCTGAAAAATTCTATAACCTGTTCCAACCTTTCAAAAAGTTTTCAACTCGTGTATCCATGTAAGTGTGTCTTAACAACAGCTGGCTCAGCAGGCCTTAGCAGGTGGCAAAGGCATCATCTCTTTGCAGTAAAAAGCTTTGTCAACTGATATAAGCTCTTGTTAAAAGTTAAAGAGAAGAAATTGCTAATTTCCCCCTAATCAGTTGCCAACCATAAATACCTAAAAGTAAAGCTTCCCAGCCCTTCCAGCCTTGTGCAAAGTTTTTCACCTAATGCCAGTTTTGTGTTTACCAGTGAGTCATCAGTTTTTGAGTAATGACTTTCCAAGTACTATATACCATATGGTGGCATAGTAAACAAGGCCAGTGGTGTGTTTCTGTATCCAGTGTCAGAGGAATTAGGATTTTCTCCTCCTCTTCCTTCTCCTCTCACTGCTCTGTGGTGCTAAAAAACTGGGGTTTCCAACCCCATCCAAACAGATTTTTAAGAATCATAGCTTCATAGAGTTGGAAGGGGCCCTATGGGCCATTAGGCCCAACCCTCTGATCAATGCAGGATCTCCGGCTAGACCAACCCCAGCAAGTAGCTGTCCAGTCTCTTTTTGAAAACATCCAGAGAAGGAGGTCCCACCACATCTCCAGGTCATCGATTCCACTACTGAGCCACTCTTACTGTCAAGAAATTCCTTCTCATGTTCAGTCGAAATCTACCCTCCTGTAACTTAAAGCCATTAGACCTAATTGTTTTTATCTAGTGTTGTTTTTAAATATTCTGAGCCACCTTAGGTCCCGCCATAGGGAGAAAGGTAGGATAATAATAATAATAATAATAATCTACTCTCTTATGAAGCAGAGAACATGCCTGCACCCTCCTCTTTGTGGCAGCCCTTGAAGTATGTAGAGAATGCAATCGTGCCAGCCCTCAATCTTCTCTTTACCAAACTGGACATACCCATCTCCTTCAACCTCAACTCATATGTTTTGCTCTTCAAACCTCTTATAATCCTTGTTGTCTTTCTCTGAACTCATTCCAACTTGTCCATATCCTCCTTAAAATGAGGTGCATTTTTCAGTCCAATTTTCTAGTTTTGAATTTTGTTTCCATCTTCCAATGTGTTAACTCCTCCTCCCAGTTTTGTATCATCTTCAACTCCATCATCTAAATCATTGATTAAAATATTGAAGAATGTTTGCCCTTGGACAGAACCCTGCAACACTCCACTTGGGACCTCCTTCCAATTTGAAGCACAGCCACTGGTGACAACTCTTTGAGCATGGTTTTCCAACCAATTATGGATCTATCTGATGGTGTTTCCAACTATTACACATTTAGTCAGTTTGCAATCAGAATATCATGGGGGACCTTATGAAATGTTTTGCTCAAATCCAGATATATGACCTCCACATCCAGACAAATGCATGTGAGGAATTCTGTAGGAAGGAGGGCATGTCACTGGTTCTGGTGGAAGTCACATGATCAAGCAGAAACACACCACTTGATTCTGGCTTAGTATGTTATCACGTGTGTGCTCTTCTGAGTATACAGGAGAAGATGTTCTGCTGAATGGAAGGAAGAGAAGGTTCCACACCTCTCTTCCAAATGCACTAAAATGTTGGTTTTGAAAAAGAACTTTAAAATTGAGCAGCTTTACACAAAATGAATGTGTTTTCCATTTCAATTGGTGTTTCAATCAGACCAGCATTCTGCTTTTGTAAGATTGTGCATTCCCATAGTGTATAAGTTAAGATGATGTGTAGTCAGTGTGATTGTTAGGAAGGATGATTTTAACTTCCCCTGAGTTGTGACACCTGTCACTGACACATTTGAGAGATCAGATTCAAAGGAGGACAAGGCATATAATAGTTGCAGAAGGCAGGGACTGCATAAGGTAAAAAGGTTTAATGAGAAAATGACTTCTATTTTCTACTTTTAAAAACTGGAAGACTTTTCTATCTAGACTGAGGACTTTATCAGAGCACCCCCCTAAACCCATTCTTTTCCCAGCATAACTTCTTCCATTTTTATGCCAGCAAAAGAACTCCCCATGCCACACTTACCACCTATCCATGCTAAAAGGCTTCGCTGTCAATGAATGAGGAGTGAACTCCATTCACAGAGCTCCGTTCACTTTCTCTATTGAAATCCCGCAGATTTTTGTGGGAATACATAGGGTGGGAAATTCAAAAATTAAATAAATAAAAATTAATAAAAAGTAAAGGTTTTTAAAAGCACATAAACACACTATAAAAGTCCCAAGTAAACTGGGGAGGGTCATAAAAAGTGTGTCACCTACCTCGAGGTCTCGTGATCTCACCTGGATGTATTCTAGCTGGACCACCCATTGATGCTGCATTCATGTGAGTACAATGGCATGTGGATTTATATGCCAGCAATGCCGGCACAAAAGTGCCATGGGGGAATCAGTTGATGGCTTGGGCCATCAATAAAATATGACAGGTTTTGGACTGGAAATGATAGTGAAGGGCAACGTCGCCTGGTAGTTGCACCCTTTCACAATCATTAGGTATCCGTATGACGCCGCATTTGCATGGTCTGATAAAGTCCTGAGATTACATTTGTGCCATCATGATGTCATATTTCAGTCCTTTTCTCACAAAGTTCAAGTTATTTAGGGGTATCCACATGGCTATTGCAGTTATTACCTTCACTCCTGGGGGGAAAAAACACCCTGTTTAAATAGAGGAATTCTTCATTTCTGTTTAAATAGAAACATTCTCCAGCGAAAAAAATACAGCCAACTGAATTTCTGTGCGTTTGGCCAACAGTGCTGGTAGTCCTTCTCACTTGCCGCCCCTCACTCCTGGAACCTTCTTCCCCCTCAAATATGGGCCATTACTTCTTTGTCCACTTTTAAATCTGAGTTAAAGACCACCTTGTTCAGGGAGGCATTCCCCGGCTTTGTTTGATATACATTTATTTCTTCTGTCACTTGGGTTTACTGTGGATGTTGTTATTCATTTTTGTAATTATCCTTGTTTTTTATTAATTTTTATTATTTTGCCTATTGTTTTATTTAGATTGTATGCCTTCGGCAGGTTTCATTCTGTTTTATCCTTGATTGTTTTTGTACAGCGCTGTGTACACTGACAGCGCTCTAGAAATAATAATAATAATAATAATAATAATAATAATAATAATGGTAGAAACCTGATTAAATAATTTCTAGAATCATGCTGAACTCAAGGTGAGGGCTTTTTTATATGCAAAATGGGACACATACCTCAGCTATTCTCAGAAGAATAACAATGCAGTAAGACTGTCACAGAGTCACAGTAACCTCTGGAATTATTTATTTAGTAGGGTTAACAACAAATGACCATATAATGAAATGGATCTATTTTATCACTCAAAAACAAAACTGAAGGGGGGGGACATGTAACATAATTTATCTCAAATATGATTGCCATATTTTGTACGCATATTTTGTATGCATATTTTGTACGCATACCTTGATTTCAGTAAGGCCTGTGACAAGGTTCCCCATGACATTCTTGCAAACAAGCTTTTAAAATGTGGGCTAGACAAGTTAACTGTTAAATGGATTTGTAATTGGTTGACCGGCCGAACCCAAAGGGTGCTCAGCAGTGGCTCCTCTTCGTCTTGGAAAGTTCTGACCAGTGGGGGTGCCACAGGGTTCTGTCCTGGGCCCAGTGCTATTCAACATCTTTATCAATGACTTGGATGAGGGAATTAGGGGCATACTTATCAAATTTGTAGATGACACCAAATTAGGAGGAGTAGCTAATACCCTAGAGGACAGGATCAAAATTCAGAATGACCTGGATAGACTGGAGAGCTGGGCCAAAGCTAACAAAATGAAATTCAATACGGAGAAATGTAAAGTACTGCACTTAGGGCGGAAAAATGAAATGCATAGATATAGGATGGGAGAGACCTGGCTGAACGAGACTACGTGCGAAAGGGATCTAGGAGTCCTAGTAGACCACAAGTTGAACATGAGTCAACAGTGTGATGTAGCAGCTAAAAAAGCCAATGCGATTTTGGGCTGTATCAATAGAAGTATAGTGTCTAGATCAAGGGAAGTAATAGTGCCGCTCTATTCTGCCTTGGTCAGACCTCACCTAGAATACTGTGTCCAGTTCTGGGCACCACAATTCAAAAAGGATATGGACAAATTGGAGCATGTCCAGAGGACGGCAACTAAAATGGTGAAAGGTCTGGAAACCATGCCTTATGAGGAGAGACTTAGGGAGCTGGGTATGTTTAGCCTGGAAAAAAGATGGTTAAGAGGCGATATGATAGCCCTGTTTAAGTATTTGAAGGGGTGTCACGCTGAGGATGGAGCAGGCTTGTTTTCTGCTGCTCCAGAGACTGGAACATGGAGCAATGGATGCAAGCTCCAGGAAGAGAGATTCCACTTCAACATTAGGAGGAACTTTTTGACAGTAAGAGCTATTCGGCAGTGGAACACACTCCCTCGGAGCGTGGTGGGGTCTCCTTCCTTGGAGGTCTTTAAACAGAGGCTGGATGGCCATCTGTCGGGGATGCTTTGATTGTGATTTCCTGCATGGCAGGGGGTTGGACTGGATGGCCCTCATGGTCTCTTCCAACTCTGCAATTCTATGATTCTATGATTCTATAATGGATGTTTTATTATAATGGAATATTTATAAAATAATACCGTATGTAAATGCATAAATGTGCAATGCAACTGCAAAAGGTACATAGCTTTTACGAGGAAGAAAAATAGCAGCTGCAAGTATGATTTCTCCATGGACACTCTTTGCATGATTATTTTAAAACCATTTGTATCCAGCCTTAGCCATAATTTACAATACCCAATTACGTTACAACATGCATGGCCTTACAACAAAATGTTGAAGTATATGAAGTATACATGCATTACTTCAGCCTGCAGGTGCAGAAACTGAAATAAACCACTAAAAAAAGAAAAAGTCCCAATTCTATTTCCTTTTTTAAGGAAAAATTCTGAACCTTCCTTAAAAGTCTACATGCACCCAAATGTGACATGAAGCTTCTGTAGGGAAATAAGTGCTAGATTTGGACTTGGAAGATATCTGGGGGAGTAATATTGACCTCAGTTGCAATCCATAGCAGAGTTTGGCAATGTTATTTCTTTGGATTACGTAGCAACTTGTCTTACACTGAATCAGATGATTGGTCCATTTGTCTACACTGACTGGCAGCACACCTCTGGAGTTTCAGGAGGGTTTCTTTCCTAACCCCATCCTGAGATTCCTGGTATTCTTTGGTTGCTTCCCAACCAAGTAGTAACCATAGAATCATAAAATCATAGAGCTGGAAGAGACCACAAGGGCCATCCAGTCCATCCCCTGCCATGCAGGAATAAACAATCAAAGCATGCCCAACAGATGGTGTCATGATGGAGTGACCAACCCATCATGGTGAGTTCATCTGCAAAATCTACAGGTCACAACACTGGAAAATTCCACTCCCTGGTTTCCATAGCAACAGGTATGGTAGAAGGTGGGACCCTCATTCCCTAAACATGACATCACATCATCTGACTGAAGAGCCAATCCAAATCTGGAAAGGCAGAACCAATCAAATTTGGCCAAAAGACTTTTAAATTTCTGAACTCCTTTGTTCTGAGAGAGCCACATAGTGAGCCACATGGCTTAGACACATGCTTGAGACCATCAAAGGAGCCACATGGCTTGACCAGCCAGAGAGGGGACATGATAACTGAAGTCTGAAGAGCATGCCCCCTCATGGGCTCTCTAACATCAAAATGATATATGAAGTCTGGGGCAGAGACTTCCATTTGAATGACTCTGACATTAGGAGGAACTTTTTGACAGTAAGAGCTGTTTAGCAGTGGAATACACTGCCTCGGAGTGCGGTGAAGTCTCCTTCCTTGGAGGTCTTTAAACAGAGGCTGGATGGCCATCTGTCAGGGATGCTTTGATCGTGATTTCCTGCATGGCAGGGGGTTGGACTGGATGGCCCTTGTGGTCTCTTCCAACTCTACAATTCTATGATTTTATGAATTACATCACAGAGACTCATACATGGACTTCATAAATGTGAGTTACTATTTTCTTAGCGTAGGGAATGTCTAGTTAGCACGCGTTAGGTTTATGAATGTATTTCCTGTAAGCATAAGATGAGTACCTGGAGGAGAGATTCCCCTCGAAGGTAATTGTTTCATTGCTTCCACTAAAAATAAAGCTTTTTACATTTTTCCTAATCTTCATGGACATGTGCCTGCTTGAACTCTCTATCTGAATTTCTTTGGGATAGAGGAAAGGGTGTTGGTGATATTTTAACACAACCTGTCCAGCTTCTCACTGCGCTGGGCAAAAGGGGGTTAAAACTCAGTGAGTGGTAGCAAAATTCAAAGAGAAAAATCCCTCAGGTTTAGGATTTACAAAGGGCAACCCTGGGGTTTCAGGCAAAGAGGCTCCAGGGTCCCGTCACAGATGGCCATCCAGCACTCCGAGGCAATGCATTCTACTGCTGAACAGCTCTTACTGTCAGAATGTTCTTCCTAATGTTTAGATGGAATCTCTTTTCCTGTAGTTTGAGTCCATTGCTCTATGTCCTAGTCTCTGGAGCAGCAGAAAACAAGCTTGCTCCATCCTCAATATGACATCCCTTCTGATATTTAAAAATGGCTATCATGTCCCCTCTTAACCTCCTCTTGCACAGGCTAAACATACCCAGCTCCCTAAGCCACTCCTCATAGGACATGGCTTCCAGACCTCCCACCATCCTGGTCGCCCTCCTCTGGACACATTCCAGCCTCTCCCTGAATTGTGCCCAGAACTGGACACAGTATACAAGGTGAGTTCTGACCAAAGCAGAATAGAGTGGCACTATTACTTCCCTTAATCTAGACACTATACTCCTATTGATGCAGCCTAGAATCGCATTGGTTTTTTTAGCTGCCACATCACACTGCTGAGTCATGTTCAGCTTGTGGTTCCACTAAGACAACTAGATCCTTTTCACAGGTACTGCCATCAGACCAGATGTCACCCATCCTATATCTGTGCTTTTCATTTTTTACTGCCCAAGTGTAATATCCTACATTTCTCCCTGTTGAAATTCATTTTATTAGTTTGGGCCCAGCTTTCTAATCTGTTGAGGTCATTTTGAATTCTGATCCTGTCCTCTGGGGTATTAGCTCCCCCTCCTAATTTTGTGTCATCTGCAAACTTGATAAGTATACCCTCTATTCCCTCATCCAAGTCATTGATAAAGATGTTGAATAGCACTGGGCCAAGGAAAGAACCCTGTGGCACCCCGCTGGTCACTCCTCTCCAGGATGACTACCCTTTGGATTCAGCCCACCAACCAATTACAAATCCACCTAACAGCTGCATTGTCTAGCCCGCATGTTACTGCATGTTGCTTTGCTGTGCTAAGAGTTCAAGTCCATCTTGTTTATTTCCATGCTCTGTGCATTAGTATAGAGACATCGAAGACCATGGGCCATTCCCCCTATCTGCCTTTTGAAGGTTTTATTCATCCCACTCCTGGGCTCCTGAATGATTTGCCTTGTTCTTTCTATAACATTTGGGTTATTATCTCCAGCACATTGTGAACTCCTGTCCTCATGAATACTGTCTCCGTCCCACATACTACTCAGTTTAAAGCCCTCCTGATCAGATCTTTCAGACTCTTAGCAAAAACATCCCTGCCAACTGCCAACCCATCCCTTGCCAATAGTCCACCTCCATGAAAACACACCCCATGTTCCAGGAAGCCAAACCATTCCTGGTGGCACCATCTGTACTGCCAGTTGTTCACCTCCTCTTTCTCTCCCTTCCTGGGCCATACCCTTCCACTGGAAGGAACAGATGAAATTACTACCTGTGCATCCAAGTCCTTCAGCTTTCTACCCAGAGCCTCAAAATCCCTCTTTTGATATTCTGAAGGCTATGCCTTGCAGTATCACTGGTTCCCACGTGGACCAAAAGGAAGGAATAATGGTCAGTGGGCTTCACGAGTCTCGTCAGCCTCCCCGCTACAGCGTGGATTTTTATACCTGGGAAACAGCACACCTCTCAAGACATCTTATCAGGCCCACAAACTACTGATTCTGCACCCCTCAGCAAAGAGTCTCCTACCACCATCACACGCCTCCTCCAAGGATTGGCAGAGGCCAATCTGTGTGCTAAACCATCCAAGGTCTTGTGCACATTCTCTGAGGCCTAGCTCTGCTGCTCTCCTTCCTGTTCCTTGTCATCACTGACAAGGAAATAGCAGAGAGAGCGTCAAACCAGTTCTGTAGTGCCAAACTCATAGAATGGCCCCTGCTCCTTCTCCTTCTATGAGTCACATTCTTCCAAACACCGACCTCCTATGTATCAGAGCCAATCTCCCTCAGAGAGACATCCTCTGCATGTTCCTAAACCAGGTCCTTCTGCTTTTCTGTAAGAAAACCTCCTGCTCCCTAATATGCTGTCAAGTGGCTAATCAGGCCTCAAGTTGCTGGACTTTCTCTTCCATCAACACAACCAACTTGCACTTGATGCAGGTGTAGCTCTGCACTTCCACAGGCAAAAACACAAACATCCCACAGCTGTTGCAGGTGACTGCAGCAGTTCCCTCACTGTCCATATTGAATACTCCAAAGTTGGCACTAGAACAGAACTCTGTGCCTCCTCCTCAAACTCCCCCGTGAAATATCCATGCCAAACACCACTGTTCACCTTGCTCATGTACGCTGAGCTCCAGAGACTGGGACTTCAGCTATAGAGAGAGCTACCGGCTGCTAGCTCCTCCCTCTGAGGAGCCCAGCTTAGCAGCTAAAATCAGATGAGAGCAGCTGTGTTTAGAGTGGAATAGTAGTTCTATGGTCAGTAGCTCAACGAGATGGAGGGTCCTGGTTTCAATATAAGTTCAATCTAAGAAACATGCTGAGAGATGTAAGGGGTTTTTGAGTGAGAATCAAAACTAGCCTCAGCCTTGCCTTCAATCTGCAATATCCATGGTAAAGTACCTTTGTTGCTGTTCTGTGCCTTCAAGTCACTTCCAATTTATAGTAACCCAAAGGCTAGCCTATTGTGAGGTTTTCTTGGCAAGATTTGTTCAGAAGGGGTTGTCTTTGCCTTCCTCTGAGGCTGAAAGAGTGTGATTTGCCCAAGGTCACCCAGTGGGTTTCCCTGCCCAAGCAGGGACTCGAACCCTGGTCTCCAGGGCCCTGGTACAACACTCAAACTACTACCCCATGCCACAGTAATATTCTCTCTTATTACAGCACTGGCCCCCGTACTATCTTGCCCAGTCACCATGATCAAAAAGTAGAGGCCTTTCTGCTGTTCAGTGTAAGGTAGTAACAAGAGATAAAGTTTTTTCTGCAGTTGCACCAGTACTGAAGAACACCTTGCCCTACAAAGCATGGATGGGCCCCGGTCAGGTTGTCTTTCACCAAGTAGTAGACATTTTTATTCTGGCACTCTTTTGGCAGTGAGGTCCCTGCTTGTTTTATTTAATGCTAGACCCCACAGCCTCTTCTACCATCTGAGAAGATCTACTTCCTCAACTAACAGCTATCTGTAAAGTTCTCAGAGGGGAAACTACAGGCTTTTCTACATTGGCCAGAATAAACTGATTTCCTTCTTCTTCATATTCTGGCCCCAGATCAGGCCTGTTTCCCCATGCCCCCCCCCCGATTACCTGAACAAAATGTGAGAAAGTCTTCATGGACACACCAGCCCATACTGGTGGCTTCCACTCTCTTGGAAGCCAGGAAGGAGGCCTGCAGCATGTGATCAAGGCTGGCCTTGATCACGTGCTGGGAGCCTCCTTCCTGGCATCAGAGAGAGCAAAGTCGATGGCTATGGAGGCAGCTGCCAGGATGGGCTGACATAGCAGTATGCATTTCCATGGGGCCCCATAGGGTTTTTTGAATGATGAGGGCTTTTTTCCTAGGTGTTAAAATATAACTGAGTAACGAGCTTTACTCCATCTTCCCCCGGTCTTTGTCCCCAGAGTCATCAGTACTGCCCAGGGGCAAAATAAGACAAAAGCCCTGCATCATTTGGACTGCAGGGCTCTAAGACAGGGCAAGATGGGGGTCTAGACAAGCCCTAGGACAGACATGTTTGTTGAGATATAGTAGCCATTCATTGCTTTTGTAAACAATGTATCTGATATCTTGAGACCACTGGGGTTTCAGTGTGAATATTGGAAAGATTTATGGAGATTATCAGATGTGGCCAAAACTACACCAGAAGATCGCGACGAGAACAGGAATGGGGGATATTATCAGACGATAATATCTTTCAGCATCCTGGGGGTAAAGCGTCCTACTATATTGGTGGGTTGTCCCCATGAATTAAAAAGAGAAGCCTCATCTGCAGCAGTGCCTATGCCCCAGGAATGGATGAGGACATGGGTGTCTGATAATGTCACCCTTTCTGTTCTCGTCACAATCTCCTAATGCAGTTGGGGACACAGATTTTTGCCATGCTTCCCTGCGTCTGATAATCTCCTATGACAGGAACTTTGATCCTTTGCATTTTGGAAACTAGAGATCCAGGATTATTCACTGTTAAGAGAGGAAAGAAAATTACGTATATTTAGACTGTGCTGGAAAATTTATTATATGGAGGTGCAGAGATTTAGAATATAATCTTTTCTGTCACATAGCATTTTCAGGCGTTTATGTTTATCATTTTGCATTGCTATTTTTGTTGAAGTAAACTAATTTTTTTAAGTAGCTGCTATTTTACATAGAAGTTACAGTTATCTCTGATCTTTGAATTTAATATAGTTTGATTTGTGCTATTGTGTTTTTATTATATTTTACAAAGATTATCTGAGTAATGCATAAGGCACTATAAGGACAAGTGAGAAATCTCTCTAAATAAACCTGCAATGGGACTATAAAATGAACTGCACTGCAGGGTTATTGTACAGTACTTTTTTATTTCCAACATACAAATGGGGGACAAAAAGCAATGTATAACACTGCCTGATTGCTGAAAGCTAGCCTCTCAGCTTCAGCCCATCCTGCAGAAGAAGTGTCATTCCTCTGGGCAACACTGGTGGGTTGTTGCAAACTGCAGAGCCTGACCTGCCATATTCTGTGAATGACCCTGTCAAACTTAATTCACCACTTTCTACATCCACAGCCCTTCGCAAGCTGCAATATGAAGACCATGAACTGTATTCACTTTAGAATTTGCATTCAAAGAACTACTGGTTGAATCTCCCTTATCCAGAATTCCAAAATATTCCAAAATCCCAACAATAACACAAAAGGGCGAAATTATCAGATGACATCGTCATTCATTTCAGAGGTGTAGCATGGGTGTGAATAAGGTGTAACTTTTTATTGACAGCTTTGCCCATCAATAAAAAAAGTGATGCCTTGTCCACACCAGCGCTACACCCCAGGAATGGCTGGACAACGAGGACGTCTGATAATTTTGCCCTTTGTGTTATCATCACATCCTAAATGACACAGTTTTTTAGCAGTATGTACCTCATCTGATAAAGTCCTATATAAAGAATCACAGAATTGGTTAATTTTGTTACAATGTCATCTCAATTTTCTCACTTTACCATTCCTTTTTAGTTGGGGTTTTGTTAATCTCCAGTACTTGGCCCGTAATAATCACACCATGTTTATTAGAGAATGTGTGAATTTATATTATAAATGTTCTGCATAGATTAGGCAGGATTTGGAAGTAATCAATTAAAAGTAATGTAGTTAGCTATAACACATTGTTAATTTTTATGAAATAGCAAAGTTACATTTCAAAAGCAATGCAGTCAATGGAAATTATGTTATTTTGGGGGTGTAATTAGTAATGTTTAGGTTACACCGAATATTGAATTGGTACATTACTTTTAAGAGATTTTAGAGGCAATTTTTTTGATTCAGTGACATATCTCAAGTTTTATGCCCTTAAATTTTTATGAATATGCCATTCAAGTTTTATGGCATCCAACTTTTTAAAAGAAAAAGGGGGAAATGGTAAGGTAACAAGCAACGTAATTAAATACTGTTTGTTGAAAATAGTAATGTTATGCACCAAATTACTTTTCAGTTACTTTACTTGAAAATTACTTTCCAAGCTCTAAGTATGGGTAAGGGGAAGACATAACATCTAGGTCTAATCGGAGGTGTGTATCCCATCCAGCAAGCACAGAAGTCCTATGGAATAGCAATGCCGCAATAGTTAATGGCTGCACAAGAGATATTAGATCAGTGTGCCAGTTACTCAGAGCTGGCCATCTGGGCTCCACTCCTCTAGTCACCTCTGGGAATCTAGCCAGATCTTCTGCTACCTGTTCCTTCTCCTTGAAGCCCTTGCAGCTAATTGCTAGTAGCCAAGTGTATAGCCTGCCTGAGATTGTTTGTACTACATGACATACAGAAAAGAAAGCCGAGGGACAGCAGGAAACAGTGTGGCTAGATGGAAAGGAGTATGGGAATCCTGTCCTTTATTGTAGCAAGGTAGACTTGAGATGGGTTAATTTTCTATTACTTAATTTTATTTTCTTCATTAAGCAGTCAGGGATGCCAAGAGCAAGAAAACATACAATTGCAAAATAATAGAATCCAGTCAAAACCACTGCACCATAAATATATAGGGGGGGGAGGGAGGGAGGGAGGGAGGGAGGGAGGGAGAGAGAGAGAGAGAGAGAGAGAGAGAGAGAGAGAGAGAGAGAGAGAGAAGACATGTTGGCATTTCTATCCTGCAAGTGGTCACCACCATCAGAATGGATAAATATTAGATATTTATGCCCACAGGCATGAAATACTGTATTCTTAATATTTTGATTTTGTTGAAGAAGCCCAAAAGAGAGAGTAGTTCACCTAAAGAAAGCTGAATATTCTGTTCAATCCATGCATGCTACTTAGGAATGAAAGACACCAACATCACATCGCTGTCAGAAATCACGTAATGTGTTGTCAGAGGCATACCACTCTTTAGAGATACAAAGCAGGAAGGAAAGGCGGGTGAGGGAGCTTTACTATATATTGTTCTCTAACACATATTAAGTACTAAGCAGATGTGTGTTATTGCCCTTTAAACCTGTCACTGCCCATATTGTCAACATCACTCTGCAGAGTTTTAGAAGAGTTGATGGCTTTACAGTGTGTTTTATGATTTCAGAATGCAATAACAGTAGCATTCTTTTGGTGTTTTCTTCAGCTGCATACTAGGCAGCAGTCTTGGGGTCTCTCCCCCCCACTTTTGTCACAGAATCCTGTTACTTCTGCATATTCAGAGGTAACTGTGTTGGCCATGCAGCAAATTACAGCAAAACCCACAAAAGAATATGTTTATTACTACCTCTGCCTCACTCACACAAATCCTGTAATTGTTGCCTTAAAAAATTCTTGACTAATTGACAGAGAAATTTTATTATTTCACTTTTACTACCTTTGTCCTCAGTCCCTACATGACCAGAGACTTTATCAGACCAGTGTCCCAAAATGTGAATGAAGAAAGCAGAAACATAGTGACATTATTACACTTATTATCTCATGTCGCATCGGGAGGCATGGGGACACACTATCCACAATGCTGCAGCCTTATTTGAGAACTCACGCCAAACAAGTCTTGAAGAGAAACAACAACGCAGAAAGAATCACAACCCGGAAACATCACCCAAGGAGACCTTCTGCTGTGCTTTCTGCAACCGGACTTGTTTATCTCGGATTGGCCTTTTTAGTCATCAGCGCACTTGCAGTTAGCGTGGGATGAATCCTTCCTGAATCTTCGTTTGCGAAGAAAAGCCAGAGAGAGAGAGAGTAATCGCATGAAAGAACCGCCATGGAATTATCATACAACCACCACTAGCACTTTAGGAACAGGACTTTACTTTTGTGATTTAGCATGGGTGAAATTTCGGTGGTTCTCATGTGAAGACATGCACGCATTTAAAAACACCAAAACCCCCTTAATTTGTAAAGTAAATGAACACACGGACACTTAAACAAACCTAAAAATGTGCAAAAACAAAACAAAAAAACCACACCCCAGGACAGTTCATAAAAAGAGCGTTGTATGGATGTTCTCACCTGGAAGTCATCTCACCGGGAATGGGGAGAGGGAAAGAGGACCCCTAATTCACGGTGTAATCTTGGGATTACAGTGGATGTGTTTTCACACACTCTTCAATACCATGAAAAAAGTGATATTGAGAGCTATAGACGGCTTGTCCCAACAATGAAAAGTGACACCTTATTCACGGTTGGAGCACAGTTTGACCACTGCAAATATGACAATGTCTTGTGATAGCAGGACCCGTTCGCACTACTGTGACATTGTAATTGTGCTATTTTTGCTGCGTCTGATAAAGTACCTAGAAAATGTGGGACTTACAGCTATATCAACCCTCCTTCAAGAACACTTTAAACACCATCTAGGCTTGCCAGAGTGAAAACTAGTAGTGGTTCCTGTACCTTTAACAGTTGTGTAAAAGGGAATTTCAGCAGGTATTGTTTGTAACCTGATTGTGTTATAAGCAATACCTGCTGAAATTCACACTTCTACACTATTTTAAAGGTACAGGAGCTCTCTCCAGTTTTCATTGTGGTAGCTATCTTAAGTAAACATCTCTTGGTATATGCCTGTGACACCAACATCATCTTTTTTTTCTTCTCCTGCATGATTTTTTAACACCTTTGCCTGATAAAGAAGCTTCAAAATGTAGCATAATATCTATTGTGCCTTTAGGGTGGCCTAATAGAGGTATCAGCCTAAATACTCATAAAGGCAGCAGATCTCATCTGATCTTGGAAGCTAAGCAGGGTCAGCCTAGGCTAGTACTTGGATGGGAGACTGCCAATGAATACCAGGTGCTGTAGGCTATATTTCAGAGGAAGGAACTGGAAAAATCAGTTCTGACTATTCCTTGATTATCAAAACTCTATGAAATTCATGGGGTTGCTATAAATCAACAGGTGACTTGAAGGGATGTATACATACACCCAGTAAAGGTATCACTGCAGTGTGTAGTTTGGCTTTTATTGTATTTTGTCTAATGTTAGCTTCCACTGTCCTACATTAGCTGCTAATCCCAATTTCTTTCTTTCTTTCTTTCTTTCTTTCTTTCTTTCTTTCTTTCTTTTTAAATGTAGTTTGGCCTGTATTTGTTTCTAATTTTTTTTTATACCATGAAGTTTAGAATCTTATTAAATGAATGAAATAAAAAATGAAATCAAAGAGCAAAAATTAAATATACATAATGTATATTTATATACTATATATATATATATAATACATTATTATATATATTATATATATTATATATATTATATATTATACATTATATATATATATATATATACACATAAATATATATAATGTTTAATATATATATTTAAAAAAACTCTATTTTTAAGGGTTGAAAGACAAGCCAAATAAATAGCAAATGATGTTTTTGCTACCTGCATCTCAGGGAAATATCTGCAAATTTCCTGCAGATAATACTTGCAGAGAATGACCTGAAGGCACATAAAAAGGCTGAGCTGTTGAGTAGGTTTGGTCCTGTACCCCATGTAGGACTTTCTGGAAATCATATGTGGATGTATATTCCATTTAGCTCTTGGAGGAAGAAAGAGGCCTTAACAAATTTAAACAGACGGGGGGAGGCGGGAGAGGATATACTTTTGGGGTTAAAACTCCTAGAATTTTCTAGGATTTCATAGAGGTACCAATTGGATCATTTTAAACCAATTTAGTATATTTGCATCTCTCAATACTAAGCTGCAAACAACCTGCATTATGATAGAATCCTATGGAGCCTTAGCTGGGGTGGAGGTAAGCCCCATCGATGTAGTAGGGTTTACTTCTGACTAAGGATACACATGGTGGTGCTGTTAATTATGTTTGCAATCCCTTTGCCTTCTTCTACCCGGCTTCTCTGTTTGCTAAACTAAGAAAAAGCTATATGCTCACAATTTCATTTTCAGGACGAGTTCAAACGAGTTTGCCAAGTTATCATTTTTTCTAAAAATAAATATTGCCCTCAGCTAACTTCCACATAAGCAGCATTAACTCTGTGTGTTTGTGTGTGTGTATTGGGGAAGGAGGAAAAATATATATTAATAGTGAGGAATCCTTAAGCTTGTGACACAAATTTTGTGACTGAACCAAGGCTGTACCCTAAGTAATGACTTTAAACGACAGTGGACACAAAAGAAAAAAAAATGACCTTGACGTGTTTTTTTTTGAGGGGGTGGTTGCTTATCTTTCAGCTAGGGGAATAAAGAGAATACTGCAGCATGACCCAATTCTTCTTTTAATAAAAAAAAACCCACAGCCTAAACATTTATTCTCTGTCACATGAATATGCATGAAAAAAATTAAGTGTTCACTAGGTTTGGGCAGAGGTCTGGTAACTGAAGCAGAGCCAGTTTGAAAAGCCTGAAAGCACCTCTGGTGCATTATAAATAATAATTTAAAAACAACAACAGGAGGGGGCAGGGAAGTGGTCCACTGGTTCTTGTTTTGAGTCTTGAGGGCACTGTATAAATGATTCCCCCCCCCCATTTGTATTTGTATTTTTTCCCCTGTCATTTTTAGGAGCAGCTACTTCAGTGGAGGATTTGTGACCTTCCTGAACTGAGAGACAGAGTGTTGAGCAGATGGGTTATGCTCAAAGGCACACACTGCTTTCTGCATGGACTGAGCTCACTGCTGGGATGGATGACTCAGACAGATTGATGGTGAAATTCTAATGACCGCTCCTGCAGATACTTGAGAGGCCTGGGCCTTTCCATGTTTTCATGAAGTGCTGTGATAATTTTTTTCAGAGCTCTGTTCAAAGCCACACTTGTGCCAGATTTGCAGATTAAACAGACCAAGTCAGTGGCAGCTGATGGCTCCCATGTCAATAAATCTGCTATGAGTTTATTCTGAACTTTAAATAAACTGTCCAAGGTGCTGAATCTATTTGGGAATAGGATTCAGCACCCTAAACAATTCCTTTAAAGTTTGCACTCACCACCCTACTGACATGGAAGCCCACAAGCTACCACTGGATGAAATGATAGAGTCGGTGGAGGAAAACTATACCATTTCAATGGGAGGGGGCAGATGCCAACTTCTAAAAGTATGCTAATGTGTACATCTGTACAGACATTTATTGTTATTGTTGTTGTTGTTATTGTTATTACCCCGCTCCTCTGGTAAAAACAATTGGGGTGGCTTACAACAGTTAAAATACAACAATACAGACTAAAATCCCTAAGCCCCACCCACCCCACCCTCCCCCATAAAAAGATATTAAACTGGTATCAAATTAAAATCCACCTAAACTTAAAATCACATAAATACACAAATATAAAAATCAACAGCCAGCGAGTCAAGGTAAAGGACTAAAAGAGGCCAGGAGATGCAGCTCCTGAGGCTGGGATCTAATCAGGAAATTTAATGATTTAATGGCTAAACTGAGCTCTAAACTCAGGTCTCTGATTTCAAATCCAGTATTGTCAACTGCACCCCCATGCAGGCATTGCTCTCATCCACACCACATACCATACCTCCATCTAAAGCAGGAGTGGGAAATGTGCGATCCTCCAAATACCTGGACTGCAACTCCTAGCAATGGTGAGGGATGGTGGAAACTGAAAACCAGTGACATCTGAAAGGCATGGATTCCTGTTCTTGGGCATCAAGACAAGAGCAGGGTTATCCCTGATATATTTTAACAGTGGCATGACACCAGTTCTACTGCTGTAGTTTTGCCTGGCCTGGAGATGTCAAGATGAGAAACTTGTGCCAGTTTAATTTCTACTTCTTCATGAACCTTTTTAAGGGTTCCCCCAACCTGCGGCCCATTCACAATTATAGTGCTATTGTTTTACCTTAATTGCCATGGTTCTATCCTATGGAATCCTGGATTTGTAGTTTGACTGGCAGCACTAGAGCCCTCTGACTGAGAAATTTGGGTACATCTCACTGAACTGCAAATCCTAGGATTCCGTTGGACAGAACCACGGCAGTTAAAGTACAACCACAGGACTATAATGGTGCACTGTGGATGGGCCCATTTTTGGATCGCAACTTTCCCCATCAGCTTCTGCTAATATCTTCAATGGCCAAGGCTCATAGGAGCTGAAGAACTAAACATTGGGATAACACCAAGATGAGGGGGCTAGCATAGCATTTCCACCAGAAGGGGAAAAAACAAGACAGCAGTAAAATGCAAAAGTGTGTTGCCAGACATCTGACAGACAATAACTGTGGTAAACTTACAACCTTAAAACAGAGAACAATAGAAACAGGTGAGGGGAAGATACATTCTAGGATATATTGTTGATGGTGTCTTCTTGATGGTTGCACCCTAGCTCTGCAATTCACATGCTCCGGAAATCTACCAAAGTCTGTATTCATTTCTGAAAGTGAACCATGATTTTAACATTTAAGCAGGCTTTTGTGGCTGGAGATAGGAATGAGTTTATATATGTTTTATGTTTATGTGTGTTTTACATTTTAATTTTTCAATAGCAACATTGCCTGACTTGTGCCTAAGGGATTGTCTGGCACAGAAATAAACAGCTGGCTTCTATTTTGAGTTTAGCTGAGGTAAGGTTCACAAAGCTGAGATGTATGTATTATTTGTCAAGCATTTATGTTGTGCTAGGTCTGAATGCACTTGAATTTACTGCATTTCCAAAATGGGAACTGCACATTTTTAATTTACAGTGTAAATTAAATTTCACACATTTGCTAAGAGCAGCATTAATTTAGTCATCCTGCAAACCTGCAAGGATAGGACCACAAAACAGCTATTTGACATTTCATTACTAAGTGAACAAGGAGTGCAAACAGGACCACTCATGCTTCACATCAAGGACATGAAGCTTAGGTTAAACAAATGAGTACTTGGCATAATCCTATAAACTATCATTTGACCTTTGAAAACTTTGGTTTAACTTCTTAGACTTCATCTCCTAGTGAAGTCACCTAGATAATTTTTCTTACATTCATCTCTTCTCATTCTTATCACTTACTCCTACTTCAGAGACCTATATTTTGCTCACTTTAGGTTATAAAGCAATCAATCTGTACAGTACTAGTACTATATAAACAATACCTAATATACTATTAATGAATACAAGAATAAAAAATAACAAGAATAATTTTATTTAATGCTATTTTGAACATCATCATCTGAGTTTTATCATATTCACACAGTCATTTGCAAACTAGTTCTCTATAGAACATCAGCAGTTGCTTTTCTTTTACAAGTGGTAATGCCCTCTGGGCTACTTCATGTGCTATAATTTCCTACTTGGGAAATTTCCAATGAGAGAAAGAGTGCATCTATCATAGCACCAAATGGGCAACATGAATTGTTTTTTTCTATTTCAAGCACTTGAATTGGATTGTGATTGCCGCAATACATGCAGCAGCTGAACAATCCACTTTTTATAGCAGTGCAGGATAAACTGTCTGCATCTGAGGAATGTGTTTTCTATCTCATGGTCAGATCTGTTGTTATGCCACACACTGGCAGTGGATAATGATGTACAAAATCCATTAACACCATGGTCTACTGAGAGTGATGCATCCATTTCCCATACAGAGTAAGCAATCATATTGTATTTTCCCCCCAGTTTCATCTTGTTTCACATCCTAGTACATAGCTTTAATATGCTATGGTGCCAACATACTTCAATTAAATATATTTAAATGTGTGCATCCTTCCTGCTTTCTGGGTATCAAACTTTCTCCCCTCTTTTTTACGTTCTGTGTGGCATTATCATGCCAGGGTTTTCATATGCATGCATACCTCTCTTAAAATACTCATAACTGATGCAGCTTAGGTATAGGACTGCAGCTTAAGAAAATGAAATGCAAAGAAACTAATTAGATTATTTGATGACTAGACTGAGAATAGGTGTTCCCATGGGAGGAAAAACACCCTTTAGAATTTGACCATTAGAAATATGCTAATCTAAACACATATTTGGATTGAAGGTCCAGTAAATAAACAAAGATCTGTATGTTAGATCAAATGAAGCAGCCTTTTCAAGGGCAAATGGCAAGGTCTATAGGCAGCTTTAAAACATTTGATCTCTGGCACTTTCCTGAATAATGATGTTGTGGCCTCTTGAGTATGCACCCATGAAACCAGGCAGGGCTTGGGACATTAGTACAAAAGGCCTAATTTGTTAAGATTGTAGTTAGAGGACTCTTCAACCTAATTAGGTTTGCATTGTCACTAGTGGGGAAGTGTTCTGATCTGTTTAATTAATTGTTAAGTGCTATTAGTTCATAATAAAAATAATAAATAAATAATAATTTTTTTTTATTTTTAACCCGCCCCTCTGCTCGGCAACCAGGGCGGCTTACAGCAAGATTAAAACAACATCAAGTTAAAACAGTCCTTCCCCATCCTACCCTCCCACCCCTTAAAACTAAATTAAACAAATAGAGAGTTAAAACAAAGATAAAATACAATAAATAAATAAATAAATAAATAAAAGCAACGATGGCAAGGGGGTCCACTTGAACCAGGAAGTTATTCCAGGAAGGCCTGCCGGAAGAGATCCGTCTTTAGCGCTTTCTTGAAGCTATCAAGAGTAGCGATAAGACGGATCTCATCCGGCAGGCCATTCCATAGTCTGGGAGCCGTAGAAGAGAAGGCCCTCTGGGAGGTCTGCGACAGCCTAGTTTTCATAGGCTGCAGCAGGTTCCTCCCAGAGGACCGAAGTGTGCGGGGGGGATCATATGGGATGAGGCGGTCCCGGAGATAAGATGGACCCAAGCCATGTAGGGCTTTAAAGGTTAAAACCAACACCTTGTACTGTGCCCGGAAACTAATCGGCAGCCAGTGGAGAGATTTAAGCACAGGTGTTATATGCTGTCTCCTAGATGTACCCGTAATTAACCTGGCTGCCATATTTTGTACCAGTTGAAGTTTCCGGGTTAGGCACAAGGGTAGCCCCATGTAGAGTGCATTACAGTAATCCAAACGTGAGGTTACCAAAGCATGTACCACAGTTTCCAGATCCCTTGTATCCAGGTAAGGGCGCAGTTGGCGTATCAGCCGAAGCTGATAACAGGCACTTCTGGCTGTCGCATTCACCTGACTAGTCATGTGAAGCGACGAATCCAGGAGTACCCCCAAACTGCGAACACAGTCCTTAGAGGAGAGTGTGAGTCCATCCAGGACTGGAAGTTGTATTCCCAGACCTGGTTTCGGGCCTGTGACTGTCAGTACCTCCATTTTGTCTGGATTTAGTCTCAATCTGTTTTTCCTCATCCAATCCATTAACGCTCTAAGACAGTCATTGAGAGGAGAGACACCATCTGAAGTCTGAGCCGACGGTCTGGTCATGGAGAAATATATCTGAGTGTCATCAGCGTACTGATGACACCGAGCTCCATGCCTCTGAATGATCTCTCCCAGCGGCTTCATATACATGTTAAATAGCATCGGGGACAGAATGGCACCCTGAGGGACGCCACAATTAAGCTCAATTCTGGAAGAGCAGCTGTCCCCAAGCCTCACCCTCTGGGATCTGCCCGAGAGAAAGGAATGGAACCATCGCAGAGCAGTGCCTCCGATTCCTAACTCTCTCAGGTGGTCCAAGAGGATGGGATGATCTATAGTGTCAAAGGCTGCTGAGAGGTCCAAGAGCACCAGCAGGGTCACATTACCCCTGTCGATGCTCAGGCGGAGGTCATCGGTTAGAGCGACCATGGCAGTCTCTACTCCATATGGTTTGAAATGGATCAAGATAATCGGTTTCATCCAAGATGGCTTGGAGTTAGGAAGCAACTGCCCTCTCAATCACCTTGCTTAAAAAAGGTAGCAAGGACACTGGTCTGTAATTGTTCTTGTTCAGGGGGTCCAGGGAGGGTTTTTTCAGGAGTGGCTCAACCGCCGCCTCCTTTAAACAAGATGGTACAATACCTTCCCTGAAGGATGCATTGATTGTGTCCTGTAGGAATACCCTCAATGCGTCCCCCCTGGATGACCAGCCAAGATGGACAGGGATCAAGAGGGCAAGTCGTCTTACTCACTCTTCCAAGGAGCTTGTCCACGTCATCGGTACTCACCGATTGAAACTGATCCAGTAAAGTGCAATCAATGGAGTTGTTGGATGCCTCATCTATGGATTCTGTCAGAACATTGGCATCCAAGTCGGCTCTTATCCGAGAGAGTTTATCTGCAAAGTGGATATTAAATGCATCACAGCATGCTGTTGTCGGGCTAAGTAGGGGATTTGGCGCAGGAGGAACCTGCGTCAGCTCCCCCTCCACCTTAAACAACTCTGCTGGACGGGACTCTGCAGATGCAATACGTACAGAGCAGAAGGATCTCTGTGCTGCACGTATTGCCTCCCGATGGGAATCAAGATGCTTCCTATGGCGAGTTCTGTCGGATAAGAGTCGAGTCTTCCGCCACTTGCACTCTAGCCGTTGTCCAGTTCGCTTCATCCTCCTAAGCTCCTCTGTGTACCAGGGCTTACGATTAGAGGCGGTCTGGAAAGGACGCTTGGGAGTGATTGTGTTGATAGCCTTGGTAAGATCAGTGTTCCAGATGCTGACCAAAGCCTCTACAGAATCACCAGTGTTACCAACCATTAAACCCTCTAGGGCTTTCTGGAAGCCAATTGGTTCCATTAGCCTTCGAGGGCGGACCGTTCTAATGGGTCCACCACCCCTGGAGGGGCAGACAGTGGCTCTTAGTTCCATCTTGACCAGGAAGTGATCCATCCATGACAATGCGGAGGTTTTTGTTACCTCCGCCCACGGATATTCCTGTTCCGTACTGAAGATTGCATCGAGGGTATGACCTGCACAATGTGTGGGCCCGTAAACCAATTGGGATAGGCCCATGTTTGTCATGGTTTCCATGAACTCCCGAGCTGCACCGGTTAGATTCGATACGCTGGTCTCTAGTGGAATGTTGAAATCGCCCAAAACCAAAAGTCTGGGCGACTCCTATGCCTAGAAGAAGATGGCATATTCTACTCTGGTTGACATCTTTTCTCCTCAGTGGCACAATTTGTTGTTTGCTTGTTTAGATTGGTGCTTTATGTCTTTCTGTTGGTTTACCCAACTTGGCTAAGAAAATAATATGAAGCTGACTTTTTTGTTCATTCATTTTGGTCTTCTACACTGAACAGGCACTAAGGCAGCACCTGCTCTGTTCAATTGGATTACTTCCAAGAAAAATGTTTATAGAATAGTGCTAGCCTTACAGAAGTTTGCCCAATCCCACATTTAACCCAAAATAAAGCCTTTCTCCATTCAGTGGGTCTGACACCTGTGCAAAGGTTTATTTATTAGTGCTATCTATAGAATTTTTTTTCTGCCATTGAACTCAAGGTGGTATATGTGGCTCTTCTGCTCCCCATTTTATCCTCCCATCAATAACCCTGTGAGGTAGGTCAGGCTGACAAAAAGAGTGACTGGCCCAAGATCAGCCAAGATCTGTGAACACAAAGAGAAAATAGTTGACTGGCATGCTATTGAGTAGTTGCAAATGTGTAAGCAAGACTTACACATTTGTTACTTTTTGCTATCCATGTTTATGGACTTTATCAGACATGGCAAAAATCGCACGATTATGACATCATGGTGAATGGGTCCTGGTATCGCACAAAGTTATCATCTTTCTGTGGTCTTTCTGTGCTTCAGCCACAAATAAGGTGTATCTTTTTATTGACTGGAGAAGCCATCAACAGCTCTCAATATTGCTTTTTTCATGGTATTGAAGAGTGTGTAAAACCACATCCTGCTGTAATCGCGAGATTACAGAATGAATAAGCGGTTCTCTCTCCCCCCTCCCCTTTGCCAGCAAGAAAACCTCTGGGTGAGAAGGTGAAAACTATCCACAGGACACTCTTTTTATGAACTGCCCCATTTTGTTTGCAAGTTTGTAGGTTTGTTTTAAGTCTTTGTGTGTTCATTTACTTTTTTAAATCTGGATTTTTTGGTGTTTTTAACTGAAGTCATATCTTCTTGCAAGAACTCCCAAAATCTCACCTATGCTAAATCATGGAAGTAGAATCCTATTCTTAAATTGCTAGTGGTGGATGTGCAATAATTCCATGGCAGTTGTATCACATGACTGCAGCAACGTGCGATAATAAGTATAATACTGCCACTATGTTTCTGCTTTCCTCAATTGTGGAATTACAGCATTTTGGATGATAGTCTGATAAAGTCCTATGATTGTGGCACTGTTGCTACAATCACAAATGTCCCTCACCAAAACTTACTTTGAGAGAAAGCAGCTGCACTGAATAGAATAGAGTTCTGCTCTGCTGGAGATGAGGGTGCAGCAAAATGCCATTCCCAGCTCATTCCCACCAGCAATCTGCAGTGGAACAAGGAATTGCAATGAGGTCTTAGTTCTGATTGTTTTATCAGAGGTCGTTGATGGGAGGGAGCTGGAAAAGACATCTTGCTGCACCCTAATCTCCAGCAGAACAGACCTCCATCACTTGGTGCAGCTGCTGGCTTCTAAGGTAGGTTTGTAGAGTTGGGTCATGAGACAATAGGTAATTAAGTGTTCTTAACTATGGTTATGATCAGACAGGAACAACAAAAAAAGCATTCCTGTCCAACAATCTCCACTCCCGCCCCGTCCCATTCCTGACCCGCCACAACCACCCTCCTCATCACAGTTACCTTCTCTCCCCTTGTTCCAGCAGCCCAGGAGTGAACAGAGCTCTAACAGAGCTCTCTTCACTTCCTGGAGTGAAATCTCATGGATTCACAGGAGAAGACACAAGTGCAGGAAATTCAAAAATAAAAAGAGAAATACACAAGGAAAAGTTACACCAAGCACCTAAACACACTAAAAACATTACAAGTAACCTGGGGAGGGTCATAAAAAGTGGGTCACTTACCTGAATGTCCTGATCTCACCCAGAAGTGTTCTGGCAGGGACCTCCCATTGATGCTGGGATCTCACCAGCATAACGGGGCACCTTTTCACTCACAGGAACATCCATGACAGGAACAGAATGGGGGATCTATTGATGGCTTCTCCTGTCAATAAAATGCAGTGCTGGCAGAACGGCAACAGAACGGGTGCATAAGGAGGGGGAACAATGTCATCTGAAAGGGAGCCCTTTTGCGATCTCCTGGCACTCATGTAACACCACTTTTAACGTGTCTGATAATCTCCTATGTCTGTGATGTAGCATCTCAGCAATTGTCTTTGCATAATGCTACAATCATATTGTAACACAACCAGTCTTTCCTTGCCTTTTTAATGCAATAAACCATAGTTTAATATTTTTATCATGTTTTAATCAAGGATTTGCATGGATACACGCACACTACCATGAAGGTCACTGGAACTCATAAATGGATAGTGATATAAAAGCTATCTGTACCCCAGTCTGCCTTTTAGCATAATTCTGTGTAAGGTTACTTGGCAAGGGGTTCCCCAAGTGTGCCCTATAGGAGTAAGCCCTGTAGGAAAGTTTGCACAGGTTTGCCGTCTATGCAGTTATAGCATTATGATTCCACCATAACTGTCATGGCTGCGAGGAGAGAAACTCTGTAAAGAAGATTCTCAGAAAAACTGGCTGGTTTGTAAAAAACAACAACAACCCTGAATTATTGTGTAATATGTCTCTTTATTCTCCTGTTTGCATTTAGTTTCTCTGAGTCCCAAGGGAATCCTTTCTTGTCCACATGAAAGCACTTCCGAAAAGGCAGTTTTGCTATATTTTCAAGAATCATGTCCCTAACACCTGTTTTTATTCTGATATACAAAGGATCTCTTGGCAAGGTATCTCACAGGCATTTTGTTAATTGGACCCCTAAGAGTGAGTCTTTCAGTAGCTTCTCATTTGAATTTGTGTTCTTGGTTCATTGATTTAACTGCATGTGTCCTTTTGTCTCTACTGGGTGTCCAAAAGAAAGGACTAGGCTGTCCATTTGGACACACAATTATTACATTAAAAATGCCTTGCTGTCAGAGATGCTTTAGCTGTTGATTCCAGAACTGTCAGGAAGTTGCCCTATATGATTATCTTGAACCTGAAGCCATTAATGTTGGCTCAAAAGAAGGCAAAATGTTTCATTTGACGCTTTCCCTTCTGTCTTCTCTAGAGTCACAGTTTGCCAAACTGCAAAGGCACTCTAACATAAAAAGCAAACCTTGATTTTTGCCATTTTATATAAGGGCTGCCATTTTACTATGCCATTGTATATAACAGGATTTGATTTTGGTATCCACTGGTGGGGTCCTGGAGCCAAATCCCAGCAGATACCAAGGGCCCACTGTACTGTATGATTTAGAATACAGGTTGACCGCCATATCCATGGGTTTGGGGATCCACAGTTTCACTTATCCACATCTGGAAAAAAAAATGTTCTCTGGGCATTTCTAGGTCCTTCAGTGCGATTCTATGGTCAACTTTTGGTGTTCATCTTATTGAAAATAATAAGATTCCCTATTACCCGTGGTTTTAGATCTCCACAGGGTGTCCCCCATGGATATGGGGGTCAACCTGTAAATTTAAAGATCCAGGTCCCTTCTGCATTCTCTACATCCTATTTTCCTCCCCGCTTTAAAGTGTTCCATGTAACATCACGCCAGTGATATTTGATGCTCTTGCTTATGCTGAAAGGTGTGTCTCTCCTCCTTCCTCTGTCTTATTTCCCTAAAGGAGAGTCATCACCCCAGGGTATTTTTCACATGCCTGCATAGCTATCCTAACGTAACTGTAATCTGTGCAGCTGAATTGCAGCTTTAGAAAACAAAATGCACAGAGAAATTCTGATATCCACTGGATTAGTGAACAGATGTTAGAATTATTGTGCTTTGAATGACTGTGCTTTGATGTGACAATTGGCCTTTTCGGTATCATATTTTGCTCTGATCCTCCATCCCATCCTCTCATTCATATAATTGCATTTATACCTACAGCCAAACCTTTTACTCCATTAGCACATGTGAGGAAGTACTGCAGGTTTTAATCCAAAGAAGTTTGTGCTAAAATAAATAAATTGGTTCATCCTTTCCCCCTTACTTCCTTTATTTTTATACTGAAACAGGCTAACATGTTTCTCTCTCTGAAAACTGCTACCATCTGTTTATCAGAATCCTAATGTGATGCCATCTTTCCCAGACCAAAGCGCTTTATTGAAGGGGGCAATATAAAGCAATAAAGAGTCTACATTTTGAAACATCTTCCACACAGCTGAACTGCGTTTGGCTGGCAATAAACTGCAAGGAATTTTCTCTCCAATTTACAATTGGAGGCAACATTAAACTTATTTCAGTGGTTTATACCCAAACCACAACTCATTCTTAGCTTTTCTTGCATCACAGATCCCATTTGGGATTCTGGTGAAAGGGATGAACCCCCTTCGCAGAACAATACACACAAGCATATCCACACAAAATATATTTGACTACGTTGAAAATTGAATTTGTTCACTCAGCGTAGTCTGGAAAGAGGAAAATGACAATAACACTTGAAAAAGACTAAATTTTTACCTTCACTGTGAAAGGAAGAAGGAAAAGACATGAGAAGGAAATTGAAGGGGGGATCATTTTCTGCAACCCATTTCACACAGGCCCCCTAACTCAACACTCTTGCTCAAGTACATATAAATTATGGATTTCCCCAGCACCACAACAATGCCTTCTGCTCTAAGACAAACAAACACGTGTATCATTTTCATGGGGAAGTCGAAATCTCTTCTGTCTTATGTTTGCTTGACAAAGTGAGGCCATTCAGGACATAAAGGGTGGTTTACTGTTTGCATACTAGTTGGAGAACAAAGTGAAAGCAAACAATGATTGATGGTTGGTGCCAGGAGAATGGGCAGACTCCTTTCCAACCACAGCACACCTGCTTCAGTGAGAAAGATTGCAAAATGGCACACAAGCCATAAAAACCTGTCCATGGATATGTACCTTGATAATACTCTCTGTATGTTTATCAGAACTTGTGGCTCTGTCATGGGAGCTGCAGCGCCACCTAGCTGCCCACAACCACATGAATGCCCAACTTTTCAAAACAGATGACAGCTACAAAAGGATTTTGTGTGAACTCCAGTGAACTTTAGCAGTGGACTAAGCTAAACCAAATAGTGGTCTGGGTGATTTGCTTTCTCTGGCCTGAATCCTATTGGCCAGTGCCAATTAGAGGAAGCCCACTAAAACAAATCTCAAATGGTGATTTGGCACATTGGTAAATCCATTCGTTCAGTGGGAGTGTTTTAGTCAAGACCAGGGAGATTATCAGATGCATCAAAAACAGCATTATAATTACACCATGAGATTACAAAAGGGCTTCCTTATCAGACGTCATGCCCCAGCGTTATGCAAATGTTCTGTTCCTGTTACGAAGGAGTTCTTCTTTATTGTCAGGGAGAAGTCAAAAATCAATCTCCCATAGCATTTGTGTTCCGGATGTTCATGTGTGCAAAAAGGTGCCCTGTTCTGCTGGCATGATTCCAGCATCAATTGGAGGTCCCACCAGAACACTTACATGTGTGAACGGGAAAACTAGGTAGTGTACACTCTTTTTATAAACCTCCCCATCTTGCTTGCAAGTTTCTAAATGTGTATCGGTGCTTTTCTGAATGTTTTCTTTTTTAATGTTGGTGTTTGGGGGCTTATTTGGGTGCTCACATCTTCTCGCAAGATGCACTGAAATCACGTTCATGGAGAAATGTGGACATAAGCAGCACAAGTGCTCATATTGCCAGATTCTTGGGGCAATTTTGTATCATTTTCAGAGCAGCATGCAAAAACATGTGTCATTGTGCCAGAACACAAATGTTGTAAAATATAGTGCCATAATAACAGTTTAAGGCACTTGTCTGATAATCTCCCAGGAGTGGGCATGATTGAGAGACCAGAAAGCCATTCTTTTTTTTTTTTCATCCCTCACTGGATCTCTTAGAGGCCTTAGGGCATGTTCATTGTTATGCAAATCACTGCTGTCTGTGGAAATGTCCACTCATGAACTATGCTTAAAATGGGGAAATAAGCAACTCAAATGGCATAGCAAGGTGTGTGTAACAATTTGCAGGATCACGACCCTATGTCTATGGACGTGGCAATGAAAAATACATGGGAGGCAGGTGTCAAAATCAATTAATGATTCTTTATTGATTTAACAGGAAACATTCACACACTCCGTGCATATACTTTATCAAGCAACAAGACTTTCAGAGTAAGATAACAGTTAGAAAAGGATATAGTTGAAGGCTTGGGGATAATACTGCACCTGATCCCTAAAGCTCTGTTCCCGTCATGAGAAATGGTGTTACTCATGAACAACAGTTGCACAAACACAGAATAAACTTAAGGGAGGGTTGTTAGGATTAAAGGGGAAGCCGGGGAGTGAGTACAGGAGGAAGGACACAGGGAGAAGGGATCTCAGAACAAGGCAATGTGGGTTCAGATAGCGAAGGTATTGGACATTTGGGCAACCTAGCATGCCAGATGTGTTTACTGAATAGAGACAGTTCGGTTGTATGTAGCAGAGGTCTATAGGTAATTCCTGTTCGTAAAAAGATATATTTACAATGCATCTTCTGGTGAAGAGATTCTTTTTTGAAGTCTTTGTTAGGGGGAACACGTTGCAGTTGCCACTGAGATTTTCTGGAGGAAGGAAGCCCCAGACAGGGCTCTCCTACTTTTTGTTTTTCATGATGTAGCAATCAATGTAAACGTGTTATTCTTACTTATCTGCATATATTCTTCAAGTCTTTCAGCCTTTGTATTGTTAATACACATGAACTGTGAGTAAACTGTTTTTATATACTTCTAAAGAAGTCTGTGAGAGGTGTTCTTTTGTTTGCTAGACTGTGAAGGGGGGGCAAGGGCTTGGCCGGCTTTTAATTATCTGTCTATTGGAATCAGTTTTGCTGCATATAAACTAAATATTTTTACTCTGCTTCTGACTAGAATATCAGCCAACCATTTTTGGCACCAGATATTGATATTCTCTAATAAAAGGTACTGGACCCTGCAAGGACAAAAGGGAAGTGGGGAATAGGAAGCAAAGTAACATGGATTCAGTTAGGAAGTGGGACTGGACCAAAGAATCTATCTTTTCTGGGGGTTTATAGGAAAAATCCCCTTTGAAGTAACCCAAATAAAAGAATATAAGTCTTCTAATAATTCTCAGGTGTTTATACAACGGAATTCTGGATAACCAGTTTTGGGGAAATTGGGGTGATTTGACACAGATGGATGCTTTGCAGACCCCTCATTTGTTTCTCTGTCATATAAGCTTCATCTACAGAGCAATGAGAGTCACCTTGTATGGTTGATGGCTGCCTCCTTCTGAGATGCTGTTCTCAGTGCCTTAGGTTTGTTCATAAAGAGGGCCCATCCTTAGCTTAGTTAAATGCATGCTTTTGGCTTGACTCTACAGAGGGCTTTTATTTCCTGCTTTCCTCATGGACAACCCTATTTTGATATCAAGGCACTGTTTTTGATAAAACGAACCAGAGAGGCTTTTCTCTATGTTACATCATGACCACCAATTTTAGGTGACTAGAAGTGATGACACATCACTTCCTGTCACCACTTGGGCTGTTTTGGGGGGATCATTCCTGGGTTTGGAGCCCGCCTCCAAACAGCAACTAATAGCCCTGCTTAAGGATTTGGTAGCCTTTCAGCTTCTTCTTATTTTCAGCTGGGGAAAAAAAAGGTTTTTTTGGCCAAAAGAAAAAAATAGTCAGGTGTCTGGGCCTTTGGCAAAGCTGGTGGAGGCCCTAAGGGCCAGGGGCAGATCCCTCCCCCAAAGGGCTATGGGCTGCATGATTCCTGCCACTAATCAAGACTAACAATAAGATCTAAATTTCTATCTTTCCAGAGCCCTATTCTCCTCTCTCTGGCATTCCCTTTTCTCTGGATCCCCTACCCACACCAGGTGAATCTGCTTCCTAGATTAACCTGATTATCAGCATGTTCACCTGGCTGCTGGGTGGAGATGGGGACAAAAGGAAGGGTATTCCATCCCTGGCATCTCCAGGTAGGGCAAGAAAAACCCCTGCCTGAAACCCTGGAGAGGCACTAGCACTCACTTTTGACAACACGGGGTCAGATAGACCAAAAATCTAATTTGGTTCAATAGAAGACAGCTGCCTATATTTGCAGAGGGAGAGTCTGGTGAAATTGTAAGGTTGACAACAGCAAAGGAAATAAATAAACAATAAATTCAAATAGCCCTGGTGGCATGATGCTGACGGTTATTTCATAGGTTACAAGTTTCCCACCTTTGTTATACAAGACAATGTTATATACAAATCATCTCTCAGTGAGTGGAGATTTTGTGGCAATTACACCTATCCAAGGCCCTTCCTTTTATAGCCAACCAGATCACCTATTATTATATGTTAGAAATTATAGGCACAATTCAGCTAACAGTTCCTGGCTCATAAATTATGTTGCAATTGGCAAGCCTTTGAAACAGGCCACTGTATGAGATTACAAACCAAAAAGCTGCTCTGACATGGATGAAGGCCATTTGTCCTAGAGCACAGCGTACATTTTTTGAGTAGTTTTGAAGTGTACTCCTGTTCCTGGGTGACAGTTGTCCAAAGTGAGTGATACAAAAATGATTATTTTGCTTTAGCCTAAATTTTAATGATCATGTGTGTACCTTTTCTAAAGACTTCATATAATCAGGAATAGAACCTCAGGGTGGAAAAGCCAAAGAGAAAATGCAGGGGGTGGGTATCTGGGGACTAGAATTGGAAATGACCTATATAAATCCAATTATTCTTATAAATAGCATGTCTCTCTCCTGTGATTAATTGATGACTTGGTCTAGATTCCCAGCTGGGGAATTTGGGCATGGCTTCATCCATGTCAAAGGAGCTAAATGGTATTCTGGAAATCACTCCATTCCATGTATTCATGTTTCTCTAATTAAATCACGAATTTTTACTGGAAAAATATATCATAATACAATTTTAAATGCAAGTCATTAGGCATGATGATGGTAAGTTTTTAAACCTCTTCTAAGTATGGGGATGATCAGATACTCTAAATACAGTGTTATCACAATGCCAGGAGACCACTAAAGGGCTTGCTTTTCAGATGGCGTTGTTCAGATGGCATTGTTCGCCTCTCATAATGCTCCCATTTGGCTGCCATTCCACTAAGTGCTGCTTTTTATTGATGGGAGAACCTATCAACACATCCCCTATTCCGTTTCTGTCATGAAATGTCTTGCGAGTGAAAAGGTGCCCTATTATGCTGGTGAGATGCCAGTGTCAATGGGTGGTCTGTGCCAGAACACTTCCAGGTGAGATCAGGACATCAAGGTAAGTGACACTCTTTTTTGTACACTCCCCAGGTTACTTGTAATGTTTTAAGTGTGTTTCTGTGCTTGGTGTTACTTTTTTTTATGTTTGAATTTCCCATGCTCTTGTCTTCTTGCAAGAACAGGTGGGATTTCACTCCAGGAAGCAAAGGGAGCTCCATTAGGGCTTTGTCCACTCCTGGGCTGTCCTGCCAAGGCAATGAGCTGCTAATAAGGTAAGTCTGAAAAGTTTTACTACTGTTCCAGGACAGGGGCAGGAGAGGAGACTGTGGGATGGGAATGCTTTTTTCATTCCCATCTAATAATCTCCTATGATAGCATTCGAGTTTTCCTCATCTAAGAAGCTGGAGCATAGGGGAGCACTGGTAAAATCACTAGCTGAATAGAAAGATACCCCTGCTTTTCTTCCCTTAGCAGCAATCTACAGAAACCTCTGTTTTCCACAACATAGAAATAAACTGTCAAAGTCTGAATAGAAAATCAGTATTGAAAGAAGAGCTGCTGAGAAAGTTGGCAACTGTAAGTGACAATAGCATATGTTTTGTAATCCCTTCCTGAACTGCAGAAGGGCTTAGACTTCTCCTCTGTTTGATGTGACAGTACTATGGGTCTTATGTCTGTTATTTTCTGGAAAAGAAATTTTCTGGAAGCTTCTGGAAATCAGTGTAAATTTTGGTCTGAGTCAATCCAAACTGAAAAATACAATTATGCAAATTGTACAGAGCAATAACCTTTTGAGTTCTCTATCATCACAAGTTTGCCCACTTGTATAGAAATAACTGAATCTGTGTACTTTTTTGCATACCTATCTGAGTGCCCGCAGCAAATGCCCCTGGAATAATAAGGATCATTTAGTTATTTTCATTTAAGTCATTTTTGTACCACTTTTTATTCCAACAATCCCAAAGCAGTTTACAAAAATTACATTCAAATTTTTGTTTGTTTGTTTGACAAAATGTAACAATACAAAAAGGGTATGTACCAAATCTTTTGCAGGTAAGTTTAATACAAAGAACTGCAAACTGAATTGCTCTTCAATACAGTTTGTTCTCTTTTTGCCTTTTATCTCTGTATGTCTTTGCTGCAAAACTGACATGCTGATGTATCTTGTTCAGCTCCAAAGTCAATATTATTGACAATTACATGTCCTTAAAATGAGTTTCGCCAAAATTTCAGCTGGCTTTGTGGTGGACACCAAGGAAATGATTCTTCTTAGCCAAACACAATAAATGTATACCATACTGAAATAAACTTCTTGTATTGCTTTGTATTATGCAAGGATGACTAACATCAAGATTTATGTGATGCTAGAACACTACATCCTCAGTATGTCATAGTTGGGCATAACATTCAAGCTATATTCTTGGAATATGTCAGCACTAGCTAATTCCACGGTGGTGTCATTACATCCTGCTCAGATAGTTGTGTCAGTCACCCAGAACATAACATTCAAACAATAACTTTGTGTGATGTGGAAGATAAAAACTAAACTGTAAACCTGAAGGCAAGAACTGTTGTATTATTGGTCTTTGTGAGCACTATCTGGAAACCCTTTTCAGTTAAAAAGAGGAGTAAAAATGCTTTACATGACTAAATATTGACACTGAACTTGAACTCGAAGGAGGCCTCCATCGAAACTCGGCCATAAAGGAGGCCTCCGCACTCGGCCATAAAGCCTTCTAGATGGCCAGCTATTCTCCACCAGCCTACAATATATCATGTGGTAGTTATGTGGATTAAATGAGATAGCACTCCAGATGTAACACCCCATTCTTCTTCAATGGATACAGTTGTGGTTTGGAAAACAGAGCATAAAATAAAAAGTCAACATGTAAAATGAATTCATTTTAAAGGTTCTGGTATTGGCTGTGTTTTGATCATTCTTGTGAAATGTTATTACTGTTTGATCATTGTGTTAGGGCTTGTAAGCCCACAAGTTCTACTTTGAATAGAAAAAGCAGCAGAGAAATGTTTTGGTAATTCAACACCTATCACTGGCTTCAGTGCTGCTGCCTAATTTCTGTACAAACTTCTGGGTTCACACAGCTAGGAATAGCTGACCATCCTATGTGATGAAATGGAGAAAGAAAGTGGAGGGCTCGGGAAAGAAGGGGAAATACTTGGATTTCATTTCTCCTTTTCTCACCATCTACCAGCATTTAGAAATCACTTTTAAAGTAATGACAAAGCCTTAGATCCAAATGCTAGTCCAAGGATGTTATCACACCCACTTTGTGTCTCATGGCAGTCACATTATTAAAGGAAATGGGAACATACCGATTGTAAACATTTATTATCACACCTCTCTTCATTTGTGCAACTGTGCTCATTTGGCAATGCCCTGGTATGACAGATCATTTCACTTCAGTTTCAGGATGATTGTAGTCACATGGCATGAGGGGGTCTGATTCTCCTCTTCTCCCTTTCTCTCCCCACTCCCCCTCACTTTTACCAAGAAGGTTGGCTCTGCTGCTTTGGAACAGTGAAGGGGAGGGGAAGAGAGAGGAAGAAGAGGAGAATCAGGTCCCATCGTGTCACTTGACTGCAGTTATCCTGGAACTGAAGCGAAGGGACCTATCGCACCAGGGTCAGCAGCAGAACAATCGCAATATTGGCAAGTATTGATGGGAGTTTACCAATGATGACAGCAGCTGACAGCAATTGACATATTGGACTTTATGATTATATATTCTTTTTATAAAATATGTAGTTAAATAGCAATAAGTTGTACAATTAGCACAACAGCGTTATAGCTTGGCTTTATATTAAATAAGTATTGTTCACAGTTTCTACACTATATGAGTATTGTTATGCAAGTTCCATAATTATTGGATATATTATATAAACTGCTGTCATCGTTTGTAGGACTGGTGTTGAGGAAGGTGCTGATCATCATATAAATTGATGGGATTTCCCCCATCAATTGAAAATGGCACAACCGTAACAACTAGAATGTGAATCAGCAACAGGATAGCCACAATGTCATCTGATAAGTACTGGCCAAAATCATTGCTATCCCACTGAAATGCCACTTTAGCAGCCTCATGTGATAAAGTCCCAAGCTAAACTAGACCTATCAAATCAATTGCTAAATAGTTCAACCTTATGTAAGTTTCATTGATTCAATGGGTCTAACACAGGTGTGGACATAGTGCAGCCCACAGGCAGTGTGTGGCCCTTGGGACCACCAACTGTAGCCCATGACACACACACCCCAGAATCCTCAAAGTCCCCAGACTAATTTTTAAAAACAGTCCAATTTTCAGCCTTCCTTCCCCCCCCCAATGCAAACTGCCCAAACTACACACAGACCACAGCAGTTTGCTTTCTCTTATCCTCCAAAGCCTTGCAAATCTCCCCAACACAAAAGATAAATATTTAAAAAATGGCTGAAAATTGGCCAAAGTGATGGCTGGAAGTGTCATTGTGTCAATTCGAGCATGCCAAAATGCACTAGTGTGGTTCCAGGGGAGGGGGGTTGAAGGGTGGAAAAATTCTCTCCACCCCCCACTTAATTGTCCATCCCTGGTCTGATGTCATTAACATTAAGAACTGAATTTTGGGCCAGGTTTAGGAACCACCTCCTCTCCCCACCCCCGAGTTGTTGGAGTCTAAGTATTACCATTGGATACACTAACTAGGGCTAGTTGGAGTTGCAGTCCAACAACATCTGAAGAGCCATATTATTTCCATACCTGTTTTAGGCCAAGGTACCATAATACCAAAGTGAAAATACTTATTAACAAATAATATCATAATAAAGGTTACAAGAAGTATAGCAATATCAGGGGACATATTTGCAAATATGCCCAAATATAATGTGTTACTAAGGAAAGAGCCTTAACTTAAATAAAATCCTTTAGTTACACAATGCTGCTGAACCCACTTAACGTTGTGGGCTACTTGAAGAAATAAAATGTTCAAAGTATAAAGCATAAATTCATAGGTCTGTTAGTCTCACAATCCAATGTTAACTGGCACCATGAGACACACACATCCTGCAAGACCCCCAGTATCACCTAGAGGGGATGGTTTCATAAATATGGAAAGTGTTTATGGTGGAAAAAATAGTTAGGCATATTAGCACCACTTCACACATTAATTGCAAGAATGGCTTCCAGGAAAATGGTTCCAATTTGGGGCAATTTAGGTCTCAAAAACACAACTAGTAAATTCAGTCCTATATCTCCACTGGGATGTTGACTTGACCCTGACAAACTTTTAATAAACCACTTGCAAAATGCTGAGGCACAGGATTCATGTTTGTAATACATAGTGAGCAATACTTGTAATGAGTTTGATCTCTGGTAACATATTCAAAGAGAATATGCAAGTGAGGATTGATGGCTGCCCTTGAAATGAGAAGTTAATGAAATGTTGGTTAATGTCTTGCTGTTTTGTAATTAAACTCTTCAAATAGGGTTGATTTTTTTAAAAGTCTAAAATAAACGTGTTTCCAGAGTTCCCTGAAATATGAGTTCTAATCCTAGAATGTCCTCCCCTTATTTATTTATTTATTTATTTATGTAATTTTATCTATTTTTACCCTAATTTTCTCCTAGGATGGGACTTAAGGCAGGTTACAATGATTTAAAACAAGATTCAGTTAAAATCTTATTTTACAAAAGATAAAAAGGAATGAAACAAGAACATTATTTTTAAAAAGCCATGATTAACAACAGGCAAAAGCCATGATTAACAACAGGCAAAAACACACTTAACATGTAATTACAAAATAAAAGATAAAAACTTTTAATTGTGATTTGAATTGTTTGTAAGCCACCTTGGGTCCCACAAATAATTTTTAAAAAGCAGCACACCACTTCAAACATGGCACTGCTGCATAATTCAAATCTCAATGGCCTGCCTGAATGAAAAGGTCTTCATCTACTGGTGGAAAAAGAACAGAGAGGGGATCAACCAGACTTCCAATGGAAGGGAGTTCCATAGCCTAGGGGGAGCCACTGAGAAGGCTTTCTTCCATGTCCTCACCAAACATTCCTATAGAAGCAGTAAGAAAAATAGAAAGCCCTCCCCTGCAGACCTTAACACTCAGTCTGGCTCATACAGGGAGATCTGATCTTTCAGATAGCCTGGATCCAAACTATATAGGGCTTAAAAAACAAACAAACATATTTTGAATTGTGCCTGGAAATGGACTAGCAGCAATTGAAATTATTTTGGGGAGGGGGAGCTCACATGATCCCTGTAACCAGCCTCAGACAGCAGCCTGGCCACAGCATTTTGGACCAGTTGACAGTTCAGTACAGTTTCCTAAGGCAGCCCCATGGAGAGCACATTACAGTAATCAAAATGAGATGCAATCAAGGCATGTGTCACCTTAACCAGATCTGACATCTCCAGGAACAGGTGCAAGTGGCATACCAGCTTCAGGTGCACAAACACACTTCTGGCCACAGCTGAAACCTGAGCATCCAACCTCAGTCCTAAGTCAATTGGTATACCCATGCTGCGAACTGAGATTTCAAGGGAAGTGTAAGACCATCAAGCACAGGTTGAATATCTATTCCCTGATCTGCCTTGTGACTGAACAGGAGCACAGCTATCTTGTCTCAATTGAGGTCCTATCTAAACGGTCAAGATAATCCTCGTAGAATTTGCTGGGAAATTGATCTGTCTTGATAGGAATCAGCATTGATGTGACATATTCAGATGGGGGGGGCAGCTAAAAACTCCAAAAACTACTCCCAGAGAGTTTTATTTTGTGGCTTTTCCCAGAGTTTTTAAAAACTCCATAGAGGATGCACATTCCTGCTCTTTAAGACCGTCGCATTTGCATTGCTGCGCTTTTCCATAGAAGAGGCAGCACAAGCTGATTGGCTGGATGAGCATGGGGGAGGGGCTTGCTAACAGGCAAGCACCCACTGCCATCACTAAGGTGATAAAATGGCAATTTGTATTATCTTTTTCTCCCCCTTTTTTGGTAAACATGAAATATCACTTGTGCACACCATAGTACACTTTTTTAAAAAAAATCAGCAGTGGCAGATTTTAAAACATGAGTAATTCACTCGCGACTGCCATCTTGGGTAGGGGGCATACAAAGTTTATGGGGGCTGTAAAACCATTAGGACATTGCTATTACTGCAAGGCAATCTGTTCCCCCCCCCCATGACCCCTAAGTTTAAATTTATTCACCCTCATCCAATCCATTACCAACAGCAGACACTGGTTTAGTACAGGAATCAGATGAAAATGAGAGACAGATTTGGGTGTCATCAGTGTTCTGGTGATACCAAATCCCCAAACTCTGGATAACCCCTCCTAGCAGTTTCATGTAGATATTAAACAGCATTGGAGACAGAATGGAACTCTTAGGGACCCCATATGACAATGGTGAGGCATCCCCAAGTACCACCTTCTCAGTTCATCCCCTCAAAAACAGTGCCCCCAAGTCCCATCCCAGAGAGGTGACCCAGAAGGATGCCATGGTTCATGGTACTGGAAGCTGCTGAGAGACCCTGTCCAATTCCCCCTGTCCAGTTCCCAGTGTAGGCCATCTATCAAGGCAACCAAAGCTGTCTGTGTTCATAACCAGGACTGAAACCAGATTGAAATGGATCTAGATAGTCATCTCATCCAGGAACCCCTTGTCCCTGAATACTACAGCCCTTCTTATAACTATACTGTTCTAGTACCAAATGGGCTTTCAGTGTTGCAATGCAGAAATGGTTTTTAAAAACTCAGTGATTGTGTGACAAAGAAACAAACTGATGTCATAGATCTCAAGAACGCCTGAATTGTCCCACATAACCCAGCAACTACAAATACAGGAGTCAAACCACACAACATTTGGAAAAGTTACAACTCCCAGAATCTTCCAGGAAGTTTCTGGAAGATCTAGTGCACTTTTTTCAAACTCTGAGAACACAACTTTGAACTGACAAATCACTAGTTCCTATCATCAGTAGGAAAAGGTGTTTTAATGCAAACGTGACATTTAAAAAGCCAACCAAAATTATATAAAATATAATCAAAGATTATGTCTTTCAGACACAATCCTCTCATTTGTCACCTGGAGTCACAGACATAGCCCTGCTGCATCAGAAGACACTAACGTTGCAAACAGAAATCTTGTGTCTCAAGGAGTTTTGCTGAACTACACTGGTATCCTTTTCTCACCAGAGGTTTAGGACTGTGGGAGCTAAAAAATAGTTGGGGTGGTTTTTAATAGAGTTGGTGCAAATTCTTGTTGGTGTACATATTGGAAAAAGCCGTGTTTGCTACCAGAATGTAAAAAGATTTTTTTTAAAAAAAGACACCTTATTGCACTACAAAGTTATAGCACTATTTTTTTCATTTTAACTGGTATGGCTGCCTCCTATGGAATTCTGGGGTTTGTAGTTTTGTGAGGCCTAAAAGCTCTCTGGCTGAGAATGTAATAAAAGTGACCTCTTTATAAGCTGTCGCCTTCAGAAGCAAGACAGTAAAATTAATATGAAGGCATTTCCCAGTAGGTGGCAGTGAAGTTAGCACATTTCTAGTCCTCTGAAAGGTCATCCTCCTGCAAATTTTATATCTGTTAGCACTGCTGATATAAAGGATTCCCTTCTTTGTTATAAAAAGTACCTTCTTTTTACATGAAGGAGGAAGAAGGGATATAATGTGCCAGTCTTGTAAAAACTAAGTATCAGCTTCTGGTGTCATCTGTCATTTACTGTCTAAAATGGGACATGTGCATGCGCGTGAGGGCCCGCGCACACACACACACACAGATTTTCACACTACACTGTTATAGTGTTACTATTCTACTTTATTTGCTATGGCTGCCTCCTGTGGAATTCTGGGATTTGCAGTTTAGGGAAGGGCATTTACAACTCTCAGCCAGAGAGCTCTTAGGCCTCACTAAACTACAAACCCCAGAATGCCACAGAAGGAAGCCAGAGCAGTTAAAGTGGAATAGTAACACTATAACAGTGTAGTGTGAAAATCTCCAGAGAGAGAATGTTATAAATATAACTGAGTGCCAGCACCATGAATATAACACGATCTTCTCATACGATTTAAGAACCAGAAATCCATTATCATCACCAAAAAGCTGGGGCAACCTGTTCCAAGACATTTTAATTCTGAGGGACATGGCCTTTTGAACATGGCAGAATTTTCTATAGAAAAACCTTGTGATCTAACCATGCTTGAAAACTAAAGACAAGTTCTGGACCTACAAATTCAGTGCCATGAATACATTAATTCGGAGGACAACCCCACTCTTGCCTCCAGCACTTCAACCATGGCCAGATCCTGGTAATCCTACAACTGCCACTGGATGCTGTTCATTTGTCCCATTCTAATGGATATTACCAAGAAACATGGAAAATTAAACATGTGGTGCTTTATTCATGCGCATGTGTGTATGTGCCTTCAAGTTGCCTATCAACTTATGGTGATCCCATGAATTTCATAGAGTTTTCTTATCCAAGGAATCCATATGAACCTCCAGGGACAAAGATGAACACAAAACCTCTTCCAAGCTAGGCACTTGCTCCTTCAAGGAGAAATTCAACCCCTTCAGGACAGGACATCTATCCAATTACTTGACTGAAAAACCATCAAACCCGAGTTTCTGCCTTATTGGTATTCGGGTTCAATTTATTAGGTCTTCTCTAGTCCATTGCAGCATCTAGACACTGGTCCAGCACCTACATAGTTCCAACTAAAGTACCATACTGAAAACATCTAACCTCAAAACTCCTAATGACCTCGTAAATATATTAAACTACATGGGGGACAGGACAAAACCCCATGGTCCCCCAGTGCCACTCTCTGGAGTCCCCCAATGCCACCCTCTGGACTTGGCTGCATAGGCAGGAGCAGAACCACCATAACATAGTGTTCCCCATCTTGTAGAATCAGTCTAGAACCTATGAAAAGCTTCTAAGAAATCCAGGAAGATCAACAGAGCAGTACTTGCCCTATCTTTGACCTAGAGTAGGTTGTTAGTCATGGCTTAAATACCATAAAGGCACCAGATACCATCTGATCTTGGAAGCTAAGTAGGGTCAGCCCTGACTTGTGCTTGGATGGGAGACCAGATGCTGTAGGCTATATTTTAGAGGAAGCAACTGGCAAAGCCACCTCTGACTATTCCTTGCCTAAGAAAACCCTATGAAATGTGCCTGTCAGGTCTCACCTGAACCCAGTACTGGGTTCAGTTCTAGGTGCCTCATTTTAAAAAAGACATAGGCAAGTTGGAGTGAGTTCAGAGAATGGTAAGAGGTATGGAGAACAAAACATATGAAGAGAGGCTGAATGAGCTGGGCATGTTCAGATCGTGAAGAGAAGTTGAGGGGTCAGGCATCCCCAAGCACCACTTTCTCAGTTCATCCCTTCAAAAACAGTGCCCCCAAGTCCCATCCCAGAGAGGTGCTTTATTACACTCTTCACATACATCAAGAGTTGCCACAAAGAGGAGGGTGCAGGCTTCTTCTTTGCTGCCTCAGAGGACAGAACTAGGTTTAATGGTTTTAAGTCACAGGAGCATAGATCTTGATTGAACATTAAGAGGAACATCTTGACAGTGAGAGTGGTTTGGCAATGGAGCCAATCACCTAGAGGGGTGGTGGAATCTCTTTCTCTGGATGTCTTCAAAAAGAGCCTGGAAAGCTACTTGCTCAGGTTGCTCTAGCTGGAGATTCTGCATTGACTAAGGGTTTGGACCTGATGGCCTATAGGACCCCTTCCAACTCTATGATTCTATGAAATTCATGGGGTTAAGTCAACAGGTGACTTGAAGGCACATAGACACACACAGGTTGTTAGAACAATCAAGGCTGTATCAAGACCACACCCTGGGCTGAAAACAGACTGAAAAGGCTCCAGATTAGCTGTTTCCTCATGTAATTGGAGAGTTGCCCAGCCACCCAACATTCAAGCACCTTTCCAATGGAGGAGTAGTTTTCACATACCTCTGGGTCCAGGGAGGCCCTTTTCAGGAAAGGATGCACCAAAGCCTCCTACAAAGCTGTAGGTGCCTTCACCTGGCATAGAGAGGCATTTACCACCCACTGGGCCCACATTTTCTTTCCTTTTTTTCATTAGTAATTATTTATTATTATTGTTGTTGTTGTTACTATTATTATTATTATTATTATTGGATAGCATTTCATTTACTTAAAACATACACAAAGAAAAACATACATCAAATATTGCAAATATCTCTTGTCCTTCCACCCTTTTAAATTATGTAACAATTCTATTAACGTACTGCACTACATTTTAATTTGAAGCTCTCAAATATCATGTTTATTAATTCTTTATCATTAAAAATTACATGTTATAGTTGTTTACCACCTACAAAGATGTTTTTTCTTTAATATAAAATACACATGTCTTTCCAATTTTCTTTGCGGTAGCTTGAGACTTTTCCCCATTGTTCATTATACCTTATTAATAGTTGAAATGACAGTTCTGGTTCAAGCAAGCATAAAAGCATTCACACCGGAACAAAGAATCCCATCTTTCCACATACAGGTCAGCCTCCATATCTGCAGGGGCTATGTTGCAACACACACACCCATGGATACCTGAAACCATGGATAATAGGGAACCCTACAATTTTCAATGAGACAAACACTGGAAGTTGACTATAGAATTGCATTGAAGGACATAGGGCCTGTCTAAATGGTGAAAATACCCCTCATGGAATTTGCTAGGAATCCTACCTGTCTAAATGGGATCCAGTGCCAATCCACACTATTCTGAAGGAGGGGGGGCCAAAATGGCAAAAACAACGGGGTAAAAGCCTTCGCAGATTTCCCTGTACTTTTTCACAAGCTGCGAGGCAGGTGCGCATTTTTGCTTGTTTAGACTATCAAACAATAAAAAATGTGAAGGGAAGCACAAAGCTGATTGGCTTGGCAAGAACGGGGGTGGAACTTGCTGGGAGGGCAAGCGCTCACTGCCACCATGTTGGATGTTTGCGTTAGTGATCACTCGCTAAGGCGATAAAATGGATCAAATAGTTTCTGTTTTGCTTTGGAGAATCGCTCTGTCTCACCAGTGCACCTCAGGATGACCTTAAAAAAAAAAAACAAGGGCAGTGAAGAACTAATGTGAGTAAATCACTTGCAGCTGCAATTAGGAATGCGAGGCTTATGGGGGCTTCCGAGGCCAGAAAAACAGTTTGGACATGTCACTGCTGCTGCGAGATGCCAATACTACAAGGTATTTGGGATTTTTTCCCCTTGTGTAGATGGGCCCCTAGAAATGCCTAGAGAGAACATTTTTTTCAGATGTGGATATGTGAAACCATAGATATCAAATCTGTGGATATGGGGGTCACCCTGTACTCTGATAGGTTCTTTTCCCACATAATGGACACATTGTCTGCAACATGGATAATTTTATACACTTATATCTCCTCTTACTTAGTTTTCCCTCTACGTTAAAAGAGCAAAGCATTGTAAATTACCTCATGTTTTTATGTATCACACACCAGATAGTCATATACCCAAAGCACATTCAGGCCTTCAGCTTCAACAATTTCTGCCACAAGCAGATCTATAGATATACCCTTAGCTGGTGTAGTACAATCACCTTCCTCAACATCTAACAGCTGTGGCATTTCAAAACTTCCCAGAACAATCTTCTGTATTAAGAAACCATCTACTTCTAATTAGTCCCATAAGAGACATTCTCTGGACCTCCTGGCTCATTAACATTCAATTTCTTTAACAAACAAAGTATATGTCAGGCATGGCTGGGCAGCAAACACAATATTATGAGTTTTCTTTCTTCCCGTTTTATAGTTTTCTTGTTGCATTATTATTAAGCGGCTTTCTTTTTCTCTCTCTCCTATATTTTTGAGTCCATAATAAGAAAAAAAAGTATGTTGAAATGATCTTAGGGGAAAGCAAACCGAGACAAAGATAAACTGGGTCATCTAGGATAACCAGTGTGAAATTTCTGGAGGATGTTTCATACTCTTGGATTTCTATATGCCCTAATGATTTGTTTCCCATCTTTCATTACAGTCAGCAACAATAACAACAATGCTTTTTATAACACAAAAGGAAATAACTTACTGACAACTACATTACTTTCTAAATCATTGCCTTCTTACAACGTTTGTCTGCTGTATTCTTGAAAATATACTGAATGTTTAAAAATCTGATTAGCTGTGATGATCCCTTCTAAACAAACTTGTGAAGAAAGGCGACAGGAAGAGGATCAAGTCATTTGAAATGTGTTGATGGAAGAGAGTACTACGGATATCACAGACAACCAAAGTGAACAATAAATAGATCCTGTAACAAACCAAACCTAAACTCTCCCCAGAAGCCAAAATGACCAAACTAAGGCTATCCTAAGGTCATATCATGAAATGACGTGAACTATTAGAAAAGATGACAATCCTTGGAGAAGTGGAAGGCAGCAGGAAAAGAGGAGGACCATGTTACAGATTCAGTCAAGCACACCACATCCTTGAGTTTGCAGGACCTGAGCAGGGCTGTTGATGAGTGCCTTGGTGGGTTGCCATAAGTTGAAGCCAACAATGAAGAGCAACAAGCAAATGCCATCTTTCATGCTGGTATTTTTGCAATCTGAAGTGTTTTTTAAAAAGTATTTTATTTTAAAATTTATCCAGATTGCCTGTGATTATTTAGACTGCCATTGGACCAGGCAGACCTTTGGTCAAAAACAATACTGCTATTGATTTGTGTTAAGATCACCTTCATTTTTAACAATAATAATAATAATAATAATAATAAATTATTTATTTATAGCCCACCCAATCATAAGGAATCCAGGTGGGTTACAACAATAAAAATACATGGAACACAATAAAATTCAAAATTAGTCCTTTCCCAACCCCCCCCAACCCAATACTAAAATTACAATTAAATAGACACAGTTTAAAAACAAAAATACAAAAGTTTAAAAAGGCAAATAATTGGTGGGCAGAGCGATGTAGATCACCTTGTGCGGGGAGAGGAGTTTAAACAATTGCTGATGGATTCATTTTATTCATAGCAGTCATGACTCAGTGGAATATTCTGTGCATGCATTGTTGACTGTGGGGAGCAAGAGTGCTTTATGAGGTCACAGTCCTTTGCCTTCCTTAGCCATCAGATAGCTTCAAGAAATTCTAAAGCAGTTCTGCTCTATTCCAATAGCCTTCAAGGGCTGGCACTGACTTTTGAAGTTCTGTTCAATTTGGTATCTCATTACTTCAAGGATGTGAAATCTCTAGTCGTGGGCCAGATGTAGCTATGGGAGTCCCCCATTGGCTTCAACCTTCTACTGGCTTTCTTTCTTATCAATGGCAGGAGATAAATGATCAGTTACAGGAGATCAGATAAAAATGGTTATTTAAAGCATAGGAAACTGCTACATGGAGCAGAACTCTGGTTTGTAGCTTGGGTAGCTGCTGCATGAGTTGAAATTCCACTATGCAGTATGGGAAGCTACTTCGTGGAACTGAGCCCTGCTTTGCAGTCCAGAAACTGGTGCATGGATCTACTATAAGGTATGTCTTGTAGCATGGGAAGTGGTTACCCTGGGGTAAACATCTAAGTAAACATGCCTAGAATTCAGCTGTGCTTTGTATACTTGGTGTGGGCAAACTGGTAACCATTCCATCTGGACCTGCCTGCTTTGCTTTGGTTCCACCCTGTACCCTTCACCCCATCTAGTGCTAGAGTGGGGCCTTCAATGCCCTTTCCAAATTGGCAATCAGATCCCTCTGCAAGAGGTCATCCACTCCTGGCTTACCTCAAGGGAAATTCGTAAGTCAGGAGGCAAAGCACTTGCAGAAGCAAGCACTTGCAGAACAGGAATTCCATCCTATGCACAAATCAGATTCCTTATGGAATGGTTGGACACTTTTGTCTGATGTGCAGTGACTTCATTCAGTACCAGGCTGTGGGATCAGAGTTGTGCCATTGCACATGCGGACATGCATTCTTGGCCAATGTGCATCCAGTAGCCTCTCTTTCAGCTGTGCATTTGATTGTGCATTCACTTGTACATTCAGTTGCACAACCTTGCCATCAAGACAAGGGCCACAGAGCACAATCAACAGGTAACCAACCACATGTACAGTATACACTGTACAATTTACCCCAATGTAGGCTCTCAACCTTTGTCTCCACAAACAATCTGAATTTGCTGCCATATTGTTAACACAAAGGCACAAAAGAACCATAGGGAAGAAAAGGAAGGCAGGTAGGAATAGGAGCAAAACTTGTTCCATTATATTTTTAACAAACTTTCCAAGCTAACACATGGACCAAAACAGAATCATACTTTCCTTTTCACACTTGATTTGTTCTCATATAGTGCTCCTAATTTTTTTTCATATTATTGATTTTTATTGTGATTTTTTTCTGCTTCAGTTTCTGCATTAAATTTCCAGGCATATAAACTGAACACAAAGATTAGCCTGTAAGAATTTTGTGTTACCTTTATAATGTCTGTGATCATTGAAAGCTTCCCAAGTGTAAAGATAAAAGCTTCATTGTGAAATTTCTACATTGCTTAAAGCATCCTGTAAAAAACACTGGGACTGCACCTAGCTAAAAATCATAAACTGCTTTGGAAAGAAGATTATTAACATGCCAAAAAGAGATGGCTTTTTTTGATTTTTTTTTTCAAAAATACAAATCATAAAGATTGTGTGGATATTAATAAAATGTCACTATACTGTATATGGATCCTGGCACACACACATATATATCTTTGATATCCATAGCAATTAATAATCGCTTCTCCCATGCTTCAAAGAACTCCTTTGACTGGAGTCATTTAAGAAGCCAATGTGCAATAGAGAAACAAATTCCTGCCTTTCAGATATTAACAAGTCCTAGTGATGCATCCTAAACTACTACAAATCTTTTTTAACAGTCTCCCATATTAAACTTGAAGAAATGTGAGTTGCAAAGTGTCAGGAGATTATAAATCATCCAAATCAGCAAAATGTGTCAGGAGATGGCAGGTAACTACAGTGGTTATCACTTCTCTTTCAAAGATACCAATTACCTTTTGTTAATTACAAAAGCAAATTACAGTACCTTTTGCTTTCCCCCTTCCTCTTCCATTTCTTTTTATTCCTAACAGAAGAGTGACTTTAGAAAATAAATCCTTTCTGGTGCACTTCTGAGCATTTTGTGAGCATGATGTTTGATGTCCAGTCCCTTCATCCTCTCCCAGTTTGCCAGATGTTCTTTGCAATCCATGGTTTCCTTTTGTTTATGCCCTCGAATGCCTCCTTTCAGTTTTTAAATTATTTTTTTGTAATCCCTCTATAGGATCATCATTATATCAATACATCCCCGTAATGCTGTAGTGGTAGGATGAGATCCAACCCCTGTTAGCATACCCTACTACCACCCCTTATAATATTTCATAATTGGAAATATTAGACACTTCCAAGGGGTCAGGTAGACTGGGGTGATCCAAAAAGAGGTCAGATGGAGGTCACAAGGATTTGGGAAGGCAAGCAAACCCAAACTAGGATTGAGTGGAAGCCCCACCCCCCCCCCCAGTAAACAAAGCCATTAAAGAGGTATGTGCTAATTCCTTCTTGGGCACCTCAGTAATGAGTCACCTGACCTAAACCATCGAGTGACCTTTCAAACACCAATCCCAAGGAACTTTCCCCTTGGAACCCCCTCCTGTCCTTCAATGTAAGGTTGTCATAAACCCATCAATTCTAATCTCCCAACCATTAACAGCAATCAGCTAGGGTTTGGGTTCCTTTGTCTATCTGGTGGGAAACCCATCTAAAGCTTTGTCCTAGTCAAAGCACCCCCTTCAGTATATGAAGCAGGGTATACAATCTTGCCCACTGTGGGCAAGACTGGCCACTCTTTCTCAGCACCCCCTCCCTGGATAGGAACTTCCAGTGCCACCCTCAGTCTTCTGTCTGAGTACTTCAAAACTCCGCTCTTCAAGACTGGTAACTATCACCCTATCTCCTGCATCTATCCCTCTATCCAACCTTTCTGCCTTACTCTCCGATAGCCTTGTGTGGTTCTTGTGAATGTGTGTCAAGTGTGTGAATGCTTTCTGTGCTATTTCTAATAAAAACATTTTATTTCACTTTAACTTGGAGTTCTCTGCAGTTAGTACTTGTATACATAGGTGAAAAGGTCCCTGCAGTTACCCTCCTCTTGCAGGCATACTGTTTGAGCTAATAATTCCCCCATCTAGATTTTTTTGGTATCATGGGTGAGTCTCAAGGCACTCCCACCTCTTAGGGTAGCACGTCCACACACACAGCAACAGTTTTGCATGAATCCACTTGATATAAATCTGGGATTGTGGGCTCAAAATGTAAACTCTGCTCTGGAACATTCCAAACAAGACCATTTCATGGCAATCACCCCCTTTCCCTTCTTACCCTTTCATTCACTTCATCCATCTCCCATGAACACTTTCATCAATCTGTTTACATATTCAAGGGTAGCTATGTTGGCCATGCAGCAAAATACAACAAAATCCACAAAGCAGTGACACCTTTGTTTAGCCAACTCCAAAGTATAAAATACATTATGCAAGCTTTTGAAGATTCACTGGCTTCATCAGGCAAAGAAGTTAAAAGCCCTACAGGAGGGGGGAAATGTCCATGTTAGAGTCACAGGCCTATACTGTATTCTGTTTCAGACGTTACCCTGTTGTCAATTAAGATGTTATTGAGGGATTTCAGTGCAGGCAGAGGCCATTTCTCTTCGTGGCCATGTGGAGACCAGGGACAAAGAGCAATACAAGACAGGTAATAACATTTCAACTCCATTAGCAACAGAAAAGTAACTTCCCTTGAAATCCAGCTGTACCTGTCCTGTGCGAAGCTAACTGCTCCTTTTTAAGGCAGAAATCATTTAATTTCTCAAGGGGTCTCTGTACTGTTACATCTGGTTGGGGTGGTGGGGGGAAATAGGTGCTGTATAGGTAAAACTTGACAATGGTAGTCCAATGAAAGACTACCTTTGTTGGAGGTAGAAAACCTCAACAACTTAAGCCCCAGTCATTTGGCTCCCTCTTGCTTTAAGGTTCCCCTGTTGCAGCTAAATTGGTAGATACTGTTTAAACACTAGAACACAGTAGAGGGAGGACAACTGGAGTTTTAAATCCTCCAAGACTAAAGGAGAGGGGGGGGCTGATTTTCAGTCAAAATAGATATTAAGTAAGCAAAGGAGAAAGCTTGCCAGATCAAAAGATCTCTTCCACCCCAGGTTGCGTTGCTAGACTGAAAACTGGAGACAGGGTTCCTGTACTTTGAATGGCTATATAGAAAAGGGAATTTCAGCAGGTGTTCCTTACCATGAAACTCAGTAAAAAAACAACACCTGCTGATATTCCCTTTTCTACACAACCATTCAGTTTGCAATCTGGCACCCCTAACTCCAGGTGAGCTTTATTCCAACCCATGAAGGAGAAAGGCAGTGAAGGAGAGAGAAATAGGGAGTTTGTCAGGATCTGCATTCTGTTCAAATAACCATGTTGTTCAGGGTGCTCCAAAAATGAGCATACGTTTCTGGGGTCTAGAAAACAAACCTGGCTTTGTGCAAGACTGCTGTGAGGTAGGGGACAGAATTATCACAGCACAGCAGTGACATCATTGAAGCGTACTGATATAATAATAATGCTGTCAAGAGATTACAAAATAGTACATTGATTAATAAATTAACAAAATTAAAAATTAAAACAATTCAAATGATGCACATTTGTGGATTTAACTTTTGCAGATTTGATTATTCGCAGATTATTTGCTGCTGCCTCCACTGCTGCCCTGTGCCATTTTTAATAGGGACTGCAAGCCTCATGAGACTGAAAGAGACTGCAAATATGTGGTGAGGCTTGTAAATCCCTAATAAAAATGGTGTAAGAAAGCAGTGGAGGTGGCACCAAGCTCCGCCACCCACCCACTTTTGCCTTGTGGGGGAAACCTGCTGCCTCAAAGGGGTTGAATCCGCAGATCATACTTTTTGTGTGTGTTAAATATGGTTGGGAGGGCTAGAGGTATTCATGGTTGTCCTACTTTCATGGAGGTCCTGTGCCCCTAAACCCAGTGAGTGTAAAGGGCCAACTGTAGAAACCATTGAATTTATTATTTGTTTAAAGGAATGTTTGGATGGGGAAAACACCAAGAAATCCCACAAAGCAACATTCTGCAACGTTAAACAAATCGGCACAAATCACCAGTCTAGATGAAGCCCTATATCAAGCTTTCGCATTTAAACTATGGACATTTTTCCTAACCAAGCACCCATTTCTTTTGCTTCAGGGTGCATAAATAATTGACATAGAAGGGCTTCTGTCTTCTAATTTTAATAATAAATGAACAAAAAGGGATGAAAATTCTTATTTCCTTAGCAGCATCACCATGAGCAATGTCTCCCATCATAAATACCGACATGATGAAAGACTGGCTTATATTTTCATGCTTCTGCTGTTTTTGGATACACTTCTTATATCTTATTTTTAGGGGGAGTTTTGTTTAAGCCATACCTCTATTTTACATAGGGCATACTTCCAGGTGGGGCTTTTATGTTTCCATCACTCTGGCTTGTTCACAAAATTCTGCCACATTCACAGAATTCTATCAGCAGAAAACCCAGGTAATTTATTACAGTGGCTCTTAATTTCTTCTTTTTTTTTAACCAGGGACCCCTTTTAAATATTGTTTGTTGCTGAGGACCTCCCAAGACTAACTCAAAATTTAAAACAACAACAACAATAACAACAATAATACATCATGCATTTACCCTTCCCCCAAAGACACTGGAGGGGAGGGGAGGCTTTTCTCCTGCTTCTTACTGCAAATTTGTGGCTGGAGTGGATTGAAGAGTAATGCACAGACCAAGCCAGCCAGCCTTTGTCTTGGCTCCTGTCATGTGGGCTGGGCAGCCTTCAAGCCTTCATGGACCCCCTGTGAAGACATTGTGTCCTCCTGGGGGTCTGCAGACTACAGGTTAAGAACCACTGATTTATTCCATTTGTAACCTTGAAGTGTTTTCTCACTCCTTCTTCTGTCTTTTCATTTCACCATGGAAAATCTGTTAGGGAGGTATAATAAATAATCTGGCAGATTTGACAGCTGGGTCTGAGGGGATATCTATCAAGTGGGAGGCTCCACCTCTATCATACCATCAGGGGAAATCAGGCTCACTGACAATTAGGACTTCTAACTGAGGAGTGGCAATTATCCTGAAAGGAAAAAAAAATGGTGGCTTCAGTGTAAAGCCCTTTCACACTGTACAACTATAGTGATACGGTTCCACCTTAAATGCCAAGGTTCCATTCTATGGAATTCTGAGATTTGCAGATTAGGGAGAGATCTTTGAAATTCTCTGCCATGGAAGAAGCTATAGCAATAATAACAGTTTACGTACATTACCAGGAGCCCTTTCACACTACACAGTTATAGCACTATAGTTCCACTTTAACTGCCATAGCAACCTCCTTTGGAATCCTGGGGTTTGTATTTTGGACAGAGACACCAGAGTTCTCTAGCTGAGACTTCTAAACACCCTCTCTCTAAACTACAAACCCCAGATTTCCATAGGATGTTGCCATGGCAGCTAAAGCTGAACTATAATGCTACAATTGTGTAGTGTGAAAGGGTCCTTAAACTGATCCTTGTCCAAGACATATATAGTGGTAGTACCCTAAATTGGTGAGCAACTCTGACAGCTACAGGTCTGTTTTTCTGTCCCTGGTTTTACTCTAAGAGTGGGGTGTATTAGGGTCCCACCTGCAATCCCAAAGTCTCTTTTGGATTTGTGGGGGGGGGGTTATTAGCTCATACAGGAGACCTATGAGAAGAGGGTAACTTCAGGGATCTTTTCATCTATGTATATCAGTACTAACTGTAGAGGAGTGTCCAGTTAAAGTAAAACAAAGTATTTAATCGAAATAATACTGAAAATAAAGTAACATACATGAACCTACATTCTTACAAACCATACAAAGCTATAGCAGAGTAAGGCAGAAAGGTTGGAAAGAGAGAAGTCTGGGAATGTAGAGTGACAGTTACCAATCTCGGAGAAAGAGAGTTCCATGCAGTGAAGATACTCAGACAGCATCCAGGGGTAGCACAGCGAAGAAGAGAATGAAGGGGCCCATCTGTGGCACCCACTTGCTAGTGGTGGAGCTAGGATAGTTATATCTTATTCCATGCCTTGGAGGGGTTAAACAAAGCCTGGTCGGCTCTCCAACAGGTTAAACAAAAGAGACCAAACTTAACTGATTGCTTTAGTTCCAGAGTGGTAAAACATTGATAGGCTTGTGACAGCCTGGTAAGGTTGGACAGGAGGGGGTGTGAGGAGAGATTTTCATACAGTATGGATTGAGGAATGGTCACTTGTTTACATGATTAAATTATTGCCTAAAACGCCCAGGTCTGGGAGAAAGGATTTGCACATACACCTGGGTTGTTAGCATAAACCCATTATGGGGATTTTCCGCATAATCCTAACTTGGGTTTTCCTACTATTATATTTCTAGGCATATATCAGGTCATCATGATCTCTGGCTGCCTAACCTTACAGCCAATGTGACCCCGAAAAGTGTCTAATATGTCCAGTTATGGAATCTCACATGGAGGGGTAGTAGGGCATGCTAACACTGGGACTCTCCAGGGCTGCAAATATTTCAACAATGCCAACAAGCAAACATATTCCAGAAGTGCCATATGCACAGCTCTGCTTCTGAACCCTTGCATTGAATATGGCCATTCTGCATTGGGCAACATACCCAAAGTAGGGGAACTTACATCTGCATAAGAAACCAACGTTATGAAAACTGTGTTTTTAAAATACTATACAGTGCAAGTACGGGGCACAGCAATATATTTACAAAGTCAATTACTGCTCTGAGAGGACTCTTGGTGAAGCAATTCACCCTTTCTGAGATTTTCAGGAGTTTTGAGGGTGCACAAAAACCACCCAGAGGTGGGATCATTGTAGCCCAAGGCCAAACTTCCCCTGCCCTTTCTTTCAATAATTCCAGAGCTTATCTACATGGGCCAAAAATGCCATATTCACCCTGAATCCAGTGCTGGCAGTCCAGACATCATATGGCTACTTCCAGGAAGGGTCCACAGTTTTTGGCCCTTAACCTGACTTTGCCCCTCACTAAGCAAAGTCAGGTGAATGTCTGATATTTCCAGGAAACCCCAGAGTGGCTTCAAAAACTGTTGGCATGTGGGCAGATAGCAAACGCAGTACCATCCCTTTTAGAAGGAGATGGATCCCCATGTAGCCTCCGGAGCTGCTTCCTTGCCAACTGAGGGCACAAACAGGCACCCGGACATGTGATCAACAAAGATCAGGTTGCTCTACCCCCTCATTGATCACATGGGCACCCCATTTGTGCCCTCAACAGAAGTGACAGTGCAGCAGGGAGGCTTTCCACAGAGCTCCTCAGCTGGGGGGATCCATTCCCTTTCCTGCACTTCTCACTGCACCATTGCTTCTTCTGCGGGCAGAAATGGGATGCTCAGGCAATCAATAAGGAAGAAGTAAAGTAACCCCCCCCTTGTTGATCACATGGCGCAGCACCCCATTCTGACCTCATGAGCAACAGTGATGGCCAAGGTCTTCAGAGGGCCAGTTGGCCAGTGGGAGAGGCAGCAGCAGTGGTACTGGGATCAGTAGGGGGACAGACCAGCAGGGCCAATGCAGTGTCAGCCTGTCTGCACTACAGCACAAATCTGGAACAGATCTGCACTGGTACATGTAGCCAGCATAATGTCGATCCAGGGCAGCTCAGGAGCATAATGCTCCAGACTGGCCCTGGATTACAGCACTGGTGTAGATGATCCCCCAAAGTTAAAGTTAGTGTAGCCAGTGTATGTGCATGTGTGTGCGTGTGGCTTCAAGTCACCTGTCGACTTATGGCGACCCCATTAATTTCATAGGGTTTTCTTAGGCAAGAAATACTCAGGAAGGGACTTGGTTTTGCAAGCCCCTTCCTCTGAAATACAGTTGCCCCTCCACAAATGCGAACTCAGCATTTGCAGTTTTGAATATTCGTGGTTTGGGGAGGGCCCCCGCCCTCCCAAAACCATGACACGGGGCCTCCAGAGGCCCTGTGAAGGCCTGGGGATGGAGGGGGAGAGCTGGGGAGGCCTCCACGGGGCCTTCGGAGACTTTCCAGAGGCCCCATGAAGTCCCTGGATGGGAGGGGGAGGGCCGGGGAGGCATCCATGGGGCCTCGGGAGGGTCTCCTGAGGCCCCGTGAAGGCCTAGGAAGGGACTGGGGAGTTCGGAGAAAGCGACTATGGGGCCTCCAGAGGCCCCATGGTCACTTTGGCAGGGGAGGGGGAGGGCAATCATTATTCGTGGCTTTTTCACATTTGCGGGGGTCTGGGGAACCTAACCCCACAAATGTGAAGGGACGACTGTATAGCCTACAGCACCTGGGATTCCTCAGCAGCAAATTTGTTTCCTTTCCTCTTTAATATTGTGCATGTTCTGTCTGATTATCCTTGGGTTCCACCCGTGAGCATGGCCTTTTTGCTGTGAATTAATTTTTCCCATTATGAGTAGTCAGTGAAACCTGTGAGGTAATTTCAGATTCCTTCCTTACAGTCTTGCCCACAGCTTCCTTTATTTTGACTGTGTGTTGTGTTTGGATTGATGAAGGGTGAAGGGTGTTCTTGGCCCAGCCAGGGAAAGATAGTGCAAAGGGAGAGGTGGCAGTGACATTGCCTGGACCGATATGAAGTATAAATTTGTTATTTATTAATACTGGAGAGTCTCACAGGAAGGAAAAGACAAAAAGAGTGGCGCACAATGTCTTTTGAGAGGTAGCACAAGCAGCCATCTGTCTGGGAGGATTCTAATCTTAAATGAAATCAAAACATACTTATAGAGAGAGAGATAAAGGAAGCAAGCTTTTCCAATTAAAATGAAAGCAGAAGTTGCTTAAGTCTCATTACAATCTCTGCTTGCAATATACAAAGCATACCTTTAGTTCCACCTCTAGCTATAGCTCATTTACACCACTCAGGTGCACTGGAAAACGAGTAGATTAAGATGTTCCAGTATAGAGAATTCTCTCCACGTAGACAGTCCAGCTGTCACTGACGACAAGTTTGCCAGTTGTCTCCTGCCACCATGTGTGCCCTTAACTGGAGATAAGCGGCAGCCAGTGGCATGGACAACCTTGGTCGCAGTGCTCCCATAAAGGGCTTCACTCCTCAATTTCTGCAGCTCAAGTTACTAATAACAGTACAGGGACAAGGCAGGTTATTTTCCCAGCACCACCACTATTCCACTTCGTGTGTGGGATTCAGCAACTAATTATTCATTTTGTGTGTGTGCAATTCTCTCTCTCCCTCCCTCTCTCTCTCTTCCCTGAAAAGTGGAACTTTTTCTGTACCCTTGAAGGGGGAGTCCAATATATTTTATTTGCCCTGGGATGCTGTTCCAGGAATGGGTGAGGGAGGAACCCACATTAATCTGAGATTTGATAGGCTAGTTTGTTTTATTTTAGCATCAGGGTATGGAGTCCCCCTGACATACATTTGTATGTATGTCCCCCTTACATACATTTCTATTTGTATCATAAAATCATCCTATAGATGGATGTCTGTGGACTCATACCTAAAATCTGCACTTTTGAAAAATGCAGTGTCTACAAGTATGTAATCAATCAATCAATTTATATCCTTCCTTTTCCCCCGAGAGAGAGAACCAAGACAGCTTACAGAATAAAAAAGGATACAAGTAAAGTCATATATATTTAAAAACACACAAAATGTTAAATACATATACCATTCCTATTACTAGGGTCCATAGGACCATCCTGTACATAATGATACAAATTTGGTTTTAAAGGTGGAGAGGGGATCCTATGCCATGATACTAAAAACAAAGGGTATTTTGAAAAAGTAACATGAAGAGAAAATTTAAATGACCAGTCTAATAGGAATCACGCACTTCCTCATTAAGAGACACCAATCAATACCTAAATTTCTGACTTCTTGCAATCTGGGTGCATAGGGCTAATAATTACTGGCAGATCTCTCTTCCTTACAAGGATTCAAGGAGCCTCCTGCCTATAGGCTACTCAGCCAGTTCAGGTTGTTTCCTTAAATCTGCCTCCCCAGTGTAGAAACCTGTTCAAATGACATTGTTTCCATGTTGGTTTTGTAGCAAGATTGTTGTTCATCTCCTTGCACAGTGCTCTTCTATAGTGCCTTTACTGAAGATTATGCCTTGACATATTGTACCCTTTACAGTATAGTGATCTCCACAATGCCTTTTAGATTCTTTTTTCCATAATATTACCCAAAGTATAGTAGCATTATACTTTGTTGAGCCCTTTCTAATAACTAACGGAGTGAAGCAAGGTTGTGTTCCTGAGCCAACTTTATTTACAATCTTCTTCAGCATGATGCTCCAAAGGGCTACGGCAGAGCTCAAAGAAGACAACAGCATCTATATACGTTACCATACTGGTGGTAGCTTGTTTAACTTAAGCCATCTGAGGGCTCGCACTAAGACTCTAAACTATCTAGTCCGTGAGCTGCTCTTCGCTAATGATGCTGCCCTTGTTGCCCACACAGAAGCAGCTCTGCAGCACCTAACATCCTGCTTCACAACAGCTGCAGAGCTGTTTGGGCTGGAAGTCAACCTGAAGAAAATGGACGTTATTTACCAGCCTGCACCACAGGACGAACACCACCATCCCCAAATTGCCGTTGGCAACTCTGTGCTTAAGTCTGTTCATCAGTTCACCTACCTGGGAAGCATCATCTCCTCAGATGCCAAGATTGACAAAGAGATCGATCACAGATTAGCAAAGGCACATAGCGCATTTGGAAGACTTTACAAAAGAGTCTGGAGTAATAAACACCTGAGGCGAAACACAAAAATCAATGTGTATAGAGCCATTGTACTGTCTATTCTCCTTTATGGGTCTGAAACATGGGTCACCTATCGCCACCACTTATGACTCCTCGAACGCTTCCATCAGCGCTGTTTATGCACAATCCTAAATATACACTGGAGTGACTATGTGATGAATGTTGCTGTCTTTGAGCAAGCAGGGATCACCAGCATTGAGGCCATGATATTGAGAACACAGCTGCACTGGGCAGGGCATGTTTCTAGGATGGAGGACCATCTCCTCCCCAAGATAGTATTCTACGGTGAACTTGCCACGGGTCAGCGTAAGAGGGGTACTCCAAAAAAGCAATACAAGGACTCCCTGAAACACCACCTCAGGCTTGGCCAAATTGATCACCAACAATGGTCCACCCTGGCCTCACATCAGGAGGCATGGAGACACACTAGCCACAATGCTGCAGCCTTATTTGAGAACTCACGACGAACAAGTCTTGAGAAACGACAACGCAGAAAAAATCACAACCTGGAAACATCACCCAAGGAGACCTTCTGCTGTGCTTTCTGCAACTGGACTTGTCTATCTCAGATTGGCCTTTTTAGTCATCAGCATGCTTGCAGAAAGCGTGGGATGAGTCCTTCCTGAATCTTCATTTGCAAAGAGAAGCCAGAGAGAGAGATAGTAGCATTAAAAATGGTGGTGTGCTAGATGTGTTTGCTTTTTTTTAATGGCTTCAAAATGGTTTAATTGAATCTGTTATTTTTGTGAAAAGCCACTTTGAGAACCAGTGAGCCTAGTTTAACCAGGACATGGATTTTGAAAGAAAAAAGAGGACTGGAACGTCATTATAAATCCATATTTTTTAAATTATTATTGCTATATTACTTTATTACTGTTACTATGTCTATCCTTGCTGCTATGAGCATGATGGATTTTCTCTCTCTTTCTCTCTCTCTTTGTGTTTATTATGGATTTCTGTAGTATTATATTTACTAAAGGATATTTCCAAAATGTGTCCAGATTCTTTTGTTTCATAGTGCTCTTTGGAAAATGGTTTGCTTTCTTGTAAAGGTGATTACAGTACAATAACTCCTGATATTTCTATCTTGTAACTCAAGGTCTTGTCAAGTAAATTGCTTCCAAAATCAATGACATGCACAGCTTGCTCTTTTAAAGTGGTGTGGTCTCTACCAATTCATATTGCAGGTAGAGGCTCACATGATAAGTTATCCTTCATAGCAACAAACACCCTGTTCCTAAAGAAACCAAATGCATGCAGAAGTATTTTTTCCTATGCATGCTCCATTAAAGCTATCAACTTAGAATCTTAAATTTGGAAGGGATCACAAGGGGCCATTTAGTCCAACTGCTTACCACGCAGAAATTTCCTTTAGACCACATACCAGCAGAAAGTAACTTTAGTTTTTTCCAGAATCGGGGAGGACAGATAACTTTCCTTATCGGTGACTCCTTCTTTTAAAAATATTTCTCCCCCAAAATAATTATGATAAGCCTCTGTGAGGCCTTCCACTTACCCCCTCCCCAGCCAGCAGTGAGGGCCTCCTGTCCCTCAACTATATCAAATGTGGAGACTTTCTAGTTGCCATTGTGTTTCCTGTGAAAGCATTATTCATCTGATCTCCACATTGGACACCACTACCCATGATTAACTGCTGCCACCACAGACACTGTATATCTGAACTCAAATTTTCTAGAATCCGTATGTAGCATTCTCAGAGGCACAAGTGTATAATACAATGATTTATTAAACAGAAATTGAACATTAAAGTTTATTTATTTAATACATCTAAATCCTGACTGACACTAACTCTAGCTCACATCTCACAGTCTCTCACACACTCACTCATATCCTAACTAACCCTGACCGAATCCAAACTTCTCTAACTTCTCATCTTACATAACTTGTTGCACCAATTAAAGGAGGCATTGAATGAAAAACAGTGAGGGAAGCTGCAAGAAGGTGTTCTCTTTTTGCTGGGCAATGCACCTACTCACAGGGCTGGCAAGATGATGGATGTTTTGTAGAATTTGAGTGCATAGACCATCCACCCTACTCACCAGATATTGCTCCATCTGTCTATTTCTAGCTTCCAAACCTTAAAAAGAGTCAGAAAGAAGGAAAAGTTCAAGTGAATCAGAGGTGATAGCAGCAGCAGAGCAGTATTTCAGTGACCAGACATCAGATTTTTTTTGGGGGGGGGGAAGGGTTAAAGAAACTTGAGAAATGGTGTGCCAAGTGTGTCAAACTTTGGTGTGAATATGTGGAACAGCGTGTAAGTTTCATAGCTCTAGGTCATTCCCTTTTTGGTTGGGCTGAGAACTTTTCAGCAACCCTTCATAAGTAGGGTTGCTATATGTCCCAGAAATACGGGAACATCCCAGATTAAAGGGACTTAAAAGTGTCCTGTCCAGCTGGGCTGCCCAAAGACTCTCTTCCCTACATAGCTGGAGGAATCCGGGATTTGCTGCTTTCAGCAGCCCAGCCCCAAATGGGCTGGTGTAACGAGGGAGGGAGGAAAGGCAGGGAGCAGTCCTCCCTAGGCAGCAGGTTTTTTGGACAGCACTTCCTCCTGCCTCACTCCCCCACCCTCCCGCTTTCTTCTCCACACACCCACATGCCCCTTCCCACTCGTTTTGTTCCCTGCGGAATTGCAATGAGTCTTTGGGCGCCCTCCTTCTTCCACCCCTTGCAAGTGTTGTGTATCTGTAGGTGTATCTTGATACAACAGATGTTCACCTACTGTAGGTTAGTTACATCCAGTGCATGAGGAATCCTGGTTTGCTTAGAGAAGTACTGTCCCTATTTTCATACGAGTTCAGAGATATCAGAGAAATAAACTAGGTTGCAGGACAGAAAGTTAAAAATAACTCTGCAGACTCAATTTGTGCTATACCAACATATTTGCACTTTTTTGTCCTGGAAACATTCCATAACCCATGAATGTTCAAATACAATATCTTTTATTTGTCTTGGAAAGAATGATTCCAAAGGACTATCAAGTAATTTAGCCGTCTGCTTCATTTGCTAGATCCATCTTTCTGAGATGAGTTGTAGTGTCAGCCAAACACATCAATTACCAGTTGTTTGATTATTAGTTTTTCTAAAATTATTCATTGGAAATTAATTGAGTTTTGTCATTAACTTGAATAGCAGACTCGTGTTCCCATATTAGTATACCAAAGCCAGTAATGGCTTCAAGGATACTGCTGGTTAAGTATTTTCAGCCTGGGGCACAGCACCATTCATTCTGCAAATTCAAAATACTTATTTGATGGTGGCCCATGTATGTACCTTTTTGATGGTAGCCCATCTATGTAAGACAAGCCCATGTTTAATACTCTCTGTGTGTGTTTGTGTGTGTGTGTGCATGCTTGCGTGCACCACTTTCATTAGCATACTCAAGACAGATAACAAAATAAAACTGCAGAAACAATCCATAGAGAGGATTTATTTATTTACTTATTATTTATAATAAAATCAACAATAATAAAATTTATTTATATACCACCCCTCTACAAAATGCAATCAGGTCAGTTTACAACAATTAAAACATACATCCTTAACCCTCAGTCCCAGCCCTCCCTTAAAATACAATTTAATAATTCAGGAATTAAAACATACTTTAAAAAAATACAAAAAATAAAAATAAACAATGGACAGTGGTCGTAGCGAGATCGTTTTTTTTTTTTTTTTTTTTTTTTTTTTGGATGGCTGGGTATCTATTCAGGAAAGGCCTGCCAGAAGAGATCCATCTTAAGACCTTTTTAAAAGCTATTTAGAGTTGTGATATGATGGATCTCATCCGGCAGGTCATTCCATATTTGATTTATAACTCACCTGTCTCCCGAAAAGGAAACCCAAGCATTAATTTTCTAACTCTGGCATACTCCCTAGTGTCATTAATTAGTCTTTCTTTGTTGTTGGACATTGAAGTTGGTCAGAGGGGTTGGCAGAAACTGAAATAATAGCTGAACATGTCACAATAGCACTCATGGATGCCTTTGAATTAGACCCTTACAGCATTCCAAAGAAAAGGAGCAGGAATGTTCTGTCTTTCCTGATGCCTTACCTCTTGGTATCAACATTCTTCTGGTATTCTTTTGTTCTGGTCCTGTGGGGGAGCAAGGTAAAACTGCATCTTTTTGCAAATGGATTTCTCTGGTTAGCAAAAGACACAGTTTTACCTTGGTCCCCCATGAGACTGGAATGAAAGAATACCACTGTCATGCAATAAGGGCCTATGTCTGTGAATTAGTTCATAAACTACTTAATTTCCCTTGCAATTAGGAATTAGTTCATTGGTGGTGGTGGTGGTGGTGGTGGTGGAAATGGCAACAACAATTGTTGTAAATATTTCATATTTCTATTCCACCTTGAGACTCAATGCAGGTTAGAAAAGTTAAAACAGGCATGAATAAAGCCTATGAATCTATCTATATATGTATATAAAACTCTGGGGTATGTTGTCTTTCCCAGTGTGCTGATTGGCTGCTCAGGAAACACACCGAACCAATCACTGCCCACATGCAAATTCCCTTTCCACCTCACAATCCACTCCTGCCACTCAATCTGCATTTATACCCCCAGTCTCACAAGGTCCCCTCCCTCCTCTCACTCAGTCACTCACTAGTCACAGGCTGTGATGGGACTCAGACAGTCAACTGGCGGCAGCAGCAGCAGGATGCTGCTGCTGAATTGGGACCCAGGCAGTTAACTGGTGGGGGCAGTGGGATGCCACTGTTGCGACAGGACTCAGGCAGTCAACTTGTGGTAGTGGCAGTAACAGCTGCCTGTGATGGAACCCAGGTGGTTAACAGCAGTGGCAGGGCAACACAGCATGTCAGCAATTCCAGGAGAAGTGTGGAATGCTGAGAAGGGGGAGGAGGAATTTAAAAATCTACCAGCTGACCTTACAGGGTTGTCATGAGGTCTACTGGGCATTTGGGGGAGTTTTTAAATTTCCTTTTAAAGCCATTTAAGCTTGTGGTCATCAGCACCCCCATGTGGCAATGAATTCCCTAAAATAACTGTTTCTGGAATGGTTGAAGCTATATATTCTTTGCTGTATCCTAGAGCTACTGCCAGTCAGTTTCACTGAGTGAACTGAGTTTTAGCATGGTGAGAATTCTCCAAGTCTTTATACACTTTCACCTTCCATACAACTTTCATTATCCCTCCTCCCCCACTAAGAAGCCCTCAAAAATATAACAGTTCCCTGTAGGCAAGTCAACCCTTGATGTTTTTGCTTGTCCTGTTCTACATATTGAAATGGAGTGACCAGGACTGTACGCAGCGTTTCAGATGTTGTCATGCCACAGATTTATATAACAGCATAGGAACTGACTAATGACATCTATGAGCATCCATTAATTCTTAATGGTAATTAAATGGTTGCACGCCTATTTCCATTAGCTGATTAGAGCTCTGCATTTAAGTGGTCAGTTGGAAGCTGTAGTATAAGCTTTAAAAACTTCTCCTGAAATAGTATGTCAGCATAAGATCTGCAAATCTGCCTATCTTCTCCTGAAGGACTGTGGGGCATGGCAGGGATGCAGCGTGAAATCTGAGATGAATAAGGAACACTTAAGGATACTGAAATCTTTCCAGAGACACAGGTTTGCAAGTTCTACTTCCCCTACAATCTCCACAGACAGAACCCCATAGCTATTGGTTCAGTCCCTCCCCACTTATCAGACATATTTGCATGTTTGGCAACAAACATGTCTGGCATTAAGGCTCAGTTTAAACACGGACAGGAAGCATTTACCTGTCTTTAATTGTAAAAATAGAGGAAGGGGGAGGCAAAGCCTGACTCTGTGCAGGCGCCCCAGAACTCTCTTTAACTGATGTGGAGGTCAATGTTGGCAGGCAGTTTATTAATAATTTTCCCTACTTCCAGGTGTTTGCAGGGGCTGGAGAAATTACTTCTCCCACTAATTATCAATCAAACATCCTTAAACGTTAAAATAGTCATGAGCAAAATGTGTGCTTAGAAGTACCCTCCATGTGCTCAGTGCAGCTTATTGCCAAATAAGTCTGCATAGGATAGATTGTAGGCAGCATTTGGGCTCATCTTCACAGGTCAGGATACATGGCTCCCTGCCAGCATATCCTACCTATAGATCTGGCCTGTTCCTCCCCATTACCTTCATGAAATGGGAGGAAGTGCAGACAGGGATGCCAACCTGGTTGCAAGGGTGGATCATTTGGCTGTTTAGGTTGAGAGCTTGTCACCTAGATGCCCGCTCCATGAGCTAGAGAATAGACCTGAAGTTGTGTTTCAGTCAAAATCACTCCTTTAAGAGTGAGATTTGGGGGAACTTGTTGGGGATCCCCAGTCTGGAACCCTTAACTGTTGGAATGGAGGTTTCAGCAGGGGAGGACTTAGATGAATGGGATTGAAGAGCGGCTGCATCTCACAGAGCTGCTTTTCTTTCTGAAAGCATAAGATCCGCCTACAATTTATTTTAACTGTGCTGGGACAGAAATTTCTAAAGAGTGGCAACCAAGCTGGGGACTATTTTTTCTTTTACTTTAAAGAAGAAAGCTTCTACAAATAGAGTGCTTCAGAACTTTGGACTCAATTAAGATGGCGTGACAAAACCAGAGGCTTGTGAGGCTGCAAGCTGTGCCCATGTCACTGGAGAGCTAAAAAAATTCTAATAAGGAGAAATAGGAGAAGATGCTAAGTTTTGAGCTACAATTAAAAGATACATACTTACGAGGTCAAGACTAAATCCCAGACCTCTTAAACCATATAAATTGTTACCAAAAGAAAAGAAAAGAAAAGAAAAGAAAAGAGAGAGAGACTAAGGGAAGCTACAAGATTGCTACTCTAAATACTGAAACACCGAATAACTACATTCAAGACCATGAGGGATTTTCTGTTTCTTGACTCTTGATTATTTATTCAAAAGACTCTACTTATATTTGGGAAGAGACTGGTTGTAACAACAACTTTTTTTCTAAAGCAAACATTGATTCACAGATATAGATAATTGAAGACATACAAGACTTTCAGTTGGACAAGCTGAGGCCCCTTCCTGGATCCAGAAGGGTGAGGCAGGTGGCAGCTACAGCAACAGGCCAGCATGCTGGAATGGGCTTCTCAGGTCACGTGGGGCTTGATACATTTTTTTTCCTGGCAGGAGCAGTTTTTCCTGGGTGTTTTCTTAGAACATTTTATCAGGCCCTACCTTGTCTTCCCCCCATCTTAGTGTTGTCAGGACTGCAGGGCTCCCAGATGGGGGCAAGATGGGCTAACTTGCTCATGTAGACAAGTCCTTTGTTATTTAAGTGAGAGCTCAAGTATAATACTGTCTTGATATTTGTGTGTGTGTTTATGCTTTGAACATTTAGTATACTTCTGATTGATAATTTTCAAGGGGGATGAACTAAATAGGGGTTTCAGTGGTCTAGTCTTTCCAGGTCATTTGGGAGTGAGCTCAGCCACCACTCACCTAGTCCTGGGGTGGGGGCTTGATCATCCTTTGTCCCAGTGTTCTGGTGACCATGGCCCTTGGGCTGCATACAGCCACAAGACTGTTTCTGAGACTCTCAAACCCTTCGGGCTGTGGCCCCCAAAGTGTCAAATCGTCTCTATTGGAAGTGGCAGTAAGACTTTTAAATAAGTTGCAGGGCTCTTCTGGACTGTTTAACACCAAAATACCATACACACACCCTTTTTTTTTCACAGAATGGCACAGAAAGAGAAAAGAGAAAACACAAGCAAAGGTCGATGCTCCCATATGAAGCATTGATTGTCCAATTACTCTGTCCCAGTGATGGAATTTTATGAACGATCCAGACAATGTCATCTTCCACTTGCAATCCCTCTACATTTTCTGATTGTTTTAAAGAACATCTTCGGTCTTAACAATTTCTTCAAGAAATTTTCTCTCTCTTTTGTGAGAGGCAAAAGAGGAAATAGCTGCACAAAATCTTTTGATTGCTGGTCCTAGGATCCCTCTGTCTGGAAGCATCCTGTATGCAGTGACAGGTGGTGGCTTCCATGTCACCGAGACAGTGAATCCATTCTGAGTTGTAAAAATGAACTTTAAAGGAGTTATCCAAGATGGTAGACCCTATGCCCTTTACAATTTTGAGTTATCATCAAAGCTCACAATCACATGCTTGTAAGCAATTTGGGGGTATACAAATGACAAAAAACTGATTCTGAAGATGTATGCACATGTGCTTGTGCTTGTATGTGTGTGTGTGCGCACACACACACACGCACGCACGCGCGTGCACATAATCCACATAATCTGTTAATTAACCCAGAAGTGAACAACCTCAATTAGCCTGAAGGTCAATTTCACTTTCTTGAACCAATCTGCCTCATGTATATAACTTTCTTGTGTTGTACTCAAATTCAGTAGTGTGATAGTGGTAAAAGTTTTTTTTAAAAAAGACCCACGGTCCATTTAAAATGAGGCATGCAACACGTGGGGGCCTTGTTTTATAAGAGAATCACAGTTCTGAGATTGTAGGATTGTCTTTTAAAACAAGGCATTCATCCCCTGAACACTTTGTTGTGACATAGATTACGTTGCACTGCACCTGTCACTATGCTGCAAAAAACTGATTATGTGTCCCTGAATTCAGTGATTGTGAGGACAGCGTTGGAAGCTGTGAGGGATGCAAAAACAAGTAGTGGCTGCATGTAGCCCATGTGCCTCTTACTTCCAACTCCTGGATTAATATATTACTATCAAACTGGGAAGGGCTATCAGCTGTTGTCCTTTGAAATCAGTCACTTCTCTGGATGAACAGGCATATCCCCATTAACAAAACCTTTGACAAAGACTATACTTTCTACAAAGTCTTTTTATTCCTGCCCAGCCCTTCTTTCCTCCTGGTCCTCTATCTATCAGGGGAGGGTTTTTTTTTTAAGCAACATCAGCATTGAGAGGAGGATGAAGAAAGGCTAGATGAACAGACTTTTGGTGCCAGGTTGCCACACTATGTCTACAGCAATCAATTCAATAAAGCTTGAGCTGAGAAAGAATGGATTCTGCCCTAGCCAATCCTACTGTAGCTACAACAGGCAAGGTACATAAAAAGCATCTGGCTCCAGCATTCCTTACTGAGCACATATGAACACAAAACAGAAAGGAAGGGGGAGACCAGCCTGCCACTCCAGGTACACACCTCCCCCAATATGTTCAAAAAGCACAAACCTGTATGTTTGGTCACCTAAACAGAAATAATAATTTAAAAAAGTGGATGCTGGGTAAGAAGCCTTCAAGTGGTCTCAAGAAGATTACAAATGTTTTTATTTATGCAAGGCTTACCTAACATGGTTGTTTCATTTCACATGTGCATATTGTTACTGTCAAAAGTTTGCTGAAACATGCTGAACTTTGGGGAGAAAGGTGGGATATAAATTTAATAAATAAATAAATAATGCCCAGGAACACATCTACTTTGTTAATTGAGGTATACCTGTACCATTAATTTTGAGGTACAGTAGTCTACTTCTGTTAATTCTATGCATTAGTAAAACTACTGGTTCTACACTCAAACAAACATCTCATGAACTTCAAGAACTCTGTCCTTGGAGGCTTCTCAATGGAGGTGGGGATATGTGTTTAGGAACCCAGAATGCTTTTAATGGTAGCATATCCTAACTCTGAAAAGGCACTTAAACTAGACAGCCTTCACGTCTCTTGCAGTTCTGTTGATGGTCTCAAAAGCAATCTGTGCTGCTATAGAAGCCACAGATATTCATTATATTGTTGTATCTAGATCTGGAATATTGATGTTCTTATTCTTACAACTTTATATATATTTTTAAAGCTACATCCAGAGCAATTCAGCAGAATTAGTGGGGTAGCAATTTTAAAGAAATGAACCCACATATATATTTGCATTGGTCAGAGCCTAGAAGCAAACCATTACAAATAATTATTCTTTGCAGTGAATTCCTTTTTGCAATAACTGAGACATAACTGAATTAAATTGTTTTCATAATTTGCCAAGTCCTTATCAGAGTAACTATAAAGTTTATGTTACTGATATATTTATAGATGTGTGGTCCAATAAAATAAATGGTAGAGGCGGAATGAGTCAAATGCTTGTTCATCAGCCTATATTGTGAAATAAGTGGTTTGTACCACAATTAGATATTTTTAAATCAAAGTAACTATTTGGTTTGTTGTTGTTTTGAACTGCCTTAGAGTCAACTTTGACTCATGGTGACCCCATGAATGAGACACCTCCAAGATACCCTATTCTCAACCACTCTGCTCAACTCCTGCAGGCTCAGGTCTGCAGCCTCTTTGAATTTATCCATCTAGTATGTGGCCTTCCTCTGTTTCTACTGCTCTCTACCTTCCCTACACTATTATCTTCTCTAGTGAGTCATGCCTTCTCATGATGTAGCTGAAGTACGACAGCCTCAGTTTAGTCATCTTGGCTTCCAGGGAGAGTTCAGGCTTGATCTGTTCTAGGTCCCATTTAATTGTCTTTTTGACTGATGATGGTATGCTCAGCCGTCTTCTCCAGCACCACATCTCATATGAGTTGATTTTCTTCCTGTGGGATTTCTTCACTGTCCAGCTCTCACATCCATACATGGTAATGGGAAACACGATGATTTGGATGATGCTGACTTTAGTGTTCAGTTTTATATCTTTGCACTTTAGGATCTTATCTAGTTATTTCATAGCTGTCCTTCCCAGTCCTAGTCTTCTGATTTCTTGACTGTAATCTCTGTTTTGATCAATTATTGATCCAAGGTATGGGAAATCTTTAACTATTTCAATTTCCTCATTGTCTTGATTGAATTTATGTAAATCCTCCTTAGTCATTATTTTTGTTTTCTTGCTGTTCAACAGTAAGCCTGCCTTAGCACTTTCTTCTTTAAATTGCTTTAGTAATGTTTCCAAGTCTTGGTTGTTTTCTGCTAGTAGTATGGTGTTGTCTGCATATTTTAGACTGTTGATATTCCTTCCTCCTATGTTCACTTCTCCTTCCTATGAGCCTAAACCTGCTCTGCATATTATATTTTCTGCATACAAGTTGAACAAATAGGGTGATAGAATGCAGCCTTGTCTGACCCCCTTTCCAAAATTTCAAAATTTGGGGTCCATCTTTGTATGATTGTTCTTTCCATGTGTCATTTGTCCTGTCATCTCTTATGTAGCTCTTCTGTGTCTTGCTTCCACTGTCTTTTTATTTGGTTAGTTTAAAGCAATTGGGAGGTAAATAGTTATTTTTAAAAATTTCAAATAGTAAGTTGTATCACATCGGGAGGCATGGAGACGCACTATCCACAATGCTGCAGCCTTATTTGAGAACTCACACTGAACAAGTCTTGAAGAGAAACGACAACACAGAAAGAATCACAACCCAAAAACATCAACCAAGGAGACCTTCTGCTGTGCTTTTTGCAACCGGACTTGTTTATCTCGGATTGGCCTTTTTAGTCATCAGCGCGCTTGCAGAAAGCGCGGGATGAGTCCTTCCTGAATCTTCGTTTGCGAAGAAAAGCCAGAGAGAGAGAGAGAGAGAGAGAGAGAGACTTTGAAGGGGAACTGGAATTATGACTGTTGCTTTCAAAAAGAAAGTCAAAGTCCTGTGTTGGTAAAAATACTTCTATAAGTTACTTTCCTGTTGCTAACAGAGTTGAAAATTTACTACCTGACTTTATTGCTCTTTGTCCCTGGCCCCACATTGCTAATAAACGGGGTGGTGGTGGTGGCCTTTGCTTGCATTGAAATCCCTCTGGACTACAGCAGAAACAACATCTGAATTCAAACTACAGTTGCCCCTCCACATTCGCGAACGTAGCATTCACGGTTTTGAATATTCACAGGTTTTGGGAGGCCCCCCTCCCTCCCAAAAGCAGCAACATGGGGCCTCTGGAGACCCCGTTAAGGCCTTGGGCGGGAGGGGGGAGGGCCAGGGAGGGGATCATGGGGGCTCCGGAGACACTCCGCAGGCCCCATGAAGGCCTTGGGAGGGAGGGGGGAGGGCCAGGGAGGCGATCATGGGGCCTCCAGAGACACTCCGGAGCCCCGTGAAGGCCTTGGACGGGAGGGGGAGGGCTGGGGAGACCTCCATGGGGCCTCTGGAGATGCTCCGGGGGCCCCATGAAGGCCTTGGGAGGGAGGGGGAGGCGGGGGAAAGTGACTATGGGGCCTCCGAGGGCCCCGTGGCCGCTTTGGTGGGGGTGGGGGAGGGCAGTTGTTATTTGCGGATTTTTCGCATTCGCGGGGGTCTGGGGAACCTAACCCCCACAAATGTGAAGGGATGACTGTACAGGAAAAGAGATTCCGCCTAAACATTAGGAAGAAATCCCTGATGGTAAGAGCTGTTCGACAGTGGAACATGTTGCCTCGTAGTGTGGTGAAGTCTCCTTCCCCAGATGTTTTAAAAAAGAGGCTGGATGCCTGTCTGTTGGGCGTGCTTTGATTGTGTGTTCCTGCACAGGGGGTTGGACTAGCTGGCCCTTGTAGTTTTTCCAACTCTATGATTCTATAATCTGATTAAAAAATGTAGGCCTGTGACTCTACCATCATCACTTTTCTTCTACTGTATGATTTTTAAACATATTCTGCCTGCAGAAGAAGCCAGTGGAGCTTCAAAAGTTTGCACCATGTATTTCAGTTGGTAATAATGGTATTGTTTTTTTTTTGTGGATTTTGGATTTTGTTATATTTTGCTGCATGGCCAACACAGGTACCCCTGAATATGTTACTTGAAGACATGACACTGATACACAAAGATAGTACTCCTTGGGAAGTTTGTGTAGGATTGCATTTTGAGCCTGTTACAAAGTTTACAGAACTAGCATGTAATTTTCCTACAAGCTGTCTTCTCCTTTGTAACCACAGAAAAGATCCTCTTTTCTTCTCAATGTGACAAATGGTGCGGTCAGGAGAATGAGTATTAGTCAGTGGCTTTCAAGTGATTGTGAAAAAGCAATGTTCTCCACAGTCCCAGAGGCATTTGCATGCAAATTCAGTCTTCCTTCTTTTATCCTTGGATGTGTCACAGGAAACCATATGGTTATATATAGAATTTGCTGCCATAAGCCCAAGAGGAAATGAACCCAGGTACTCCTAATTAAATACCAGTCTTAAAACATGTCATACAATTAACATACAGAACCCCAAGATGCATTTATGTCTTTGCAGTTTTGTGGACCGGAGGCTCCTTTTCTATATTCAGAAGCAAGGATTCTAAAGCAACTGTTTTCAGTATAAAAAGCCAATGTAGCAAGAGGGTCACCTAAGCTAAGCCAATATGAGCAAAAGAGCAATCATATGTTCTTCCATCCCACCTCAGCCCACCCCCAAGTTGTTAAATGATTCCAACTGGCATTAGTATGACTTCTGGCCCAATCCATACAGTGGTGTGTGTATTGCTTGGGAACTGCAGTGTAGGCAAAGGCAGTGTCACCTATTGAGAAGACAATGATTGCCACATGAGAAGAGGTGATTGATGCTTTGATACTGTTTCTTTAGTTTCTCACCAGACTCTCCTGAGTGCAAATGGAGCCATTTCCCTTTTCCTACACAAGTGGACTGATAGATAGCTTTATGCATCATATCTATATGCCACATGCTTTGGGGGACTTTCCCAATTTTTTTTACTATTACTACTGCTACTACTACCACTATAGTGCTACTGAATTATAATGCCTAATTTCAAATACCACCTTTTCCATTATCTTACTAGGCAAGCTAGTGTACCATTTTCCAGGTTCTATGGAGCCAATTATAATTGAATACTGCAAACACAACTGCACTTTAAATCTCTCTCTATATATACACACACACACACACTAGAAATTGTATATCAAAATTGACACATATGCACTGTTCCAAAAGTCCCATGCATCCTATGAGGTGCAAGTACTGGCTCTGATCATAGGACTCTTCTGCCTGTGCTGCATGGTATTTTTGCAACATTTGATGCAACCTTAAAGCCCTAAATTACAAAATGCAAAGTAGAAGCAAATGCAATATAGAAATTACTAGCTGTACCTGACGTAACATACACCGGTGGTGCATTAAGGGTGAGTTGCTCTGTTGTCCTGCCCTTCCTGCTGCCACCACCAGTTGACTGCCTGGGTCTCGTTGCAGCGGCAGTAGGAGCAGCGGGGCGATGATGTGACCCCCTGGGTGCCTGGGCAATATCAAAACCCATATCAAAAGTTGGTCTAGGTCTATAACAGAGTAAATAATGTCTACTATTCCAAAAATCCAATTCATTAGTTGGGAGGTCCATCTTCACTGACTCAGTTCTTACAAAATAAACCATATAATGTTTCCTTTCCAGTGTGCTGGTTGGCGGCTTAGGAAACATACCCAACTAATCCCCTCACTCTCTCAGCCAATCACTTACCACATGTAAAAAAATGCAATATTTTTTTCTTATAATAATACTATGTAGCTGAACCATGTGAAAGGAACACTGCCACTCCAAGCTGCTGCTTGAAACCCCAGTAGAGCACATAATAGTGTATGTTACACTGGGCACAATAATACTAATACTAATACTATTACACTAGTGGCTCGTAACCTTTTGTTTACCAGGGACCCCATTTAAATAACCTTTGCTCCCATGGGCCCCCCAAGACTTAACTCAAGATTTAAAATCCTAACAACAGCAACAACAGCAACAACACAATTACGCCAGTGGTTCTTAACCTTTTCTTTATCAGGGACCCACTTTAAATATCTTTTGTTTCCACGGGTCTCCAAGATTTAACTCAAGATTTAAAACCCTAACAATAATAACAATAATACCCGATAACAACAACAACAACAATAATAATAATAATACAATTACAACAATGCCTCTTAACCTTTTCTTTACCAGTGGCCTCTTTAAATATCTTTTGTTGCCATGGACCCCCAAAACTTTAGATTTAAAACTCTAATAGTCATAATCATAATAATACCTAACAGCAACAACAACAACACAATTACACCATCCATGAAATCTTCCCTCAGAGGTACTGGAGTGAGAGGGAAAACTTTTCTCCTGCTTCTTCCTGCAAGTTTGTGGATTGAATGGCAATGTGCATGCCAGCCTTTATCTTGGCTTCTGTCATGGAGCCACTCCATTGCATGCAGGAGGTGGTCTGAGCAGCCTTTAAGCCTTTGTGGACCCCATGTGAGGACAGTGAGGGCCCCTGGGGGGCCCCAGACCCCAGACTAAGAACCACTGGCCTAGATACTTGGCGAAAGTAGTATGCAAAAGCTCTGCCTAATTTAGTTAAGAGGGGTTCCAGGGACCCTTGTCTACCACTTGTTAAACTAGAAATGAATAGAAAATGGAGCAAGGGAGTCTCTCCAGCAAGGGGTGGAATGGTCACTTCCAACTTTTTCATGAGTCTTTGGGCTCATCTTTGCCCTGTCCACAGACTGCAGAGCCTTATCCTTCCGCTCCAATACTAGCTGCCCTTTGAGGGTAGCATGTTGGATTCCCATGCGGGGGGGGGGGGATTGGTGGCCAATGAGAACCCACTTTGCTCCATTCTGTTCTCTCTCTCCCACTGGCTTTGGCTTCTCCCACTGGCCTGAGGGTATTTTTAGCAGGTTGCAGCCTGTCTGGTGCAGCATTTGCAAAGAACGGCTTTCTCCCCACAGGAAGCAGAGCCAGGGGTGGCCAGAGGACCCTAAGGGGTCCCCTAAGGAAGAAAAAGAGGGCCTGGAGCCCCAGGGTGGCCTCCTACCTCCTTCCCAGTTTTTGTTTGTTTGTTTTGTTTTGTTTCAGACTGTAAGTTCCTCGGGGCAGAGAGTGGCCACTCAGTATAGGCTCACTGAGAAGCACCAAACACAGCCTGGGGACAAACTAACCCAAGAGTAGCCAAAACAGCAGAACTGCACAGCAGAAAGGGCACAAAAACAAAGGCTTCAGCTAGCAGCTGTTCCATAGCTTTGACCCACTTTCACACACAAAAAAGCTTACATAAAGTTTATCCAAAAATATCTGGAGGTCTTTATCTTCAATTTCAGTGTTAACAAACACAGTATATACACAGAAAACTTCATTAACAATCTCTACAGCAACAATCCTCTTTCCACAACATCAACCCACAAACAATGCATTGTGTGCTTTGGCTATATAGAAGTGTTTGCTAGTCATCCCTCTTCGACAGTGGAACACACTCCCTTGGAGCGTGGTGGGGTCTCCTTCCTTGGAGGTCTTTAAACAGAGGCTGGATTGCCATCTGTCGGGGATGCTTTGATCAATATTTCCTGCGTGGCAGGGGGTTGGACTGGATGGCCCTCGTGGTCTCTTCCAACTCTACAATTCTATGATTCTAGCCACAGCTGTGAACAAACCCACTTCAGCTGTGTTACCCTGTGCTCTGTTGCGCCAACATTTTTCCTTTTGCACTTAAAGCAATATTACCCTGACAGAAGGAGGGGGGAAAGGGTTCAAGTTTTTGGGTGTGAAAAGGGTGAAGAGGAGGAAGGGGAAAAAACCTACCCTGCAAGATAGGACAGGAGGAAAAAGAAGAAAGAGGGTGGGGAATTCATAGAAAGCATCATTTCCCCCCATGCATGCATATTAAGACAGCAAGGGGAGCTGGCTGAGTATTTAGTTACTGCAGCTCAACAGGCAAAGATGTGGCTGTAGGCCAAGGAGGTGGTGCTGAAAAACGCCCTCAAGCTGCTGATTTGCCAGCCAACACAACACTATGATTGGTTGGGTATGTTTCCTAAGCGGCCAATCAGGACACTGGGAATGGCAACATACCCAAGAGAATTATATAGATAGATAGATGCTACAAAGAATTTATCCTTTTGTTCTTTCCTAACTACCTAAGTGAAAATCCCACTACCTTATTCAAAGTGAAAAGAGCCTAGTGCTTAGCACTGGCAACTGCAACTTCTCTCTGGCTCCAGCTGTCTTTCTCTCTTTTTGAACTCATCCAGTAAATACAGCCCCTCCCTACTGGGCCATACCAATAACTCTTAGGGGTTACACTATCTTGGTGATAGAGAATATGCTTTGCATACCAAAAGTCTCTAGGTTCAGTCCCCCACACCTCCAGGTAAGACAAGGAAAGAATCCTACTTGAAACCCTGAAGAGAGGCGCTCCTAGTTAGGAATGATAATACTGGACGAGATGGAGCCATGGCCTGACTTAATTTGAGAGTGTCATGCCCTCTCAGCCTATATTATAGGGAATAAAAATACTGTCTTACTTAACAAGGCTTTTGCTGCTGTTATTATTATTTGTAGCAGTGGTAGTTGCAGTTGTTGTGTGTTTTCAAGTCATTTCTGACTTATGGCAACCCTAAGGTGGCTTTCATATGGTTTTCTTGGCAGAATTTATTAAGAGGGGGCTTTGCTCTTGCCTTCCTCTGAGGCTGAGAAAATGTGTGACTTGCCCAGGGTCAACTAGTAGGTTTCCATGGCCAAGTGGAGATTTGAATGCTGGTCTCCCAGTGCCATAGTCCAACACTCAAAGCACTACACTAAGCTGGCTCTTCTTATTAGCAGTCTTCTTTTGTTATTATCATTGGTAGTAGTAATTAGTATTATTAAATATCAGGCCAGGAACAAAATGTTACACACAGGAATACCTCTTTTTAGGACTCTAGCCAATCAACCATTCCCCTAGTTCAAGTATTCCATTCCATTTCACCTTTGCAAAGTTTTCCCCTTTCAATGTGAAGTCAAAGGCTTTCAAGGCCAGCATCCATAGGTTTTCCATTGTTCTTTTCCAGGCTGTGAGGCCATGTCTGGAAGAGTTTATTCCTGATGTTTCACCTGCATCTGTGGCCGGCATCTTCAGAGAATGGTGGCGTAGGGGTGTGTGGGGTTTATATACTGTGAGTCCCTGTTGGAAAGGATATGTAAATTTGTGTATTTGAATGGTTAGTTCCTAGGGTTGGAGGATATGAGTAAAGATTTGTAAACTTGGATTGCTCATATTTTGGATATCATCACATCTTATTGGCATGTTGATATTTTCAGAGACCTGTGGAATGTTTGAACTGAAGGGTCCTTGGAGGTGTTAATCCAACGTGCTGCTCATTTCAGGACATGTGCAGCTCTAGCCTCTCTAACAGATGGCCATCTAGCCTCTACTTAAATGCCTTCAATGTAGGTGAGCCCAGTGTGCTCTGCTACCAAACAGCTCTTACTGTTAGGTAGTTTTTCTTAATGTTTAATTAAATCTATTTCCTTTCAGTTTGTACCCTCTAGTTCTAGTTCTTCCAGAATAATAGAAAACAGAGAGGTAATTTAGAAATGAGAGGCAAAAAATGCAAGTAATCAATGTTTTTTAATATGTGCTGCCCTGTTTTGGACAGGAAGGCAGATTAGTACTGTCTTCCTTAAACAGTAGCCATCAGATCTTGTAATTCTATGCCTGTTATGCCAAATTTCTTTCTAGTTTTCCATTTGCTTTGTGGAAAGTGTAGTATTAAACATTTGGTCTAAGTGGACATTGTTCATTGAACAAGTTTCTATTGTATAAACATTAGTTCAGCAATGGTGCCCACTTCATATATTGTCCATTAAATCTGTTTCTGTTGTATAAACATTAATCCAACAGCGGCATGCACTATTATGCTCACTCAGCTTTTCAAGTGGTGAGAAGTTCCAAGGTGGAGTACTGACCTAGATTTAGTTTCCTTTGGAAGGATGTCACTGATAACTTACTGTAGCTCTGGAACATTTATTTATTTATAAATGCACTGGTTACACATATGTTGCACAGCTTAAAGACAGCCCATTGTTCCCTTTTCAGATCTCTAGAGAAAGACTGCCAGTATCCCAAAATGCTATTAGCTTAATAAGCCCAGCTGAACAGTTTCTCTTAGCTCCTGCCTCAGTCTGCAGTGTTCTGTTCTTTACACACAGTTGCCAGCTAGTAGAGTTAAGAAAGGCACACCCCTCTTCTGGAACTCTGATGGTAACATGTCACCAGTATCACCCCTGACAGGAGATATATTTGGTCAGTTACCTGAGGCCATTACAAATGGACCTTTCACAGTCCTTGGGGCTCCATCAAACTTTTCCTGTGCAAGCTACAGAGCTTACAATAGTACAGAAGTACTGTCAGGATATTGGGACATACAGTACTTAGATTTATTCTCTAAAGAACTGATGTACCAAATACCTTAGTCTACACAGATCTGCAGACCCAGCTGGCAGTTTGCAAAAGTATAAGTGTTGATGAGCTCTGAGCTGGTGCAGAGCTCACTGGGGGGAGCTGCTAGGAACTCTGCAGATCTGGGTGTGGTTTTTAGTTTGCCTGATGGAGTTGAACTGAACAGTCCTGTTTTGACTTGGCTGAGTAAAGATGTCTTTCTTTTAACTTTGTAATATATTGTAAATAGTCTTCATTATGCCCAAGTAAAGAACAAGAAGATGTTAGATACAAGCCTGTGTCTGAGCATTTATTTCTGATGCCTGAAGGAACAACTCTGCTAACAATTTATCCTCCTCCTTGCATATCTCCACCCAGGAACTAGCCATTCAAATACACAAATTTACATATCCTCTCTAATAGGGGCTCACAGTATATAAACCCCCAACACACTCCTACCCAACCATTCTCTGAAGATGCCAGCCACAGATGCAAGTAAAACATCAGAAATAAACTCTGCCAGAACATGGCCTCACAGCGTGGAAAAAAACACAGAAAACCTAACTATTTATTGTTGCCTAAGTCCTGTTTAGGTTCTCAGTGAGCGCTCCCACCTGACAAATACCTCACCAAAATATTGTGTAGATGGCACTGTATAAAGGTATATTAATGGGACTTGCACATGATAGTGATGATGATTTAAAAAGTAGAGGCAGGACAGCAAAGGTGTGGATAATATTGTGAGATTCAGGTCTTCGGTATGTTAGCCTTTAAACACTTATGCATTTTAGTGCAGAGTTGACAATATAGGCTGGGGCTAGTGAAAAGTAGAATTAAATTACATGGTTGCCTCATGTCCCGTTAACATTTTCCACATCTGTCACATATTTCAGTATGCTGCTTCTGTGCCAGCATTCTGCCATTTAGTATAAAGGTCAGCTGGAAAATCTCATCTCCACCCCGCTACTCCAAACTAATGTGGGCATGTCCATGTTTTTCCTGCTCTTCCATCACTCCTTCTATGCTGGTTTATTCAATTCTCTCCTGTTGTAACAGTTGTAGATGTGTTATTGAAAAAACCTTAAGTGTGGCACTGGTTGGATATAACCAAAGCTTCATCTGACTCTAGTATTGTTTAAAAGTACAGGTATATCTAGTCTAGCATTGTCTACATGCTAGGAATGGAAAGAAGATTTGAAAATATTTATTTAAAATGATTGAAAAACACGTTTTCTAAGTGTTTGGAAGCCTGGATGAGAAGAATCCTGGACTGACAAGTATCTTTGCAGTTCACAACTTATTCAAATCAAAATTTGCACATAGTTCTTTTACTTCAGAAAACAGCTTTTTCTGTGCAGAAAATAATATTTCTACAACTAAATACTTCCTGTGCAGAAAGTGTTGTCTAGTATGTAGAAAATGCTGTTGTGCAAAACAACCATATTCAGTGCAAAAATTTGCACATAGTTCTTTTACTGCAGAAAAAAGCTTTTTCTGTGCAGAAAATATTTCTACATCTAAATACTTCCTGTGCCCGTGTTGTTTATTATGTAGAAAATGCTGTTTGTTGTTCGAAACAACTATCTGTAAATTTTCCACAGAATAAGTCCTAAATTATGATCAGACTTCAAAAGCTGTGTTGTTTTCTAAGATTTTCTTGCAGTGTGGAGGAAATTGCTAAAATTACTTGTTGCTTCCTTTGAGAAGAAAATCACTGAAGAATTCTCTCTCTGGCTTTTCTTTGCAAACGAAGATTCAGGAAGGACTCATCCCACGCTTTCTGCAGGCGCACTGATGACTGAAAAGGCCAATCCGAGATAAACAAGTCCAGTTGGAGAAAGCACAGCAGAAGTTCTCCTTGGGTGATGATTCCGGGTTGTGATTCTTTCTGCGTTGTCGTTTCTCTTCAACACTTGTTCGGCATGAGTTCTCAAATAAGGCTGCAGCATTGTGGATAGTGCATCTCCAAGCCTCCCGATGTGAGGCCATGGCGGACCACTGTTGGTGATCAGTTTGGCCGAGCCTGAGATGTTGTTTCAGGGAGTCCTTGTATCGCTTTTTTGGAGTGCCCCTCTTACGTGACCTGTAGCGAGTTTAACATAGAGTACTATTTTTGGGAGGCGATGGTCCTCCATCCTAGAAACATGCCCTGCCCAGCGCAGCTGTGTTCTCAATGTCATGGCCTCAATGCTGTTGATCCCTGCTTGCTCAAGGACAGCAACATTCGTCACATAGTCAGTCCAGTCTATATTTAGGATTGTGCATATACAGTGCTGATGAAAGCGTTTGAGGAGTCGTAAGTGTTGGCGATAGGTAACCCATGTTTCAGACCTGTAAAGGTGAATAAACAGTACAATGGCTCTATATACATGTATTGCAATCAGTTATGGTAGATCCTGCTGGGAAATGCATTAAGTAGGACAACAAAGCAATTGGTCTCTTCACTTTTGTTTAGGAATTTAGATTTTCCTTCTAATTGTATTCAGATGTATCTCTTTTGCTGTTAATAGTTCTGTTATTGGTTCATGCTTCCAAGTCTGCTTTAACTTATGCAATCACATTATAAGTTTTTCCTGGCAAGAATTATTCAGAACAATTTTCTTAGGCTGAGAGAGTGTGACTTGCACAAAATCATTCAGTGGGTTTCGGGGGCTGTGCAGGGATTTAAATTCTAGTCCCTTAGTCCTTGACCAAGATTCAAAACATGACACTACACCAGCTCTAAACAGCCCTTATCTGCATCCATACTACTTAGCCACTTCCAATGAGATAGCCATGCTTATTGATTTTGCTGCAAGAATCTTGTGGCACCTGACAAACTAATGCCAGGCTGGGTTATGACAAAAACTATGCTACACTCCATCTCGCTAGACTGCTGAACACTAAGGTCTGTTGCTAATATATACTTCCATATGTTTGGTTGAGTGGAAGAATTGTAAGCAGTGAAGTCAGAAGGAAATGGAATGCAAAAAGTACTGAGACAATTCAGCTAGACCTTGGATTCATGGAAAATAAGCACTGTGACCCTTCACAGCAGCAATGACATAATGAAAAGTCTAAAGAGCATCAAAGCCAAGTTCAAGAGGTGTAATGGGGCAGCCATGTGTGGGGGGGAGAAGTATTTTCTTCCCAGTTATTTCATTCTCATTATGCCTCAGAGCCAAACCAGGCCCTCCTTTTCAGTTTTCTGTCATATGAAGCAGCAGGAGGCCATTGTGGGTTACACCTGAGCTTAGGTGTCAGCTGAAGCATGACAAAGTTCCCCATGACATTCTTGCAAACAAACTTGTAAAATGTGGGCTAGACAAGTTAACTGTTCAATGGATTTGTAATTGGTTGACCGGCCGAACCCAAAGGGTGCTCAGCAGTGGCTCCTCTTCCTCTTGGAAAGATGTGACCAGTGGGGTGCCACAGGGTTCTGTCCTGGGCCCAGTGCTATTCAACATCTTTATCAATGACTTAGATGAGGGAATTAGGGGCATACTTATCAAATTTGTAGATGACACCAAATTAGGAGGAGTAGCTAATACCCTAGAGGACAGGATCAAAATTCAGAATGACCTGGATAGACTGGAGAGCTGGGCCAAAGCTAACAAAATGAAATTCAATACGGAGAAATGTAAAGTACTGCACTTGGGGCAGAAAAATGAAATGCATAGATATAGGATGGGAGAGACCTGGCTGAATGAGACTATGTTCGAAGGGGATCTAGGAGTCCTAGTAGACCACAAGTTGAACATGAGTCAACAGTGTGATGTGGCAGCTAAAAAGGCCAATGCGATTTTGGGCTGTATCAATAGAAGTATAGTGTCTAGATCAAGGGAAGTAATAGTGCCGCTCTATTCTGCCTTGGTCAGACCTCACCTAGAATACTGTGTCCAGTTCTGGGCACCACAGTTCAAACAGGATATTTACAAATTGGAGCATGTCCAGAGAAGGGCAACTAAAATGGTGAAAAGTCTGGAAACCATGCCTTATGAGGAGAGACTTAGGGAGCTGGGTATGTTTAGCCTGGAAAAAAGATGGTTAAGAGGCGATATGATAGCCCTGTTTAAGTATTTGAAGGGGTGGCACGCTGAGGATGGGGCAGGCTTGTTTTCTGCTGCTCCAGAGACTAGAACATGGAGCAATGGACGCAAGCTCCAGGAACAGAGATTCCACCTCAACATTAGGAGGAACTTTTTGACAGTAAGAGCTGTTTGGCAGTGGAACACACTCCCTCAGAGCGTGGTGGGGTCTCCTTCCTTGGAGGTCTTTAAACAGAGGCTGGATTGCCATCTGTCGGGGATGCTTTGATCAAGATTTCCTGCATGGCAGGGGGTTGGACTGGATGACCCTTGTGGTCTCTTCCAACTCTACAATTCTATGATTCTATGATTGTGTTTTGAGGGGTGAGGTTCCTTCCTCACCTCCCTTGCTTAACTGTAAAAGTTATACACAGAAAGCAGGCTGATGACTATTTATTAATGATAAGAAATCCTTCAAGGTGCTACCTGCAGCTTTGCAAAGCTCCCCATCATCCATAAACAAATAAACAAGCAAGCAAGCAAGGATGAGAACAAAGTCCCAGAATACTTTATTCCAGTGGTTCGTAACCTGTGGTCTGGGGACCCCCAGAGGTCCGCTATGTCCTCACAAGGGGTCCCGAAGGCTTGAAGGTTGCTTGGTCCACCTCTTCTCTGCTGTGGAGTGGCCACCTGACGGGAGCCAGGGTGCTGGCTGGTTTGGCCTGTGCGTTGCCATGTAATCTGCTCAAGCCACAAACTTGCAGGAAGAAGCAGGAGAAAAGTCTTCCCTCCCCGTCCAGTGCCCCTGAGGGATGGTTTCATGGATGGTGTAATTGTATTGTAGTTGTTTTAAATCTTGAGTTAAGTCTTGGGGGGGGGGCGGCAAAAAAAGATATTTAAAGGGGGTCCCTTATAAAGAAAAGGTTAAGAACCACTGCTTTATTCTATCCAGGCAGTATGTATTCGTTTGTTTTGCTCGCTGGGATTAAAGATTCTAAACAAGAGGGTCGTTTTCAGAACGAGTCCTCCTATTCTTCCTTCCCACCCACCCAAGCAAACAAATATGAAGGGGTGTGTGTGTGGGGGGGGGAGAGCACGTGCGCATCGGCTTCTTACGCTTGGCTGAGCATCCCCGTGTTTACCCATTTAAGCGACGGCATTTCGACTTCTCTTTGTAAAGGCTCCGAGAGCCCGGCAAGCGTTTGCCAGGTGACTTTGCCCCTCTCCACCCCCCCACACACACCGGCTTTTCTCCTCCCCGCCACTCCTTGCACACGCGTTTCGTTTGCGTGTGTGTGTGGGGAGGGAGGGAACAAAGCGGATGCGGGGGTCTCTGAGAAGTCTCTAGAGGACCCCGACATAAGCACACACCGAGAGGGGGGGCTCGATGCGCCAAGGGAAAGGCCGCCTCGCCAGGGGTGACATCCCCGAGGGATGCCTAATTGCGTGATTCCCGTCCCTCACCACCAACCACCCCGCGTCCCTTTTGTCGCCAGCAACGAGAGGCTGGCTCTTTGGAGAGAAGTGGGGACGCGGATAAGGCGGCGTGGGTGGTGGGTGGGGAGAGTTGAACAAGGGAGACGACGGAGCCTCTCGAGGCGGCCCTTCTGCTCCCGAGCCAGCGCTCTTCTTCCTCGTTGCTGCTGAAAGAGTTGCTGAGGAGACCCAAGCAGGGCGCGGGAGGAGGAGGAGGAGGAGGAGGAAGTGGGGTCGTCTGAGGGAGAAGTGAAGGGACGCTGGGGAGGGGTGGCGCAATCTTGGGCTGAAAAGCCTCCCCACAAAGCCCCCCTCCCCCCAAGCCAAGGAGCCTCGACCAGAGCCGGCTGGGTCTCTTTCTCCTCTGCGCCCCCTCCCTTCGCCGGAGAACTGGGGGGGGGCACAAAAGCTGCGGCGGGAGAAGAAGGAAAGACCGCGACGCCAGCTGGTTCTCCTCCGTAGAGCAGCGGCCAAGCGTGAGGCGGGAGAGCTGCCTCCCTTTCCCTTCCCGCCGCCGCCACCAGCAGAAGCCCATCCACCGTTTTCTCCCTCCCTCTCTCCCCCCGCACCCCCCACTTGCTCGGCTGCGCGCCTGCGCGGGCCCAGCGCTGAGTCTTTCTCTGGTTCCCAGCCTCTGTTTCTTTCTCGCGCGCGCTCCCCCCCCCCCGCGCCGCGTTACTCCTCGGAGCCTCCTCCGGCAGCAGCAGCAGCAGCACCACCGCCAGCGCCGGGGATGGGCAGCGAGAGCGCGCGCAGGAGCAGCCCGGGCTCGGCCGCTCCCCCCTGCGCCCGCACTTGCTCCTGCTGCACCTCTTGCCCCGCTGCCCCCAGGGCGGCGCCTCGGCTGCGCTCCCGCCTTTTCCCATCGAGGACCGGTGAGTGAGGTGGGAAGGGAAGGGAAGGGGGCGGCTCCTCCCTCAGAGCACCTGCTCGGCTCGGGCTGGGGCGGGCGGGGGTCGTCGGCGGGAACCTTGGCGCTCTGTTGCTATCCCGAAGGAAGGTGGTGGTCGCGGTGGTGGTGGAGGCGGAGGCGGCGGTTTTCTCGGGGGGGTGGTGGTGCCAGGGAAAGGTGCCTAATTCTGTCCCGGCCAGTCCCTCAGGGTTGAAGGGGCTGGTTGAGGGAAAGGAAGCGAAGCGAAGGAAAGGGATGGGGGGCTTTTCTTTGGGATGGAAACAGAAAGAACAGCCTTTCAGGTCCAGCGCCCCGGCAAGTCTCCAGCTGCTGCCCTCTTTTAAGAGACATCATTCCGCACGTGCCCCTATCCTTACATGACTCCCTTCCCCCCCCCCCAAAAAAAACCTGTGGGGTCACCCCGGCGGCTTCCCCTCCCTCCCGCTGCATTCAACCCCGTTTGGCGCCTTCTGCCGAGCGCGCCGCCGAGAAGGTCCCCCGACCCCCCTTCCCTCTCGGACACCTTAAAAAACAAGCGAACTTCGTGGAGGTCCTTTGATTTGGATCTTAAAGAGAAGTAGGGGGGCCAGAGCCAGGGGCCTCCCCTCAACAGTCAGTCAGTCAGTCGGTCCCTGGTGCCCTTGCAGGCGTCTCCCCTTTCCCCCTCCTCCGCCGCCTCCTCGCCTCACAATGAAGTCTTTAAAGAGATCCCTGGTTGCCCGCTAGCTTGCTGGGGTTGTGCCAGCGCTTCTCCGGGTGAGCGCTGGACCATTTCTCTGTATCGAGCAAAGAATTTGGTCTATGCAAGAAGTGGGCACGCGGTACATACACCTGGCTTGCAGTCACTGCTATAATGTGATTTTTGGCCATAGGTAAGCCTAAGGATGCTCCCCGGGTGGATGCAGAAAGGAGGCAAAGATGGACTTTATTGCAAATAACACCCCCCCTTCACAGGTTTTTGTTTGTTTGTTTGTTTCCTTACATTGGTGAATGACAGGAGACTGTTCGCTGTAGGCTGTGTAGTATTTTCAGTTTTCCAATGTTTCAGTAGTTCTGTGTGACAGGGTTGTTATGACAGCAGTTTCTTAGTTTCCCACACCTGCCTTCCCTACTCTGTACTGTATATAGCATCACTGGTGATGAGAGGAATATTGGTTGCTGAGCCTGTTGCTCCAATAATCCTGCAATCTTTGAAATGTGGTTTTACACGCACACATACATGTGCACATGCACACATTTCTGAATCGATGTTTGCGTCCTTTATATTCTCCTGTTTTGAATTTTATCTGTGCTCTGCGTGCCTGAGTGTATGTGCATGCGTACCCACATGTTGAAGTTGCAAATATGACAAAAGGATCTTCCTTTTTGGGGGGTAATATTACTTAATACGGCACCTCTCTCTGTGTGTGTGTGTTGAAGAATTTCACAGGCTTAGTGCAGTGTCTTGCTTGATTTGTTAAAAATCAAGGTGGTGGTGGTGGTTTGGAGACCATGGACAAGTAACTTTTGATAACTCTTGGGTCATAAAAATCCAGGTATTAATCAACAATAGTTGAAAGGTTTAAAACTATCAGTTGCATAGGTTGTTATGGAGATAATTCAGTCTGTCATTAGCAATAGTACCATTGTGTCATGGTGGCTCTGTCTCCCTGTTGCTGTAGCTCAAAAGCTATTGCTCTGGTTTCTGCTTTCTATCCCATTAAATTGTTTTCAGAAAATAAATGAATACACATATGCAAACATACTTAAAGTGATATTGGATGTGAGAAAATGTAAAAGAGTTCTTTGTTCCATCCTTCCTCTCCCTTTTCTTTTTTTTAAAAAATTCTGCTGGAATGTTTTTGAACAAAGAACTATAAGCGAGTATAACAATATAGAATTCTGTTTGGGGGGGTTCATGGGAGGTGTATTTGTATCACTTGCGTCTGCATCTGATGACCTATAACAAGTTTATATTAAGAAAGCAGGGCTCTACACAGGCTAATAAAGATCTGTAGTAAGAAAATGGTAAGGGTCTAAATGGTAGCAATAGCACAGCAATATGGAAAAAAGGGACACAAAGCCGTTTATACAAAAATAAGTGTTTATGTATATTCACAGCAATACAGAAAATGAAAAAGAAAAAATCTCTAGCTACTTGTAATAAAGACAATAACATAAAAATTAATTTCAACACATAAATAGGAATTTTGCAGACTTGTATTACTGTAAAAACTTATTAGAGAAAGTATTTTATTAAGAAATGGAATTTGCTGGAACATTTGTCTTTGCATTGCACATAACTGTAAAATAAACATCCACTGGAGATTTTATCCCATGAATTTTAGCAGAATCAGAGGTATTTATAGTGGGTTCAGAAACCTTATAGTTTGTCCTAACCCTGTTGCAGCTGGTTCAAGGGAATTCAGTGCTCCTTTTACAAACTAGCACAGTTCAAGACATTAACTCCCACCGAAATCTTGTCAGATCCTAGATTCTCAGTGTGAGGCAGCACAGCAGGCTGCCTATACATTGACCTGTCTCTGCACATGCTCCTGCAAACTTAGTTTTATCTCCATTGAAAATTAGTTCTGTTACAGGATAAACCTGCTGAGCAGTTGCTAAGGGATGCACACATAGAAAGATGTGATCTCCCAAAGATCACTGAGATGAAAGAAACTGCTTCTGTTGCTGAATGTAAGGGTTTCCCTCCACACAACCACATTTTAGATACACTAAGCACAGTGTGGATGGTTATCTATGCTGAGATTGGTTTTGCTTGACCAGAGTGAAGCTGTTGTATCCTCTTGTACCTGGGGGCAATTCTTAATTTAGACATGGGATTGTCTCCCCTTTTCCTCTGTAGAACGATCATTGAAGGTTGACTTTAGCATGGATGCAGATGCATCACTGACAATATTGAAGACAAGACTACAGGGGATTCGTGGGGCTTAATTATCTTTCACTGAGGATGGGGCTGTCCATTTGTATTTCTGTGTACATTCATCTTTATATAACATTTCATAAGGTTATAAGAAAATATTGAGATTTGCCCTTGTTTGCCCATATTCTTATTTCACATTATCATTTTGTAATGAAGTGTAAGATAAACTAGACTGAGTGTAAGGTACGTGCCCAAGGCCAACAAGAAAACTTCACAGCTGAGTGAATGTCTGCATTGAGGGTATTCGGTTGTCTCACACTGGCTTATGTATGAGTATGTCTTGCTTAATTGTACCTGCAAGAGTGATTAGAAAGAAACACATATGTTTGATAAGAGAAGTTTCCAGTACTATTGTCCTTAATTATAGTTTCATATTCATCACCCATGACGCATCATGTTAAGTACAATGAATTTATATAGCTTAAATAGATACTCTGTATAATACTATGAAAAGGGAGCTAACCGTATTTTAAAATGTTCAAAAGTGGAAGTTTCCATATGCTTTTTTTAAAAGTTGGATTATAATCTTTTATTCTGTGATCAAGTGTGCAATCAGCTGTTTAGAACTACAGCATGTATGTCTCTGTGCCTTCAAGTCGCCTGTTGACTTATGGCAACCCCATGAATTTCATAGGGTTTTCTTAGGCAAGGTATATACAGATGTGGTTTTGCCAGTTCCTTTCTCTGAGATATAACCTGGTATTCCTTGGTGGTCTCCCATCCAAGTACTAACCAGAGCTGGCCAAGATCAGATGGGGTCTGGTGCCTTTAGGGTATTTTACTGAAACTGAAGTAGCTGATATTATACTGGAAAGAACTGAAATGTTAGAATGATGCTATATTGGGAAAAGTTAGGAAAATACCCTATCATATACAGAGCATGAAAAATTAGAAAATAGTATGTGAAATGCCTCATGGAAATCTGAAAAATTAACAAAAAATCCTTTGCATTTTCAATTTTATTTTTTTTAAAAAGCATTCATGTGATAACCATGGAAGAAAATACTTGGGAAAATTAATAATTATTTAAATTATAGTAATAATACTAAACATTTATAAGTTACATTAAAGTATTCAAGACACTTCATAAGCTTTGTCTCCGTAATTCTTACAGCAAGAAGAATTGCATTTAATAGAAACTGTTTTTTCATAGACTATTTTCCCTTTTTTCCTTTGTACCAAAGAAAAGTAAAAAATGAAGATTAAACAAGATATTTTCTTTTGATTTGTATCTGGAATCTTTTAAAAAACATCTTTTCAATTAAGTATCTCTTTCAAAATACCATGGATTCAAATGAATCAGAATTTTGTACAAACACACAAAAGCTGCACTTCTACTCTCTGAAAACTGAACATATGATCTGCTGTAGAATCAGTTAGACTAAATTAAATCCTGCTTTTCAAATGTAGAAGACCAGACTGTGGGAAACTATCTGACCTGAGGAGAGGTGTTTTTAAGTATGACATCCCATGCTCAATATACTCCTTTTTTTTTTCTGGCTGGACAACAAAAGGCAAGGGTCTAAATCTTAACTGGGAGATTTAGTGTTCAAATGGTTTTGAAACTGGTGGAACTGGGAGGAGGACTTTCCCTCTCTACTGCAACTCCTGTTCAACAACAACAATGGGAGGCTTGCATACCCTATGGAGCTGTTTCCAGGTGACACCAAGGGCTGTAGGAAGAAGGGAAAGGGAAGAAGGTTAGAAGGGATTGCTGCATGGCAATAGAACTTTTATTGTTTTTCTGATCAGTTTACTGCCCCCCTTCTCATATCACACACTCCTTTTGAATCCTGCCTCCTTTTTTTAAAAAAAAAAATCCAAAAGCAGTTTGTCATTCATCAGGGAAGAGATATGTTTCTGGATGCTGTTAAGAGAGCTTACGGAACTAGTTTTATGATTCTTAAATCATGGCCTTAAAGTCTGATTTAGAACCAGGGTCAAACCTCCCCCCACCACCACATTTGAAGATAGGTCTGGTTGACTGATGTGCCTGTCAGGTCCTCCCCTGGATTCTGGGCCTTGCAGTCAGAATCCAGAGTAGGCCTTTGACATGAGTTTGGTTCTCTGCAGCTTGGGAGAATCTCCTTTTCCCTCACTCAGGCCTCGCAGCACTGGAGCCTGGCCAAGCCCGCCTTAAGGCCTGGGGACAAGCTTCTTCTGTTGAACACCAAGCTCACCCACCTGGGATGGCGGGGCCCTCCCTTTTCCTCCCCCTGATGCTTCCCAGGCTTGGGGGAATATCGAAACCTAAACTATTGGCTTTTATCTTCTGAAATGGCTGAATGGCTTGGGTCCAACTTATCTTCGGAACCGCCTCCTCCCATACAATCCTCACCGCAAACTCCGGTCCTCTGGGAAGAATTTGCTTCAGCCATAAAAACCTAGGCTGTATTCAACCTCCCAGAGGGCCTTTTCGGTAATCACCCCCAAATTATGGAATGGCCTGCTGAACGAGATCCATCAGATGACGAGCTTAAGTAGCTTTAAAAAAGCACTGAAGATGGATCTCTTTCGGCAGGCCTTTCCTGATTAGATCCTGGCCTCAGGAGCTGCGTCTTCTGGCCTCTCTTAGTCCTTTACCCTGACTCTCTGGCTGTTGATTTTTGTATTTGTTTATTTGTGTGATTTTAAGTTTAGGTGGATTTTAATTTGATACTAGTTTAATATCTTTTTATGGGGGTGGGTGGGGCTTAGGGATTTTAGTCTGTACTGTTGTATTTTTAACTGTTGTATTTTTAACTAGGGGGATGGGAGCCTATCTGGGCCAGCCCCAGGGGGAGGTGTCCCAGTCCCTCCAGGAGGAGCCCCAGTGCCACCGGTTCCCAGGGCATTGGCACCTCCGGCGGGTGCCGGCCCGGTTGAGCCGCAGCCACGGCCGCAAGCACCGAGGCCTGAAGGCCACATTTGATGGGGATGCTGCGAAGCTACCCTACTTCCTAACCCAGATGATGGGATTCATGTCTCACTGGGAGGAAGAGTTCCAGACGGAAGCAGAGACAGTACAGTACCTCTTCAGCCAGCTAGAAGGAAAGGCAGCGCAATGGCTGGTGGGGCTCTACGACATGGGAGCTCCAAAACTAGGGAGTTTTCACAAACTTCATGATGGCCCTTCGAGCCCAATTCGAAGACCTGTTGAGGATGAGGTGAGCATGCACGGAGCTACAACATCTATGCCAGGGCTCGAGGTCTGTAGCCGAGTGTGCTGCTGAATTCCGCTGCTTGGCTAGCCAGATTCCTGATTGGACAGAGGCCACCAAGGTGCAGTATTTCCAGAATGGGCTCCACGCTGACATCCTGGAATGGGCCCTAGTTCAAGGGAACCCAGAAACCCTACTGGGGTGGGTTTGGCTAGCCGGGGACGTTGAGACCCTAAGGCAAAATGTGAAGCTGGCCAGACAGCATCAAGGGCTATCCAGGAAGCCCAGCGGAACCCCAAGAAAGAAGACCAAGGCAGCACAGCCAACAGGTGGTATGGCAAATGAAACGGAGAAGGAATGACGAATGCGAAAGGGCTTGTACCTACACTGCGGGAAGGGGGCCACCGCATAGCTGAGTGTCCAGAGAAACAGCCACAAACCAGTCCCAACAAGGAGGGAACCAGTCCGAAGAAGCTGGAAGGAAAGCAGATGGCACTCAAAACACCTTTCAAGCCAAAGACCAAAGCGATGGCGCACTCCCTGGTTCATGGCCATGTGGCTGGGGAGTCCTCCTGGGAATTGGGGGACAGTGGATCCTTGTCCAACATTGAGCTGGTGGGAAACGCATCCAGCCCGCCCTACTAATTGCCCAAGGGTGGGCTAACCCCGAAGGATGCCCGAGTGCTGTGGTGAGTGGAGTTAAAGCCCCATTTTTCATTAAGGCCAAAATAGGGGTCGGTAGTGATGGGGCCCGCCGTAAGGTAATGGTGATGGTGGACTGTGGGTGCACGCAGGTGCTAGTCTATCCCTCTTTAGTCAGAGAACTAGCTGTCAACACAATAAATTTAGACAAGCTGGTTTGGCTGTCCCAGATGGATAGAGGGATAATGAAGGGGGGGGGGCACCAGGCAAATGACTGGCCCGGTAACAATGAGGATGGGGAATCACCAGGAGGACCTACAATTTGTGGTCATACCAGGCCTTGTGCCGGTGGCTGTAGTCGGCCTAAATTGGCTGAAGTTCCACAATCCTACCATAGACAGGGTCAAAGAGATTGAGTCCTTCACTGACCCCGCTTGCATACAGGAACATGGTTTGAGTCAAGCGGGAGAGACCCCCTGTGAGACAGAGGGCTGGTCTTGAGGGAGGCCACAAGGGCTCTTTGGTTGCCATGGTGCAGGGAGAAGTAAAAGACCTGCCAGTAGAGTACAAGCAGTGGTGGATTGTGTTTGAAGAGAAGGAATGTGACATTTTACCCCCCCACACACAGAGAGATCATTTGACTGTGCTATTGAACTAGTCCCGGATGCCAAACTGCCTAAGCCTAAGATTTATTCCATGACCCTGACAGAGCGAGATGCACTGAGGGAATTCATAGACAAAAACCTGGCCCGGGGTTTTATTAGGCCAACAACGTCTCCCTTGGGGGCTCTAGTACTGTTTAGATGCAAACGAGATTCCTCTCTCAGGCTCTGTATTGATTTTAGATCCTTGAACATGGTTAGTGTGGTAAATAAATACCCCCTGCCTCTGATGAAGGACATATGGCCCATTTGGCCAAAGGGAAAATCTTCACCAAGCTGGACTTGCGAGAGACGTACTATAGAGTATGGATCAAAGAAGGAGATGAGTGGAAGACTGCTTTTAACTATCAATTTGGAGCATTTGAATTTTGCATGATACCCTTTGGATTGGCAAGAGGCCCCAGTGTGTTCATGAACCTAATTAATGATGTACTTAGAGAATTACGTACAGAGGGGTATTGGTTTACCTTGATTATGTACTCATCTATTCAGAGGACTACACGTCCCATGTTAAACTAGTGAAGAAAGTATTGTGTAAACTAGCAGAAAACCATTTGTATGCCAAACTCTCCAAATGTGAGTTCCACCAAACCCGGCTGGACTATCTGGGATATCGCATCTCTAGCAAAGGGGTTGAAATGGACCCAGAAAAAGTAAAGAGGGTCCTGGCATGGGAGGTGCCTAGAAACAGAAAGCAGTTTCAAAGCTTTCTGGGTTTTGTTAACTTCTACAGCTCTTTCATTCCTGACTTTGCTGAGGTTGCCTTACCCCTCACAGTTTTGTTGAAAACTCAGGGGCCTGGTGGACAGAAAAGGGGCAAGAATGGGAAGCGGGAAAAACCTCCTTAAAAGATTGTCTGGACTGAGCAGTGTCAACAAGCATTTGAAAAGCTGAAAAAGTTGTTCACCTCTGAGCCCATTCTGAAACATCCCGAGCCCGAGCAAGCATTTGTTGTTCAAGTGGATGCCTCTGATGTAGCAATGGGGGGGGGGTGCTGCTTCAATGGGATGAGGGGGGGAGCTCAGACCTTGCGCATACCTTTCTAAAAAATTCAATGAAACTGAATGAAATTGGCCAGTGTGGGAGAAGGAGGCTGGGGCTATCAAAGTGGCGCTGGAGACTTGGTGCCATCTGCTGGAAGGATCCTCCCAGCCTTTTGAGGTCTGGACATATCACAAGAATCTGGAGGCTTTGAGAACCCCATGCCGCCTTAGCCCTAAGCAAATTAGGTTAGCTGATTTCTTTTACTGGTTTAACTTCACACTGAAGTTTCTCCCAGGAAAAAAAAGAACTTTCTAGCGGACGCTTTGTCTAGGCTTCCCCAACATGAGAGCAAAAGGAAGGAGGTGGTTGACACTGTTTTCTCTTCCTCTCATTTGGGACTCACAGTCCTCACATGCAGCCAAGCCAAACAACAAAGCACTGAGGTGGGCCCCATCTCAGTCCCTTCCCCAGCAGGGGCCCAGGATCCTGTCGGGCTGGTCAATGCACTGCCTCCTCCCCACATCCCACTGAAAGCCACCCTGACTCAAAAGTCCCAGGCTCCAACCTGACCCCTTTGCATGTTAAAGGGGTAAGGTTGGCAAGCCCACATGGTGGACGCCCTCTCCCAGGACCCTTGGTTCCTCTCCCATAAGGGCAAAGTGAACCTGTGGGAGGAGTTGGCTTGGAAAGAGGAGTGCGTGTATGTTCCTGAAGTCATGAGACCAGCCATTCTCAAGCAATGCCACGATGTAAAAAGTGTTGGGCATTTTGGTATGTCAAAATGTTACATCTGGCTAGGAGGCAGTTTTGGTGGCCCCTCATACGCAAGGAGGCGGAAGGGTATGTTAAAGGGTGCCCAGTGTGTGCCATAGCGAAAAGGGCCCCAGGGAAGCCCCAGGATTTACTGGTTCCTTTGCCCACCCCAGTCAGACCCTGGGAAGTGATCAGCATAGATTTCATTGTGGATCTCCCGAAAAGTAAGGGGGAAACAGTCATTTGGGTGGTGGTGGACATGTTCTCAAACCTAGCCTATTTTATTGCATGTAAGTACATCCCTACTGCTCAGCAATAACCAAAATGTTCATCCAACATATATACAAGCTGCATGGGGCCCCTACCAAGATTGTGTCTGACCGGGGCATGCAATTCACCTCCCAGTTTTGGAAAGCCTTCACCAAGTTGTTGGGAATTGAATGTGTCCTAAGCAGTAGTCATCATCCACATTCAGATGGAAACACGGAATGGTCGAACGCGACTTTGGAACAGTATTTATGTTGCTACATTAATTTCCAACAATCTGACTGGGTGGACCTCTTGCTTTTTGCTGAAGTGGCTTATAACAAGGCTGTACACCAAAGTACTGGACTCTCTCCCTTTAAAGTGATGTATGGTCAGGAGTTTGACCTCCTGCCTTTGGGGGAACTGGACTCTAAGGACTCTGTCCCATTGGTTCAATGGAGTACTCAAATTAAGGATGCTTGGCCGAAAGTGGTTGCTGCTCTTGACTTTGCTAAGCCCCAATATAAGAACCATGCGGACAAACGGAGGGAGCCCACCCCTCCCTATGCTGCGGAAGATCAAGTGTACCTGTCCACCAGATTTCTCAGAAGTCCCCAACCTTCAAAGAAGTTGGGGCCCAAGTACATTGGGCCTTTCCCTATTGTGCATCAAATCAATCCTGTGGCTTTTGAATTGTCTCTGCCTAAATTGTATCATAATGTCCATCCTGTATTTCATTCTAGCCTGTTGAAACCTGCAGTGTCTCTGACTTGCACCACCCAGTGTCTATGGGGCCCTCTCCAATCATGGTTGACGACGGCCAACACTTTGAGATCTCTGAAGTTTTGGACTCTAGAATACATAGAGGGGTTCTTCAATACTTTGTAAAATGGAAGCATCTGCTGTTAGGGCATGCTGAGTGGGTGAATGTGGAATACGTCAAGGCACCTCGCTTATAGCGGAATTTCCATGCTCGCTTCCCTGATAAGCCAGGTTGACATTTATGTTTGTGTGTTGCATTTCCGTTTCTCTTGAGTTCTTTCTGGGGTTTTGTGGTTTGTTGGGTATAGATTATCATTGGGGGGAGGGGCAGAATGTCAGGTCCTCCTCTGGATTCTGGGCCTTGCAGTCAGAATCCAGAGTAGGCCTTTGACATGAGTTTGGTTTTCTGCAGCTTGGGAGAATCTCCTTTTCCCTCACTTGGGCCTTGCAGCGCTGCAGCCTGACCCTTAAGGCCTGGGAACAAGCTTCTTCTGTTGAACGCCAAGCTCACCCACCTGGGATGGTGGGGCCCTCCCTTTTCCTCCCCTGGATGCTTCCCAGGCCTGGGGGAATATCGAAATCTAAGCTGTTGGCTTTTATCTTATGCATACTGCTTCACTGGTCAGAACTGGCTTTGGAAGTGCTACCGTATGCATATCCTTGATCAATAAACCAAGTTGCTGCTACTTGTGTGTCTTGAGTCAGCGTGTGTATTACCTGGTGCATCACAGTGCCAGTGACTGCAGCACTACACCTATGTCACTTTACACTTTCCTGTTGTGGTCCTGTATGCCTATCCAGTGGAACAGTAAAAAGCAAAAACAAAAACAAAAAACAACACAAGGTATTACACAGCCATGCCAACCAGGGAAACATGCCTGGCAACACTAATAACATGTAGCAATTAGGACTGTGCTCAGTCAGTAACAAGAAGAAACCTGGACTGACAAGAACCTTTGTACTTTGGGACTTATTTTGTGCAAAATTTGCACATGGTTGTTTTGTGCAGAAAACAGCATTTTCTGCCCAAGAATTAATATTTCTGTGTTGAAGTATTATTTTCTATGCAGAAAATGCTGTTTTCTGTCCAAAACATCCATGTGCAAATTTTGAGAAGAGCCTCGAATTGTGAATAGTATTTAAAAACTGTGTGGTTTTTGAAGACTTTTTTTTGCTGTGGAAAGAACATTTCTGAATTATTTGTTGCTGCCTTTAAGAGGCCCCTCTACCTAAATACTCGAAAGGCATCAAATCCCATCTGACCTTGCAAGCTAAGCAGGTCAGCTCTGGTTAGAATTTGGATGAGAGACCACCAATGAATTCCAGGTGCTATAAATTATTTTTTAGAGGAAGGAACTAGCAAAGCCACCTCTGAGTATGCCTTCCTAAGAAAACCCTATGAAATTCATGGGGTCATTATAAGTCAACAGGCAATTTGAAAGCACACACACACACCTTCAAGAAGAAACTTAGTGAAAAATTACATCCCTGTTTACATCAGTATAACACATTCTAGAATATATGTTCTTATAAATTACTGGGGGCTCAAAGTGTATTTTTGGATGTTCTTCTCTTTTGGCTCTGTTAGATCAAGACACTTGAATGTCCTTTACTTCTCTGAAAGTCCAATACTTAAAATGTTTGAATGCCTATACTATAATTGTTTATTTGACCTTAATCCACCTGCTAGTCCCAATTGGAATAGACCTGTTAAATTCATGGGATTTACTTAAGTGTTGATTTACTACTCAGCATTTGATTCAGTGGGGCCAAATAATTGGATTTAGTTTTTCTGGTAGTTTTTTTCTTGGCTGTGAGACCATGTTCTAGAAGAGTTTATTCCTGATATTTTGCCTTCATCTGTGGCTGGCATCTTCAGAGAATGGTGGTGTGTGGGTGTGTGGGGTTTATATACTGTGAGTCCCTGTTGAAGAGGATTAGTATGTAAATTTTTTTATTCAGTTGTTGAATGCTCAGTTCTTAGGGTGGGAGGATATGCGAGGGGGATTAGAGTCTATTTAGCTAATGGCCCATTGTCTGCTTGGAAACCCCCTATCCCTGGTTAAAGTTCATTTGCATGTGTTGAGTTTTGATTTTGGTGTTTTTCAGGACTGGTAGCCAAACTTTGTTTACTTTTAGGGTTTCCTCTTTCCTGTTGAAGTTGTCCAGGTGTTTGTGGATTTCAATAGCTTCCCTATGCATTCTGGCCTGATAGTTGTTAGCCTAGTCCAGAATTTTGGTGTTTTCAAATAGCATTTTGTTTGGTAAGGTGTAGACCCATCAGTCAGCTACAACATAACAAATACTTCAGCTTTCTGGGTGCCCCCCCCCCCAAGCTTTCTTATATACTTTTCTGAACTGATTTCAACCAAGCTTGTTATTTGCATAGATACTGACATTGTGAACATTTTTGTTCAAATCCAGGAAACATATTCATGGGTAGCTGTTTTGGCCTTGCAGCAAAACAAAACAAAATCCAAAATCCACAAAACAGCTATACCTGTATTGTCCAACCAAAATGCAAAAAGCACATGATGCATGTGTTTTGCTGCATGGCCAACTTAGTGTTTTACTCTGGAAATGACAATCTAAGAGGAAACAGACAGTATTAATAGGGAGGTGTGATGTAGCAGAAGCATTCAGGGGATATAATGCAAAATCTGACCAGATAATATCAATAAAAATTCATGGAAAACCTATCAGTTTACCATAATCCAAATTTATGGAAAGAAATTGAAAGATTTCCTGCAGAATCCAGGGGGATGCCCACACCAAAACAGAATATGTTGATAATCACCAGTGATTGGAATGCAAAATATGAAACAGAATAGAACCAAACATTGCCAGAGAATTTGGCCTAAATTGAGAAATAAAACAGGAGACTGACTTACCAAACTTGGTGAAGCCAAGCCAACAGTTCATTTGTTGCAAGCACACTTGTCAGACAACTGAACAGAGGACTGTATACATAAACATCACCAGATGGCCAATATAGAAATCATATAATATACAAATATATAACTGGAAACAGAAGATAGAGAAAGCTGTATTCTTTTTGCAAAGACAAGTCCAGGAATGGATTGTAATACAGAATATAAACTACTGTAGTATCAAAAATCAGAGTAAAGTTAAAGAAGAACACTAAATCAATCATAGTGCCAAAATACAATCTAGATAATATTCCCACAGAATTTAAATAACATATAAAGAACAGATTTGCACTTTGTTCTGTCCCTTCAAGTATTTCTGACACATGGTGACCCAAAGGTGAAGCTATTACAGAGTTTCCTTGGCAAGATTTGTTCAGAGGAGGTTCCCTTCCTCTGAGGCTGGGAGAGTGTGACTTGCCCAAGGTCATCCAGTGGGTTTTGATGGCTCAGTAGGGATTTGAACCCTGGTCTCCGGAGTCCTAGTCCAGCACTCAAACCACAACACCATGCAGGTTCTCAGATTTGTACTGCTGAACCAAATTTAGCATGAATCAGAAAAACTGTAAACCAAAACCAGGGACATTATCAGGCAAGAATGTAAAAGCATGCTATCTATAGCTGGGGAAAAAAACCCTCATTGGATGATGAAATCTTCAAATGGTTAAAGCAGACAAAAGTAAAAGGTAAGCTGCTGCCGCACTTCAGAAATAATGCAGTTTGACGCAGCTTTAACTATTATGGCTCCATCCTATGGAATCCTGTGATTTATAATTTGTTGTAGCACCAGAGCGTTCTGCCAGAGAAGACTAAATATTTCACAAAAGTACAAAATCCCAGAATTCCATAGCATTGAGCCATGGCAGTCAAAGCTTTGTCCAACTGTATAAATAATACAGATCAGGACAAAATAAAAAGTCAATGGAAGCAATAAATGGAAGAACTATTTATTTATTTTATTTATATTGTAAAAAAAAGGGGGGATGAACAATTTCTGTTACAAACCCATTAAAGCAGGACCTTTTAGTGAAGACCCTATAATTTTTGAAAGACTTTTATTACCATACATGGAGAAAGAAACAGCAGATGTCCAAGCTGGATTTAGAAGACAAAGAGATGCTACAGATCACATTGCAACAATGTTATGGCTGATGGAGAGAACCAAATAATTTTAGAAGAAAATCAAGCTTTACTTTATAAATTACTTTATGGTGTGTATCTCATGGGAAAAAAATCTGTGGTTACCAGAGACTACAAAAAGCCAACTAAATGGGTGTTAGAGCAAATCAAGCCTTATTTTTTTCTGGAAGCCAAAATGAATAAATTGAGGCTATTTTACTTTAGACATGTTGGCTAGAATCCTTTATGGGATTTACAGGTGCATAAGCACTATAGTTACGGTGCTGCACAGTCAATCCCAGTCCAGCCCAGCCACTTACTGGGAATCAGCTGTTGTGCTCAATGGGGGGTTGTTCCACTGCCACTTGGGAAAACAGCTGACTGATGGTCCCACTCCCTCCCATTAGTGATCTCTAGTGTGGCAGGCAAAAACAGTTCCCCACCACAATTTCCCCTCATGCCAGAGATCACTCACATGATGGGGTGAGTGGGACTGTCAGCCAGCTGTTTCCTGATCAAGAGGGTAACAGATCTCCATCGATCACAACAACTGCTGTCTGGTAAGTGGGAATTGGGGGACTTTCACAGTTCTACATAACCTTGAAATCAGGAGCCATGTAGGGATCATGAATACATAACAGTCATGAGTGCATAACTCTAGGTTATGCATTCGTAACTGCCATATAGAAGATTTTGGCCATCATGAGATGACATGACTCATTAGAAACATCAATATTACTCAGCAAGATGGAAGGCAATAAGAAAAGAAGACCACATTTAGGTGGATTGACTCAAAAAGGAAGCCATAGCACTGAGTTGGCAAGACATACACAGCTGTTGATAACAAAGTCACTTGAGCTTTCATTCGCAGCATTGTTGAAAGTTGAATATGATTGACAATACGTGACAGCAACAAACAGTGGAGGGCTTGACAGCAATTAACAGGTGTAGCCGAACTCCCTATTGCCTTTACTGTTCTATGTCAAATCTGGTCAGGGCTTGGGGTTTTATGCCCCTGATTATCCTTCATACTGCATATTACATACATCCTCATGTGAGAGAGGGAGATATTGCTTCAAATATTAAGTAATAGACACAGGGCTTTTTCATCCATGGATGACCATGGGTTTTTGTCTATCCGTCTTTTTTCTTGGAGTGCTTTGAATGATTGATGGAAGAAGCAGAGAACTAAATTACAGTTAGTTAAATTATGGTTTAAATTACTCCATCATACTAAATAAAATTTAGTTGGAAGTAAGTTGGATTGGAATTAGTGGGGATTGTGTCAGACTTCCCCCCATGTTGTTAAACTTTTGTAATAGTCTTGGATCAGTGGGTTAATTGGGGCAGGCTTTTAGGAATTTTTTAAATGCAGATTAAGTAAAACATGGCATCACTGGGGGGGAGGTACAGAAAGGCAGAACCATACCACATGACACCACCAGAGGGAGGGGTGACACCGACCTTAGTAATGCCACAGACTTCATGATCTGTGCCATTTAAAAAAATAAACACAGTTAAATTACTATGTATTCTTACAAAGGTCAAGACATTTGTGGTCATGTTTGTTGTGCCTCTATTTTTCTTCTTTGTGTTTCTGAAATTTAGTTTCAATTGATTTTTATATAAAGGATTTTCATAGAGTATGAGAAAATAAAAATTCACTTCTTTGACAAATGCAATCACAAGCTGAATAGTCAAAACCCGCATTGCATGACTGTAGTAACCAGAGTTTCACTAAAGATGAATTTCTGTGTTCAGTTACTTGGAAGTAAGTTACCTTAAACTCAGTGGAGCTTACAGTACTTTTAATTAGACATGTATAGGATTACACAGCAAGGTGCTATGGGCATTCAAAAACAGAAGGTAGTATGGGGGCAAATGCAGTGTTACATCTACTGGTAGAGGGTTTTTTTTTTTTTTAAATAATAATAGAGGGCACTTCCACTTGTGTAAGATATGGCACCAGACTCCCTCTCCCAACCACACACTATTACTGTGTAACATGTAATATTATTGCTCAATCTTCCAGAACAGCTTTTCAGGGTGTGCATGATACTGCAGTGAATCAGGGGAACTAACAAAAATGTTGTGCTTTGCATGACCAGAAACATTCTTCACTAGCACAGACCCAGTAGTGGATACAACACACTAATTGTGTATGGCACTATTAGAGGCCACTTGATTAATTTTATTTTTATTGGTATTACTGAAATCAGGGGAAGGACTTCATAACTTCATCATCCCCCTGAACCATTGGTTTTCAGACTTTGATCCTCCAGATGTTTTCAAATTCAGTTCCCTGAAGCTAACGTAGCTAATGGGCAGGGACTCTGGGAGGGCAAGTCCAAAACATCTGGAGGACCAAAGGCTGAGAACCACTGCTCTAAGCTATGCCCAGTTGCCACCTCCAGAGATCAGCTAGCTAGCAGTGCAAGAAGACAAGGTAAAAGTCCACCTGGCAGTAACTGACAAGAGCAGCAGTGTGGCTGTGGCTTCCAAGGGCCAGGGACAGATGTGAGCAGCAGGTTTTAAGTGTCTATACCTGGTATTGGGTATTTCAGATAGGACTGGCATTCTGTTATTGTATCACCACTCAGCTACATAACAGTCTTCGTCCCTGGGTTATTAAAGTTGATCTTGGAAGCAGAGATGTAAGATTTCTGGAAATTTTGAAGGCATAGCAAGAAAACAGCACTGTTTCCCTGCCCTGTTTGGAAGATAATATAAATTTGGGGTGAAATTCAAATATATAATTTTTTTTTTAATTTAATTAATTTTTTACAAGCAAAATTTTGAGTGTGCCCTGTACTAAACAGAGAGCCGTAAACAGCCTAAGCACATGTATCTTAGTTTTTGCTGTGGGGGCGTGAAAGCAGAAATCATAAATTTTGTAACACACCAAATGAGATATATTTTTCTGGACACAAACAGCCACATTCCCGAGGATTAAACTAGCACTACATTTTAGGGATGGTAAATCTTGATTTCTTAAGATCCATACAGATGTTGAGAACAATGAAGAGAAGTTTTCAGATGGATGAATGTGAACTAGGTTAAACCTGGACCAGATGAAATTAAGATACTGTGTGCCTGCCATATCGGTGGGCTTAATTTTCGCTGATTGGAACTCGCATGGATCACTAAGCCCCATATTAGTCAACAGCTGTGTGCATGCACCACCATTGATTAATATGGGTCTTGAGCTCCCATGCTTTATTGTGGACTTAAAGAGAGTTTAATTATTATTTATTATTTTATTAATATGCCGCCTTTCTCCCAGAAGGAACCCAAAATACCATATAAAATATATTTTAAAACCATTAAAAACATCACAATATAAAAATCTAAAATTACCTAAAATATATAAAAGTTAAAAGATTAAAAATAAATAAAATAAAAACAAAAACACACCCCAATAAAAACCCCATAAGCCTAGCTATGTATTAGAAGCCTGCTTGCATAAAAACGTCTTTGCCTGCCAGCGAAAGGAAAGCAGGGAAGGAGCCAACCTAGCCTCCCATGGAAGGGCATTCCAGAGGGTGGGAGCAGCCACTGAGAAGGCTCTCTCTCCTGTCCTCACTAGATCAGCCTGTGATGGTGGCAGGACCAAGAGAAAGCCTTCCCCTGATGATCTTAGAACCTTGAGGGTTCAAATGGGGAAGTACGGTCTTTAAAACAGTCTGGACCCAAGCCATATAGGGGTTTATAGGTCATGACCAGCACTTTGAATTGTGCCTGGAAATGAACCGGTAGCCAGTGAACCTGTTGTAACACAGGGGTTATATGCTCCCTATAACTGTCTCTGGTTAGCATTCTGGCCACAGAATTCTGGTTGTTGTTATGCTGGACATAAAGTATTATGTTGGACAGAGTTAATCAATCATTTCTGAATAGTATTGCACTCCTCCTAAAAGACTATGTGCACAGCTCATTGGAACTTGTAGTCTTCATGCTGTAGGGACAGAATGCCTTTTTGTATCAGTTTAGATGGTTATGCCAGCTGTGACCCTATCTAAAGATGACAGACCTTACTCCTGCTTTTCTCATATCCACGCTAGGCAGGTCTGCATTTTATTTGGGGTAGCCTTTGAAGATGTTTTAGAAACTTTAGCTAGCACAGAACATTGCTGCTTCTGCGGTCTTGGCTTTCAGAATAATAGAATTCTCTATGCAGAAAGAATTTGTAATTTAGACAGCCTAAAGACTTTCCCCCCTCAGACCACTTAAAATTTGGATATGGTTTAGTTACTGTTTTTGCTTAATTTTCAAACTTTGTAATTGACCTTTGGGTTGATGTTTTGCTATTATGCTGCTCTTTCTTTCAGCTAATTGGATTCCTCAATCATTTTAATTTGTTTATGGTTTTAATACTGGCTGTTTTATTGTGCCATTGGTTTGTTAATAGGTTTTTAAATAATAATAATAATAATAATAATAATAATGAAATGCATGGCTTTGAGTTAACCTCATTCCTTAAAGCAGAATAGACACTGGTGAAGTAAGTACAACTCTTAGGGGTTACCACACTCCAAAGAAAAGCGGCAAGGCAGCAGGATACTGCATGCCATCGTACTTTTTTCTGCATGCCATCTTCCTGCTTGCAATCATAATTTTTTCATTCCGGTACCTTGAGGGACTGAGATAAAGCTGTGTCTTTTTTGCTATGGGCATTATTGCACATTGAAGAAAAGTGGCAAGGCAGCAGGTATGTTCTATCTTCCCTGCGCCTTACTGCATGATGTCACCATTCTTCTGGCACTCTTTCGTTCCGGTCCTGTGGGGGACTGAGGTAAAACCATGTCTTTTTACTAACGTGTTTTTCTGGTTAACAAAAAGATGCAGTTTTACCTCAGTCCCCCACATGCCTGGAACAAAAAAACAAGGCCATGTGGTAAGGAAGTGCAGGAGATGGAACGTTCCTGCTGCTTTGCTGCTTTTCTTCAGAGTGCAGTAAGTCCCTAACCAGAAAAACCCGTTAGCAAAAAGATGTGGTTTTAGCTCAATCCCCCATGGGACCAGAATGAAAGCACATCAGAAGAACAACAATGTCATGTGATAAAGCAACAAGGAAGATGGAATGTTCCTGCTGCCTTGCTGCTTTTCTTTGGAGTGTGGTAAGCCACTTAGAGAATTTAGTACAGTGTGCCCTTCCTAACTGCAGGGTTTTGGTTTGATTCCCCCCCCCCCGCCACATATGGGGAAAAATGCGGGAGCTCAGGCCCCATATTAATCAATGGCAGCACATGTACGTGGCATCACACTGATGTGCCTGTGTGCACATGCCACCATTGAATAATATAGGGTGTGGCAATCTGTGGAAACTCCAATCAGCAGATGGCTAACCCACCGATATGGTGGGCTCACTGTACAGCACCACATGAACTCTTCTGTAAGATTTTGCACACATGTTGCTGAAGAGCACTTGTGGCTGTTTCATTTTAGGTATGGTTCTCAGGATTCAGCCCCATCTGTTTAGTCGCAATTCATGACAGCTTCAGGGAACTCTTACTTGAATGCCTTCCTGGGTTGGTGGGTGGCTGCCATGTCAGTTTTAGACCAAACGTTAAAGGAACTGTCTCCAAAATAGGTTCAGAACCTTGACTAGCTCCTTTTGTAGTTGAGCCTAAACCAAATCAGATTCACCATGCTACCAACATGATAGCCAATACTGATGCCTTCCTATATCAGGGTTCCTGTGTCTTAACTGCCTGTGATAAATAATGTAATCGGGAGATGAGCATCTGAAAATTTTCCTGGTTTGTCTTTCAGAAGCATGGGGAACAAAAGATGGCAACTCTGTAGACACTTCTAGTGATATGAACATATTATTTCAGTCATGTATTCCATTGATGCTGCTTAATACTGTATATTTACCAACAATGGTGGAAATTTGACTGCTAAACTATGTAAATTTACAACTAAATTCAGTATTACCTTTACTGCGTCATTCTTACGAACAGGGAAAAGAAAACTATAGAGGGGTTTTCTTTCAGTAGCCATCATAGTTTGCAAAATTATATAAAATAATATAGGGAACGACACACTGGGTAGTTTAAAACCTTATTTTGAGTGTTGTTTCTTTGTGGTTTACTGTGCTTCAGCCAAACTTGACACCCCCACCAAAAAATTAACAAATTTCATTGAAACACCTGTGACTAACAGGTAGGAGCAATGGTCTGTTAACTGCTGGGCAAGTGAAAAAGAAATGCCTGTGTCTCATACTCAAGTATTTATATTTGAGAAATAATCAAATTGGGTTAAAAAGCCTCCTGGTATGTAAATGCCAGGTAAAGGCACTGATTTGGTTTTAAGGTTAAATGTTAATGCTAACTTGTTTATATCAACATTATTTAATATTAACCTAGTTTTTTAATGCAAGTTTTACCATATTATCAAAAGAAAGCAATAATACAATTTAAATATTAAAAATCATTTATTAACCATTGATTTTTATTCACTTTATCATGTAGTAACTGCTTTACTGTATGGATGCTCATTGTCACCGTTCAGATATTTATTCACTGTGGCATAGTTAATGAAACTGTGGAGGCATGCACTGATATGACCACCACCCCAATTTTTGTTTGTTGTGATGGTTAGAAGTGGGGAATTTTCTTTTACTTAAAAAAAAAATAAAATTAAGGATATATGTGCAAGTGTTTATGTATAAGGTTATAAAAGAGTTGTGTAGCATAATGATTGCCTGTATCGGAATAACTCTGTAGAGACTTTAAACTTGAACACATGCACAAAACTCACTATTTTGTGTAATTCCAACTGTTCTATATGCAGCAGCAAGTTAGGAGGAATACCGTAACTTTCAAATTGAAGGGTTTGACTCGTAAATAGGAATTTTGGGGGGGATTAGGATTTTTTTATTGGAATAAGACCATTCTACTGAAAAATACACCCGGCCGCAAAAGGCTGTAACAATAACGCAAAAATAATAATAATTGTTTTCTTACTAATACAAAAATAAAACTGTCTATCCTAACACTAATACATTTTTCCTCTTAATCTAAACACACTATAATCACATTATGTTTACACATTTCAATTATACCTATTTAGAAAAGAAAAAAATCAATAAAAGATTAATAAAAAAATAAAATAATACAAAAATACAACAACAATAATAACATATTTATTTAAAATATCCCTTTATGTTATTGCTTGGGTTGTCTCACTAAACCATGGCCAACACTTTTTCCAACGATGGTTTGGCAATTTCTCTTTTTCACTCAGAGCTAAATTTTCAATTACCGTACATTCTTGACATAATAAGCAGTGCTTTTTACATCCTGCAGATTTTGACTTTTCCGCTCCCTTTGTCTTTGGAAAACTAACCCTAACATCAGGAGGAGGTCTAGCCGCTTTTCACTTTAGAAATAATATGGCTACTAAACATTTTAATTGCATGCTTCTTTGGAAGTTTTAACTAGGAAACAAGGTAATAAAAGTTGAGTGGGAAGAGACAAAGTAAAAAAAAAATCATGTTTAAGAGGGATGTCAGGAGAAGTTAAGAACATTTGCAAAAATAAGTTTTCCAATATATGCAGAGTGCTGTGCATTCTAGTGTGCCTCATCCCAAGGATTAGGATAGGTAAAGCAATCATTCCCCCAGAACTGCAGTCCAAATAGGCCATTGAAAAGGAAGAGGAAGGTATTAGAATAGTTGGAGGAATCCTATGTTTTGGAGAAGTAAGTAAACCTTTTGACAAAAAAGCACCAGGGGCGGGAGAGAGGCAAAAACCCATAGAAATTTGAACCATAGATTATGCAGTGGAAAAGGGAAATAACCTAAAACCAACATGGTTCCAGAATGTGGAGTGTAATGTACAGCTTGTGTCTTTGATATCTTCTGGTATCCTAAAAGAATTCATCACTCTGTTTGAACAGGAAAGCTCTGCTGTAGCCATAGGCAATTAAAGGCAGTGGTCTGTCTCCCAGAGCCCTACCAAAACAGAACATGCGCTTTCTCCTGTTCCTCAGACCCCCTGTGTTAAAGGCACTTGAGCTTTGTTTGAAGTCTCTTCCTCTATAGTTCTTCCTGTGTGTGGTTGTGTCCTACTTCCCTACACACATGCTCCAGAAAAAGAAAGAACGAAAGAAAGAATTCCAGGTACAGTAGTGGTTTCTCTGCCTAGATTCCCCAGTTTGTCAGTTTTTAGTCCAACCAAGGACACAGTTGTTGTTTCGTACAGGAACATTTATTATCTAACTGCCCTCCCCGACCAGTGTTGTTGCTTGGTGTTATTAAAAAAAAGCTACTGGTGCTCTATCAATGCTTCTTTATTGACTCCATCTCAGTTACTCCCCTTCTTTAGGCCAGATGTGACTGAGTTCATTGACTCCCCAGTGTCTACACAGAGAAAGAGAGTTAAGTTGTGTTTTTTTTCTGCTACTGATCTCAGCTGATCAGTTTGTATGGCAGAGAAGGAGGATCCAAGAGAAGTGCTGTTTAAACTTCTCCTTCTTCACAATTCCACTCCTCCCCACCCCCATGCTCAGCTGAGGAGCACCTGAGCCCAGCATAATGTTGTTGTTGTTGTTAAGTTAAAATGACTTTATTTTTACTTTAGAAGAAATTAGGTCTTAAATGCTGCTCTGTGTGTGACTCAATGGGTAAATAAGTGCGTGGGTGACAAAGAGAAAAGGAATGAATTCCTCTGTCTGTTTGTCTGTCTCTGCACACCCGGGAGAGAGAGAGATTGAGAGAGAGCGAGAGAGAATATGCCTGCTTGCCCCCTATCGCCCTGGCTCTGCCTTCTGTTAGCAGCCCTAAAACTCCACCCCACCAATCAGAATGGGCATCAGCCACCCACAGGTACAGATCCCACTTGTGTTAATCAAATTCCAGTCACCAAGGATTCAGTAATCATCTCACACACAGTCCCTGGCCACCAAAAGCCAATTTGAATAAAGATGGTTTACACTGCTTCTGGAAAATGGCCAGGTTCAGTCTTGGCAACTCTCTGGCAACTCTCCAGGTGAAGTTAAAAGTAGAAACATGGGCATAAAAACAAAGCAGAAAACCATCACCCTGCTTAGATGAAGTGAGCTTTCAGGGTTCTCTGCCATCCAAGAAATGTAGCTGTAACTGGGATAGTATAAAATACATACTGCAGTTAAAATGGAAACAACACAGTGATAGCCAGTTCAATTTGAAATACATTAAAAATCATTGAAACACAGTATAGTCCCATACGCACAAAGCAATAAATTCCAAAATATAAAACACTTTTAGTATTATAATAATCATATTCCTCAAGTCAGACTTTCAGGTGGAAGAAGTTGCCTTCATCTGCTGATAACTGTGAACAGATGATCAGCTCAAGGTCTGATCTCAAGAGAGTCCTGATTTTGCTGCCTCTGCCCCCTCCTTCCCTGTAAGAGCAAAGGAATGTGCCTGCACTGAGAGTGACAGATATTCCTGGAGTCCAGATTGGTTATCTTTCATTGTCAGAGACAGGAATGGCATTCCCCATCCCAGAATCCTTGTTGGATTTTGCATTATTTCCACTGAGAGAACACCTTCAAAGGAAATAGCATCATTTTCTCCCTAGGAATTTTGGGAATTGTAGACCAGAGCCACCCTTGACAAAATACTCAGCTAGGACCACCTACTTCTTCCTTCACTGCTGCCTAAGTAAAGTTGCTGGCTCCTGGGGAACAGGAAGGGGGGGCATCATTGGGGAGGGTAACAAGCACTTGAACTATCAGGGAGGGGTGGAGGAGTTCACATGTGGCTTGTGAAGAGGAATGCTTAGTAAATCATTCTTGTCAACTGCTAATATGGGAGGTAGGCAAACAAGTCTCTACAATGCAAAAGCCATCATATTCGTTATCTGATTGAAACGTGATATGGACATTGGGCCTCCTCAGCATGACTGGGAGGAGTTTATAAGAGGGGATATTTCTTCATCTCAAAATTAAGCATTCATGCTGTCATGATGGAATTCCCATCCTCCTGAAAAGGTGGTGGAACTCCCATCATTCTGCAGTGACTACATTTCCAATCAGCAACCAGTGATTGTCTGATCAACAGGACCAGGAAACTAAGGGTTAAGACCAAGGTGGGAAGTGGAGATCATCTCCTGATATAACATCATCATGGCATCACATCACTAGACACTGGACTGGCCAATGAGAATTTGGGTATGGTAATTTGGAAAAGGTTTTATACCTGCCTGGGCCATGTGGCCAGAGAGAGACACAGAGAGCTCTCTGAGGGAATGGAAGTACCTCAGAGAACCATGCTCTGAGTGGGCACATGACTGGGGCTTGGCTTAGGAAAAGCATGTGGCCCAGCCAACTTGAACACCAGATTTAACCCTCATAGAACCTGTAATGTAAATAGTTTTCTTTGTGCAAGGAACAGCTTAGTTAGATTGCATCAGGGTTACTTTTTATTTGTTTCCTTGACTGAGGCCTTTTTCAGACAAGGGTTACTGTGCAAGAAGTTTGCGGAACAGGTACGGCGCTGTTGCACAGCAAGGGGTCCGTTTCGGATGACACCGTCCCTCTCTCAGCATAGTCTGTTTCACTTCCATGTACGATTGAAGGCAGCCATGCCATATTTTACTCATGGACAACTTCCATAAGTAAAATATAGCACGGCTGCCTTCAATCATACACGGAAGTGACACAGACAATGCCGGGAGAGGGACGGCATCATCCAAAACGGATCCCCTGCCGCACAACAGTGCCGTACCTCTTCCTCAAGCTTCTTGTCTGAAAAAGTCCTGAATGTATGCCTGCTTTCTATCTCTGTAACTTTAAGCTTTAGCCTGGAGAAAAAAACCTTTTCTTCATGAATTGATTTCCCTCTTAAATTTGTTTTTTAACGTGCTTGAATTAAAAAAAAAAAAAGCCTTTCTATTTTTCCTTATTAAGCCTTGCCTTACACACACCTTATTTTGGTCCTGGCTATCTTGACTCTTCTCTGGGGATAGAGAAGGGGGGGGTTGGTAATATTTTAACAGAGCGAGTAGTTCCACTGGTTAACCATAGAACTTAAACAGTCTCCTGGCAGACTGAGAAAATACTGTGTCTGGGTGGTGGCAGCTTACCTGAGGAGAGATATCCTTCTAAGGGATTTACAGGTTAGAGAATCCTTAGAGTGTGTCTCAGAGAGATCAGGGTAGGAGTTCTCAGCAGGATCATTCCTAAACTGATTGTAAACACGGCAAGCCCTTCATTTCCACTCTGTGCTGGTCTGCATGCACAGAGAGAAAGAGGAGGCCCGCCTCACACATGCTTAGTATTTCCCCCCCCCCTAGGGCCTATAAAGAGATTTTGATGGAAACAGGATGCCCTTGAGTGTTTTCTTATAGTGGTCCCTTCCTTGGTAGTTTTTACATTTCTTGAAATGTGTGTAAAGTAAGTGTCATCTTCAGATTCTGGTGTTCTGCTGGCTTAGGTTGAGAGCCAGCTTTTGCTCAGCTGTAATTTTTGAACGCACAAATGCACACTGTTTGTGAAATATATCCAGTATTAGCATTAGCAATAGAAATATGATGTGATCATTAATATTAGATTTGAATGTTTGACACTTGTAACTACCCCATATCCATATCCACACATAGCTTAACATTTTTAATTAGCGTATACAGTAGATGTATTACTTTAGTCATAACATCTAACCTTACAAAATGGGAAACAAATTATTCTGTTGTGAAATAACTATGAAATAGTTACATATATACGATAAAATGCATGTTTGGAGTTTTGTGCATGTTGACCATCACATGCTGACAGTGTTAGATGAGTTCTGTGAATACCCAGATTTTGGACATTCACTGCAACATAAATAAAATGCACAGATTAGAAGACTTATGAGGTAAGACTTAGGGAGCTGGGTATGTTTAGCCTGGAAAAAAGATGGTTAAGCGGCGATATGATAGCCCTGTTTAAGTATTTGAAGGGGTGTCACATTGAGAATGGAGCAAGGTTGTTTTCTGCTGCTCCAGAAACTAGAACACAGAGCAATTGATGCAAGCTCCAGGAACATAGATTCCACCTCAATATTAGGAGGAACTTTTTGACAGTAAGAGCTGTTCAGCAGTGGAACGCACTCCCTCGGAGCGTGGTGGGGTCTCCTTCCTTGGATGTCTTTAAACAGAGGCTGGATTGCCATCTGTTGGGGATGCTTTGATTGTGATTTCCTGCGTGGCAGGGGGTTGGACTGGATGGCCCTTGTGGTCTCTTCCAACACTACAATTCTATGATTCTAAGCAGTTTCCCTGTTTTCTTTCATTTTAGTTCTGTGGGTTTACTCTGCTTGTGTCAAGTGACTTTATTCAGTATGAATGAGCACATAAATGTATGGTGGAAAGAACCTGAATGGTGGAGTGAGAGTGGAAGATATGATGATCAAGAAGAACTAAAGGCCGTGGCAAACAATCCATGTGCAGTGGTTTTTGCAAAATATGGGCATTAAAAAAAATAGCATAATAATAGATTGGTAGCACAGTACTGTCATTCTATAAACAAGAGCAGTGAAACTGAGACCTCAAAATCCAAGGAGAAATATGGATGAGACAAATTTTATACACCCAAATAGTTCACATTTTGGTCTAGTACTGATTAATTTTTGGGCATAGTATCTGGATATGATGGGAACTGTAGTCCAAAACATATGGAGGACACTACTTTGGGGGAGGATGTGGTAGTGAAAGAGCACAATTTTGTGTTTTAGCGAGCAATACAAATGTCCAGATCAGACATCACAAGAGCAGCCAGACCCAGAAAAAAACACAGGAATGAAGAAGAAAAACAGAGTAAAAGGGAAGGTATTTTTACCATCCATCAAAGAAGTCACAGAGAGAATAGGGAAACTGATGAGGAAACACAATCTCCAAACAATCCACAGACCAGTCAAGAAAATTCAAGAAATGCTACTCTCAGCGAAGGACAAAAGAGACCCTCTCACAGCTGCAGGAGTTTACCACATACCATGCAGATGTGGACAAGTTTACATAGGGACCACTAAACACAGTGTGCAAACATGAATCAAGGAACATGAGAGACACTGCAGACTGGGCCAACCAGAAAAATCAGCAGTAGCAGAACATGTTACAAACCAACCTGGACACAAAATATTATTTAAAAACACAGAAATTATGGACCAGGCCAAGAACTATCATGTCAGAATACACAGAGAAGCTATTGAAATCCACAAACACCTGGACAATTTCAACAAGAAAGAAAAAACCCTAAAAGTAAACAAAATCTGGCTTCCAGTTTTGAAAAACAATAGAATCAAAACTCAACACTTACAAAGGAACCCAGGGACAGGCGGATTTCCAGCAGATAATGGCTTATCAACCAACCATTAGCCAAACAGACGCTAATCAACCTTCCATTTCTATACCCAGAAACTCAATATTCAATTACACAAATTTACATATACTCCCCAACAGGGGTTCACAATATATAAACTCCACACACACTCCTACCCAACCATTCTCTGAAGATGCCAGGCACAGATGCATTCGAAACGTCAGAAAGAAACTATTCCAGAACACAGCCTCACAGCCCAGAAAAAAACAAGGAAAATCTATGGATGCCAGCCATGAAAGCCTTCGACTTTACAATACAAATGTCCTTTGTTGTTATGTGCTGTTGAGCTGGCATCAGCTTATGGTGAGTCTTAAGAATGAGAGACTTACAAGAGACCTGGTTATCAATTGGTCTTGAAGGTTCTCTGGCTTTTCTTTGCAATGAAGATTCAGGAAGGAATCATCCTGTGCTTTCTGCAAGCACGCTGATGACTAAAAAGGGTAATCCGAGATAAACAAGTCCAGTTGCAGAAAGTACAGCAGAAAGTCTCCTTGGGTGATGTTTCCGGGTTGTGATTTTTTCTGCGTTGCCGTTTCTCTTCAAGACTTGTTTGGTGTAAGTTCTCAAATAAGGCTGCAGCATTGTGGATGGTGCGTCTCCATGCCTCCAGATGTGAGGCCAGGGCGGACCATTGTTGGTGATCAATTTGGCTGAGCCTGAGATGTTGTTTCAGGGAGTCCTTGTATTGCTTTTTTGGAGTGCCCCCCTTACGCTGACCCGTGGCGAGTTCACATAGAGTACTTTTTTGGGGAGGCGATGGTCCTCCATCCTAGAAACATGCCCTGCCAGCGCAGCTGTGTTCTCAATATCATGGCCTCAATGCTGGTGATCCCTGCTTGCTCAAGGACAGCAACATTCGTCACATAGTCAGTCCAGTGTATATTTAGGATTGTGCGTAGACAGCGCTGATGAAAGCATTCAAAGAGTCGTAAGTGTTGGCGATAGGTGACCCATGTTTCAGACCCATAAAGGAGAATAGACAGTACAATGGCTCTATACGCACTGATTTTTGTGCTTTGCCTCAGGTGTTTAATACTCCAGACTCTTTTGTAAAGTCTTCCAAATGTGCTATATGTCTTTGCTAATCTGTGATCGATCTATTTGTCAATCTTGGCATCTGCGGAGATGATGCTTCCCAGGTAAGTGAACTACTGAATGGACTGAAGCACAGATTTGCCGATGGCAATGTGGGGGTGGTGGTGTTCATCCTGTGGTGCAGGCTGGTAAAGAACGTCCGTTTTCTTCAGGTTGACTTCCAGCCCAAACAGCTCTGCAGCTGTTGCGAAGCAGGATGTTAGGCACTGCAGAGCTGCTTCTGTGTGGGCAACAAGGGCAGCATCATCAGTGAAGAGCAGCTCATGGACTAGCTAGTTTAGAGTCTTAGTGTGAGCCCTCAGACGGCTTAAGCTAAACAAGCTGCCATCAGTACGATAACGTATATAGATGCCATCTTCTTCAAGCTCTGCCGTAGCCCTTTGGAGCATCATGCTGAAGAAGATTATAAATAAAATTGGAGCAAGAACACAACCTTGTTTCACTCCATTATTTATTAGAAAGGGCTCTGAAATAGCATCACCATATCTGACTTGATTGCACTGGCTCTCATGTAGCAAGGTAATCATTTTAAGGAATTTGGGGGGACATCCTAATCTTTCCAGGATCTGCCACAGACCTTTTCTACTCACAGTGTCGAAGGCTTTGGTGAGGTCGACAAATGTTACATAGAGACCCTTGTTCTGCTCTCTACATTTCTCTTGCAGTTGTCTAAGGGCAAATACCATATCTGTAGTCCTCCTATTGGCTCTGAAGCCACATTGGCTTTCAGAAGAAGTTCTTCTGCAATAGCAGGAACTAATCTGTTCAGGAGTATCCTTGCAAGGATTTTTCCAGCAATAGAGAGCAGTGTTATGCCTCAATAGTTTGAGCAATCGGATTTTGCTCCTTTTTTCTTGTACAGGGTGATGATGACTGCATCTCGGAGATCTGATGGCAGTTTCCCTTTTTCCCAGCAATTCACAAGGAGTTTGTGGAATTGATCATGGAGTGCCTGACCTCCGTGTTTCCAAACTTCAGGTGGGATTCCATCGATCCCAGCTGCCTTGCCGTTTTTCATCTGCTGTGTGGCCTCCCTCTCTTCCAAAGTGGGAACTATGTCCAATTCATTTTTCATCGGTTTTTGTTTCATATGTTGGATAACTGAGCCTTGGACTACTTAGTTGGCACTAAAGAGACTTTGAAAATGTTCAGCCCATCGATTCAGGATGGAGGCTTTATCAGTAATTAATGTTTGACTGTCTGTACTGTATAAGGAGCTTTGGACCTGATAAGTAGATCGAAACACTGCTTTAAGAGCCTCATAATAGCCTCTAAGATCACCCAGATCTGCACAGCATTGTGTCTTTTCTGCTATATTGATCCACCACTTGTTCTACATATCTCGGAGTTTTTGTTGAAGTTTACTACATGTGAGACGGAAAGCTGCTTTTCTTACATGGCAAGTTGGCTGGGCGAGGTATGACTGGTGAGCACTTCTTTTCTTTACCAACAGCTCCTGGATCTCTTGGTTGTTTTCATCAAACCAGTCTTGATTTTTCTTGTGGGAAAACCCGAGGGATTCTTCCGCAGATTGGAGGATACTGTTTTTGATATGTTGTCAAAGCACTGTAGGAGAAGGATCTGTAGGATGGTCTTCAAGTTTTGTTTGCAGGTTTGCCTGGAAGTTGTCTCTCATGGTAGCTTGTTGAAGATTGTTGACTTGGAGTCTCTTCTTTAAGATGCCACCCCTCTTAGGTTTGAACTTAAGATGAAGATTTAGTTTACATCTTATGAGTCAATGATCTGTTTGGCATTCTGCACTGGGCATCACTTGAGTATGATGGACATCGCGAATGTTTCTCTGGGGGACTAGAACATAGTCAGTGAGGTGCCAATGTTTGGATCAGGGATGCATCCAGTTTGAATATAATATTTAAAACAAACCATTTATAAAATTAAAACATTAAACGTTAAAAATATTAATAGTTATTAAAAGACTGTATAGGAGCGTGTCCCCCCCATATCTGCAGGGGATACATTCCTGGACTTACAGTGCATATGTGAAACCACAGATAATAGCAAAACCTATTAAAATAAAGGACTTCCTGTAGAAACATACCATAGAGTTGCTTTGGACGACCTAGCGATTCCTAGAAAGGATACCTCTCTTGGCACTTTCCAGTGCACCTCTATATATGTGTCCTCTGTTTTATGCCCCTTGGATACCTGAAATCACATATATTGGTTCTGCAGATACAGTGTAGATACAGCTTCTGCAGATAAGATTTGTATACAGACCTTAAAAATAGCACTGTAGAACATTAAAAGCCCAAGTCTTGTCAGTTTCTAAAAGCCTGATGGCAGAAAAATGTGCTGACCTGCAGATGGAAGTAGAGCAAGCATGACCCCTCTAGGTAGGGAGTCCCAAAGCCTTTTTAATAAATACCATGTTTATGTTGGATTCAGACTCAGACCTTCATGAGCAGAAGGGCTTAAGGTGTTTGTGGGTGGAATGAGCTTCCAGCAGAAGCTGCCTGCTGGAGGAAGAGGCCAATGATTTTTTGAGTCTGTCTGCAGCACCCAGTGCCACTTCCCACACTGTTCCTGGGATAGCATGGGAGTAAGTATTCCCTCAGTAATAGCATGGGAGGGTAGTGTTCAGGGCAGTAGGGAAAATGTGGAATTGGAGGAAATTACTGTTCTGTCCCCATCTTCCAGTGTCATCAGAACCCCACTGAGTGCCAGTTTGGATTTCCAACATCTCCGTTTGCTCTGAATCTGCCTACATTAATGCATAGTGTTTAAGCAAAACTACTAAATGTATTGTTACTACATGAAGGAGATAGTTGCCATCAACCAGTCTTAATTAACAGTACATATATAGCAACAATCGTGAGTACTGAAGCTTTGATTAATCAGCAATACACTCAAGATTTGCAACTAATCCTTCAAAACATTTGTCTTGTCCATATGTTACTTTACAATATGCATTTTATGATTTTAATTAAAGCTCTGAGTCATAAAGAAGAAAGGGATAAGAATAGAAACTGTTTTCATGTGGATTATGACCAGGCTTAATTAACTTCATGATTATGAGCACAATTATTTGAAACTACCATTGAAATCCATGGAACACAATTCTGAATAAAGTATGTAGTGGGTTACTACCTTAAACCACAATCCTAGTATACAATAGTGCAGGTGGGGAGGAAGCACATATGCAGCCAAGGTATACTTCTTTCTTTCTTTCTTTCTTTCTTTCTTTCTTTCTTTCTTTCTTTCTTTTGGGTACTACTAATTAGCCTTTGAAATTGGCATGGTGCATTTCAATTTAAAACTCTACTTCCTTGTTCCACCTAGTAATCAATGAGCTTTCCTCCTCCCAAAGTTTCCCTTTCATGCCAAAATGAAAGTTGCTAACATTTGATGTATCCCTACTTACAAAATAAGTAGTAAATTGAGAAGGTATTGCAGAAATAACACATGACTCGTGATACTTGGACAAAAGTGGTTGGTGGGATTTTCACTAGATGTGTTTCAATGTGTAGCTACCACCTCCACAAAAGCAGTACTGCACCTTATGCTTGGTTGGTAAACATCTTCACTGTGAGATGATATCATGTTTGTGTCATTCTTTCTGTCTTCAAAATTACTGTGTTTGAACTTTTTTTTTTTAAAGTAGTTGGTAAGATGTTTCTAAAATAAAACTTACGTATGATGTGAAAACTTTCCAAATACCAAAGTTTTAAAATGTTAAAACTGAAGCTTCTTAAATTGTCTTTGTGGTTAGAACAATCTTTTTCTTTTCTTCTTTTTTCTTTCTTTAGTTAAATGCTATCCCCTTTTTTGGGGAACAGGTGGTTTTGTTTTTGTTTAGTTAAACACAGTCTACCTTAACAATAGCAACTCTCCTAATGGAGGTTTTCCAACTGAGGAATGCATAGAGATGTAATTTTCAACAGTTCCCCTTCTTTTCAAATCCTACCTCCTAAATCTGCTCTAGGGGATTGGGAATCTTTCAAGTAACATCTGTGTTTTTTGTCAGCTGAAACATCAGGAGGAGGCAAGCACAAACATTAACTTAGATTCTGTCAAGACCCATGTATTATCTAGTCCAGCTTCTTTCCTTAAACCGAGTGTTGTAAGACCAGTTCAGCTTTCTCCTCATCCTTCCCAGTGTTCTACCTAGTTCCATTTCTAATAACTAATTGCTCTTACTGTTGGTCCTTTGTGATGTTCAGCATAACTCTGCCTTATTGATATTAAACCAGTTGTTTCATACCCCCCTTATTAATTTGTATTCCTTTTTATTCTGAGGAAGTCAAGGTAGCATTGTTCTTGTTGTTTTTGTGGCAAACCTATCACAAGGTTTTCTGAGGCTTAGGAATGTTTGAAGCATGCATATAAGTTGTCCCATGTATCTCCACAATATCCCCATGAGATAGGCAAGGGTGAGAGAGGGTGGCCTGCCTAAGTCTTCTAAACTGTCAAAAAAATGCACACTCACCCCAGATCTGGTGCTGGCAGTCCAGATGACATGGGCTTCTTCTGGGGAGGAGCCACTTTTTATGTTTTGTTTTGCCCTTAACCCTACTTCACTCCAAACTAAGCAAACTCCTGGATTTCCTGAAAATACCAGAGTGACCTCAGATTTTTTTACTGTCTAGTCAGCTGGATTGGGTTTGATTTGGCCCAATCCAGTTGTCCACATGCAAACGCAGTGCCATCTCCGTTACCCTGCGCTGAGCAGTACAGGGAAGGGGATGGATCAGAACCACCACTTCCATCACCTTTGCTGGCCAAGCAGCTCTTTCTGAGATCAATGAGTGGGAGGCGTAGCAACCCTCTCCTGGTTTATCACATGTCTGGGTGCCCCATTCTGGCCTCAGCAGAAACACCACTAGCCAGGCTCTTGCAGGGAGCTGCTTGGCCGGCAAGACAGTGGAGATGGTGGCTCTGAAAATGGGGAATGGGCCAGTGGGGGATGTGGTGCTGGCCCATGTGGATGATAATATGCCATCACACCAGATTCAGCCTGGTGTGTGTGGCCGCCCTCATGGCTGATCTGGGGCCAGACCAGAGCATAATGCCCCAGACTGGCCCCGGATTAAGCAGCCAGTGTAGATGAGCCCTAGTAACATCCTCATAGATATTTCACAACTTTGACAAGCCTCTTTAATCCCAGACTCGCTATATTTAGTTTCTTGAGTACGTATTTCCTCAAATGAATAAAAATCTGTTATAGTCTAACTCTTGGAAGTTGAAACTCTTTAATTGCCATTTGTGCTTCCCTGTAGTATCATCTCCTGAGGCATGCCTGAGCTTTGACCTTCTCTTCATACTCTGTGTATGAGAAATATAGATTTGCTTTTCTACAGAAACAGTTCAAATTATGAAATTAATTTTTAATTTTATTTCAAAATTATTTATCATTATTATATGTGCTTAGCTATATTTTAAAAATATCAGATTGGGATCCAAAACAAAGTGGATTTCCTTTTAAAATGTATGAACAAAGAATAGACTGCAGTAAACTTCATATTCTTTAGAGCAGTTGTAACAAACAAAAACAGTAAACACAATAATTGTATACAGTTTTCAGCTCTCTCTTGGGAGCTGAAATTCTCTGTCTAACAAGTGACAGTTTATATATATATATAATAGTCAACAGAAAAATAATTTCAATTAGATTGAATACTAGCTACACAATTAAATTTGGTCTTGGAAGTCTTTGGGACAATTGCTGACACTTGATTTGAGATTAAGAGTACAGTAATTTAATTTTATGTAATAAGTAAAATAAATTGTTTGTCCTCTCTGTGTGTGGACAACTGCATGATTGAGGCCAGTGTATTTCAGATTTGTGGAAAAGCTTGTAGTATATTCTGGTGGATATGAAAGATATGTTAAAATGTAATCTGGCATAACTTTGTGAAAAACATCACTGACTTTTAAAAACAAAAAATATATTTTAAATAGATGTGTGGATTTTGTATTTTGACACACTCAGATGAGGTGGAGGATTGTGGGAAGGGGGTGAAAAATTGTCCCCACACAATTGCCCACCCCTGATATAGAGCCTTATTGGTCAGCTCCCTCCAAAACAGGCAGAAAGCTATCTACCTGAGCAAATGGACTTTCTGCTGTCAAAACACCTGTCTTTTTGGATTTGCCCTTACATTGTTTCAGAATAGCTGCTGCTTCATTTGGATGTGATTAAAAGAAGAGGTAGATATGGGCATTGTCCAAATATCAATGTTATCTCGGATCTCCAGATGACCACATCTCCAGATGACTTCCCTCCATCCGCCAGTTGTTTGATCATAGAATCATACAACACTAGACTCTTAGAGTTGGAAGGGACCAGAAGGGCCATTTAGTCCAATGTCTGCCATGCAGGAGTACATAACTAAAGCACTCCTTAAATCTTGGTTTAAAGACATCGAAAGATGGAGAGTCCATCAACCTCTAAAGCTATCTATTCCACTGTCAAACCGCTCTTACATAAATAAGTTCTTTCTAATGTTTAGCTAGAATCTCTTTTCCTGTAGTTTGAGTCCATTGCTCCATGTCCTGTATCTGGAGCAGCAGAAAACAAGCTGGCTCCATCCTCAGTATGCCATCCCTTCAAATATTTAAACATGGCTATCGTGTCACTTCTCAGTCCTCTCTTCTCCAAGTTAAACATATCCAACTCCCTTAGTTGTTCCTCATAAGCCTTGGTTTCCAGACCTTTGATCATCTTGGTTGTATTTCTCTGGACAGCTTCCAGCTTGCCAGTATCCCTAAACTGTGGTGTCCAGAACTGAACACAGTATTCCAGATGAGGTCTGACCAAAGCAGAATAAAGTGGCACTGATACTCTCCTCGATTGGGACACTCCAGCTGATGCAACCCTGAATTGCTTTGACTTTGTTAGCTGCTGCATCACATTGGTGACTCATGTTTAGTTTGCAATTTACTAAGATACCTAGATCCTTTTCCACATATACTGACACCCATCCTAACTCCATATGACATGCGAATGTGCGATCATTTGGACAGTTGCATTCATGCAGACATGAACAGGCAGTGCAGTCTGATTGTCTGGATGAGCATGGGGGTGAGGCTAACAAACAGAGAAAGCAGCTGCTGCTGCCATGTTCAATTTTCAGCTAAGCAAGGGTTCAGTAAGTCAATCAAATAGCGATCTTATACTCTTTTTCTTTTTCTTTATTTTAAAATACAAAATATCGCATGTGTGCACCATGAGAAACTTTTTTTAAAAAAAAATTGCTGACAGCCGATTTAAAATTGTGAGTAAATCACTCATGGCTGCCATCTTGGCTGGGGGTTCATGCAGAGTTTAGGGGGCTCTTTTGACCGTGAAGACAGGTTGCATAATTGTGAATGCCTGCTTTTACATACGTGTTTGTATTTTCCCCTTTGTATAGATGGGACCTAAGTCAGTGGTTCTTAACCTGTGGTCCATGGACTCCAGCGGGCCACAGTGTCTTCACAGGGGGTCCACGAAGGCTTGAAGGCTGCCCAGCCCACATGACAGGAGCCAAGGCAAAGGCTGACTGGCTCAGGCCTGCCCATTGCTCTTCAATATGCTCCAGGCACAAATTTGCAGGAAGAAGCAGGAGAAAAGCCTCCCCTCCCCTCCCCTCCCCTCCAGTGCCTTTGGGGAAGGGTAAATGCATGGTGTAGTAGTAGTAGTAATTTATTATGGTTTTAAATGTCCTGTCTTAGGAGAAAGGCGGGATATAAATCTAATAAAATAAATAAATCTTGAGTTAAGTCTTGGGTGGTCTGCAGGAACAAAAGATATTTAAAGGGGATCCCTGGTAAAGAAAAGGTTAAGAGTCACTGATCTAAGTCATTTATAAAAATGTTTAAAAAACACCAGACCCAGGACAGAACCCTGAGACACCTCTCTAGTCACTGCTCTTCAGGATGAAGAGCAACCATTGGTGAGTACTCTCTGGGTTTGGTCTGTTAACCAGTTTCAGATTCACCTAACTGTAACACTGTCTAGAGCACAGTTCATCAGCTTGCCTGCAAGAATATTATGGGGGACCTTGTCAAAACACTTACTGAAATGACGATATAATACATCCATAGCACTCCCGTGATCTACCAAACTTGCAACTGTGTGTGTGTGTGTGTGTTTGGCATGACTTATTTTTAGAAACCCTTGCTGGCTCTTGGTAATCACTTCATTCCTCTCTTAAGTATGCACAGACAGACTGTTTAGTGATTTTTTTCTAGAACCTTTCCTGGTATCTATGTCAAGCTAACTGGTAGGTAATTTCTCAGATTCTCTTTTTTTACCTTTTTAAAAGATGTAGCTGATTTTTTAAAAAGTATGGGGGATAAAATAGAAAGCTTTGGAATCCCAGCAGTAATGTTCCAGAACCATATTGCTGCAAATTAGTGTCCAAGTAAAACTAGAACCACTGCAGTATAGCACTTTCAACCCAGAATGATATCATGGTGTAAGGTATCAAAAGCCCCTGGGAGATCCAACAGATTCAAGAGGGTGGGACCCCTCCTGTCCCTCTCCTAGCAAAGCTCATCTCATGAGGCACCCAAAGCAGTTTCCATCCCCCAACCAGATCTAAATCCCAAAAGAAAATAATCTAAGAGTACCAGGATTAGACTGGTGACCACTGACTCAAAAGCCTTACACAAGTAGGTGATTTTGAGAAGCCAGCCTGTAGTTGTTTGGATCTTCTTCTGGGCCCAGATGTACATTTCTTCAGAAGTGGCCTGATTGATGATACTTTCAAAAGACTAGTTCCACCTCCATCTGGTTGCATGATATTGACCAAGCACCTGATTTACTTTCTTAGGTCTCAAGAACTGGAATTCATCCAAGAAAACTGGAGCAGATGCTGCTCTGCACACTTTTATTAAAAGAAATGCATTAAGCATAGTATCTAAGGCCTTATCTGCCATGGGATAAATACCCTGGCATGCCCCCATCTTGGGGCCCTGTAATCCATATGGCACAGGGCATTTGCCCCATTCTGCCCCAAGGCTGTCCTCACCACTGCCGAGGCAGATATGGGGCTGAGGTGGGGGCAAGCTGGGGTAGGGCCAAATAAACCATTTCCAAATAATACCCAGTTTAATCCATTACTGCTGGCAGAAACTGGATTGGCCCCATGTTTCCACAGGAGCCCATCTGGCATGCTGGCCCTCACTGCTGCCGCCATCCCCCTGGCTCTTCCAGATGCCAGGCAGGGTCCCTCAGCATGTGACCAAGGCTGGTCTCATGCAGGGGAGCTTCGGTCAAATGTTGTTTGCCCCCTCTGTTAAAACAATCGGGGCGGCTTACAAAAATGTCTGCTGCAATGGCTGCAGTGAAAGGCCAGCATTCCTGTTTGGATTTTGGCCTGTTTGGTGATGGTAATGGGGGAAGCACGGGTCATATCCACTGCTAGGATTTGCTATCAAGATGCCAGCATATCCTGGCTCATGTAGATAAGCCCTAAGTTATGATGGATGTTCAGAGTGTCTGGACCAATGGGTGTTTCTGCAGTCTGCTCCTGAACAATACTGAGAAGACAAAATGGTGATGAACTCTTATTTTGCCATCACCACAAAATAGATTTGAAAAGGAGCTCCATCTGATGTGGTTACATAAAACAGTGGTGAAAAGGTAACTCATTGTGCTGCTTTTTACTTTTCCTTACTTTTATGAAATAACACTTAAGATTGATGGGGATGGCATAAAAATTTAAAAATCCTGTTCAAAATGCCTTTCAAAATTCTGTTTTAAAAGCATTAAAAATTGCACTCATTAAACCTATAAAAGAAGTTCCTTTCTACTCACTCTTACTTTTGAAATATTACTTCATTACACTTTCCCAAAATTGTAACTACTTGCATATAATGGTGTTACTTATGACTTCTTACTTCTATGCTCAGCTCTGACAGGCAGTACCTCCTGAAAGACAGCTTTCCCCTGTACTTTTAACTAGAGATTCTCAGGATTGAACCTGAGACAATGGAGATTATCAGATGCTTTAAAAAGGCGTTATTATGACGCCAGGAGATTGCTAAAGGGCTTCCTTTTCAGATGATGTCTTTCACCTCTCATAATGTTCCTGTTCTGCTGCCATTCTACCGGTGCTGCTTTTTATTGACGGGCGAAGCCATCAATATATCCCCCGTTCTGTTTCTGTCAGGGATGTTCCTGCAAGTGAAAAGGTGCCCGTTTCACTGACGAGATTCCAGTGTCAATGGGAGGTCCCTGCAAGAACGCTTCCTGGTGAGATCGGGATACCCAGGTAAGTGACACACTTTTAAAAATCTTCCTTGGTTTACTTGGAAGTTTTAAAGTGTGTTTTTGTGCTTGCTTTTACCTTTTGTCTTGTTTTTGCTTTTTATTTTTAAATTTCTTGTGTGGTCATCTTCTCATGTGAACAGGTGAGATTTCATTCCAGGAAGTGAATGGAGCTCCATTAGAGCTCCGTTCACTCCTGGGCTGCCCTGAAGACATTAATAAGGTAGGTCTTACACAGTCAGGCCCCTAGCTTGCTTGCTGGATCTATCCATCTGTAACTTGGTCTTTCTCTTTTCCTACTGCCTCCCACTTTACCAGGTCTTTTCTAATCAGTTATGCTGTCTCATTATGTCCAAGGTACAATAGCCTCACTTCAGACATTTTAACTTCTATTGAGTGTTCAGGCCTCTCTATAAATGTCTTATTTTTTTTTATTTCAAATTTTTAACAATAACAAAACCCAAAATAAATTAGCAATATAAAATTCAACAAAATTGCAAGACCTATACCAGTTCAATATCAGCATTTATGGACATTGCTAAAGTATATTGGCATTGAAAGGTTTGCTTTTTTTAAAAAAGTGTTGTGACTTTGTAATTGAATTCCAGCTGTGAAATAGAAGATAGATGATTATCGTAATGTAAACAAGAAGTTCTGCAATTGCTAATGCTTAAGACGTTAGCCAAAATGTCTACAGAGATTCAGTTCACTAAGAAATAGTTCAGAGTACATGTTCAATTACTTCAAGGTGAACAAATATCCACAGTACCGAGAGAACATAACATACGTATGGAAAACCTTCTTTTTATGTATCATAGAAACAAAAACTTTCCTATTGTAATAGATAAACAGAAGTTGCTCAGCAATGCCAGTACCTGTATTTTGTTACAGCATGTTGAAAATGACTACTGTAAAATAAATACAAATATCAGCTCAAATACCTTGTAGATAGTATATACAGTACAATATTTTCCAGGTTCTGGTTCATACCTTTATAGTTCAATTTCTTTCAGTAATTTATTTTTCCTCCCAAGGTAGGTTTTGTGTTGTTGTTATGAACTCTTAGTTTAAAAATGATGTGGGGCGGGAGGAATAGAATAATGTGAAGTCCTTTATTTATTTATTTATTTATATTTTTACAACATTACATTCAAATATATTTTCACATATTAAACAAAGAAATTTTTCTTTCTGCATTGTAACTACATTTTTATACCAATAAAACTTACAAATAAAGAAAAGATTGTCTTAATCATTTCGACATATTCATTCTTATTACATTCTCTTCTCTCTTAAATGAATTCCTTCCTTGTTGGTTTATTTTACATTCTTTTACACATAATCTTTTTTCCCCCATTTCTTTATTCAGCTATAACCATTATTTCTGGTCATAATTTCTATATCCATTTCAATTCATTTTAATTCATTTAACCTTTCTATTTTGGCAAAGCAAAATTTTAATTTTTGTCTAATAGGAGGCCTATTTTCTCCATGTTACACATCTACGTTCCATTTTTCTTTCCAGAACCTTTTAACAGGTTCCCACTCCTTTTCTATTTTACTCACTGATTTATCTTTTAATCTAGCCATCAATCTATCTAGGTCTAGAACGTCATAGAGTTTTCCAAGCCATTCTTCTATAGTTGGAGTTCTCTTGTCTTTCCAATATTTAGAATATTGGATTCTTGTGGTAGTTACCATATACAGCAAAATCTTTTTTATTCCTTTTGCTGCGACCCTTTCAATTCTATCAACCATATTCAGTAAATAAGTTTCAGGTTCTAAAGCATAATTTATTCCCAAAAATTCCTTTATCTTTACATACACTCTCTTCCAATATATTCTCACCATTGGACATTTCCACCAGATATGATGAAATGTTCTGATTTTCCACATTTCCAACATTCTCTTCTCCCAGTCTTATACATTTTATCCAATTTAACTGGTGTTAAATACTATTGATAGAACATTTTGTGATAAATTTCCTTCATTTGTTGAGATAATGTGAACTTATGTGTAATTTCCCACGATATTTTCCATTTATTAAGTTCTATCACATTTCCTAATTCTTTCGCCCATCTTATCATATTTTCTTTTATTACCTCATCTTCCATTGCTCTGTCTAACAGAATTCTATAGTACTTTGCTATTTGATGTTCTCCGTTTCCATATATTACTTTGTCAATTTCATGATGCTCTTTTTGAAAGTTCTCCAATTTTAAATCCATTTAATACCTTTCGTATAACTGTTTGTACAAAAACCAACGTACACTATATCCTTCCTCCTTTAACTCATCTCTAGATTTTATTGTTACCTGCTCTTGTGTTGCATTCATAAGAATTCCTTGATATTTTAGCCAATCATGATTCTCTAATTTCGATATCCCAAAAAAGACTTCTTGGGTCAAAACCCATAATGGTATTTTTTGATAGAATTTTGTTTTTAATTCATTCCATACTTTAAGCAGTGCTCTTCTAATATAATGATGATCAAAAATTTTATTCTCCATCTTTTTGTTATAGATTAAATACGCATGCCATCCATAAAAAAGATCATGTCCCTCTAGAGCTAATAATTTTTTTATTATTTAAAAGTATCCATGGTTCTAACTAAACAAGGGAACATGCCTGGTAGTACTTATATAAATTCAGCAAAGCACATCCTCCTCCTCCTTTCTTTCTGTTAGTAATTTGTACTTTATTCTTGCTTTTTTACCTCCCCAAATATAACTAATTCTTTATTCCAAGTTTTGAAGCATTTGTTATTTATTATAACAGGTATGTTTTGAAAAAGGAACATGAACTTAGGTAAAATCATCATTTTTATAGATGCTATTTTCCCTAGTAGGGATAAATCTAATCTGGACCACTTAATCAAATCTTTCTTTATCTATCACGTGAGCATCTTGTTCTTCATATATCCGATTGATCCATTGTCTAGACTTATCCCCTATTTTCATTTTTTCCAGCACCTTTTCCAAAAATGGCTATCTCACATTATCGAAGGCCTTCTCCACATCCAAAAAACACAATGTCACTTTTTTTCCATTATGTTTTTTGTAACATTCCAGTAAATCTATTACTGTTCTTAAGTTGTTTCCCATATATCTTCTTGGGAGAAAACCACTTTGATCCTCATGGATTATTTGACTTAAAATGTTTTTGAATCTCTCTGCTAGCATGGCCGCAGAAATCTTATAATTGATGTTCAATAACGAGATCGGTCTGTAATTTTTGGGATTGTTCTGTTTTTCCCTTCCTTTGGTATTATAGTAATGTTAGTTTCTTTCCAGGAATCTGGAATTCCATCCTTTTTTATAGCATTAAATGTTTTTTGAAGAGTCATAAGTAGGACTTTTCCTAATTTTTTATAATAAATTGATGTAAATCCATCTGGTCTTGGCGTTTTATCTAATTTCAGTTTCTTGATGTTCTCAAGTATTTCCATTATCATAATGTCTTTGTCCAATGTTACTTTCTGAACTTCCGTTAGTTTTATTATGTCTTGTCTTTCTAAAAATTTATTAACTAAATCTTGCATATTCTTATTTACTACGTCGTTATATAATTTCGAAAAATATTCTTGAAAGCTTCTTTTTATTTGATTTTGTTATGCTCTAATTTTCCCCTTCTATTTTATTTCTGTTATAATTTTATTTTCCCTATGGCTGTTCAATTTAAAGGCAAGCCATTTCCCTGGTTTATTAGCTTGTTCGAAATGTTTTTGCCTTACCATTCTCACATTCTGTTCACTTTCACCTATTGTTATTGATTGAATTTCCTTTTTTAACAATTCCATTTCCATTATTTTTTTGTTGCTTGGATTTTGGCTTAATTTGTTTTCTCTTGTTGCTAATTCCTGTAAAAGTTGTTGAGTTTTCTCCCTTTGTTTTCTTTTTTCCTCACATGCCTTTTTTAAATAAAGTATCCCCTCATTACCACCTTACTGGCTTCCCAAACTGTACTCATCTTTACCTCCTCTGATATATTTCAAAGTTTTTATTCCTTCTTTTATACTATCTTCTTCCTTTAGTAAATTATCATTCAGATGCCAATGTAGCTCTTTGTTTTTCCCCATTAATGAAAGCATAATGTGATTATGATCTGAAATCCACCTCGGCATAATTTCCATTGACGTTATATTTGAGATTATCCTTTTAGTCACAAAAAACATGTCAATTCTGGAGAATGACCTATGAACATCTGAGTAGAAAGTGTATCCTTTTGTCTCTCTATATTTCCACCTCCACACATCTATCAAACCTAATTCAGCCTTCATTTCAAAGAAAGCTTTTGGTAACTTTTCCTGATTTTTCCTTATTATTTTCTCTGACTTTTATCATTTTCTGGGCCCAGCACCCCATTGCACACTCCCAATAACACAATATTCTCAAAATGTAAACTGTTACTGATTATTTCTTTTTTCATATTATTAAAGAATTTGTCTTGAGCTTGTATTGGTTTATATACTCCTACTACCAGAATGTTTACATCTTGAATTCTTGTTTCAACCCCCAGATATGACCCTTCTCTATCATTGAATATCATTTTAGCTTGTAATCTTCTTTTAATATACATTGCCACCCCTTTCTTCTTCTTTTCACTAGATGAGATGAAGCATTGGCCCATTTTATGGTTTCTCAAATATTTTTCATCCTTTTTCCTTATCCGAGTCTCTTGGAGACAGATGATATCATTCTGCATTTTTTTAAATGATGGAAGATTTGTCTTCTTTTATATTCAGTATTTAAACCTTTCACATTCCACGATAATATATTTACATCCATTTTTTCACTTAAATTCTTTTACTATATTAATGTTATTTTTGTGTTATTTTTATCTGTTTTTTCCTATTTTATTTGTTTTATTTCGTGTACTAATCCCTAATTTTCTTCCTCTTCTGTCTCTTCTCCTTCAACTTCTTCTTCTTGATCAACCTCTTACTCTTCCACTCCTTCTTCTCTATCACCCTCTATAGACGTCTTCTTTGTTTGTTTACCTTTTTCTTCTTCCTCTTATTCTTGGTCCTCCCTGTCTTTGTGAGTTTCTGGTTCTTCTTCCCCTTTATGCTTTCCACTTTTTAGCTCTTTTCTCAATTCTTTCTGCCTTTTTGTTTTTTCCTTCCTTTCTTTTATTAACTTCCTACTAAATTCTTTTGCTTTTTCTACAGTATTAATTCTGTATCTCTTATATTGATAAAAAGGATACACCTTCTATTCTCTCCCATCTATAATTGATCTTATTCTCTACCAACAATTGTGTTAAAAATTTATATTCTTATCTCTTTGAGAATTGCAGGAGGAATATCCTTATATATCTTCAGTTCTTTCCCATCAATATTCAAATTTTTGTTATAACATTTCTGGATAAACTGGTCTCTCAGATTGGCTCTTGTGAAACATGCCACAATATCTTGGGACTTTTTTTTTTCTCTAGCTATATTTGAGTTAATCCTGAAAAATTTATCTACTTGCAATTCAAGATTTTCTTCCATCATTTTGATGAATTTTGCCGTGGGAGGTATCAGTCGTTCTACTAGATTTTCATTATCAATCTCTGGTAGGCCCCTTCTCTTTAAATATTTCTCCCTATACCTTAAGTCATTAGTTAACAATAAGTTTTTCTCGTGTTCTTGTTCTTGTGTTAATAAGGACATTGTTTCTTCTAGTATCTGGGTTTTAATTTTTATATTTTGTACTTCTTTTTTAACTAGATCTATATCCTCAGTTAATTTGTTCAATTTTTCCCCAAAATTTGCCATTTCCTTTCTTAAATCCGCCTTCATTTCCACTCTTATCTCTTTCATTTCCTCCTTTATTTCCTGTTGCATCTTTTTCATTTCTTTCCTCATTTCTTCCAATATTATTGAACTTAATTCAGTTGTTCTAGTAGTACCTTCTATAGATGGTCTCCTTTGCAGTACCAGTTGTGTTTGTTGTGGCTGTGCCTGTAGGACCCTTCTAGTACCAGTTGCCATTTTGATTTTGACCCTAGAATCTAATCAACCTGTCTCTTTTTATTGTTACCTTATTCTTATTCCCTTGTTAGTTGGTGAAGGATATATTCATTTTTCTTATCTTCCCTCCTTATATTTTGAATTTTCCCAAATACCTTAACTCCAAATTTTTCAAATTAAGGGTCTCACTGTCTTATTTAGGGCCTTCTATTTCCTTTATAATCCTACTAACTTCCTTATTCTTCTATCAATTCCTTATCCTTTCATTGAACTGTTTTCCTCCCTTCCTGATTTCCTTCTAACAATATTCCACCTTGCCTTATAATATTAAAATATTGAAATATCTCACTTCACTATTTCCTCTTCTCAGCTTTCTTCCCCCACTTTTATACCACTCAAATTCTTTACCTTAGCTCCTTCCTTTTACCTTTTCTCTCTTGGCCCTCTCTTGTCTTTGTTTCACCTTCTCTTTTCCTCCTTACTTACTCCTTACCTTCAAAATACCTTTACTATAGGACCCCTTCCCCTCCATTAAAATGTGTGTGTGTGTGTGTGTGTGTATATATATATATACTATTCTCTCTTATGTATCTAACCACACACACACACACACACACACAAATAAAATGGGAGAGAAAAATATATATACAATAAAAATAGTTATAATCAACCTAGCAATAATTAATATATATCATATACACTTAAATCATGTAATCTATTATATTAATTTACAATTAATTTACAATTCATGCAAATAGATCACCTTCCCCTGATTTTTAAAGCAGAGAAATAAAATATTTTAAATTATACAGTAATATGATGATATAATTATAAAATAATATAATATATTAACATAAATGTAAATATAATTAACTTCACTTGTGTTAACTTATATTTGCTTATTATCTCAAATTTTAAAGTAAGTTTTAACTTGCAGTTTCATCAATTTATTCACTTCTTGTTGACCAGCACATCCTGAAGTTTACTCCACTCTCCTCCACCTATAAATGACCTATATTTTCTCTTATTGATCTTGCTTTTTGTTTTCAAAGTCTCTTAATCTGCACTCTTGTGTTGGACTTTGTAGCCTTTCCAAATTCAATCAGCTATTTGTTTTACTTATTCTGAGTCTCACTTTTTATGCTAACTTTCAGTATCTTCTATGCTTATATTGCTTCTCTTTCTTTCTCTTCACGTCTTTTCATACCTCCTCTCCACTTTTATTCAGTCTACTCCACTTGACTCCATAGCACTCCAAACCACCCATTCCATATTGCTTCTCTCAACCCTTTACTACTTTACTCCTCTCGGCTTTCACCTCAGTAACCACCGTGTTTCGTTTTGGCCCACTCCAGCACCAGCTCTTACAATCCATTTCAATCTGATCTGCTCCATTGCGTTTAGCACCTCCCTCCTCTCAGCTTCTATACTGCTTAGTTCCACTCCGTTCTGTATTCCTCTCTGCCTTCTCCATGGTGTCTCTTTTTTCATCTGAATGTATCATGTAGAGGTTTTTCTAGTAGTTTCATTCCATTAGCATGCACTTCTACCAATTGTAAAAATGTATAAGTGTCAAATGTTTTTCCCCTAGTGATTAAATATTGGTTTAAATTGTTTTGATATAAATCAATCAGTCCTGTAACATGGATGCCATGGATAGATGTTCTTCTGTAACATGGATGCTGTAGTTCATGGTTATTTGGTGTACCAGTGATACTATTTCCAAACTGTGGGACTGAATTTTAAGGTGTTATAGAAGGTGTGATTGGATAATTTGTTAGCATACTACATCAATCAAAATTAGTTCTGCTGACAAATCACATAAATGCATTATTCTTTCCCTTATCTCTTTTCATTTGGAGAGTTTATTCGCTCAAGGCTTACCACCTCAGGCAAGATTAGTGGCTTCCACATATGACGTTATTACATAATTATTTCCCTTATCCAATCAAGTAGACATTATTAGAAACAGTGATCAAGACTAGTTCCTCCCATCTATCACACAATTTTGTCATTATTCCTCTTATCTTCTTCTGTTGAAAAAAGGGATCCATTTTTCTACTGGCCTTTTGTAACTTGGATGTCATTATTTATTTATTTATTTATTTATCTGATAAGTATTTATTCCTTGCCTTTCCTCATAAGAGTGCAAGGCCTTGGGAAGCCCAGTCCTGGAAAGCATCCAAGGAGTGTTAGCTGAGAAACTCTGTGTCTTCCAGTGAATGTGTAAAATCCAATGTGTAAGAGGTCTAAGATCATAGAGCACCCACTCTGAAAAACTGAATTTATATGGGTTTCCCAATTTGATTGGGAAATCAATGGAGGAGCAAGATGCTGAAAGTCTCACTTGGGGCTTATCTACACCATCCAGGACACGCTGGCTCCCCACCCATGTATCCTGGTTCTGGTTCATTCTGCCTCCATTACCTCAACAAAGTCCCAAGACAATGTCAGTTGGTCTCTGCAGCCACCACCAATGACATTTTCACTGCTGATGCAGAAGCCAGGAAGGGGCCCTGCAACATGGAAAACAAATCCAAGCCCCGAGGGACTCCACAGGCCAGTGGGCGTGGAATCAAATCAGAAGCACCACCTTTTGATTTCATTCCTCCAAGAAGGACTGGAAACACTGAATAACATAGCTCCAAATCCCATCCCAGAGAAGTGCCTCAGAAGGACACCATGGTCAATGGTATTGAAAGCCACTGAAAGATCCAGCACAACAAACAGAAACATACTCCCTCTGTCCAGTTCCCTGTGTAGGTCACCAAGGCCACCAAAGCTGTCTCAGTCCAAAAACCATCCTTGAAGCCAGATTGAAATGACTTAGATAACCCATTTCATCCAGGAACAACTAGATCTGGGAGACCACCACACACTCCAGAACCTTGCCCAAAAGGTTACTTCACCTATTAAATGAGCAGCCCTATGCACATGCTTCAAAATTATCTTCCCCTAAAGTATCTGTGAGCTCTGTGTCACAAATTACTTTCTCCCTGAGCTACTGGCAAAGAAGGGAGGGATGACTGAAATTTTAAGCATCCTAATTTTTAAAACAGCAGCAACCAAAATCAGATGTCATAGTAAAATTGCCATAGTAAAGTGTATTTTCCATGCATTTATACAGGAACATAGGAAAATGTGTCAAATGAGATTCCCCATCACTAGCACACCACCAAATACATATGTATCTATCTCTCTATATAGGTCTGTCTGTTTCCCCACCTATCTGTTTAACTGGTATTTCCAACAACATCAGCAGGGAAGGTAGAAGCCAAAATATTAGATGCTTTCTATAGCCACTTCTTTTTAGCAATTTTATTAAATTTTATAAAATTAACTTTGATTTTATAGTATCCTTGTGGGATCCAGGTTCTATCTGAAAACAGTGGTGTTAGTTCTTTTTTCAACTATTTCATTCATATATATACATATGTGCATGTGTGTATGTGTGTGTGCACTCAGCTCTAGAACCTGAAAGATTTTATTTACACCATGAAGAACAGACCTAATTAAAGCTAAGCTTAGCAAACTACACAGAACTTGCTATATACAGTTTCATTAAATTGCAAACAAAGGCTTTTGGTAGATACAAATGTAATATAATATGTAATATTAAACTGAGTTATTCAATAAATAAGTAGGTTTGTTGGAAACATTCCACAACTGGCTGTAAACAGATCTTTAGTTTTAATTATATCAAGTTGAATTTTTATGATGGAGAGTAGATAAACCCTGAATTAAAACTAGGTTTTGATTTTTTAAAATAATTTTTATGAGTTTGATTCCTGACATCAATACTGCAAGAATATAGCTGTTGTTTTTCTTGAAACTGGATATAAGATTAATTCAGTATATATAGTATTAGTTTCAAACAGTAGGGACTTAAAAGTACATTTTCAGATGTTTATTTTCTTGGGGGAGACACACAGAGCTCTTTCCATTTTTCTGTTGTCTCTTATTGTGATAGTGTTGTACTATCTAGACTTGAGAACAGTTTTGCTATCATTGATAGCTTGCTTGTTAGCATTAGCAATCTTAAGGGGAGAAATTTGTGGATACAATAGAAACTTGCAACTTGTAACCTGTCAGATAGATGGTTCAGGCTCTGTGTGGTGGCCTCAGCCTGGATCCAAAATTTCTTTGGCTTGTGTTGCTTGGTACCTATTCAGGTAAAGTTGTACTAGTGATGAAAATATGCCACTGTAATTTTATTACTGTGGAGATTATCAGACAACCAAATTAATCCATCACAGGGGCGACAGGAGACTGTGAAAGGGCTTCCCTTTCAGACAACATCGTCCCTGTGTCGTTATGCTCCAGTGCCTCTTCTGTTCGCCCCATGCTCCTTTTTATTCATGGCTTAAGCCATGAATTGACCCATCATCTGTTTCTGTAACAGAACAATGGGTGAGCAAAAAGGTGCCCTGTTATGCTGGTGCAATGCCAGCGTCACAGGGAGGTCTGTGCTGAACACTTCCAGTCAAGATTGGGACATTGAGGTAAGTGACACACTTTTTCCTACCCTTCCCAGGTTACTTGGGTTTTTAAAAGTGTTTTGGGGGGCTTTGTTTTAGTTTTTGATGTTTATTTTGCTTTTAACTTTTGAATTTCCTGCATGATCGTTCTCTCGCAAATTTCCTTTCCAGGAAGTGAATGGGGCTCCGTGAGATTTCCTTTCCAGGATTTCCTTTTCAGGAAGTGAATGGGTCTCCGTGAGAGCTCCATTCACTCCTGGACTGAAGAAGATGACAGTTGTCCACCCTTCCACTAAAATATTCTCCAAGTTTAACTATGGTAGGGGAGAGAGGTTGTGAAATGTTGTTTCTAGATTTCTGGTTGTTTCTCTCCATTTTCAGTGCAAGGACATTGGATAAAATCATTTACTTGAGGAATTTGTACGCCAAGCTTAGCAGATGTGTAGAAGAGCATAAATATTCATTTGATTTGTTTAGAAGAAAGGGCCACAAATATTAATAATTTGGTAAACTGAGAGCTCTTAATCTGCATAAATAATCTGAGGCCTCTCAAGTAGACCCAGTGGATGATCCTGGTGAAATACATGCCCTCCAGGGCTCATAGTTTGCCTCTGATAAGTGATTAGCACATAACCTCCAACCTGTCATGTGTCTTCAAATCACCTGTCAACTTATAGTTACCCCATGAATTTCATAGGAATTTCTTAGGCAAGGAATACCATTGCCTTTCCTCTGAAATATAGCATATAAAACCTGGTATTTCTCGGTGGCCCCACATTCAAGTACTAACCAGGCCTGACCCTGCTTTACCTTCCAAGATCAGACAAAACCTAGCATATGCAATGTATTTAGGCCTCAATAACCTCCAATACCAAATCAATAATAATAAGTCATGCATAGCTATGGCCAGAATCCAAAAAGGTAATTCCACTGATATTCTGCCAGCAGAAGCAGGAAGGAAGCACTCTCCCAAACTAGCTCCAAACAGCTGGGAATTCCTCTGGAGTTGGTTTTCAAGGAGTTTGAAGTGCTAAGGAGAAAGAGGAGAGGAGGAAGGTTGAGCTGTGCTGGTAGTTGAGTGCCACAGCATATTTGTTTATAGGATTGTGCTTTTGTTCTTACAATGCTTTATTGATGAGTGCTTCACATGCAGAAGGCCATAGGTTCAGTCTCCACCATCGTTCAGAAAACAGCTAGTAAAAAATCTTGTTGAAAATCTTGAAGGACCACTGTGTGTATATACTGCTTTTTACAAGTTACTATACAGTTAAAAGGTAAGGAAATGTCACATTAACATTGTGAATTTCCCCCCTCCCTGTTTACCTCATATTTTCAACTGCTTTTCTATACCTTTGAAGAGCCAGTGATGGTGGAGAGTGTAACTGATCACCCGCTTGAAGTTGCCCTTGGAAATCTGAGGCACATTTTCTTGCATTCAGTTTTGTTCCATTTGGCTCGTCCCATTTGTCAATAGGTAAAACTTTTCAAGTTCCCAGGAAAACAGTGTACCCCTTATGAATAGATGTCACAGACAAGCTCTCTTTTGTTTAAACTTGTTTCACTCAGTAAGAAGGGCTGTATAATGAACATGTCAGGTTAATTTTCAGTCAAAAATGCCCAATTTCCTTTTGTTAAAAATAGAAGAGCAGTCACAGGAGTTATGAATAGAGTTCTCCTTTCATGAGTATCAGAAGTCTCCAAGTTTGAAGTGCAATAGTGGGAAAGTGTCTGGCTTTAAAGCAAAGGGGCAAACTGCTTTCAGTAATATAATTGAGCACTGTAGAAGTTCCACCAAAAAAGGAACAAGCATATAGAAGCTAAACTACATATATTGTAATACGTAAATGGTTGACAGGCTTATAGCTGCCCAAATGTTCTTCTGGTCTCTACTTTGCAGAGCAGGGAATGACTGACCATTGATCTCACCAGGCTATGTGAAGGCCGGGAATGGAAATATTCAAGAGGGGAAAAGATGCCCTTTGTTCCAGCAAAATTGGGAGAAAATAGATTGTAGAAAATTTTCTTTTGAAATGATGTATTAAATGTTTAAGACAAGGTGTTTGCATGTTTACTGCCCCAAACTCATTTCCAAAAACTATGTAAGACTATATGAGCTCTGTCTATTAAATAATGAGACTGATACAATGACCCATATTTATTTATATGTATTACAATTCTAATGCTTGTCACCTTCAATATATTCCCCGTTCACATTCAGACAATGATGCAGCCTTGTTTTCCACTGGTAGAAGGCATGGAGCAGATCAGTTTCTGTCAGCTGTTTCAACACATCTGCCGTTTTCTTTACTGCATCAGTTGACTCAAAATATGTTCCTTTAAGCACCAATTTCACTTTAGGGAAAAGAAAAAAGTTGCATGGTGCCATGTCTGGTGAATATGGAGGATTTTCAAGCTTAGTAAGGTGTTTATCGGCCAAAAACTGCTTCACAGAAAGTGCTATGTGAGTAGGTGTGTTGTCTTGAAGAACGAAACCATTGTTCCACAGTTCTGGCCCTTTTTTTCTGTCTCTTTCTTTCAGCTTTGTCAAAACTTCCTTATAATAATGCTGGTTCACTGTTCTGCCTTCTGGAACCCATTCTGCCAAAATTGCGCCCTTGAAGTAAAAACAAACAAACAATGAGCATGGCTTTGAATGTGAACTTGCTTTGACGTGCTTTTTTCATTCTTGTTGATGATGATGTTTTCTAGTGCATTGACTGTTGTGGAGATCCAGGTTTTATCACAAGTGATGATTTTTTGAAAAAGGTTTGGGTCTGTCTCAAGTTGCTGCAGAATGTCAGCACAAATTTCCTTGCGGCACTCTTTTTGCTCTGGTGTGAGAACCTTAGGAACCATCTTGGCACAAACTTTTCTCGTGTTGAGATCCTCATGCAAAATTTTACATTTAGTGTCTTTGTCAATGTTCATGGCTTCAGCTATCATTCGGACACTGAGTCAGCGGTCTTATCGAACAATCTGGCTGATTTTCCCCACAATTTCTTCAGTTCTTGAAGTGGAAGGTCGTCCAGGGCATTCATCATCTCCCACATTCTCACATCCTTCTCTGAATCTTTTGTGCCATTCATACACATGTGCATGAAACATGCTGTCTTCCCCATAGACCTCAGTAAGAATTTGAAATGATTCCATTGATGTTTTGTTCAATTTTACTAAAAATTTCAAATTGACACACTGCTTGACTTTTAAACTTAGCATTTTCTTGGTACACAACAGACAACACAGAATCATAGAATCATAGAATTGTAGAGTTGGAAGTGACCACAAGGGCCATCTAGTCCAACCCCCTGCCACGCAGGAATCACAAAGCATCCCTGACAGGTGGCCATCCAACCTCTGTTTAAAGACCTCCAAGGAAGGAGACCCCACCATGCTCCAAGGGAGTGTGTTCCACTGCAGAACAGCTCTTACTGTCAGAAAGTCCCGCCTAATGTTAAGGTGGAATTTCTGTTCCTGAAGCTGCTTTAAACAGCTGCTTTAAACGACAACTGACAATTAACTCAATGACTGAGAGTGTTTATGTTTATCATGCAGGTTCAGACATGTTCAAGGTCACCAGTCAAGCGTTCGCAATGAATTCTGCTTGATTTGTCTGAAAGGTAGAAACACAGTCTTGTTATTTAATAGACAGACCTCATACAGTACAGTATCAGAATATTGCAGTTCCTAGTCTTGGTTTCCTTTTCTGTTCTTTCTATGGGAAAGAGTGTGCTGTGTCTTCTTGACACTATGGAGAACTATTGGAGGCAATATAATTTCCTATGTTTTAATAACATTGATTGTTTCTTTTGTTGTTATTGGGTTTTTGTTTTTGTTTTGTCTGCTTTTCAAACTGGGAAAACAAAAGAGGTTCCTTATAGTTCAGGTGTTTCTTACAGTCCAGGACCAAGTAGTTCCGTTTGTAGTTCCATACGTTAAAAGGTTAAGTTCAGTTTGTGATTATATTTTGAGTAAACTATAGTATTAATGGCACTATTATGCATTTTAGGTTCCTAAAGAAACAAAGTGATTTTCAATCTGCAAAGATGCTCATATTGCATTTTTCCATTTTTCTGGAAATTTACACTCTCCCTGCCAAACCAAAAAAAAAAAGAAAAAAAAAAAGAAAAAAAGAAAAAATGTTTCTTTCCCCCATGTTTTCAGCATTTCCAAAAAAAATTATATTTCTACCCATGCCTGCATGTACATTAATTCCCTGCTGGAAGATGTGGAATTGAATCTCTCTCTTACTCTCTTTCTCCTCTCCCACACAAACACACACACACACCCTTACCCACTCACTCACTTTATTTGTTGCCTGCCTTCTACCCAAAACTGGGACTCTAGCTGGGTCACAATCATACATTGACTAAACGCAACATATTGATAAGTATCCTGCCTCGCCCTCCTTTTCATTTGACTATACTGCATATCTCATTATACTCAAGCAACATCAATTCAGATTTTTTTACCAGAATTTATGTGTACCCTCTCCGACCTTACAGTAACAATAAAATATATAACTTTAATATTTAAAATTATAATACATCTTCATAGCTTTCTGTAGTATAGCAGATATAAAGGTAAAACAAATGCCATGAACTGATATTTTAGTGATATGAAAAGGTTTAGGTTTTTGATTTCTAAGTTAACCAAACTAAAAGCTCTGTGAACAAAGTAGCGAGAAAATGAAACACCCGTTAAGGAACTTTTAGGTAAAGGCTAAATATCCTTTTTATTTTGGTATGTGTGTGTATGTATATACATACTGAAATACAAGGGACATTATAGATATTTTAACCAAAGAAATGTACTTGGGACTTGGGACATTTTCAGACAGCACTTACCACGCAAGCAGCCTCCAGAGCAGTAACGAGGCTGCTGCACGGCAGGGGGTCCTTTTCGGACACTTCAGTCCCTCTTCAGGGATCATTTGTGGCACGTATGTGAAGCTTTGGAAGCGGCCGCACCATATTTCAATCACAGAAGTTGCCCGTGATTGAAATATAGTGCGGCTGCTTCCAAAGCTTCACATACATGCCATGAATGATCCCGGAAGAGGGATGGCAGCATCTGAAAAGGACCCCCTGCCATGCAACAGCCTCATTACTGCTCTGGAGGCTGCTTGCGTGGTAAGTGCTGTCTGAAAATGTCCCCGGTTATTCATTTCCATCACTGTGTCTTTTCAGTACTTTAACTCTTGAGGTGACATTTCTGCTATTCTGTATTTGTTACTGATTATTCCTATTGGGTGCCTGTCCTTAGAGCCATGGTGGGGGGCGGTCCCCAAAACCAAATCTGGGGGAACCACTGTAGTTTGCATTCACATAACTCAGTTGGAGGAAGAGCAGAAGGGGGTGGAGTCTTGCCCTTCTCAGGAGGCATGAGCAAAAGCAAACTGCTGCTGCCCCCTAGATTGTGTGTCCTTCCTAGTAGTAACTATTGCCATCTTGACCTCACTCTGGTGTATATTGGCCAGATGTGTCCCAATATTCATCTGTGAAATGTTGGAGGGGATGAAGATCTCATCTTTATACTACCCCGATAGTATCCTCACCCCTTACTAGTCATATTATATTGAATATATAATTGAATATATATTACTAAGGCTGATGTCATCTGTCTTCTGTGTTCCTTTACTGTCTGATGCCACCAATTGATTTTAAATATTTTCTTATTCACCTTTTACTATGAAGTAGCTGAACTTAAGGGGACTGAATACTTCTGAAGGCACCAGATCCCATCTGATTTTGGAAGCTAAGCAGAATCAGTTCTGGTTGGTACTTGGATGGGAGGCTGCCAACTGATACCAGGTGCTGTAGGCTATATTTCAGAGGAAGGAACTGGCAAAGTAATCTTTGAGTATTTCTTGCTTAAGGGAACTGTGAAATTCATAGGGTTGCCATAAGTCAACAGGTTACTAGAAGGCACATACAGAATACAGCTAGGTTTAAACTATAGGATGAACAGACAAGAAAATTTGCAGTCCAATTGCTTAAAAGCCTACTTATGATGTCATATAATAGGTTATTGTGCAGGTTAGATGTTAAAACATTTTTTAAAGCCCATGAAATATGGTGAAATAAAGCATGGAAGAATTTTTTTGTAACTTCTCTTCAGGAAATTCCTTTTGGAGTAATAATACAGTACTGTATATACAAAAAGCTTGTGATTTAAGCTTCTGGAGGCAGGGTGGTGTAGTGGTTTAAGTGTTGAATTAGTACTTTAGGCGACCATGGGCTTGTCTAGATGTGCTATTACGATGCCTGAGGCAAAGCTGGGGCGGGGGGAGACCTTTAAACATTTTAATATAAAAACCTGGGAAAACCTGCATTATTTGGGGAAAGCACAGGAGCACATGCCTGCCTTCCTGCCATTCCTGTACAGTCTCTCCATTGAGCAATACCTCAATCCTCTTTATCTAGCCAGGAATCTTCATTGCATAAACAAGAATGTGTTTTCCTTCTGATCGAAGCACAAGAGCAACAAGAGCAACAAGAGCAGCTGCTGCAGCAAATATACCCATTCCTTTCTTTCTGTGTGAAGGTGAATGTATGCATTGTATTTATAGCTGAGTGGAGACTATGAGGCCTGAGACATGCAGCTTTGACAATAACCAGTTAATGCCCCTCCTTGCCTGCCTCTTTTTCTCCTTTTCTTTCCTGTGACCTTAGCATCAAAAAGCAAGATGGATATGGCACGGCTGTGTTCCTCTGATTCAGAAATATAGCACTTTTGGCTGTCAGTTTCTGCTATTAAAGATTAGGAGACTGAAGGGTAGCCAGAAGCTCAATCACCATAGCAATGAACTGTGATTCAACATAGCTTAGTGCCATATAGCAGTAGGAGGATGGACTCAGATGGCTACTTAGCTGGGAGGGTTGGTCTTTGTTCCTTGTGAGTAAGTAGCTAACGTCAAGCTTGCAGAAAAATACAAAACCTTGTTTAGTAATTTTTGTATTTAATTAGTTGTTGAGTTGTTTTATGGCCTGTGCTGTTATGAATTTAGATTTTAATTATTGAGGTTTACTTTTTGTGGTAAAGTGGTGGGGGAAAGAATTTAAATAGAAAATAGTTGTGTTCCACTTTTACCTTTCACTATTTAGATAGAACTGAATGGTAACAGTGTAAAGCAGCCTTGCTCTGAAGGACCAGTTTAGACTAACATCAGACTCAAGAGAAGATTTAGAGTATGTTGGTTCCTATATCCTGTTTCCAATGATGGAGAATCTAATGCTGATGAGAAGTCCACATGGGGCATGCAGTCCTCTGTACAGAGGGAATCGACTTAGTTATCAGTGTTTTAAGAATAATAATTCTGTGCTGTTATCATGAGGCTGAATATTTCTCTATGAAATCTAGGTGGAAAGATTGAACCTATATCTTTCCTGGTGAGCTGCTTTTCTGTGTGTGGGGAGGGCTTCCTTTGTTGTGGCGGAGTGTTCAAATATGGGGTTAGCTACTGTCAGCCATACAAAATAGACCAGCCTTTTTCAACCTTTTTACCCAGGAAGAACCCTTGAAATAATTTCCAGGTCTCTGGGAACCCCTGCCTAAACATTTTATCTACAGCTGGGAAAATGTTTAAAAATCGCCTCTCTTAGAAAACCCTTGTTGAGAAATGCTGATCTCACCTGATGATAGTTCCAAAACAGAAACAGAAGGAACCCAAACCAACTGAGGTTTCCTATTTTTCTTAGGGGGGGGTGGAGAGAAAGACACGCCCCCCCCCGTTTAGTGGCAGCCTCTCTTGAAGGACCGAATATTTGGGGACAGTGCAGAGTTTCATGCTTTGGTTGAAAAAGATATTGGTTTGGGGGGCGGGGGCTTGCAAAATCAATGTCACAACTTTTTCACCAGGGGGTAGGTGGGGGCAGCCTACCTATGTACTCGGAGTCTGAGGAGGCACTGCTGCCACTGCTGCTCTTCTCTGACTTCTCACGGAAGTCCTGGGCCACCTTGGCCAGGGGGTGGAGACAGGCCAAGTTGTGGGCACATCCCCACACATGGGCACTGCTGGAGAAAGGGGCGCAAGCAGCTGGGGGCTTGCAGTCGGCCAAAATGTCCAGGATCAGGAAGGAGGAGATCTCACCATCTGGGACTGGGAGGGGGCACCTCCTCCACCACTGCCTAGAGGTAGGGGTCCAGCTGCTGCAGGTTGGGGGCCCTGGCCGCCCCCCAAGCAGTCCCTGCTGGGCAAGGGCACCCTCTTGGTGCAGCCACTGCAGCTGAGCTGCTTTGAGCGGGGTCTGAGCTGTAGTCGGGAGTGCCCATTTCCCACCAGCTCTGGACACCCCTTGGCCAGGTTGGTGGCAGCCGAGAGGCTCCTGGGTTGGTGCAAGAGCAGCGAGTCGATCCTGAAGCAGCCAGTGGAGCCCTCCATCGCTCGCTCCAGATCCACATGGATCTGGCTCTGGTGGCTCAGGGTGACATGCGGGGGCTAGCCAGCCAAGGGGAGTTGGGTGAGACCCTAAAATTAGTGGGAGGGAAGGAAGCCCAGTAATCCAGGGTTGGGGTTCAGGGCTGAGTCTCTGCCTTTCCTTGCAGTCCTCATCCAGGCTGGCTGCAGGGGGGAAGCAGAGGGAAGGAAGGCAGAGGAGAAGAGAATGAGAGGGAAGAAGGAAAGAAAGAAGGAAGGAAGGAGAGAGGAATTAAAGAAAGAAAGAGAGAGAGAGAAGGAGAGAGGAAGAAAGAAAAAAGAAAGAGAAGGAGAGAAAGAGGAAAGAAAGAGAAGAGAGGAAGAGAAAGCAAGGAAGGAAGGGAGAGAGGGGGAGAGAGAGAGAGAAGGTGAGAGGGAGGAAAGGAAAGAGCCAGAGGCAGGAGGCAGAACCCTCAAGAGCTCTGTCTGGCCTCTCCCGACTCCAGGCAGAGCCCCATTGAGTTCAATGGGGTGGAGATGCCAACTTGTTCTACACAGAAAAGAGCTGGCAGGGCACTCTGAGGAGCCGGTGGAGGCAGCCGGGACACAGCTGGGTCCTAAAGCCCAACATTACTGTAATATATACTTACTATAAAAACCTCCAAACATTACTATAAAGCCCAACATAACTATTTCTCGCTAGGCGAGCAGAATCTGTGGATTGTTAAAGCTGATGCTAGTCTACACCAGGGATCTAAATCTTTACTTATTTTGAGCTTGAATGAAGAATTGAAAAATATTTCTCCCTATTGGGTGAGCACCAAGTGTTTTGGTACATTTTTAGAAGTTTGTTGTAATTTTCTGGCTCTTATCCAATATTTCAGTTGCCGAAAAAGCTGAAGACATGTTTTTGTGCAAAACCCACTGAAAATGGCAGAAAAAAATAGTACAGTTGTCCTTTCATATTTGCTGGGGTTTGGTTCCAGGACCCCCGTGGGCACCAAAATCCATGAATACTCAAGTCCCATTATATGCAATGGCATAGCAAAATGGTGTCCTTTATATCACATGGCAAAATCAAGGTTTGCTTTTTGGATTATTATTTTTTAATGAATATTTTCAAGTCATGAATACTTAAATCCATGGATACCAAATCTGTGGATAGGGAGGGACAACTGTATTTTCACTTTCTCTGAAGAATGAAATCTTGTGGCGTTGACATTCCCCCACACACAAAGAAATGGGTTGTCTTTAAAACCCTATCTTGTTGAGAACAAGAAATCTGTTTTTTTTACATACCTATCCTGTACTAACTGCCACTGTGGGATTTATTCTTTATTTCCCAAGTCTTCACTTACTTCCCTCCAGCACTGGATGATTCTAATAACATTTTAGGAGAATATTTTAGGTAGAGAGTTGGTTGGAAAAGCTGTAAGAATAAAAAGCACATGCCCATGTCTGGTAGAGATATCCAGCGGGTAAGGAAGTATTAACAAGAAAATATTCATATTATCAGTTTAGCCATGTGCCAACAGATGCTTTGGAAGTGTTATTGTTGGATACTTTCCATTTTATATAATACATAAACTGCATGGTCCAACACAGCTAATCTTGGTCATGGCAAAAATCTGCTTGGATAAAATGTGGAAAGAGATTAATATTCCAGCCATAAAGAGCTAGTTGACTAGGAACTGGCTTCACTGGAAAAGATCAAGTCACAAGAAATAATGTAAATCGAACAACAACATTTAAAAATAAATGAAGGACACTTATTTTAGCATGGAAGAAACATGGTTATTTGTTTAGGATAGGGAAGTACATGTGAAAACATGTAGAATAACATGTTATAGCCCAAAATGTGGCTCAAATTTGTATTATTTCTGTATTTACTAAATAAAATTTGTTTTTTTTAAAAAAAATCAGGATTGTATGGAGTCATATTTTCCAAACATTTCCAATTATTCCTATGTCTTTGTAGTAAAGATGCCCTGCATCTTAGGGGCTTACCACACTCCAAAGTAAAGCGGCAGTTCAATAGGAAGGTTCCTTCAGGGAAAAAAAACCAGGAAGGGTCCATCTTCTGTGCTGCCTTACCGCATGACATCATTGTTTTCCCAGTGTTCTGCCATTCCAGTCCCATGGGAGACCAAGGTAAAACCATGTCTTTCTGCTAATGGGTTAGCAAAAAGATGTGATTTTACATCAGTCTCCCATGGGACCAGAATGAAAGAACAACAACATTGTGAAGTAAGGGAGCACGGAAGACGGAACCTTCCTGCTGCACTGTCACTTTACTTCAGAGTGTGGCAAGCCCCTTAGTCTCATGACTGATTTCTTATCAGAGAGTGTAAAGACAGATGCTTAACAATCCTAATGTCTTGAGGTCACAGGTTGTTGCTTTTTACAGTGAAAGCTTATTCAGGCTTTTATATTCAGCCAAAGTCTGACTGTTATTATCTTTATACCCCACCTTTTCCCCAAACCATGACTCAAGGTGGCTTACAAATTAAAACAAATACAACATAGTTAAAAGATACAAAAGATTAATGTTAAAATAGAATCAGACTATTAACACCACCACCACCATCATCTTTATTTCTATCCCACTTTTTCCCAATTTGGGACTTAAAGTGAACTTAAATACAGAAAAAGATGAACGTTAAAACACAATTAAATAACAGAAAAGTTAAAAACAGCTAAAATGTTAAACACACACACACATATACAGACACCAGCACAGCCATTAGCCATTAAATGCCTGCCGAAACAAGGAAGTTTTTACTTGGCCCCAGAAGGAAGGCAGGGAGGGTGCCAATCTGACTTCTCTGGGCAGAGAGTACCAGAGCCTGGGGGCAGCCACTTAGAAGGCCCTCTCCCAAGTTCCTGCCAGATGTACCTGTGAGCATGGTGGGAATGAGAGAAGGGCCTCCCCAGCAGATCAAAGAGCCTGGGCTGGTTCATAGGGAAGAATATGGTCCTTCAAATAACCTGGACCTGAGCTGTGTAGAGCTTTAAAGGTCATAAACAGCACTTTGAATTGTGCCCAGAAACAGACTGGCAGCCAGTGGAGCTGCTGTAACAAGGGGGTTATATATTCCCTGTAGTCAGCTCCTGTTAGCAATCTGGGTGCAGCTCTTTGAACCAGTTGATGTTTCTGAGCACTCTTCAAAGGCAGCCCCACATAGAGCACATTACAGTAATGGGGATGTAACTAAGGCATGTGTCACCGTGGCCAAATCTGACATCTCTAGGAATGAGCACAGCTGGTGCACATGCTTTAACTGTGCAAATGCACTCCTAGCCACTCCTGTAATCAGCCCCAGTTAACAATCTGCCTTCATCTCTTTGTATCAACTGATGTTTCCGAGGATTCTTCACAGGCATGCAGGTACAGCATGTTATACTAATCCAAGCAAGATGTAACTAAGGCATGTGTTACCATGGCCAGCTCAGGCATCTCCAGGAATGGACACAGTTGGTACATTATCTTTAAATGTACCACAGAAACTTGGACCACTAGGCTCAAGGTTGAGTCCAGGAATACACCCAAACTGTACATATGTGTCTTCCACAGGAGTGTAACCCCATTCAACACCAAGTGAATCCATGTTCCTTGATCTGTCTTGACTGACCAGCAGCACCTCCAGCTTGTCTGGATCAAGTCTCAATTTGTTCACCCTCATCCTGTTCATTACTGATTCCAGACACTGATTTATAGTATAAAATTCTGAGATATGAGACCAATCCTGCACCCCTTTATTCAGAAGTAAGTCACAATAAGTGTAATAGTGCATACTTCTGAGTAAATGTCCTTAGAATTGTTGCCTTAGAGCCTGTCTACACTGCAGAAATACAACAGTTTGACACTACGTTATCTACCATAGTTCTATACTGTGGAATCCCGGTATTGGTAGTTTTGTGAGGTATTTAGCATTTTCTATCAGAGAACTGCAGTGCCTCACCAAACTACAAATACCTGGATTCCATAGGATATAACTATGGTGGATAAAATGGTGTCAAACTGCTATATTACTGCAGTGTAGACAGGTCCTTAGAATGCCTACCTAGTCATGGATGGTTGCCCTCATTAAACATCAAGGGTGTCCAAACAGTTTCACATATTTTCTGCTTACGGAATGCCATTTTCACTTCGGTATTAAATATCATCTTTAAAGGTCAGGTTGAGTACAGATAAAGTTGAGTACCCCTTATCTGAAATGCTTGGGACAAGATGTGTTTTGCATTTCAGACTTCTTCTTTTTTTCTTTTTTTGGATTTTAGAATACCTATATTTGCTGATACACATGCATATACGCCTCCTTCCATTTCAGTGATCCTTGCATCTCTCTCCAGCCTTGTATCATGTTCATTCACTACTTATGTATGAGATGTGAAGCTGGATAGAGACTATGTGCGTGTCTGGACAAAAGGATATAATGCTGATTCCTGCTCATTTTTGCAAATTCGAAGCAGCCTTGATTTGTCTCCGTGGTCTTTTGGCAAAAATGATAGTATGTGAAGCTATCCGCATTTGAAGTGCACACGCCCACAAATCAAGATGGTGGCCGAGTAAATTAGCATAGTATTATTTTCCACACATTGCTGTCGCTCCACAGGGTTTTTTTAAAAAACTTTAAAGCAAAGGTGTACAAATGCAACCTTTTGCTTAAACAAGTTATTGGCACCTAAGCACAGCAAAAAAGCACACCACCGATAACATGAAAATCCAAAATGGGGCTTCCGGCCACTTCCTTGCCAGAAAGCCTGCCTCCCACGCATGTCCAACCAATCAGCTCTCCAGTTCCACCCTCTCCAAGAATGTGCAGTGATGCGAATTGGTTGTCCTAATGAGCATTAATGCTCATTCCCAGTCATTATTTTTTAAAAAATACAGGAAAAGCCATGAAGGCTTTTCCCATGTAGTTTTTGGAGTTTCCCCCTCCTTCCAAAAAAGGCAAATCACTGCGGGATCTCATTGGGACAGAAGGTGCTCTCCTCGAAATCTGTGAGAAGTATTTCCACCATCTAGACAACCCCTAAGGATCTGAGAAATGAACGAGCAGGAGCACCACGATCGCTGCCTTGAAGGTGGGAACATGCAGCTGGTGGCAAAATGTTTCAATTTGGGGGGGGGGTGTTCAGATTTCCAGATTAGGGATGCCCAACCTATATTAATTTTCAATGTTATCTCTAGCTTATATTTAATGAAATACTGCCTTACCACAAACATAAATCAGAAGAAAAGTTTGCATTGTAATAACTCAACATGAAAATTAATGGGGGCTAAATATGCAAGTACTGTATTGTGCTTTTTTTCTGTATTAACACAGCACTCTTCTTGAGGCTGATTGGTGTACAGCTCCATTCTACTGTAAACATCCACATCAGGAACATTAAGATCAGTCCTATTTGCTGTGGATGCCAGTATTATGAAGTATTTTTCCATCATGCCTTCACTGTGGCAATATCACAGCCCAACTGACATTTAAGATTCTACACCATTCACTTTTGCAATTCTGTTTCCAGCCTGTTCAGCTCGTCCTCCAATAGCTTTTGTTTTTTGCATTGAATATGGAAGCTCCTATGGAAACATGTATATTCTGTGTAATGCGTGTCTTACACAGAAATCTCATCACAAAGATATACACCAAATAAGCTCACTCCTTCAGATGCAGTACAGGGTGATATTAAAGGCTCAGGTATAAAGCATATTTATACAATTGTGAGAGTAATGTACATAGAATTAATAAGTATCCCACTCCCACAACTGTATAAATATGCTTTATACTTGAGGCCTTAATATCACTCTGTACTGCATCTGAAGCAGCAGGGGTATATCCATGAAAGCTCATGCTAAAGGAAAACCCAGTTAGCCTTAAAGGAGTTGCCACATTTTTCCCCTCTGCCTCCTTTACTCCTTTCTATACTACAAGAGACTAACATGGCTTTTTCTTTGAAAACCAAATAACCTGGTGTCCTTCTGCTGTTGTTCTTGGCAGTGAGCTTGGGACAAGAGAAATACAGTACCCTGACACCATCTGAAGCCTTTGTACTTAAAAAAAACATGTTATTCCTCAGTACAAGTTGATTTAATAAAGGAGTGATCTTTTCTCCTCTCACATTTCTGTAACACTTAATACCTATCACATCTCTCAAGCATGTGTTGATCAACTTATATACTGCTATGTGATAGAATTGCTTGCTGCACTTCATAGATACAGTAATTCCTGGTATTGTTTGTATAAAAGTGGGAACTAGTGGTGCCTCCCCACCCCCCAATGGCAGACCCCTTCTCAACCTGCATGAAACATCTCAGGGAAATGAAAGCTACTGTTTTGAAATTACCATTTAAACAGGCACATGTGCAAGAAAAGATAAAAATTATATTTATTCATTTCAGAACAAGGATGCCCCCAAGATGCTTTAAACGAGGCTAGCTGTTATTCCATTCATGGGCTGGGATATTTTTGGTGACATATGCTGGCATAACCTAGGATGACATCAGCCCATGTAAGTTTAGGGGTGTTATGCAAAAGGATACTTTATACCTCCTTATACAACATATCCTTTCATGTAACACTTAATACCTATTGCTCTTCTCAACCTCATATTCTGATTCATTCATGTTCTGCTATGTGATACAATTGCTTGCTGCACTTCAAATCTGCAGTAATTTCCTGACATTGTCTATATAAAAGTAGGAACTAGTGGTGTCTCTCTTCCCCTCCCACCCCCCAAATCCCAGAATTTTTCTCAACCTTCACCAAAAACACCTCTCACGATAAGGCAGAATCTGCAGTGTGGAAGCATGCTGCCATGGCCATTAAATGCATACACATCGGAGAGCTGGGAGAGTGATTTCTCCTTTCATCCCCTGGCTACAAAACTGTGGCTGGACTCTGGTTGTGTACTCCTCCCACATTCAAGTAGCCACTAAATGATTGTGGAAGCACACCCGTCATCTACCAGCACTGCCGTCCTTCTGACAGAAGACAACCCAACAGAACTATGCCATGTAGGATCTCAACCATGGTGCCCCAACTTTCAGTGCAACTTTTTATATCTCAGTATGCACACTGCAGAGATCATCAGCCAATGATTATGGGTTGGATATTGAGTCTCCTGGTCTCTCCCCCAGAAGTAAAAGTTGGGAATATGGGGAGGGAGGAGGGAGACAGGTCTTGTAACAGGATTTTCAAGTAGTCCAGTTGGAATGTAGAAAATGAACCAGCCATTCCCTGTGTCCATTCAAAGACACATTTCAACACAATTACTTGCCCACCAGAGATAAATGACATCTGTCATAAGTACAGATTGTGTAAGCCATTGCAGCCTGTGCCTAGAAATAGATTTGTTTTTAAAAGAAACTACATTTTACAAAAATTCTAGAGCAATGTCGTAAACTTTGGGCCACAATCTGTGGCAATCCTTCTATTCTTCATCTAGGGAATGTCTCATATGTGTGTATGTCATTTGCTACATTAAGTGATTACTTGCATGTGTGAATGAGTTGTTAGAAGTCAGTCACAACAGACAGAACTTCAGCCAGTATTTCTAGTGAAAAGAATGATGTGTTGGTATCAGACAGATTTGATAGAAAGCTATCAAGTGCTTGTGTAGTAATCATGGCATCAAGGATACATGTGATGATTCTAAAGGATTTATAACCTTTGACATCGAAATTATGAAATAATTGTTTGGTTATATATTTGCTCCTGTAATGTGAGTTGTAGGACAGAATCAGAGCAAGGGCCTGGGCACATATGAGAACTGGAAGGAGTGAGGATATGACATTGTGTTTCAAGGTACAAAAATCAAAAGGTCACTACTTTTTTTTTTAAGGTAAACCTTATATATCATAACATAGTACATAAAAGCATTATTGGACTCCTTTGTAGCTTAGTGCTTTTGTAAAGTCTATAGCGTTAACGTGGCAGAAAACATTTACAAAATAGAGATTTTCTAAATTATGTTAAAGGCTATAAAAGAAGAGGATGATTTTGAAGAAGAAATCAAAATCAGAAACGACTCAGAAAATAAGGGATGGAAGATCATTTGTATGGTTTGCAGTCCATAGTTACATTGACCTACTGCTGTACTCAAAGCAATCCAACACTACACAACAGATCTCTGATACTTAATTCAAACTAGCATGATAAAATATAGGCCTACACAGACATATTAGGGTTCTGGCCATGCAGTCACACAGTTCCTTTGTCAAGAGCTTGTTTTGCCCACATACAGTCAACAGAAAAGTTTGTGTGTGCAACCTCCAGGTTTGGAGAGAGTGACTTGGAGCCATAGAAGTTCCAGCTGAAGCTCCTAGGTTTTTCCTAAGGCTTAGAGGACTTTGCTGAAACAGGTGAGCAGTAGCATAGAGTGCTGAGAGGGGAAGTCAAGATTGTTGAAAACTGAACAGGGACAGCTTATGTGAGCAGCAGCTCAGTTAATGGGAGATAGATGCCCCACCTGATTTGGGGTGATGCTGTCTTTCCCACTCCCCTCCCCTGCCCCCATTCCACAGTCACCCAATTTAGGCGATCCCTCCAAACCTCAGGGCAGGGTTTTTGATGATATACTAAGGGAAAGAGGGGATAGAAGAGTCACTTTCCTCAAATGCCAAATATCTCAAATTCCTAGAAAAATATGAAAATACAACATTTGGCATCTAATGGTCTAAACACTGTAGATGAATATGCCTGGAAAATGAGAAGGACATCACAGGCAAGCAGAACCACAAGTGAGATGGAATTTGGATTATGGACTTTGGCTAACATGTCCCACAGTTGAGTGAGCCTTGGAAGCGAAGACTTTGCCAGGTGAATAGAAGATGTAATATTTAACCATTCCCTTTAACTGCCCATGTTAAAAAAAACACATTTATATACATGAAGACTCTTGTGCAGCTGGACACTGAAAAGTGTAAAGGGAGAAAGGCAGGATAAAATATCCAGTGAGTACCTTTCAAATTACTCTTTCCCATTCCCTTTTCACCAATGTATCTTATTTTTCCTTCTCCTTTGTCATTACATTCCAAGTATATTTCTCTCCAGGTGCTGATGACACTCTTCTTTTACCCAGCACCAGCCAGGCTTATTTATATAATTCCCAGAGTTATAACCATTTTTCCCTGCATAAAGCCTATTTTGACCCATTAAAACAGCATCTATAAAAGGAGTTTTGTTGTTGTGTGCCTTCCAGTCGGGACCCTAAGGCAAATCTGACACATAGTTTACGTGACAACATTTGTTCAGAGGAGGTTGGCCTTTGCCTTCCTCTGAGGCTGACTGTGGCTTGCCCAAGGTCACTCAGTGGGTTTCTGTGGATGAGTGGGGATCCACTCTGGTCTCCAGAGTCATAGTCTAACACTCAGACCACTACATGAGGTTGGCTTTCAGTAAAAGGCGTATACCAGTAGGTAGAAACAAATGAAGGGGGAAATTATGTAAACGTAGGCTCTGCAGAGAGGCACAGGAGTAAATATGTGGAGAGAACAGATTCCTAGTTAATGGCAGTATATTTCTCATCAGTTAGGTCATAGTATATCTCATAGGAATGATATTTTTAAATAGAAAGAAAGAAAGAAAGAAAGAAAGAAAGTAAGTTAAATATATGCACTGTGTGCCCTAGCTTTCAATATACTGTTTGAATATTTTAAATGCAGGCTATTCAGGAACTAGACATTATATTTTGCGCAAGCTTAAGGCAACCCAAGTTCATGGAAATGTAAATGAGTTCTGTTCTTCTGCTTAATGAATAGCATGCAAAGAGATATTTCTTTGCATTTTAAAAAAATACATAATTTTATATCTATTTCTATTCCAAAATGAACTTAGCCATGCATTTTTTGCTTCAAAGCACCAGTAAGTCTTGAATTGCTCTTTTTTTGCAAAGAAAAAAAGTGAAGATAATTAACATTATTGTGAATAAAATGAATGCATTTTTTCTTATTAATATGTAAGGAAAAGTAGTTTTAACCATATAATTTTGCTAACTTATATGAACAGCATCTTCACCCTCTAATCCATTCAATTTTCATAGAATCAGAAGGCTGATAAAACAGCAAAATTGTTACATCTTCCATTCTCTGAGGGGAGGAGCGAACAAGACTTCTGCATAGTGGAATTCTGCATAGTGGGAACACCTACTACTGCCCAGACAGAAGCAGGAAGTATAACCATGGTCACATGGTCGTTCAAAGTTTTCTTTGTCTCCTTTCTTGACCATGAGGCCAGTTCTACTTCCTGCTTTCGCCCAGAGCAGACGCAGTGAATCGCTCCAGAATTCCTCTTCACTTCTCTTCATCCCTTACTCTTATCTCTTCTTTATCTCCCTCTCTTGGCTTTAACTCCCTTCCCAGCTCCCTTTCCCTTTAAAAAAAAAAAAAGAACCTTTTTTCTCTCCCTTCTACCTTTCCTCTCCTCTTCGATATCCTCATGACAAAGGGAGTAGGGAAGAAGCCTTCCTCTGGCAGCAAGGCCAAGGAGGCCAAGAACTCCATGGCGTCCCCAGCTTCCCAGCACCGCTTGGGGAACAGGGGCAGGCAGCAGCTGACAATGAGCAGGCAGGCCGCTCACCAAGCATGCTGAGCCTGCTGAGAGACAAAGTGAAAGAGAAGTCTGTCCTCAGCTGCGCCGAGCGTGAGCGAGGCGCATCGACGGAGGCGCTGCTGGGGACCAAGCGGCAGCTCGAGTCCCAAGACGCCCGGGAACCAGCGGAGTCAGGCATAGACGGAGGCAGTTGGCCTCCAGAGGTACCAGGGACCCAGGAAGGGGATTCCGGCCCACACCACGTCCCCAGGGGTCCCCCCTTCCCTCACTTTCCCTTGGGTGGTCTTTCTCCCCAAGAGTTCTGCTTACCGTCCGAGTGGCTCAAAGCCTTCCTCCCGGCATACCGTGGGCAGGACGGGACCTTGCTAGGCGAGGGGAGCGTGGGCGCCATCTTAGAACAGCCCGTCGCCACCACCGGCCCCCAGGTCGGCGCCATCTTGGCAACCACCCATCCCGGTGCCATCTTGGCGGCTGTCCAACCCGTGCACGCCCTGGCAGCCCCCCCCGCATCCGATGCAGGGGATGGGCGCCATCAGGGGCCCCAACCAGAACAGCTAGAGAGTGTGGGTTCCAGGGTGGCAGCACCGCTGCAGATTCAGGTGTCGAGTACCCCCGAGGGCGCCCCAGTCATGCCAGCCATGGCGCGCACCGGCACCTTTTTCGGTCCAGCTTCTCCCCCCACCCCGGCCTTGGGGAGGGCGGAGATACTCAGGGTGGCCCTAAGCCTCCTTTCGTCGGCCATATTACCAACAGAGACGGCACTCCTGGCGGCTGCAGCCCCCACCTCCCCCCTAGAACGGCACAGCAGCCCATCCGCTTTCGTCCCCCTCGACCCCAGTGGAACCCAGGCCCCACCAAGGCCCCACTCACGCCTCCTCAGATAGGCTCTTCAGCGGAGAGGCCTACGCCTCTCTCCTCAACAAGATGGTCGCAGTTCTCGAACTGGAAACAGGAGAACCAACCTACCACTTCTAAACCACCCACCAAGAAGAGAAGCAAAAGGGTCTAGGCAGTACTTAGGTCCCCTGTGGTCCAGAAGACTTACCTGCCTTTCCCAGATACCCTTGACCATCTCCTCCAGGAGGAATGGGACAAGCCAGCGCTGGGTAAGAGGGGCACCCTCATGGCGCAGAAGTACTACATGTTGTCACCGCAGGTGTTATTTAAGCTGAAGATTCCGGTAATCGACAAGCCGGTGGCATCCCTAGTCTCTAATTTTCTGGTGCCTAAAGAGGGAGAAGCCCTCCTCAAGGACCCAGATGAGAAGAGAGCTGACGCAGCCTTGAAGAAAGTTCACGAAGCCTCGGCCTTGGGAGTCAGAGCAACAAGCACCGCATCCTTGTTTATCAGGGCAGCAATCCTTTGGATAGACAAGTTAATCCAAGCATCGCAGCTGGACACCAGAACCCTCGACAGATCCCTGAATCGCATCAAATCAGTCCTTCAGTTAGTAGCAGACGCCTCGTCGGACGCCTTCTCCTTTTCGGCCAGATCAATAGGTGCCGTGGCCTTAGCCCGAAGAGCCATATGGCTCAAGCACTGGAATGCAGATACACACTCCCGAGCCCATCTGTGCACCGCTCCTTTTAAAGGCACAAAGCTCTTCGGCGAGGAGGCTCTTAAGGACGTTCTGGTGGAGACCAAGGAGAAGAAGCAGGCCATGCTTTCCTTGTCCCACAGGTCCAACAAGTCCTCATTTAGGCTGTCTTCCCACCAGGCTCATTCCTTTCGTTCATCCAAGATCTTTGGTAGACAAAGGGACTCCAGGTCCTTCAGACCAGCATGGGCCAAGACAAATCAGGTCATACGCCAGTACTCCTCCTCCCAGTTGTCTGGTTCTAGGAAGGGAGGAGACCCCACTTCCAAGGGGTCCTCAAAACAACATTTCTGACTCCCCTCCCCCGCAGGTGGGGGACCGTCTGAGCCTGTTTCCCGAGGTTTGGTCGAACTCCACAACAGACAAGTGGGTTCTGAGCATGGTCCAACAGGGGTACCGATTTGAGTTCAAGACCAGACCAAAGGACAGGTTCATTCCAGCCCCAGTCCCATCAAACGCCAAAAAGGCGGGGGAAATCCGAAAAGCCATCCAACACCTACTGGATATGCGAGCAATCGAGGAAGTTCCAGATGAGCAAAGGTTCTCAGGGGTCTACTCCTTCTTCTTTACAGTATCCAAGAAAAGAGGATACTCCAGAGCAATCTTAGACCTCAAGTATACAAACTCCTGTCTCTTGTACAAACGCTTCAGGGTGGAAACACTGGCCTCTATCTGGGAGGCATTCCAGAAGGGAGACTTCTTGGCCTCCCTCGATCTTTCAGAGACATATCTCCACATTCAGATCCACGAGACAAGCAGACATTTCCTTCACTTCGCATTCGGGGAACAACACTTCCAGTTCAGGGCCCTTCCATTCAGCCTGGTGTCAGCGCCCTGAGTGTTTACCAAGATTCTAGTCATCATAGTGGCCCACCTGCATACCAAGGGCATCCACCTATACCCCTATCTGGACAACATCCTCTTGAGGGCCTCATCCAAGGGGAAAGCTCAGAAGGACCTCCAGACAATGATCTCTTGCCCCCAGGCCCATGGGTTCCTCGTGAATTTCAAGAAGAGCTCTCTCCATCCAGCAAGGGAACTGGTCCACCTGGGAACAAAACTGGACACTGCGAGTTTCCAGATCTTTCTCTCCTCTGAGAGGCAGCAGAAGGTAAAGGCAGAAGCTCGACGAGTCAGATCCCTGAGGTCCGCCTCCCTAAACCCCCTGGCCAGGCTCCTGGGACTAATGATATCAGTAATCCAGGTTGTCCCATGGGTGAGATTTCATTCCTGCCCTCTGCAAGCGTTTCTCATGCCGTTCCAGCAGCAGATTGCCCTGAAGCAGAACCCCCTCCTGCAGATACCCCAGGAGGTGAAGGACTCCCTGCTCTGGTGGACCAAGGAGAACAACCTAGCGAGAGGGTCAGAGATGGTAGTTCCTCAACAAGTCGTAGTAACCTCAGACGCAAGCCTGAAAGGTTGGGGGGCCCACTGTCAGGGCCTTGTGGCTCAAGGGCTGTGGAACGACAAGGCAAAATCCCACAGGATCAATTGGCTGGAACTATGAGCGGTGAGGCTGGCGCTTCTCCACTTTACCCACCTCGTCAGAGACAGGCACGTGCTAGTCATGACGGACAACACCACGACCCACTCCTACATAGCGAGACAGGGAGGATCCAGATCCAGGTCCCTCCAGCAGGAGGCTGACATGGTCTTCAGTTGGGCAGAAGGAAGCATCAGCTCAATATCAGCTCAGTACTTACAGGCACGTCCAACCTTCAAGCGGACTTCCTCAGCAGACACACAGTCTCTCAGTCAGACTGGGAGCTGGATCAGGAGACCTTCCTCCAGATCCAGGAGAGATTCAGAACCCTGGAGGTAGACCTGTTCGCAAACGTGATCAACGCCAAGCTTCCGAGGTTCTTCTCCAGATTTCCCAACAACGGAAGGAGTGGATGCCCTAAGAACCCCATGGCCCAAGGGCCAATTGTCTGCCTTTCCCCCCCTTCCACTTCTGGGGAAGGTCTGCCGGAAAATCAGGCAGGAATGGGTACGAGTGGTTCTGATAGCTCCACACTGGCCTCGCCGTCCCTGGTTCTCCGACATCATGGACATGCTGACGGGGAACCCGTGGTGCCTTCCCTCCAAAGAGGGCTTTCTACATCAGGGTCCAGTCCAACACCCAGACATCTGGCTACAGCTAACTGCATGGAGATTGAAAGGAAAGCCCTGAAGGAGTTCGGGTATGAAGATTCAGTAATCAACACCCTACTCTCATCGAGACGTCTAACAACTAACAGGATATACAATGCCACCTGGAAGGCCTTCAGCAGGTGGCGCTCTGCGCGTTCCATCCCAATGGACAGGACATCAATAAGCCACGTGCTAGCCTTTCTCCAGAAAGGCCTAGACATGGGGCTTCGACCCAATACGCTCAAAAGGCAAGGTGGCGGCTCTAGCCTCGGTCTTATCGCTAGACCAGGGAGGGAGTCTCTCCTCACACCCTCACGTTAAGCGTTTCCTAAGGGGAGCAACTCTGATCTCCACACCGGTAAGACATAGGTTCCCAACATGGAACCTCCCTCTAGTCTTGAAACAGCTAATGCTTCCGCCCTTCGAACCCCTTCAGAGGGTACTTCTAAGGGTCCTCTCGCTGAAGGTGGCTTTCTTGGTGGCGATGACTTCGGCCAGGAGGGTCTCCGAACTCGAAGCCCTCTCCATCTGGGAACATCTCTGCACCTTCACAGAGGATTCAGTTACCCTGAGGCTGGACCCGACCTTCCGGCCCAAGGTACTCTCACAGTTTCACATTTCTCAGGAGCTAGTCCTCCCTTCATTTTGCCCAGGTGCTTCTCACCCTAGGGAGCGCCTGTGGCATAAGCTGGATGTGAGAAGGGCTATAAGGATTTATATCAGGAGATCTCGCACCTTCAGGCGCTGCGACTTGCTATTTGTTTCCTTTAACCCAGCTTCAATGGGGCAGAAGATGTTGAGGCGAACCATCGCCACCTGGATCAAGGTGTGCATCCTGATGGCATACGATGCTGCGAAAGTCCCAAGACCAGCGGCCGTAATGGCTCACTCCACAAGAGATGCAGCAAGTACCGCAGTTTTTTCTACTAATGTGCCCATAGCGGAGATCTGCAAAGCAGCCACGTGGAGTACTCCTTCCATGTTCATCCGGCACTACAAGGTGGACAAATTCAGGTCTGCAGAGGCCACCTTCGGGAGGAGGATCCTCCAGGAGGTTATTCAGGCCTGAAAAGCCATACACTCGCAGACACCCCACCCGAATTCTCAGCAGCTTGGGCATGTCCCACTATGCAGAATCCCTGTTCACTCCTCTCCTCAGAGAATGCCACATTGGTTCACTTACCATGAATGTGCATTCTTGAGTGGAGTGAACAGGATTCTCCCCACCCAGTGTCTGCAATCTTAACTAAGTTATCTTCCAGCAGGGTGAAATTCTTTTTCTATTCACAGGTCTTCTAGGCTCTGCTAGTCAGTGAACTGGCCTCATGGTCAGGAAAGGAGACAAAGAAAACTTTGAATGACCATGTGACCATGGTTATACTTCCTGCTTCCATCTGGGCAGTAGTAGGCGTTCCCACTATGCAGAATTCCTGTTCGCTCCACTCAAGAATGCACATTCACGGTAAGTGAACCAATGTGGCATTCTGCAAAATCTTGGAATCTTTGAAGAGGCCAGAATCTCTTCTTTTAGCCTCATAGTTGTAGATGAAACTATTTGGAATGTCTAATGGGAATGGGACCCCTATTATGTAACAGCTTTGGAAAGAGCACGAACACATGAAACTCTACCTGGTACACCCACCACCCCTCCGCACTTCTTATTTGTTTAATTTTTAAAAAAGTTTTGGATGAGATTAAATTGTATCCCCTCAAGCTTCCTGCGTGTTCCTTTAGATATTAGCCAGCATGCTTAAATAAAATTAATAGCTGTTTTTCCTCCTCAAGAGTAATCTGTATTATATTGATTTAGTAAATGTTACAATGCAAGCAGAAATATTTGTACCTTCATGTACAGGTTGACTTGGCGGTCTCTCATTCATATTGTCACCATAAGTCAAGTGGATTTGACAGCAATTAACAACCATAAATTGGGCCCAGCCTTCGCATAAGTTGAAGTCCATTCATGGGATGGTCCCCATTAGAGTAAGGGGGAAGGTAATTTTTCCTGAATCCTTCCTCCTGCTGAAGCCCCCTGAAGAGGATGTTAGGCGCTACAGAGCTGCTTCTGTGTGGGCAACAAGGGCATCATCATCATCAGTGAAGAGCAGCTCACGGACTAGCTAGTTTAGAGTCTTAGTGCGAGCCCTCAGATGGCTTAAGTTAAACAAGCTACCATCAGTACGGTAACGTATATAGATGCCGTCTTCTTCAATCTCTGGCGTAGCCCTTTCGAGCATCATGCTGAAGAAGATTGTAAATAAAGTTGGAGCAAGAACACAACCTTGCTTCACTCCATTAGTTATTAGGACAGGCTCTGAAAGAGCATCGCCATATCTGACTTGACTGTGCTGACCCTCGTGTAGCAAGATAATCATTTTAAGGAATTTGGGGGGACATCCTAGTCTTTCCAGGATCTGCCACAGAACTTTTCTACTCACAGTGTCGAAGGCTTTGGTGAGGTCGACAAATGTTACATAGAGACCCTTGTTCTGCTCTCTACATTCCTCTTGCAGTTGTCTAAGGGCAAATACCATATCTGTAGTACTCCTCTTGGCTCTGAAGCCACATTGGCTTTCAGGAAGAAGTTCTTCTGCAATAGCAGGAACTAATCTGTTCAGGAGTATCCTTGCAAGGATTTTTCCAGCAATAGAGAGCAGCGTTATGCCTCGATAGTTTGAGCAATCGGATTTTGCTCCTTTTTTCTTGTACAGGGTGATGATGACTGCATCTCGGAGATCTGATGGCAGTTCCCCCTTTTCCCAGCAATTCACAAGGAGTTTGTGGAGTTTACCGTGGAGTACATGACCTCTGTGTTTCCAAACTTCAGGTGGGATTCCATCGATCCCAGCTGCCTTGCTGTTTTTCATCTGCTGTGTGGCCTCCCTCTCTTCCAAAGTGGGAACTATGTCCAATTCACTTTTCATCAGTTTTTGTATCATATGTTGGATAGCTGAGCCTTGGACTACTCGGTTGCCACTAAAGAGACTTTGAAAGTGTTCAGCCCATCGATTCAGGATGGAGCTTTATAGGTAATTAATGTTTGGCCATATGTACTGTATAAGGAGCTTTGGGCCTGATAAGTAGGTCCAAACACTGCTTTAAGAGCTTGATAAAATCTTCTAAAATCACCCAGATCTGCACAGTGTTGTGTCTTTTCTGCTATATTGATCCATCACTTGTTCTGCATATCTCGGAGTTTTTGTTGAAGTTTACTACATGTGAGACGGAAAGCTGTTTTTCTTATATGGCAAGTTGGCTGGGCGAGGTATGCCTGGTGAGCAGTTCTCTTCTTTGCCAACAGCTCTTAGATCTCTTGGTTGTTTTCATCAAACCAGTCTTGATTTTTCTTGTGGGAGAACCCGAGAGATTCCTCCACAGACTGGAGTATACTGTTTTTGATATGTTGCCAAAGCAATGTAGGAGAAGGATCTATAGGATGGTCTTCAAGTTTCGTTTGTAGATTTGCCTGGAAGTTGTCTCTCATGGTAGCTTGTTGAAGATTGTTGACTTGGAGTCTCTTCTTTAAGATGCCACCCCTCTTAGGTTTGAACTTAAGATGAAGATATTTAGTTTATATCTTACGAGTCAATGATCTGTTTGGCATTCTCCACTGGGCATCACTCGAGTATGACGGACATCGTGAATCTTTCTCTGGCGGACTAGAACATAGTCAGTGAGGTGCCAATGTTTGGATCAGGGATGCATCCAGGTTGTCTTCAAGCTATCTTTCTGCTGAAAGATAGTGTTTGAAATAGTCAGCTGTTGTTCTGCACAGAACTCTAGCAAGAGGCGTCAGTTATCATTTAATTTCCAACACCATGCTTGCCTAAGATACCTTTCAAGGCTTCGGAGATTTTTCCTACTCTGGCATTGAAGTCACCAAGGATAATAATTTTATCTTCTACAGGGACTTTTTGTATGAGGTGGCGTAGGTCTGTGTAGAATTTGTCTTTCTCTACAGGGTTGGCTTGCATAATTGGGGCATATATACTAAAGAGAACAACATGTGGGAGGCATAAGGAAATAATGCGATCAGAGTGTCCTGTTGGCAAGGTTTTGAGTTTGGAGGCAATGGAGTTTTTAATCATAAAGCCTACTCCTGAAAGATGTTTTTCGGTTTTGGGTTCCTTCCTCATGCAGACGAAGTTCACTAAGAGCAGCGATGTCAATATTAAGTCATGATAGTTCTTGGGCTATTAGAGCAGAACAACACTCAGGCCATCCACTATCTGCAGAATCTCGCATGGTTCTGATGTTCCAGCATGCAAGCATCAGTTTATTTACACCTTTGCAGGCCGGTGTGCGCCTTTGTTTCTTTGCCTTGGTTTGACCACATCAGAAGATGCCCGTTGGCTGCAGCTAGCCAACCAGGTAGTTGGGGATGAGATTTCATTAGGCCACCTTTTCTAGGCCCCTCTCCATATGGAGCAAGCAGTGCTCTTCTTAAAAAAGAAGAGCACTGCTTGGTCATTCAGGATGCTGCCAAACAAGACTGTCATCTCCCGGATCAGCCTTGAGCGACCAAAGTCCTGAACCACCTGCATGCAGAGTTGGGTCTGCGGCTTCCAGTGCATCTTTACACTTGCCGTTTCATCCCTTGCCTATCGCTACAGGGCTTTTTTGGAATTGGAATTGTCCTTCGAGCCTGTGCAATTGATTTTTCTGGTGGAGCGCAGTGTGCAGAGAACTGGCCTCATCCTTTAAACCAAAGGTTCATATGCTGTGGCCTTGCAAGCATGGACGGTAGCAGCAAGGTCCTCGGGTTGTAGGTTTGATTAGAGTTTCCTTCTCTTAGATGGTTGACCTTACAGGGTTGGACGAGCACCATCTGCCTGGGTTTGGGATTAGAGTTTTCCTTCTCCTAGGATGGTTGCCATAAGGCTAGAGAGCCCATCCTGCCCTTTGACGCTCTTTGTCAGACCCTTCAGTTTTGACCTGTCTGGCATGGGAGACCCTACTGGTGGCTATTATGCCACCGCCAGCATAGCTCAAAATATCATTAGGGTACGCAAGCCTCTCTCCCACGACAAGGGGGTGTCAATGGAGAGGCACATCTGTGCATAAAAAAATGGCTGAGATTGCACAATGTTCAAAATTATTTATGAAAATGAAACAATTCCAAATTGCATATTTCTTCATCTGTTAGTGGGTTTTTCCACTGAGGAAGAGTTATATTTTAGTTGTGCTCTCTTGCCATCGTTATACTCTTAAGCTATAAAAACAATTAGTTAAAAATTAAAATTAAAAACCTTCAGCTTAACACTACATTAGAATTATATATTGAGTAATATTTTCAAAATGTCATGGTTATGTTACGTTATTAATCCACCTTTTCTGTCATTACCACAGGACTTTCACAGTCTCTGAAATTTTGGTCAAAAATTATATATCATTTGAGGTTTTAATTACCCTTATGTCATGCATGCATAGGATTAGTATTTTTTTAAAGAAAAACATATCTCACAGCTGTTCCTGATCTACTTAAACTGAAGCACATTGGCATATGAGTTGTCCCAAGTCTATTGAAATCCATAAGAGTATTCTTCTTAGATAAGTTCAAGAACTCAGAAAGGAACCCAATGGCTCCTCTTCATCCTGGAGAGAAGTGACTAGTGGGGTGCCACAGGGTTCTGTCCTGGGCCCAGTGCTATTCAACATCCTTATCAATGACTTGGATGATGGAATAGAGGACATCTCATCAAGTTTGCAGATGACACCAAATTAGGAGGTGCATATGACACCAAATTACCCCAGAGACAGGATCAAAATTCAAAATGACCTTAACAGATTAGAAAGCTGTGCCAAAACTAACAAAATGAATTTCAGCAGGGAGAAATGTAGGATACTACACTTGGGCAGTAAAAATGAAAAGCACAGGTATAGGATGGGTGACACCTGGCTTGATGGCAGTACATGCGAAAAGGATCTAGGAGTCTCAGTGGACCACAAGCTGAACGTGAGTCAGCAGTGTGATGCGGCAGCTAAAAAAGCCTATATGATTCTGGACTGCATTAATAAGAGTATAGTGTCTAGATCAAGGGAAGTAATAGTGCCACTCTATTCTGCTTTTGTCAGATCTCACCTTGAATACTGTGTCCAGTCCTGAGCACCACAATTCAAGAAGGATATTGACAACTGAAACATGTCCAGAGGAGGCTGAGCAAAACCTCCTGACAGTAAGAGCAGTTGGACAGTAGACTATGCTGCCTCTGAGTGTGGTAGAGTCTCCTTCTTTGGAGGTTTTTAAACAGAGGCTGGATGGCCATCTGTTGGGAATGATTTGATTGAGTATTCCTGCAGAGCAGGGGATTGGACTGGATGGACTTTGTGGTCTCTTCCAGCTCTATGATTCTATGAAGATGGCTGTTTTCATGTCAAGTCCCCCCTTCTTTCTCTATGCAAAGAGAAAGGTCAACAATTATTCTGTTCCACCTCAAACTCTAGCTATCCAAGCACAGCTCAAAAGTACATTGGGAAAAGAATCCATAGTCAGTGCAACTCTTGACAGTTTAACTTTACACAGGAAAGAAGAGTGATGGTGTGAATGCTTTCAAATCAGTGGCCCTCTTGAATCTAATTTTTGAAGTAATGCAGTTCTGCTCAAGACTTTCCCTTGAGTGCCTGGGGAAATATGAATTTCTGGGTAGTGAAATAAATCCCTACTAGTTTAAAATAGGCTGTGGATAGTAGTCCTAAAATTATATGTGTATTATTAATAGAAATCTTTTTCAAAATAGGTTCAGCCAAAGATGGCAATGATTGATAATTGCCAGCTGTGATGATATCTGTCTTTTGATTATTGTTTTTGCTTTGTTTTTTATTCAGTCATCACCACACTGAAATAAAACAGTGAAAGGAAGGGAGGAAAAGAGCAGCATATAGATAAAATGCATTAAAGTGCACCCAACAGAATTCTGCATGGTGAATTGTTTCTTTGTCTGCTGGTAACCCTTCTGCATCTTCCATTAACGTGCTTTATTCTTCGTCACTGTTGACCTGAGATTGCTGCAGCTCTGTTGTAGAATGAAAAATACAAGTCTCTTTTGGTGGCCAAAAATGGAGGAAGCTCTCAAAAGATGACAAAATCCTACATTTCCTACAGAATAACATATGTCATGTGAAATATCATCTTGTAAATTATATATATAATGCAGTAGAAGCCAAAACTAAATTGACTTGCTGATATTTTTTTTTATAGAGACCTACCTCTTCTTTAGGATGTGTACATATTGTTCTCATAGCTAAAGAACACATGCCTATCTGTGGCAGATAAACATTTCATTTAACTGTTTGCATGAAAGCCAAAAAAAATGAAGGGGAGTAGGGAGAGAAGGTACCCAGCGCTCAGTCACAGTCTCCCTTCCTCTTCTCACAACTATAGTTATGTGAAGAGACCATAAGCTAACTGGTTTTAGAATAATACTATGCAGGTAAAAAGTAAGCAGGTGAAAGGCCCTTCCTGCATCTCAACTGCCACCACCCTGCCCTTGGAGGGAGAGAAGAAGAGGCAGGCAGGACTCAAGAGGCCTGGGCCCAGAAGCAGGTGAAAGGCCCTCCATCCATCCCAACTGCCACCACCCTGCCCTTGGAGGGAGAGAAGAACCAGCAGTATCTGCTGGACTTTAATCCCTACCCCCACTGCCATTCCCTTTTTCTTATGTGTCATGTCTTATTTAGATTGTAAGCCTGAGGGCAGGGAACTGTTAAATTGACCATTTGTAAGCCACTCTGATAGTCTTTGTGGCTGAAGATCAGGGTATAAATAAATAAATAATAGTATGAAAAAATCAGTGGTTAAGCATCCAGCACAAAATGGTACATTATGAAGCTTAGCTTAGTATTTGTTGCATGATCTGGGAAATCAGTCAGAACTGAAGTGATGCTGGGTCTTTAATCCATGCTCCAAAGTTGTCTAGGTCTCAGCAAATATCACAACAGTATGGTTCTCATTCATGTCTGCTCTCCTTGGTAGGAAATGCAGAAGTGTTATTGCTTTTGTACTTCAAATAAAACTATGAACAACTTATTCTTGAAATCATAAGACTTCTCCAAAACTGCCAAATACTGGGAAATGTTATCAGTGACAAATATTGCTTTAATGTAATGGAGCCTCATAAATGACATTGCAGTACCCTGTTATGAATTGTAGAAAAATTATTAATTCCAAAGTGATGGATTTCTCTATATTACATGTATGAACTATAGTATAAAAATCTGCAATCAGAATTTTGTATAGCTATTTCAGTGTTCTGTGCACTGTCATTTAATAATAAAATTGAGTCTTCCATTAGTAGTATGTAGAAATACACCTAATTTAATGAAGCTCTCCATGTTATCATTAATTCCTTTGACAGACCATTTCTTAAAAGCCTAAGTTATGGCAGCAATTAGAAAACTATACAGCTCTTTAGGGCTTGGTCAGAAGAGACTCGGTTCCATTTCTTATAAAATATGCAATTAATTTCAGCTTAATAAATGCAACATTTTGTACCTTTTCCAGAATAGGAATCTACTACAGAGGGGGACTATGTCTCAACAGATTCTTATGCTGCTACCTGTGTATGTGTGGATTTTCTCCTCCTCTTTTTGCTGAATTTTACTCAAGCCCTGCTGCATAGTATTTGCTTTTTCGTAAACACATGGAAACAACAAAACAATAAATACACATGACATATTAGTGGTATTTTCTTGCCATAGCTAACTATATTGTTCTGCTATTAGCCAGTGTATACATGAGCCCAATCCTGTGAGAATTATTCTATCTTCAGGTCTAGTGGCTGTTGCTGTGTATGAGTGATTGGAGTCCACTGTATATAGAGCAACCATGAGTCAGGTAAATGTTAGTTTCCTTCCACATCAGTATCACACCTTCTTGGGAGATAGCTCTGTAGGCATACAAAGAGATCACATCATTTATCTGAACCACATGGCTCTTGTATTTTGTATGTGATATATGAATCAGACTAAGGCTGCTGCCACACTGCAGAAATAATGCAGTTTGACACTGCTTTAACAATCATGGCTCCATCCTATGGAGTCCTGGGATTTGAAGTTTGTTGTGGCATCACAGTTCTCTGACAGAGAAGGCTAAATATCTCACATAACTACAAATCCCAGAATTCCACAGCACTGAGTCATGACAGTTAAAGCAGTGTCAAACTGCATTATTTCTGCCATGTGGCAGCAGCCTGTGATGCAGAGCATTGCTTCTCTGGAAAGTCTCATCAGCCATAAGGGCTCAGTGAAATTCTATGTGCAATTACATTCCATTAGCAATCCAAGATACCCTAAACACACTGGCTTCTTTAACTTAGGCTAGTATGTCTTAATACTTCATTTCTCCCTCATCCCTGCTCTTGTACGCTTTCCAGATCCATTTTATCTGTAGCCAGGGGAGAGAATGCACTACTTGGATTCTTATCTCCAGAGCACATCTTAGATTTTAACAGGCTTCTTCCTATTTGCAGTAGTGCCAAGAGAAGATGTATCAACTGTGACCTGAAGTAGGATGAACAGGGAAAGTGACAGAAAAAGAAAGTGCAAAGAATCTAAAATTAGAAAGGGTGTAAATATAAGATGCAGAGGTCTGAAAAGAGATCTCCTTTTCCTTAAAAATGAGGACTGAGCAGAATAGTATACAGCATCCAAAAAAGGGAGTGGTTGAGTGGGAACGGAAGGGATCAGAAAAGAAAGTGGTAAAGAAAGCCATAGTTAGTTCCTTAGCAGATATATTTATTGAGTAATGAATTGTTATTGTTGACAAGATGAAAAACAGCAAAACACAGCATTGATTCAGGTTATATTTAATCAGCTTTAAAGACCAATTCTGTTCATCTTTATTGAAAAGTAAGTACTGCCATGTTCAGTCTTACATCCCAAGTGAGTATAAAATTGTTGTTGTTGTGAGCCTTCAAGTTGTTTCTGACTTATCACTAAGGAGATTTTCAGATGGGGCTTTTACTGTGGGGGCACGCACAGAACAGGGTTGAGAAAGGGGCTGTCGTTCAGACGACTTCGACCCCTTCTGTCCTGCTCCCATCCTGCTCCCGGGATATTCTATTCACGATAAAAAATTGTGAATATAACACCCCTTCCGTGCCTGTCACGGAATCAGGGATGTGGGAAACGGAGCCCCGTCCCTGTTCTCCGATGACAGGCACAGGGGAGGAGTTCTGTGGCAGGCACTTCTGGCCACCAACGGGACAGCCAGGTAAGTGCCGCCCTTCTTCCCCCCCCCCCAGTTTCTTTTTTAATTTTACATTTCTTTTTTCATTTTATTTCTGTCTTTGACAGCTAGGGGAGTTAAATTTGAATTTCTCTCCCGCTCGTTCTCTTCTGAGAATGAGCGGGATTTCCCTCCGGCTGGTCGTAAAGGCAACCTTACGATGGCTGCATTTACAGCCGGCCAGGCAAGGAGGGAGGACGTCCATTCCTGGAGTGGAATGGAGGTAAGTGTGTGAACAGTTATCTCCATTCCATTGCAAGAATGGGAGAGGAGGTGGCAGGGCAGCAACAGGGCCTTTGGCCCCATCTGAAAATCTCCTAACTTAAGGTGAACCTATCATGGGGTTTTCTTGGCAAGATTTAGTCAGAGGAGGTTTGCCATCATTACCTTCCTCTGAAGTTGAGAGAGTGTGAATTTCCCAAGGTCACCTAGTGGGTTTCCATGGCTGAGCAGGGATTTGAGCCCTGGGCTCCAAAGTCATAGTGCAATTCTCAAACCACCACACCACAATGGTTCTGTTTAAGGATATAAATTAATGCATTTTTACATTTCTGTATATGCTTTCCTATCTGTAAGTCTGAATGTGTAGTATTTGCCTAAATCTTTAATAGCAGTTCAAATAAACCACACTCTGGATCCATAAAAATAAATAGAGAACTTGCAATTGGCTTCATGTGTTTGGAGACAGACCCTTCTTCACCCCCAATTGCAGAAAAGCTAGAACTGTTCCCACTGAGGCCTGTAAGGGGAGAACCACCTTAGAACGACTCCACCTACAAAATGCATGCCATGTGGACTCATATAACCGAATAGTAGAGAGACATCTTGCCACTAGGATGGTTTCCACCACATCCCTGTCATAACCTATCTTCAGCAGCCTTTCCCACTCAACCTCCAGCCTGGGTCTGGGTGCAGTAGACCATCCTGTGCCAGAAGGTCCAGCCAGGGAGGCAGAGGCCACAGCTCCCACACCTGTAACTGAACCAGATCTGGAAACCATGGTCTTCGGGACCACCACAGTGCCATCAGAATTACCTCCGCTCTTTCCTATCTGATCTTTCACAACACTCACCCCATCAATGCCGTGAGAGGAAAAGCGTAACACAATACCTGAGGCCGCCTTATAGTGAGAGCATTGTAGGCTAACGCTCCCCTGGTCCAGAACCTGGACACATAGAGGTAACTTGTGGTTCTCCTTTGAAGCGAACAGGTCCACCCAAGCTACCCCGAACCAAAAAACAATCATCTGGAACACCAGGGTGTTGAGGCTCCATTCGCTGTGGACCAGTGTACGTCTGCTCAACCAATCCACCTGACAGTTTAGCACTCCCTGGAGATACTCTCCCCTAATGGAAAACAGATGTTCCTCCAACCATTGGAAGAGCAATGTTGCCTCGCTCATTAGGGCCTACGACCACGTCCCACCTTGTCTGTTTATGTGGGCTCTGGTTGAGATGTTGTACGCCTGGATCAACACGTGGTTTTCCCTCACAAGACACTAAAACCTGGTCAATGCCAGACTCACAGCTCTGAGTTCCAAGAAGTTGATGCTATGACTCTGCTCCTGAAGGGACCACAAATTCTGAGCCATTTGATCCCTGCAGGGATCCCCCACCCTGTCAGGGAGGCGTCTGGTCACTATTACCCTCCTGGGTTCCTGGATCTGAACACCGGCCTGCAGCAGCTCGAACAGCCACCAGTGGAGAGACGACTTCACCTCCAGTGAAACCTTCAAGAACCTGCAAGCTCTCTGTACCACTAGATGCTGGTAAGGAAAAAGAAACCATTGTAACTCCCTGAGATAGAATCTGGCCCAAGGAACCAAATATATGCAGGCCACCATCAACCCTAGCAGCTTTGCCAGGGACATTAGCAGAACTTTGGTTTGTCCTAAAATAAGATGAACCAACTTGCAGTTTCATCCTCCTGTCCTCTGGAAGAAATACATGGAAGGACCCGGTGTCCAAGATGTTCCCTAGATATTGTATCCTCTGAACTGGCTCCAAGTTGCTCTTCTTCCCTTTCACAACAAATCCATGGGACTCCAAACAACAAATCGTTGTCACTGCATCCTGAACTGCTTTGGTATATGACGATGCTCTGATCAGAATATCATACAGGTATGGATACGAATGGATCCCCTGCAGCCTGACATACGATACAAGGGCCACCAAGACCTTGGTGAACACCCTGGGTGAGGACGACAAACCGAATGGAAGAGCTCGATATTGGTAATGTTCTCCCTTGAACGCAAAGCGCAGGAATTTCCTGTGAGCTGGATGAATAATAATGTGGAGTATGCCTCGTGCAAATCCAGGGAGGCCAGAAAATCCCCCTCCTGAATGCTCTCCAAGATTGAGCAGAGGGTCTCCAACCAGAACCTGTGTTTTGCAACCCACCAGTTGACTCCCCGCAGGTTCAAAATGGCTCTCCAATCCTTGTTCTTCTTTGGTACCAGAAAGAGAAGAGAGTAGGTTCCATTGAATCTCTCTGCCTTTGGTATGGGTTCTGTGACTTGAATGTGCAGCAGATGCTGTATGGCCACCCCCATCAGCTGATGTATCTCTGTGGTACTGGTTCAACATGACTGTACAAAGATAGGGGGAGGCTTTGACAGAAGATCTGTGGTGTACTCTTGACTGACCATTGGAATGACCCAGGCATCTGACAAGGTAGCTTCCCAGATCTGCGCAAAATTGGCAAGCCTGCCTCCCACCTGGATGCTCGCATAGTCAGAGACTGACCCTGTTTGCCCCTCTGTTTTGGGGTCCGAGCAGCTGATGTCTTTGAGAATGATGTAGAATGGCCCTTTGAGAAATACGGCAATGTTCTCTAGTAATTCTTGGGTGTTCGAAAGTCTCTCTGAGGGGCAGACCTGTACCCCCTGTAATGTTGGAAGTTTGGATGGAAAAACCTGTGTTCCTCTTTCTTTGGAAGGGACGGGGGCCTTCTTATCTTTGGTTTCCACCAAAACCTCATCCAAAGTCTTGCTGAATAACTTCTCCCCTTTCAAAGCGCAGACAGATAGGCTCACCTTAGCCTTCTTGTCTGCGTGCCAGTTCCTCAACCAAAGCTGACGCTTGGCTGCCACATTGGCCGCCACTGAGCGGGAAGAGAAATGTAGCGCATCCAGGCTGGCATCTACCATGAATGCCGATGCCTTTGCCATTTTGTTAATCTCCTGGTGAAAGTTAATTTCACCTTCAGGTAGGACTGCCAGCAAATCCTTAGTCCACCTGATAGTTGCCTTGGCGAATATGGATGCCAGTGCGGCTGCTCTGATGGCCAGTGCAGAGGCCTCATGCAATCTACGTAGGAACGCTTCAGTCCTTTTGTCCTTAGGGCCTTTGTGATTCTCATCTCCATGCCTGGGCAAAAGCAAGCTGGACACGAGCCCCACCACTGGCACATCAATGGTAGACAACTTCAGTAGGTCCATGATCTCACTAGGTAAGTTGTAAAACACCTTCGCACTCACCCGTTGAGCCTTAGAAGCACCCGGTTGTGCCCACTTCTCCACCAGGGCCTCCTCAAATATGTCAGGAAAGGGAATAATATTAACAGGTTCCTTCCCCTGTGGTCTCAATTCAGGGACTCCCTGGTCAGTATTTCCAGTGGGCTATTCACCTGCATCAAGACCCAGAGCCTTCTTCAACTTTCTCAAGAGGATCAGAAAGGGTATGGCCTCAAACAACCTGGGGGAGGGAAGCTCAGACCCAGCCTCCCCCTCCCCTTCCAAGGAATGTTTTCCTTCCTCTTTGGCCAGGGGCTCCCAGTCCCCATCCGCACCCCCCGCTTCCCAGCCCACCAAGAGGGAGTGCTTCTCTTTCCAAAGCCTCTTGCGGGGGGAGCTGCTTCCTGCACTGGCTTGGGATATGCCCAGGGTCCGCTCTGTGAGCCACCGTTTCCAGTTTGGGGACTCCCGGACAGCTCCATTTCCCCCTGGCCTTTGTCCCGCTGAGACCTGCCTCATGAAGGGATGGGAAGGGAGGAGAGCCCCCCCTTGGATTGACTGGTCCTCGCAACCCAGGGACCCCCCCCCCCCGCTTCTTGCCACCACAGCCTGCCGAGCCACCAACATGATCCACTCAGCAAGCTGTGGTGGCATCTTCTTACCCTGCAGGATCAGCAGGGGTAGGTCCTGGCCACCACCATCATCTTCTCCTTCCTTGCCAGGCACAGTTGCCTCCAACCCAGCACTGGGCAGCAAGCTCTCTGCAGCTGCTGCATGGTTTGCTCCCCCAAAACCCCATCATGCTCCTGGGTGGCAAGCACCTGCACTGTTGTGCTCAACGGTAAGCCTCCGAAGAGGCCCCGGAGCTCAGACCACACAGTGGACTACTCCTCCAAGGAGAGGTCCACGCTCAAGACCACTTCCTCATGGTGGTCACCATCTTGCCTTTGTCCTGAGTCGAGGATTGCTAGAGCAACAGAAGCCCAGACCTGCTCGGACAAAAGGCAGAACAGAACTGGGGAGGTTGGGGTTGGTTTCACCTCCTGGTGTGTGTGTGTGTGTGTGTGTGTGTGTTTAAATTTCATTTGCAGATGGTCCTGCCTATTAAGTTGGAGGCTGAGCCAATACCCAAAATAAGGAGTCTCTCCCCACGCTGCTGGAAAATAACACACACACACACACACACACACATATATATACACATGTTCCTATATATTTTTTCTATGAACATATGGATTTTCCTATAAATTCAACCACAGGGCATCTGCATTGCATGCAAAGAAGCTAAGGAAACCAGCCTTCTATCTGCAAAGCAACTTTACAGGACTGCTTTTGAATTTGAAATTAACAGGATATATGTAAAGGTGGAAAAGAGCTAGGAGATGGCAAAGCTGAATGAGCCACCAGGGAGGGAATTGAGTGACAGAAAAGAGCAAGAGCCCTGGGTTTAGCATGGGGCTAATGGTTTTTTAACCTGGTACTTTTGCTAGTATTTTCATAAATGGGTAATTAGCTGGATAAGAAGAGAAGTGAGCTTCTGCTTTCAAAGTACTCTAAGCAAGAGTGTAATGGAACTCACTAAAAAAAAAAAGAAACCCTATATTACCATTACTCTTAATAATTTCAAAGCATAAATGGTTGGGTTGGTGATGCAATTGTGGCTCTTTGCACACTAGACATTCCTCAAGCAATTAACAAAATTGGAAGATTTGGATTTTGTGGTTGTCTTAGTTGAAAGCATATCAGATGTATCATGTCATGTAAGATCAGATGAAGGTCTCACTGGTTCAGTGTTCTTTTCACACAGTAACCAGACAGTATCGCATGCCCACAAATAGCATAGGAGGGTGACTGCATCCTCTGCCTTTCTTGCCCAGCATCCTGCCTCTGATACTGGAGATGATTATTAACCATCCTGACTACTAGCCACCGGTGGTCCTAATCTCCATAAATTTATCCAGTCCCCTTGTAAAGCCATCCAAGTTGGCATCCATCACTACCACTTACAGATGTGAACTCCATAGCCAGGTGCTATGTAAAGCTGTGTTAACAATTAGGAAGTTTTCTTTCTAATCATTGCTTCATAAGAGTGCATTGCTTCATAAGAGCACAGCATATAATATGTCCAATCATGTGTTGTGTGGTTCTGTGTGATATCCCCGTTTGTCTTAGCTCCATTTACTTTGTGGCTGAGCTCAAAAGAGCAGTGCATATTGTGTACATAAGAAATGTTGAGTCCTGCCCGCCTCCAAAAGTCATTGCCTGGTACTGAGAAATTTCTGAAGCATCATTTCCTGAGGTTCAAGAGGCTATTGTAAGGGGAAGAAATGAGCAAATCTTCCCCCCTTAAATGCTTAAAACAGAAGACTGTAGACAAACTGTATACATCCTATGGAAATGTTTGGCTTTTTATGTTTTAAGTTAATTAGCATAATAAAATGGAAACAAAATAATAAATATATTGGGGAGCTGAAAAGAACATGCATTTTAAATTGAAAACACAAAATTGTCTTCCTTTGTTTTTTACAGTGTTCATTAAAAGGAGTGAAAAGAAACTATGTCCTTTAAAAAAACAAACCCTGATTCATGTAAAGGCCTGTCTGAAGACAAAGGGACTTGCACTGATAAAGTCCTTCAAAGCATACAATCTTTCTGAAGATCAAATTAAAGAAAACTCTTGATAGGACAGTGAGTGCAGGTTCAAGTGTGTACACAGGAGATGAAGGAAACCATCTGATCTTTTAAAACTGATATAGAATACCGTAAGTAGAAAATGCATTTTTAATTGAACACTGTCTTTCTAAAGAAAGGGGGATTGAAATCCATTCAGTTGTGGATGAACGATATGAATAATACGGTAGAGATAACAAAACTGAATATTCAAAGTATACAAGCTTTTCAAGCTACACCAGAAAAGTATCTGAAGTGTTTTAGTTCTATGCTAAAATTAACAAACTAATGATAACAGGCATTCATAAAAGCACAAATAATTCTAGAGTAAAAAAATTGGAATGTTGCATAAATTTAAATTTGAAACAGGATACTGAGGATTTTTAAATTGCTTCAGTGAATGTTGGCACACAAATACTTAAACTCCAGTACCTTTGCAAACACAAATATAATATATAGCACTGAAATGGAAACATCAACCAAAATACATAATTCTGGGCACATCCATACTGATTAAAAAGACCAGAAAGTCCCAGATTTTGTTGCTGTTCTTTCCAATTTTATTGTGGAGATTCATAAATATTTATTTTATCTAAGAACATTTTCTGTCAGCTCCTGGTACAATCTGAGATTTTTTATACCAGCTCCCCAGGTTGGTTTATTTTAACCCAGTATAAAATTGGAAGGAACAGGAACAAAATCTGGGACCTTTCACTGTCTAGATGTGGACTAAAATAATTTCAAAATTAAAAAAAAATAATTTTATAAGTTTAGAAACATTATCCAATGACAGAAAAGTGTTATTTCACAACTGACAATATTATTAACGAACAATATATTGAATAGCTTGCTGGAGGGACTGGCAGTTTCCATGCCAATGAGGTTGCAGATCTGCTCTGGATTTTGGTCAGACGTTTAAAGGAGCTATTCAAGGTGTTGCATCCTATCTCCAAAATATGTTCAGTACCTCAGATAGATCCTTTAGCAGGCAAATTAAAAGCTGGAGGAAATTTAAAACCTGGGGCCATCATCCACAACTGGTTGCTTGTAAAACAGTTCTGTGTCTTCAATCCCATCCTGTATACCAGCTGAAGATACAGAACTGTTTTACAAGCAACCAGTTGTGGATCATGTGCAGTGTAATCCCTACTGCTAGATGAGTACACCAAGAGGAGTAAAGTCCATGGCAGAAATTAAGAGATTTGATATATAATGCCTATTCCTTTAGTTAAGGCATGTGACTTTATACTGTATGTTACTCCTTGGAACTTCTGGTTCCTATCAGTTTGTTGGCCTCATTTGTTGAATGCTGTACTAACTGCTTTTGAGATGATGATGATGATGATTACCAACACCACCACTATTACTGCTACTACTATTTTTTGACCTGTTTGCCTAAAACCTGGCTCCATTCCTGAAAGGGACAAAGCACACTAAATCTAAGGAAGGGTAGCTGTTTGTGAAGGCAGAACATTTTTTTTCTATCTGTTTATTGATCTCTGAATTGTAGTTGCTGCTGTGATTTATTTGTATGACACTATTTGAAACATAAAAATCCAATATCCTAGGCTTCAAGTGCATGTGACATACTTCACTACTGTTGGTTTATTTGTATAAAATACATGACTCTTGTTTTCTGCAGGTGAGATTGTTGTCTTCATCTCTGCAATATATTTGCATTTTAATTTTCTGCATCTTTCATAGGTATCTGTAGTGCTATTTCTGACTATCAGCTTATCAGAGTTTTCATTCAGCAACACAACTTTTGCTTGCCCCCTTTTCCTCTCATTCTTTCTGAATGTTCCAGAGTCCTTAAGAAGGCATGTCCTTAATTAATCATATATTATCTTTAAATTCACTTCTAACATTATTTGATCTTGTTTGAGAGTAAGTATAATTACTTTATTTTATCTATTTAGTAAAACCTTTTCTTTAGATGTGTTTCATTCCTAGTGAGAGCTATATTGATGGTTTTAGAAGATTTTAATGTCATAGTGAATTTCCATCTGTTCTCCTGCCACTTTATATGGCATGGTTGTAACAAGGGTAGGACTTCTGTGGTCCTCCAGGTGATTCTGGAATGCAACTCACAGCATCCCTCACCATTGTCTATGTTGGATAGGGCACTGCGATATACAGTCAGTGTGGAGGGCTACATGATTTCCATCCCTGGGCTATAAAGATACTGTAGGACTATCTCAACTGACTGCTACTAATTGAGAAATGTAAGCCTCTCTCTTAAAAAAATTACTTTCTTACATTTTTATACTTTGGCTACTTGAGAGAAAGTTGCTATAAAATATATTTGGGATTTGTAGTGCCATCTCTAGACCTGAATGGTTTCTGTTGAAGTTGAGTGTTGGGGTAAACTGTCCTTAAGTAGCTTATAACAAAACATAGAAACATAAAATGAAAGAATAAGTACAGTAATAAAAATACCAGCCAAATCTTGCATCTGGAGATGGAGCTATGACAACTGACTCTGTCATCGTAACTGTGACCCGCCCAAAATCCTGCCTTAGAAGCCAGGCACTACCACAAACATAGGGATTTCCAAGATCCTGGTGAGCAGAGCAGTGAGTAGAAAAGGCATCTACCCTCTTCCAGCAGGATATGGTCTTCATATCCACAAGTAAAAATTCCCTAATGGTTAGGCAGAGAAAATTCAAATCCATAGGAAAAAATAAGAAGGCGCTTCAAGTGCAATACATGTATAGGTGAAATAAACTGATCAGTATATTAAGCAAAAGGAAAGAAAAGGTGAATTAGCAGATCACTTGGACTCCTGCTGATAACTAGTTAGGCCAATGTGAGATCTACCTCACCTTTGAAATGTCAGATGAGTACCTGGCATAGCAGGCTGCCTGTTCATGGAATAAATAAAGGCATTCAGATTCCAAAGAGACAGGTATTATTTCTCTTTTATTGTCTTCATTGAATTTGCTTTTAAAAACCATGAAATTCTTGTCATTCTTCTCATAGTAAACCATAATGTTTGGATTCTGTTACTCTTAGGAATCACAAAATAATCAACAAAGACCATGCGTGTGTGTATGATGGACACAGAGTGACATGATCATGGATACACTGTCAGAGAAGCTAGATATATGAAAAGGAAATAAAAACAGCAAAACTTATTGGTGTCTGGGTTAATGCATTTCAGTGCATGTTTTAAGCATGATTTTACTAGAGACTCCATTTCTTTTAATCAATGTGTGAAATCCAGCTCCTTTCACCTTCCTATAATCCTTACCAACAAAATCACGCATCTTCTTTTGTCCTTAAGTCCTAGATGAGGCTCAGGCCTTCAATTGTGTATTTTAAAGAGTCAGGTATAATAAGCAGTGATAAATATACACATTTCCTTCCAGTAGCTGTGTATTTTGTTTTATATTCCTGAAGTATACTCTGGAAATACAACATAGTATGTATATTCCGGCATATAAGACTCCCCCCCCCAATTTTTAAGTTAAAATATAGAGTACCCCCCCCCCCCGTCCAGCCAGCCATCCGGTTGGAAAGCCTGCCCCCCCCCCCCCATCAGCCAGCCATCTCAGTGGCTCTGGATGATGGAATAGTCTGTGAAATTAAAGGACTGAGAACAGCTAAAAAAGCATGGGATACTTTGAAAAATCTCTGTGGTGTTCAGTCTTTGGAAAGTAAGGTTTCATTAATAATGAAGTTGGTTAATATGAAGCTATCAAATCCCAAATTTTTGAATGAGCACATTAATGATTTTAGAGCCACTTGCAAACTCCTGCAGAGGAAATCCCCAAAGCTATGCAAATGGGAATCTTCCTGGCAAGTTTACCAAAATACAATCCCATAATAAATACCTTGCAATTAAAGAATGATTTAACTCTGCCAGAAGCTTTTATTCAGATAAGAGAATTTCACCATAGACAAAACGTGATGCAAAATGATAAGTTTGAGTCCAGAAATTCTAATTTTAGGCTAACATCATTTTAAACGGACTGTTTTTCTTCTCTCCTGAGCTAAATGGCGGGCAGTTTAACACTTTAAAGGCAAGGCAGTCATTCTCACAGCAGGGGGAAGGATCTGCTGGGAAAATTGCCCAGGCAATTTAACACTTCAAAGACAAGGCAGTCATTCTCACAGCAAGGGAAAAGATCTGCTGGGCGTATAAGACAACCCCCCCCTTTTGAGGAGATTTTCAAGTGTTAAAAAGCAGTCATATATGCTAGAATATACAGTGTATGGGAAACTGTGCATATCTATCCTGGCCTCAAGGAAATGTGTCCTCATGCACACACACACACACACACACACTGCTGCTGCCACCACTACAATTTCTCCCTCTCCTTCAGCTCCTCTTCCTTCTTGGTTCTGGATTTCTTTGTTCTGAGTGCACACTGACAGCCATTTTGTGCTCATGGACTTAAATGTCATACTCTGCTTAGACCGCATCCATGTGGTCTGCAGTTTTTCTGCTGTGCAAACTTCACCTACTAGCTATTCTGCATTATTACAGAAGAGGGCTTTGTAGTTCACAACATGTTGCTGCATGAAGCAGAACCCAAATTTTCCCCAAGCAAGTATGTCAGTAAGTATTTGGGGAGGGAGTTGTTTATTTCTGTTTTTGTATCATCAGACATCATGCCCAGCCTGTCCATGCCCCAGTCATGGTGTCTCCTGAATCAGATCACTTTCAGCAGTGCCAACTCTATTTCCAAACAGAATTTACACAATTGTTTGCCTTGCACTGTGAGGGAGAGGTTTTTCCAGCCACCAGATTGTTCTGTTTTGTTAGAATTGACTGACCACATAACCACATAGAATTCCACTTAACCATGACTTTGGGGTCTTTTTTCAAACTGTAAGTTACCTCAAAATCTTCAGTATGGATGCTATCTTATGTGTGAAGCATTTCCACATGGGTCTTGCCACAAGGCATCTGGGAAAACCCATTCCCTGGTCAAACTGATGTTAATTTAAATCCATCCTGAGACTTAAATGGGTGAATTATTATGATGAGCAGATTTTTAGATGTCAATGGCTTCCCCATGGATTTGCATTAAAATTCAAATCCCTGTCTAAAATTCAGTAGCTTGATAATACACTGCACAACATTTTTATAAGCAGCTTTTAAAAATTAATTTTATGTATGATTTTTTTCTGCTAGAAGTATAAAGCAAGCACTTGCTGACCTTTAATATTTAATCTTTTAGATGAGCATCATCGTATGTTTTTTCCTTAGTACTTTTCTTTTTTTAGCTCCAGTACAGAAGGGACTCAGAAGGAAATGGAAATTACCCTTCTATTGAAATTCATCAAAGACGCTTCATTCCTCCATATTGTCATTCTAGAAAAGCACATTAAACAATATGATGAATCCACTGAGAATATATGTTTCCTAAGATTTACAACAGAAGATTTCTGAATTACTATGGAAGAAAACAATGTACAGTGGTAATAGACTACCTACCTACCTGATCAGTGATGCAGCACATATACAGCCAAAGCAAAATAGAATTGATTTTGAAATGTCAGCCTTTCTTTTATGAAAGACGAGGCTTAGAGAAAGTGGAAAGAAATAAAGAAAACACTGAGAGTGTTTGGTCCTAAACTTTCATGTTCACATAAAAAAGATTTGCTATGTTCATTTGTTAGAATTTGGTTACATATTTTTATTGTGACACTGATGCACAACATTCAGGTGGAGGAGTCTCTCTCTCTCTAGCTTTTCTTTGCAAACAAAGATTCAAGAAGGACTCATCCCATGCTTTCTGCAAGCATGCTGATGACTAAAAAGGCCAATCCGAGATAAACAAGTCCGGTTGCAGAAAGCATAGCAGTAGGTCTCCTTGGGTGATGTTTCCGGGTTGTGATTCTTTCTGCGTTGTCGTTTCTCTTCAAGACTTGTTCCGCATGAGTTCTCAAATAAAGCTGCAGCATTGTGGCCTCACATCGGGAGGCATGGAGATGCACTATCCACAATGCTGCAGCCTTATTTGAGAACTCACGCCAAACAAGTCTTGAAGAGAAACGACAACGCAGAAAGAATCACAACCCAAAAACATCACCCAAGGAGACCTTCTGCTGTGCTTTCTGCAACCGGACTTGTTTATCTCGGATTGGCCTTTTTAGTCATCAGCGCACTTGCAGAAAGCGCGGGATGAGTCCTTCCTGAATCTTCGTTTGCGAAGAAAAGCCAGAGAGAGAGAGAGAGAGAGAGAGAGAGAGATTGTGGATAGTGCGTCTCCATGCCTCCCGATGTGAGGCCAGGGCGGACCATTGTTGGTGATCAATTTGGCCGCGCCTGAGATGTTGTTTCAGGAAGTCCTTGTATCGCTTTTTTGGAGCGCCCGTCTTACGCTGAGTAAATTACAGGTAAAAATGCAAATAATTAGAAAGGTATTCATTTTAGGTAAGAATTACAGCCTCATCAGCCTCAGTAATTCACGTCCACATCAGTACTGCTGTATACCTCCTATTAGTGTATAGAAATTCCAATATTTGATGTTATTTTGGTATTTATTCATTTATACCTTGCACTTTGCAAAGTAAAATAAGAACATTGCAATATCATGAAATTTTGTCATTGTGTGCTGACTTTCTGACTTATGGAGACCCTAAGGGAAATCTGTCATGGGGTTTTCTTGGCAAAATTTGCTCAGAGGTGATTTGCCTTCATATATATATATATATATATATATATTATAATCATACATTATAATATCCAAACAATACTTATTTAGTATCACACATAAAATTACCCTAAACATCACAATTCTCTATTAACTAATTTCAAAACTTAACATAAATTCTTTACTATAATTCTATTCAAAATCTCATTTCTTCCTGTGGAGGTAACCTCCCATCTTTTGTCTGTAATACTTTTTTTAACGAATACTTTCCAAATTTTATCAAAATCACTTTCTTTCCAACTTCCTCTTCTTACTTTAATTCTACATGTTAACTTATCATTTATTGCCATTTTCCAAACTTCTTTATACCACTCCTCCACTTGTACATTTATTTGCATTTTCCAATATCTTGCTATAATTAATCTTGCTGCTGTTAATAAATTTGTTATTAAATCCTTTCCTGATTGGTTCCCATTCTCTTCATTATAAATTGACATCAGTGCTATGCTCCGTTTCCTTTCTATATTTCTGTTCAGAATATTCTCTATTTCTATAAAAACCATTTCCCAAAACTGCTGTACAAATTTACAATTCCACCAAATATGCATATATGTACCTATTTCTTCACAACCTCTCCAACAATATTTAGAATTATTCTTGTCTATATTATGCAATCTTGCTGGTGTCAAATACCATCTCCATATTATTTTATAGTAATTTTCTTTTATCCGTATCGACATATTTTTTAGATGTCTTTGTTTCCAAATCTTATCCCATTCATGATCTCCAATTTTTTGTTTCAAATCTTCCTCCCATATTCTCCTTAAATATTCCCCTTTATCTTTTTTATCCTTATTTTTTATCAATATTTTATATAATTCACTTGTAATACCTTTCAAACTTTCATTATCATCCCTCTTTTCACCTTTTAAATTCCCTTGTTTGTTTATAATTCTTTTTCCAATTTTTAATCCATTGTTCTAACTGTATGCAATTAAACCATAAAATTTTCATTCCATCTAATTTCTCTCTTATACTCCCTTTTTCATTCATCCATCCTATCCATCCCTCTATTTTGTCTAGTCCTCTTTTCTTTAATTCCTTTCCCATTTTTTCCTTCAAATTATTTGGAAATTTTTTTCCCCATTATAACTGGTGTTAATACTGAATCAGTAGGCAAAAATTCTCTCTTATATTTATACCATATTTCCCATATATTTTGCAAAAATGGGTTCTCAATTCCTTTAATTTCCTTTTTTGTAAAATTACCAAAAAATATGTTCCATATTCTCTTTTCTATTCTCCCTGTTTCTGTCTCTAAATCCCCCTGTCCAACAATTCCTTCTATAACATATCTCAATTGATTAGCTTCATAATATCCTTTTATTTTTGGAAGACCAAGTCCTCCCTCCTTCTGTGATATATACCAAAATAATTTATTTAATCTTCTCCTTTTCCCGCCATTACAATATTTATTCAACATATTTTGCCATTTTTTCAGTTCTACTTCTGATATTTTTATTGGTAACATTCTAAACAAAAAAATTAGTTTAAATAATATTTTCATTTTAACTAAAGCTACTCTTCCAAACCATGATAATTGAATATTTTTATATTCTTCCAACTTCTTTTCCATTTCTTTCCTTAATACCATAATATTTTTCTCTTCTAATTCTTTTAAATCTTTTGTACTATTTATTCCTAAATACTTAATATTACTTTTTAATCTTACTTCTAATTTTTTCTCTTTTACAAATATATTTTCTTCTTCCTTAGTATAGTTAAGCAACATCATATCTGATTTATTCCAATTAACCTGTAACCCTGCCATCTCTACAAATACTTTTAAATGTTCTTTAATTTTTCCTATTCCATTAACCAAATCCTTAATTGTTAGCAAGGTATCATCAGCAAACAAGCTTATCTAATGTTTTGTTTCAAATCCAATTCTTTCTATTATCATTTCTTATCACATTTGCTAGAATTTCTATTACCATTGCAAACAATATTGGAGAAAGTGGGCAGCCTTGCCTTGTTTCTCTTGTTATTTTTTATCTCTCTTGTTATTCCATCATTAACCACCACTATAGCTGTGTTATGGGAATACGATTGATCTATTAATCCTCTAAACCTCTTCCCCATTCCAAATTCTTTCAATATTATTTTTAATGTTGGCCATTCCACACAGTCAAATGCTTTAAATATATCTAAAGCTAGTATCCCTGCTTTTACTTTTGTTTTGCGGTTATATGTATTTTATTTAACACCCTTCCTATCAAATTTGACATTTGTCTTCCTTTCACAAACCCACATTGGTCCTTTAATATATATATATATATATATATACACATATATATATACAACTATTCATTCTCTTTGCCATTATTGCAGATAATAACTTTGCATCTTGATTTATCAATGATATAGGCCTGTATGATCCCGGGTCCATCAAATCCTTATCTGGCTTTGGTATCAATATTATCAATGATTGTTGCCATGATGAAGGGACTTTATCTCCCATTATTGTATTGTTATATAATTCTAATAATTAAGGTATTAGCTTCTTCTTAAATACTTTATAATAATCTGGTCCGAGCCCATCCGTTCCTGGAGCTTTCCCACTTTTCAAATTATTTATTGCTTCTTCCACTTCCATTTTTGTAATTGGTTTTTCTAATAAATCCCTGTCTTCCTCTTCTATTTTAATCTTCCAGTTTTCCCCTACATATTTTTCTATTTGTTCCACTGATTTATTCCCTGACTGGTACAGGTCTTTATAAAACTCCTCAAAAATTGTTAATTTTTCCTTCATTGTTCTACACATTTTACCTGTTTTATCTCTAATCCCATTTATCATATTTTCCATTTTCTTCTTCTGTGTGGATCTAGCCAACATTTTTGAATTTTTATTACTAAATTCAAAATACTCCCTTCTTAAATAAATTAAATTTTCCTGTACATCATCTACTTCCATTTTATCCAATTCCTCCCTCTTTGCTCGTAACTCAATATAAGTTTGTTTTTCCTTATCTAATATATATTTATTTTCTAATAATTCTATTTCCCTTTCTAATTTCCCTTTTCTTTCTTCTTGCCTTTTTTTTAAGTTAAAGGTTTCTTTTATACATATCCCCCTTGTCACAGCTTTCATAGTATCCCACAAAATTCCTTTTGATACTTCTTTATCATTTAATACCCATAATTCTTGCCATTCATGCTCAATTTTCTCTACTATTTCTCTGTAGTTTAAAATCTTTGTATTCAGCCTCCACCTTTTCACCTGTTCATAATCTCTTCATTATAATCTCCACATTGACCAAGGCATGGTCTGTTACTTTGATATTTCCTATCTCTGAATTTATGATTTTATCAATCAAATTTTTGATACAAAAATATAATCAATTCTTGAATAACTCTTATGTACCATTGAAAAATATGTATATTTCCTTTCATCTCCCTTTATTTTTTTTAATATAGTTATTTATACCCCGCTCTTCAGCCACAAGGCTATCAGAGCGGCTTACAAATTGTTTTAAGCAATAGCTATTTACACATCTAACTACATTAAACAGTTTCCAATGTGTGTTAGCTAATTGCCCCCCCCACAAGCTTTACCAATCTCCACACATCTTTCAACCCCTTTCTTTTTATTATTTTATTTAAATTTGTAATATTATCATATTTATCCCTTAATGAGTAATTTGATTTATCTTTTATTCTTTCCATTTGCATGTTAAAGTCTCCTGCTACAACCATATTTTGTTCTTGCATATTCTCCATTTCTTTAAACACTTTCTCATAAAATTCCTCTTGTTTTTCATTTGGAGCATATACATTCATTAAAACATATTTATCTTCTCCCATTTCACCTTGCATTATAATATATCTACCATTTTCATCTTTTTTCACCTTTTTAATGACAAAATTTCTTTAAATACTTTCTCATAAAATTCCTCTTGTTTTTCATTTGGAGCATATACATTCATTAAAACATATTTATCTTCTCCCATTTCACCTTGCATTATAATATATCTACCATTTTCATCTTTTTTCACCTTTTTAATGAAAAAATTACATTTTTGCTATTATTGCTACCCCTCTAGCTTTTGAATTTCCATATGCTTTTTCATAAACTCTTACCCAATTCAATTTCAATTCATTTACTCCTTCCCTTTTTTATGTGTCTCTTGTAAAAATATTATATCCGCTTGATCCTTCTTCAATAATGCTTCAGTCCTTTTTCATTTTATCACCGTGCCCAGGCCATGAACATTTAAGGTTGATATCTTTAATTTATTAGCCATTAAATTCCTTATTACCTTTTTCTATAAAATCTTCTGGCTCCAAAAAGTGACCTCCCTTCCCCATTCCCACCCCTTCCCAATTTTTCCCCATTCCCTTCCCCCCTCCCCCTTTCCCTTCTTTAACTCCCCACCTTGTCTTCCCAAGGCAAATTGCCTTGCTCATGACCCCCCAGGTCTTCCAGGTGAGGAGTGGCGAAGAGATCATCCAATGGCCCAGAACAACTCCCTCCGCCCGAGTGCTCATAAAAATAATAAAAAAATATTTCCCCTCTTTTTCTCCCCACCCTGTTATTTATTCTTCTTCCTTCTGCTTTCTTCATCTGTCTAAACTTTTCCATCTCTGCTGTCCACTCCTCCATCAGCTCTGTACTCCTTCTTATATATTCCCAACTCCTCCAACAGTCACAGTCCTTCTTCTGGAGTTTCCATTCTATATCTTCCTGTCAGTTCTCTATGGATCCGCGCAATGTCCTCTTCCCTCCATTTCATAGCTGGGGTCACTTGCTGTAGCCATTTCAACACTTCAGATTTCAGGTTAGATCCTTGATCTTTTCCCACAGATTCTGGCAGGAACCTTATTCTAAAGTTATTCCTGCGTTGATAATCTTGCATGTATATCAATTTTTTCCATATCTGTGATTTTCTTCATATTGTCCTGGATCTGACTGCCTTGAAGTGTTTGGGTTTTAATTATTTCTTTGTTCTCTTTTACTATATTAAGAATATCTCCTTGTATTCCTTGTATTTTTGTACTCATTTCCACAAATCTTTCTTCAGATCTTTTCCTCTCCTTCTGCATTTCTTCTCTTATACTTGCAAACTCTGAAAACATTCTCTTTTTGTCTTCTCTAAATTCTGTCATCATTTTGTAAAAAGAATCCATATGAGTTTTAATATCCTCTGTGCTTTCTCCCCTTCTTTCCCTCCCTTTCGGGAGGCACCTAATGGAGGGCTAATTTCTTTTTCCATCCTTTGTCCTTCTGGTTCACCCTTGTTATTCTGTGCTTCCGGAAATATCCTCTCCAATCTCTTATGCGATCTATCTGATGGTTTACTTAATGTTTGTGGTCTCAACCAGCTTTTTCCTGCTGTATTGCTTCTTTTTTTAGGCATAAGAAAATCAAAACACTCCAAACTTTCGTTTCTTAATAATAATAATAATAATAATAAAATTTATTTATATCCTGCCCCACTGCGAACAATTGGGGCGGCTTACAACAGTAAAATAATACATAATATAAAACAACTCAAAATCCCTTCCCCCCTTAAAACATTATTAAACCAATACAAATTAAAATCAACATATAGTACATTTCTTCCCTTCTGTTAATGGCCCCTCCTTCCTCCACCACTTATTTTTTTAAAAGCTTTCCACTTATTATCTAGTTAGATAATTTCTTCCTCTGTTAAATCATCCTTTTCATTTGCCTACAATTGTTCACTGCTTTCTCCAACCTTAGTGATTTATTAGCCAAATGTTCTTTTTAATTATGTTGGAGACAGCTCCAAGATCAAGATCGGACAAAACCGAAAGTAACTATCTGTTTACTTTAGGCTTCTTTGATCTGCAGTTTTTCCTTCTATTAACATTCCTTAGTAATTCACAACCATAAATCTTCCCTCAGGGGCTCTCCTCATGCCTTTTTGAGGGGAAATTATTCATTTAATTCCATTACCTTGAGCACCTGTCCTGGGAATTGTTCCTACGCCATTGAAGCTTGGCTCCTCCCCCTCTGCCATTGCCTTCCTCTGAGGCTGAGAGAGTATGACTTGCCCAAGGTAACCCAGTGGGTTTCCATGGCTAAACGGGGATACAAACCCTTGTCTCCAGAGTCATAGTCCAACACTCAAACCAATACACCATGCTTGCTCTCTACTATGAAACATACTATAGAGCAAAAAGTGGAAGTTTATATACACACATACAGAAATGTACATACATACAAGATTTAAAAGCCAGTGGCAGTGGCAATCAAAACAAGAACTTAAGCAGTAAAAGACAATTAAATGTAATTAAAAGCCATTCAAGGCTTGTTTAGGATCTGTGAGAGGTGTCCTTACACTTAAAGGTGCTCCATTATTCGGGTTGGACAGGGTCTCTAGTGCTGCAAAGGCCCCAGTTCACCCTTGGAAAGGTCTGTGGGCATACAAGCCACACCAATCAATGTTTGTGACAGTTCCCAAAACTGGGGGAAGTTCTTTTCTGGGGCTGAGGCAGGATGCAAGCAGCTTTGGCTGTTTCTGGTCCCTAAACATACTTGGATTTCATGTGTAAAAAAACACAATTTAGTTTTCATTCAGTTTATGACACATTCTGAAAAAGCCTCCATCCTGACAGACATGCTTAAATGCTCCATCTCTAATCCCATTGCATTGGCTTTAGTGTGTCTCTGCTAGTATGGATGTATTTAAAGACACCTTTGGAGCACCAAAAAAGCAAACAAAACTCTTCAACAAAATTTTATGAAACTTAATAATAATAATAATAATAATATTTATTTATATCCCACCCCTCTACGAAATGCAATCGGGATGGCTTACAACAATTAAAATATACATCCTGGACCCTCAGTCACACACCCCTTAAAATACAATTAAATAATTCAGGAATAAAACATACTTTTTTAAAAATACAAAAAATAAAAATAAACAACAGACACTGGCCATAGCAAGGTCGGGACAAGATATATATGAAAGGTCAGCTGGAAGAGATCCCTCTTAAGAGCTTTTTAAAAGCTATTTAGGGTGGTGATATGACAGATCTCATCCAGCAGGCTGTTCCATAATCTGGGAGCAATAGTTGAGAAGGCCCTCCAGGAGGTTAAATAAAGCCTAGTTTTTAAAGGTTGTAACAAATTCCTCCCAGAGGACCTGAGTGTACGGGGAGAATTATATGGAAGGAGGCGGTCCCGAAGATAAGTTGGACCCAAGCCATTTAGGACTTTAAAGGTGATAACCAAAACCTTGTACTAAAGGCAGCTGTAAACCTTATATTTTAAAACATAGTCTTCAATACCACACAGATACAGTACTGATGTGCTATATCAACTACAGCATGATGGTTTTGGCACTTGCTCACAGGCTACATGAACTTCATTTGCCTCACATCCATCTTTATATGAGTAACATATTATTTTATGTTATAAGGCAGTTGAAAATGGCTAACTGGTTTCTCAGCTGCTGTGACTGAACTAGCAATGCACGCTTGATATCAGCAAAATTCATATTAGTTTCAGTTCATTGTTGCATCCCAATGCAACACAATTTAGTTAATTTAAGTAAAAGTAGAATTTACTTAAAAGTAAACATGCATGGAATTGTACTGCAGCTAAGATATATATCCACTATGGCGATATTTTGTTTCTTCTTGGAATTTGTAAGAATCAACATTACAAAATACAATTTATGCCAGATTTGCCTTGGCAGCATCCCTTCCAAGATACATCTTCTAATTTTAGCTAAGCAAGTGGCAGTATAAATCCCCAGTAGGAAAGCTACTGTGATAAAACTATTACAACATCAGCTGTTTCCAAATTACACCTTCCTGGCTTGCACAAAATGACAATTTTAAATACTTTTCCAGTGGCCTCATGGGAGGTTGATTCTATTCAATCTGGTTTGGAAATTGTATTTGAACTTTTCTACAGTGAAGCGCTTTCAATTCACTTTGCTATGCTGCTCTCAAAATTTGTTTCATTCATTTATCCTTATCAACAAGAGGTTATCCATCCAAAAATGTATTTTGGTGATAAAACATTTTATTCCATTTATCGTCTAAAATAATACAGAATTCTAGTCAGGGATTCCTATCTTTGGAGCACTGGAAATACTGAAAAAGCTTCTGAGCGATCTTTTGTCCCCTTTTAAAGTGTTAAAGTGTTGAGGGGCTTTTTTAAAAAAAACAAAAAACAATCTACCTTTAAAAACACTTTCCATAAGACCTAATCTGTCAAAGAATGTCTATGTCTCTGCCGCAGAAGCATTCCTCCCCTTGCATAAAAGTCTGGGACATGTTTCAGGATAGGGGTTAGTAATGCACAGGGGCTAGAGGCCAGTTTTCAACCTCCAGCACCCCTGTGGGCTGCAGCCCTGGAACTCTCCAAAATACCTTCTTTTCCCTCCATTTCTTTACAAAATGGCAAGCAGAAGTGATTTCACATCACTTCCTGTGACAATTTTCCAGGGAAATTAGCAGGGAAAGAAGGATTTGAGAAGGGAGCATTGCTAGGGAGGTTTTGGGGCGGGTTTGGGGAAGGGATGTGTGTTTGCATGCATTTTTGTACAATTTTTGGACTGAAAATTCTTAAAATCAATGGGATTAGGGAACTTTTGAGGATGGATGGGGAGCATTGGGGGCCCAAAAGTGGAATATGGGGGATTCATGTGGCCCAGTCGCCTGCCTTTTCAAGCTCGGTGTCATTCTAAGTTAATTGAGCTTGCATGTAGTAGCACATGACTGCTGATCCACATTGCAGGAGAAGATTGATAATGATGCGTTAGTTATCTTTCAAGGAGATTTATCTGCCTTTATTTTACCTCAAAGAACACTTACTAGCTTTTGCTGAATCCCAGGGTTCAACATAATACAAAAGCCAGTGGTTCAGGATATAAAATAGGTACATAAATGCCCATTCAGCAATAAGGACATAGCTCCTAGTGCCCTAAATTACAACAATTACATCTCTTTTCTAGAATCAAGCAAACAGAATAACATTAATCCAGATATCAATTCTGGTAAAGTTTCTCCAAAGAAGAGGTGACTGGTTCATTCTGGTCAGCCAGTCATATAATTCACTTTCCTGCCATTCCCCCAGCAAGTTCATATAAATCTCTGTGGAGCTTTCACTCAATACCTTGAACAGTTCCTTTAAAGTTCCTCTCTCTAACCATCAGAGCACTCACTGCAGTCTTCAGGTCCCCCCCCCTTTTTTTTTGGTAAGTTGGACAAGATCCATTGAATTCTCAAAACTACAGTTGTGTAATGGTTTCTCAAATAATGCTATCAGACATCTCTTGTCAGTTTGCACTAGTCTTGAAGTCTCTGACAAGAAAAAAAAAAATCCCAATATTCCAACAGGGCTTGAGCTGTGCTGGGGATGTGATGACAGAGTTATTTAACTAAGACTACACCAGACACTCACCAGTGGTGGCTTTCATGTCAGTGGTGGTAGTGAAACCACCACTAGGTTTCAATCAGTACTTTAAAGGAACTGCTCAAGGTATTGAGTCATATCTTCAAAATAGGTTTGCCAGCTTGATTAGCAAGCTACTTTAAAGTTATGACTAAAACCTGTAGCAGGTTGACCATCCCACTGACAGGCAAACCATCTGCCACCACTGATAGTCTCTTCCAATAAGATCCTGTCAGGTAAAGTCTCAGTAAGTGAGATCACATCAATTTCTGGAATATGAGATTGAATGAAACAGATACATCCCAATTCAGATAGGCCTTGACAGCCCCACAGAGAGCTCCTAGTGCAGCCCTTTGGTGTCTTTATCCCTTCCCCTATGCTAGCAATGGAAGGCCATTGACTTAGTAAAGACCTAAAATGTTCTGAAAGCTGGCAAGACCTACTCTGCTGCTTGTAACTCTTGCCTTCTGTGAACTATAGGAGATGGAGCCTAAGGTAGGTTGAACTGCCATGAGAGAGCATGCAAGAGGGGATGCTGAAATTTCATTCTGAAACAATCCTGCTCATGGGAACAGGTTTGTGAGACCCAGCCATTCTTTTTCAGTCTGGGTATAATTGATTGCATCTCTGTTGGTACCTTGGGTTTCTTCCGAATGACTGACATCGTTCTGAAGAATCACATTACTGCATTCAGAATATTAACTATCTGAGTAAATCCTTAAGTGGTTCACCACACTCACAGAACTTCAGCACAAGAGATAATTGCTTATTTTCCTGTTGTTTATCCTAGCTATGTTGGTTTCAAGAAAAAAATGGCTTATGTTCAAGGAAAGCTCTGAAAAGTGCTGGACTGGACAATACACTGGGTATAAATTTACTTAGCAATTAAACTTTACATGTATTTCTTGGACTGGGGCATGGCATCTTTTTTAGTAGCCTTGACCTTTTTCCTCATCAGGTTTCACCTCCTAGATGGAGCTCATATCTCAGAAAAGTCAGTCCTGTTATAATGAATATACAGGGTTTTGAGATTGTTGTTGAATTTGAATGTGCAACACTGTTGCTTCTAAAACCTTCCAAAGTCATTGGTCATCTCCAGCTCTGGTACCTTCCCTAAATTTCTAGCCCTCAAAATACCATCCATCATTTATTTATTTATTTGTCATTATCTATGTCTCTGGTGCCCTACAAATAATAGGCATAATAGGTTCCTTTATTGAATAGTTTATAGCTGGAAAACAAAAGGAGGGGGAAAGACATTGGTAATCAGGAATATAATACCTCCTTATTTTAGCTAGAAGCAGTTATAATGCTACAATGACTATGGACTGTATATATATGGACTCTAGATCATTCAAAGCCTTCCCAGAAAAGGTGAATTCTGAGAAAGAATACAGGTTGAGGCCTTCTTGGAACCTTTTCCAGGCATAAAAGGTGGCAAGGGGAAATATATGGAGTTATTGCAGGAACCAATCTTTGCAAAGCTAAGGGTTGTGGGGCTTGGGTGACAAAAGGAAAGGATATGCCACAGAGGGCTGGGGCAGGACATTTTATAGAATGACAATAAAGAATAGCAGAGGAGATATATAGTTTAACAAAGGAAGAGAAGTAGCATAATGAGCAGAGGGAGTGATAGCATTTAGAAAGAAGGCAGCTGACCACCACAGTGAGAGAAAGAGACATCATAGAATCATAGAGTTGGAAGAGACCACAAGGGCCATCTAGTCCAACCCCTAGCTATGCATGAATACACCATCAAAGCACCCCCAACAGATGGCCATCCAGCCTCTGTTTATAAACTTCCAAAGAAGGAGACTCCACCACACAACAAGGCAGTGCATTCCACTGCCAAACTGCTCTTACTGTCAGGAAGTTCCTCCTAATGTTTGGGTGGAATCTCTTTTCCTGTAATTTGAGTCCATTGCTCCATGTCCTAGTTTCTGGAGCAGCAGAAAACAAGCCTGCTCCATCCTCAGTATGACATCCCTTCAGATATTTAAACATGGCTGTCATATCACCTCTTAACCTTCTCTTCTCCAGACTAAACATACCCAGCTCCCTAAGCTGCTTCTCATGGGGCTTCTAGACCTCCCACCATTTTGGTTGCCCTCCTCTGGACACATTCCAACTTGTCAATATCCTTCTTGAATTGTGGTGCTCAGAACTGGACACAGTATTCCAGGTGAGGTCTTACCAAAGCAGAATAGAGTGGCACTGTTACTTCCATTGATCTAGACACTATACTCCTATTGATGCAGCCTAGAATCACATAGACTGTTTTAGCTGCCACATCACACTGCTGACTCATGTTCAGCTTGTGGTCCACTAAGACTCCTAGATCCCTTTCACATGTATGGCCATCAAGCCAGGTATCACCCATCCTATATCTGTGCATTTCATTTTTACTGCCCAAGTGTAGTATCCTACATTTCTCCCTGTTGAAATTCATTCTGTTAGCTTTGGCCCAGCTTTCTAATCTGTTAAGGTCATTTTGAATTTTGATCCTGTCCTCTGGGGTATTAGTTACCCCTCCTAATTTAGCGTCATCTACAAATTTGATAAGAATGCCCTCTGTTCCTCTATTGATAAAAATGCCCTCTATCATTAATAAAGATGTTGAATGGCACTGGGGCCAGGACAGAACCCTGTGGCACCAATGGGATTGAGCAGCAGCAGTGGCAGAGTCAGATGGGTGAAGTTTCAGTAAAGGGAATTTGCTTCTAGAACTGAGAAATAATAAAAATCATGGACTGATATCCAGAGGGAAACAGTGACATGTTGAATAGTTCTGTCCTGGCCCAGTGCTATTTGACATTGTTATCAATGACTTGGATGAGGGAATAGAGGGTATGCTTATCAAGTTTGCAGATGACACCAAATTAGGAGGAGTAGCTAATATAATAATAATAATAATAATAATAATAATAAATTTTTATTTTTAACCCACCCCTCTGCTCGGCAACTGGGGCGGCTTACAGCAAGATTAAAACAACATCAAGCTAAAACAATCCTTCCCTAAAGGACAAGATCAAAATTCAAAATGTCCTGAGTAGACTAGAAAGCTGGGCCAAAGCTAACAAAAGGAAATTCAATATGGAGAAATGTAAGGTACTGCACTTAGGATGGAAAAAATGAAATGCATAGATGTAGGATGGGGGAGACCTGGCTGAACAAGACTACTTGCGAAAGGGATCTAGCAGTCCTAGTAGACCACAAGTTAAACATGAGTCAACAGTGTGATGTGGCAGCTAAAAAGGCCAATGTGATTTTGGGCTGCATCAATAGAAGTATAGTGTCTAGAAAGGGAAGTAATAGTGCCATTCTGTTCCGCCTTGGTCAGGCCTCACCTGGAATACTGTGTCCAGTTCTGGGCACCACAGTTCAAAAAGGATATTGACAAATTGGAGCGTGTCCAGAGGAGGGCGACTAAAGTGGTGAAAGTTCTGGATCCATGCCTTATGAGGAAAGACTTAGGGAGCTGGGTATGTTTAGCCTGGAAAAAAGACAGTTAAGGGGTGATATGATAGCCCTGCTTAAGTATTTGAAGGAGTGTCACATTGAGGATGGAGCAAACTTGTTTTCTCCTGCTCCAGAGACTAGAACGTGGAACAATGGATGCAAGTTCCAGGAACAGAGATTCCACCTCAACATTAGGAGGAACTTTCTGACAGTAAGAGCTGTTTGGCAGTGGAACACACTCCCTCAGAGCGTGGTGGGGTCTCCTTCCTTGGAGGTCTTTAAACAGGCTGGATGGCCATCTGTCAGGGATGCTTTGATCATGATTCCTGCATGGCAGGGGGTTGGACTGGATGGCCCTTGTCTCTTCCAACTCTACAATTCTATGATTCTATGACTTGAGTTCCTCCATAACAGGGGCTTGGAAATGTTCCCACTTGATTGCCTTGTTAAGGCCTTTGGGGTCTAAATAGACTTGTAATTTAGGATTCTCTACAACATGGATGGGAAACCTTTTTTTTTTTTTTCTGTTGCAAGCCACATTTGCTCAGCTGTAATCTGTGACGGGTCAAAGCCAGCAGGCTGCAAAGTGAACCTTTCTTCCATTCCCTTCTCTTTCTCTTCTTTTTCTTCCTAGCCAATTGAGCTGCTGGGAAGGTCATACATCACTTTTCCAGATGTCTGAACTGATTATTTGCAGAAGGCTTCTCATTGGTCCAAGGGGCATATGAACGTGTCACGTTTCTGCATCGATCAATCACTGAGGCATTTGGACAGCGTGAGGAGCTTGTAGCTTGTAAGGAGCTTGTAAAGAGCTAAGACATTCATATCATTCTGCATAGGCTGAAATAGTTTCTCATATTCATGTTCCTATTGTGCATAGAAAGCACCTTTTTGACCAGGTCGAGCTTCTCATATGTTGCCAGATCCAAGGCTATAAGCAAATAGTTAGGTTCTATAAATGCCTGTGACATCTTTCTATTTGATGCTGGCAACACACTGCTATGTTCACTCCTCAGCTACTTTTATGTAGTTTTGGCCCATCTTTCCCAAACCAGACAACATGTTACCATGAGTACTCACCTCCAGTTTGAAAGACACTATAATCCCTTGCACTCCCACAGGCAGATTCCAGTCATACAGATGTTCTTTCCCTGATTTCACTCCATTATCAGGAAACATCTTGTTGTCTGTTCAACAGTATGAATCTGGAATTTCAGCACTTGTGGTGTGCTGCATTTTACAAAATAGATATGGTTACTATAATTGTAGCACAGCTTTGGAAGTGCAACACATTGTTTAGGACCTTTTGCAAGATTGTTTTAAGTTCAGTTGTCTCTTTCTAGGTGCTTTAATAGATAAATGTTGTAAACCAAATTATTATATCTCTGGGCTAATTGATTTGGTCCATCTTGCTGCTTGCTTACGTGTCTCTTTAGATGTTTTTTTTCCCTGAGCTCATACCAATTCTGCTGCAGTACAGAACATGCTTTTGAAGATTTTTTTTTTCATGGTGAGGTCTTTGTTCAGTTGCCTAACCTTCCATAACCTGCTATCCCCAGATGTATTGGTCTACAACTGCCATAACCTCAGTACTCAGAACTATAGGAATTGCCATCCAACACATCTGGGGGTAAATCAGAAACCACGACAGGTGGATAGACTCAATCATGGCCCTGAGTTTGTAAGACATGAGCAGAGCAGTTGATGATTGGGGATCTTGGAGTTCTTTCATTCATAGAGATGCCATAAGTCCAGGTTGACTTGATGCAATTAACAACAACAACAACTAGGGGTAACACACTGAGGTAGGCTGCAGTAGATTTTTCCATACAGTCTTCACCTTGATGTCACAAATAATGCTGTCTCACATCATGGAGCCTATCCATTTTCCAAAGGCTCAGGTCTAGCAAATTTTTATTTTAAAACTCCATGACATACTGTTTAATATTTTCGTCCATTTTCTGTATACATGAATGGAGTCTACATCATTCAGTGGTCTCGTTCCTTTAGGGCAGGGGGTGGGGAGAAAACACTTCTAGAATTGTCACTGTTACACTGAGCTTCATCTTTTCTCCTTCTGCAAATTGGACAGTGTTGCAAATTCCCGGTGCTTCTTCCCCCACAACAGGCAATGGGATGGATGGTTTTATTTGATTAGGTTTTTTTCTTCCACTCCTACAGAAATCAGATAAAGTTCAAATCTTTGCTTGGATGTCCTCCAGGCTTCTGCAGTATTGTCAGACATCTGCAGCCTACATAAAACTTGCTAAAGCTCCAAAATTACCTTTCTGCTAATATACTACAACCAAACCTTGTGTTCTTCAGTAAGGTTCTTCTTATTCTGCAGCCTCTATTCCTGCTCCAGAAATCTGTTGCCTCCACTTACGATACCAGGTAATCACAGATGAAGGTACAGAATACCAGACTTAAGTTTCATTGTCGAATTGATACAGTTATCAGAAAGTAGCATTGGCTGAGATACTTCTCTATCAGTCCTTGTTACTGTCTCCATCATATAGGGGTAATCTCTAAACTCGTATTCCTATGTTTTCCATAAGGAAGTGTCCCTATTTTACAACCATCACATTTTTACTACACACAGTAAAAAGCACAACCCAGCCAGTTATGCCTGCATATAGGTGCAGAACTAGAAATTGTCATCTGTGGTTGTGCTTCAGATTAGGAGGTCTCAAGTGGAGTGCCACAAGGCTCTGTCCTGGGGCCAATTCTCTTCAATATTTTTTTTTATCAGTGATTTAGATGATGGGGTGGGGGGAATCGTTATCAAATTTGTGGATGATACAAAACAAAACTGGGTTGGATAGTTAACATATGAGAGGAAAGGAACAGAATTAAAAGAACCTTGATAAATTAGAAAGCTGGCCTGAAATTAATAAAATTATATTCAACAGAGACAAATGCAAAACTCTACATTTAGGCCACAAAAACCAAATGCACAGGTGTAGGATGGGGGATACTGGGCCTAGCAGTATTGCAGGTGAAAAGGACCTTGGTATTATTTTTTATCATAAGTTGAACATGAGACAGCAGTCTGATGCTGTAGCAAAGACAAATGCTATCTTAGCCTGCATTAACATAACCATAGTTTCTTCTTCATGGTCTCTGTGAATGCACACAATGGGTTAATATTGTGCCTGCGCAGAGAGCACTTTGGAAACTTCTAGCACCTCAGTGTAAATCTTTTGGGCAGTACAACCCCCCTCGCCCCCGGTGCATATAAGCCCACCCCTCTCACCAACTGCTCAGTTCCTTTTTTTTCCCCCACCATGTGGAAAGCACTGAGGGAACTTCTCTAGCTTCTTTGCCTCATTTTTCTCCCAAACTGGGTTTTTTCTGATTGGATTTTCTGATTTGGACTGGATTTTGACTACTCTTTAGCTTGCTCCACTCAGATTTGGTTTTTTTCCATCAGATTCGCTGGTTTGACTCAGATTAGATTGTGGACTTCGTTCTCATTCCCAATCTTCTGACCTCGTGGTAAATGGTATTGTGCCTTCCTTCCCCCCCACCCGCCCTCTGGAAGATGTCTGGGGTCAGGTTTTTCAAACATTGCTCCCAATGCTCTGCAAAAATGACTGAAACAGATGGTCACTCAAAATGCCTCTCGCATGTCTTGGGGAGAATCATGACATTCGGTCATGTAAGCATTGCAAGGCCTTCACCCCACAGACCAGGAAAAATCGAGACAAGAGGCTTAAGGCCATTCTTTATGAAAAAGCACTCGGTTTTGGTCCCAGAGAGGCCTCGGGTTCAGGATCTATCCCTAAAACCCCAGAAGAGACCTCCAAAAAAGGCTCGGTTTCAGTACCAACCAAGGCCTCATTGAAATCTGCTCCTATGGCAACCAGAGCAAGGGACACCGGTACCAACCAGTCCCATACCATTGAATCCAGGAGGAAACCGGTACCGAAAGAGTCAGTACCAAAGACGGTACCAAAAAGGAGCAAGGCCGCAGGGAGGAAGGAATCTCCCAAGAGGCTGACCCCGGGAGCAAAAGAGGAGCAAACAACAGGACCCAAAACCAAAGGGTTCCAAGGAAGCATCAAAACCAAGCTCCTCAGCTTCACCACAAGTGAAAAGAATGCTAGTGCTACTGTCCCTGAAATGACAGTCCACGTACATTGCGACCAGGACCAATGACGACTCATCTCTTGGTGTAAGGATCATCTGGACCTCGCACTCAAATTCGCCATTGAACATCGGTTCTACAGCATGACACTGATCCCGGTCCGGATCCCGATCACAGTCTCAAGTTATCTCAATATGATTGCACTCGAACTCTCAATCCCGACCAGATTTGGGGTGTCGATCCCGGTCCCAACAACAACGTTCCCGGTCCGGGTCAGCTGAGCGAGGAAAGTCCCGATATCAGTCCTGATCAGTTTCAGCTCAACGATCCCAATCTCCACTGATGCAGAAGTCATGCTCTTGGACCCCAGTGCCTTGTTGTTCACCAACGCCTCAAGGGTCCCCGATGCCTCGCCATACTCCAACACCTAACAGGACACCGACACCATCTCCTTGTAGGTCCCTGACACCAGTACCAACAAGAACTCCCTCTCCGAAGCCAATGCAGCCTTCTAAGTCCCCGGTACCGAGACCTTTGGGACAGGAGAAGTCAAAGTCACCAGTATGAAGACCTACGGGATGCTCAAAATCTAAGTTGCCAGAACTGGACTCGAACTGATGCCCATCATGTTCATTTTCCAGGTCACCATGCCATTCTCGGTCTCCATTGTCTGATTCCCAGACCTCGGAAGACACTCCATATGGTATGACAAACGGTGGGACTACTATGATAGATACTGATGCAACACTCCATACCCAAGGAGCTTCTGTACCAACTGGTGCCATTGGGGCCAGATTATCAGTACTGACATTTTGAGGAATACTCACTGGCACCATGCACCAGACGGCATTGTTACAATAGATCACCCCGGTACCAGAAGGAGGATCGGGATAGATGGGTTGGTCCCTGCTCTCCAGAGGAGCGCCACAAGTGCAAGCACAGCCGGACAGTCATGGAATCGCCTCGGAGACCTAAATCCCCAATCAAAAGGGTCCCGACGCATCCTCCTTCCAAGTTACCTGCACAGAGAACGTCTTCACCTAAGCCTTCTGACCCAAGGAAACCCTTCTCACCAACTTTGACTCCACAACCATCCAAATATGACTCAGAAGAGTCAGACAAGCAGTCACCTCAAAATAAAGCTGAGGGATTCTGGGTCCCCTATGGACGATGTACGCTCCTTTTCAGATATGGTGAACCGGATGACAGCTGCTTTAAGATTACCCAGTTCCACTCCAGACGTGCACATGGATGATCCGCTGTTCCACAATCTTCAAAGGCAGGCCCCGTCTTTGCCCTACATTCCATTCTCGACATTCCTGTAACAAGATGGCCTGGGTTACCCCCTTCTTCAGTACCCTCAACATCTAAGAGACTTGAATGCCTCTACAGAATCTCTGAAGAAGTGGCTCTGTGGCAGGGAGGTCATCCGAAACCAAACTCCATCATCGTTGATGAGGCCCAGATGTGGACCTCTCATAAGATCCAGAGCAACGGAACACAAAGGCAAGAAACTGGATGCACTTGGCAAGAAGTTCTACTCTTCTGCATGCCTTTTGATGAAAATAGCCAACTACATTGCCTGTATGGGAGCCTACCAGAGGCACCTCTGGGATGTCATATCTCCCTTCCTGGACAATGTCCCACAACAGGATTTGGACCGTGTTCAAAACACAAGGGCTGATGGTATCGCTCTATCAGACTACCAGAGACAAACAGCGAAGCACGTAACCAATTGCACAGGGAAGATTCTTGCCAGTGCCATCACTGTCCGTAGGCACACATGGCTATGCTCATCAGGACTTTCATCAACTGCCAGAGTAGTGATTGAGGATCTTCCGTTTGATGAAGTGGGCCTTTTCCATTCAGAAACAGACACAAAGCTGGAACGTACCCACAAGATGCGCACAACTGCAAAGCGCTTTGGCATTTCCCCTGCTGGTCCTGCTGTGCGCTCACTCCTCTACTCTAAAAGATTTCCGCCTCTTTTTCACAGGAGGTTCAGCCCGACATCTCGCTCTCAGCAGTCAGCCCATCAGTCCCCACCATACCATAGAAAATTCCAGCCTCCCACCAAACAGAAGTCTCAGTTCCAAAAGAAACGACCTGACTCTTCCAAGCAGAAGCCCTGACTACTCACCAAAGGACCCTATGCCCATGGCCCATTCTCCATCCCACGGGCGTCAACAGGCACATCATCAATGGTGTGCTATCACTACAGAAACATGGGTCCTCAACATCATAAACACTGGCTACTTTATAGAGTTTGACACGCTACCACCTATGGGAATTTTGAGGTCTACTCCTTCCTCACCACATCTCGAGGAAGAGAAAGGAGCCATAGTGGAATTAAACCCAAGTCAAAGACCAGAATCCTTTTTCTCCCGTTACTTCCTCATCAGCAAGAAGGATGGAGGCCTGTGCCCCATCCTAGACCTCAGGAAGGTGAACCGTGTTTATCACCCCCAAACATTTCAAACTGGTCACCCTTTCTTTAATCCTGCCCTTCCTACACATAGGAGATTGGTTTGCCACCATCAGTTTAAAGGATGCATATTTCCACATTGCGATCGCGAGGCTTCACAGGAGATTCCTTGCCTTTGCGGTAGGCCACAGGATGTACCGCTTCAAGGCCTTGCCATTCAGACTTTGCACAGCTCCAAGGGTGTTCACAAAATGCATGGCCCCAGTTGTAGCTCACCTTCACACGGCAGGTATTGTGATGTTTCTGACCTGGACGACTGGCTAAACACAGGTCCTACAGAAAAGAAAGTGCTGCAGGATGTGTCCTTTACTATCTCCCTGCTCCAAGACCTAGGCCTCATGATCAATGTGAAGAAGTCCCTTTTGACTCCAGCCAGAACTGTGCAGTTCATCAGGGCACAGTTAGACTCCTCCAAAGGGAGTGCCTTTCTCCCAGAAGACTGCTTCGCCACATTGTAGGGCATGATATCCCACTGCATAACATGACAAAGGGTGACAGCACATTTTATACAAACCCTCCTGGGCTGCATGGCCTCCACCACAGCGGTGATGTCCTTCACCAGGCTGTGGATGCACCCACTCCAGATGTGGTTCCTCAAATTCTTTGACCCATTGAGAGACGATCCTACAAGGTGGCTATCGGTTCCCAGACCAATCCTCAAGCAGCTGAGGTGGTGGTTGCTTTCTCAGAATGTAAGGTGCGGCTTTCCCTTCGAGACTCCTCACCCCTCCAGGACTCTCACAACAGATGCGTCCACAACAGGCTGGGGGGGCTCACTCCAACGGGCTGACCATCCACAGACGATGGTCCAGGACAGAAGCGGAGCTTCACATCAATGCACTGGATTGATGTGCACATCAATGCACTGGATTGCCCTGCGAGCCTTTGAGTCCTCCCTTCAGGGCAAGACGAATCAAGTGGTCTCGGACAACACCACCATGGTCTTCTATATCAACAAACAGGGAGGTACCAGATCTCAAACCCTTCTGGACCTATCACTATGGATTTGGGAATGGTGCATAGACAGGAACATATTCCTGGAAGCCATCCACCTACCAGGGAGTCAGAACAACATCGCAGACTCACTCAGCAGGACAACAGCCACTTCCCATGAGTGGCCTCTGGCTCCACAGACCCTGTCAACCCTGTTTGCAGACGGGGGTCAACTATCGATAGAACCTCTTTGCATCTCCTCAGAACGCCAAGTGCAGGCTATACTGCTCATGGCTACCATCATCCCACAACAACCTGGGGGACCCGTTCCTATTCAAGTGGTCGGGGACCCTGCTTTACGCCTTTCCCCCATTTCCACTCCTCTCCAGAGTTGTGGCCAAGCTCAGGAGGGACAGATTGAATTGCATTCTGATAATCCCACTCCTTCTTCTCTCCAAGCATCGTTTCTGTCACCTTCCTCTCAGGAAGGACCTTCTATCAATCCAAGCCATGCAGGTATTTCATCCAGACCTGGATACAATCAATCCAAGAGCATGGCTGATAGACCACTAGACGGGATCTCGGATTCCGCACACTCCAACCTTCAGGCAGCTCAGCATCCTTCTACGCTGAAATCCTACGGCTATAAATGGCAGAAGTTTTGCGACTTTCTCGCCTCTAAAGGGGTCTTACCAACACAAGCGCCAACACCACTCATATTGCTCTTTCTTGCCTCTTTATCTCTGAAGGGCCTTTCCCTGTCGTCCTTGCGGACCTACATAGCAGCATCTCTTTTCATCTACAGAGTATGGGCAAAGGCTCCTGTTTCGTGGAGCCCTTGGTCAAACACTTCCTTCAGGGTTACAGAAACTTGCACCCACCAGTAAACGGTCTGGTTTCTTCATGGGATTTACAACTGGTTCTCCGGTCGATCTCCAGACCTCCCTTCGAGCCCTTGGAGGTGGTGGATGTTCATCTCCCATCCTTCAAGACAGCCTTCTTAACCACTATCACATCAGCCAGGAGGGCGAGTGAGCTTTGTGCCCTCAGGGCTGATGCTCCTTACACCCAGGTTCATGGAAACAAGGTAGTCCTTAGGCCAGATGTGGTCTTCCTACCTAACGTAGTCTCTCCCTTTCATCTCAACTAGGACATCGTGCTGCCGTCCTTTGAAGTCACCACACCCCAGGACACTACGCCCACACACCACCCTCTGGATGTGTGCAGGACTCTGCAGGTCTACACTAAGGCGTTTAGTCATACCAACAGACTCTTCGTCTGCTACGCCAGCCCCAAGAAGGGCCTCCCCATTTCTTCACAGCGCTTCTCCAGTTGGGTAGCCTCAATAATAAGGATTTCATACGAAATTGAGAAGATGCCTCTGCCCTCTTCCATCCAAAGCCACTCTACTAGAGCTGCAGCTACCTCAATGACGTTCCTCCACAGAGTGCCTCTGCTAGACATCTGCAGAGCAGCCACGTGGGCAACACTGCTCATCTTTGTAAAGAACTATAAACTAGACTCTGCCATTATGGATAGTGCAGCCCTTGCAAGGGCGGTTATTGCACACTCATCATTAGATGACTAACCTAAGCAACACTCTACCTCTGTCTCAATATAATATATTTTTGTACCTGAAGTACTGTGTAGTTTCTTTATTTACTGAGTTGGGACACCACCTCCATCCTTTCTCCTGAGCTTTGCAATCTACCCATTGTGTGCATTCACAGAGACCATGAAGAAGAATGGGTTTAGGACTTTTTCGGATGGAAGAAAAGTAATGCTAGCAGCGTCGCCAGGTTGTGACGCTGCAGCGCAAGAGGGCGTCCGTTTCGGACGACGCTCCTCCCAGTGGTACTGTTGCAGTACCGCTGGGACATTTGAGCGTGATATTTTTCCTGCCCAGCGTCATATTTTAACGCGATCAGCGATCGTGAGTAAAATATGACGCTGGGCAGGAAAAATATCACGCTCAAATGTCCCAGCGGTACTGCAACAGTACCGCTGGGAGGAGCGTCATCCGAAACGGACGCCCTCTTGTGCTGCAGCGTCGCAACCTGGCAACGCTGCTAGCGTTACTTTTCTTCCATCCAAAAAAGTCCTTACTGTAACTATAGTTCTTCGAGTGGTCTTCTGTGAATTCACACAAACCCGCCCTCTTCCCCTCTGGTATCCTCCCTTCTCACTGACTTTATTTAACCTGACTAAAAGGAACTGAACAGTTGGTGAGAGGGGTGGGCTTATATGCTCCAGGGTTGAGGGGGGTGGTCCTATCACCCAGAAGATTTAAATTGAGGTGCTAGAAGTTTCCGAAGTGCTCTCTGTGCAGGCACAGGATTAACCCTTTGTGTGAATTCACAGAAGACTGCTCGAAGAACTATAGTTACGGTAAGTAACCCGTTCTTCTGAGTTGAGGGAAGTAATGGTCCTACTATATTCTCTGCCAGTCAAGCCTCATCTGGGGTACTGCATTCAGTTCTGGGCACCTCATTTTGAGAAAGATATAGACAAGTTGGTGCAAGTTCAGAGAAGGACAATGAGGATGATAAGCGGTATGGATAATAAAACATATGAGGAGAGGTTGAAGGAGCTGAGCATGTTCAGGTTGGTGAAGAGAAGATTGTGGGGTGACATGATTACACTCTTTAAATACCTCAAGCGTTACCACAAAGAAGAGGGTAGATTTCAATTGAACATTAGAAGGAACGTCTTGACAGTGAGAGCAGTTTGGCAATGGAACCAATTGCCTAGCTAGGTAGTTAAGTCTCCTTCTCTGGATGTCTTCAGAAAGAGGCTGGAGAGCTACCTGCTCTAGCTGGAGATCCTGCAATGAGCAGGAGGTTGGACCTCATGATCCATAGGACCCCTTCCAACTCAATGATGCTATGATTTGGGAGGCATCAATTTAGGAACCATTTTATGTGAAACTGTTACAAAACATGGAGAAGCATAAGTGGATTGGGAGCAACTATAGCTGGTAGAGGTGCATGAGAGGTATCACATGCGAATCTTTTTCTCCCAACTATGTTTCTCATCTGTTTTCTGCCAGATTTAGTTTGATCAAAATACTGCATTAAAATCAGTAGTTTTCTTTTCTTGGGCTAAACTATTATGCCACGTGCTTTTATGATACTACATTTTATTGCATTGTATTTCATTCTTTTGGGTTTTATTTAAAAAATCTACCCAGAGGTTGTTTGTTTGTTTGTTTGTTTGTTTTTGGATGGGTTAGAAAACATATTAAATAATTAGGTAAATGAACTGTTCCTTGCTTTAATGGAAAACTTGGTCCCAGGGATAGAAATAACATGGAAAGACTAGGGATAGGTTCCTACACCACAAAAAGAAAAGCAATTCAACATTTTTCAGCAAACTTTTTGTTTGGACCTAAAAATACATACATCAAATGAAACAAGTCTTGCATGAGTAGATAAAAACATAGTGAACCTTCTAGAGACCACTTGAAAGCTTCTGCAAAAATGCACACAGGGTTTCTTTCTTTCTTTCACCAGCATCGAATTTTCTTACGATTTCCATTTGGGGGGCTAGACTTATAGATCTATGCCCTTTTAAAACATGCTGGGGGAAGCTGGTGTGACAGGCTTATCTGCTCTTTCTGTTTTGTTGTTCAGATGTGCTCCCTGTGGGATTCTAGGAATAGCTGCTGTTTACCTTTCCTGTTTTAGACAGACACACGTAGCTACAGTAGGATTGGCTATAGCAGAATCCCATTCTTTCCCAGCGCAAACTTTTATTGCTTTGTTTACTGTAGACACACTGCTACAACCTGACACCAAAAGTCTGTGTTTCTCCAGCCTTCCTTCTCCTTACAGTGCTAATGCTGCTGAAAACCATCCAGCTAAACAGAGGATGAGGAGGGAAAAGGGGGCTGCATGAATGTAAAAAGTCTTTTATGCTTCTTTGACAGAGACTTTGTTGACTGAGGCATGCTTATATATGATATTAATGTGCAAATAATAGTTATGTAAATGGAGAATGGAATCATGGTGTTGGAAAGAAGTTGATGTGTCATGAAGGAATGTAGTTAAGATTTTTCTTTTAAACTGAATTAAATAGTGTTTTTGCTTTGAGTGTTTGAAAAGCATGTTTCCTGAAGATATTATGGGGAAGCTTTGAAATACTTAGGGCTCATCTACACAGGCCAACATATGCCAGCTCCCTGCCAGCATATCCTTCCTGCAGATCCTCCCCCCATTCCCTGGCCAAAACCCTGCAGTCTGAACGGGAATGCTGGCCCATCCCTGTAGCAGCCATTGCCGCCACCTATTCTCTGGACCCAGGCAGGAGGCCCACAGCATGTGAGCAAGGCCCCCTGTATATGGCCAGCCTGATCAGATGATGATGATGATGATGATGATGATATTGTTGTTGTTGTTGTTGTTGTTGTTATTTCTTATCTGCCTCCCCCAATGGAGCGAGACAGGGAACAACATATTAACACATAAATGTAACATTGGTTAAAAGCACATATCAATTTAAAATGTATCAATTTAAAAGAACAAGTAAAACCAAGACATTTTAAAACAGTCAACACACAATTTGAAATTCACACTTTAAAATCATCTGGATAGGCTTGCTGGAAGGCTGTGGGGCCCCCTTCCCAGATCCGGAAGAGCAAGGCAACCAGCAGCTACAGCAAAAGGCCTCTGTACCAGAACAGTCTCCTGCGGTCATGCTGGGCCTGATCCACTTTATTTTGGTTGGAATTGATTTTAAACAGGTATTTTCTTAAAACATTTTATTGGCCCATATCCCGTCTTCCCCCCATCTTTGCCCTAGGGCTCATGAGGACTGCCTGGGGACAAAACAGGGCAAAAGCTGCAGGGCTCCAAGACGATGTCAAGGCAGGATAAATTGTGTAGACAAGCCTTTAGTTTCTCTCAATGTTTATAAATAAATACAAGATTTGTTTATACAGTTCAGACTACAGTTCAGTGTGTGACTTATTCTATAGCACTGATGTTCCTCTGTAACATTATTATCTGTCATTATGTTTTTGGAATCTCATGAATAACTAACAGTGTAAAAACTATTTTGCAATATACCTTATTAGAAAAATTTATTTTAAAAAATAACTACAAAGAACCCCCCCAAAGCATCAAGAAACAACATACGCTCCTAGATTTCTCATTGCCCACCTGTATGACAGACTGTGATTGTATTGATCAAAAGCCAGATTTTACAGTTCACATAACATGGAACTTCATATTATATGTCTCACTATCTTCCAGACCATCTGAAAAACTTACTAGGACCAGATTCTGCTTAGTACTGACCTGGGGCCATATTTTAGAACACAGATAACACAAAACTCGTCATTGTGTTTGAAAGACCATGTGAAGGCAGAACTAAAACCAGAAAGTTCAGTATCTATATTTGCCAAAAATACAATGTTAGGACATTTAGGATGTGTTGTATGTTTCAAAATACCCCTCATCATTATTTTATGGATTGGCTTAGAGTGTTGTATGAGGAAGAGATCTCATGTTTTGATATATAGCTTTTGTAACCTTTTAGGGCTTTGGAGCCACTGAATACGTAATTGGAGGTAGTAGGTCAGAGTTGAGCTATAGGGAAGAAAAGAAGGGGAAGACAAAGCAGTTTCTTCCTCAAGCGCATTCCACACAGGACTGGCCAGCACCACATTGCGCAGGGCATTTTCCTCCGTCTTATCAGACCCTAACCCGGCTTTGAACAGGCAACAAGTAACTAAATAAGGTGGGTCCATAGATTCACTGCACTCAGACTTGGAAGCTATTGACTATCATAAAAGATCCCACGCTTGGAAAATTAAAAGAATATACGTAACACCCTTGGGATATCATTATAATTCCATTTAGAGTTATCTCCTCAAATGCAGCTCACCTACATTCAAGAACACCTCCTACATGGTTTTATTACTACTGTTCGAAGAAGGTGGTACTTTTCCAGGCAAGACTCAAACGATTCTGCAGCCTTTGGATTATGGTAAGTCATATTAGCAGCACAGAGTGTAAAATGCTCATATTTCTTCTTTTTTTCTCTTTACCCCTCTTTTCTTAGATTATTTCATGGCTCTTACAGCAGCAGACAGTAAAATGCATCTATGTTAAATCAACCAGATGTTTAAAAGATTTAATTCCGTACAGATTGTGTATTGAACATCTCATACAGATAGTGAGATTATGTTAGCTGGCACTAAATCTACTAAATACAACCTTCCCTCATCATTGACTGAAATCCCTCTCTCTTTCTTGAGATGTTTTGATTCTGTGAAGTTTGTTTTAATGAGGGAAGAATTCACATTTCAAATAGGTCCCTCATTCTTTTATTTTTAAAAAGTCATAACATGCTCTGAGTTCAGTAAGTTTAATATACATAACTTGGGATGTTTAGTGCCTGTCAGTTCAGAAGTGAAATAAAACCACCCCAAAATAGGATGTTCTAAAATGTTTATACCCTGCTGTATAGCCAGAGATTTCAGGGTGGTGTACAATAAAGTCAGTTTAAACAGTTTGAAATGTAAAGCAATACCAGTTAATTTACAGTCTAAGAACCTATTCAACTGTCCAGTACATTAAAAAAAAGTTAAAACATTTGCAAATTGGATAAAACCATTAGACTCCAAAGGCCTGCATTTTTTTTCTTTTTAATAATTTTATTGGTGTATGTATGTATGTGTATGTATGTATGTATGTGTGTGTGTGTATATATATATATATATATATATATATAAACATAATATAAATATATATATAACAACAAGGCATTAAAAAACCCAGAAAGAATTATCACAATTATCCAATTGAAGTGAATATTTGAAAAAAGGAAAAACAAAACATAACAAAAATACAACCATTTGGCAATAAAATTACTTATTTATAATCCCCCAACTCCAAAACTTCTGTATGTAAAAATATTTATATACATCTGCCTAACGCTTATTTATACTCCAAAAAGACCTCCCACCTACACACCAAATATTTTCTTAAGCTATTGTGTACCTATTCATCCTCTATATTACTAATATCTCACTACTATCTATTATCTATAACTGTTAACCAAATTCTTACTATTATATATAAAACATTCCCACCTATTATTATTACACATTCCTATCAATATTCTTATAACAAAAATGGATTACTAAAACTTTAATATTTATTTTATTAATTTTTAGCTTGTTACTAATTGTTTTCAACATTATACCTTTTAGTTCTTTTAGTTCTTAAATCCTACTTCATACACATTACCCCTATTTTTTTTTTCATATATCTTATAAACGGTTCCCAATTATTCATAAATTCCTCTATTGGCTTTCCTTTCACTAAGTTTGTCAGTTTGTCCATTTGTGTCATTTCTGACACTTTTTCTGTCCAATCCATAATTGTAGGAATACCTTTAGATTTCCATTGCCTTGTGAAGACCTATCAAGCTGCGGTGACAAAATAACTTATTGATGATCTATGTTGTATTTCTTTTGTGTTTCCTAAATCAAACATGTTTAATAAAAATAATTCTGGACGCATGGAAATTTTAAATCCTAAAATTTTTGACATCTCTCTATTTATTTTTAGACCAGTACCTCTGAGATGATAAAAGGTTCCTATCTGCCGTCCGCACTTCCAACAGATATCAGAGAAATTTTTATATATCTTAGATAGCTTATCTGGGGATAAATACCAGTGGTACATCATCTTATGAAAAATTTCCTTCACATTATAGGAGCACATAAATTTAATACCTCTGTTCCAAGCATCTTCCCATTGGTCCATATTAATATTATAGCCTATATTTCTCTCTCTGGCTTTTCTTCGCAAACGAAGATTCAGGAAGGACTCATCCCGCGCTTTCTGCAAGCGCGCTGATGACTAAAAAGGCCAATCCAAGATAAACAAGTCTGGTTGCGAAAAGCACAGCAGAAGGTCTCCTTGGGTGATGTTTTTGGGTTGTGATGCTTTCTGCGTTGTCGTTTCTCTTCAAGACTTGTTCGTCGTGAGTTCTCAAATAAGGCTGCAGCATTGTGGATAGTGCGTCTCCATGCCTCCCGATGTGAGGCCAGGGCGGACCACTGTTGGTGATCAATTTGGCCGAGCCTGAGATGTTGTTTCAGGGAGTCTTTGTATCGCTTTTTTGGAGTGCCCCTCTTACGCTGACCCATGGCGAGTTCACCGTAAGAGGCGATGGTCCTCCATCCTAGAAACGTGCCCTGCCCAGCGCAGCTGTGTTCTCAATATCATGGCCTCAATGCTGGTGATCCCTGCTTGCTCAAGGACAGCAACATTCGTCACATAGTCAGTCCAGTGTATATTTAGGATTGTGCGTAGACAGCGCTGATGAAAGCACTCAAGGAGTCGTTTACTGCCCACTTAATCATACATTGTTTAACCTGCTTGTTTTCGGCATTAATTTTTAATAATAACTTTTAAAAATTACTAATTAAGTGACTTTCTTCTGAATATATAATTTTCTCAAATTCTGTTAATTGTCCATTATACAGCCAATTCTTTAAATCTTCTCTCACTCTCTCTTTACGTTTTAGATATTCCAAACCAATTCATTTTAAACCCTTGGTTTTCTAATTCTTGCCTCTCCTTAATTTTCCACTCCCCTAATTTATTTGTCATCAGATTTTTGTATGTTAACCATACCTCTCCTCTTAGTTCATGTTTGCAAAAACCTTCCTGGGGGGGACAGCCAGCATGGAATATTAGGACTTAATCTTTCTTTATATTTTTGCCAGGTTTTTATTAAAGATCTTCTAATAATATGACTTTTAAATTTTGTGTTTATTTTAATCTTCCCATACCACAGATATCCATGCCAGCCTACCCTAAGCTCGTGTCCTTCTAAACTAACTCTTTCGTAACCTTTAGTAATAACCACTGCTTTAACCATGACAAACTGACTGCCTCAAAATATAACCTCAGGTCTGGGACTCCTAACCCCCCTCTTTCCCTGGCATCTATTAGTAAATTCCATTTTATTTGGGGGGGTTGCCCGCCCAAATAAATTTTAATAGTGCTTTCTGCCAGTTTTGGAAGATTTTTCTTGAAAATATTATGGGTATCATTTGGAAAAGGAACATACATTTTGGTAATATATTCATTTTAATTGTAGATATTCTCCCTAATAATGATAAATTGATCTTTTCCCATCAGTTTAAGTCCTTCTTAATTTCTTGCCAAATTTTTGTATAATGATTTTCATATAATTGTTGCATTTTCATCATTATATTTACACCTAGATATTTTACCTTCTTAACTATTTCAAATCCTGTTTGCTTTCTCAATTTTTCCTTCTCAGTTTTTCCCATATTTTTTAGTTAATATTTTAGTCTTTTCAGCATTAATTTTAAATCCTGAATTGGCACCAAATTCTTTTAATTTTTTGCATTAAGTGTTCTATTCCCTCTAATGGGTTTTCTGGAATTATTACTAGGTCATCCGCAAATGCTTTGAATTTAAATTCAGCCTTACTTATTTTAATACCTCTTATCTTCTTATCATCTGTTATTTCATTATTCAAGATCTCTAACGCTAAAATAAATAATAAAGGGGATTAAGGACATCCTTGTCTGGTGCCTCTTTCTATTGGAACTGGGTTTGATAGATTTCCATTAATTAATAATTTGGCAGACTGATTCGAATATATTGCATTAATCCATTTAATAACGTTTTCACCCAATTCCATTTTTCCCATTATATTTTTTTTTAAAAAAATTATTTAAATTATCAAATGCCTTTTCCGCATCTAAAAAACTAAGGGCTCCCTTGGTTTCATTATGAGAGTTCAGATATTCAATAACATTAATGATTGATCTTATATTGTTCTTTATTTGTCTCCCTGGCAGAAAGCCATTTTGATCCTCATGTATACTTTCTTGTAAAATTAACTTTAACCTATATGCTAGAATAGACAAAGGCCTGTACTTTTACAGGCATTTTTTTTAACTTGGTGTCAAAATGAAGTTAATATCATTTAACAACCAGGATGCCACAGCGGAGATGGTCCTTTACCATGTCTTCACACAATGTATGTTACTCTCATTGATGAGAGATAAAGACTAGCTCCTGCAATAGACCTCAGTCCTTGGGCGGGCATATATAAGGAGAGGCACTCCTTCAAGTGTCATGGTCCCAAGTTACTTAGGACTTTAATTATCATTTGTTATTCGAAATGAAATGGAAACCAATAATAGAATACTGTAGGAAGAAATGGGAGAAAAAGTGATGGATCAGTCTCTAAGGAAACCAGCAATCAACAAAATGTATATTGGGATAAATTGAGTGGGAATAAAAAAAAAGAAAAAAAGAGGGTAACAACGCACTTAGAATGAAAATAATAATGCAAAAAAATGTGAAATACTCTCTAGGGAAGTAATGTACTACTTCTTTTGGAGCAAAATTTGATGAATAAGGGTCCAAACAAGTAATATAGATAACCTAACTATATAAAATATGGAGTTTAGATCTAAATTTTGAACAATTATACGAAGTCAAACACAATCTCTATTTCACTACCTGAAAATATTGGTAATCATGAGGAAATCAAAAGTGAAGAGAAGATATACTTGTAATTCAGATCATATAGTAAATATATAGTGGAAATGGGAAATGACTATAACTTAATAATTCATAGAATGGATTGTAGTTAGGAGAAAATAGAAATATATGACTTATGGAATGGAATGATATGTTATGATAGGATACGATATGAATTATTGGATGGAATGATGTGAAGTCTCTTTGTAAGCATGAGATTTGATATATATATATATATATATATATATATATAATTTAAATGTTATCAAAAGCAGCTTGAAATTGGACTGGAAGTATACAGGTGCCCAGTACAATTCCTTTAAACCCAATGTTATATGGTTTCTATACAGTTTCTGACTGCTAACTTTTGCACAAGCTGAAGCTTCCAGATTTTTTTCAAGGGAGCACACTGCAGTAGTTCAGTTGAGAAGTTCCTAGTGTGTGAACTACTCTAACAAGTTATTCCTGTTCAGGTGATGCCATAAGTAGCAAGATCCCAATGTTCAAATGTTTCCTAGCAGATTTGAAAATTTCTTCTAATGTTTCTAAAATTCATACTATGCTTAACCATTTCTTGACAACATACAAATGAACATCCCAGTTGCTTGATGAGAAATTACTTCTTAAAAAATAAACACCTCCACATCTTTCTGATCAGTATCTTTGTTATTCTGGAAGTTATTGCTGTCCCTTCTTTTTTTATTGCGGTAGTTAATTGCATTGCATGAAAAACCAGCATAGATCAAATTTCTTACACTGTCTCTTTTGAAAGGGAGGGAAAATTTGTCATTTCCAGGAGAAATATCTGTAAAAGCAGTTAATTTACATACTCTAGGGTTTGGGGGGATTGACACTATTTTGTAATATCCCTTGTCTTGCTTTGATCTGTTTCTTTGATATATTGATATTTGATCTCTCTCTCTCTCTCTCTCTCTCTCTCTCTCTCTCTGGCTTTTCTTCACAAATGAAGATTCAGGAAGGACTCATCCCGCGCTTTCTGCAAGCGTGCTGATGACTAAAAAGGCCAATCCAAGATAAACAAGTCCAGTTGCAGAAAGCACAGCAGAAGGTCTCCTTGGGTGATGTTTCCACGTTGTGGTTGTTTCTGTGTTGTCCTTTCTCTTCAAGACTTGTTCGGCATGAGTTCTCAAATAAGGCTGCAGCATTGTGGATTGTGCGTCTCCATGCCTCCCGATGTGAGGCCAGGGTGGACCATTGTTGGTGATCAATTTGGCTGAGCCTGAGATGTTGTTTCAGGGAGTCCTTGTATCGCTTTTTTGGAGCGCCCCTCTTACACTGACCCGTGGCAAGTTCACCGTAGAGTACTATTTTGGGGAGGCGATAGTCCTCCATCCTAGAAACGTGCCCTGCCCAGTGCAGCTGTGTTCTCAATATCATGGCCTCAATGCTGGTGATCCCTCCTTGTTTAAGGACAGCAACATTCATCACATAGTCAGTCCAATGTATATTTAGGACTGTGCGTATACAGCGTTTATGAAAGCGTTCGAGGAGTCGTAAGTGGTGGCGATAGGTGACCTATATTTCAGACCCGTAAAGGAGAATAGACAGTACAATGGCTCTATACACATGGATTTTTGTGCTTTGCCTCAGGTGTTTGTTACTCCAGACTCTTGTAAAGTCTTCCAAATGCGCTATATGCCTTTGCTAATCTGTGATCGATCTCTTTATCAATCTTGGCATCTGAGGAGATGATGCTTCCCAGGTAGGTGAACTGCTGAACGGACTTAAGCACAGATTTGCCGATGGGAATGTGGGGGTGATGTTCGTCATGTGGTGCAGGCTGGTAAAGAACTACCGTTTTCTTCAGGTTGACTTCCAGCCCAAACAGCTCTGCAGCTGTTGCAAAGCAGGATGTTAGGTGCTGCAGAGCTGCTTCTGTGTGGGCAACAAGGGCAGCAGCATCAGCAAAGAGCAGCTCACGGACTAGATAGTTTAGAGTCTTAGTGCGAGCCCTCAGACGGCTTAAGTTAAACAAGCTACCATCAATACGGTAACGTATATAGATGCCGTCTTCTTCTTCGAGCTCTGCCATAGCCCTTTGGAGTATCATGTTGAAGAAGAATTTAAATAAAGTTGGAGCAAGAGCACAACCTTGCTTCATTCCATTAGTTATTAAAAAGGGCTCTGAAAGAGCATTGCCATATCTGACTTGACCGTGCTGGCCCTCGTGTAGCAAGATAATCATTTTAAGGAATTTAGGGGACATCCTAGTCTTTCCAGGATCTGCCACAGACCTTTTCTACTCAGAGTGTTGAAGGCTTTGGTGAGGTCGACAAATGTGATCACTAAAAGTCAACATGGATTTCTCAAAAACAAGTCATGCCAGACTAATCTTATCTATTTTTTTTTTGATAGAGTTACAAACTTGATAGATGTAGTGTATCTTGATTTCACTAAGGCTTTTGACAAGATTCCCCGTGATATTCTTGCAAAAAAAAGTTAATAACCTGTGGGCTAGAAAATGCAACTGTTAGGTGGATTTGTAATTGGTTGACTGACCGAACCCAAAGGGTAGTCACCAATGTCTCCTCTTCATCCTGGAGAGAAGTGACTAGCAGGGTGCCACAGGGTTCTGTCCTGGGCCCAGCATTATTCAGCATCTTTATCAATAACTTTGATGAAGGAATAGAGGGTATGCTTATCAAGTTTGCAGATGCCACCAAATTAGGAGGGGTAGCTAATACCCCAGAGCACAGGATCAGAATTCAAAATGAACTGAACAGATTAGAAAGCTGGGACAAAACTAACAAAATGAATTTCAACAGGGAGAAATGTAGGATACTACACTTGGCCAGTAAAAATGAAAAGCACAGGTATAGGATGGGTGATACCTGGCTTGATGGCACTACATGAGAAAGGGATCTAGGAGTCTTAGTGGACCAGAAACTGAACATGAGTCAGCAGTGTGCTGCAGCAGCTAAAAAAGCCTATGTAATTCTAGGCTGCATTAATAGGAGTATAGTGTCGAGATCAAGGGAAGTAATAGTGCCACTGTATTCTGCTTTGGTCAGACCTCACCTGGAATACTGTGTCCAGTTCTGGGCACCACAATTTAGGAAGGATATTGAGCACCTGGAACGTGTCTGGAGGAGGGTGACCAAAATGGTGTGAGGTCTGGAAGCCATGCCCTGTGAGGAGCGACTTAGGGAGCTGGGCATGTTTAGTGTGGAGAAGAGAAGATTGACAGTTGACATGGTAGCCATGTTTAAATATTTGAAGGGATACCATACTAAGGATGGGGCAAGCTTGTTTTCTGCTGCTCCAGAGACTAGGACAGGGAGCAGTGGGTTCAAACTACTGGACAAATGATTCCACCTAAACATTAGGAAGAACTTCCTGACAGTAAGAGCTGTTCAGTAGTGGAATACACTGCCTCTATAGTGTGGTGGATTCTCTTTCTTTGGAGGTTTTTAAACAGAGGCTGGATGGCTATCTGTCGGGAATGATTTGATTGTGTATTCCTGCATGGCAGGGGGTTGGACTGGATGCCCCTTGTGGTCTCTTTCAACTCTATGATTCTATGATATAATTGATATAATTGATATATTTAAGTAGTTGTGGAGTTGTTGGACATCATGTGCCATTGTTGGCTGCAATCTAGCATCATTCAATTTAGCAAAAGCTGTGTAGCTGATTTTGAAAGTTGATTGCTACAATTGTAATAATTAGTGAATGATCCTGACTGCTGCAATTCATTCTTAAAATGGATCATTATTGATTTTTCTCTATAGGATTCTTCTTCCCTGTATTTGTTTTGATTTGTTGAGGTTTTGGTCTCTGAGTTGTCCTTTTCTTCAGCAATCAATAGACTTAGAGGTGTTTGTGAAGGGATTGTATTAAAAAGAAAAAGTCACAGCAAGATTACATTCTGTATATTCATATCTACATTTTGTTGTTTTCATAGTAACATATTGCTTTGTTTGGTTAGGTATACCTGGTGTGGCTGAAGACTCAGAGAAAACACAAAAGTTGCTGCTGTTAGAATGTAGTAGAAAAGCTTTATAACAGAAATTCTTCATCTAGGTATTTAGCACATTTGTCATTCACTGAAATTAATTATTAGCTGGTGAATAGCCCATGAGTATATATTTTGGCCTTCCTTAGCAGAAATTTTCATAATGTAACAGAGCTCCCCCAAACCGTGTGTTTTCCGTGTGTGTGAAGATGCAACTCTCATCATTGCCAGTCAACCAGCTGGGGATTATAGAGTTTGCAGTCCAGTGCCTGTGGAGAGTACTGAGTAGGGTAAAACTAGTTAAATATCCATAAAAAGATGGAACCAGCCATTCATAACATAAAATCCTATAGAACATACATGTGTAATGTTAGAATGTAGTAGAAAAGGTTTATAACAGGAATTCTTCATGTAGATATTTAGCACATTTGTCATTCACTGAAATTAATTATTAGCTGGTGGGTAGCCCATGAGTATATATTTTGGCCTTCCTTAGCAGAAATTTTAATAATGTAACAGAGCTCCCCCCAAACCGTGTGTTTTCCGTGTGTGTGAAGATGCAACTCTCATCATTGCCAGTCAACCAGCTGGGGATTATAGAGTTTGCAGTCCAATGCCTGTGGAGAGTACTGAGTAGGGTAAAACTAGTTAAATAACCATAAAAAGATGGAACCAGCCATTCATAACATAAAATCCTATAGAACATGCATCTGTAATGGTTATATAGGAAAACCAGAAGCAAAGTTATGGCAGAAGCAAATTGGCTCCTGAGATTCTCCCTTTCATAATAAGAATCATCACTGTGTGTCACACTTGCCATGGGATTCTGGGACTTGTAGTTAAAACAAAGTAATTTGTCCAAGCAATACTGGGAAGTGGGAACTAACAGATGGGGCAAGAACTCAACAATATTCTGCTCTTACATTTCCCCAATTACGTTCTATTTAGCTTGTTCACAGAGCTATTTTCCATGAGCTGTTCTGATCCTTCCCCCACCCCCGTTAATTATTTTCTTAAGTTTTCATATCCAAAGACCATTAAAACAGCATCAGAAGAAGCAAGAATGCTAAAATTTCAAGAACTGTCCACATTTCCTTCCCCTGCCCCAGGAATAAGAACCCTGAATACGCTTATTTAAAATGTCACTATTTATTTATTATGTTTATATTAGCCAGGTTGCAATGGGTTAATTCCACCAATGGAATTAATTTGAACAGAAAATTTGGGATCTCTGCCCTCCACTGCAGCTCCCTATGCATTCCAAAACCTGCTCTTGAGAACCGGGAACCCCTCTGGAGCTGGTTTCCGGGTGACACTGAGTTCTGACAAAAGGGCATATATAAGGCGAGGCACTTCTTCAAGTGTCAGGGTCCCAAGTTATTTAGGACTTGAAATGTTATCAGTCATACCTCAAATTTGGAATGGAAGTGTATAGACAACCAGTACAGTTCCTTTAAGACCAGCTTTATATGGTTTCTATATGGATTCTGGCTGCTGTCTTTTGCACAAGTTTAAGTTTTCTGATTTTCTTCAAGGGAGCCCTACATAAAGAGAACATTGCAGTAGTTCAGTTGGGAAGTTATCAGTGTTAATATTTCAAAAACAGTCCACACCTCCTTTTTATTACACAAATAAGCATCCTAAAAATATTCATTTAACATGTCCCAATATTTATATTGGCTGGATGCAGTGGAACACTTCCATCAATGGAAGTAATTTTGTCAGCCGATTTGGGATGAGGTGATCTCCCCGCTCTACTCCAACTCCCCATGCATCCCAAAACTTTGCTCTGAAGAGCTGAGAACCTCCCCAGAGCTGGTTTCTAGGTGACACTGAGAGCTGAGAGGAGAAAGTTCCATCCTGCTGGTGCTGCAGTGCCAGTGAGATATTGGATTTAGCCCTTTCAGCCTTTTCTTCACACATAGAATCATAGAATTTATGGTTCTTCCCCCTGCCCCATTGTATCCTCACAAGGACCCTGTGATGTTTATTATTTATTTAGAGTATTTATACCCCACTCTTCAGCTACCAAGGCTCTCAGAGTGGCTTACAAATTGTTAGCCATAGCACATACATTTCTATAACACTTAATACTGCAAGCACTCTCTAAGAAGTTTACAGTGTGTTAGCTAATTGCCCCCAACAAGCTGGGTATTCATTTTACTGACCTGCGGAAGGATGGAAGGCTGAATCAACCTTGGAGCCCTGTAGGATCGAACTAACGTTAGTACCGGCATTAACCACTGTGCAACCAGGGTGCCAACATTATAGTCACTACAGCACATTATTTCACATTACATCTACAGGAACAATAGTATAATTGGTGGTATTAATAAATTCTTTTTAAGGTGGGAAGAGGAAATAGACACCATAAAAGTGACCTAATTGCATTCTATGTCCAAATATGTATTAAAATTGCCACTTCTGTTCCTCTGCTGAATTGCTTCAGGTTGGAAGGCTGGAAATGCTTAATCCTTCCTCTGCTTTTGTACAGGAAGTCCCACATCCCTTTTGATGCTCTAGTTTATGGATGCATACTTGCCCTATCAAACTCATGTCACATGACCTTACATTGGCTATGTCTTCTGTGCAAGGGATTGTGTGGCCGGGGGAAGACTCAATATGCTGATCAATGCTGGGATTTCCCCATGGATTTCCCTTTTCCAATGCAATACTTTCTTCCTCTTGAATGGTTCCAAGAAATCAGGCAAATATCTGTAGCCTGGTCATGCAGACACCTGCTCTTGCTCCAGGCTGATTGCCTAACAGAACCAGTTTGTTGGGTTTATGAGAAATGTTTGAGAAATCCAAGTTAAAGTGTGTTGTATTCCCTCAGGATAAATGTGGGCCAACATATTAAGCAAAGCTTTTTCTACAGCATATTTTAGGCAGAAACACCATGCACACACTTTAAGATCGAATCAGTCTTTAATGGACCTTTTAAGACATTTGGGGAATGAGTGTCATTTGACTTCACTTGAGGTGTCCAAAGGGTCCCCCCCCCATTTTTCTTTCTCTCCATGTTCTACCATTTAGACTATTTTGGTTCCTTAAGGTGCCATCTCATATACTAAGGCAAGACAAAAATGATAGAAATCCTGCCCCCAAAGCCATCCATTTTTTCTCCCCACATAGTTTCACAGGGAACAGAGGTCCACATGAATGAATAAGGAAGGGATATATTCAGCTGAGGATTACCCACAAGTGTTGGGATTATGATGTCTGTGGTGGTATATCAGAGTGAGCCTTGTAGCAAAATGAATGTGGTGTAACTGTTCTTAACAGTTCGTAAACAGTTTTTAAAAACTATTTTTGAACTACCTGAAAGCTTCTTGAAACAGTTCCAGTTTACTGAAAAGAGCCCCAATTTTGCCCTCTGCTTCTTCAGTCACGATCTGCTTATACCGATCCTAGCCTGTGCCACAGATACGGTAATTAGTTTCTGGTGAAAATCCTTTCTAAAAAAAACTCAGAAAAGTCTGCTTCTAACCTGTAAAATGGGATACACATACATGGCAGTGCTGAACAGCACAGATGTATTCCTGAGCATAAAGTGGTATTAATTTTAGCGGTAACAAAAAAAAAAATCAAAACATTAATGGAACCTGTTCCACCCACCACCACCACCACACACTTTCACATTGACTCCACTCCACTCCATATATATGGAGTGTCTGTAAGAAAGTATGTTGTCTCAGACAGATAGATAGATAGATATATGTGGAGTAAGTCCTTGTAAGATTTGATGGCTCTAGTTAGAGATAATGTTAAAATAGAACAGAGATGGGGTTGCTGACCCAGATTTTGGTGTGGTTTTCATGGGACAGGACATAGGAATGCATAGAACAAGAGTTTCTGCTCATCTCTCAGTCAGCCAGAATTGGATATTTGTGTGTGTGGGGTTTCAATTGCTACCACCTATAAATCTAAACAATACACCTTTTTTGGTGATACCCTATCATTTGAAGATTGGAAAGGAGAGGAAGGGACATAGCACTGCATTATGGTGACATTTGTTGCTTAGACCAGAAGATAGTATGGAGGATATTATGCTTGTATCTTCCTCCCCAGAAGATCCACTGATGTGTATGAGGATTATCCTACTAAATGACATAGTTAGCTTCATGACTGAATGAGGATTTGATCCCATGAATCCCTAAAGCTCATTTATAAGCATCTTATCAAATGTCTCTCTGTGTTGTCATTAAGCAGGGCAGAAATAAGATAAATAATGCACATGATCAATCAGTACGTTTTCCTTTGCATTGTAAATATTGTGGGTGAGGAACTTGCTGCATTTTTTTTGTCCTGTACAATGACTAACACAGCCTCAGCTGGGCCTGAATGCATGTTTTAGTCATAGTTGTTTGACACAGAGAAAAAAAAACTAGAAGCCCCTGTTACAGAAAAGCAATAAGGAGATATTTTTGGATTAGGATGAGGCTAATTGATTCAAACATATATTAAATGAATATAGTATAAAACAATGTTGCAATTATAGTAATCCCAACTGTTCATATACATATATATATACATACTTGTAAAAAGTTTAAATATTCAAAGGAAATATATTGCAGTTCTTCTTAACTATTCATCAGCTGTAGGTTTGTCAGTAGTGTGTAACAACACACTCAAATCACCAGGAAAAATCTGTGGAGAGCTGTAAAAATAAAAAGTCTTTAGATACATGTATGCAATTAGTATGCAATGTGTGCAGTTTGTACCATTAATCTCAAGATGATGATCTTTTATTTCCTTCACAGATCAAATTATGACATCGTCATCCAAAGGAATTTTCCGGCCATTTCTATTTATCTTTATTGTTCTGGGCTGTTTTATGACATGCCTGCTTATTTATATCAAGCCAACAAACAGCTGGATCTCCAATCCCATCGAATCAGCAAGCTCAGTTCTGAAAATGAAGAACTTCTTCTCTACCAAAAGTGATTACATTAATGAGACGACTGTTCTGATATGGGTGTGGCCATTTGGCCAGACATTTGATCTGAAATTCTGCCCAACATTTAACATACATGGGTGCCATCTCACTACTGACCGCACACTCTATAACCGTTCTCATGCAGTGCTTATTCACCACAGAGACATCAGTTGGGATCTGACTAATTTACCTCAGCAGCCAAGACCACCATTTCAGAAATGGATTTGGATGAACTTGGAATCACCAACACATACTCCGCAGAAGAGTGGAATTGAACATCTTTTCAATCTGACCCTTACTTATCGTCGTGATTCAGATATTCAAGTGCCTTATGGCTTCATGATGGTTAACACAAACTCCTTTTTGTTTGAAATGCCAAATAAAGAAAGGCTGGTATGTTGGGTGGTGAGTAACTGGAACCCTGAACATGCTAGGGTCAAATATTATAATGAACTAAGCAAATACATTGAAATACATACCTATGGGCAAGCCTTTGGCGACTACGTGAGTGACAAAAATTTGATCCCAACTATTTCCACTTGTAAGTTTTACCTTTCCTTTGAGAATTCTATCCACAAAGATTATATCACAGAGAAACTTTACAATGCCTTTCTGGCTGGGTCGGTGCCAGTTGTTCTTGGTCCTCCTAGAGAAAACTATGAGAACTACATCCCAGCTAATTCTTTCATACATGTGGAGGATTTTCTCTCCCCAAGGGACCTTTCAGAGTATCTTTTGATGCTCGACAAAAATGATAAACTGTATATTAGCTACTTCAACTGGAGGAAAGATTTTTCAGTGCATCTTCCACGATTCTGGGAATCACATGCATGCCTTGCATGCGACCATGTAAAAAGACACCAGGAATACAAATCTGTTGGTAATTTAGAAAAGTGGTTTTGGAATTAAACTTTTGACCCTTTTTGCACTTTATACTGAAAAAGCAGGGGGGGGGATAATTATTTGAAGACGGACAAAACCTTCATAAGTCAAGGAATCACTAGTTATCTTGTCCTTTCCTGGGTACAACATATTCCATTTAGACTAGTTTGTCTTCATCTGGACCATTAATTCAGCCCTAAACCTAGAACCTTTCTTTCGAAAGTAGGAGGGCATCTGATAATTTATATTTTTCTTTTCTTTTTTCCGAAAAGGTCTTTGAAAAGGAACCAAGAACTGGCAATCTGGGACAGATGTTTGATTGCATTGTGGAAACAATGGGCACTCTCATGATTTCTTGTTATATTTTAATCAGATTTAACTGCCCAACATAAGAAATCTAGAAGTAGCAAATTTTGCAGTGTATTCGTGGGGGTGGGGAACCAAGAGGTAACTCATGTGGATGCTTTTTGATGATCCATACATGTATCTGGCACAATTATTTCTTTCTGAGCCACTGGCATGGGACCTTATTTGTTTTATTGGAAATCCTGCTATATATATAGCTGGTTATGTGCACTGAAGAGTAACTTTATTGTTTACCATTCTTTTTTAAATATATATATATATTCTCCCATTTTTAAATGCATCAGTCACTAGCCAATACACATAGTGATGATGTATACGTTGGCTCATATAGTTACTTCTGGAGATGGGGAAAGATGTTAAAAATTACTTTTCTTAGTGTAGAGGCTTGTGGTAGACTCATGAAAAAGCTTGTGGACTCATGAAACTAGGGTATTTAAAAAAAAGTCTTGGTCATCCTTCTCTACTAATATTCATAAAGAAAAACCTCTCTGAAATACTTGGATTTTCCTCCACTAAGGTTAATGATTTACAAAACACCTAGAAAAATGTACTGAAGTACTTTTATCTTCCTTCCTTCCTTCCTTTTTTAATTGAAGATTTCAGAAAGCATTAGATCAGATTCTATTTCAGTTTGGGTCAGAGAAACATGTCTTATACCAAGTCAGACTATTTATCCATCTAGCCCATTATTGCCTGCTCATGATGACTATGGCTCTCCCTAGTCTCAGGCAGAGGTCAGCTGCTCCATCCTGATCTTGTTTAGCTGGAGATACCAATAAATGAACCTGAGATCTTTAGGACCCAAAATATGTGCTCTATTGCTGAGCTATGGTCCCTCCCATAATCAGTAATCATAATGCTGTTGTCCAAAAGTAGATGTATTTCATCAGTAGATGTATAAAGACACTGTTTTTTGTCTAATGTCTTGCATGTAGTAAGAGATTGAACAATTAGGCTGAAAAACAACACCCAGTTACCTGGAATTAAGTCCCATACAACTCTGTGGGGCTTGTGAACAAACATGTATAGGACTGAAAGGTGCAGAATTAAGAGACAGCACCACAATGTTTACTAGTGAACTTTTTTTTTGCAATTTACTAGTTAAGGTTATTAGGCTAGAATTGTTATTGGCCCATAGAATCAAGTTTATCAATGGAATGTATCATCCCAGAACATGTCATTAAATTGCAGTGATATTTGATAGTTAGAAGAGAAGATATATTTGAAGGTCAGTGAGTTCATCTAAACTTTCTAAATTGAAAACACAATTATTTTTTTTTTATGTTTCATGTTTCATGTTGGACACAAAAATACTTCTATCTCTAGAGGGGGGGTTTGGGCACAGTGGAAGGCTGCAGGCTCTTCACCAGGTGTAACATCGCTGCTGACAAAACTGCTCACCTGTTGAAAATGAGGAAGAAGAGGAAGCAAGCCAGTGACCAGTATTCATGATCTGTTGGGCACTGTGAATACAGTTTTGGAGCTGATGCTGGATAAATTTCCCCCTGCACTCCTAGCAGGTGTGATCTGTGAGCAGAGACCTGTTTCTAATTATGGTTGCTTTCATTGGGTGGTAGAACATTTTAATTCTATTTTATCGACATTTGTAAATGTACCACGCTGCTCAGAATGTCTAATAGACTGTTGGAGGATATTCAAAATCAAGAAGAAATTTTTCCAGGTATCAAATACTGTTCCTCCGAAGATAAATGAGTGTGACTTCAGTGCATTGAGATATTCAGTGCATTGAGACTAACTCCAGGGTATATGTTTTTGAAATGCATTCGAGAAGATGCAACCATTCTTTTATTTCAAAGGATTTTTCACTGGCTCAGCACTTTGTGGCTTGATCTGCTTCTGTCCTTTTGTGAATGTATTAACTGGGATTTTGCTTGACACTACATAAATGCAACAGAAAAGAACAGTTTGTTTAGGCAGTGCAGATGGGTATCAGAAAGAAGTGTGTACTCAGAGTTCTTCCTTCCTCCCTGTTTTCACAGAGGAGGACTCTACTGTTTTTTTTTCAAGGTATATCATTGAATAAACAAAACCCAGATATCTTAGAAGGCAGCAGTCCCTTTTAAATGTAGCTAAGTTCAGTAACTGAAGAGATTAAATGTCTGAAGAGATGAAATGAAAGGATAAAGAATTAAGTGTACTTTGAAGAGTGTTGCTTTGATATTATTTATTGTAGTCCTGCAGTGAAGTGCTACACACCTTTTAAAATTGTTGTGGATCCCAGTAACTGATGCTATTAAAGCAGAACACACACACTAAGCCTCATAAGTTATAGAACTATTCTTGTTTTGTTTACAAAATTAGGGCTGTGAGCCTTCAAGACTCAAATTAAGCATTTACCTCAGATTTCACTGCAGAATTTGAGTTTTGTGGTCAGGCATTTCTAATTTTGTCAAAACCAATTCAAGTGTTCCCTCTTGTGAGACTAGCAGACCCATGAAGGTGAGAATGAGGCCATGCCTATGGACTCCAGCTCACCACTCTGTCTCCGACTACCAGTATCGGTTCACTCAGTTAACACAAGCCTACATATATGCTTCTCATGTGATCTAGAACCCTGTGTGTTTAGGTTTCTACATCATGGGCAGAGATTATTCATGGGAGAACAGCTCTAACCCACATGAAGGGCAATGCCTACATAGGGCTAACATGTCTGAACCAAATGGGCATTGTGATCAGTTCATCCCCACCGCTACTGTATTAGTTATATTTTCATTCATGGTCTACCAGCAAATGTAAAAATATATTTACTGTTGTATTGCTACACAGAAATATCATGTTGGATGAAGACTTAGTCATGTTCAGAATAAACCCATTCTGTGGGAAATTTTACTCAAAAATAACGTAAGCCCCATTGACCAAGCATGACCAAGTCTGGTTTCAACCTGGTTATATTTTTAAAGTGTTAAATAATGTACGAATCAGCCTTTGCTATCTGAATTATAATTATCCATTACCATTTATAGCACAGGGTCACTGTGGAGTTGCAATGTAACTCTGTGTTAATTGTATGTGAACAGTGTTCCTTTGTACCAGGACTTTCAGGATAAGTTGCATATTCAGGGTAAGAAGCATTTAGGCAAATGGATCTGTCATGCGTTGGTATTTTCTGTTCTTCAAAGATGAGACATTTGGCAGTTATTTATCAATACAGCAATTATTTATTTACAGAAGTGTGTACAACTTCCCCATTAATTTCAGTGGAAGAAACTGTGTGGTTCACTTGGAGTACTGGGTTAGGGCAGTAGTCTCAAAGGTTTATGAAATATCAACATTTGAGCCTGAAACTGACATTGACATTTCCATTTCAAAAATGCGTTGATTCCCCCGCTCCCTGATATTTGTGTCATATTTATAGGTAGTACAACTTCTTAAAATGTCTTTCTTGCAGGAAACTGTGAATCCCCTCTATTCACCAGCATTTGCATTATGAAACTAAAAGGGAAAATTGACAATATGCATAATGTGATACAATAAAGTATAGTCTTTTTTAAAAAAAATAAAAAAATAAAAATAAAAAACTTAAATGGAGTATTCTAGCTTGGGTCTAAAGGTGTCTGCCACAGGCAGAGTGGTACTTGGTAGTGCTAGTAATGGGATATGGGGACGGGGAGGAGAGACATTGTCCATTGTCTCTCCAGCTGTAGCCCTCTGTGCCATAATCCACAGTGTCCCTGAAGGTCTCCCAACTCCCAAATTGACTTGAACTCCCAGATTGGCTTGAAGGACCTGTTGGGTTGCTATAGTAGGAAGGGAAGGCAAAAAAAGCCCCAATCAACATTGTGGACTCAGTTCACAGGACCCAAACTTATTTGTATGTACAGTATAATCATATCTTTCGATGCTGTTTGTGTTTTTATTTGTATTTTTGTCAAAGCAATATGCTGCAAAGCAAAATGAAGTTTGTATTTTCAAAACTTTTCGTATGTATCATGGAAATGAAATCTAAAAGGCCATACTATTTAGATTTCATCTACTATGTCAAAGTAATTTAGAACTGGGAGTTGTCTTCACTTGGCTCGTAATATTGTCATGGCATATTTCACAGCAGCAACTGGTTCTGTTCCTTATGTGTTTTCCTCTTGCCCACTGACTTACTAAGCCGATTCTTTTCCTTGTTAAAAATGTTAAGCCAAATTTAAATAGCATCATTGTCTTTACATCCTAGCTTTAGGATGCATAATGGCATAGAATCAAAACAGTTGTGAAACAGCAATGTTTATGGTTTTTTGCTACCAGTAATCACATAGCCTTGATCCAGCTAAAGGTCACATTGTGAGCTTTTGTGGGCTAAGTCACATATGTTTCTTCTGTGCTAACTGCAGTGCTCTGCTGATTGCTCAAATGTGTGAAACTACTAAGGCAGAACAAACACAACTCTGAGAAAAGCTATCTAAGAAATCCTTAAGGTGATTTGATATATTTGCAGATAGACCCAGAAAATAATGAGATGGACACAGCATGTTGGTATAAAATAGGGGCACTTTATTAAACTTAACCTATTTAATTATTTTAAGAGATCTGCAATGGGGGAAGCAACCTAGCATGGGAATTGCTGGAGAAAGAGGTCATTTGCTTGACCTCATCCCCAATTTCCCTTGGGCAATAACATCTGGACTCCAAGGAGAACACATAAACTGGGTTGCTCCCTAGACCTTTCGCATGTGGAAGGCCAACCCAAAACTTCCTCCCTCAATTTCCATAAATTAGAAGAAGGTTTTATATTTCAGGCTAGCTTCAAAAGAGGCATCTTTCCCCACCCCCCAACTCCCATGAATTAAAGGGGCAGATCCAGATTCCTCCTTTTACCTCAAAAATGAGGAGGTACCAAGGTGCTCGCCGATTTACCAGCTCCGCCCCTTTTCCTGCCAAGTGAGCAACTATTTATGACACCACCCAAAGCCATTTGTCAAGTCCGCATCCACAGGATGGGGTAGGCGGGAAAAAAAACAGGTAAAAGGGCAAAAATTCCTACCCAGCCCCAAAGTGACCAACATGTCACACTGTTTCAGCGGCAGGTGGGTGGGTCGATCAAAAGCAAAGAGGGAGAACTAGGGGCAGCACAGCCTTAAATAGGCTCCAGCCCTGCCCCTCGCTCACCAGCTGTGGCGCACGTGCCCTAGCTAACAATGGTCATCTCTTCCTGTCCCTCTGCAAAGTCAGCTACCACGCCACCACTACACCAGGCGTAGGAGCCGGATTCTGATGGAACTTCTAAATCTTCCTACAATATTAAAAAAAAAAAATAGTTTTTCAAGTTGTCTCACCTTACATGAAAATAATGGAGGGTAAAGGTCAAGAAAAAAACTAAATACCCTAAAGGCACCAGATCCCATCTGACCTTGGAAGCTAAGCAAGATCAGCCCAAGTTAGTGCTTGGATGGGAATTGCCAATGAATACCAGGTGGTGTAGGCTGTGTTTCAGAGGAAGGAACTGGCAAAACCACCTCTTGATCATTCCTTGTCTAAGAAAATCCTACGGGATTTGTGGGATCGCCGTAGTTGACAAGTGACTAGAAAGCACATATACACACAAAAATCAAGTAAGGTACAAATTAAGGTTGAATGAAGTGGAAGATTGGGAATGGATCTCTTTGTCATAAATGTAGTCTTGTGGGATAGGGGCAGTTGCTTGCTTTGTTGTTTGGTTCATTTGCCTAGGAGAATACAGCCAAAGCACAGCAGGCTTGTTCATCTCTGCTACTGGCTACAAGAAATGCTTCTGGGAAATGCATTAAAATTACATCTATAATGAACAATAATTTATAGAACAAAAGTGTCCATCAATGTGTTTAGTCTGGACAAATTTTCCAAAGACCAATAATTCTCTGTCACAGCTGTGATAACATTTTGATATACTGTATCTGTTGCTAAAACACTGGCATATAGCTGGACTTGAAATTAATTGTTATAGGAGCTCTCAAGCTGATCCCTTGGTTCCTTGTATGAGACTAGACCACCATTATTTGGCAGCTATGTGAGTATTCATGGAATTATGCTTGGGTAAGTTCTCTATATACTTTTGAGATTGGATACAGGCTATTTTTTAAACAAATTCTAATAGAAAATGGAGCACATTAAGGAGGCAGAAGTAATTTTTAAGCATGTGTGTGTGAGAGAGAGAGAGAGGGAGTTACATAGTTATATCACTTTTAGTACTTACAAAGTTAGCAAAACAGCATCACCTGTGGATTACTTCTATAGAAAGAAAACAGTTACAGTTGTCCCTCCGTATCCACCGATTTAAGTATTCACGGCTTAATAATAATAATTATTATTATTATTATTATTTATATCCCGCCCCTCTGCGAACAATCGGGGCGGCTTACAACAGTAAAATAGTACATAGTATAAAACAACTCAAAATCCCTTCTCCCCTTAAAACATTATTAAATCAATACAAATTAAAATCAGCATATAATACAATTGTTAAAAAAAAATACTCCAAAAAGCAAACCTTGATTTCGCCATCTTATATAAGAGACACCATTTTGCTATGCTATTGCATATAATGGGACTTGATTATTCATGAATTTTGGTATCCACGGGGGGTCCATGGGGGGAACCAAACCCCAGCAAATATGAAGGGACAACTATTGAGTTCTGAGTTACATTTCACTGGCATTGTGTACAATTGTAGCAATTGCGCAGTATTACAGCAAATAGAAACTTTGCTTTGGTCTGCTTTTAAGTTTCTTGGTTTTAGGGTGGAAAGGATTCAAGAAACCAGATTTGCAGGTTTTAAAGACCCATATTTGTATATGTGGAGATCATGCTGTTTCATTTCTTCAAGTCTGTATTTAACCACTCTGATTACCACCCACATATTAATACAAGGAAATTTAAATTGTTCCAGTTGTCTGCATATATATATATATATATATATACATACATACACACACAGAGAGAGAGAGAGAGAGTTGTCCCTCCGTATCCACAGATTTAAGTATTCATAGCTTGAAAATATTCTTTAAAAAATAATAATTCAAAAAGCAAACCTTGATTTTGCCATTTTATATAAGGGACACCATTTTGCTATTCCATTGCATATAATGGGACTTGAGTATTCACAGATTTCGGTATCCTCGGGGAGTCCTGGAACCAAACTTCAGCAAATATGAAGGGACAACTCTGTGTTTGTGTATGTGCGTGTGTGTGTATTGGTTCCTTAGCATCCTATTCTTGCATATGGATAAGACATAGAAATATATATATAATATTCTGTGAAATGTGAGCAGTAACCAAATGATTCTAAACATGTCTCTTATATTTTACTAAACAGCTATTTATAAGCCCTACAATTCATACTTAGCACAAGGGATTAATTAAATGTATGAGGCACCTACCCACCACCATTCACTATGTCATTGCTCTTTCTTCATTTTAACATCTGGACAGATCCAGTTTATGCCCTTGAGACAGTCTTCCCCAACCCTGGTAAGACATATCAAGATATGTTGGACTACAGTGCCCATTATCTCCAGCTAGCGCATACAGGGAATTATTAGCTTTGTACTCCTGCTCCTTTCGAGGGCATCAGATAGGGAAGGACTGCTGTAACCCAACTGTAATGTCACTGAATGTTACTTATGTAAGGTCAAGTCACAATGTGATGGAGTCACATCAAAGGTTGACTTTAAAACTCATGAGGAATAAAGGAAAGATGGATGAAATGATGGTAGTTCAATTTAGCTTTTAGCATCTCCATTAAGCATCTCTGATAATAAAGTTTATAATTTATAAGTATATAAATTACTTATTTATATAGTAAGCTTGATCCATTTCCCCTACTTTTGCCCATCTTGCTCATCCACCAGTTGTCAATACAAGATTTGCACCTGACTCTTCTAACCAATCAAAGTATATTTCCCCCTTCACTTACATATCCACTGAGTTTTAATATCCTAGTTAGTCTAAACACCAATCATCCCTATAAAAGAATAACCTTTTCTTGAAGACAGGGGCCGGCTACTACTCTTGAGTAGGATCAGACTGGTTTAAAATTTGTAGCTAAAACAAAGTGGGATCAAATTGGTTTTACAACAAACCACAGTTAACACACCTTTGGGAAATTGTGCTTTAAAGCAAAAGCTCCCTGGTTCCTCACAATGCAGAGTACGATGATGACCACAAATGCCCCAGACTCATGGAGCTTAATTTCCTTACCACCAAATCAAGCTTAGCATTATATCCAGACAGGATGTAATTCATTACTCCCCTAATTATCAAATATTTGGAATATCAGTTTGACATTTTCTCAGACATATTACTCATTTTAGAGCATTATTTTCCCTGTATTGGAAAATAGTGACTGGGATATAGTGACATACACAAATATAACTAGGGAGCACATGTGTATATGTCTTCTTTTGGATAGTGTGGAGGAAGATATTTATTGACACCTTATGCACAATCCAAAAAAGTGATACAAGGACTCCCTGAAACAACACCTCAGGCTCTGCCAAATTGATCACCAACAATGGTCCGCCCTTGCCTCACATAGGGAGGCATGGAGATGCACTATCCACAATGCTGCAGCCTTATTTGAGAACTCACACTGAACGAGTCTTGAAGAGAAATGACAACGCAGAAAAAATCACAACCCAGAAACATCACCCAAGGAAACCTTCTGCTGTGCTTTCTGCAACCGGACTTGTCTATCTCAGATTGGCCTTTTTAGTCATCAGCGCGCTTGCAGAAAGCGCGGGATGAGTCCTTCCTGAATCTTCGTTTGCGAACAGAAGCCAAAGAGAGAGAGATGCACAATCCAGACCCTCCTCCCAAGACAACTGTCAAGCTGGGAGGGGTAGGACACTGCTGCAGCCATTCGCTAACTGGAGAGAAAGAGGAACGTTATTTCAGTGACCAAGAGCAGGTTGTCTTAGCTACAACTGCAGCTGAGGAGAACAGAAACAAGGTCATTACCCCAGAAGGAGAATCTCATTTTACTTCCCCTTGCAGCTGAGACAGGCAGCTGCTTGGCTTCCTGAGTGTCTTTGCCATCCATCCTCACCCCACCTGTGAATGGTTGCAGTAACACCACTACCACTATTCCCCAGGGCTTGACAGTAGCCACGACTGAGAGAGCTATGGGTCTGCATGCATGCAGCACTATTTTCCACCTGTGTGGTGCAGAATTTGGGGCATTGTCATCTTTATTTCCAATCTACTTAATTCTGTCCTCTCTGCATTGCAATGTTTGTGTATGTGCACGTGCCTTCAAGTCACTTGCTGACTTACGGCAACCCACAGAATTTCATAGGTTTTTCTTAGGCAGGAAATACTCAGAGGTAGTTTTGACAGCTCCTTCATCTAAAATATAGCCTACAGCACCTGGAATTCATTGGCAGTCTCGCATCCAAGTACTAACCAGAGCTGACCCTGCTTGCCTTCCAAGATCAGATGGGATCTGGTGCCTTTAGGGTATTTAGACATTGCAATACATATATACAAATTACCAACCTTTCTTTTCTACTCAAGTACTGATCCAGTTTCTTTCATTTCTCTTGCCTTTCTATATTGAGTTACTAAATTGCTGTCATCCCTTAAGAGTTTAAAGACCCCTTGCTCCCAAATAGTGCAAAATGTCTTCCTAAAGTTCTAATTGAATTACCATTGCTTCTTCCTAACAAGATCTTAAATGTTTCAGCCTTGTTTCAGTATGAATTTGAAACTCAGGTCTTGCTCTACAACCTTTCTGATGAGGATCCTAAACTGCTTTTGAGTAGTACAATCTATACTGGATCTCTACTTTTGGTTTAGTACAACAAACACAGTAGGGAGATGGGCTTGTGGCATGACTTTATACAATATGTGCCCTCAATAACTGAATTTCTTATGGAACCATTACAGTCTCATTAAAAAGTATGTCTTAATATGGTCTTTTAATTATGTAATCTGAAATTCATTGGATGCTTCTGTTTAGTGTTCCTTGGTTTTTTCTACAGTTCAAAGTATCAGTTAGACATGCTTTTCTTGGAATAATAGACAGCATAGTGATGTAAGGAAAATAAGCAAAGCCTTACATTTATGAATTGCTATCAAACTGGAACTAAATAGATTATAACAGCTGTTTTTTGTTTAATGATGATACTCCAGCCCTTACTGGCTAGAGATCTAGATCATAGAACATTCAGAGGGCAGCTATAAGACCATACACTGGATGGTGTGTTCTAGTTAAGTGCAAAAACAACAGGCACAGAAACAACAACAATAATGGACCGCCAATGTACTAATGAGCTTTAAGAACCCATGTGGTGTAATGGTTTGAATGTTGTCCTAGGATTCCAGGAGATCAGGACTGGAATCCTCGCTTAGTCAAGCAAATCTTGGGCAAATCACTCATAATGTTGCCATAAAGGAAAGCAATAGCAAGCCTCCTCTGAATAAATCTTGCCAAGAAAATCCTAGGATAGGATCACCATAGGTCAGAGTCAGCTTGAAGGCACACAATAACAAAACAAAACAAAAATCACTATTTACTAAAGACCTTGGCTATGTGAATATGCTAGAAATTTTGTCCCTACTTTCAGCAAAGTATCCTGTTGCTCTATGGCTAGAATCTGAAGGGAGCTACCCATGTTCTTCACATTCTGGTTTTTCGGATCTCCTTTCTAGCACATTTCCTCTCCAGTGTATCTCCAAAATCCCGCAATTGAATGTCCACTGATCCCTGTACATCACAGCCATATTGTTCCTCCAAGTAACCAAGTGCAGTAAGGATATATAGTGGACACAAGCTTTATTTCTACAATAATGTTATTGTCAGATTAGACAATTTTTAAAAACACACAAAACCTTGGCACCCTTCAGGGTATGTCTAATGTGGAATAATTCACTGTGTACCAGATATATATAAAGGATTTTTTCAGTGAGCCAAGTAAAGTTAGTACATCTGTAACTCTTCTAGTAAAATAAAATGGACTTAAAAGTGCTATTAATCTGCAGTTAAAAGCTCCTACTTACCTATTTTCTTGCCAAGAGGAGAATATCCAGATTAATTTTTTATTAATCCTATACAGACAGATAAACATAAATGACAAGAGCACTTACAAGTCTGTCTAGTCAGCACCTTTAGTGAACCCAAATGCTTTTGCTGGAATAAAACTATCTGTCAAGCCATCAGGAGTAGGATTCAGTATGTAGATAAAATGCTTTGTCATCAACTCACTTCCATGGATGTGAAATTAAGTATTTTGTTCTTCTTGGACATGTATTGCTTATTGGAATTATTGTCTGAGATCCTGCATCATCAGATGTAGCTACAATGATAGAACTCCATTGTTGTAGCTACGTCTGTCAATGTCTCCCCACCCTCAAAAAACCTACCTCTTAAGGCAGGCATTGCCCCGGCCAAAGGATTTTCAAGGTACTACAGATCAGGATACGGGGCGGGGGGTGACTGCAGCACTCTCCCAGTCATGGAACACACTGAGACAGGCAGCTGGAGAGGCCCCTCAGGGTCCTGCCACAGCTACTTTTGTCAAGCCACCCTGTGAGTGGGAGAGCATTACAGTTATTTCCCAGTGCTCCACTTAGCAGTAGCTTGGAAACCCTTTGGTTGTGATGGCTTTTGTCTGACTTAAGGGGTAGATTTGGGGGTCATGTTTTGTCCTTAGCATCCGTAAATTTGAATCCCCAAAGTTAAAAGATTGTAAGTCTGACTTACAATTTTATAAATATGAAATGTGTCATTCCTATATTATTCTGTCTTGTCTACATGCAACCAGAAAGTCAATCTGAAATTGTTACTTTCTTTCATAAAATGTAAATGTTTCAAGGGCAAATTCACAGATATATAAGGGGATATTCTCCATGACAGCTAAGGCTGCAATTCTATACCAATTTACCTGGAAGTAGATTACTGGGACTTATTCTTAGTAAACAAGTATAAGATTATGCTTTGCATCTTAATGTGCCAACTTGTTTCCAGTGAATGAGCACAAAATTGAAAATGGGGAAATACTTATTAAATATGGCTTCTGATATCTTGAATTAATGCACTGTAATTTTGCACTACTTTGTAAAAAAAAGAAGAAAGACAAATCTTTTTTAAAAAATCTAAAATATGCCAAATGTACAGTATGTAAAATGATATTTTGCTCACTTCATCTCATTATCCTGTTTTCTGATGTGAAATTTGTTTCAACACATGTTAACAATAATTGCACTCAGCACACCAATGAGTCATTTTGATTTTTATATTAGCTACTTTCATATATCACTTTTTCTACTTTTTTTGTATTTTCCATATCTGATATACACATAATCTTGGGGATCATTGATTACAAATTACAGATTGGTAGAGAGTTTTAACATATACATGTATTCAGTAGGTCAGCAATTGAAAGCTATGTGCATGTGCTTTCAGATAACAACATCACTTTAGTTTGCCAGTTTACTTGAAATGTGTTACAAAATGGGAGAGAGCGCTATTAGTCTTGTTGCCTGTTCATTCTGATAATGAATAATATTGAAATGCAATAGATGTGTACTGGTCAAATTACCCAGGATTGATATTCTGGTGAAAGCTGAAAATTATAATAGAGAACGTAGTCCTGTTCACTCATCATGAACCCAAATGTATGATTACATTCCTTCATGGTCCTATCAACAGTGATGGCTGGTGGCTCCGATGTCAAGGGGAGCAGTGAATCGGCGTCTGGTTTTAGTCCCAAAATTAAAGGAGCCGTTTCCAAGGCAATGAGTCCTCTTCCCTAAATGGCTTCACCACATTAGGCAGCTCATTTAAACCCAGATGGCGGAGGGAGGGAGGCCATTTTTATATGTAACATTATGACAATGTAACCATCTAGCTTGGATGCGAGGAAATGAGTTGAATGTGTTGATGAAATCACACTATAGGGAAGCAATTCTTGCATCTCTTTTTCTCTTCATTGTTTGATTTCTATCCTGCCTTTATCTCATGAATGGGACTCAGGGTAGCTTATGATGAATACCTAAAATGGCAGGGGAGAGCATTAAAATACAAATTAAAAATAACTTGATGTGCGTTTATGAGACAGGGTTCTAGGTAAGGTAAATACTGTCTGTGTTAACTACCAAATTCTAAAGGGAGACAACACAAAATTCATCATTCAGATAATGCTTGTTAAACTCTTCTCTAAGGCTAGAGCACTCTTCCACCCTGGTAGAAATATATCCTTTTACCATCTCTCATAGTTTCCATCTACATGCATAATATTAAACTGCTTTTGTATTTCAGACACTTGCATCGTTGTGCTTATCATCTCACTTATTGTACGGAAATGTAGGTAAATATCCAACTGTGATTTTTTTTTTTAATAAAGAAAAAAGCTATACTGGAAAATTATAGCTCCATTCTCAAATACACATTTTAAGAAGCCATGGAAAGACAGAAGGCCTTGTAAAAATGTGTATACTTTTTAATTAATTACAACTTGAAGCGATTTGTGTTCCCTAAGTGTTACCCCCAAACTAAATGAGGTTTCCTGTTGTTTGAATTACCGTTTTACCCCCTTAATATGTGAAAGTAAAATGATATGGTTGTATTCCCTCCCTCTTTTTGTTGTGAAACTTTATGTATTTATGATAATATGTGATCATGAACGCATACTACACTGACTACAGTCTACAAAGATCCATTTTGTGGAATGCCAGTAAAATGTATCTATAACAAAGATTTCAATAATTTGTCTGGAAATGTGTTTTCCACAAGATTTCAAGCACTTCGTTGGTTTTTAAAAAATATTTATTTAGCACAGACATTCTTCCCAACAGATAAGACACTGGATATGTAAATAAATGTCAATACATGCATAAAGTTGTTGTAACAGATATATTTAAAATAAAAAGACATGTTCTAAAAGATATTTACTCATTTCAGCCTGATTTTTCCAGTGGTCCTGCCCGAGAGCTCACTCAGTTCAAAAGAAAGATTGCCTCTCACCTCCATTGTTTTCATATCCAGGATTCCCTAAAGGCACCAGATCCCATCTTATATTGGAAGCTAAGCAGGGTCAACCATGGTTGGTACTTGGATGGGAGACCACCAATGAATACCAGGTGATGGAGGCTATATTTCAGAGGAAGGAATTGGCAAAACCACCTCTCTGAGTATTTCTTGTCTAAGAAAACCCTATGAAATTCATGGGGCCACCATAAGTCAACAGCCGACTTGAAGGCACACACACATGGACATTCCCTGCATAATCACAATAATGCTTTCATTTATTGGTAAGAAAAAAGTGGAGGTCATTTCTCAGCTCCAGACATATTAAAATAATTAAAATATAAAGCCACTATCAACAAAATATGAAAATTGGAAGCAGAACAACCAACATAATAAACAGGGGATTTTTGTTCAATGTTAACCTACGTGCCTTTCTTTGTAGATGTTGTGAGAGTTCTGAGAAGGTGCAGTGGAGTGGCCATATGACAGGAGCCAAGGCAGAGACTGGCTGGCTGGTTTGGCCTGAGCATTACCATTCAATCCACTCCAGCCAGAAACTTGCAGAAAGAAGCAGGAGAAAAGTCTTCCCTCTTCCTCCAGTGCCTCTGAAGGAAGGTTTAATGGGTGGTGTAACTGTATTATTATTGTTGATGGTGGTGGTGGTGGTGGTGTAACTGTATTATTATTGTTGTTGCTGCTGCTGCTGCTGTTTCAAATCTTGAGTTAAATCTTGGGGGTCGTGGCAACAAAAGATGTTTAAAGGGGGGGCTGGTAAAGAAAAGGTTAAGAACCACTGGTCTAGAGAGTTTTTCGAAAATGAGGGAAAGCATGGTAGGACGCTCTCAGCCTTTCCAAAATTAATCATGAGAAGCCAGCCACCATGATAAACAAAGCTGAAGGTAGAAAACAACAAGACATACAACTCAAAGCCAATTCCGGAATCAGGAATCCAAGTAATCCAAGAGAATGTGAGAGATCATACACCAATTGGATGAACAGTTGTCTGTAACAAGAACTTCTTCAGCATTGAGGATTAGTACTAACCAAGAGGCTAGTGCAGCACTTTAGTGCATCTAACAAATTTGATGGAACTTCTAGAGGAATGAGAGGACATGAATGTAGCACATCCCCAACATCCCCAGCTTTCATTTTGAAATCATAGCAGTCCAACAGGGGTCCTCTAAAGGTGTAAGTGCTATCCAGTCAACAGACATTCATCATTGCCAGGGGAACAACACTTGCCCAACTTCCTAAAATGCTACGTCTAGCTTCCCAGGATTATTTGGATTGGACCCTAATCCAAAAACCCTGTGATAGATTTGCCTTAGGGAATGACTTAAAGGCACACAACAACAACAGATGCTTGCTTCAGAAAGTATATCCTGGTATAATCTTACAGCCATATCTTCTGAGTTGCTGTCATATCCATTCAGGCCCAGAACATTTTTTTTCAGAGAGAAAAAGAAGAGGACAGGAAGACGAGCCCTGCTGTTTTCCCAGTCAGCCTCCAAAATTCTACTGAGGAGTGGGGAAGAAGGAAAGCAAAAGCTGACACCTGGTAAAGCTAGGGAATAAGGGAGGTCAGCAGGCAACAACATAGGGTGTCACGGGCCAGGGGGGCAGGTACACCTCCAAAGAAAGAGAGAGGGATTGGTGGAGTGGATCTAGTGTAAAAGAATTGAAAAGGTGAATCTGAATGAGATATCTGGGCTCAGAATCCAAGTTCTTGGGCAGTATTCTTGACTTTTTAAAATATATTTATTTATAGCGCATATACATATGGTTTCCTAGTATTCACTATATAATCCTTTTCCAACATACATACATTCTCAATTTGTACATTTACACAATCTTAACATAATATACCAACACCTCTTTCTCTCCCGTTCCCTTCATTCCTATTATCCTTATATCCTTCTGTTTTCTAGTTTTTAGTCCTTTGCCTCTTTCTTTATCTGTCCTTCTTACATTCCTTTCTTCCCTTCTTCTTACAATCCCTTCTTTCTCTTTTCACAATCTTTTCTCTACTTTCTCTTGCCCTCTCGCTTACTTTCCCTTCTTAATCATTCTTACGTCCTTCCACCCTTCCGACTTTCCTCGTTCCACTTCTGGTTTGAATTGTTTAAAGTATCTCTAAGGAGATTTTCACATGGGGAAATTATTCCCCTGAGAGATCGGGAGAGAAATGGGGCTCTTCCGGGAGCAGAGCTCCGTTTCGCACGCCCCTTTCCTTCTCCCGATCTGACGTCGTCCTCACTCTTTGCTGTTTCCATTTCTCTGCCAGTATCTTCCGTCATTTTTTAATAATGAAAGTTCTTCGTTCTTAAAAAATGACGGAAGATACTGGCAGAGAAATGGAAGCAGCACAGAGTGAGGACGACGTCAGATCGGGAGAAGGAAAGGGGCGTGCGAAACGGAGCTCTGCTCCCGGAAGAGCCCCATTTCTCTCCCGATCTCTCAGGGAAATAATTTCCCCGTGTGAAAATCTCCTAGGTGTCTCCTCTATTAATAGTCAATTTCATACTCTATATCCATTAACCAAATTTTCCTTTCTTTATCAGTTATCTTAAAGAGGTCTAAAGATCCTTCAATAATTATTGTGTCCATGCCTTGGTGCCACCAAAAATGTGTCTTTTGTCCATTATATTAATATATTTTATTCCACTGTCCTTCAATTCTAATCTATAATTCTCCTTTTATATTCCATCTTTTTTCCCAGTATTGATGGATTGGGAACCATTCTTTCTCAATTTTTAAAATGTTTTTCTTATTTGCAATATATGTTAGTCTATCATTCTCTTGCGTATCAATTAATTTAATCAGCCAGTCTTCTTATAAAGGAATTTCTTTCTTCTTCTAGTTTGCTATGATTACCAGTCTCACTGTAGTTATTAGGTAAAGTAATGTCCTGCCATATTGTTGAGTGAATTTCTTATCCAGGGTTAACATTATATTTAGCAGATATAGTTTAGGATAAATCACAAATTGTGTATTGTATATTTTCTGAATTGTCTTATGAATCTTTATCCAAAATTTTTGAATTATTGGGCATCCCCACCACATGTGGTAAATAGTACCTATATCTTTCATGCATCTCCAACACTTATTGTTTTTTGTTTTGTATATTCTACTAATTCTTGATGGCATTAAATACCACCTATTCACCACCTTCCGATAATTTTCTTTTAGGGATAAACATTCTGTGAATGTTTTAGTATCACACCACGCCTTCTCCCATTCGTCCAATGTTATCACCTCTCCTAAGTCTTGTGCCCATTTTTTCATTGCTTCTGTTATCATTTCAGTTTCCAATTCTCTATCCAATAATATTTTATACATTTTTGAAATATTTTTGCTCTTGCTTTTCCATATTATTTTGTCCAGTTCATTTCCCACCATCTCAAAATCATATTTTTTTCTTATCATCTTGAAATCTATTGCTGATTTGTAAAAATTTGAACCAGTTCATTTTTATTCCCTTACTCTCTAGCTTTTCTCGTGGGCACATTTTTATACCTTCTCTTTTCCAGACTTCATAATCTATCAGGTCTTTATACCTTAACCAGCTATTTGTGTTTTCCCATCTACCTAAGAAAGCTTCGTGTGAGGATAGCCAAATTGCTAGTTTAGTATAAAATTGCCTCTTAACTTTATACCAGATTCTTATTAATGCTTTCCTATGCTTTGAAAAACATGATTTTCAAATTCTTTATCTGTGATTTTTCATAACCGATGTATGTGTGCGTACTGAATCTTGTAGTATGTCCTTCTATATCTAAAATTCTGTCATTATTTAATTTAATCCAATCTGTCAACCAATTGATGCTGCATGCCAAATAGTATAGTTTCAAATTGGGAAGGGAGGCTCCCCCAGCATTCTTGTTTGCTGTTAATGTTGACCATTTGATTCTTGCTTTCCTTCCTTCCCAAATAAATTTGTTTAACTCAAATGTCTATTGATTTGGTGTTTTTTCATTTCGGAGTATCAGGAGATTTGGGAACAAAAATAAGCACTTCGGCAGTATGTTCATTTTGATGGTATTTATTTTCCCCAATAAGGATAAGTCTAGTTTATTCCATCTTTCTAGTTCTGTTTTAATTTCATCCCATAATTTTTTTATAGATTATTGGTATAAAGGTCTATATTTCTTTTTGTTAACCACACTCCTAGATATTTTACCTTTTTTACAATTTTACAGCCTGATTTGGATTCTAATTGCTCATCCTCTTTTGCTGATAAATTCTTTGTTATTATGGCTGTTTTATCCTTATTCAATTTAAATCCAGCCAGTTTACCAAATTTGTTAAATGACTCTAATAAATTCTCACTATTTTCCAGGAGTTCTTCTAATATTATTGCAAGGCCATCTGCAAATGCCTTTATTTTGTATTCTTGACCTTTTATCTTTAGTCCCGGTATTTTATTATCATTTCTTAATCAATTATTTAGACTTTCCAGTGCCAGGATGAAAAGCAAAGGGGATAACGGGCAGCCCTGCTGTTTTCCTTTGTAAATGTTGAAAGTGTCCATTTTTTCTCCATTTTCCATTAAAGATGCCTTCTGAGTTCCGTATATAGCTCTAATGCTGTCAATGAATTTATCTCCCAGATTTAATTCTTCCAATGTTTTCATTATAAATGACCAATTTACACTATCGAAGGCCTCTTCCACATCATTAAAATGAAGGCTGCTTTTTTATTAATGATCTTTTCATAATATTCCAAAGCATCAATTATGATTCAGATGTTTGTTGACATATGTCTACCTTTTATAAATCTGGTTTGATCATCATGGATTATCTTTTTAGTGACACTATTTAATCTGTTTGCTAAAATTGTTGTGACTATTTTATAATCAACATTGAGAAGGGATATAGGTCTATAATTCACCATATTGGATTTCTCTTTTCCTTCCTTTGGAATTAAAATAATATTTACAGTCTGCCATGAATCTGGTACTCCTTTTTCTGTGATTGTATTCAATAGTTGCTGTAAGGGTAACATCAGATCTTCCTGAATTTTTTTATAAAATTCCGCCCCAAAGCCATCTTGTCCCGGCGATTTCCCTGTTTTTAGTTGATTAATTGCTTGTAAAATTTCTTCCGTGCTGACAGGTAGCAATAACTTCTCTTTCATATCATCTGTTAGTTTCTCTCTCATATTTTCTTTTATAAATTTCTCCATTTCCTCTTCACGATTCAAGTTTGTTTGTGGTTGTGCATACAAGGTCTTATAAAATTCCACAAAACCTTTCTTAATTTCTTTCCGAGTTATAAATCTACCATCCTCAGTCCTTATCTCTGTGATTAGCTTTTTTTCCGAATCCTTTTTTAATCAGTGTGCCAACCACCTACCAGATTTATTTGCTTTTTCAAAATATCTTGGTTTTATTCTTTTTAGTTTATTTTCTATACTTTCAGTTAGGTCAGCTTTTAATGCTTCTTGTAACACTTTTATTTCCATCTGTATTTTTGAATTTTGTTTATTCTTCCTTAAGTTTTCTTCTTTTTCTCTTAGTTCTTTTGTCAATTTTTGATTTTTTTCTCATTTATATCTTTTAACTTCAGCACCTCTTTGAATAAATACCCTCTTATTGTTGTTTTAAAAGCATCTCATCTCATATTATTTTATTGGATACTTCTGTTTCATTATTGTTTTTAAAGTAATCTTGTATTTCTTTTTTGACTCTTTTAATGAAATGTTCATCCTTTAACATATTTTCATTCAATCTCCATGTGTAATCTTTCCTTAATGTTTTTAACTTAACCTCTATGGGATTATGGTCAGATAGTATTTTTCAATAATTTCCATTTCTTTAATTTTCATTAATAATTCCATCGAGATCCAAAACATGTTGACCCTTGATATCGATTTATAAGTTTCGGAATAAAAAGTAAATCCTCTTTCCCCTTCATGTTTTGTTGACCATACAGCTAATAAGTTATATTACTCTAATATATTTTTACAGACTTTTGGTAACTCTCCATAGGGTTTTTTATTCAATGCTGTCAATCCGCCTTTTCTTGCACTCAAAACTCTGTTAAAGTCTCCCACTATTATAATCTTCTTATTTAGTTTCCCAAGTTCTTGATCTAGTTTTTTATAAAACTGGTCTTTTTTCACAATGGGAGCATAAATTGCTATTAATACAATTTTCATATTTGTCATAGTTATTTCTACTCCTAAGTAATATCCTTCTTTGTCATTCAGGGTTTTGGTTGCATCGTATCTGTTATTTACATATATCGCCACCCCTCTTTTCCTTTTATTGGAGCTTAAAAAGAATCTTTGTCAGAGTTTTGGTCTGTTCAATAATTTATTATCTTTTTCTCTGATTTTTGTTTCCTGGAGACAGATAAGTTCAGTTTTGCTTTTTACAAGCACATGGAACACTTGGTTTCTTTTCTGAGGCACATTTAGTCCTCTAACATTCCAAGACCTTATTGTTTTCATCATTTTACTCTTCTGTTGTTGGTCCATCTCCCCCTTCTATTACTTCCTCTTTTTCTTCCTCATCCAGCTTTCCTTCTTCACTTTGATTTTCTTTCTCTTCTTCCTCCACCTGTTTCTTGTTGGTCTTGATTATCACTTTGTTCTTTCTCAGTTTGCCTCTTCTTTGTAATTATGTCTTCTTGTAGATCTTCTTTCCCATTTCTTTTTTTAAAAAATCTTGTTTCGGCCCTTCTTTTTTCTTCCTCTTCCAACATTTTGATAAATTCTTCTGCTTTTTCTAACGTGTTTATTCTGTGTCTTCATTGGTGATATGTAAATGTTATCCCTTCCGTTCTTTCCCATCTATAAGTGATGTTCATTTTCTTGAGTGTTTGCGTCAGAAGTTGATAATCCTGTCTTTTTAAAAAGATTTCAATAGGTATATCTTTAAAAATCTGGATTTCTTTCCCATCTATCTTCAGTTTATTTTCATAACTGGTTTGAATTATTCTTTCTCTCATTCTCGTTCGTGTAAAGGATATTATGTCATCTCTTGGCAGGTTTTTTTTCCTTTGCTTTTACTATGCCGTCTTGCCATACTGTGAAATGAAAGTTTTGTGACTGTTCAAACCCATCACAGTATTCAGTTTATAATGGCACCCATGACACTGTCTCAAAATTTCAAGTGGCCCAAGAGTTTGGAGGCTCCCTGCAAATCAAGCCAGTTTACCATCGCTGGTCATATATACCAGTTGGACGGAGTATCATGAGTAAAGTTGGCCTCAGCTAATGTGTAATTCATCTTCTTTCATCAAGCTATTATGGAATAATCACATAAATAACTGAAACTCCATTTCTCCCTCAACTTTGTTTGGGAGAGAGAGAGAACTATAGAATCTGGAAAGAGGTATAATAGATACAGATGGAATGGTGCCCAAAGAGAGTTTTTAAGTGAGTAAATTAACTACAATTTATTTGCATTACATTGTAAATTGCCTCTCCTTAGAATGCATTTTACTCCTTAGAATGTATTCAGCCACAATTTGATTAGTTGTGGTCGGTTCATCCCACATTCGGCTTCCCCGTCCTAATGGATTGTTGTGTGTTAAATTGCTGTGATCATCCAGACAGCAGCTTTCAAAAAGAGCCACCTTTTGCCAGACTACCTTTTGTGCTGCATGTAAGGAAATGCTCTTAACTGGTGTTTGTGTGATACCAAAAGGCATTCTCATTGCCATGTGCTCTGAAAGCAATATCACTTAATATTATTACTCAGAACCTCTTAGGAAAATTGAAAAAACAATCTTAATCTTTGAGGCGATTTTCCATTCCCATTATGTCCTTCCTACACTGTAGTTTAGCTGATAAAGGAGAACACAATTTTCACAAGAACGTATTACCTAGTCACAAAAAAAGGGGGGTTCTCCCTGAGGTCTGGATACCAGGCAATATTTCTCTATTTCAAAATAGGGATGTAGCAGGGAAGAACTACTTCCTTGCCACTTAAATGAAAACATCTTAATAGCATGGGAGGTTATTAAGTTGTGTGATATGATATAGAACTTAAAGACAATAGCCCAGCACATAGTGCACAGATTGTAGACAATTTACAGAAAACATGGAATGCTTGAGCAACAAACTATGTGTCTACCCAATCAACCACCCCATTTCTCCAACCACCAACATATCTTACTTCACAATCTTCCATTACCTGCATTACTAACTCCTACATTTTGACACTATCCTGGCTAGGTATGTTTTTTTAATTATTTTTTATTCTTTACATAATAATTAAATCACAAAAACATTATTCATACAAACAAGATCACACACTCAACAAATAAACATTTACCAATTAAAACAACTCCCTTATATCTTTTCAATCTGTGTTATGTGGCAGCTAAAAATGCCAATACAATTCTCAGCTTCATCAATAGGAGTATAGTATCTAGATCTAGGGATGTAATAGTACCACTTTATTCTGCTTTGTGCAGACCTCACCTGGAATATTGTGTCCTACTAGGCACCAGAATTCAAGAAGGATGTTGACAAGCTGGTGTGTGTCCAGAAGAGGGTGACCAAAATGGTGAAATGTCTGAAAGGCCATGCCCTATGAAGAACAGCTTAGTGAGATGGTTATGTTTAGCCTGGAGAAAAAAAGTTAAGAGGTGACATGATAGCCATGTTTAAATACTTGAAGAGATGTCATACTGAAGATGGAGCAAGCTTGTTTTCTGTTTCTCCAGAGACTAGGACACTGAGCAATGGACTCAAACTACAGGAAAAGAGATTCTGCCTAAACATTAGGAAGAACTTCCTGACGGTAAGAGCTGTTTGACAGTGGGGTGCACTGCCTTGGAGTGTGGTGGAGTTTCCTTCTTTGGAGGTTTTTAAACAGAGGTTGGATGGCCATCTTCCCGGAATGCTTTGATTGGGTACTCCTGCATGGCAGGGGGTTGAACTAGATGGCCCTTGAGGTCTCTTCCAACTCTATGATTCTATGGATAGCGTTGAAACATACATTAAAATCTTATTATTTGCTAAAATGTTCTCTGTAAAGGATATCTACCTTGTTCACCTTTCTTATTAAAACAAAACAAAAACCTCATGTTAATTATAGATGCATATTTAACAACATTAATCTTATATTCCTTCTAGTATTTCCCCATGTTTAAGTAGAACAACAGTTCTGACCATTCACTTTTGAAATTTTATGATGCACCATTTGTGATTAAGCATGTTAATGTATCAGTTTCAATAAAATCATATATTTTTATCAAGCATTCTGTTGTATTTGGTAGTTCTTTCAGTTTCCACTTTCTTGCTAAAAGAATGCTTCCTGCTACAATCATGTAGAAGAACATCCTACCATATTTCCTCTCCAATTCTTCTATAATCCCTAATAGATACATTTTTGGATCCATTTTCATGTTGACCTTTAATATCTCACTTATAAGACGATGGATTTGTGTTCAGTATTCTTTCAGTCTTTTACATGCCCACCACATGTGGTATATTGTTCTTCTTTACATTTCCAGCACTTGTTATTTGTGTTTTTGTATATGTTTGACAGTCTATCAGGGATAAGATATCTGGTTAGGTATGTTTTGAAAGGACTTTTTCAAGGACTATCAACAGTGCAGCCTAGCTTCTTTTTTTCTAGAACACCTATCCATTCATTAATTTTTGTCCACCTTTCTCCCAGCACGGGATTCAAGGTGGCTTACAAAAAGTTAAAACAAATTAGTTACCTCTCCATATTCATGGGGGTTAGGGGCAGAGAACACAAATGAAAGTGGAAAAACCAGAAATATTGTTTTTTAAAAAACTATACATGCTATAGATACCTGCAACCGCACCAGCCCATCACTCCCTTTCCAACCTTTCCACCATGATGCCTCAGCCAGATTTTCAACCCTTCCCTACCCCACTCTCCTTCCTCTCCATCTCCTCCCAATCTCCTCTCCTTCCAACAGTACCAGCCTGTCACTCCCTTTCCCAGAGAGTTGGAGGAAGAGGAGTGGGGCTGGGGAAATCAATGGGCTGGGGAATGGTTTAAAATCTGGATGAGGCATCATGGTTGCAAGGTTGGAAAGGGAGTGCTGGGCTGGCACTGTTGGAAGAAGAGGAGATTGAGAGGAAGAAGAGTGGAGCAGGTAGGCTGAGTTAGTTAAGCAGCACCTGCAAATTTGTAAATGATCAAATCCACGAAAGAGAAACCCACAAATGTAGAGGGCCAAGTGTACAGCTAAAAGCTATTAATACAAAAGTTTTAAAAGTTTTAACTTTATTCCCAAGAAATTTATCTGGTAGTTGCAACTGTAAGTTATGACATCACAGCATTACATTCACAATTATTTTCTGATCCCATTCCCATGATGCAGCTGCCAAAAGTATTCCTTTAAAATGTCACGAACAGCTTCCCCCTTTGCTTTTTTACTTGCATCGTCATTAACCATAGGTTCTCCTAGAGTGTTAAGCACTAACCTCTGTACCCATCTGTTTGGATCATCAAGTATTTGCCCTTTGGTTTCACATATATTATGGAGTATTACACATGCACATATAACTGAACAAACATTTTCCTCTGCTACTTCAATACTATATCTCAATGATCTCCAGCATCCCTTGAGATGCCCAAAACACCTCTCCACAATAGAACAGACCTTGTTGTGATATCTGTTATATAGTCTCTGTTTATTATTAGTGGACCCCCTATATGGTGTAAGGAGCCATTTCCTTATAGGGTACACTCCATCAACAAGGGTAAGAGATACAATTTGTTGACACATTATAGTTATTGTTGGGTTCCCTGGAACAAATATTCCTGCCTCCATTGTTTAAAAAAAAAAAGCAGAGTTCCTAAGCATTCCGGTGTCGTGATTCTTGCTGCTCCAACCGATCTCTGCATCAACCCCACCCCTGTGATCACATGTCCCTTGAAGTAGTACACTATAGCTATTTTTCCTGTTAATATATTTGTTTCCTTGGCACACTGGTGGAATAATATTGACGTGACATCCATCCAGGCATGCTATCACTTGCGGATACCCAAGAGCCGCAAATCCATCCATTACCTGTTGCAGAGAAAAGACAAATAAAAAGGAAATGTTAACTGTGAGTCAGATGTTAGCTGGCTATTCAATTTTTCACATCTCTACCTGAGGATTGTAATAATAATAATAATAATAATAATATTTATTTTTACCCCACTCCTCTGTTAAAAACAATTGGGGCAGCTTAGTAGCCATAAATTGTCTATTTGAAGTAGCCATCTCAAGCATAATCCTTATTACTTGTATTCTGTTACACAAATACATTTCAAAAGTCAGTGTCCAAAACTCAACTGATGCGAGTACTCACATTTTCACATGCTTAAAATTATTTTTTTTAAAAAAATAACATTACCTTCCTATGATCTCCTAAGAACACAGTTCACTTCAGAAGTAGCTTCTCCACTGCAAGCACAACCTCAACGAAAATCTTGCACACCGTGGATCACCCAACACCGAACAGATGGCAAGCAGAGATATAGGAGCATCGGTGGGTGAGAAGCCAAATAGCTATAGCTAGGCACTTCTGCACAGGAATAGCCTTCCTCATATTTGTGTCCGCTTTGGCAATTTCCAGACAGAGAATATCCACAAGTTTCATGAACAGGAATCATGGCTTTCTGAAGTACATAATCCTGCGTTCGTCAGACCAGATAGACATGATGAATTTCTCCCACCAGTCCTTGCTTGTCGGATACACCCACCACCTCCGTAAACAGGGATATGGGTGAACACACTGAAATAACAGAGGAGTATCAATGGCTTCAAAGTACATTAGATCACTACCAAGTCTGCTGGATGACATAAGTTCAAAATTATGTAGCAAAAAAAGGAGATGGATCATCCTGCATCAGTGCTGATGATGTCTCCACCTGTACAATGTTGAAAGGGATGTCCTCAACAGTATGGAGATAACCAAACGAGTTGCAGTGTTCAACTCCATTATGAAAGTAATGGTGGGTTGTGCACTACTACAGCTTTGTAAGTACTCACTAACCAATGATGATAATCTGTTCTGCCCCAGAAAGAGCCAATCAACAAGTTCGTGGCAGGAAAGAGCACCGGAAACACGTCAGCAGCTTTGTGAAAAAATGAGTAATCGCATCCTTGAGTGACAGCAAAAAAAATAAAATAAAAAAAATCCTGAGATTTTAAAGGCATGTAAACAAAAAAAAAAGTTTAATTATCACTGACGGGCTGTCACATGTCACGACATACTCCCGTGTAAACAACTATCCTGGGATATTCAGCTGAGCGTGATAAATCATGTAAACCACTAGGGATGGACTTGGGATCAGGAAATCCCGGTTCTCCCTGTTATAATTATTGTTGTCTAACTGGTGCCCAGCAGTCTTCATTAACTCAGGTCTTGTCTATACAAGTGGGGGGGATTCAAACACATCCAAAAAAGTAGGCATTCGAAACAATGCGACCTGTCTTCATGGTGAAAAGAGCCCCCCTAACCTCTGCATGACCCGCTAGCCAAGATGATGGCAGCGAGTGATTTACTTGCAGTTTTAAATCTGCCACTGCTGATTTTTTTTAAAAAAAGTTCCCCATGGTGCACACAAACAATAGTTCATATTTACAAAAAAAAAAAAAAAAGAGTATAAGATCACTGTGTTATCAACTTATTGGACCCTTGCTTAGCTGAAAATTTAACATGGCAGGTGCAGGTGATTTCCCTGTTTTCTAGCCCCACCCCCATGCTCATCCAGCAAATCAGATTACGCTGCCTGTTTGTATCTGTGCAAATGTGAGTGTTCAAATGATTGCACATTCACATGTTGTATGGAGCTTTTTAAAAAATCCGGATGCAGCCTCGGACACAATGCACATGGACTTTGCAGTGGATTTGGCTGCCCCCCTTCCAAATGACACATATTTATGTGCATGTCCATATGAATGGATCACCATACATTTGCATACTGTTCATATAATTTTGACCGTATAGACAAGATCTCAGTATAGTTTACTTAAGGTAGCGAATCATGACTCTGGCATTTCTGTTCCTTGCATTTGAGTTGTTGACATATGACGGAGTGCAGAGCCTCTGTCTCCTCCTGCAAATCTATAATTGCACCCTGGGGTGGATGGAGTTCCAACCTCCTTGGCTCTGGCTAGGGGTCATCATTCTGGCACCCCTTTTCTCCTTTTTCATTCAAGGAGGCCTCCTCCAGGTAAGGCATGACAATTGGATTTAGTCTATTACTTGCACCTATTCATGCAAACTATGTCTAGATGCAAAAAGCTTGCTTGGAAGAAACTGAATCTGTTGCTAACAGACCCCCTTTGATCAGCTTCTTTAATTCCTCACAACTTTCCTGCCTTTGCTGAGGATACTTATGGTTGACGTCTGCACCCATTCCTGTGTGGTGGGTGGTCTTGATGCTTCAAAGAGTGTGCTGACATCCTCACAAGGATCCTTGCATCTACCAGAACCTGCTGCACCTTCGTCAGCTCTTAGCTACAGTAGACTATCAGGGAATTACAAAGTCATGGGAATACAGGAAGGAGGGGTTGAGCATTTGTGAATTGTATTTGGTCTTCCAAGAATATACCCAATATCCTACATCATGCCCATAGAGTGTAAATCGACACTTACATAGTCTCATGGTGGTTGTGCTATACCATCCTTCTACTGAATACCTACATTGTGTAACCAAATGTGTATCTGCCAGTGTGCCTGCTTACTATTGTCATATTGGGCAATGGGGAGTGCGCAAAGGCTGTTTCTGCAATCCCACTGAATAAAATGGTACACTGAAGGCACTGACAAATAGTTATACACCATTCAAAAATGTGCAACTGCATGGCTGGAATACTGTTGGTTACTCCCAGATGGAGGAGACCCTCTGAATCAATTGTTGAATGGCAAGTCAACACATAGTTAAATCCAGTAGATTCTACTCTTGTCAGAACTAGCAATAGGATCTAGGTCCCAGTGAAATGTTACAGTTGTGGAACTCTGCTTACACAAGCATGAATTGAATAAGTCGATTGAACAATTGTTTCAAAGAAAAGTACAACCACATGTGTAAGGGAACTTACACATGTGTAAGACACCAACAGGATTCCAGCACCCACTGATTCAATGGGTCTACTTTAGTCAGCACTAACAATAGGATTTAGGCCCATATGAAAGGTTAACACTTGTAGAATTCTATTTATGTAACCATGAACTGAATACATCCATTGCATAAAGGCCAAAAAAGACAGCCACATGTGTAAAGGAGCATACAAGCTGGAATGTGTCCAGCGGAGGACTAAAATGGTGGGAGGTCTGGAAGCCATGCCCTATGAGGAGCGGCTGAGGGAGCTGGGTATGTTTAGCCTGGGGAAGAGAAGGTTAAGAAGGGACATGATGGTCATGTTCAAGTATTTGAAGGGATGTCATACTGAGGATGGAGCAAGCTTGTTTTCTGCTGCTCCAGAGACTAGGACACGGAGCAATGGGTTCAAACTACAGGAAAAGAGATCCCAGCTAAACATTAGGAAGAACTTCCTAACAGTAACATCTGGGTTTACTGGTTTGGGGAGGAAAGCTCTCCCAGGCACTAACTCTCTGCAGGATCTTAGAGGCTAAAGGTTTTAAAAATGGACAATTAACCAGAGTGACTCCAAGTGGAAGAAATCGGGCCAGGGACAAGCTGATTTTGCAGCAAAAGCAATTATTTCTATATTTTTTAAGAAAACAGAGAAAGATAGCAATAGAACTGAACAGAAATCTATATCCAATACGAGCTGTTAATAGCAGTTTCTCAAAGGAAAAAGAGAGGTCCAATGGCATGGGTGCTAAAATCCTATTCCTGGCCAGTCTGGGTGGGAGAGCTGAAATTGGCTGGTCGCTGTTCAAATCAGCCAATCAGGGAGAGGTGAGCCTTTCCCTGATTGGCTGCCCTTCACTCGTCTTTCCAGCAGGCTGTGCCCACTGGGAAGAAGACACGAGGCATGGCAGTTCCTGTGCCACCACTTCCCAGCCATGCAGGAAGGGGTGAAGACCCGGGGACCCCAACTGCCCTGCAAACCAGGCCGCCCGGTGAGTCCCACAGCTGACTTCCTGGCCAATCTGGGCGGGGGGGGGGTGCAGTTATGCAGTTTCAAGAGACAACAGACTAAAACACACAGATTTTATAACTCCTTTGATGTGAAGAAGATTCCTTCTGGGGAGAACTTCTGGAAAGGAGGGCGGAGTTAAAAAGAGAGAGAGATCTCTTCCTTTCTTGCTTCTATATAGCCGTTTTGTAACTTTTGGGCTGTCCCCTGGAATGAAGGCAAAACCTCTAGTCAGGGAATGTTATTCTGTTGGAGGATTCAAAAGGCCCCATGTGCTTAGAGTGATGAGTGCAAAGCCAATGGGTTGTGTGCAAAGGGCAGATGTGAATGTGACTACTGCCTTTCACTCTTTGGGCATTGGTAATGACTCTTAGATGACCTGAGAGAGAAGAACAATGGAGCTGCATATCTTAGACAATGCCAATCAAATAGCTCTGCCCTTTTTAGGATTGCCCAATATCTCTGGAAATTGGACAAAAGTCTACTTGCAATTCATATTTATTGAACATAACTCATAACAATACAGTTAGCACACAAAGGCCAGAAAATACTGCTCCTATAAATAGTTTCTTCTAATTCTGTATATACATGCTACAGGGAAAAGACATGTATACTATTGCTCAGCTCATAAAATCAAGGCTCCCTTTGCTTGCACAGAAGCCTCTTGACACCACTCAAAAATCTTATTTAGGTTTCTTAAGCATATATTATTACCACAGTAATTAAAATTGTCCAAGAGGTACAGTTTCAAGATCAAGGCATTGTTGATTACATAGTTCCAACAGTGCAGTGCTAACTAAGAGGTATCATATTACTCTACACTACTCCCAAACAGAATTGTAATAACTTTTTTCATAATTTGTGCTAATCTATTATAAAGTGAATTATGTTTATTGATGTGCTGCCTGTGCATGCATTTAATTTTTTAAATATATTTCCCAAAGATAAAGCCTAGTCCAGTCCACAGAAAATTCTAGTGTATCATTCACACTCCAGTTATTAGTACAGTACAAACTTATTGTAATTATAGTCTGTTACCTGGCTTTACAGCCCCCTCTCTCTAATAATTCATAATTCAGTTTATTAGACACTTCACCTGGTTACAAGTAGACCAGGGCAACCCAAACATAGGGGCTAGTGAAGATCATTAGGGCCTATGAAGGTGTCTTGGAAATTCCCCAGAATCAAACATGCCCAGGATGGGATTAAGTGAAGCCCCCATTAGACAGAGATTAGGGAGGATTGTGATAATATTCCTGGATGCATCTGGCAGTGAGTCATACTCTTAAAAAAACAGTGACTGGAACATCTGTTATCCCCACTCCTCCCCACAAATGTCTTTCCTTCACACCCTTCCCCATCCACAATACAGAGGAAGCCATAAACCCACCAGCCTTAATGTTCAGATCATTAGCGGCAATCAATGAAGCCAGAGCTTCCATTGTTTAATCCTGGGAAACTTGCCCAAGCACTGTTTCTCACTCAAAACACCCCTTAAGGGTACAATATTGGGTATAAATGTTATCCCAAATCATAGCCAAAGCATGCATAGTTCTTCTCATACCATCACTCTGCTGGACTTCTGTCACACCTTCAGTTTTAAGCCTGAATCCCTTCACTGTATGAATCTCTGCTCTCCAGACACATGATTATAGCCCATTCCCTGAATCTATCCCTCTATCCAAATACTTCTTTCTAATTCTTCATTAGCCTTGTGTGATCACTTGTGAACATAAGTGCACGTGTGAATGTCTCCATGATTATTTTCCAAAGAAAACCATTTTTTAATTTCATTTTGGCTTGGAGTCTCATCAGTGACTACTGGTATACGAGTACACAGGTGTAAATGTCCCATAGTTACCCAGCCTCTCGCAGCCATACCTTTGAGTTAATTAAATTCCCCAAATTAATATTGTATTTTTTGTATCATGAGTGGGTCCCCATGAACCCCATGCAATTCAGGTAACAAGCTGAACAAACCTGCAAGTGTTGAGTCCCTAGCTGTTTCATTTTTTATAATAGATATCATTTCCCCATTCTGTTTCAGGTAGTTGCTTGATTAGCAACAGCCTGTTGCCTTCACAAGAACTAAAAGGAAGATTTTACTGCTAGCGTTAATAATTTATTTAATACTAGCAGTGAGCAAGTTGTGCACAGAATATAGAAGCAGTCAGTGTCCATCACAACCTGGCACTTTTTTTTTTATCTTTTTAGAAATGATTGAGACAGATATTCTTGATTTCATTAGGTAAAAATTAAAGATAAGCATGCCAAAATAAAAATGGTCCAATGAGTATAACAAGATGTATTATTACAAGGACTGATGCTGTCACATCCTCACTTCTATCAGCTCTTCCCTTTTTCTCTCATTTGAAATTGGAGGAACTCTCTAAATGCTTAACTTTGTCTGGATTGTATTTGTTATAAAGAGTGAAATAAAGGGGATTTAGGTCATATTACATTGATTAGCAGCAGGGTATCCAGTGAATGACTTTTAACAGTGCAAGTATATTCCTGTCTCCTCAAAAGTAAGAAGTAAGTTAACTCCATAAAACTAATTGACAGGGAGGTTTTATAGGGTTGGGGCTATGCTTGCAGAGGAAGCATGCTTCAGAGGACAGGGGCTCAATTTTGCCCTTCAGTATGCAAAAGAAAGAGAGAGAGGGAGAAGACTGTAAATTGTTGTTGATGGTGGTGGTGGTGGTGCTATTAGGTCTAGCAAATGTTGAAGTTTTGGATCATCAAAGAATTAGATAAAATCTAGGGGGTCGGTAACACAGCAAAAAAATCCTCAACTAATTCGCCCAGAATCCTAATGGTCCCCACACATTTCGTGCCAATGTCGCCATATTTAGAAGGAGCGGGGCCAAAATACCTGGGAGATGTGTGATATAAGCTTTCGCTATTCTTCCCAACTTTTAAAAAAGTTTTGTAAAGTTGTGCACTATTGGCTCTGTGATCTACCAGCAGAGCTGAGCTGTGATTGGCCAGACCTTAGAGGGCTCAGGCTTGCAAGGGATGCCTTGCAATGCAGGATCTGCCATTGTTTTTTTTACAACAGATGGCAACCCCAGTGCTCTCCCTGTCTCCGATCACTGGCTGAAGCGATGGAGAGATGGGCCTCTGGGACTGTCAGTCCCAAAGGCCCATCTCTCCACTGCTGCAGCCTGTACCCCCTGCGCCCACCCTGTGCCTGATCACCGGCTGTGGCAGAGGAGAGATGGGCCTGTACCCCCCCCATGCCCATTCTGTGACCAATCTCCAGCTGCAGTGGTGGAGAGATGGGCCTCTGAGACTAAACCCCTCTGTGCCCACCCCATGCCTGATCGTCGGCTGTGGTGGAGGAGAGATGGACCTCTGGGACTGTCAGTCCCGGAAGCCCATCTCTCTGCCGCTGCTGCTTGTATGCTCCACCGCACCCGCCCTGTGCCCGATCATCAGCTGTGGAAGCAGAGAGATGGGCCTCCGGGACTGTCAGTCCTGGAGGCCCATCTTTCCACCACTGCAGCCTGTACACCCCCCCCACACACACACATGCTCTGTCCAAGATCACTGGCTATGGCAGTGGAGAGATGGGCCTCTGGGACCACACTTCCCCACTGTGTGAGCTGCAAAGATGCTAACTTATCACATCAACCAATTTCGTGTAAACAAAGTGGCACCCGAGTGAAAGGAAGGTAAGCTGGCATTTTCCGCACTTAATTTTCCCATGTAACCAACCCCCAGGAATCTAGGGGGTTGTCTACATTGGCTAAATACCATGGTATGCCCCCATCTCAGAGTCCTGCAGTCCATATGACTACAGGGTATTTTTCCATTCTGCCCTAAGGCAGTCCTCACTACCCCTGGGGCAGATACAGGGCTGAGATGGGAGCAAGCTATAGTAGGGCCCAACAAAACATTACCGCAAAATGCCCAGTTTAACCCAGTATGCACATGTCTGGCATGCCAGCCCATGCTTCCACTGCCAGCTTCCTGGCTCTCCCAGAAGCCAGGCAGGGTTCGCTCAGTGTATGTCCAAGGTTGGTCACATGCAGGGGGCTTTCAGTCACATGTTGCAGACAGCAGAGAAAATGGCAGCAGCAGAGGCTGCAGGGATGGGCCAGCTTTCCTGTGTGGATTCTGACCCATCCCCTCCAGGGACGGGCCAGAATGGGCAACCTCAACAGCCAGGATATGCCAGCAGAGAGCGCTGTATCCTGGCTGATGTAGATAAGTTTTGGATTACTCTGGCCCGGAATTCAGTGCCACACCTGCCAAAGCCCAAATCTGCATTGGGTTTTTACTTTAACTGTACATTCAAAGCTATTACTCATGCTTAACTCTGAGCTCTGGGAAAAACAAAGCACCAGCGGTAGTTCCCTTCTCTAAATCCAAACAGGCAACTAGACTTGCGATGGTGGGGTGGCTGACCATTCTGGCTTCAGAGAGAGTGGCCTACCACTGGAGTTTTGCTTTTCTGGTACACAATCACCCCTCTGAGCTCTGGGAAAAGCAAAGCCCCAGCAGAAACTGCTCTCTCTGAAACCAGAATGGGCAGCTAGACTCACAATAGTGGGGAGGGTGCCCATTCTGACTTCAAAGAAGGAAATGACTACTGGTGCTTTGCTTTGTCTCAGAGGGGTGACTGTGTGCTGGAAGAGCAAAGCCCCAGTGGTAGTCAGCCTCTCTGAAGCCAGAATGGGTGGCTAGACATATAATAGTGCCTGTTTGGACTTCAGCGAGGGTGACTACGGTTGGGACTTTGGTTTTCCTGGGACTCAGATGGATGATTGTGCACTTGAAAAGCAAAGCCCCAGTGGTAGTCGCCCTCTCTGAAGCCAGAATGGGTGGCTAGCCTCATGATGACAGGGATCACCAGGGGTTCTCACCTCAAGAGAGAGTGACTACCACTGGGGCGCTGCCTATGAAATGAGAAGTGGCACCAAGGAAGGCAAAAAATGCTGGTGCTTCAGACAGCACTTGTCCTTCCTCTCCTCCCCAACCCCTACCCTGACTGCAGTGTGGATGGATTGTTCACATGGTAGTTTTCTCCAGCAAGCTCTGGAGAAAACTGAGTTTGCTAAAAAAAAAAAAAAAAAAAACCTGATTAAGGGGGTATTCCCTGAGTCTGGTGCAAATAAGGTCATACATTATGTGTCACTATCGTACCAGATTCAGGGGAAGGGCTGCACATCATGTGACATTATTGGGCCAGATTCAGAAGAGATTTGGAGTTTTCACTGGTGTAGACAAGCTCAAAGTGTTAAGAAGCAGTTTTTTAAAAACAGCACAATTAAAACAGTACTGCATTGTTTTTCTAAAAGCCCGTCCCAGGAGAAAGGAGTCTTTGCTTATCAACAGAAGGATAGCAAGGAGAGGGGGCCTTCTAGCCTCCCTTGGAAGATCGTTCCAGATCCTAGGGGCAGCCACTAAGAAGACCCTATTGCAACCCCCCGCCATTGTGCTTCATAAGGTGGTGAGACTGAAAAAAAGGGCACTCCTACAGATCTCAAAACCTAGGCATGTTCACATAGTGAGATATAATCTGTCAAATAGCCTAGACTTAAGCAGTATAGCATTTCTTTATTTTGATCACTTCCAGTTTGTAAAATCATTGGGGGAGGGAAGGGTTAAAAGAAAGTAAAGAAGGCTTGTCTTTATGACCAACTGCCTTTTCAGGGGAAGAAATTGTTAGATTATTTTAGCTGAACTTTTTTCTCTTGGTGGTGATGGGTTTTAGGGGGTCTGTAATGAGGCTCAGTACTGTAGTTAATTGAAAATAAATTGCCCTTAATGGGGAGGAAGTTTCACCGAAATTGGTGGGAGGTTAATCTCCTAGGACACTGCTAACAGGGAATATGCAAATAGGAAAGGATAAAACAGAGAATATCTTATGTGCATTCTCTCCCCATATCTATGCTCACATGTATTGACTGCAGCTGATTTTCATGGAAAACCATTCAAAGGGTGACCAAACATGGCACTTCATGGACACTTCGCTCCTCAAACTAGTAGCAATATGGTACAGCTCAGTGGAGCAGATCTGGCATTTAATCCATTATTTGCTGAGTGCATGTTTTAGCTATAGGTTTCATACACTGGCAGTGGGACAGACTTGATGGGTTCCTTTCCAACTTTATGATGCTAATGGAAGCCACATGCTAGAATGTACTGCCAAAAAGTGGGGGTGGGGGGTGGGGGTGGGGAGGGGTGGAGTGGGAGAGGAAAAGAAGGAAGAGGAGAGATAATAGAAACCATCAATAGTTTCATGAGAGGTGTGTGACTCAAAGTTGTAAAAGGGTATTGATCAATTTAAAAGAAATAAAATAGTGTTTTACACCTGAAAATATGATCAATCCCCAAGCCCACATCTAGCCCATGTAATAAAACTTTTCATGAATATTCAGAGGCAACTTTCTTACAACTTTGAACAGAATTCTCTGAATTATGTAGAAGCCCTACAGAACCCTGTCTATAAAAACTTGAAGGACAGATCATCTTCCCACCGTACATTGTTATCAAACCCTTCCACAGTAGTTCAGGAATACAGAGTGAATTTAATCTTTTGCATGTGAGAAAAGTGGGAAATACCACCTAGAGAGCATATGACTTTATCTCTACCACGGGTCTGTTCAGGGACTGACTTTTGCCCCTTGGCTCACAAAAGACAGTTTCAATCAATATAATTAAAAGGGAATGGGATATTCAGATGATCAGATTCCAAAATGAAGGCTATGAACAATGTGAAACTGATACTAGGTTATACTAATGAAAGAAACTACAGGAAGCTTGAGGCTACAAAGAGCACAGAAAAAGTCTGGAGAGGGGCAGGCAAGTCTCCATCTCCATATTACTGTCCATGGGAATGACAGTTGGGGATTAGGATGCACACCTGAGCCCACCAATCTGAAAATCATCATCGTCGTCATCATCATCAATAATAATAATAATAATAATAATAATAAAATTTATTTATACCCCGCCCTTCTGCTAAAACGATCGGGGCGGCTTCCAACAATTAAAACATTATAATAATGACTAAAAACACAACCCACCCCCACCAACCCCCATAAAAAGACATTAAACACTATAAAATTAAAATCATCTAACTAAAAACACATTAAAAACAAATATATACATGATTTTTAAAAGCCAGGAGACGCAGCTCCTGAGGCCAGGATCTAATCAGGAAAGGCCTGGCAAAAGAGATCAGTCTTTAGTCCTTTTTTAAAGCTACTCAAGCTCGTCAGCTGACAGATCTCGTTTGGCAGGCCATTTTCATAAATTGGGGGCGATTACCGAAAAGGCCCTCTGGGAGGTTGCAGACAGCCAAGATTTTTGTGGCTGAAGCAAATTCCTCCCAGAGGACCGGAGTGCACGGGGAGGATTGTATGGGAGGAGGTGGTTCCGGAGATAAGTTGGACCCAAGCCATTTAGGGCTTTAAAGGTAATAACCAACACTTTATACTGGGCCCGGAAACTGATAGGCAGCCAGTGGAGAGATTTCAATACTGGAGTTATATGGTTTCTCCGAGATGTTCCCAAGACCACTCTGGCTGCCATATTTTGTACCAACTGAAGTTTCCGGACCAAGCACGAGGGTAGCCCCATGTAGAGCACATTGCAGAAATCTAGACGAGAGGTTACCAGCGCGTGCACCACAGTCTCAAGGTCCTTACTTCCAAGAAAGGGCGCATCTGGCGTATCAGCCGAAGCTGATAACAAGCGCTCCTGACGGTCACATTCACTTGACTCATCATCTGAAGCAATGAATCAAGGAGCACCCCCAGACTGCGAACACAGTCCTTAACGGAGAGCGTGACCCCATTCAGGACTGGAGGTTGCAACCCAACTCCTGGTTTCGGGGCCGCTACCATGAGCACCTCCATTTTGTTTTATTCTTAACCGACCTGGCATTGCAGAGGAGCAAAGTAAGGTTCTGTGGAATGGTTAGTACGCTCTCCAATCCATTCCGGGAAACAGGGTGAACTGAAGGTGGGATAGCTAACAAACAGCGATCCCGCCTTCTTTCGTAACATCTGTTCACTCTGTTCCAACCATACCTCCCTTTCCCAGCACAACTCCAATTTCTGCCCCCACTCCATTCCCGGCCTCAGCTGACTCCAATTGCAGGCTCAGAGTCCTTCTGGCTGGCAGGTTGGTGTTCCTGAGGGGTGTGGGAGTGGCTTAAGATGCCAGCCACTCCTGGCCACACCCCCTCTCACTGCTGCCCTACTGCCAATGTCCTCAGGGCCCACTACAGCCTTCTGGCCCGGTGGAGTGGGGAGAAGAGGCCGCCGCAGGCTTGGAGTCCTTGTGGCTTGCTGGCTGGTGTTCCTGAGGGGTGTGGGAGTGGCTTAAGACCCCAGCCACTCCTGGCCATGCCCCCTTAGTGGTTCATTAACAGAAGAAAAATAAGCTAACATCTTTTAATATGTAGATTCTTGTGCCCAAACTTACAAAAATATTGAGATTTTTTTTAAAAAAAAATAATGGGTTCAACTCATTCTGAAAAGGAATATTTTCTCACTCTTTCCTGCAGGTCTGATATTCTCCTTCCCAGCAAACCCCAAAATCTATTCCATAGAATTAGAGGACTCTCTGTAGTAGATTTGTGGGGCATGAGGGGTGCCAGGACAGGAGAAAATGAGAAAATGTTCTACAGGCTGAGTCTCCCTTATCTGAAATGCTTGGGACCCCGGGTATTTTGGATTTTGGAATATTTTGCATTTTGGGATACTTGTATATATATACATAATGAGATATCTTGGCGATGGGACCCAAGTCTAAACATGAAATTCATGTATGTTTCATATACACTTTAACCTGACGGTAATTTTATACAAAATATTTTTAATGAACAAAGTTTGTGTAAACTGAACCATCAGAAAGCAAAGATGTCACTGTCTTAGCCACCCATGTGGACTATTTTGGATTTTGAAATATTTTGGATTTTAGAATTCCAGATGATAGAGGCTCAACCTATATTGTGCAAGCAGAAAACTATTTTCACAGCATGGGGTGACACAGCATGCTTGCTTTCCAGTATGAAATCTATCCATCTATTCAGAATTTTTTCTCAGACTATCCCACACATGCAACATCTCCCCACCAATGACCACCACTTTTCATATTAAACAATGGTAGCTCCTAATTAGAAAGTTATCTTTATCTTTTGGCACTGTAGGTTCTATTGTGCTCCTGGTTTTTCAGTTACCTTGAGTCATTACAATAGCACTCAGTCAGGCTGTGCTTTATTTAAAGTTTCATGAACAAAGTCTGACCTGCTCACTCTAAGAAGATCCTTTAAGTATCAGAACCAGAGCTTGACAGATGACTAAAGATAATACTGCACTTTCTTCTTCCATGACACACAACACTGACTCAGCACTGGAGGCCTTTAATTGGTTGTTCCACAACTAACCAAACACTGTCAAGTAAGGTGCAGTGGTTTCAGCATTGGCATAGGACTCTAGGAGGTCATGGTCTGAATTCCCACTAAGCCATGGAAACCCACTGGGTGATCTTAGGCAAGTCTCTCAACCTAAGGGGATGGCAATGACAAGCCTTCACTGAATAAATCTTGCCAGCAAAATCCTATGATACAGTCATCATAAGTCAGAGTTGAGTTTAAAGCACATAACCATAACAACAACAACAACGCAAAGGTAGGCCTTCTCAGTGGTGGCACCCACTCTCCAGAACATTCTTCCACAGATCGTTCAAGATGTAAAAAGAAGCACTGACTTAAACACCCATTAAACTGGCTTGGTCTGTAACTGAGGGAAAACCCACTGTCTGATGGAAAGAAGTATGTTAAAGAAATAATCATTTCCCTTAAACTCTAATTTGTAGTCTTCATGACAGACAAAAAGAAAGATGTGTTTTACAGGGGTCACAAATGTTTTCAAAATCCAACTGTCTTCCATTGCACATACATAATCTATGCTCTAGTTTATTTATTTATTTATTTATTTATTTATTTATTTGAGTATTTATAGCCCGCTCTTCAGCCATAACGGCTCTGAGAGTGACTTACAAATGGTATAGCAATAGCACTTACACATCTACATCACTTTATAGGGCTAGGCACTCTTACAATGTGTTAGCTAATTGCCCCACAAGCTGGATACTCATTTTGCCAACCTATGGAAGGATGGAAGGCTGAGGACTTTATCAGACGCAGTCTTTAAAACGTTATTTTGCTGGCACACACAAAAAAACATATGCCAGCAAAAGAACATCTCCCCTCCCCTCGCACTTACCTCCTTTCCTGGCAAAGGCTCCTCTGTGAATGAAGAAGTGGTGAATGGAACCCCATTCACTTCCTTGTTCGAAATCTCACGTGATTTCATCACATAGGAAATTCAAACTTTAAAACAAAAATAAACCTTAAAAAGTGAAGCAAAGCACATACATTTTAAAAGTCACAAGTAACCCAGGGAGGGTCATAAAAAGAGTGAAACTTACCTGGATGTCCCTATCTGACCCAGAAGTATTCACACCAGAGCGGCCATTGTTGGAGTAAGTATGTGATTTAAAGGGATAGAGGCTTAAGCCATCAATTAAAAAGTACGTGATTTTGCCTTTTTAAAACCGCGAAAGGGTGGCGTCATCTGATCTGTGCATGCTTTGAAGTTATCTGGCATCCTTATGACACTGTATTATGCATGTCTGATAAAGCCCTGAGTCAACCTTGAAGCCCTACAAGATCGAAATCACAATGTTGTGGCTGCAGTATTTAACTACTGCACCACCAGGGCTCCCTCTGGTACTTAAAAAAAAAAACCCAACCAACTCTGTTCAATCATTTGTGTTAGTTCTTGTGATGTTAATTATGATCACTGGTTTAGTGCCTGATAAATCTAACAAGCCTTTGAAAACTGTAACATCCTGTTCCTCTGACAACCATCTGCTGAAACACCTTGATTCTCTCAGTGTTAATTTTAACCCTCTAATGAGAATTGCCTTTGTTTTAAAAAGAAAGGAGACAAAAGAGTGACAAGAACCATCTGTAGAAAACTGCAGGGCACCCTTCAGTCTCTGGTGCTGGGATAATCAATGTCTTTCAGGTGTTAAGCACATTTCTCTTCCATTCACAGATGGAGCTCAGAGTAAAGAAGGGCTCTTTACACTGCATACACCACAAACCACAAGCCGTGCTGCTGCACCCCAGCTGAATGTGCCAGAGTGAGCTAATGTGATGAAAAGCAGCTAGACTTCTCTCCTGGCTCTCCTGAGGATAGTCTGCATGAAGCCTGAGTATGAGACTGCTGTAGCCACTGGAACCTTAAGAAGGGCCATGCCCCTCACTGTTTTTCAAAAATTCTTGGGAAAGCCACAAAGGCTTTCCCAGTGTTGTTTTTGGAGTTTTTATTATTATTATTATTATTCTCCCTTCCAAATAAGGCTCCTTAATGCTGGTTACCATCAAGACAGGTAGCATTCCATACAAATTCCAAGATTTATTTCACCATTTAACCGCTAGGATTCTGCCCCCAGCACTCCTCCCTGCTGAGTTAATTGAGGTCAAACTGCTCTTTCATTTCAAACATCATTTTGCAGGAATTGAAGTACTCTGAGGACTAAAGGGAAAAGGGGGAGAAGGGGGGAGAAACTGGGACTTTTTAAAGCATCTGAAAAAGTGGGATAACAGAGAATTATTTGGGAATTATTTGTCCCTGCCAGACTGCAACAGTTAGAGGGTATCCAATGCTATCTTGGGCCTATGGGGGTATTTAAGATCGCAACCAGCATGCAGCCACCAGTCGCAGATCATAGCCTTGCTGCTATTGCCAGTCCCAGCAGGTAAGCCTGCTACAAGGGACATTGCTGAGTTCAGAAGGAATAACCAGAAGATATTGTTGGGGCCAAGACTTTATCAGACATGGCAAAAACCGTATCATAAGGACGTGAAAATAACACAAAAGGCTTAAATTATCAGACAACAATGTCATTTGGCCATTCCGACATCGCACAGGTGTGAATAAGGCATCACTTTTAATTGATGGCTTAGCCTGTCAATAAAAAAGTGATGCCCCATCCATGCCAGCGCTATGCCCTTGGAATGGCTGAATGACAAGGGCATCTGATAATTTTGCCCTTTGTGTTATCGTCGTGTCCTAAATGATGTGATTTTTTTGTGTGTGTGGAATTAACCTTGTCTGATAAAGTCCTTAGACTACGATTCTTGAGACCTGCTCAGCCATGGAAACCCACTGGATGATCTTGGACAAGTCACACTCTCTCAGCCTCAGAGAAGGCAAAGACAAATTCCCTCTGAACAAATCTTGCCAAGAAAACCCCTTGATAGGTTTCCTTTAGGGTCATTATAAGTCAGAAACAACTTGAAGGCAGACAGCAGCACCAAGAAGAAGAAGAAGAAGAAGAAGAAGAAGAAGAAGAAGAAGAAGAAGAAGAATTGTTGAGGCACTTCTCAAACTTAGATCCAATCCTTGGCCTGTTCATTCCATTAAAGGCCCACTTATTCTCCCACATCCCCAACATAATTTGCTTGTGAGACTGTGGACCCTTCTGGACTACACAAATGTAGCACTAAGAAGCCCCTTTAACTGCCATGACTGCATCCTATGGAATCTTGGGATCTGTATTTGGATGAGATACTAGAGATCTGTGGCTGTCATTTCTACATACCCCTCCCTAAATGGCCAGTCTCAGGATTCCATAGGCTGTTACCATGACAGTAGATTCATAATGCTATGATTGTATAGAGTGAAAGGAACCAAACCAGACATTTAAGTCAATGAATTTTTAAAATGTATTTAAGAGAGGAGAAAAGAAGAGAGCTTGCTACATTTTTTTTTTCAGCAAGACTTTTCATGATAAATCTTTGCCTCTGGGCAAACACGCCTGTGTGGTCCCAAGAGATTACAAATGATTTGTAAAGAGTATGACAATCTTTCACTCCACCAGCTTGGCTGAATTCATTCCTTTCCACATAATTAATAAGTTCCATTCTAACTTAACAAATAGTTTTCAGTGTATTTTAGGATTTATTTACCTTTCAGGTGCTCACTAAATGGCCATTAGTCATTGGGAACTCTCTCCTACAGCTTTGTGTTTTCAGTAAGAGATTTAGTTGCTAAATTAATCAAGGAGGCTAATCAACCTGGTTTGGTTGCAGTTTATATCCACAGGTCACCACTCCCAGGCCATTTTACCTTCTGTCACTATCTTCACATTTTAGTTTGCTTTCTGAGCCTCAAGTGCACTGTAAGAACTTCTCTCAACTCATCCCAAGTATACAGTAGGACCCCTGTATCCACGGGGGTTCAGTTCCCGGACTTACCGCGGATACCAGAAACCATGGATAACAGTGAACACCATTGAAAATAATGGGACTTCTGGTTTAAAGTACCATAGAGTTGCCTTGGAAGACCTAGAAAATGGCTAGAGAGGATGCCTCTTTAGGTGTGTTCTAGGAAGACTCTATGGTATGTGTTCTGTTTTGAGTCCTGCAGATAACTGAAACTGCAGGTATTGGTTCTATGGATACAGGGGTCCTACTGTACAAAGACTTTGGATATATGTCAGTGAGATGGTGAATCTACTCCTGAGTTTTACAGAATTTTAAAACTTAAGAATCTATCCAACATGTTGAACCAATTGGGAGGATAAGGCTCAACACCACAGAAATTACCTTTAATGTTTGAGCTAAAACCTAGTGTTGATACAACTCTCAACTGACATGGTGGACACCACTGAGTTCAAGGCACTTTCTGGTGAGATGCTTATAAATTTAAAGCTACCCAATATTGTCAGTGGTTCTCAAGCTTTGACCCTCCAGCTGATTTGGACTTCAGCTCCCAGAAACACTAGCAAACATGGCATGTGGTGAGGGATTCTGAGGAGTAGTCTAAAATTTTAGAGAACCCCTGCTATAAATATTATCAGCATTATGCAGTGATATGAGTTTCGTACTACTTTTATTCCTTAGCCTCCATCCTAAGGAATTCTGGGACTTGTAGTTTGTATCTACTTAAAAGATAACAAAGTACTCTGAGAAAACAGGAAGAGAGGATTAAGTCATTTTGATTCTGTAGTGTAGACAAGCACTCAGAATCCCTGAGGATTGTTGATGAGAGCTCTCTAGCAGAGAATTCTATGTCACTGAACTATGAACCCTTTGCAGGACAGATACACCAGGGAAGGGAATCATGCAGTCATCCAGATGTTGTTGGATTGCAACTCCCAGCAGCTATATCCAGCATAGCCAATGATGAGGGATGGTGGGAGCTGTGGTTCAACAATACCTAGATAGCCACATGATTCTCATCCCTCATCTGCACTGTAAAATAATTCTATACAGAGTAGCCAAGTAGGAATCATAAAAATGTTCAAACTGCATCACTGAAAAATGAAGACAATGGATGCTAACTTATGTGCATATATACGTATTTGGAAATAATTGTTATATTTTAAATATAAATATAAAGGCAATACATCTAGCCATAAAGAGGAAGAATTGACCTATCACACTACACTGTTATAGTGCTATTATTCTACTTTAACTGCTCTGGGTTCTTCCTGTGGAATTCTGGGATTTGTAGTTTAGGGAGGGGCATTTAGAATCTCAGCCAGAGAGCTCTTAGGCCTCATTAAACTACAAACCCCAGAAAACCACAGGAGGAAGCCAAAGCAGTTAAAGTGGAATAATAGCACTATAACAGTGTAGCGTGATAAAGTCCCAAGTGGACAGTATTCCCACACAGGTACTAGCTGCGGATGGGCACTTCAAAGCCCCTGCTTTCCTTTCATGCATGGTTTTTGATCTTCAGAGCAGCCCTTTAAAAAGAGGACAGAGCCATATAGAAGACTGTCCTCTGTAAAGAAGGGATCCCTGGCCATCCAGCTTCTATCTAACAATATGTGACTCCATGTAAAATTTTCAGAAGGGCCACTGATCGACCTTTATATCACAATACATGAAGAAGCACTTTGAACTAGTTTGTGGTCTGTGGACCGCAGGGAGGCCACAATGACCTCACAGGAGCCCCATGAAGGATTGAAGGCTACTCAGCCCATGTGACAGAAGCCAAGACAAAGCCTGGCTAGCTTGGCCTGTGCATTGCCATTCAATCCGCTCCAGCCACAAACTTGCAGGAAGAAGCAGGAGAAAAGCCTTCCCTCCCCCTTCAGTGCCTCTGAGGGAAGGTTTAATGGGTGTTGTAACTGTATTGTTATTTTTATGAGGTATTATTGTTGTTGTTAGGGTTTAAATCTTGAGTTAAGTCTTGAGGGTCTGCAGCAACAAAAGATATTAAAAGGGGGTCCCTGGTAAAGAAAAAGTTAAGAACCACTGCTCTAGAATATTCCAAAGGTGTCTCTGTGCAGGCGTAAGACCTATTTGAGTGAGACATAGAAAAGATTAAGAGCCACTGAACTAGATGATATCACAAACATGGGATTGCCATTGGAAATGCAGCTCTGTGTGGCTTTCTTCTCTTGCTGTGAGTTTCCCCACCCCTAAAAAGTTTACAGGAAGTGGATTGTTCCCCCTTTAACCACTTTGTTTAATTTTTTGTGGGATAATAATGAGCTCCCTGAGACGTTTTATCAAGGGGTCTTGATTTTTTTCCCCCAAAGGAGGGCAATCCTACCCTCCCAAAAAACTGGCACCCCATAGCTCTGACCAATGTAGACTACCGCATGTTAGCAAAAATACTGAACAATCGGCTGGCTAAGGTGGCTGATAAGATTGTGATGGAAGCACAGTCCAGTGCTGTGACGGGTAGGACTATGGTAGACTCTCTTTGTTTGTTTCGGGAAGTGTTCCGACTCAGCAAGGAGGGAGCTTGGACTGGTCAAATCCTACAGGTCGACCAAATGAAAGCTTTTGACAATGTAGATCATAGTTCCTATGGGAAGCCCTGAAGTGGAAAGGAGTGCCAGAGAGATTTATTGCTTTAGTTAAATTGTTTTATAGGGATGCAGAGGTAGTTTTGCAAGTCAATGGCCATAGAGGAAAGAGGATTAAGTTAAATTCTGGGGTGAGCCAAGGTTGTCCACTAAGCCCTCTCTTGTATGTTATTGCTTTGGATGCTATCCTGTGTAAGATTAGTTTAGACAAGAGCATCTCGGGGATCCAAATCCCACGTCTGTTGGACAATTCGTGGTTGGTTCAGTGTGAATCTGTTAAATTTGTTGCCCATGCTGTTGATGTGTCCCTCTTGGTTAAGGACAGGATGGAAGTTAGAAAGATTAAAGGTGCTTTTGAGGCCTACGGCCGAGTTTCTGGTGCTCGACTTAACATGGAAAAGAGTTTTTTGATCAGGATTTTTGCTGCAGAGGACAAGATGGCAGCTATTCCTCTAAAGGACGTAGTTGAAGAAAAGGAAAGGTGGCAAGCAGAGCAAGAGGCAAAGATGGATAGGGTGAAGATCCTGGGGCTGAATTTTGCAGTGGCTCCCAAGGGATAGAAAGAAAATTGGTATCGCTGGTTGGAAAAAGTGAGGGAGAGGGTGGCCCTCTAGCAGAGATGGAAGCTGACCATTTACCAGAGAGCCGCTTTTGTAAATACTTACCTGCTTCCGGTGGCAGACAACTTGGCTGCTGTTTTCCCGCCTCTGGATTCAGTGATTAAAGAAGCTGATCGAGTTCTCTTCAAGTTCCTTTGGGGAATGGCCACGTTCCCCCTGTCAAGAGCAGTGGCTTATGGGCAGGTAGAACAAGGGGCCCTGGACTTCCCAGCCCTGGCACCTAAGTTCACCACCATCTTTTCTGCCCAAAAATTTTGGGAAAGTTTCTCTGTTGCAAAAGGGTCAGATTCAACCTCAGGCTTGGCTAGTTTTGTTTTGTGAGTGCTGGATGGGGATTGTATGGGGAAATACTTGGTGGGAGGAAGGCTCATTAATATTTAGGTTTTCTTTGCCTGAAAAATTGAAAGCACCAGATTATTTGAGAGACTGTGTTTTTTACATAAAGAAATATAGAATCCATGCTGAGGAGTTGAAGAGGGAAGACAGACCAGGTCAGAGCATCAAGAGCATCAAGAGAGGTTTGTACAGGAAAATAGTGGAGGAGATTTACGTTAACCCGTGTTTGCAAAAACGTCAGGCCAAACTAGATTTATCAGAGTACCTAAATCACCAGACTAACCCAATTGAGTATTTCATGGACAAAAGGGTCCCCAAAAAGTTGTGAGACTTGAGGTGGAGGCTCTACCATCAAGTTCTTAATCTGAGGGGAAGGAGACCATGGACCGCAGAGGATGAGCAGACTTGTCCTCATCTGAAATGTAAAAAGGCTGAGATTTTGAGTGGCGTGGCACAAAAGGAGATGATCAGACATTTTGTCCAGGATAGCCCGAGTGCCCGGAAAATATGGGAGGAGGTGGCCTGGGTCCTGGATTGGCCAGATTTGGCACAACAGGCTTGGGAGACAATACTTTCGGGGACTGAACCTCCAGAGGGTGTCAGGGGACCCAGAAAGTCAGTGGGCCAAAAGAGGAAGAGGAAGGAGTCTGGTTCCATGGCTGAGAGTTTTTGGAAAGTGCTCTTGTCCATGGTGCGCCTGATAAACCTCTATGTGATGTTAGGGTTATTTTTCCAAAGACAAAGGGAGGGAAAGAGTCAAAATCTGCAGGATGTAAAAGGCACTGCTTATTATGTGAAGAACGTAATTGAAAATTTAGCTCTGAATGGAAAAGAGAAATTGCCAAACCATCGTTGGAAAAAGTTTTGGCTGTGGTTTAGTGAGACAACCCCAACAATAACATAAAAGGATATTTTAAATAAATATTTTATTATTATTATTGTATTTTTGTATTATTTTTATTAATCTTTTATTGATTTTTTCTTTTCCAAATAGGTATTATTGTAATGTGTAAATATAATGTGATTATTGTGTGTTTAGATTAAGAGGAAAAATGTATTAGTGTTAGGATAGATAGTTTTATTTTTGTATTAGTAAGAAAAGAGGAAAACAATTATTATTTTTGCATTATTGTTATGGCCTTTTGCAGTCGGGTGTATTTTTCAGTAGAATGGTCTTATTCCAATAAAAAATTCCTAATCCCCCAAAATTTCTAAAAACAGTAGCTGATGCATTGGAGGGAATTAACAATACAACAAACACACATTTTTTGGAAGTTGTGGCGAGAGAGGAGGAGAAGGGGAGCCAGGATACCATTTTTGGTATGAAGTCACCAGATTTAAAAATGGAGAGGGCTCCTGTATATTTAATGGTTGTATAGAAGATGGCATTTCAGCAAGTGTTGCTTGTTACCTGGTTCCATGACAAGCAAAATCAGCTGAAATTCCCCCTTCTACCCAACCACTAAAGGTACAGGAACCCTCTCCAGTTTTCAGTCTGGTAACCCTAGGACTGAACCTCCCATCTGTTGTAATTTTGAGTTGTAGCCTCACCTAGATATTGAAGTGGCAAGCTAGGTGTATTTATTCAATAAGTTGTAAAAGTGGATTTACCTTCCATGTTATAGGAATAATGAGAGAGAACTGATCAGGCTACCAACTCATTAATAATTAATGAACCAAAAATTGCCCATATCTAAGGTGAGCATTACCGATGCAGTAGCATTTAAAGATCTATAAAAACTATCAAGCCAGTTATTTATGGATAGACATCTCAGTCCGGCTGATATGCCATAGAATGAAAGGCTGGAGCACTAAATGATCAAAACAAATATTCAGTCATAATTCTCATCTCCTCCTATGTAAGTCACGCCAGTTCTTTGTGTTGAAGTCAGTATAGGCAGAAAGATGGTGGCATATCATATTCCTTCTCAATTCACCTCAGCTCCCACTGTTTGAATTAAGAAGTAAGCTAAGCTTTTCAGCAAATAGGAATAGATTTCGACCTACTTAGGGTTGTCATCCGCAGGTTTTCATGAAAAATCTGAAAGTTCCTCTTTTACTTTGTGACATTTTAGCTGGTATTTATGGATGGTTTATCTATTAACAATATCTATAGGGCTCCCCCTACCCACCACCGGTAACAAACCAAGATAGCTACCTGAAATTGTGAAAATCAAATATAAGTAAAACTTTAGCCGTGGCAAGAGAGACTGAGAAATTCCACATCTGTTAAGGATAAATTGTGTCTTAATTTATTTTTAAGTTAGATTCAGGGACCCAAGAGCTGTTTTCAAGGTGGGAAAGGGGCTCAACATTGGCAGTCCAGTTTTTGTTAATCTTGGCTCCATGCAGGTATTTGCAGAGGGAGGGCAAATTACTATTCCTATTATCATTGGAATATCCTTAAATATTAAGAGTCTCACAATGTCAGGATGGTCCATAAAAGTTACTCTCCTGCCAACAAGTTTCAAAATGTAGCAAGGTCGTTTTGACCTTTCATGTTTGAACTGTCTGCTGTTTTCACATTCCTTGTAAATGAAACAATTCCATGGCTGAGAATATCCATAGGAGTTTAGAGTCTCTCTGGTAAAGGGCAAAGTGGACTTGCACCTGCAGATTGTTTTGGGAAGCAATAGGTAGAGTTACAACGGGGTGAGAATGAGTCAGGTGGATGATGGGCAACCAATGGCTCAAATCCCCACCAGATTTTGACTGATTGTGAATACTCTTTATTTTACTGTATTTCCTATGAGCTTCTTTCAAAGCAACAATTTTGTAGTCTTGACTCTTTAGTTTTTCTGTTGCAATAAAGCTTACTGTTTAATCCTGAAGCTACTGTCCACTGAGTCTGAAGAAGCAGATACATAACACACAAGTACAATTTGTACATAGAAGTAACCTCCACTTCCAATTAAATCTGCATAGAATAGACTGCAGCCAGCATTTAGGCATCCTGGGTAGGCTCAACTACAATTGCTGTCTTAATATTTCTTAGTGCTAGATCATTAAGTACACTACTGCTTGGTAATTCCCAAGGAAGCTCAACTACATTTGAATCTTGGTGGTCCACTTTTGTCAGATCATTTTAGAAGGGCTCAACACCCTAGCTCAGTTTTAAGGGGGGCAAGCTTCCCTGCCCCCCCCCATTCCAGGATCCATTGTTAGATTTAACTTACTAGCTAAACTTACATTCAAATCTACTTTAATTTTAATCTTACCCTTTAAAACTTAGATACATTTTAAACTACGGTTGGACCCCTGTATCTGTGGGGGTTTGTTTCCTGCAGATACCAGAAATCATGGATAACAACAAACCCTATTAAAATAAAGGACTTCTGGTAAAAACATACCATAGAGTTGTGTTGGAGGACCTAGATGATGCCTAGAGCAGATATCTCTCTAGGCATTTTCCAGCATAGCTCCATGGTATGTGTCCTTATTTTGTGTCCTGCGGATAACTGAAACTGCAGATATTGGTTCCGTGGATACAGGGGTCTGACAATATACCAAAGAAGTATTACATGTTAAGAAAACTCCTCACAGAATTTATTGGGACTCACCACAGGAAGTAAATATGTGTTCAGTATTTTTCTTTCCATATTCCAGTTCTTTGTTGTTTATAATCTTATTTTTAAAGAGAATGTAACAAGCCAAGTAGATGAATTTAAAAACTAGGGCTGGAATCCTGTTGGGGATTTACATATGTGTAAACACTATAGTTACAGTGCTATGCAGTGAATCCCATCCTGACTCCGACATCCCCACTTACCAGGAAGCAACTGTGTGATCGACAGGGGTCAGTTCCTGCCACTCGGGAAGCAGTTGACATTCCTTGCCCTCTCCCATGAGTAATCTCTGGTATGACTGGCAGAAGTGGGGTCCCTGTCACAATTCCCCCTTGTACCAGAGATTGCTCATGCAAGGAGGTGAGTGGGAATGTCAGTAAGCTGCTTCCTGAGCAACACGGAAACAGATCCCCATTGGTCACAGTGGCTACTTCCTGGTAAGTGGGGATTGGGGTACTTTCATGGTCCTTATGTGCCCCCTAAATTAAGGGTTATGTAGGGATCATGAATGCCACACAGTTAGAAATGCACAACTCCAGGTTATGCTTTTGTAACTCCACAACAGCATTTTGGCCCAAGTTATTTATAAAACAGGTCCCTGGGAAACTTGAAGCTGTGTACATAAATGAAAACAACAATTTTAGTTCTTTCATGAGATTTAGTACAAAAGAGACTGTGAAATGAAATGACATTTGTTGTCTCAACAGTTTTTAAAACAGTATGCTGTTGGCAAGTGTGGTTAAATATATCTAATGTAATTGTGAATTCCAAATGTGAGGCATAGCACACAAAAAAGTAGATATCTGAGAACTGCAAAATTTTGTCAGCACTTAATAGAATGAATTTAACAGAAAAGTAACAGGAACTTTCATTTTGTTTTTGGAGACTGGCAAAATGGAAACATGAGGAAGCTGACTTAAACTGAGTAAGACCATTGGTCCATCTATAATTGTCACCTCTGACTGGCAGCAAGTGCTCTCCTGAATGCCTGGAGACACCCAATATTTCCTGATTGGTTTTTCACTCAAGTACTAAACAGGGCTGATTCTGCTTAACTTTTTAAATCAAGGTCAAGGGACCTTATCAGACACAGCAAAAGCCACATCATTAGGACACGATGATAGCACAAGGGCTGAAATTTTCAGATGGCATTGTCACTCACCCGTTCCCACTGCGTCACACTGGCACGAATGAGGCATCACTTTTTATTGACGGATTTGCCCATAAATAAAAAAGTGACACCTCATTCACGCCAGCATGACATAGTGAGAATGGGAGAACAAGGATGTCTGATAATTTTGCACTTTGTGCTATCGTCACATCCTAAATGATGCATTTTGGGGGGAGATATTTGCCTCGTCTGATGAAGTCCAAGATCCTGCACTGGAAGGCATAGGCAGCAATCCAGCATCCCCTCAACATGGTATAAAAATCCGCATGCAGAGATATGCTTCACCAGCACTATGCAACTGCCCTGAAGAATAGTAACATTGTGCAAGCCTAGCGGTGATCAAGTACCATTGTGCAATGACCATAATTTTGATGGTTAATATCCCCAAATAGTCTTCAGAACATTAGAATTGTTTGATATTTAGAGTCATCCTATTGTCCTCAAGACTCTACAGATTCTTTAAGATTAGTGTGTTCCCCAGTATTTTATACATATGGGCTTCCTCCATTCTCTGAAACCTCTTGATAGAAATGGGAAAGCAGTGGTGGTTTCCCCACATGGAAACTGTATTCACTGTCAATATTCATAGTATTTAATACTGATGAAAACCTGTGGATATTCCCATGGAATTTGTTATCCATATGTATAAGAGTTTTCAACCGCAAATGACACATAGATAACCTCTCTGTATTAGGATTACTTCTGTCTCCACCTTCTACTTTGGCTCAAATATCTGTCTCGCATACATCTGATAGTTCCAATGGGTCTTTCTTTTGAATAGCAAAACAGGGTTATCCTATCCAATTCTATGTTCCTAGACAGTTTTGAATCCTTAGGACACATCACGTAATTAATTAGAAAGGATAAATAACACAGGCATCCCATATGGTGTCAACAACTGCAGGAACTTGACCTTTGAGCTTCTATATCACAAACAGAAGCTGCTTCATACTTAGCAGCACCAGAAGTGTAATCTTCTTTAAGAGGCTAATCCTACCAAACTACTGTAAATATCTAGATTTCAGACATTATCCTCTAGGGTTTCCCTGATTTATATTCTCAGTGGGCACAGAATCAAGAGCAGGGGAGGGGAGTAGGGAACAAGAGTCAAGAAAAGGTTGATTCACCATTCCAGATTGCCAGAAGTAACAACTGGGAACTGGAATAGACAAAATAATTGGTGCATAATGGTCTATATTTTTTAAATAGCAAGCATGGTGGGGAATACAATATGGACTAGCACCATGAGCATCAGGGAGAGGTAACTCTTTCTTCTCTTACACTTTTTTCCCCTGCTCTCCAGTTGTATCCCCCTTCAACTCAAAATCAGGCAGCAATTTTTGGTGGGACAGCCCAAGGGAATAGCCAGACCACCTCCTCTCCTTCCATATGCCTGATCTAGATTGGGAGGCAGCACAATCATCTCGGGTAGATGATTATGCCACAACTTCTCATCTATTCCAGCTCTGAATCCCACTTTTGAGCATACCAGTTTTGAGGTGGCTCCATGGGGGCAACATATTCATCTTGAAAAACTATTAGGCCAGAAATGCACTTTAAGACTGGCACATGTTCAGAGCTGAAATCAGCATACTGGCACCTCCTCTTTTACGCTGATAATGTTCAGTAATGCAAAATATATGACTTGCTGTCACCATGCTGCATGTTTTCCAACACTACTCAGTCCTCCACATTGTCTATGGGCCTGTTGTAGAATTAGGTATCACAACTGTGATTGCCCGATCATCAATCATTGCCTTGAGTGTATGGGGAAAGGAAAAGGAAGAGGAACAAAGCTACAGCCCTTGGCATCAGCCATAATGGTTAGTTGGACCACCCAATGTTCTTCAAGCTCACCATTTTGTCCTGCTTCCTTCCATGTATATTCTGCCTAATAGTTTCAAGATCTCAGCTCATGAATTCAGCAGGGATGCCTATTATCTGCTAAATGACAGTTTAGTTAACTCCAGTTTCCCCCATGTGTATATGTTTCAGAATTAATTACCTGCAGCTACTACAATTATGCAGACAAATGTCTTGACCATCAGTTTGGAAAGTTCAAGCCAAGATAAAAGTGCTAAGAGTAAAGCCAATTGAGTTCCATTGATTCCGTAACATCATTCCCTCCCCAACATCACATTCAGTAACCTCACACAATCAGACCTACCAGTTTCCATTATTTCAATGGTTTTCTCTGCTTCTGTGTGATAAACTTTACATACGGGTCAAAAAATATTGATTGCACAATGCAATATATTCCATCAGATAGACATAGTATTAAAAAAAGAATGGATGTGTTTTATGCTTTGTTTTTTAATACCAACACAACCATGTCAACAACATGTTGCTGGGTGGAGTGGGGAACAGATATCAACATTTGGTTTTTAAAAGGAAAGAAATCTCTCTCTCTCTCTCTCTCTCTCTATATATATATATATATATATACATACATACATACACATGCACAAACATATATTTCTCTTGGGTATGTTAGTTTCCCAGGGTCAGTTACATGGCAGTTTTTATTGTGATAGTTTGTACATTAGCACATTTTCACACCAGTGCCACATAGTTTACATGATTTAGTGCAAAACTGGTTGATCTGGTTAGTTTTCAGCTTTGTAGTTCACAAAGACAAAGGTGGAGGTGTGGCCTCCCAAGCACATCTGGGGGAAGATGCTGGGAAGCTGAGAGGGAGGGAGGGAAAGAGAGAGAGAGTGCTGGCACCTTTCCCTCCCTGTTCTTCCCAAAGCAAGAAGGGTGGGAGGAAGGAGGGAGCCTTTCAGCCACTGAAGAGCCATCCCCTGTTGCCCAGAGCTGGCAGGAAGGAAGACAGGTCTTGGGGGGGGGGATGATCACCCAGCAGGCAGAAGCAATGGAGTCACAGGCTCCCCCTTTGCCCTGTTTCCCTCAAGCCCCCCTTCCCCTAACCCACTTGGCCAGTGGAGCAGACAGCTTCTCTCTCTCTCTCTCTCTCTCTCTCTCACACACACACACACACACACACACACGAATGCTATCACAGCAGGGCGAGGGAGCAAACTGCCAGTGGAGCAGATCGCTACTCTCTCACACACACACACACGCACGCACACACATGCACACGCACACACACAAACACACAGAGAAACAGCAGCCACAGCAGCCAAGCAAGCCAGGAGGCAGACGGCTGGCTGGATCTTTTCATTTGAGGCTCCTCACATCTCTTGCAAGTCTGCCCCCTCCACAGTTGGTCCAACTAATCATGGCTCAGCTCTGCTGTGGCTATTTCAGGGAGATTGCTGGTAGTTCCCACTGCCTTTTGTGAAATGGTAGTTCACACAACTGATTGTGCACATTTTCACAAACTTTATCAAAAAAGTCAGGGAAAATAGCGAAAGCTGATACTGCATGACTTATGGGGGGTTGCCCCCCTCCTTCTGAATATGGCGACTTTGATCCAAAAGATGTGGGAACTATTAGGACTCTTTGCAAATTCTTAGAGGATTTATTTTGCCATGTAAACGACGCCCCCACCCCCCCCACCCCGCCGAATGCTGATTGGTTGCTGAGGAAACACACCACACTCAACCAATCACCACCCACATAATTCCATCTTCACCTCACAATCCACTCCTGCTACTCAATCTGTGGCCCAGATTGGGACCCAGACAGTCAACTGGCACTGGCAGCAGTGGGATGCTGCCACAGCCACTACAACAGAACCCAGGCAGTCAACTGGTGGAGGTGGCGGCAGGCTACCTGCGATGAGACCCAGGCAGTAGAGAAACAGGTGAGACCTCTTCAAGATTCCTAGACTGTCCTCAACCTATGTTGGCTTTGCTTCTAATACTAGATTGATTTTATTATGGTTACTGTTGTTGCTTCCTCCTTCTTCTCACATATTCTCAAACCTCTCCCCTTGTGAAGAAGATATTTTTCCCCTTTGTTCTGGAGAGATTGGGGAAAGCATAGATTAGGAAAGATGATATAAATCCTAGATCTATCGCAATGTGTTTCCCATAATAAATATTACCTTTCTTGGTTTCTTAACTAGAAAGTCTAAGCATGACTGGTTTCCAGGGTATACATACTGTGCTCTTCCTGGCATTTCAAAGGGCTGAATCACTTAACACAGCTGCAAGCTCATTCAGCTAACAAAATCAAGACAACACCAAATAATTAAAGTGACATTAAAACAAAAGACAGCTACATTTCAAAGTAACACTAGCCAAAGTAACACTAGGATTGGAAAAATTGCTTTTTTCGACTATATCTCCCAATGTTCCCCCTCCAAAGCACAGCCACTGCTATTCCATGTGGACTAGGGATGGGGATGTTGTTGAACTTCAGAACTGCCACTTTAGAACTTCACTCATGCCTTTTGTCTGTTCACATCCTTTCAATAACCTGTTGTGTAACACATCTTAAAGCCTGCTTGCTGCAGCAGTGAAGGAAGGGCTCAAGCAACAGGGCCCAAGGTCTTCTTATGTCTCACTTAAGCTTGGGGATGCTTTCTTTTGGAAGAAGATCCTTTAAACTATTAGTAGGTTGGATAAATCAGGGCTCATGCTTCTTGATACTGCAGCTATTTCATAGAATTCTTCCACAGTGCACCACAGTGCAGTCATTTTTTCTTTAAATCTTACTCTATAGTATGTGGCACATTCAGAAACTGTAGAGGAGAGTGCTTTGTAGCTGTAGCAAAATCTTTAAAAAATAAAATAAAGGAAGGAACATCAACACTCCTCTATAACCATTCCTCAAACTATTTACTCTTTCCCAGGAAAAAGTCACAACTAGAAGTTTCAAGAGAGAGAGAAATCCCATCATTATACAATGGAATTAGTTCTGCCCTTATACTGTCAACAAGGAAAAGACTTGGGGTAATGTGCAACATTTCATTGGCAGAAGGGAATTCTTCTGCCAGTAGATACATTTCCCCATTTTTGTGGGCATCCCTTCTCCCACCAGGCTGGTGCTGACAGTGTTCAATAGGCTTCCTTGACCCTTTGTGTAGATGTCCAAGAAAGAGGGGAGGACCCTGTATGCTACTGAGGAGAAGGAAGGAACAGAGAAGTCAGCTTCTGCCAATGCCCTTCTGTCAGCTGGATGTCCCTCCAGGGCCACTATCCTGAACAGAGCTGTGCACTTGAGCTCCACAGATTTTAGTTGTGGGTGATGAGGATGGATTCAGTTGATATAAAACAGGAATGGTAATCATGTGTTGGCCCCATGTTTGTGCACCTTTGGGACTTTCATACTCCTCAGAGCCTCTGTTTTTGCAACAACAACAACAAAAGTCAGGAATTCTTAGAATTGGGAGGATTTCAGGAATTTCTGTTCCTGAAATCCTCCCAGTGTAGCTGGTTAGTCTCCTTTGAAAGAAATTGCAATCTCCCTCCCTGCACATTTAAAATTTTAAAAAAAGTCTTCCCCACCCACCCCCAAAAGGGTCATGTCTAGATCCATCTTTTCTTTTCCTGGGGGTGAAGCGCAAATACAGCTCTGGTGGGTTCTAAGGATGAGAAATGTGTTCCTAGATCCCCTCTTAAACTTCCCACTGATGTAAAACATGCCTAGATGTAAACATGTAACACATTATGTCCAGGGAATACAGGGCAAAGAGGTATTAATCTTTTATTGGGTGCTGGTTTCAAATGGCAGAATTACTCATGAGTGGCAAATCGACAAGTCCTGTGATTCATTTTCTCTGAGGTGAATCAACTTTAATAAAACATTGATATTGTCATTCCCTATTTGTCAGGGCAAAGGGAAAAGATGCTAGTTGTAGCTCAAAGAGAATCTTCACCTGTCAGCCACCTTCATGGCCATGAGACTAATGTAGTATAAGAGTTCCTTTAAGGCCAATTTTGGCAACTCTGAGTCCTGGGCCCCGTTTACACGGCAAAATAAGTCGTGTAATAATTCGGCAAGACTCCTGATAGTTCCCATGTGTTTCGACGCAGTATCGCCCTTTTCAGAAGGAGGGGGTGAAAAAAACCCGTAAGTGGCACAACTTTTGACAGCGCTGATTTACCGCTCTTTTTTAAAAAGTTCCGCAGTATTGCGCATTATCAATGTTGTGAACTATCCGACATCTACTTTCGCTACTTTTTCAACAACCGGAAATTAGGCGTATCCTGGGAGTGGCCCACTATAGCATCCCTCCCACCAAACAAAAACATCTGTAAAGATTGCTTTATCCCTTTTTGTAATGGCGGAGCAGAGAACAAAGAAGGGTAGAAGGGGCATTGCATGGAGCCATGCAGAGACTGTTGATTTGCTGGATCTTTGGGGGGAAGAAAAAGTACAAGAACAGCTTAGAACATGTCATAGAAATATCGTTCTTGTTCTATGAAGGATCGCAGCTGCCTACATCTATTCCTTCTTCTAATAAACCTTCTGCGTCAAAAAAACCTGCATGCATCCTGAAATGCAGAAATTGTGGCTATGATCCTGAACATCAACAAGAAACAGCAAGAAATAGTTGCAAGAGTCTCAATCTTTAAATAGATTAGCTAGGGATAACCTATCGATGGTGGGCGAACGATGAGGTGCAGCAGGTATAGGTGTGCCCAATCAGATTTCTCGGAGCGGGAAAGTTTAATAGAAGCTGTCAACCAATAGGATTAAGAGTGATGGGAGCACAAAAAGGAAGTTAAGCTTTAAGTAGTGACGTATGCCTCTGATTGACAGCTACGGTAATAGCTAAAATGCGAAATGTCGATACTGTGGGAACTAAAACAAAAAACAAAATCGAAAAATTCGTAACTTATTTAATTGCGCAGAAGTACATCATGTGAACTCTGTTTGTGGAGTACTACAAAAAGTAAACAAAAATCGTGTACACTATTCGACGCTAAATCGAAAGTGCGATATTGCGATACATTGCGGAGAAAATAGTGCCGTGTAACCGGCCCCCTGGGGGATTTTTCCAAAACTAGTTATTCAAAAAAAGAATGAGGGGAAGAAAGTTTGTTCTGTTCTATTTGGAAATCTTAACCTTTGAACACCTTTTTAACAAAGAGAAAGAAAAAGAAAAGTTAAAAGCTAGAAATTCATCACCACAATGTGTTTGTTGCTGGTCCAAATTAAAAAGGTACAGGGTTAGACTCTAACAAACCCAAATCTTCTAGATTTTTCTAAATATATGCCTTTGAAAGGAAAAGGGGAAACAAGCATCCCCTGCTCTGTTTTGGTGTTTGAATTCTGAAAGCCTTATTTTTGTTTTGTTTTTTGTTTTGTTTTTTGTTGTTGTTGTTGTTTGTCTTTTTTTAATGCTAATAATCCTGTTTTATGACAGGGCATTTTAAAGGAGAATAAAAACAGCTGACAAAACCTTCAAGCCTTGTTGAATATGGTTAGGTATCCCTGCCAGTCAACCTGAACTCTTCATAAGCAAGCAAGAGAGAAGAGAATTGCATTGGAGACCTATTTAGAATTCATGACAGGTTTGCTTTAAAAATGCCAGATCTCCTATGGCAGTGCTGTCTCCTTACTGGACCTCGCTTTCCTTTCAGAAAGGCACAATGCCTCTAAGGCCTTACAGAGAATAAAGTGTGTTGTTCCTCACACTAAAGCTGTGATGTACTTGCAAATGCTGGGATGCCTCATAAAGCTTCCTCCTAAAGTCTGTTTCCATGCCTAGATTTAAACATACAAAGTATTATGTGCAGGGAATACATTGCAAAGAGATATAAATGTTTTATTGGGTGCTGGTTTCAGAAGGCAGAATTAACTCATGAGTGGCAAATCAACCAGTCCTGTGGTTCAGGCGTCTACCACACAAGGGTTTTTTCCATCGTGAAAGCGCTACAGTATTTGGTTGTATTTCCGCAGCCCACACGACGCCGTATGTATTCAGTGTTCCCTCCATCTCTGTTTGATCTCTTGTGCGCTACAACTAATTGACAATTTTGCCCTGTCAATAGCTCTTAGTCATGCAAAACTCCCACAAGAAAAACACATGTGGTGCGAAATTGCGTGCTTGTTCCATCTACTCTTCATCATGTGATTACGTGAGGGCGTGATTAGGCTGCTCAGTATTCACTCTTCCCCCTACAGTCTTCCCAATTCAACTTCCAGTAGCCATTTCAGAGCAGGCAGGGAGGCTGAGGCAGCTGTGGGAAGAGAGAGGGAGAGGAAGGGGGGAGCATGCACTCTCGCTCAGGCGCACTCACTCACTTGCAGACACCCACCTATCCTCAGACACAGACACTCCTCACAGACTGGGGTGGGCTGGGGAGCATCCCCCCACCACAAAGAGAAGCAGGGAGATGAAGAGGAAGACCCCTTCCCACCTTCCCCTTTGATGCCCCTCTCCATCACAAGGCTGAGACAGCTGCAAGGCGAATGGAGGGAGGATGGGTGGGGGAGAGCATGCAGCCTCGTGGGGGGAATAGGAAACGGGGGGGGGGAGAATAATGTATGTGCCAAGGCGAGGGATGGTGGAGGGAATGGAGGGAGCCAAGCAAGCCCAGGGGCTTCAGTGAGCCCTTGCTTTGAGTGGGCAGGCAGCTGGGGCTGCTGCCTTTGCCACCCACAAAAGGAAGCTGTCCCAGGCTCCCACCAGAGCAGCATCCTTTGAAGCTCTGCAGAATCCCTTACTGTGTATGCATGAACAGTAAAACAGGGAAAAGTGGAAAACAAATAGGCTTGCCTTGCCAGCTCTCTCCAGCATGTTAAAGAAACATAGATCAACAAAGCTGATCAGTGAAATCAAGTGAAGGGCATACTGAATGTGGAAATAGCACACCCTGAAAGTGTATGTCATATAATATTGCCAAACATGCTGCTATGTACACATGCGCTAATTGACGAAATACCAGGCAGATCGCGAGATAGCACAAAATAGAAATGCAAGATTGAGCAAATTATCTAGAGATCATGCAAAATACAAACGCGAACACAGCAAGTTCTACTGCAAGTTCGATTCCAGAGGGCTCCAAGGTTCACTCAGCCTTCCATCCTTTCGTAGGTCAGTAAATTGAGTACCCAGTTTGTGGGGGCAATTAGCTAACACGCATTGGAAACTGCTTAACGCAGTGTAGATGTGTAAATAGCTATTGCTTAAAACAATTTGTAAGCCGCTCTGATAGCCTTGAGGCTGAAGAGCGGGGGTATAAATAAATAAATAAATAAAATAAGAAGTGACATGAGAAGGAGGAGTTGGATGCATAAATGGGAAAATGATGGAAAGGAGGGGCATAGCCCACAAATGTGGTGTGCAAAAAGCGCAACACTCATTTGTTCTTCTGCCTCTGTTCCAGAATGGGCTGATACATGTGGTACAAAACAGATATGAAACCATCATTTACATGACGGAATCATTGAACCTTCGGACTTCTGTGTGGTATACACCTCAGGTTCTCACTGGTGAACCAACATCAATAAAACATTCATATTATCTTCCCCTCTTTGTCAGAGCAGGAGGGAAAGATATTTTGAGTTTTGGAGAATGTTGCAAGTCCCAAATAAAGTAGATCCTTGGAATCAATGAGATCTATGTAACTGTTGGCTTACCATCAGAGATTGGTTCAATGGGTCTATTCTAACTGGGACTGGCAATTTATTTTTATGCCTATGTACTGCTCCTGACTCTATACCAGTTTAGAAAGCAGAGTCTAAAACAAGTTGAGGCAGCTTCCCAGGATCAAGCAGCTACATTGGGGAGATTATCAGACACAGCAAAAACTGCATCAAAAGATTGCCATAAGAACAAAAATGAGTGACCTTACAAATGACATCATCCTCAAGCATCCTGGGGGCTTAGCGCAGCTGTCAGTAAGGCATCCCTTTTGATTTGCAGCTTCTCCCTGTCAATGAAAATAGGAAGTCATGGCGGCAGCAGTGCTACACCCCCGGGATGGCTGAAGGACACGGTGTCTGGTAAGGACTCCCTTTCTGTTCTTTTAGCAATCTTCTGATGCGGTTGGAAACATAATTTTTTGTCATGTTCCCCTGCATCTGATAATCTCCTGGATCACCTGGAGCCCCCAGGAGGTCTATAATGAAGGTGTTGCAAGTCATCTTCAGCCACCAAATTTGCCACCATTTCAGTGTCAAACTATAAGTTAAGGGCAACATATATTTGTGGTTCCAGCACTGAAGCTATCAAGGAGTGAAGGGAGCCAAACAGATAATGTGCACACAAATAGTTTGTTGCGTGTAACAAGGCCTCAACCTTATTTATAATAGCATGAATTTTATTTATTTATTTATTTATTTATTTATACCCCGCTCTTCAGCCACAAGGCTATCAGAGCGGCTTAGAAATTGTTTTAAGCAATAGCTATTTACACATCTAACTGCATTAAACAGTTTCCAATGTGTGTTAGCTAATTGCCCCCACAAGCCGGGTACTCATTTTACCGACCTACGAAAGGATGGAAGGCTGAGTGAACCTTGGAGCCGGCTGGAATCGAACTTGCGACGTGGTGGCTTGCAGTACTGGCATTTAACCACTGCACCACCACATTTGGACTCACTAATTGAATTACCCAGCTGTTATCTGATTAACCCCTCTCCAACATGCCAAAGCTGGACTGATCAGGTAGTATCTGGGCAGTTAAATATACAGCAAAAGGGAAACTTCTGGTTCTTTGCCACCTTGAAAAGGCCCCACTTGCCTCATGCATTCTGAATGGCTGGCTACACGATGAAGGGAAAACAGTGTCTCCCACCACTTCCATTCCTCCTCAGAACTGCAAAGCCACCGCCCAGTATGTCGGGGACTATTCCTTCCTGGAATTAGTACATGTTCCCACCAGCAGTGAGAGGTATGTACCATGTTTACTTTCCAATAACCGATCACAAATCATGCTGAATGCAGGTGAGGAAAGGATATGCAAATATGAAAAGGTATGCAAGGACAAATCTTTCACTGTGTGTGAGAGAATCTCTTCTACATACATGGTAAGGTTATCATATAGTCTGAACCCCAGTGGCCTCTGAAAAATGTTGGTAAGTATTTATGGTGTAGGAGCTCCAGATTGTCCTCCTGCATAATAGACTTACTGTGCCACAGGTTTAATATCTTTCTCCTTCTTGAAGGGACAAAAAGGGAAAGGGAGAATTCTCCAACTACCTTTCTCTGGTGAATCTAACACCTCCCACTCTGCCCCATCTACCTTGGAACAACAGCACATAGAAAGTTGTGTAATCCAGCAACCAGTCATGGCACCCTATAGCAGCCATGTACTGCTAACCACCACCACACGTACATGCACACATAGGCTCAACGTGTGGCATATCCCTCTGGTTCTGGTTGCTCATACTTTGACTTCACAAGGAGGCACCTTGGAGAAATGATACTATAGAGATAGATAGCCTTTTGCACACACTCCAAGTCACCTGTCAACTTATGGCAACATCATGAATTTCATAAGGTTTTTCAGAGGTGGTTTTGCCAGTTCCTTCCTCTGGAATGTAGCCTACAGCACCTGGTATTCCTTGGTGGTCTCCGATCCTAATACTATCCAGGACTAATCCTGCTTAGCTTTCAAGAGCTGACAGGCTCTGGTACTTTTAGGGTAATTTATCCTGTCTTAAAATGAAGGAGGGACTTTGCATAGAAAGGAAAGACTTTAAAATAGTATGTCTTCCAGGACCTTATTGCAGTACACTGTTATAGCACTATTGTTCCACTTTAACTGTTATGGCTGTCTCATGTGAAGTTTAAGGAGGGGCATTTAACCATTCTCAGCCAAAGGCATCTTAGGCTTCACTAAACTACAAACCCCAGAATTGCACAGGAGGCAACTATAGCTGTTAAAGTGGAATAATAGGGCCATAAACAGTGTTGTGTGATAAGGCTCCCAGCCACACATGGGAACCTGACAACTATGCTTACACTTCTTTGCCTAAAATCCTAACAGTTCCATACATTCCAGCTATCTCGATTTGTCAAGACAATCCCAATTAATCCTCTGTCATACCACCTTTTCAGATAATTTAAAAATGTTCCAATTGCCTCTCTCCTCCTCCCATGAAAACATCCCCAGTAATGGCTTCCTCTGCTCCATCCTATCTTGCAAGATGTTTATTGTTCCTTTTTGGACCTGAATTTATTTAATACGGTTCTTCCCTCCAAACAGCAGATCACTTTCTCCAATTCACCATGGGGGCACTTATCCACACACACAAACACAGTAGATTATCAGACATGGCTAATGTGGCACCAGAATAACAACAGCAGAACACAAAAGGACGCCAGCATCACATGATATCATCCTTTTGTATTCTGCTGTCATTATTCCAGCATGTCTTTTTATTGGTGGGATGGAGCTGTCAATTGATTGCCTGTCTTGTTTTGGTGCCAGCATTACTGGCATCAGAAACCTGCACCATTTTTTACTTGTGATTCCAGCATTGATGGGTGGTCCTGCCAGAACACTTCCAGGTGAAATTGCAAGAACCAGGTAGGCTAACCTCTTTTTTGTACCCTCCCTGGGTTACTTGTTATTTTTTTAGTGTGTGTATGTGCTTGTGTAAACTTTTTTGTATTTTTCTTTTTTTTTAAAATTTCCCGTGCTCACGTCTTCTCACAAGAACAGGTGAGATTTCGATCCAAGAAGTGAATGGAGCTCCATTAGAGCTCCATTCATGCCTGGGCTGCCTTTGGACGGAAGAGAAGGTAAGTCTGATGGGGAGAGTTGTTGTGCCGGGACAGGGACGGGATTGGAGATTGTGGGACAGGAACGCTTTTTGCATTCCTGTCTGATAATCTCCACAAACCCCACTAAACTCCTAGGACTTTATCAGACTCCCCCTTATAACATTCTTTTGCTGGCATAAAAAAAATAAATTTTTATGCCAGCAAAAGAACACCCCCCACACTTACCTCCTTTCCCAGCAAAGGCTCCTCCATGAATAAACAGGAAGTGAATGGAGCTCTGTTCTCTTCCTCTTTTCAAATCCTGTGCAATTTCATTGTGCGGGAAATTCAAAACAAACAAACAAACAACAAATGCATGTCAAAAAGTAACACCAAGCACACACACACACTAAAAAACTTCAAAGTAAACCAGGGAGGGTCAAAAAAAGCTCATCAGTTACCTGGATGTCCTGATCTGACCTGGAAGTGTTCATGCTGGTCAGGCCATTGTCGGGGTAAGTCCGAGATTTAAAGGGACAGAGGCTTTGCACACCGGCAATGCCAGCAAAAAAGCGACAGGGAGATCTATTGATGGCTTAAGCCATCAATTAAAAGCAACAGGTTTGGGGCTCATTATAACTGCAAAAGGACGATGTCACCTAATCCATGTGCCCTTTCATGGTTATGTGGCATTGTGATGACACCATATTTTCCATGTCTGATAAAGTCCCTAGTGCTTGGGTGCGAGGGCATGGCCCTCCCTCACACCTATAAGTGAGTAAGGAAAGGGGAGGCTCTGTCTGAAATTTCATCCAGACCACCTGCAATTACTGGGATATTTCTTGCTCTCATTCTAACTAGGCAGATTCTAGGAGATATATTCTCTCCCTCCCCCAGTCCCCCCAAAATCTTTTCCACTGCATATTGCATGACAAATATTTACAGGAAGCCCCTTCTTATCCAACAGGTTAGGGACTGCAGCAGTGTCAGAAACCAGAATTGGTTGAAAAGCAGGACCCATGTAGGGAACATGAGGGAATTATGGTGGCTTGCTTGGGACTGCCTGTGCCTGCCTGTCAGTGCCTGTGCACACCAGCCCACACACTGCTTGCAAAATCTCTCCATTGTCTTGGTGACTTTTCCCCCTCTCAGCCCGCTTTGCAAGCAGCACATATATGTGTAGTCAGTCCCAAGGAAGCCTCTGCTGGCAAGAACAGTTGAAAGAGTGGATTCCTCTTCGAATGAATGGAACTTGACCTTAATTTGAAAGCATTAAAAGAGTGAATTGTCAGATAACGAGCCATCAAAAAGTGGGAGCTTCTGTATTCAGCAAGTGGTGATGTTCCCAGGTTGAAGCTGGCTACATGTGGACACTGAACCTTCTGCCCAGCTGTCTGGTGATAAGTTGGCAACCTTTCAAATGTACCTTTCAGGATCACTTCCCTCCCAGGTTCACTAAAGGCTATGGTTCTAGCATATTCATTCTAGCACATGTACTCTTTTGTTGTTGCTGCTGCATTAGCTAACACACATTGGAAACTGCTTAATGCAGTGTAGATGTGTAAATTGCTATTGCTTAAAACAGTTTGTAAGCCACTCTGATAGCCTTGCGGTTGAAGAGTGAGGTATAAATAAATAATAAAAATAAATAAATAAAAATAGTGGTAAACAGGAATCAGTTTGTTGCTGTTGTGTGCCTTCAAGTCATCCCTGATTTATGGTGGCCCTGTCACAGGGTTTTCTTGGCAAGATTAATTCAGAGGAGGTTTGTCATTGCCTTCCTCTGAGGCTGAAAGAGTGTGACATCCAAGGTCACCCAGTGGGTTTTCATGTCCATGCGGGGATTTGATCCCTGATCTCCAAAGTCATAGTCCAGAGCTCAAACTGCTACACCACTCTGGCTCTCTAGGAATCACTGTATCTTAATATGATGTGGCTTCAGGTCAGGACTCTTGATGGGGGAGAAGCTTGTTAGCCTCTCCCTGCTTTGCGAGTTGAGTTTTCTTAGGTTCAGGTGACACTTCAATATCCATGAGTAAGATAAGTGGTGCTGGAAATGGTCTAGGACAGGGGGGAAAGAAGAGGAGGAGGGATTGAGAGGACTGACAATGGTGGAATCCATTCTGAAGTGGTACAGAGCAGGTGAGGCTTGTCCCAATATAATTGTGACAATCAGATGGAAGATGGTCAACTGATGGTGAATCTATGCCCCATTGAATTCTAAGGAGAGCAAATATGAACCTTCACCCTGAGACCACACAACATCATTATAACAATTTATGGTGTGTTTTTTAATGCTGTTTTATTAGAAATGAATGCTCACCCTCAGCTAAAGAAAGCTCGCAGTCAGTATTATTTTCTCTTAGGCTATCACAGCATGGCACATTGAAAGGAGTGTGAAATCTTGTTAGCCATCTGAAGACCATCTGTATTTTCCTAATGAACACCACATTCCTTCTTGAAGCATGAACTCTTTAATAAATTATTACATCTAAATGAATTGCTTAGACTTTAGACTTCATATGTACTTGAAACATTCCTTTATCTTGGAGAATTGTCTGGTGAACCTATCCATGTGGTACTCAAAGATTTAGTAGCTACTACAAATTAGACCTCTTCAGAAAACTAGGTTTCATGAATACTACTAGTAGAGGCTGGGGGACAAACCCCACTCATGCAACATTGTGAACATCCTGAGTTTCTTTACTTAAAACTTGATTTTATGCTTTTGTTACTTAACAGTAGCTCTTATAAGTTGACTTTTGAGGCAATTGATTTTTTAAGTCCAATTGATTTCAGTGGGGAAAGTAAAGCATTTGAAAAGAGTGCCGTGGGACCTTAAAGACTGACAGATTAATTGTGGTATGCATGAGCTTTCACATAAACTCTAATCCGCAAAGGTTTATGCCACAATAAATCTGTTATTTTTCAGGATGTCTTACCATACTGCTGTTTTTGCTTCAAGTGACTGCAGTGACTTCACCTCAAGAAGTCCTCCCTTTGATTGTAAATGAAGTTGAAGGAATGGGATTTAGAGATGCTTTAGGGCAGGCTCAGAGGTGATTTTTGCCTCCCTTTCCTCCCCCTCCCTTTAGGTGACAGACCACATACCACACCATTACCACAATTTGCTCCCAAACCTACCCTACCCATTTTAAAATCTATTTGCCATGTGGTGTGGCAGAGTGTGTGTTGGAGGGGAAGCACTGTTCAAGAAATATACAGTATTACCCCCACATCCACTGATTTGCCAACCATTGATTCAATTATCCACGTTTGGTGATGGGGTGGGTGGATACAGGAGGGAGGGGAGCAGGCATCCAGATAGCTTCTGTGGTGGAAATGGTGACAGGAGGACAAAGGGAGGGGAGGAGAGGTTTCGCCTACCTTCTCCCCTCACCCCCCCCCCATGGCTCTGGTGGCTCCGATAGTGATGGGAGGGCAAAGCTCTGGTGGCTTCAGAGCTCAGGTGGCTCCAATGATGACGGGAGGGTGAAGGGAAGGGAGGAGGAGGTCTCGCCGCCCTTCTCCCTTCGCCCCCCCCCATGGCTCCATGGAAATCAAAACAAAAATAAATCCTAAAAAGTTTTTTTAAAAGGCACCTAAACACAATTTAAAAGTCCCAGGTAACCCAGGAAGGGTCATAAAACTAGTGAAACTTACCTGGAGGTCTCAATCTCACCCAGAAGCGTTTGCGCCGGACCAGCTATTCACGCTGCAGTGCCGAGCCATCAATAAAAAGGTATGGGATTTTGACAGGACCTAAATACAAAAGGGCGACGTTGTCTGATCTGCATGCCATTTCATGTTTATGTGGTGTCATTATGATGCCGTATTTACTGCATCTGGTAAATTCCATAGTCAGTGGTGTTCCACCAAAAGGGACAGGTATTTCATCTATGGGCTTTATCGCACGACACTGTTATAGCGCTATTATTCCACTCTAACTGCTATAGCTTCCCCCTGTGGAATTCTGGGGTTTATAGTTTAGTGAGGTGTAAGAGCTTTCTGGCTGAGAATTCTAAATACCCCTCCCTAAACTGCAAATCCCAGGATTCCATACTGCAGCTGAAGCAGTTCAAGTAGAATAATAGCACTATAACATTGTAGTGTCATAGGAGGTTATCAGACGACCAAATTAACCCATTACAAGGATGACAGGAGATCGTGAAAGGGCTTCTCTTTCAGACAACATCATCCCGGTGTCGTTATGCTCCAGTGCCCCTTCCGTTCCCCCTGCACTCCTTTTTATTCATGGCTTAAGCCATGAATGGACCCATCATTATGTTTTTGCAATGGAATGATGGGTGAGCAAAAAGGTGGCCTGTTATGCTGGCATGATGCTGGGAGGTCCTTGTTGAACACTTCCGGTCGAGATCGGGACATTGAGGTAAGTGACACACTTTTCCCTCCCGTCCCCGGGTTACTTGGGATTTTAAAGTGTGTTTTGGGGGTTTGTTTTACTTTTTGACATGTATTTTCTTTTTTGTTTTTGAATTTCCTGCGTGATTGTCCTCTCGTGAGAACAGCCAGGATTTCCTTTCCAGGAAGTGAATGGACCTCCATGAGAGCTCCATTCACTCCTGGGCTGTTGCCCGTGATTAAAATATGGCGCTGAGGCTTCCAAAGCTTCACGGAAGTGACACGGATGGTTTCGGGAGAGGGACAACGGCGTCCGAAAACGCCCCCCTGCTGCACAAGATCGCCGTCCCTCTCCCAAAAGCTTCTCCCGCCCTAGGCACTCTAAAACGCGGTCTGAAAAATCTCCTTTATGTTGTAGGCTTGAAGTGCTACTATTGGCTGTAGTCCTTTTGGGGAGGATACAGTCTTTAGCAAGATGATCTTTCCTATCACACACATAGCAATGCAATTCTGATTGGCTCTTAGATGGAGCTTTTTTATTATCCTTCCCACAATCTAAGGCCCTTAACACACCAGCTTTCTGTCTCACTACAATAGTGTTAGTTCAGGGAATAGAAACATACCAGTTTAGAAACGTTCCTTATCACAACCCTCTTCAAACCCACAATTGTTCTGCTTCTATGGCCTATAGTCATGTGATCTGTCTTCTGTTATTGGCACCATAACTTAGACTTTCTGACAGCATTCCTGTCCATATTTTATTCTTTTTATTTTTGCCATAATTTTGCAATTACAGTAATACAATGGGGGAAAATAAAGAAAAAGAAATATAAAAGGGGTAGACTAGGAGAATCATGCCCACTGGATGCCACATGACTTCTAGCATCTTGCCACTGCAGCAGAAGGGAACTATTGCACAGAAGGCTGGCCTGAAAAGGTAGCGAGTTTTCCTCATCAATGAAAAGGTGCACTCCAACAAGTTGAATGCAAACTGGCAACAGGACAGAGACGATGGCATGTGATAAGATATGGCCATAGATGTTATTATACAGCTACAATTGCATTGTACAAGCCTCGTGTGATAAAAGTCCTAAGTAATTTGGTCCATTTGAATTTCAAGTAAGGACAGAGGGTGAAATCTTTTATTTAGTGCATTCTGTTCTGAGCCATGAGATAGCACTATCAGATTTCAGAGACCTCAGCTCATCCTGCAAAGACACAAAAGAATCAAACTGCTTACCAAAGTTCCAGAAAGAAACCTCACTTTCTGTTGATCACTAAAATGAAATCTATTTAATCTCAGTTTGACAGAGTAATCTCAGTAACCAAAGTAGTTATATATGCCTCACATTTCCTCTTAGAATCAGGTTTCTGTTTCTATCAACTTTTCTAAGATTAAAAACATGTGCAGCCAAATTATTTGATGATTTCCCAACATTTCTTTGACTGTGTTACACTCTGTCACAAATATTAAATTATTATCTTCCAAAGAACTATAGATTATATCCCATGTTATAAAAACCTTTCTCTCCCAAGCAACTGCATGTTCTTATCCTGGTTTATTTGTCTCAAGGCACTCAGAAACATTTTAGGCTTTTAATGCAACTTAAATCCTGTCTCACCATTGCAGATATTTATGACTGGTAAATCTCACAGATTTCCTAACAATAATCCTATTATTCATGAAAGACATTTTGCTGGGTTAGCAATTCAGGAAAAAAGTTGGTAACCAAAAAGGGCTGTTCCGGGGTAAGGATTCTATCAAAAATATGCACACATACAAACAAAGCCTGAATAGATTTTCTTGGTTTCTCTGAGGATGCCAGCCACAGATGCAGGTGAAACGTCAGAAAGAAACTATTCCAGAACCCGGCCTCACAGCCCGGGGAGGAAAAAAAACAAGGAAAATCTATGGATGCTGGCCGTGAAAGCCTTCGACTTCACAAAGCCTGAATAATCTGGATAATTGCTCATACCTGGACCATGATAACATGTTGGGAAATGTGAGAGAAAGTAGAGGGTCTCTCTCTAGCAGAATAATCACATTGGCAATGCAGATGTCAACTCCAGATGGGCTTGTGCCTGTGTATGCCACTAACAGTATGCCAGCAAATGTGACATATGCACTTCTGTCCCGTAGAAAAAGGGAGTGGTTAGAAAGCTTGGCAAGAATTAACAGGAAAATGCTGCTGCTCTGCCGTCCCTAAAACTGTCACCTTGTTCGGTTGCCTTGTTTTGCCTAATAGTTAGGGCTGGCCCTGATTCTCATAAATGTGTGAGCCTGTTGCCACCGTTTCTGGAGCTGTGGTGGAGATTGTTGTTGGTGATAGATATGCACTTATTTGCAACATAAAATATCCCTAGTCTGACACTGTAACTGGGCTCCCTTCATATCTGCAGGCACACACACACAAGGAGAAGGGCTGCCTAGCTACCAATCTTAAAAGTACCAAATGAGAGAGGAAGAAAGAGATTGGGAAAGAGGGAATTCAGGGCCTGTTCCTGTTTGGAAAAAAAACCTGGAAAATGCACACACATAGCTATGAGTGTATTTGCTGACAACAAAACTGACATCTTAGCCATGAAAAAAAAAAGTTGCCTAAGGGCATGTTTTTTGTTTGTTTTTTTGCAGTGTGTATGTTGTGCTATCTCTGAGAATTGAGCAAAATGATATTCTTTTTCTGTACAGACCCAACCTTGTACACACCTTCATTCTGACTTAATTCACTCATAACTAATACTATTAGAATTGCATAGATTTTAAGATCATCTATTTGCCAGCTATTATACCATCTCCAAACATTGTTCTGTGTGATTATATTTGCCCAGGATTTTCCTTCCATGCAGAATATGCTTGAGATACCAATACATTGTAAGACTAATGACTCTGAGCTAAAACAAGGGCAACCTCAAAAAGTTTGTCTCCTCCCATTGTATTGGCAATATATGTTAATCATCACACACACACACACACACACACACACACACCGTGATCTATTGAATTCTTACAGGTTTTATGATTCCTTTGTCCAGAAGGTAGCACCTTTAGTCCAAGAACCATCACATCTTGTTTCATTGATATATCAATCAAGGTTTATGTGCCACCTTTCTCCCTGATCTTTCAAAGAGTGTGCAGCCCCATCTATAGCAGGCAACAAGCCTATCACCCACATTTAGGAACCATTCACCCAAAGAGAGACCTCTCCATCCTGCCAGGATTGAGTTTCAGGCCACTGCCACTCACCTAGCCCATTGCTGAGTCCAAACACTGATTCAGGACTTGCATGGCCTTACTTGCTTCAGATATCACAGGGCAAGAAAGCTACAGATCATCAGTGCTATCAGCTATAAGTACCTAATGAGTTGTGTGGTTTGCATTTACTCATCTATTGACTTAATCAGATACGGCAAAAATTGTGGGGTTATGGTGTCATGGTAGCACAAATGGGCCCCACTATTGCATGACACTGTCATAGTAGCGTTGTTACTCCATGTTCCAGCTGCGAAAAACCAGTTGCTTTTAATTCATGGATTAACCTGTCAATAGATCATCAGTAGTGCTTTTTTCACATTACTGAAGGCATGCAAAACCATGTCCTGTTATAATCACAAGATTACAGCATGAATGGGCAGTCCTTAATGAGAAAACTTCTAAATGAGAATGCAAAAATGAAGCACAGGATGCTCTTTTTATTATCTGTCCCATTTAGTTTCAACATTTTTAGGTTTGGTTCAGTGCTTGTGAGTTCATTTACTATGTTAGTTAAGGTGCTTGGGTTTTTTTAAGCACTTTCTTGTCTTCTTGCGAGAACTGCTGAAATCTTGCCCATGCTAAATCCAGGAAGTAAACTCCTGTTCTTGAAGCACTAGTGGTCGTCATACAATAATTCCATGGTGGTTCTTTTGCGTGATTACCGCGACGTGTGATAATAAGTGTAATAATGCTACAATGTTTTCACTATCCTCATTCAAAGAATTACAGCGTTTTTAGACACTAGTCTGATAAAGTCCTATGTCTTTTGCAGCATTTTCTCCCTCTTCTCTATACTCTCAGTATCTTGCCAATTTTCCATTTTATATTGTAAAGTGTTTGGGAGTATGGGGCCTATCTACTTCCCTCTCCTCCCACCCCCTCATCTCCCCCTCCAATAGCATTCCTTTTTTGTCTGATGTGTCTCTCCCCCACCCCCGCAACTATCCATTCATCTAAATTTAAGATCTATGAAGCTTTATAACACCAAGGAGATTTTCACACAGGCTATATATCCCGTGGCAGGAACAGAACAGGGTCAGGAAAGGTTTTCCCTTTCGGACGACGTTGACCCCGTTCTATCCTTCATCTATCCTACTCCCGTGACTGTTCCAGAACAATGTAATCACGATTTTTCATCGTGAATAGACCTCCCGTTCCGTCACTATCACGGAATCACAGGTGTGCGAACAGGAGCCCCGTTCCTGTTCCGAAATGACAGCTGTGGAGGGGAGGTCAGTTCCGAGAACTTCCTGGTACGATCTGGACATCAAGGTAAGTGGCACCCTTTATTTTACCCTCCCTGTTTTGATTATGTGATTTAAAGAGTGCTTTTGTGCTTGGTGAACTGATTTTTATGTTTGGGGGAGTTTTATTTTTTAAATTTACTGTCCGGCATTATCACGTGATAACGTGATAACGTTTCAGATGGCCGGTCATAAAAGCAGCCTTACGACGGCTGCATTTACGGCCAGCCAGCAAGGGGAGGGGGAGCCCGTTCCTGCTGCGGAATTAAGGTGAGTGTGCGAAAGATTTATGTTATTCCGTGGCAGGAACAGGAGAGGAGCTAGCGGGGCAGTAACGGGACATTTTGGCCCTGTGTGAAAATCTCCCATGTAGCTGTAAGACACTGTAACAGCAACAATACTGTTACAAATCTTTAGTAATTGCAGAAGAAGTTGTCTCTCAAATGTTATGTTCGTATTACTGATGGCTGTGAGCCTTCCTTCAATTGAGCAACTTTCTCAGAGTTTATTATTGGAATCATTCCTTTCACATTGGCCAGCCTCTATATTTAGTCAGTTTATTGCAGATTAAGAAACAAATAATTGGCTGAATGCTCAATTCTCAGCAGCTGATCTTCTGATTAATCACAGCAATGCTGTACCATGTTTGTATACTAGCACTTAAAATGAATGATTAGTATTCCTATTTGTTTTTTCATGTTTGCTATACTGGCAGTCTTTCCAGAGGAAACATTTGCAATATCAACCACATGTTGAAGATATAAAACATTCACGACAATGATGATGATGATGATGATGAGTCACCTCAGGTGTTAGCAATGCTAGGAAATTACTGTGGAGAAGTCATTTGCTGGAGAACAGAGCTACTGTGGACATTATCAGACAAGCCTCGAAAAGCATTCTTTGAGCACTATATTTTACACCATTTTTGTGCCGGTAAAAGAACCCAAAATATCAAACATTGCTGTGATAGTGTGAACAAGCAGCCTCGTACTTCTGTATTCACTGTCGAGTGTGATCTCGGCAGTTCTCACAAGAAGATGCGAGCATGCTTAAAAGTCTAAAAACAGCTAAATTAAAAAAAAACGAAATGTACAACAAGCACTGAAACACACTTAAAAACTTGCCTGCAAAACAGGAAGGTTCATAAAAAGAGTGTCCCATGGCTAGTTTTTGTGTTCCCACCTAGAAGTGTTCTGGCAGGGATCACCCATTGATGCTGGAATCATGCCAGCAGAACACAGTGCAGTTTTACACACTCACAATAATGGCAAAAAAAGCCACAATCTCTATTGATGGCTTGGCCCATTAATAAAAAAGAACTCCTTTTTGGCACCCTTTTGCGTTCGTTAGTCATTGTTCTGATGCCATATTTGCCACATCTGGTAAAGGTCTGCCCTGCACCCCATGAGGCCTGTGTTGAAGCAAGATTCAACAGCCAAACCAGTAGGCTTTGGGAGAGGGGGGGATAATTTTGTTCTTCATCTCAGGCAGCAAAATGCCTTTGGGCTAGCCCTGAGGATGAAAGAGAAAGCACAGAATATTATACGGTTTGGAATCATACTTTTGAGTTAACTTAGAACATGGAATGCAAATTGCTACTACAAGCATTATTCTCATTTTAAAAACCCTTTATAGCTGCACAGAAATGTCAGTATTAAATGATCCAGTTACTGAACTATTCAAAAGTAATCTGGGAGAATATGACCTAACTGGCCCCAACCCAATGAGGATGCCGAGCATATGGAAATATAAATTTGCACAGATTTTCTATCCAGATATGGTTTACACATGATTCAACACAAGAGGAGGTCCTGAAGTATACATTTTGAGCTTATCCACATTGACCATCCCAGAGTGAGAGGCTTAGACTCAGGCAGCAGAATGTGAGGGGATGAGGAATGTGCACGCTTCTCCTCACCCACGCCCACACACCACTGGAAGAGTCTTGTTCTCTGACTGTGATACATCTTCTCCAGCTTCAGGCAGTGGGAGAGCTTGGGCCATGATATGCTTATCCCTCCACTGCCAACACCCCTTTCATTGATGGTTCATCTAAAAAGATCATAGAAACATAGATTCTTAGCATTGGAAGGGACCAGCCTCCTGCCATGTAGGAAATTACAACTAAAGCACTCCTGAAAGATGCTCATCCAAACTCTGTTTAAAGACCTCCAACAATGGAGAGTCCACCACCCTATGAAACAATCCACTTCACTGTGTCTTTTCATGTAATTTGAATCCATTGGTTCATGTCCTAGTCTCTGGAGCAGCGGAAAACAAGGTTCTCCATCTTCTACATGACATCCCTTCAATATTTAAAGATAGCTATCATGTCACCACTCAAGTTTTCTCTTCGCAGAGCTGAACATATCCAACTTGTGAAGTTATTCCTCATAAGATTTGGTTTCCAGATTTCTCTGATACTTATATACAGCATACATAACCCACTGCCGTGTATGAGAATTTCTCAATTCACAGCAGTATTTACAGTCATATAATAGTTTTGTTTGTTTGTTTGTTTGCTTGCTTGCTTGCTTGCTTGTTTTTTCAGTAATATTCTGCAAACAAGAGATGCAGAGAATCTTGCAATTACCAGACTGGCTCTTGTCTAGTACTTATAGTATCATCCCACTGGTGATTCTACATTGATAAAAACAAATTCTGAACAATCTTTTCTACCAGCAAGCAGTGGGTACAAGCTTGGCTTTCTTGTTTAGCATTGTTAACTTTTTTGTGCCTTCAGCACAAAAGTTATGACCTTCCACACACCCACATGTGCACCCCACACACAAACCCTAGACAAAAAGGCAGAAGACAATTTCAGAAGCCATATAGTAAAGTTGCCATTTCAGTGCAGAATTAAACAGAAGTATAATTAAGAATATACTGTATTACTTTTATTTTTTAATGAACCAGCTGGAAATGGATTTCCAATTGAGAAATGTAACAGATTCTGAAGATTGAGCAGAAGTAGCCATCTTCAGGACAATATGAGTGATTCTTGGGGCAAAGTGAAGCTACCAGATCTGTACATACACACAACCAAAATCAAGGAAATTCAAATGTATTCCTGCCAGAACGTAAACATTCACAATTTCGACTTCTACTTGAACTCCCACTCTAACTAAAAAGAGGTGTACCCCAGTCCCTGAAATTGTCGACAATTCCAACATTATGGCAAGAAACTGTCATTGTTTCAAAACTGGAGGTTATGTGGTTAATTACTTTGTAGCACCTGGATTTCATTACCTTTGCTTGAGTGAGCAAGGAAACCACTTACAGCTTAAAGGCATGTAGAACGGACAGTCAAAGTGAATCTTTACCTCTGACTGTGATGCTATCTGCAAGTTACATCATGTTTACAAGTGGAATCCTACATATCTGGCTTAGCTGGAACTAAAACAATTAAAAACAATGAGACTTTATTTTCCCCAATACAGATCAATTGGATTGGACTAGTAAAGGTGGTCTAGTGGCACTATGCTTCAAATCTGCTGTTTGTAGATGTTGGCATTATCAAAGCCTGACTTACAGTTCAGTTCTTCTATACCATCTTGTCTGATCTTGGAAACTCAGCAGGGTCTCTGCTTAGTACTTGGATGGGAAATCACCAATGAACAGCAGGTGCTGTAGGCTACATTCCAGAGGAAGGAACTGGCAAAACCACCTCTTGAGTACTCCTTGCCTAAGAAAACTCTATGAAATTCATGGAGTCACTGTAAGTTGACAGGCGACTTGAAGGCATATGCACACACACACACACACACAGAGAGAGAGAGAGAGAGAGAGAGAAAGAAAGAAGAGAAAGCACTAATGATACACTTTGTAGGGAGTGTAATTATACTATTGCAATGTTTACTTGAAGTAAACTTTAGGGTACAAGAAAAGTCCACCGATGTGCCTGTGTTTTGCTTTAGGAGGTGTGATTTGTGGTTCAAATGTCCCTTCCTTTTAGGGGTATAGCCTCAACTCTATATTTTTGCTCTTAACCCAACATTTCCCCTCTCTGTTGGAATATACTTTCTAAGAAATGCAGAGATTTGTTTCCAAATTACTTTTTGACTGAATTAGTGTTATTTAAAACACTGTTAGTTTGTAATAATTTAATAGAAGATGTTACAGGCCAGTGCTTCTTAGCTATCTGATGTGGGGAAGGGGAAGGGTCCCACCCCCACCCCCAATGTGCCAGGGACTGGCACCATATTTGTACCCTTGGGCTATAACTTCTTCTTGGTTTCCTAGAAAACAGGACCACCACTTTGAGTAGCAGTGCCATAGGCTATAAGCCACACTCATCAACACTGCACCAACAAGATGCCTCTGATGATACCACACTATTACATAATTTCTGTATAAAACACATATGGTAAGGAGGGAAAACAAGTGGCACTATCCATTGGCCTCTTCTTCTGTGGCTTTTAAAAAATATTTGTACTAAACATTTATATTTTATAATCTAAAACACATACAAGGGGATACTAAATCTAATTAATTACCCCCTCCAACTACTCTAACTCCACATCTAAACACAAAATAACATAACTAAAGTAAAAAAAGACAACAACAGGGGACACTCAGATTACAACTTATCAGCTAAAAGGTTATAATGATTAGTTTTGTTCTCCCTCTCCAGGGTTTTTTATTATTATTATTGAACATCAGAAGGAGCTTCTTGACAGTGAGAGTGATTCGGCAATGGGACCAATTGGCTAGATAGGTGGTGGAGTCTCCTTCTTTGGATGTCTTCAAAAATAGGTCAGACAGCTATCTGCTGAGGATGCTCTAACTGGAGATCCTGCATTGAGCTGGGGGTTGGATCTGATGATCTGTAGGAGCCCTTCCAACTCCATGATCCTATGATTCTGTGATTCTATGATTCTATGTATTGTGAATTCTGATGTTTTGTTCTACTGGTCTACTGAAGCTTAATGTACCAAAGTGAGCAGGAACTAACTCAGATTTTTGTGTCCAAGTATTTTGAATTGAGAAGAATAGAGACTATCCGTCATCCCTGGGATTCCAAATAGCTCTTTCATTAGGTAGGCAGGCAGGCAGGCAGGCAGTGGGAACAGAAATGAAAAGCACACCTCTATGCTAGTGGCATGTCATAGCTTATATGATTTAGCACCTTCTCCACATTTGGAAGCAAAGGATAACTATTAAAAGCCAGAGAACAGAACTATGCATTATAAGAAATACTAATCTCACAGGAAGTTCTCTGTTATGTAAACCCACCTTCCTTTGACGTGTGCAGAAGAAGTTACTTCTGGGACGTGAGATCAATGTTTACTTTCAGTGTTTTTCTACCTGGCTCCCCATAATTGGCTGTAACAGGTAGAGTAAGAAAATCTAATAGGATACAGCATAAGCAATACAAAATTACACATAGAAAAGTTGACAAAACATCTCAATTTGTGTTAATGACACACCTACCATGCAGAGTTCTATTTCAACATTTGTTCATCTATTATTTAAAATACTTTCAAACTGTCACTCATCCTCAGAGATAGCTGGCAAAATATAATCAGTATAACTAAAACTAATCATGGTAAGTTAAAACAGAAGAAAACAAAATAATTAGAGAAATAAATTAGATGCAGCTAAAACAACAGAGCAGGTTAGCTATGTAATGAAGTTTCAATGTTTTGGCAAAGAAAAGGATTTTGACTTCACAGAAAAAAGGTATTAATAGTAACACCAATTTTACCTACCTGTGAAGTGTATGCCACTGTGGGTACCCGGCTCAAAAAGATTTATGTTTCTAATGTAGAATTTCAAGCAAAGTGTCACACATAATAATGTCACCTGTGATAGGATCCTTTCTGGAACAACTAGGGTATAACAATGTTATTTTCAAAAAATAACACAGTGACTGGTATCATTGCTTTAAAAAATGTTAACAAGTAACATTTCCACATAACTCCTAAAATATTTCTTTTTAAAGGATCACTTTGGGATCTGTTGTCCATTTTTGAATTTTTGATATGTATTTTTCTAAAACAAGTGAAAGGCAACTAAAACATAACATATTACTAATATGTTACTTTTTAACAAGTAATGGGTAACAAGCAGCTTATAAAAATGCTTAACAATAAGTAACACATTACTTACTTAAAATAACTTTGGAAGCTCTGTTCTAATGTAAGAAAACTAATGATATTCTTGCATTTTTGTGACTGTACAAAACTTTGAGGAGTTTCTAAACTGAGCTACAGTTGCTTATGTTCTGATACAATTTTAATACCCCTATTTAGTAAAAGCAATCTTATTTCTGGAATTAAACTCCATCCTCTACTTCATTTTGGCAGACCTAACACATCCCTATGGGATATTTCAGCAGCATTTAATAATATTTAAGGACTGCTTAAATAGCCTATACTTTTACAACGGAAAAGACAGAGCAAAAAGGGTATTTTAAAAAAATGACTAGAGGTGAAGTTACTGTCAATCATAAAGAGAAGTATTTACATTTACTCTCAGACTGTTTATAGTGTGATTTCAGTTAACTGATTCTTTATTATGTCAGATCAAATGCTGTATTTGTACATTGCCAATGTTCGTGTTGGTTTGTTGTTTTGGTTGGGGTTTTTTGTTTTTGTTTTGCTGGGGTGGTGGTGTTTGCAGACATAAAATATAGGGAGGTAGGAATAGTACATATGCTTTATGTAAAAGATTTAAATGTTTCTGTTCATTCCAGATTGATATAAAGAAAGGTAAAATAAAGCCTAGAATTCAAATGTTGGGGGTGGAATGTAGTGGGGATCTCTTCCTGCATATTTTCTGATGGAAGTTTAAGCCTGGGGACATGATTTCAGCAAGATGTGAAAGAAAAAATAACTATATTTCCACTAGTGTCTGAAGCATAAATCACATTCCTGGTGCATCATCATAACTTGTCTATGTCTGTGATTGCAGCATTCTGAGCCATATTTCACAGCAAAACAAATGGTCAGAGTAGAACTAGTTTAATCTACCATCAATGAACATTCACCATTTTGGGGGGCATTTTTACCTTCACAGACATCACCATACTGTTTTGGTGGCTAAAACCAATTGGACTGGGGGGGGCACCAATGTCTACTAGGTGACTTGAAGGCATGCACCACACCCACACACATAAGTAAAAATCCCAGGTTGCAACACAAGGAAGCACTTTCAGATACTTGGCATGTTCTTCATCTCTGAACAATAGATCTTACCCCAATACCAAAATCAACTTTTGAAAAGAAGGTGTTTAGTTTCCAGTGTACTTTGCTAAATCACCTTTGCGAGGGAAGGAAGGTTACATTTCAAATAAATTTCAAGAAACGTAGATCCAAAGCTTCCTTTGGTTTGAATAACTAAAAGCTCAGTTCCTTGGATGCTCTTCCAGATGTAAATACCTACTGTAAAATTTCCATTGACTTCAGAAAGGTGGTGAATGGTCACTTCCTTTTCATAGCTTGTAGGAGATAAATTTCAGCACTGAAAATCACTGGTATGCTTGGCAGACATTAAGATTAAATGTTACTGCAAAAATAATTCCTCTTCCTTGTTAATCTTACCAAACCAGTTTGGCTGGTGTATTATCCTGCAAAGTCTCCATAAGGGTCTGGCATGTTAGCATAATGTAGTATTCTAGAAAACTTGAAAATCAGCAGTTGGGCAATACAGTACATTTATTAGGACCACCAAAAAAGCTAGAAAGGTGTGCAGGCTTTGGGGGTTTCTGGAATTTTTCCTTAGACTAGGTAACACAAAAAGAAGTTGATGGGAAATAAAAAAATAAAATTCCAAAAAATTGTGACAATGAGGTCAGCATTCTGAATCCAATCTCAAGCTAGAGATGTGCAGACTGAATTCAGAATGCATTGCTGGGTAGCAAAATAATATAACAGGAATTGATTCTGGACTTACTTGGAGTCCCATTTTGCTGGAAAAACAAGAATGCAGAGTTTTAGGGGAAGCCATCCTCTTCTCAGTGTTGTCTGCTCTGTCCCAGGTGTCTTTTGCAAGACATTCACAACAGTCAGCAATCAAAGGCTTAGCTGCCAGCCTGAGAGTGTAGTAGTAGGGATGTAAATCTTTGTAAAGTTCATTCTCACAAGAACATTTTCCTCCTCACAGGGGGGAAAAAAAGCTGTTGAAAACAGAAGTTTTCAAAGACTATTGGAAGTTTGGGACTTATTCTGTACAAAAAAAATAATAATGTAGTTTTGTAAAGAAAACACACGTGCATTTTTCATGTAGAATAAGTCTTGAACTTGGAAGATTCTCACCTGTCTCCTCATTAGAATTATCTGATAAATTATAAAGGGGTGTGTGTGTGTTAACTTATGAAGCCTAAATGCAACAATTATCTGTTATCACATCTGTGCGAAATACAGATTAAGAGCAGATTAAAGAGAAAAAAGACAAGCAGCAAAGCAATGGAGATATAGGAATAAATTTTAAATTAAAAAAAATGTCCAGATCTTGGGGCCAGGGGGTCTGCACTAGGTCCAGTCTCTACATAGAAGTTTGCAGATCAGATAGCGTTTTTCAAATTTCTGCTGTGAGAGAAACTTTCCCATATGGATCTATCTTCCAGGCTTCCTCTGTATGTTTGCCCCCAAACTTCTGTACACTGAAGAGGAGTGTAGCATGCACAAGAGATAAAAGAGAAATTTGAACTTGCCTTTTTTTAAAAAACACACACAAATTTATCCACTCCATGGCCTGTGAGATTCTGAACAAAAGTATCTATGTATCTTTCGGTTTCCTGTCACTAGAGGAAACCCTCAAGCATCCAGTTTGAACCCTCTGCCTTCCTTTTTTGAATTACATGCAAACAAAAATGTGTATCTTTGACAGATGCACACGATTTGTGTGTGTGTGTGAATGGGGGTAGTACATTAGGAAAGGTGCACACCCAAATGTGCAAGTGTTTCAATGTGGTAAGAAAAGATTAAACCTTACATCTTGATAAGAAATAAGTACAATTGGCTCTCCATATCCATGGATTCTACATCCATGGATTCCAATATCTATGGCTTGAAAATAGCTTCCTCCCCCCAACCCCCGGAAGAAATATCCAAAAAGCAAACCTTGATTTTGCCATTCTGTGTAAGGGACCATTTTACTACACCACTGCATATAATGGGACTTGAGCATCCATGTATTTTGGTATCCTGGAACTAAACACCAGTGGATACCAAGAGCTCCCTATATGAGAAGAAAATGAGTGGGGTGGATTTGGAGAAACACAACAAAATCAACACTAGCAGATTTCTACATCCTAGCATGCAATCAAACAGTTCTCTTGGTAGCTTAGCCAGCATGTCAGGGTCATTCAGTAATAACTGGAAAGCAAGAATGTGCTGTAAAATACCTCCATGCTCCTGACAGCTGTGCAATCCTAGCAGAGATTAATATTGGTAGACAAACTGTCATTCCAATAAGTTTGTTCTCTATCACTGAACTTTTCACAGAAAAAAATGATTGATAATGCTTCACAGTAGCCCCATTGGTCTTAGGAATACACAGTGGGCTCTCTGGATCTGTGGGGACTCAGTTCCAGGACCACTGATAAATGACAAAAAATGTGGAGGATCACATCTCAAATTAAATGGCAGCAATGTGCACACGGACAGTTTAGTGCACCAACATTCACGTCACCAGGAATGTATAGGACGTGACAATCTGCAGCAGCTCAAAATCACAGCTCTGGAGGCTGCGGATCAAGAGGGCCCACTGTAATTGAAAACTCTTTGGTTCTAGAATATTGCATTTGATTTACTATTACCAGCATAAAAACATTTTAAAATATGTCAACAAAAGAACATTAATGGGGGGTGGTCTGATAAAGTCCTTAGAAATGATTAGTTTAATAAATATTAGAATGACATTCTTCACCACATATAAAATCTTTCTCACAGAGAATATGGCAACATGTTTCTGTTGCTGTTAATCCTCATAGGCCATGTCATCTCTTGGAGGCAGACTGTGACAAAATTGATTTGAGATGTTGAGGCACCCATCCATGTACACACACATACACCCATCAAGCACACAGGATAAGAGCACAGACATGTCAAACATATCTCTCTCTGGCTTTTCTTCGCAAACGAAGATTCAGGAAGGACTCATCCCGCGTTTTCTGCAAGCCCGCTGATGACTAAAAAGGCCAATCCGAGATAAACAAGTCTGGTTGCAAAAAGCACAGCAGAAGGTCTCCTTGGGTGATGTTTTTGGGTTTTGATTCTTTCTGCATTGTCGTTTCTCTTCAAGACTTGTTCGTCGTGAGTTCTCAAATAAGGCTGCAGCATTGTGGATAGTGCATCTTCATGCCTCCCGATGTGAGGCCAGGGCGGACCACTGTTGGTGATCAATTTGGCCAAGCCTGAGATGTTGTTTCAGGGAGTCTTTCTATCGCTTTTTTGGAGCGCTACGGTGGAGTTCACCGTAGAGTACTATTTTTGGGAGGCGATGGTCCTCCATCCTAGAAACGTGCCCTGCCCAGCGCAGCTGCGTTCTCAGTATCATGGCCTCAATCCTGGTGATCCCTGCTTGCTCAAGGACAGCAACATTCGTCACATAGTCAGTCTAGTGTATATTTAGGATTGTGCATTGACAGCGCTGATGAAAGCACTCGAGGAGTCGTAGGTGGTGGCGATAGGTGACCCATGTTTCAGATCCATAAAGGAGGATAGACAGTACGATGGCTCTATACACACTAATTTTTGTGCTTTGCCTCAGGTGTTTATTGCTCCAGACTCTTTTGTGAAGTCTTCCAAATGCACTATATGCCTTTGCTAATCTGTGATCGATCTCTTTGTCAATCTTGGCATCTGAGGAGATGATGCTTCCCAGGTAGGTGAACTGCTGAACGGACTTGAGCACAGATTTGCCGACGGCAATGTGGGGATGGTGGTGTTCGTCCTGTGGTGCAGGCTGGTAAAGAACTTCTGTTTTCTTCAGATTGACTTCTAGCCCAAACAGCTCTGCAGCTGTTGCAAAGCAGGACGTTAGGTGCTGCAGAGCTGCTTCTGTGTGGGCAACAAGAGCAGCAGCATCCGCGAAGAGCAGCTCACGGACTAGATAGTTTAGAGTCTTAGTGTGGGCCCTCAGACAGCTTAAGTTAAACAAGCTACCATCAGTATGGTAACGTATATAGATGCCGTCGTCTTCTTCAAGCTCTGCCATAGCCCTTTGGAGCATCGTGCTAAAGAAGATTGTAAATAAAGTTGGAGCAAGAAAACAATCTTGCTTCACTCCATTAGTTATTAGAAAGGGCTCTGAAAGAGCATTGCCATATCTGACTTGTCCACGCTGGCCCTCGTGTAGCAAGATAATCATTTTAAGGAATTTAGGGGGACATCCTAGTCTTTCCAGGATCTGCCACAGACCTTTTCTACTTACAGTGTCAAAGGCTTTGGTGAGGTCGACAAATGTTATATAGAGACCCTTGTTCTGCTCCCTACATTTTTCTTGCAGTTGCCTAAGGGCAAATACCATGTCTGTAGTACTCCTATTGGCTCTGAAGCCACATTGGCTTTCAGGGAGAAGTTCTTCTGCAATAGCAGGAACTAATCTGTTCAGGATTATCCTTGTAAGGATTTTTCCAGCAATAGAGAGCAGTGTTATGCCTCGATAGTTTGAGCAGTCAGATTTTGCTCCTTTTTTCTTGTACAGGGTGATGATGACTGCATCTCGGAGGTCTGATGGCAGTTCCCCTTTTTCCCAGCAATTCACAAGGAATTCGTGGAATTTTTCATGGAGTGCATGACCTCCGTGTTTCCAAACTTCAGGTGGGATTCCATCAATCCCAGCTGCCTTGCCATTTTTCATCCGCTGTATGGCCTTAAGGGTCTCTTCCAAAGTGGGAGCTATGTCCAATTCATTTTTTATTGGTTTTTGTATCATATGTTGGATAGCTGAGCCTTGGACTACTCGGTTGGTGCTAAAGAGACTTTGAAAATGTTCAGCCCAATGATTCAGGATGGAGGCTTTATCAGTAATTAATGTTTGACCATCTGTACTGTATAAGAAGCTTTGGACCTGATAAGTAGGTCCAAACACTGCTTTAAGAACTTCATAAAATCCTCTATGATCACCCAGATCTGCACAGCGTTGTGTCTTTTCTGCTATATTGATCCACCACTTGTTCTGCATGTCTCGGAGTTTTTGTTGTAGTTTACTACATGTGAGGCGGAAAGCTGCTTTTCTTACATGGCAGGTTGGCTGGGCGAGGTATGCCTGGTGAGCAGCTCTCTTCTTTGCCAACAGCTCCTGGATCTCTTGGTTGTTTTCATCAAACCAGTCTTGATTTTTCTTGTGGGAAAACCGGAGGGATTCTCTCGCAGACTGGAGGATACTGTTTTTGATATGTTGCCAAAGCGATGTAGGAGAAGGATCTGTAGGATGGTCTTCAAGTTTTGTTTGCAAGTTTGCCTGGAAATTATCTCTCATGGTAGCTTGTTGAAGATTCTTGACTTGGAGTCTCTTCTTTAGGATGCCACCCCTCTTAGGTTTGAACTTGAGATGAAGATTTAGTTTACATCTGACGAGGCGATGATCTGTTTGGCATTCTGCACTGGGCATCACTCGGGTATGACAGACATCATGAATGTCTCTCTGGCGGACTAGAACATAGTCAATGAGGTGCCAATGTTTGGATCGGGGATGCATCCAGGTTGTCTTCAAGCTATCTTTCTGCTGAAAGATTGTGTTTGTAATAGTCAGCTGTTGTTCTGCACAGAACTCTAGCAGGAGGCGTCCGTTATCATTGCAGTTTCCAACACCATGCTTGCCTAAGACACCTTTCCAGGCTTCGGAGTTCTTTCCTACTGTGGCATTGAAGTCACCAAGGATAATAATTTTATCTTCTACAGGGACTTTTTGTATGAGTTGGTGTAGGTCTGTGTAGAATTTGCCTTTCTCTACAGGGTCGGCTTGCATAGTTGGGGCATATATATTAAAGAGAACAACATGTGGGAGGCGTAAGGAAATAATGCGATCAGAGTGTCCTGTTGGCAAGGTTTTGAGTTTGGAGGCAATGGAGTTTTTAATCATAAAGCCTACTCCTGAAAGATGTTTTTCGGTTTTGGGTTTGCCAGACCAGTCAAGTGTGTAGCTGGCGCCATGTTCTTTAAGGCTGTCTTCCTCATGGAAGCAAACTTCACTAAGAGCAGCGATGTCAATATTAAGCCAAGATAGTTCATGGGCTATTAGGGCAGAATGACGCTCAGGCCGTCCACTATCTTCAGAGTCTTGCATGGTTCTGATGTTCCAGCATACAAGTGTCAGTTTATTTACACCTTTGGAGGCCGGTGTGTACCTTTGTTTCTTTGCCTTGGTTTGACCACATCAGAAGATTCCCGTTGGCCGCGGCTAGCCAACCAGGCAGTTGGGGATGAGCTTTCGTTAGGCCACCTTTTCTAGGCCCCTCTCCATATGGAGCAAGCAGTGCTCTCCTTAAAAAGGCTACTTGGTCGTTCAGGATGCTGCCGAACAAGACTGTCATCTCCCGGGTCAGCCTCGAGCAACCAATGTCCTGAACCGCCTGCATGCAGGGTTGGGGCTGTGGCTTCCAGTGCATCTTTACACCTGCCGGTTTCGTCCCTCACCTGTCGCTACAGGGCTTTTTTGGAACTGGATTTGTCCTTCGAGCCTGTGCAATGGATTTTTCTGGTGGAGCGCAGCGTGCACAGAACTCACCTTAAACCAGAGATTCATCTGCCGTGGCCTTGCAAGCATGGACGTGGCAGCGAGGTCCTCGGGCCGTAGGTTTGATTAGAGTTTCCTTCTCTTAGATGGTTGACCTTACAGGGTTGGATGAGCACCATCTGCCCGGGTTTGGGATTAGAGTTTTCCTTCTCCTAGGACAGTTGCCACAAGGCTAGAGAGCCCATCCTGCCCTTTGACGCTCTTTGTCAGACCCTTCGGTTTTGACCTGTCTGGCATGGGAGACCCTACCGGTGGCTATTATGCCACCGCCAGCATAGCTCAAAACATCATTAGGGTACGCAAGCATCTCTCCCACGACAAGGGGGCATCAATGGAGAGGTGTCAAACATATACACCAAGCAGTAAAGCAATCTGAACCGAGCTGGTTTTCTTAATGCCCTGTCTTATTTTATTTTTCATAGCAATTTAACAAAAACTTATATAAGGAAGAAATACTTATCTATTGTTTTAATCTGCTATCTCCAAATGAAATAATTTTCTTACAAATAGACATTTGTAATGTCTTTTTTTTAAAAAAAATTGCTTTGTTTTGGTTTGTTGAAATAAGATTATGGAACTTGGCGCATATTGTAGGGTCACCTGTGGATAACAACGGTACCTGCGAAAATTCTAAAGACTAGACAAAGCAAAAATAAAATGTGTATTATTCAACATATTTGCTCAAATATTATTACTGATTATCAAATAACTGAGTTTATGAAGATTTTAAATGAGTCCTTGTTCAGAAGTTCAAGACACTGCTTTGAATGGTTACCTCAACAAATCAAACAAAAAGGTACCCATTTTAGGGGGCCACTATGGAGCTAAAAAATACCCAAGGTGTGCATGTGTGTGTGGGCCTTTAAGTTGCCTGTCAGCTTATGGCACCCCCATGGATTTCATAGGGTTATCTTAGGCAAGGAATACTCTGAGGTGGTTTGCCAATTTCTTCCTCTGAAATATAGCAAAAGCACCTGGTATTCATTCAAGTACTAACTAGGGCTGACCCTGCTTTAGCATCCAATATCAGACAGGACCTGGTGCCTTTTGGTTTGTAGGCCACCAAAGACATACAACTGCCAAAACCAGTAACCTTAGTCCCTCTTTCTTCGCTGTAAGATGTAGTAAAACAAAACACAAATTGTGGTGTCATCACATTCTGGGATTTATAACCCTGCAAATGGCACCCAGTGAACTGGAATGGAAGCAGAAAAAATTAGAGTCTAATAGCATTGCTTTATTTTAGAAAGGAATAGGAGATATATATCTGCTGTTGCCACAGAAGCTATATATCTCCAGAAACCTCTAATTCCATTCCTAAGGTGTTCAACTTAACATCTTTTCCTTTGCATAAATTATTCATTATTGTTACTATGTAATATTATTTTTACATAGTCCTATAAACTCTCGGATTTCGGATTTTGCTCCTTTTTTCTTGTACAGGGTGATGATGACTGTATCTCGGAGGTCTGATGGCAGTTCCCCTTTTTCCCAGCAATTCACAAGGAATTCGTGGAATTTTTCATGGAGTGCATGACCTCCGTGTTTCCAAACTTCAGGTGGGATTCCATCAATCCCAGCTGCCTTGCCGTTTTTCATCTGCTGTATGGCCTTAAGGGTCTCTTCCAAAGTGGGAGCTATGTCCAATTCATTTTTCATCGGTTTTTGTATCATATGTCGGATAGCTGAGCCTTGGACTCAGCACACGGGTCAGCGTAAGAGGGGCGCTCCAAAAAAGCGATACAAAGACTCCCTGAAACAACATCTCAGGCTCAGCCAAATTTATCACCAACAATGGTGCGCCCTGGCCTCACATCAGGAGGCTTGGAGACACACTGTCCACAATGCTGCAGCCTTATTTGAGAACTCACACCGAACAAGTCTTGAAGAGAAACGACAATGCAGAAAGAATCACAACCCAAAAACATCACCCAAGGAGACCTTCTGCTGTGCTTTCTGCAACCGGACTTGTTTATCTCGGATTGGCCTTTTTAGTCATCAGCGCGCTTGCAGAAAGCGCGGGATGAGTCCTTCCTGAATCTTCATTTGCAAAGAAAAGCCAGAGAGACAAACTCTTACATGGGAGTCCCATTGAAGTCAGAGGCTCTTAGTTCAGCACAAATATGTTTATAAGAATACTGTTTGTTAAAGAGTCAGAAGCTTGAAATGGGCCAGAAAAACAGCAGGCATAACTGTCTTCCACAAAATCAATTACACGGATACATCCATGTAAGTCTCCGAAGCAGGCAGGCATGCTTGCAAGATGAGAAGATTCAATCTACCTGCATATATGAGCTCTACAAAAATAAAGTGATTTAGTAGAATGACCAATATTTTAATATACAGTGCAGGAAAGGGGGCAGGAAGTGCAGGAAGCCAGAGGTAATTGTGATATATAGGCAGACAGGGATGAAGTTCAACATGGAATCTGAAATGCTCTGAGGGCTTCAGAAGTCTTCAGGAATACTGGTGGCTGTGTTAAGCTTGTGGAGAGTATGGCATTGGATCCTTGTTGATCACAGTTTGGTTTAGTCTCTTACGTTTAAGAATACAAACATACAAGAATATGAAGAATAAATTAATTTATACAAAAAAGCAAGACTTAAATGAACCCAGAGAAATTCTGTTAAAAATGCTCAGGAAATGTTAGATTTTATCTATTTAATGTTCACTCACTGGTATTTTACTATTCAAATGGTCATGTTAATTTAAACTGAACCAGCCCAAAGCAGCATAGTGCTTAATGTGATTAATGATACCAGCTTCTCCTACACAAAGCAAAAGAATATCTAAGTTAATAGAGCATGTTGAACATGGACCATCTAGAATCACATAAACATTTCAAAAAAATAAGGTAATGCTGGTGAATAAAAATAATTTTAAAAAACTAGCTGTGCCTGACATAACATATGCCTTTTAAAAAATTCCCCCCAAAACACTCGGTAGGCCCGCCACCACCAGTTGAGTGCCTGTGTCCTGTCACAAATGGCCTGCTGCCACCTCCAGTTGACTGTCTGGGTCCCATTGCCGTGGCAGCAGCTGCATCCCTCCACCACCACCAGTTGACTGTCTGGGTCCTGTCGTGGTGGCAGCAGTGGCATCATGCCACCAGTTGACTGTCTGGGTCCTGTCACAGCCCATGACTGGTGAGTGGCTGAGGGAATGAGGGAGGGAGGGGCCCTTGTGGGGCTGGGGGTGCAGACTGAGTGCAGATTGAGTGGCAGTAGTGGACTGTGAAGTGGAGAGGGATTTTGCATGTGGGTGGTGATTGGTTGAGTGTGTTTCCTGAGCAGCCAATCAGCACACTGGGAAAGGCAACATACCCAAGAGAATTAGATAGATAGATAGATAGATAGATAGATAGATTTCATTGTTCAGAGTGACAGTCATATCTGCAGGATTTCAGCTTTCCCTCCTCCATTTAGACTTGGTGGAGAAAAGAATATATTTCTCTTCTAAAAATTGGTAGTGTTTCAATTTCCAAGATTGAAATCTTTTCCAAAGATGAAAGCACAGATGACAAAAATAATTTACCTTAATTTCCTTTATGTGCCATTTGCATTAGAAGTTAAATATCTGAAGATGGGAATAAAGAGGGACAGGCATTTCTCCTTCTGTTCAATTAAACATTTCTCAGTGAAAATATCCTCAGAGTGTTAAAAAATTAATTGTGTGTGTGTGTGTGTGTGTTACTTAACTAGAAGGAATGAAAGTATGAGCAGGGAATGCAAAAGCAAGAGGGAGCACAGTCAAAGCACAGTTATATCCATGAGTGTAGTTACGGGGGCAGGCAAAATTAGGGCATTGTCCTCCCCATAACAATGCTTTCCCTGCTCACAAAATTTTACTTCGCTCCCCCAATTTTTAGTACAATATTGCTGTAATTTAAAACTGAAAATAATCAGCTGACTTAGAAGTGGCCCTGACCCACCAGACAAACCTTGCCTCACCCACTTCTGTGACATCATAAGGTAGACCGATAGCAATAGCAATAGCATGTACATTTCTATACTGCTTTATAGTGCTAAGCACTCTCTAAGTGGTTTCCAATGTGTTAGCTAATTGCCCACAACAAGCTGGGTACTCATTTTACCCACCTATGGAAAGATGGAAAGCCAAGTCAACCTGGAGCCCTGCAGGATCAAACTCATAATGTTGTGGCTGCAGTATCGGCATTTGACCACTGAGCCACCAGGGCTCCTCGTGAGCCTCATGACATCATAGGGATCTACTCCATGGTCTCAACATTTGACCCTGGATCTCAGGGAATGGGTTGCTGTTGCTTTACAGTCCTACCATTCCACATGCCACCCCCACCCCAGTTATGGCATAAACTTTGGCTATGCTGACAGCTGGGATATCAGAAATGGGAAGATCCCATCAGAAATGGGAAGATCCCATCAGAAATGGGCCCCACCAACCATCTAACAGAGGTCCATTCATTTCCTGGAATGAAATCCCACCTGTTCTTGTGAGACAATGAGAGTGTGGTAAATTCAAAAATAAAAAGCAAACTAATACAGAAAAAGTGACAGCAAGCACAAAAACACACTTTAAAACTTCCAAGTAAAGTTTTTTAAAAGTGTGTCACTTACCTGGATGTCCCGACCTCACCAGGAAGTATTCTGGCAGGGACGTCCCATTGATGATGGGATCTCGCCAGCGAAACATGCACCTTTTCAGTCGCACAAACATCCATGACAGAAACGGAATGGGGGATCCATTGACAGCTTCTCCCATCAATAAAAAACAGTGCCAGCAGAACGGCAGCAGAATGGGAGCATTACGAGAGGGGAACAACATGGTCTGGACAGGAAGCCCTTTAGCTATCTCCTGTTGTCGTGATAACACCATTTTTAGAGTGTCTTATAATCTCCTTTGTATCAGCCCACAGCCGACATTCTGGGTAGGATAGGGAAGAGGATAAAAGAACAGTTATGATTAAAGCAGAGAAAAGGGGGAAGGATACAGTTTCTTCTATTCATGTATATTATTACATATCTGCAACCCTTTGCTCTCTGTGGTGTTCTGTTGTGGTCCTTTTTTTTTAAATACAACATAATGGATCTTAATATTAAAGCAGAAGGGGTCATTTGTCCTTTTCTGTTTGCACCGGTGATGCTCTTACAGGCCAAACCAATGAACATTTGGAGTGGGCTATGCAGTGCAGGCAAGCCTATCCACACAGTATTATCCTATGGTCCTTTTTTAAAAAGAAACCTCCCTAATTACGGGCTTAGAGCAAATATAAAACAATAGAACAGATCAGAACATGAAGATGAAAAGTCTTGAAGGCATTTTACTTTGATGTTGATGCTAGCACTAGCCAAAGCTTAACTTTCTATGGCCCGAGTGCAGGCACCAAGGGAGAATAAGTGGTTGCTAAGCAACACTGATCCTTTCAGAGAGCTGAAGTAAAACAAATTGGCTTGCACCAAATGGCCTTTCACCTCTTCTTTAAAATAAAACTAAAGTAGAAAAGTTACTTATAGAATGGAGGCAAAGGGACCAAAAGCTGATCACTAACATTATAAACCAGGCCTTGGAAACATATATAATTTGCAGACACACAGTGGACTTTTCCTTTCAATATTTGACAACTTTTTTTCTTTGCTTTTGTTTTCAACTAAATATTAAAACTCGCTGCTCATAAAACCTGCTGCTCAGCTTTTGAGAACAGTAAAAAAGAAAGATTTGTGGAGGAAGAGGGAAAAGAGAGCAATATCCTGCATTTATTTGTTTATTTATATGTTACCTTCCAGCAACTCACAAGATTTATTAAAAACAATATCAATTAATGTGGGTCTTTGTTCGAGGGTAAGAACTATCTTTGGCCAAAGATCAGCAGATGCCTTTATACAGGGATTCAGGATCTTAGGACTGGTGTTGCACCAACAGACTCCGGGTCTGGTGAATGGGGCTGATATCTCAGTTCTCTCTCCGCTGCTAGCACCCCATACCCTCCAACTGTCCCAATTTGGCAGGAATAGTCCCAATTAATCCTCTCTTATCCCACTTTCTCCTCTTACCACTTCCTCCTTTGTCCTCAGCTTACTGCAGTTGTGGCAAACTGAGCTCAAAGTGCAAAAGCAGTTTGCAGTCAGTTAGCTTGGTAGGGGGAAGAGGAAGTGGAGGTGTGGGAATCTTGCCCTTCCCAGTAGACTCAGGCAAAAGCAAACTGCTGCAGTCTCTCCTGGCTTGTCTGTTCTTCTTCATTAATAACTGTTGCCATCTTGACCACATTCTGATGCTGCCTGGCTACCTGTTCCACTTTTCACCTGTGAAAAGATGAAGTGTGTGGTACCAAAATAATAAACCAGGCTACAAGAAAAGCTACAGCAGAACTAAGAACTTTTACCCATACATCAAAATGCTGATAAAAAATTCCTCTGAGGTAGGAGCTTCTCCAACATTGGTGCCATGTCAGAGGTCCCTGCCTTCTCCCAACAGAATGTGACAGGATGTGGAGCTAGGCTCTACGTATGACTGTAATATTATCAAGAAGGTTAACATGAGAAAGGGCAGCCTTTCAAGCGCTGTGGTCACAAATAGTTTGAATGTTGGGCTGCTCTCATGCTAGAGAGCTGTCATTACTCTCCACAAATGTGACCTACCATTCCTGGATGTATAGTTCTCTCCCTCCAGTATTATGGTGCCATCCACAATGCTATATCATATAATTTAAGCTTCAGAAATTGGGTTGCCTTAATAAGTACAGGTAAGGGGGGGACAGGTGGAGTTCTCCATTACAGAAGCTGATGATTTATCAGCTCAGTAAAACTGCACTAAAATCCAATTGCCTATAAAACCATTGTCATGTATCTGAACTTCTGTGATTTAGATCCTAGAGGCCATTCAGACAGATGTGAAGTCGAAGGCTTTCACGGCTGGCATCCATAGATTTTCCTTGTGTTGTTTTTTTTTTTTTTTCCTGGCTGTGAGGCCGTGTTCTGGAATAGTTTCTTTCTGACATTTCACCTGCCAGCCACAGATGCAGGCGAAATGTCAGAAAGAAACTATTCCAGAACATGGCCTCACAGCCCGGAAAAAAAAACACCAAGGAAAATCATTCAGACAGACAGATGATTGTACAACTCTAACATGCATCCTAATGCATCTTGAAAATGTTCACTAAAGAAAAAATTAATTACTCTTTCTTTGTGGAGGAAAAAGATTTTACTTAGCTCATTTTTATAAAGGGAATATTTCATAGAATTATAGAGTTGGAAGAGACCACAGGGGCCATCCAGTCCAACCCCTGCCATGCACAAAGCACAATCAAAGCATCCCCAACAGATGGTCATCCAGCCTCTGTTTACAGATCTCCAAGGAAGGAGACCCCACCACACTCCGAGGGAGTGTGTTCCACTGCCTAACAGCTCTTACTGTCAAAAAAATCCTCCTAATGTTGAGGTGGAATCTCTGTTCCTGGAGCTTGCATCCATTGCTCCATATTCTAGTCTCTGGAGCAGCAGAAAACCAGCTTGCACCATCCTCAACGTGACACCCCTTCAAATACTTAAACAGGGCTATCATATCGCCCCTTAACCATCTTTTTCCCAGGCTAAACATATCCAGCTCCCTATGTCTTTCTTTACTCAGGTCTTGTTTAACAAAGAGGGTAGATTCTACAACTGAGAAAATCTGGGCATTGGTGATAACCTACATCCCCCAAGCATCACCTTGTATTTTACTTGTTTCTAACTTCAGCATATTTACCATTTGCCCATGCTACCATGTTTTTTGAAGAGGAGATTAAGATTTGAACATATGCTCGCTGTAGATCCTAACCATAATGGAGTTGGAGGAAAAGTTAAAATAAAACACAGTGGGATAACAATTAAGCTAGATGAAGCTTAATAAAAAAAAATAAAGCTACATGAAGCTTTTAATGAATTCTTCAAACTAAGGGCTTTATCACACCAGCCTGTTGTCTCGCAGCAATCACGTCATTTAAGCAAAGGGAAACATACCAGTATGGAAACAATCACTTTCACATCTTCTCTCCAATAGCACTATGGTGCTGCTTCAGTGATGCATGTTCCAGCAATCAGTCTTCCACACAGCCCTGCTTGACCCCACCTTCCTACCCATGTCTGCCCTGCATAGTACATGCACAATATTTTCTTCTTTTTATGACTCAGTTGCACAATTGTGCAGTTTCAATGCTTCTTGCAAATGGAATAATTATGTAATTGTGACATGTTGGCAATCTGCCACAGCAGCATAATTTTGCATTTATGGCAAAATAAATTTTAAAAATTAAAATAAAATGTCTCTAGGCATTTTCATTGGCATATGTCCCTGTTTTGGGTCCCGTGGATAACTGAAACCATGGATATTGGTTCTGCGGATACAGGGGGTCAAACTGTATTACATTCCAATTCTTTTTGAAGCTAGCAATAGAACCTTCTTTAATTAAAAGTTGTTAATTTATCCATTTCAGCCAAGTCATGTAGTTTCATTAGCCAAAAAGACTGATGAATTTCAAAATCCCATGCCATGGAAGTTCATCAGAGCCCTAAATTTAGCCTATTTTAGGGGGGGGGGAACCTTCCCATGTTAATCAAATGCAGAGTTTATTTCATGTAATTCAGTATTATTTTTAAAGAAATTAGTTGTTTAGGATGCTGGGAGAAACACTCTGCTTTTTTGAAATTAAGGTTTTCAAAGGGTACAACTATCACCTCAGACTAGACTAAAGGAAAAGGAAGAAGATATAGCCTGCATTAGCACCAGTTTATTCAATCATAGCAGTCAAATGATTCAATTATGAATTTGTCTTGCTTCACTGACAAACCAGGATGTAAGTAAGAACTTGTTAGCACCCCTAATGAGCTCCCACCTCCTGAAACCCCAAAATTGGGTTATTAATAATTTGGCTTATTAATATGGTCTTCCATGGGAAAGAGCAGTGAATGTCAGGAACTCGCTGTCAGGAGTCCAAGAAGTGTGCTGAAAGCCATGCATCACTCGAAGGAAGGAATACCGACAAATTCCAAACTATGAGGAAATTGGAGGTCAAAGGGCCTTTGTCTCTACCACACACCCAAGATGGAATATTCCTTTGTTTGAAGGTTTTGAACTTCCCTTCCCTGATCACCTAGCCATCAAAAGAGGCATCTCAAGCTTTGTGAATCCAATCATCAGACATTTAAGGCAGTTTGTAACACATTAGGATCTCGGACACCTATTGTCAAGACCAGAAGTCTTCCTGGAACTCATTGTGCAATCTTTAGAGACTATATTGTTTCAACTCATGAAACATCACCTCTCCAGGGCATGTTTTTGGTATAAATACTACCCAAAAATCATGCCTCATTGCGCATAGATTCCATTTCTAGGGGAAACTCTGTTACTCTGTGCTGCCGGATTGTTCTATGACTTCAGGACTCCAAGACAGGTGTTGTATCACCCCAGAAATCTCCCTATCTATCCCTCTGGCAACCTGTCTTCTTCCATTCCTAGTGGTCTTGTGTGAATGCTTCTTGTATGAATGGGTATATGTTTGGTGTTATTATTTTATGTCTTTAATAAGTATCATTGTTAATTCTTCATTTTGCTTTTGTGTGTGTCTGTTCAGAGTTAGTAGGGACATAGTTGGCATAAAGACCCCCTCTCTGTTGCCTCCTCTTGCATTGCTAAGGTGAGGTTGCTGCTAATTTCCCCAACATATTAGAAATTCAATATTTTCTTGGAATTTCCAAGACCTCTTTGGGTAACAAACTGGGACTTAACTCTGAAGTCTCTACATCCATCAAAGGCAAAACTTTATCTTTGGGACTATAATTGGCTAAGTTTTACCTATACAGCACCTAAAAGTTTTTCCAAGGACCTTATCAGTCCTAACCTCCATTAACATTTCCAAAACTAAAAGTGAACTTGTCCTGGCAAAAGAACTCCCCCATCAGGCCTACCTTAACAGCATGAAAAGGTAGTGCTGGTGATAACAGAGCATGAACAGAGCTCTGTTTGCTTCCGGATCCCAAATCTCGGTGATTCTCACGAGAAGACGCAAATGTGGTAAATTTGAAAAAAAAGAAAGAAAAACAAAGTCACAAAATGCACCCAAAAAAGCCACAAAAACACACTTCAAAAGTCCCAGGTGAACTGGGGATGTTCATTAAAAAAGTGTGCCCTATCTGGCTGTCATGATCTCACCTGGAAGTGTTCTGTCATTGACGTTGTATTCACATGAGCACAATGATGTGCAGTTTCAAATGCTGTCAATGCTGTCAACAAAGCACCAGGGGAGATCTATTGACGGCTTGGGCCACCAATAAAAAGGAACAGCTTTTAACAATACAAGATCACAAAAGGACAATGTTGTTTGGTATGCACACCCTTTCACATTCATTAGGCGTTGTTATGACACCATATTTGCTGGATCTAATAAAGTCTCAAGTTTAGCATTACAGAGACTTCTTCAGAAAATCATTGTTCTCTGCCTGGGAAAGGGGCCTATTGCTTCAGAGGAGACAGAGACACCCTGGCTCTCAAGAGAAGTTACTTTACTGCTGCTAATGGAGTTTACATTTTACTGTCCTTTGTCTCTGTCCCCTCGTGGCCAAAAAAAGGGGAGTGGCCTCTGCCTGCACTGAGATTCCTCCAGACCATCTGAATGACAACAGAAACAACATCTGATACAAAATGTGGGCCTGTGACCCCAACACCAGCACTTTTCTTCTCTTGATCATTTTTAACATCTTTTGCCTGGTGAAAAAAACAGTGGAACTTCAAAAGCATTTTGGTTGGCCAATAAAGGTATCACTCTCTTGTGGATTTTGGATTTAGTTTTGTTTCACTAACAAAGTTATCGTTGTATTCTTGTTGATTGAACAGGCTTGTACTGCCAAAAGAAACATCATGCACTGTTTCCACTCTTCCCCCCCTCCCGGTTCTTAATGACTCCTAATATCTTTAAAGATTCTGTAAAGGTTTCTATACGCACATGCATTTCCATTCCATTCCCTTATCTTTAATGTATATCATGTTTATTTTTTCCATTTTTCCTTTAATGTATATCATGTTTATTTTTCCATTTTCCCCCAGTTGTAAATCTATTAGCTTTCCAACCATGTATTTTTCCACTTGCCCATTCTGTGTCCCTCTACACATGCAGACAAAATCATTTTTGAAATCTCCCACAGACTTAGGAAATTCGCACAGTATATTATAAGTAATGTTTACAGCAAAAGGCACTTACACCAATGGCTGTTATTGCTGAGTGCTCAAACTAGCCTTGTTAATATGCACAGGATCATATAAAACAGGAGTTTCTTCAAACATCCTCACACAATGTCAGAAGGTATTACATGATTTAACTTAAAACAGACAAATTGCACAGATATTATAACAAATATGCTAGTAAAATATGAAGACCTTATCCTACGTCCTTCTCTTTTTCGTCACAAAACCGAACAAATTAGGCTTCCTATGTAAAACAAATGGCTTTCATCAAAACGAATTTTTTTCTGACAGTCACAGGATCCTGAATACCTGAATATAATAACTCTAGGTCATATCTTCTAGGCTGTAGACCTAAACCAATTTTACAGTAATTCTCTTGCTTCAGGTGCTCTGTAAACTGTCACTCGATAGGAGAAACAAGGAGTCTCTCGTTGAACATTCTCAGCACTCTCAAATTACAATTTTCACTCCAGTATTCTTTGGGGAGAAAGCCTTGTTATACTGGTATTACATGTCTGAGGTCTGGCAGCTGCATGTGAAAACAGAGCAGGGCTGGCTCCAGACCCCGGTGGGTGCCCACCCTACTTCAGAGTAATGTCAAATGCTGTGATGGTACTTCCTGTTTGACATTCTCTATACCAAGCAATATGTCTTTCAGTATTCAACATCCTCACCTGAGTTTGCGGTTTAGCCTGTGAATAATATTCCGATATTGTGTGCAAAACTCAGGCACTAAATTGAAAGATGTGTTCTGAGTGCTAAAACCTCTCAAGCCAGTTCATTGATGGAATAATGTCTATTCATGTAGACAAATGAACTTTGGGACAGGACACCTAATGAACCAAAAAGATAGGAACACTAATTATTTAAACTGGCTTCCTTTCATATTACACACTATAGTGCACATTATACTGCAGAAAAAGTCCTAAAGTTGAAAAGATCCAATGAACATAATATATCAACAACGTTAGAAAGCACCGCATGGGGTGTAATTAAGTATTTAAAGTGAAATCAAAAGATCCAAGGAAGTTTCCTTCAAACCCCATAGGATCCAGAGCAATGAAATTACTTTTGGGTGGAGAGTGATGCATAAAGTTGCAGGGATGGTTGAGTTACTGCAATGCAAGATTAGCATAAGGCAGCTGGAGAAAAGAATTATTACAGCAAACATCAGTGGTGTTGTCAAGTATTGGTTTATTAGAGCATTAATGTTTGAAATCACCCTCACTTTCTGCCTTTAATGTTTGCAAGTTTAATTAGTTAACAGTTGCAGAGGCCTTGAGAAACCATTAGTGGTAAATCCTGTGCGACCCCTGATGTGGAGCTATTCAATCAAACAAATGGAAAATTCTTCCTTCAAGTATGCAGAATAGTGAGGAAGCAAATCCAGATCTTTTGGGGGGTGCACTATGAAAAATTCTGGACATGAATTGATACTTCTGCTTGCTGGACCAAATGTATATGGTACACAAAGCAGAGCTTGGGAAAATTATGCTTTGAGGACTCCCAGAATCACTCAGACAACATGGTCACTGGAGTTATGTAAGACTCCTGCAGCCTCATCTCAGAACACATCAGTATTTTGTTTTAATCTATGTTTTGAGCTGCCTTGGGTCCCATGTTGGGACAAAGGGAAGATATGAGTTAATTAAATAAATAAATGCATCTCTTTTTTGCCCTTTCCTGATTGTCCTTGCCAAGCAGTCACCTTCATAACACCTTTGCAGCACTGTACTATGCACATCTACCCAGAACCAGGGCCAGCCCTAGTATTAGGCAGGGCGAGGCAACCACCTCAGGCAGACAAAAGTAGGGGATGGGAAATGGCAACATAAAGGGTTAGAGGACAGAGATGTGTGTGCCTTCTTTTCTGCTATACCCAAGGATAGTGGTAAATCCCATGAAACTGGGTAAGGTTCAGGTTACAATCTCCTTTGCTTCTGTACATGAAAAAGGGAGAGGCTACCATTTTGTCCTTCAATTCACAAGGCTGAGGAGATGGGTTGGAGAAAGGGTAAATTCCTGAGGCCCAGGATCTTAGGAGTCTGAACAGTGAAAAAACAAGCAGTACATTACAAAATAAATTTGTTATCTCAATAGACCATGACATGGCTATAATTGCCGCTAAACTTAGGGAAGAAGGCCCAGTGCCAGCTGTAAGAGGATCTCCCCTTAGGACACAAAATATCTTGGGTCAAACTTGCTTAGAAATAAGTTTTGGTCAATGAGGTCAATTGTGCTTACTCTCAGATAGGTATTATAGGACTTCATGTTCTGTGTCCTTCCTGCAACCAAGGCATAAGCTTCCAGATGAGGGCTTGGGACCCCAGGAGCTTAATATGCCCACTACATGCTTGGTGAAGAATATGGAGAGCCAGTAAATCTTACATAAGCTGTTAGCAAGGCTGACATTTCTGCCTCCAGAGACCCCAAAATTGGCATATAATAAAATTGGTGTATTAAGAAATTGACATATTAATAATCTTGCTCATTGTGTGGCCTCTACCAGAGAAAAGCAGGATGGTCTCAGTAAGATCAACTGAGTACCATGCTTTGCCCTAGGGAAGAAGACTAAGACTATTTTGAAGGTGCAAGGAAGTATTAAAGGTCAAAAGGACACTACATCTGGAAGGGAGAAGATGAATGGATGGAGCAATCCTTTGTATGCTGGTTTCAAAATTTCCTCTCCTTAATCCCCAACCATTAAAGAGGCCAACCACAGATGCAGGCAAAAGGTCAGGAATAAACTCTTCCAAAACATGGCCTCACAGCCTGGAAAAAAAACCAATTAAAGAGGCAGCGCAAGCTTTTTATATCCAGTCACTGGACATTAAGGATAGTTTGCAACACATTAGCATATTTGGACACCTATTGTCAAGGCCAGGAGTCTTCCTGGAACTCATTGAGCAATCTTTAGAGACTATTGTTCCAACCCAAGAGGTTTACTCTCCCCTCAGGATATATTTGGGGGTATAAATATGTACTTCAAAATCTGTTCAGTGTGCACAGACCCAGTTCCAGGAGAACCTCTGTCACTATGTGTTAGCCACCATCAGATTCATCTATCCACTCTGCCAGAGTGATCAACCAACTCCAGACAGGTTTATCACCCACAACAAATCCTCTTGCTATTCTCCTATCCAGTCCTTCCTACTGCTTTTCTATAGCCTTGTGTGAATGCTTTTTGTGTGACTATGTGTGTGACTGGTGTTATTTTTGAACTCTTAATAAAAACCATAATTAATTTCACATGTGGGTTTATTCCATCCAGGCTAGTACTGGTATACATAGGTTCAAGACCCCCTTGTTGCCCGCTATCGTATTGTTAAAGTTGAGTTGCTGCTAATTTCCCCAACATATTAGAAACTTTATATTTACTTGGAATTTCTAAGGAGCATTTTGTGTAACAAAGCTATTAACATAACCTATGCTTGCACCCAGAAGTAAACCTTCCTGTGTCTCCCAAGTTACATAGGATGCAATAATAATAATAATAATAATAATAATAATAAAAATTATTTATATCCCGCCCCTCTGCAAACAATCGGGGTGGCTTACAACAGTAAAATAATACATAATATAAAACAACTCAAAATCCCTTCCCCCCCCTTAAAACATTATTAAATTAATACAAATTAAAATCAACATATAATACAATTGTTATTTAAAAAAACCCTTCCTAGCGAGCAGCAACAATCATACTGATTTTTTTATAAAGTACATTCTTGGTACTTTTTAGTATTTGTAGAATTTCAGTGGATTGGATCCTAAGTTTTCATATTGTGATTGGCAGGAAGTTCCACTCACAGAAGAACAATTTTGCTCCTGGAAAGTGCCCTTCCATCAATGGAGCCTGCTTAGAATGCAATCCACTACTTTTATTTTCCATTAAGAAAATACAAATGTATTTAATTTTAAAAGTGTCATTTTCCTTTATTTTGGAAAAATACAGCATACTGGGAATTTTAACTGTAATATTAGGTTCAAGATATTTATGGAATGCCTGGCTTTGTATCTAGATGTGTCATTTTCATGTCACCATTGATGTACAGCTTGATAATGCATCTATTTAGGATTTTATCAGACCAGGCAAATACAGAGTCATAAGGACACCTAACAATTGCAAAAGGGTCACATACCAGACAATGTTGCCCTTTTGCGATCATGTCAAGTCAATAAGCCATCCTATTTTATTGATGGGCCAAGCCATCAATTGATCTCCCATAGCGATTTGTTGCTGGCATTGCTGGCGTTTGAATCCACGCACCATTGTACTCATGTGAACACTGCATCAATAGGCAAATACTTCTGGGTGAGATTATGACAGCCAGGTAGGGGACATTCTTTTTATGCCCCCCCCCCCATGTACATGGGAGTTTAAGAGTTTTGGAGAGGCTTTGTGGTTTGCTGTACTTTGTGTGTGTGTGTTTTCTTTAATTTTTACATTTCCTGCATAAGCATCTTCTCATGAGAATTAGAGAGATTGCAACCCCAGAAGTAAACAGAGCTCCCTTTGTGCTCCATTACTGCCGGGGAAGCCTCATTGATGCTGGAAAAGGGAAGTCTGGTAGGGGTGGTTCTTTTGCCGGCATAAAAATGCCACAATTTATCTGGCAAAAGAACAGTAACATGGGGGTGGTTTGATAAAGTGCTTAGGCAGTAATAAGTTTCACTGAATTCAGTCATATGCCTTATGCATAGAATTGAAGACCATGTTGTGTATAATATTAAACTGTACAATAAATAAAGCATCTAGTGGTGTTTAATAGGAAAAGAATTATGTGATAGATTAGCAGATCAGGACCAGAGGCTAGTTCTGCAAATCTGCAATGCAGTAGGGCCAATATGTTGTAAAAACAGTGAGCTATGTGGACAGCACAGCATTTCAGATATGGAAAAGTTGGTACTGGGAGTGCTGAAACATCTACTGTTGGTATAAGAAACCCATTTGAACACTGTTCTTTGAAATATATAATATAAAAATAATTATGATATTGAAAACAAAGAAAATCACCTTCTACTGGGCCGGGTTATTTCTCCACTTGTATCAGCTTGTGATGTGGAATACTTTCACAAGGTTTTAAAAAATAGCAAGCTGAGCAAGGAGTGACCTAAGCCTCACTTAGGACTTTATCAGATGTGGCAAATATGGTGTCATAACAATGACTAATGAACATGAAAGGGGGCACATAGCAGATGATGTTGTAATGATCATGTAATGTAAATAAGCCATTTTTTGTCTTTTTGTTTATTGATGAGACAAGCCATCAATAGATCTTGCATGGTGCTTTTTTGCTGGTATTGCTGACATTTGAAACCTTTTGCCATTGTGCTCACATGTATACAGCGTCAATGACAGAACACTTCTGGCTGAGACTGTGACAGCCAGGTAGGGGATGCTCTTTTTATAAACCTCCCCAGTTCACTTTTAGGTTGTAAAGTGTGTTTTTGTGCTTGTGTGAATGTTTTGTTACTTTGGTTTTTTGTATTTTTTTAATTTACCATGCTCGCGTCTTCTCAGTGAGAGCATGGAAGTGAACTGAGCTCTGTTTGTGATCAGTTCACACTGAAGGGCTGCCTTTGAACACTGTTCAAGGTAGGTCTGGTAGGAAGGGTTATTTTGCTGGCAGAAAAATGCTTTAAAATATGTGGCAAAAGAACCCTTGGAGAGGCTTATCTAATAAAGTCCTTAAGATGTACCTTATACAGTCAGACCTCCATATCCACAGATTCAATCAACCATGGCTTGAAAAAATTTGCAGGGAGGGGGGGAATCCAAAAAGCAAACCATGCTGTTCATCGTGTTATATAAGGGACACCATTTTATATACCATTGGGATATGAGTATCCATGGATTTTGGTATCCACAGGGATTCCTGGAACCAAACCCCAGTGGATACTGAAGGCCTACTGTACAAAGAGACAGTATCCAAAATGTTAGCCTTGAAGTTATAATCTAACTTGTGGGATGTGGTTTAGTTCCCTTTCCTAAGCTCAATTTTGATATTTCAGAATTTTGTTCTTAAGCATGTAAAACAGATTAATTGTAAAACAGATCTGATATTCAAATAACATTCTTACAGTGAATAAGGCATAATTTCAATTCAAATTTTTGCCTAGTCATTGGCATACACCCCTCTCACCACCACACACACACATACAAGTCCCATGGAATATACCGTATTCAAATCAGGAGATGGCTATTATGCAAAAGACTATTAATCCAAGCTGTGGAACATACAGCCCTCCTGATGTTCACAGGCTCCAATTTTCATCATTCTTAGTCATTATAGCCAGTGGTCAAGAATGATGGGAGTTGCATTCCAACAACATTTGGAAAGCAGGAGGTTCCCCATTCCTGACTGGTTTTGTTGTATGAAGAAAGAGCTTTTGAGATGGCCCAAATCATTTCAGTCCATCTGGGGATACACTGCTTCAGACACTTCTGGCTTTCAAGCAGATACCAAAGTGAGTCTGGAAGGCAGTGGGGAGACTTGGTATTAATCACATTCCAATGTTTTTGAGTTAGTGGGTAATTTTGAATGCAGACTGTAGGTCCCATGCAGCAAGAAATCTGGCTGCAAACACTGTGAAGGCCTAATATAACCCTTCATCGTTGGTCATAATAAAGCTTAACTATACATTTCAATTAATGGCTCATCCAGACTGATCTAAAGCCTCAGGATTTGGCTGCGGTTGTACCTATACTTTTCAGGATTCCTTAAACTATCCATATAATATAACTCCTGTCATAGGACTTTATCAGACTAGCATCTAAAAATGCTTTAATTCCACAAATGAGGAAAGTGGAAATATAGTGGTATTACTACACTTATTATTACATGTTGCTGTAATTGTGCAAAAGAATTGTCATGGAATTATTGCACAACCACCACTAGCACTTTAAGAATGGGAGTTTACTTCCGTGATTTAGCATGGGTGAGATTTCAGCAGTTCTCACAAGAAGATGTAAGAGCACTTAAAATTCCAGAAACCCTTATATTTATGAAGTAAATGAACATACAAGCACTTAAACAAACCTAAAAATGTCCAAACAAAATGGAACAGTTCATAAAAGGAGCATCCTGTGCTTTGTTTTCCAGTTCTCACCTGGAAATTTTCTTGCTGGGAACGGGGAGGGAGGAAAGAGGACCGCCCATTCACACTGTAATCTCACGATTACAATGGATCGTGGTTTTGCATGGTCTTCAATGCCATGAAAAAAGTGATATTGGGACCTATTGACGGCTTCTCCCATCAATAAGAAGAGCCTTATTGCCTTATTCGCAGCTGGAGCACAAATTAACCACACAAATATGACAACATTGTGCAATAGCGGGACCAGTTTGTGCTACCGTGACATCATAATTTTGCAATTTTTGCCACATCTGATAATGTCCTCAGTCTAGTTCTCATGAATTTTGAGGACTACCATGAAACCAAGGGCTAGGATTGGGATTCTTTTTCTTTTCTTTTTTTTTGTCATGGGTGTTTCCGATATATCCATGGGCAAACTTCCACATCTATAGCCATTGTCTTGGTTCTTCCTGTGCTTCTGGGTGGTGACATGCTGAATGATGGTGTGGCTTTTCCCATGAAAGGTTTCCTGTAACCTCCCTTCCCTCACTACATTTCCATTTACCAGATTGAAGGCTTCTTTCTTCCCACTTTTCCTTTACAGTTATAGTGCTAAAGTGATATAGCACTTAGGCACCATGAGCACATGGTGTCCCTCCATATCCATGGATTTGGTATCCATGGATTTAAGTATTCATGGCTTGAAAATATTCTTTAAAAAATAATAATCCAAAAAGCAAATCTTGACTTTGCCATCTTATATAAGGGACACCATTTTGCTATGTCACTGCATATAATGGGACTTGGGTATTCATGGATTTTGGTATCCATGGGGATGTCCTGGAACCAAACCACAGTGAATATGAAGGGACAACTTGTATAATAATATTTAAAAAATCAAATGTGCAAGACAGGGAGCATGGACGCTGGGGGAAGAGCATGGGGGAAGTGTTAAGGTCATGGTGAGGATGACCGAGATGGAAGGAACCCCCCCCACACACACACAGTTAACTCAGGTAGGAAAAAGAGTGGATGAAACTCTGGTGATATATTTAGGGCATGACTGGATGTAGGAGCAGGAAAAACATGACAAAGCATGAAATCCAGAAACAGAATAGTCCAACACTTAACAGAACTATTGGACTGGATGGCCCTTGTGGTCTCTTCCAACTCTACAATTCTATGATTCTATGATCTGGAGGAACCCTAAGAATGTTTCCTTGATAAACAGAACAATTTGCTTTACTATAACACAATTGCTTTATACACAGGGATCTTGTAGCACCTTTGAGACTAACTGAGAGAAAAAGTTGGTAGCTTAAGTTTTCATACATTTCAGTCTATGAAAGTTTATGCTCCCACTTCTTTCTCTCAGTCTTTAAGGTGCTATAAGATTCCTTTGCATATTGATCCAGACTAACACAGCTATTATTTATTTCATTTGTATGCCACTTTTCTCCCAGGGTGCAACCCAAGGCCACTTCCAGAAAGAGTCAATTAAAAAAAACTTGAACAATGACATTTTAAAAACAGTTAAAGTCCCCATATAAACCAATATAAAATCATTTAAAAGACATACAAAGATTTTAAAAGATAAATAAAACATCCCAATAAAAGCTTCCCTGCTTATACACTAAGGAGATTTTCAGACAGTGTTTAACAGTGCCTACCGCGGGATGAGGTCCCAGGAGAGGAACGGCGGTCTTACATGGCAGGGGGGCATTTTCAGACACCGCTGTCCCTCTTCCGGGATCCTTCATTGCACGTCCGTGAAGCTTTGGAAGCGGCTGCGCCATATTTTAAGCATGGAAGTTGCCCGTGTTTAAAATATGGCGCAGCCGCTTCCAAAGCTTCACAGACATGCAACGAAGGATCCCAGAAGAGGGACAGTGGCGTCCGAAAATGACCCCCTGCCGCACAAGAGCACCATTCCTCTCCCGGGACCTCATCCTGCAGTAGGCACTGTTAAATGCTGTCTAAAAATCTCCTAAAAGTCTGCTTAAATGGAAAGTCTTTACCTGCCGATGAAAGGAAAGTAGAGAGAGAGTCAGCCTACCTTCCCATGGGAGGGAGTTCCAGAGGGTGGGAGCAACCACCAAGAAGGGTCTCTCTTGTGTCCTCACAAAACAAACCTGTGATGGTGGTGGGACCGAGAAAAAGCCTTCCCTCATATATCTTAAACCTCTGGCAGATTCATCTAGAAGGTTCTTTATGTCTTTGAATTCTACCACAATTTCTTCAGTATGATGTGATTTTCCTGAATTTTATTTATGCATTAGCACAGCCTTCTAGTCACCATAACCATCCTTACAAATAGAAGATACTTACTTCTGTCAGCTGCAGAGGGTTTTCTGAGGGTTTTCCCAAGAATAGCTTATGAAAACACTTTCCAAGTGGATAATAATGAAAATGCAGGCTGACAAATTCAATGTAATTGCTGCCTTTCTTGCCTTCCTTGTAGTCTGCATGGCAACAAGGCACTACATAATCATACAGTAGGTTAGGATTCAAACCATTTCTCTGATGAGCAAAAAAGAGAATTCTGAAAATGTTTACGGCAGCTGGGACAATTTGTGCATCGTTATATCTCACAATGAAAAAACAGCATGTCATTTCCCTTCCAAAACAGGAATAATGATGTATGCTGATGCTGACCGTTCTGTCACTGATATTGGATCACATACCAATGAATATTAACCCATATGGTTTATGAATAGAATGAATGGCTGTGAGTACCTGAAAAGCTATGGAAAAATGGTTGGCACATTAGATGGAAAATTTTAAAATGGGCCCTACGGGAAAGTAATTTTGTCTAAATTGAAATTTCTGCTAATTTTTTTTCATCAGCTCTTTAAAAAATTGTTCTACTTAAACCAGTCAGGACCAATTGCTAATAGTCATTGCAAAGAACAAAATGATTTATATTAGTGAAATTTCCAGGGGATTAATATTATCCTGACTTTTTAAAAACCAAACACATTCACGTTCAAAACATTTAATGAAGATATTAATGAAAGATGATTTGATTCAACAAGTCAAACCAATGTCACTTACAATTGCCCATTCACACTGTTATGAGGCAGCTAATGCAGATTTCTTTCTTCTTAGTGGACTTTATCAGATGCATCAAATACGACAGCATAATGATGGCACATAACCACAGAAGGGCGTGCATATCAGATGATGTTGCCCTTTCACGTTTATGTCCCTGCCAAATCCCATACTTTTTAATTGACGGCTTAAGCCAGGGTTAACCAATTTAAAACATTTTAAATTAACACCCAGGAAAACCTGTATTATGTGGGAAAACCTGGATGGGTCTGGTATGGGAACACAGGGTCCATACCTGCACACTGGCCTGTATAGCCAGCTGCTGTCACCACTGCTAATGTCTCTCTGCAGCTGAGAAGGAGGCCCCCAGCATGTGATCAAGGCCCCCTGCATGTGGCTAGCCTTGATCACATGCTGAGGGTCTCCTTCCTGGCTTCAGAGAATGCATGACATCAGGGGAGGCACCCACCAATACTCACCAGAGTGTATGTACGGATATCTGCCCATTTCATCATGGCAATGGGGGGGGGGCAGACCAGCTCTGGAGTAGAATATACTGGCTGGAAGGTGGTGTATTCTGGCCAGTCTAGACAAGCCCCTAGATTACTCAGCTCCAAATTCATTAGAACAGCCTTTCTCAACTGTTTTACCCTGGCAGAACCCATGAAACAATTTACAGGTCTCAGGGAATCCCTGCCAAACAATTATTATACCTATATTTTTAAAAAAATGTTTATTTTTTCATTCTCAGTATTTCATGGAACCCCTAGTGTTCCACTTCTTGTGGAACACTAGGGTTCCAGGGAACCCTGGATGAGAAACCCTGCATTAGAAGCTTAGTCCAAACTCCACTGAAGCCCATTTCTCATAATGAGCTCGCCCTGGTGCACGGAACCTTAGGATTGCAGTTTCAGGAGCATTTATCATATATATTATGCAACTCGTATACCCTGAAGCTTTATATTCAGGCTTACAATTCACATGGCACTAAGGGCTTTTATTGAGATTGTGCTTTTATCTTTTTCTTTTTTTTTCTTTTTTACTCTGTTTTAAATGTTTTATATTGTTTTAACTTTGTGGTTTTAAACTGAATTTTTGTCTAATTGTTTTCAAACTTTTTTTACATGTTTAAAGCTGCATCCTGCTTTTAATTGGTTCTAAGGTGCTGAGATCCTGTACAAGGAGAAAGATTCCATATGAAAGAGGGGGGGGGAATTTATCACACCACCCCCCTAAAGCCGTTCTTTTGCTGGCATAACTTCTGCCATTTTTATGCTGGCAAAAGAACTCCCCATGCCACACTCACCTTGCATCCCAGCAAAAGGGTTCCCTGGCAATGAACGAGGAGTGAACTGAGCTCCATTCACTTCCTCTATTGAAATCCTGTGAGAATACCTAGCGAGGAAAATTCCAAAAAAAAACAAACAAAAAACAAAAAAACAAAAGAACACTCAAAAACTTTCAAAAAGTACCGAAACACACTTTAAAACTTCCAAGCAAACCAGGGTGGGTCATAAAAAGTGTGCCACCTACCTAGATGTCATGATTTCACCCGGAAGTGTTCTCACTGGACTGGCCATTGATGCTGCATTCACGTGGGTACAATGGTGCGTGGATTCAAACGCTGGCAATGCTGGCACAAAAGCAACATAGGGGATCAATTGATGGCTTGGGCTATCAATAAAATAGGATGGTTTTTAAACTGGACATGATTGCAAAAGGGTGACATCGTCTGGTACATGCGCCCTTTTGTGATCATTAGGCATCCTTATGTTGCCTTATTTGCATTGTCTGATAAAGTCCAGAGGGGGGGGGGTAACATCTGAGTTCAGCATGTTATGAGCAAGGAAAAAGCAGAAGCATTACTGCTTCTCCCAACCATTTCTTCAGTGCTATTATACAAGTGCCATTAATTGCAATGAAGCTAGTACAAGATTTCTATGCATGAAATATATGAGATCATTGTGTAATTAACCCAAAGTAAAAGATATGCAATTGTTAATGCCCATTATGATGAAATATAAATATTGTACAGAGATCTTGAAACTGCTTACCAAAATTATGGGTGTCAGTACTCTGATGTGAATTTCAGGATACTATGAGAATAATTCCTTGTTACTTAAGCTTTACCAAACATATACTGTATTTTGGTACCTCTGGAAGATTGGTGACCCTCTAATTTAGTGCCAATAATTGCATGACCTGGCATAATCTCAGACAGAAGAAGTAGCTTCCACATTTTCTTACTTCTGAGATATTTTTAAAAGACTCTTTTTTAAAGCATAATTAAGACTGGCTTTCTACAAAATAAACATCTGAGGCCTTGATAGGTTTGTGCCTATCCGTGCCTATCCACAGATATGTGGACAGGCAGCTACTTTGTACAGCCATTTCATATGTTAATTGCTGAGATGACATGAAAAATGTTATCCCAGGAATCTAATTTTAGCATGAGAAATCTTCAGGGGAAAACAAACAGATGCTTTAGCCAACAAGGTTCCACCTTCAGGCCTAAGATACAAGGTTTTTTGTGACAAAAATAGATGTTAATTTTTATCCATAGCTGTTGTCACGTAATGGCTATGTGGAAACTTAATAAATATTGATTCATCATTCACCAAGTTAAACTAAGATTGTAATTTTTTTGGTCTCATTACATGAGGCATGCTTCAAGGTTTTTATTAATATTTAGTATTGCTATGGCAGTGCTATTCAGTTGATACCAAAGGAATTTCCCCCAGTATGCACCACTTTTGAGGCCATAGTATAAAACTTTAAGCTGTTTTGATCAGCAGTTACTGTTCACTGAGAAGCAGCAATTATTAATAGAATTTTGTTAAAAAAAAAATGAAAGTTAATTACATTGGTCTAAATCCAATATAACTCTAGCAGAGTGAAAAATGCTCACTAAAATACAGTTGTGCTGGATAACACCATTCTAAGTATCTGTGCACATCCACTTGCACAAGAAAAACTATATTATATGCTATCCTTGTGTTAATCTCTTTTAAAAGAGAATGAGAACTGTTAACTGACATATGAGGGGAAAGTGGGGGGGGGATTAGACAAACATACGCTTTTAAGGGTTTCTTTAGAAGAAGTAGATTTACTGGATGATTATAAGCATACTACCATCCCCACATTGCCGTCAGCAAATCTGTGCTTAGGTCCATTCAGCAGTTCACCTACCTGGGAAGCATCATCTCCTCAGATGCCAAGATTGACAAAGAGATCAATCACAGATTAGCAAAGGCATATAGTGCATTTGGAAGACTTCACAAAAGAGTCTGGAGTAATAAACACCTGAGGCGAAGCACAAAAATCAGTGTTTATAGAACCACTGTACTGTCTATTCTCCTTTATGGGTCTGAAACATGGGTCACCTATCGCCAACACTTACAACTCCTCGAACACTTTCATCAGCACTGTATACGCACAATCCTAAATATACACTGGACTGACTATGTGACAAATGTTGCTGTCCTCGAGCAAGCAGGGATCACCAGCATTGAGGCCATGATATTGAGAACACAGCTGCGCTGGGCAGGGCACGTTTCTAGGATGGAGGATCATCGCCTCCCAAAAATACTACTCTACGGTGAACTTGCCATGGGTCAGCGTAAGAGGGGCGCTCCAAAAAAGTGATACAAGGATTCCCTGAAACAACATCTCAGGCTCGGCCAAACTGATCACCAACAATGGTCCGCCCTAGCCTGACATCAGGAGGCATGGAGATGCACTATCCACAATGCTGCAGCCTTATTTGAGAACACTGAACAAGTCTTGAAGAGAAACGACAACACAAAAAGAATCACAACCCAGAAACATCACCGAAGGAGACCTTCTGCTGTGCTTTCTGCAACTGGACTTGTTTATCTTGGATTGGCCTTTTAGTCATCAGCGCACTTGCAGAAAGCGTGGGATGAGTCCTTCCTGAATCTTCGTTTGCGAAGAAAAGCCAGAGAGATAAGCATAGGTTTGCAAGCTGGGAGTCATATACCTTTGGGGGGGTGTTATTTTCCTTCCTTTTTTTCCTTTACCCTTGTTAGTTTGTGTTATGAAGTTATCTTGTATGTTGTTTTATATTATGGAAATTATATGTTAATAAAATAATTTTTTTAAATGCTCAGCAACAAATGCAGTGAGACTTGTGATAACTCAGTTGTACCATTGCATATAGGCCATAGTGTGCGGGTGGTTTTTAACACTGAAGACAAGGGTATATTAATAGCTTGCTATCAATGAAACACCTACTATATGAGGTCTGTCTATTAAATAATGAGACAGTGTTTCTACCTTTCAGACAAATCAGGGAGAACTGATTGTGAATGCTTGAGTGGTGACTTTGAACCTTCCACTTCAAGAACTGGAAAAATTGTGGGGGGAAATCAGCCTGATTGTTCGAGGAGACCACTGACTCAGGACTTTTTCGGATGCATGAAATATAACGCAAGCAGCCTCGTCGCGTTGCTGCTTTGTTGATTTTTAAGCGTGATTTTTAAGCATGATCAACTTTCGTGCTTAAAAATCAATGAAATATGATGCTCAACTCTCCCCGCGGTACCACAACAGTACCGGCAGGGGCGAGCATCATCCGAAACCGACGCTCTGCAGCGCAGCAGCCTCGCAACGCGACGAGGCTGCTTGCGTTATATTTCATGCATCCGAAAAAGTCCTCAGTGTCCGAATGATAGCTGAAGCTGTGAACACTGACAAAGACACTGCATGGAAAATTTTGCCTGAGGATCTTGACATGATAAAAGTTTGTGCCAAAATGGTCCCTAGGGTTCTCACACTAGAGAAAAAAGAGTGCCGCAAGGAAACTTATGTTGACATTTTGCAGCAACCTGAGGCGAACCTAAACCTTTTTCAAAAAATCATCACTTGTGAGGAAACCTGGATCTTCCAGTATGATCCTGAGTCAAAATAACAGTCAATGCACTGGAAAACAGCATCATCATCAAGACTGAAAAAAGCACAGCAAACAAGTCCACATTCAAAGCCATACTAATTGTGGTGGGTTTTGTTTAGTTTTTTTTACATCAAGGGCATAATTTTGGCAAAATGGGTTCCAAAAGGCAGAACAGTGAACCAGCATTATTATAAGGAAGTTTTGACAAAACTGAGAGGAAAAGTCAGAAAAAAAAGGCCAGAAATGGGGAAATGGTTTCATTCTTCATCAAGACAATGCGCCTGTTCACACAGCACTTTCTATGAAGCAGTTTTTGGCTGATAAACGCATTACTACACTTGAACATCCTCCATATTCACCAGATTTGGCACCATGAAACTTTTTTCTTTTCCCTAAAGTGAATCATTGCTTAAAGGAACATGTTTTGAGTCAATTGATGCAGTAAAGAAGAAAACGGCAGATGTGTTGGCACAGCTGACAGAAAATGGTCTGCTCCATGCCTTCGACCAGTGGAAAACAAGACTTCATTGGTGTGTGAGTGTGAACAGAGAGTATATTGAACGGGACACATATTACATTAGATTTGTAATACATATAAATAAAGATGGTTTATTTGTCAGTCTCATTATTTAATAGACAGTCCTTGTACATGACTTGGTTGTGGATGAAGGGGCTGGCCAGGAATTCAGACTATATGAGCTTGGAAGAGTGGATCCATCTCACCTTTGCCCACCCAGGTACAGCACCAACGTAGATTGGCTAGTGGGGAAGGGTTGCCATTATACATAAGGATTCCATCCTACTTGTGAGGAAACCCTGCCCTGCTACCAGTTTTGAGAGTCTTCATTTTCTACTGGGACAAAGATACAGACTGGAATGTTAATGGTGTACTGGTCACCCTGCCTCAGCTGGCTGAGATAGTTTTAGAAATGGGTTTAGAGAACCCTAGGGTTTTGGGATACTTCAACATCCATGCCAAGACTGTCCTGATGCTCAGGACTTTATGGCTACTATGGCAAACATGGAGCTGTCTCATTACAGCACTAGTCCAATACTACTCCTATCTGATAAAGTTGCTCTAGTAAGATACCATGAATAATAGTATCAAAAGCCACTGAGAGATCTAGGAAGATCAACAGGGTAGCACTGCCCCATCTTTCATCTAGAGTAAATTATCAAACTGAGTGAATAAGGCTGTTTCAGTACTGTGCCCTGGCCTGAAACTAAACTGAAATGGATCCAGATAATCTATTTCCTTTGAAAACATCTAAAGTTGTCCAGCCACCACACACAAGTGCTTTGCCATGATAGAGGATGCTAGAGGTAGGGTGATAGTACTCATATATCCAGGGAGGTCTTCTTCAGGAGAGGACACACCACAGCCTCCTTTGAGGCATCAGGCACCTTCCTTTGACATAGTGAGGCATTTCCTCAACCCTGGAAGAAACTGTCTACATCTTGTTGCAATTTATGGATTTTCCTGAGTTGCAATGTGGTGGGGGGTACAAGAAAAAATGCCACTCATTGAGGTCCCATCAATGAAAAGTGACGCCTTACTCATGGCTGCAGCACAGAGTCAACACATGAGGACAACGTCTGAAACCAGGACCCATTCGCGGGACAGTAACATTGTCCTCATGTGCACCTTTTGTGCTTTTTGTCACTTCTGATAATCTCCACTATAACCTGCAGACATTTTCTCTACCCTCACCTTTCCTTCATAAGACTCTGTATTTCACTATGCACAATTAATTTGTAAGTAAAGCTGTGCTATATGTTTTATAAATGAGACAGCTTGTTTCTTTTCTCTGCTAGAGACTGTGGACTTTTTCAGACAGGACTTACCACGCAAGAAGACTCTGGAATAGTTACGACACTGTTGCATGGCATGGGGTCCGTTTCGGATGACGCAATCCCTCTCTTGGCATCATCCGTGTCACTTCCATGTATGATTGGAGGCAGCCATGCCATATTTTACTCACGGACAACTTCAGTGAGTAAAATATGGTGCAGCTGCCTCCAATCATACACAGAAGTGACACGGATGATGCCGAGAGAGGGACGGCAGCATCCGTAATGGACCTCCTGCCGCGCGACAGCATTGTAACTATTCCGGAGTCATCTTGCGCAGTAAGTCCTGTCTGAAAAAGTCCTGTGTGCATTGACATGAGACTGGTTGTTATTCAGCTTCTGCCTTGCCAACTTGATTATTGTGTTATCTGGGATCCACTACTTCCTCACACATTTCCCAAAAATTACTACCTCAGTCTCTTTATTGGTAGTGTGTCCCCCTCCTCCACTCTTCCGAAGGCTATTGTTTTTAATCTCCATTCATGGATTTTCCTGGGGCATCTAGTAAAAGCCTCCCAAACATATTTCTGGACTAAATGGAACTTTAAGGGGTTTTATGACTCAGTCAGCTTAAATACCCTAAAGGTACCAGATCCTGTCTGATCTTGGAAGCAGGGTCAGCCCTTGTTAGTTCTTGGATGGGAGACCACCAATGAATACCAGGTGCTATAGGCTATATTTCAGCAAAATACAAACCATATCTGAGTATTCCTTGCCTTTAAAAAAAACACCCTATGAAAAATTCATTGGGTCACCATATGTCAACAGGAAACTTGAAGACACATACACACAGGACTTTGTGCTACATGCTAATTTAGGAGCAGCCAGTGTTAACATTTCAGTGGTCATGCAGGTAAAGAAAATTTTGTCGGTGGCTAAACTGAATTCAGCCCATACTCACCCCCATTCTTCTTATACATGATTAAAAGTCTAATCAGAGTTGTCTAACACTTCAAAGAAACAGATGAGCCATTAGGATAAGTGAGGGGTAATTGTTTAGCAGAAGTTTACTGTATTTACATTTGAGGCACATCTCTCAAAGTCCCCAAGTCAATGGTGTCTCGGACAAAGGAAAGGATGGTAATTAATTTACATCGACATTCTTTGAATCTGTCATGTTAGAGAAAATATCAGTTCCTGATGTGACACTTCAGCCTGCTCTGACAGCAACCTTGGAGTCGGTTTAGATTTATAGACAGACAGCCTATCAAAATTTAGATCCAAAAGTGGCTTTGTTTTAAAAGTAATATATGTTGTTTGACTAATAGAAGTGTATGTGCTCTTTCCAAGTTCTTGCAATAAGCAGTGGAGGCTGAAGTGCTGGTACAATAGCATCAAATGAGGTCATTGAGACATAAATGGCAAAAGGGCTGGAAGGATTCAGACCTGACAAGGTATTGTAAGTTTTAGGAGTTTCCCCCATTTTCTCATTTGAGGGGAGGAAATGTTTAGATAAATTATATGGGATTTGAGGAAATCTGGGGATAAATCATGCTCTGTTTTTGTTGGAATGATACAACCAGGCATTTGCCAATCAGATCTTGGAAAAGTTATTTTTAAACTACATTTCCCAGAATCCCCAGGGAGGGGCCATGCTAACTGAAGAAAACCACAAGTTGTAGTCTAAAAAAAAGGATCTTTCCCAGCATTTGTAACCAAAACGGTTACCTCCCAGTTATGTAAAGAGTGTTGTTTTTATTTGTTTAGAATATAATGGTCACTGTTGTTTTCCAAGAGTGACTAAGGAACACTATCTTTTTAGACAGATTGGTTGTGACCTTGGCACCAGACGCTAGCAAGGACAGAGAAGTGATGCCTTGTACATTATAGCCCCTTGGAAACTAGAAGTCACCATAGTGAGCCAGCTGTCTCAGGATCCATCCATTCTGGCAAACTATTACAGAAGTCTGCAGGCATTTTAACTGTTTTTAGCACAGCAAGAGAGTTTGAAGGGTGGCCAACTGGAGTGGAATCTTCATTTTTTAAATTGACATTTATGAAAATGGAGTTTGGTGTATGATGAGCATTATCTGGATCTTGGACTTAGTCATAACAAGACTATAAAACCATCTGGATGTTTTGTCAACATTGTCATGTTTGCTGGTGAATGGATAGGCACACTTTCAGAAGAGAGATTCTGCCTGGAAAGGAAATTTCCTCTTCCTCTCCCTGTTTTTATTTAACAGTAAGAGGTTAGTTGTTCGAATGCTCTTTCCCATCTGTGCTTTGAAATGACATACTTATGTAAATGCCATTTTTGTATATTTTCCACAAAGCAAAGCATAATAGCCATACCTTCACATTTAGCCATTTCTGCAACTGTCACCAGAGAAGAAAACTGTATTCATAAATCTATATCTATAATCAAAACTTCTTGGAGTAATGTTACTAATAGAACAATAAAGTGTGCTAGGTTCTTTTAATGGTGGTGCTGCATACAAATATTGTTCTGCTCCTAGCCAACACATTCACATTGTGAATGCAGTTAGTTAACATAAAATGAAAAGATTCCCCATGACACATCTGAGCAACCTTGGCAAGAGGTTTGAAGCATTATTGCAATACGTTAACAGGATCCATCCAAATGCTACCCTTCAGGCCACCAACACAAAGGGGACTTCCAGATAGACGGTGTCTTTTCCTGTAGGAACTTGGTCACTCAGGGCCTCATCAAAACAGATTTGGAGGTGAGTTAGGAAGACACAAAGCAGCTCAGCTATATATGTGATTCTCTTAGGTATGTTGCCATCTCCAGTGTGCTGATTGGCTGCTTAGGAAATTGACAAACCAATCAAAGCTTGGTTGGGCAGCCAATCAGCACACTGGGGGCAGGAACACATGGATCTTTGACTCCTTTTTAAACATGGTCTCCGGCAGAAGAGGTGTGAGTAGCATGGGGATGTGGCATGGTGTGTGTGCGTGTGCAGAGGGCAGCACGGGGCATGGGATAACGTGGGGAGGGGTGTGTGGGGAGGGTGGCACAGGTGCAGGGAGGGTGTGGGGTGACACAGGGAGGGCAGCACGAAGGGCAGCGCAAGGGTGGCTGGGGAGCGGGGAGGAGTGGGGGCATGGGGCACAGGGGGCAGCATGGGGAGCAGCATGTGTACCGTTGGGGGTGTAGCGCATGCAAGGAATGGTATATGTTACACCAGGTATAGCTAGTATGATTAACTATGGTTATTGCTTGCAATAATGGAAAATGGATGCAGATGATAAACAATAACAGCAAACGATGTCCCTCAAAGTCATAAGAGAGAAGTGTCAATGTGCAGCCCACAGGCCAGATCCAACCTCCAACCCTTTGTTGTGCCCACAAAGCATTCTGGGAAAATTAAAGAAATCCCTGAAAACCAGTATCACAGCTACCAGAATTCAGAGGCAAATTGCTAAATGCACAAACAGTGTAACTGACTTTATCAAACTAGGGAAATATGGCATCATAATGATGTTTAATTAATGCAAAAGGGCACACATATCATATGATGTCCTTTTACGAACATGTATTGTCCAAAAGCCGTTCCTTTTTATTGATGGGCCAAGCTGTCAATATATCTGCTGTGGTGCTTTTTTGCTGGCATTGCCAGTGTTTGAAACTTCACACCATTATGCTCACGGAAATACAGCATCAATGACAGAACACTGCTGGGTGAGATCACTACCGCCAGGTAGGGATGCTCTTTTTATGAAGAAAGTTACTTTAAACTTTTAAAGTGTGGTTCAGTGCTTGTGTGAACGTTTTATGTCTTAATTTTTTAAATTTTTAAATTTTGCAATGCTTGCATCTTCTCGTGAGAATTGATGAGATATCAAACCAGGAAGTAAATGTAGCTCCGTTCATCCTTCGTTTATGCTGGGGCTGCCTCTTAAATGATGCTCAAGGTAGGTCTGGTAAAGGGGGTTCTTTTGCTGGCATAAAAACAGTTCAAAATATGCTGGCAAAAGAATGTTTATGGAGGGTGGTCTGATAAAGTCCTAACAGAGGGAGAAAACCAATAGGGTAAATGTTACTGCTGTTTCATGTATTTCACAGGGGCAGGTTGTTAAAAAAAGATCCAAATGACATTTTTGTTATCATGAACTTTCTGCTGGCAATTCCCAGTAACAGCTGCAACTTTTTATGCTCTCCCTCCAATTGTTGTTGTTGATCTTTGTTTGCGAAGAAAAGCCAGAGAGGTATTGTTTTAATTCTGAGACCTAGCATATAAAAAAAGTCCCATGTGCATCTCTTGTTTTGGCTCACACCGGGGAGATTTTCAGACGTGATTTTTAGGTGTATATATTCCAAAACAGCTCCGTTGCTGCCACGCGGCAGGGGAGCAGTTTTGGACGACGTTCCTCTGCCGAACCCCTCTGTGTCACTTCCATGACAGAATGGAGGAAGCCGCGTCATATTTCACTCACGGGCAACAATCGTGAATGAAATATGACGCGGCTTCCTCCATTCTGTCACGGAAGTGACACGGAGGGGTTCGGCAGAGGAACGGCGTCGTCCAAAACTGCTCCCCTGCCACACGGCAGCAATGGAGCTGTTTTAGAATATATATACCCGAAAATCGCATCTGAAAATCTCCTGGGTTTTTAGGCCACTTGTCTTATTACATGTACAGACATGTAATTCACATTCACAGGGGTTAGGGGCACAGGACCCCCACTACAGTCAAAAACCAGCAAAAACTTACAGTACAGTGGGGGGGCGGAGCTCCCCAGAAGGGCTCCTCGGGTTTGTGAAGCAAGTGGCTGGAGGTGGGGCAGTCCAAAGAATGTGGGCCCGGCAGGCAGGTTTCTCAGCCACCAACCTGCTTCTGGAAGCCCCATGATGCTGTGCTAAGTGCTCGGGCAGAGAGGAGAAATCTCCTTTGCACAGCGTCTCCAATCCCAGTGAAGAAGCAGGCTTCTGGGACTTGAGGTTTCTGCTGCCTTGCCTTCTCCCAGTGCGAGCTGAAGTGCTAAGCGCCGGGGGAAGGCAGAGAGGAGAAATCTCCTTTGCAAAGAATCTCCAAACCCCATAAAGAAACAGGCTTTGGGGGCTCTTCACAACAGAGATTTCTGCTGCTCTGCATGCCAGCAGCTTGCAACAGAAGGAATGTGGTGAGGAGGTCTTTCAGCCAGGAAAGGTTTTGTGAGTGAAGCTGTGGGATCCTGATTGCAAGCAAGAAACCAAGTGGCTGGAGGCTTTGGCGGGCAGGAGAAATTTAGAAGAAAGAGGAAACTGAGGAATCGGGTGGGAAGTCTTTCAGCTGGGAAAGGTTTTGCAAATGAAGCTGAGGGATCATGGTTGCATGGAAGAAACTGAAGTGAGTGGCTGGAGCCTTTGGCAGGACAGGAAATAGTGGGGCAAAGAAGGAACAGAAGGAGCAGGGTCAGGCTATTTTAAGCAGCAGCTACAAATCCATGAATAATCAAATCTGCAAAAGTGAAAGCCATGAATGTGGTGGGACAACTGTATTGTGATGTAGACTACAATGTTTGCAAGCTGGATGGTTTCATGCTGGATGGTGGGACAAGTAAAGTTAAGGCAATGCTTTTGTCCTCTTCTCCCCTCAGATGCAGAGGAACGCACCAAAAAATTGTGTTCCCAACAGTGCCAGAAGATCGCTAGAAGAACAGAAAGGGCGACCTTATCAGACGCTGCATCCTTCAGTCATTCCTGGGGCATAGTGCTGCTGCGGATAAGACTTCCCTTTTCTATTGATGAGGAGAAGCCACCAATAAAAAGGGATGCCTTAATGACAGCCGTGCTACATCACCAGGACACTGGAGGACAATGTTGTCTGGTAAGGTTGCCCCTTCCTGTTCTTTTAGTGATCTTTTGATGTGGTTTTTGCCGAGTCTGATAATCTCCCCCTTTTCCTCACTTTTAAAAACAGAATTATAGCATCACAGTGCACCAGGGAAATAGTGAAATGGAACTTTTGTACTAAAATGCTGTGTCGCTATTTCACCTATCCACTGCAACTCTAAGAAATATAACACATCTTTTCCAAAAACATAGGAGCATACCCCAATCTCATCAAATTATACCCACATAGGAAATCACTATGTCCAGCAATAAACTCTAAAATATAAAAGAAAGAGCCCACTGGCAAGGAATGAGTGGACATAGAGTTCAGCTTCTCAGTGGCTGCCCAGAGGCTATGGAACTCCATGACAATGGAAGCCAGCTTGGCTCCATGTCTTTTGTTCTCTCACCATCAGGAAACAAAAGGGTTTTTTTCCCCAAACAAGCCTTTTGCTAATTTAAGCTGATTTGTTTCTGAGTGTGGTGCATTCCCTTTAAAAAAAAAAAACTGTGTTCTGATTGGAAGTTGTTTCTAAATGATGCACTTCTTAATTTCATTTTTATTTTCCTCCAGCACAATTTCTAGAGGAAAGGTAGCAAAAGCCAGCCTTATCTCAATCATTTTCTATGAGGAAATCATAAAGTCAGCATTGGCCAAAATGCTTATTTGGATAAAAAAATGTTTGTGCATACAACAATTAGATAGTACTGCTTTCATCCATGAGGCTTTACACTGTCTTTGAGTTTTTCTTGTGTAGCCCTTGGACTAACGGTGCATAATTCTATAACATTTCAATAGTACAAGAAACAAATCTACTTGTTCTGTCTGATAGACCTGACATCAGATAGAGCTATGGGCCAGTGTAATGCAGTGGTTTGGATATTAGACTAGAACTCTGGAAAACCAAGGTTCAGATCTTCACTCTGCTTTTGAAACCCACCAGGTAACCTCACACACTCAGCCTTAGAGGAAGACAATAGTATTGGAAGTGTTTAAAAATCAGGGTTCCAATGTTCCCTGTTAAACAATCCACACTGTACCACTCCTGGAAAGTACAGCCAAATAGCAGAGTATATTCACATGCAGCAGTATTTAGTGTAATAATCTTAGCATGCGTGTAAAAACCACAGCTTAGAGATAACTAAAACACCCTTATCCAATCCCAAGTTATTTGTTTAGCAAAAATAAACAATCAAGACTCATGAAAGTAGTTTAAAAGTACAAAAACCCATTTTACTTACAGTTTCAGAGCTCTATACATGGCAGAAATTCAGTACAGCATCAAAATAGACTAAAAGTACTAAAAATGTCTAAAACTATATTGTTACAAAAGAATATGCATGATTCCCTTAGAGGGAGTTCTCTCACTATCAAAACATGGCGAAAGTGTGTGAATGTGTGTGGAGTGAGAAGGAACACCCTTGTGGCTGGCTTCTAGACAATGGAGGAAACTTAGACACTCCCCTTTTCCCTAGAAGCCCACATTAACATTAATTAATTCCCTAGAAGCCTACATCAACATTAATAATGCAAAACATTAGGAAGTTACATCAACACATCCTATCTGGCTTCTCAGTTAACCCTTCAGTAGCAAAAACATTTCCACTTATTGGATTGCAAACTATATATTCCAATAAATAGCAAACCTCTTATGAATAAATCTTACAAAGAAACCTCTAGGATATGATCACTGTAAGTTGTACAGTACTTGACTTGAAGGCACACAACAACAACAACAACAACAACAACAGATCTCTCTCTCTCTGGCTTTTCTTCGCAAACGAAGATTCAGGAAGGACTCATCTGGTGCTTTCTGCAAGCGCGCTGATGACTAAAAAGGCCAATCCGAGATAAACAAGTCCGGTTGCAAAAAGCACAGCAGAAGGTCTCCTTGGGTGATGTTTTTGGGTTGTGATTCTTTCTGCGTTGTCGTTTCTCTTCAAGACTTGTTCGTCGTGAGTTCTCAAATAAGGCTGCAGCATTGTGGATAGTGCGTCTCCATGCCTCCCGATGTGAGGCCAGGGCGGACCACTGTTGGTGATCAATTTGGCCAAGCCTGAGATGTTGTTTCAGGGAGTCTTTGTATCGCTTTTTTGGAGCGCCCCTCTTACGCTGACCCGTGGCGAGTTCACCGTAGAGTAGTATTTTTGGGAGGCGATGGTCCTCCATCCTAGAAACGTGCCCTGCCCAGCGCAGCTGTGTTCTCAATATCATGGCCTCAATGCTGGTGATCCCTGCTTGCTCAAGGACAGCAACATTCGTCACATAGTCAGTCCAGTGTATATTTAGGATTGTGCGTAGACAGCGCTGATGAAAGCGCTCGAGGAGTCGTAGGTGGTGGCGATAGGTGACCCATGTTTCAGATCCATAAAGGAGGATAGACAGTACGATGGCTCTATACACACTGATTTTTGTGCTTTGCCTCAGGTGTTTATTGCTCCAGACTCTTTTGTGAAGTCTTCCAAATGCACTATATGCCTTTGCTAATCTGTGATCGATCTCTACAACAACAGATAATACCGTAGCTAATGATAAAGCAAAAATCCTTGTTGGTTCCAGTTCTAAACCAATGATATGTTTTGGTGTATTTTCAGCATTACTCTTTAACGCTGCTATCACCTGTTTTGTAAAATAATGTTGACGTTCCGGGGGGCGGGGGGTGCAGACACGTTTCCCTCTGATATTTGTTTATTGTGGATTGATACGGTAGAACTGATTCTTCAAGCAGGCAAGTCTTTGGTTTGCCCTTTCTCTGTGCTTGATAGATGTTTGAATTTGACGCCAGTGACAATCCACTAAATTTGCTTTCTCTTCCTGATCCAAATCATTAATAAAACCCATCTAGCAACATACATCTCTACTCCTCCTTGTAAATCTTATTGTATCAAATCCATACTGAAGTGCTTTTTAAGAGTATACATGGCTGAATCAAATTCCTTCAATGTGTACCTACTGTGATGTTCCTGTCCTTTTTAATTAATTAATAATTAATTGTAATAGAAGAAAAGTGATAGATTTCACAGTGAATGCAAGACATTTTGCTATCTGTTGCTGTGAAGCTACCACATCTAACCTATCAGAAGAAAACTGTGTCTCTTCTTATTCTTCTATTCTTGCTTGAAGAAAATGATAAAATGGATCATTAGAATCAATGATAAGTTAGAACACTGCTAGCATAGCTTATGTTTTCTGTGCAAATAAATAAAATGAAAATAGCTCAATAGGTGACAAAAGGTTCATTCTTTTCCAACTTGTCAATAGAGAGAAATGATGATTTAGCACTACGTATATCCCAGAGAACTTGAAGACAGCATTTACAAGAGAACAGTCAGAAGGGAAAAGGAAGTTTAATACATTCATCAATATAATTGCTCATTGTGGTTTTAGTTGTAGCGGGGGGATCATATTATGAGTTGCCTTGAGTCCCAGTCCTGGAACAAAGCTGGGATATAAATTAAATAATAAGTAAACATATTTTCAAACCATAAATTAATGTAGGAAAAGATTCCAGTCCCCCAGTACACTCTACTGCAGACCTAAAAGTTCAATTCGTCAGTAAAAGGATTTCAAAATTTCAGCATATTAGGAATTGCATTCTGTTCATATGCATTTAAGCAGAGATAAGCAGTTTCCCAGTCCTAGTAAATGTATTAATTAACACAGCAAAACTATGATGGTTGATTATGGGGTTGTCTAGAGGAGAGGATATAACGCTGACTCCTGCACATTATTACAAATTTACAGCAGCATTCATTTGTCTCCACGGTCTTTTGGCAATATCAATAGTATGTGAAGCTATCTACATTTGAAGTAGACACACCTGTGAATCAAGATAGTGACTGAGCAAATTAGCATGTTATTTTTCTTCACACATTGTTGCTGCTGCACAGTATTTTTTTAACCTTAAAGCAAAGTGAGACCTTCTGCTTAAAAAAACTATTTGGTCAGCTCAGAGCAGCAAAAAAGTTCAAGATGGGCAACACAAAAATTCAAAATGGGGCTTCCAGCTGCTTCCTTGCCAGAAAGCCCTCCCCCAGTGCACATCCAACCAATTAGCTGTCCACTTCTGCTCCTCTCCGAGAAAATGCAGCATCCCAAATCAATTGTCCAAATGAGTGGTAATACACATTCCCATGCATTATTTTTAAAAATTCTGGAAAAGCTGCGAAGACTTTTCCTGCATAGTTTTTTTGAGCTTTTGGGGCTCCCCCTCATTCCGAATAAGGTGAATCGCCACAGGATCTTATTGAGGCAAAAAGTATTCCCTGCAAATTCTATTAAGATTATTTTCACCATCTAGACAACCCCTATGTTATCAGAATTTGCTGATGTTGTGAATGATCACTAGCCTTATATTGTTCTTTTATACATTTAAGTTTCACAATGAACTGTCACTTGCATTTCATGGCCATTTGGCCCCTCTATTTTACAAGTTTTCTTCTAAAGTAGATAGATTGATATCTGACAATTAAAAATAATGTTTTGTGCATTTGATGCCATAATACATGTGTTAGGACTATATCCAATATTACTTGAATAGATCATATACGAATTTACCTCCACCTATGCAGTTCTCTATGCACTCCACATTTGCCCCGATAAATCTCCCAATTGTCTAGAGCAGATTTAAGGGCCATGCAGGTTAGGGGTTGCAAAGAAGAAGGGGAATCCATTCCACCAGTGATATCCATTCCCTTGGTGAAGAAACGGAGGGCTCATCTACATGAGGAAAATAATTCATACCTACCTCGAATCTGATGCTATAGGAACACACAATGTAAGGTCCTTTTCACTGTGAAAGTGCTTCTTTTAGCTTTTAACACAATTTTTAAAAACTCACCTCTTGCTCTACAGTTTCCAGGGGGGGAGGAATTGTCTTTACCAGGTTTTTGTACACTTGGATAGGGAAGATTTTTGGATGGCAAGCATTGCTTTTTTCTTGTTAGATGATAAGTGGTGGTAGTTAGGTTTGTTTGGCAAAACAAACAAACAAAAACTTCTCTGAATTCCTTCCTGTTACTTATTTTTCCTGCTACAATGAATTTTAAGATAAAAATTTAATTTTTTTGTGTTCATTGTAACCTCTTTGTTATAGACTAGCCTATATGAAGGAAATTGATTTCCAATGAAATAAAATAAATGTTATGCAAACACTTGTATATGTGTATATTTACATGCACGTTTGTGGTGTTTCCTGCCCTGACACCCCCCCGCCCTTTCAATAATTCATGAATTGGCTATATTTCATAATTTGGATTATTACTTGGCCTTCCATGTGGTTGGTAGTAGACCAGGGCTTCCCAAATACAAAGGCTCAAGGTTTGCTCAATAAACCTATGGAAGAGGCCATCCCAAATTCCCCAAAGACATGCCCGGGTAGTAATTATGTGGAACCCCCCCCCTTGGATTGGTAGTTAGGGTGGAAAGGTGTTAGTTCTCCTGGACATACCTGGAAGTGAATTGTTCACTAATTCAATCAATGTGGCCAGACACTCTTTGATCTGCAAAAAACGGGTTTCCTTCCCACCTCTCCTAGAACAATAGAAGGTTGCCTGGCACCCATCAGTCTTAGGACATTTTCAGACAAGGCTTATCGCGCAACAAACTTACAGGAGAGGTACGGCGCTGTCACACGACAGGGGGTCCGCTTTGGATGCCGCTGTCCCTTTCTCGGAATCATCCGTGTCACTTCCATGTATGATTGAAGGCAGCCGCGCCATATATTACTTACAGAAGTTGTCCGTGAGTGAAATATGGTGCGGCTGCCTTCAATCGTACAAGGAAGTGACACGGACAATTCTGAGAGAGGGACGGTGGCATCTGAAGCGGACCCCCTGCCATGCAACACTGCCGTACCTCTCCCGCAAGCTTGTTGCATGGTAAGCTTTGTCTTAAAAAGTCCTTAATGTCTCAGCCATTAGCGATCATTAACATAGCCGGGGCTTCCATTGTCCAACTGTGGTAAACTCCACCTTGTATTTCACTTATAACACCCATTCAGAGGGAATATAAAATATAAATATCACCACAAAATACAGCTAAAGTGTGCTCGGTTTCCCAGATGCCATCACTCTGTTGGTTTGTTGTGTCACCTGGTACACATAGCTGTACTTCTTCTCTGCGTGAATCTCTGCTCTTCGGACAGGTATAGTATAGCCCATCATCCTGAACTCTATTCCTCTATCCCAATACTTCCTCCTGTTCTTCACTAGCCTTCTATGATTGCTTGAAGCCTGAGTGTTGGTGTGAATGCTTCTGAAATGATTTTTCAATAAAAACTAATTTTATTTCCTGGCCGTGAGTCTCGTCAATTAGTACTGGTGTACATAGGTCAAAAGATCCTGCAGTTACCTGGCCTCTCACTGCCATATTGAGCTAATTAAATTTCCTCATATTAATATCTGACATGAGTTGGGTTCCCACAACCCCCCAGTAATTTGCGTAACAGTGGTAAGGCAGGTCTATAACATTCCCCAGATTCTCAAAGGAATCTTTGATCCAAAAAGTTGAGAGACACTCCTGTTGAATTCCAGAAGTCCTGTGTCAGATAAGAAAATGTTCCACCCCATGTCACCCAATGAAAACTCCACTTACTGAAAGCAGTGGAGATAATATGAATCACAGAATTACACATGGGGTGCCTTCACATCCCTCTACTTCAATATGGTTCATATGGTAGCAGAACAGCCTGTTTCTTGAGTGCCACTCTCTTGTCTCCAGATGCCGAGTTTTCAGAAAACTTGCAGGAATTTTAGGCCCAAAGAAAGCACTCCTAGATGGTTATTTTGAGCAGTATTTGCTACATAAGAATACAATTCCTCCCATTCTGACTGTGTTCAGTCCTCCTGCCTAAGGCTAACAGAATGGTTCAATAACCTTCTGACAAGCCTGCTCCACAGAATTTCCCTTCAGTGTTTCTTCTTAGAAAAGAAAGTAAAGGTCACAGTATACTAAACCACCATCACATTTTAGACATATCTATATATTTTTAGGTTTTATATTTATTTTATATTCTGCCCTTCTCCCACTGCAGATCTCAAGGTGACCTACGACATGAATTAAAATGGAATACAGAGTAAAACCACTCCATTATAACAGTGAAACACAATTGAAAACAATTAAATAAGCTCTGGTATGAAACCAAGCACTGAATTAACACAGTTTAAAACCATTTTAAAAGATAGCAAGAAGCTGGGGAGAGGGAGAACAACCAGATGGCCAACCTAATGCAGCAAGATGTTAAACGTAATAGTATCCAGCAGTATTTAATTTTTATTGCATTTAGTAAAAATTGTAGTTAAAAAAGGAATAATGCAGTGAAATAGGGGGGAAATGCTATGACTGTATACTTGTATTTGCTTGGAGTGGAAAACACTTCTCTGCTAATGCTTAATATTCCCTCATCCACGCTGCCACCTAGAGTTCATTATCACAAAATAAACAAGAAATGGAAATCAGAAAAACAAAATAATACTCACATTGAACACAAGCCCTAAATCTCTCTCCAGGTTTTGGCAGAAGATTTAAAAATGAAAGGCTTAGGCATAGAAAGGCTTAGCAGAAAAACAGAACTATCTCAGGGTTGGTTTCTTTCTCGCTTGATGAGAGGAAGATGGCAAAAAAATGCCTCATATTATTTGGATGAAAGAGTTCCAGAATAACAGTAACCCACATGTAGCCTCATTGTGCCATGTTTGTTTCCATTTGGACTGAGGGCAGAATGTTGGCCAGCCCTCAGCAAAATCTTGAGGAAATAATGCTTAAGCTTTTTCTCCTCTACAAAACACTACAAATGCAAAAGAATACAGAACCACATGTGGTAACCTACTTAGATATCCAAAAGGCAGCAGGGAAAATGAGATACCCTGCCATTTTTTAGAAATTGCTAACAGTAGCAACCCAATTTCCCAGATGACCTGAAGGAGACGGCAACGTTCATTATGAAGCCTCTGTTCAGAGCTCAAGCTCTCATGCCGAGTGTAATTTGTTTAGGGATGAGCTGTGAACTTGGATCTCAGTTTGCACAACAGGATATAGTTTGATTAAATGTGTCTGGATGCATCTGTAATGGAATTATAAATTTCAGTTAGGGGCAGGCAACAGCCATAACAAGGTGATAGTTTCTATGCTAGTTTCAGAAATCTGGATCAAAGGCAAGCAATGTATGCATCACCTATCCTCCCCATACCTTGGTGGTTTCTTCCCAAAGATAACCAAGACAATTTGCTGCCTAAGGTGAACAACAAGATGGTATCTCCACCTATTTCTATATACCATAGTTGACAAAATGGGGAACTGAATCTGCCTTCTCCCTGTGACATGATATTCCCTTGAACCTGAGAGCAGTAGGCAGGCCACGTGGCACTGTCCTATGTTCTAACATACAGCTATTTAATTAGAGGTCCAGTCATGGATCACCCCAAGGGCATCCCCAAAGGGACTTCAGGATCTCCATAAAGTATAAAGTGGGTGCTAAAATTATTTTGCTTCAATTTTCCTCCTGTTACTCCCAGACAGGGGCTTCATAAGATTCTTCATCAGTCTATCACTCCACCCCAAAGGTTAACAACTGCTCTTACGCCTTGTTATCACTTCCTAGCTCCATCTAAGCCCCTGCATCTGCTTCCTCAAGTCTCCATCTCACTTTGCCTATAATAATAGGGGTGACCCTGTCTCTTCCTGGCCATTACTCTCTTTCCTTATTTGCTTTTCATTTTTTCATTTTTTTTTTCTAAACCTATTTTTAAATGAGATTAGGCTTGAAAATATATGTTTGGCAAAAAAAAGGGGGGGGAAGGTCAGATACTTAGAATTCATCATTATCAAATGCACAAAATTCATAATGCTACACAGCGTCTAACATCCTGCTTCGCAACAGCTGCAGAGCTGTTAGGGCTGGAAGTCAACCTGAAGAAAACAGAAGTTCTCTACCAGCCTGCACCACAGGACGAACACCACCATTCCCACATTGCCGTAGGCCATTCAGCAGTTCACCTACCTGGGAAGCATCATTTCCTCAGATGCCAAGATTGACAAAGAGATTGATCACAGATTAGCAAAGGCATATAACGCATTTGGAAGACTTTACAAAAGAGTCTGGAGTAACAAACACCTGAGGCGAAGCACAAAAATCAGTGTGTATAGAGCCATTGTACTGTCTATTCTCCTTTACAGGTCTGAAACATGGGTCATCTATTGCTAACACTTACGACTCCTCAAATGCTTTCATCAGCACTGTATACGTACAATCCTAAATATACACTGTATTGACTATGTGACGAATGTTGCTGTCCTTGAGCAAGCAGGGATCACCAGCATTGAGGCCATAATATTGAGAACACAGCTGCGCTGGGCAGAGCACATTTCTAGGATGGAGGACCAGTGCTTCCCAAAAATAGTACTCTACAGTGAACTCGCTACGGGTCAGCATAAGAGGGGCACTCCAAAAAAGCGATACAAGGATTCCCTGAAACAGCATCTCCAGCTCGGCCAAATTGAGATGGTCTCACCAACAATGGTCTGCCCTGGCCTCACATCGGGAGGCATGGAGACGCACTATCCACAATGCTGCAGCCTTATTTGAGAACCCATGCCGAACAAGTCTTGATGAGAAACGACAACGCAGAAAGAATCACAACCCAGAAACATCACCCAAGGAGACCTTCTGCTGTGCTTTCTGCAACCAGACTTATTTATCTCGGATTGGCCTTTTCAGTCATCAGCACACTTGCAGAAAGCACAGGATGAGTCCTTCCTGAATCTTCATTTGTGAAGAAAAGCCATAGAGAGAGAGAGACATTAGTTGCTTATATCAGAGTAACAGTTTAGGGGACAAGTCACAGAATTACAAGAGTAAGAGCATTGGTTAGCCTACAAACAGATAACATGGACAGACAAAAACATTTTGACTCTTGGAGCAAAAAATCCAAGTCATGTTTTCTCTGTTATTTTTTTTTTTTTCATTTTTAGTAATGCATTATATCATTCCTAATTTGCTGCCCTTTAATGGCATCCATATGGATGCCTTGTTCTCTCATTATAGGGAAGCCCTGGTCTCTAAAAATTTCATAACGGTCATTTCCCAAGTACTATTTTACTTTCCCTGTGTTCATCAACAGTATATTCAGGGTAATCTTTCCAGAGTGCAATGATCAAATTAGTAGAGTTTCACAAAATCAGGCTGAGAAACCAAAAAACATGAGTAGTATCCAATTTACAAAGAGGAGAGTGGATGCCCTCCTCATTTATTTTGGTAGTCTCCCCATTAGCTACTGGTTTATAAAGACTATGGTGAGATTTGGTTAACATTGAGGGAATGAAAGTTGGGGGGATTTGTGAATATAATTAAAAACCTCACCTTCTGTGACATTACTAAGGCCAGTGTCACCCCTCCCTCCGACAGTGTCACCTGGTGTGGTTCCACCTCCCTAGTGTCTCCACTGCTCACCTTCCTTTTCTGCTATAGATGCTACTTGTCGTAAGGCAAAATGATTCAAACAAGCTATTCCAACAAAGCCGGTACCAACAAATCTCTGTGCAGTCTCTGTGTTTGTAGTCCAAAATGCCATATTTGGAGTATTTCAAAACACCCACTTTATATTTATTTTCTACCCACAACAGTATATGTGCTATCTGGGTGTTAGAGGGATCAGTTACTTTTTGAAAATGCTTTGATTATGATTAGTTTTCTTTTTGGAAAGACACAGAACCAATTGTGATATTTGGGCATGATCATTATACTCTGTTGAGATAACAGCCTACGGTACTTATTATAACTTACTGTTTGTTATAGGGCAGGACATCAGGAAAGGCTTCCCTCCGTTTTTTTAAAAAAGCCCCTTTCATTTTCCATTAATGGAGACCCATCTGACCCACCAGCCTCCTTCCCATGTGCTAGCCCCCACCCCAGACACAAGAGATTTTGTCTCCAATCGGTGCCTGATAAGACCTTTTCTCACTTAAAAGCTCTTAACTTCAATCAGTAGCAGGTTAGAGAAAACACCTTTCCCCTCTCTGGTTTCAGAAATCATTTCTTAGTGCTTTTAAGGGAAAGGGGCTTATCTCCAACCTTTCTTTTTCCTTAGTTCTGGGAGAATGGAAGGCAAAAGTGTCACTGAGATGAGAATTTCTTGTTCCTAGTCCCAAGGTACAGGGGGAGTGCCATTATTACCATTATAAGGCCTTTTATGCACTGCTGGGTCCAGAAAGTGGTGAGATTGGCCTAGTTCTACAGAACATTCCAGAAGCAGAGGTGTCACTAGAGAATACTGAGCTGTACACACCCACTTCTTCCAGGTGAAGGGAACCCACCAAATTTTCCAAAATCCTGCATCTGCAATCACCTTTGAAAGACAAATAATTTCCAGAATTAAAGATTGATTCCCTTCAGATTTCTTGCTATGCAGAAAGCATCTGCAGAAAGCAAGCAGCAACAAATTGCCATTGTCTCCAGACTGTAAACCTGTGAGAATCTGTGACACTATCAAAGTAATCCTATTAATTAGTAGACTTCTCCCTGAACAATTGAACTCCCAGGCTATGTATGACATAATTATTAGCCCAGAGACTGTGGAAAGAAAAGACAGTACACAGGAATTTCATGAGTAGATGAAAGGGGGGGGGTACTAAAATTAGAAAATATATACTGTATATATAACAGCAGCAGCAGTAATAATAATTTGGCTTTGCTATATAGAAGTGAGTTTTGGGTTTATCAGCTTCTCCCTACCCTCTGCATGGCATAGCCAAGAGGAGGAGTGTAGAAGATTTCACATCCATTGTCCATTAACATAGCTCAACAACTGTGGTTTGTTTAAGCAAGTCATCTTCACAACCCATAACTTGAAGCTGTCTCATTTTAAGCAGAGTTCATGCATTAGTATTAATTACATTAAAACATATTATGGTAGCAGCATTTAAACAGAACATGAAGTTTTTAGGTTTCCCATGAAACTTAGTGTAATTTTGCAGGCATTTGGGGGTAATCATATGAGAAGGCAGTGTTTAATTGATGATTCATTTCCCCTTGCCACCTGCTCTGCCTTAGTCAACTGAGTTGTTCACTCCATGGGAAGTGTCAGTTGTGATGACCAAGTGGCAAGCATGATGGGCAGAAAGAAGGGGGGGCAGAAGTAGGGATGGAAAGAATATTCCAAAATATTTGGGAAATGGTTGAAAAACGTGGCTTTTGTGTGTTGAGAAACCCTGATAAGTATACTCCTGGACTGACTAAATTCCTTCCTCTCATCTCAGGCATATCACACTAAGCTATGATGTATCTGCAATCTAATTTAACATCTGAATGTGCCATGATTATTTCAAACAACAGGAAGGATTCTAAATTTTATACAACTGCTTATTGAATGCAGGTCACATATGTAATTAGATGAAGGAGGAATTGACAGTCATTCATCAGTAGCAGTCCATTCATCACTCATTCATCAATAGGGATGTGGAGAGGCTGAACCGCACCAGGTGACACCATCAAAGGGAGTGGTGACACTGGCCTTAATGCCACAGAGTAGCAATGACTATGGAGATTCTCAGATGCATTAAAAGTGGTATTACACCTACACCAAGAGATCGCTAAAGGGCTCCCTTTTCAGATGACGTTGTTCCTCCCTTGTTATGCATCCATTCTGCTGCCGTTCTGCTGGCACTGCTTTTTATTGATGGGAGAAGCCGTCAATAGATCCCCATTCCGTTCCTATCATGGATGTTCTTGTGAGTGAGAAGGTGCCATTGTTACTCTGCCAAGATCCCAGCGTGAATGGGTGATCCCTGCCAGAACACTTCTTGGTGAGATTGGGACATCCAGGTAAGTAACACACTTTTTCAGAACTTCCCTGGTTTACTTGGAAGTTTTAAAGTGTGTGTATGTGCTTTTTGTAATTTTTTTTTTGTTATTTTTATTTTTATTTCTTATTTTTGAATTTCCCATGCTCGCATCTTCTTGCAAGAATCCATGGGATTTCAGTCCAGGAAGTGAAGGGAGCTCCATTAGAGCTCCTTTCACTCCTGGGCTGTCAGAATGATGGGGGAAGAAGTAAGTGTGATGGGGAGGGTGATTGTGGTGAGACTGGGACGGGATGGGGTGGGAGTGGAGATTGTGGGACAGGAACGCTTTTTTGTTCCTGTCTGATAATCTCCTATGGCTCTGATCTTAAAAAGGGAAATCTCAGAGTTATATTATCCAGGCTAGACCAACCTCCACACTAAAGTACTGTGTATTTAAAGGAATAAGGAAAGGAGGGAGAAAGAGAAAAGAAATGGCAATATAGACAACTAGTGCCTGCTTTGCCAAAGATGTTCTGAGACATTTTTATCTACCTTGTCATCAGTCACACTGCCAATCTGACAGGGATCCAAACTGGCAGCAACAAGAATGCCTCTTGAGTTCCTTGTGGTATGCAAATTAAAACATATATGCAAAGAAATAATGAATTGCACATGATAAAACAGCTGACAAAATATAAAAGGAAGTGTTATGATGGTTAGGCTTTGAAGCACTATGTTCAACATTTGTCCAAAGGCTGATCTGTGGAGAGGCTTCTAAGCCTGATATAAGCATTCAAAGTCAGGCTGATACAAAAATTTCAAGAGTGAATTTAAACAAAACTAGTAATTATGTTTATTTTGTGTCAGAACTGGGAAACTGAGTATGATTAGTTATTAACAGGCAATTTTAAGTAGTATGAAGAGGATATCTGTGAAGTATTTGGAAAAAATCCTGCTTGCTAGAAGATAGAAAAAATGTTTCAGAAAAATGTTTCTAGCCTATCTTGCTATATGTCATCCTTTACCACTATGGCTGTGGGCTTGTCCACACTATTGAAAAAACTTGACCCACCCAGCCTGAATCTGGCCCAATCAGGCCACACTTGTTACACAAATTGCTACTGTCCATGGAAAATTCCATGTGTGTCAAGATCTTACTTTGGGGAATTAAAATTAGTTCAACTGGTATGCAAGAGGTTGTGTAACTGCAGGACCTTATAGCCTGTGTATACCAGTACTAACTGGGAGACAACAAGGCAATCAAAACAAATAACCTTGAAATCTTTATTGGAAGTTATTTAAAACTGCATTCACACCAGATTCATCAATCCAGCACACTCACAAGACTATTGAAGAAAAGTAGGAAGAATCTAGATAGAGGGTTAGATTGAGGCTTATTGAGGTAAAACTGTACTGCTCTGAAGCAGAGAACTCCTCATGAGTAGTGAAGTGGATGTAAATTATTCTTGAGTAGCTTGGGAAGTCAAGTGGCAAATGGTTGCAGGAGAGGTTAGCAGCAGAGAGTGGAGGTTATAGAAGTGGGAGAAAGAAGCCTTTTCTCAGCAGAGAGCTGGCTAGGAGAGAGAGATACAATAGGAAGGGGGGCATTTGGGAATTAACACCTTGGTGAATTGTACAAACATTCTCAGGTATTTTAAACTTGGTTCCCTGCCATACAACTTACAATAGTGGTTTGGTTTACAGTAGAACTCCATACTCTATTCAGAACATGATTGGCACATTATACTCCTCTCCCCACATGTTTGCAGGTGCTTGCGCATCTACCATCATACAATCTTTCTTAGACTGTAACATGCCTATTCTGCATTCTGCCAAACCGTTCTCTGCTGGATTATGGGGGGTTGTGGTTTAGGGGTCACCAGCCTTGAGGCCATGATATTGAGAACACAGCTGTGCTGGGCAGGGCACATTTCTAGGATGGAGGACCATCACCTCCCCAAAATAATACTCTACGGTGAACTCGCCACGGGTCAGCATAAGAGGGTCGCTCCAAAAAAGCGATACAAAGATGGGGCATGCAAGCTTTTTCACATTGTCACAAATGGCAAGGGTTTGTCCAGAGGTGAATGTTCTGAGTCTCAAAGTCTCTCCGCTCCTGTTCCTCCAAAACATGAGCTGATACTAAATTCAGAGTTAAATCTCTCTCAGGCAAGCTCTTCAGGCTGTACAACAGATAGTCCCAGGTTTCACTGAGGCTTCCAAGCACAATGTAGGATTTTTGTGACTCTGGAAAAAGCATTCCCTTGTTATCCAGTTCAATGAAGAGAGCCCTTATCTTTTCTAGATGAATCCTGACATCATGAATCCTGACATCACCATCTCTGAGTTTGGTGTTATACAGTCTTTTAGTCAGTATCATTTTGGAAGTACAGTTGTCCCTCCATATCCATGGATTTGGTATCCACAGATTTAAGTATTCAAGGCTTAAAAATAGTCTTAAAAAGATAATAATCCAAAAAGCAAACCTTGATTTTGCCATCTTATATAAGGGACACCATTTAGCTATGCCATTGCATATAACGGGACTTGAGTAGTCATAGATTTTGGTATCCACAGGGAGTCCTGGAACCAAACCCCAGTGAATATGAAGGGGCAACTGTACAAGTGTCTCTCTGATACACATTTTTCAGGCACTTCCAGCAATCTTCAGCTGTGGCTATATTATGCACATACATTAGCTGGCTAGGCTCTAAAGACAAAACACTTGTTGCTCTAGCCTTCTTATTAGCCCACTGCTTCTTGGCATTCCAGGGCTGGGCAGGAGGATTATCAACAAAGTTCCACAAATTCTCCCTAGTGAGGAAACTCTGCATCATAAAGGACTAGGAGTTATACAGTTGTCCCTTCACATTTGCTGGGGTTTGGTTCCAGGACCCCCCGTGAATACCCAAATCCGTGAATACTCAAGTCCCATTATATGCAATGGCATAGCAAAATGGTGTCCCTTATATAAGATGGCAAAATCAAGATTTGCTTTTTGGAGTATTATTTTTTTAAGAATATTTTCAAGCCGTGAATACTCAAATCCATGAATGTGGAGGGACAACTGTAATTGGAGCTGTTTAGTTTTCAAAACTCAACAAGCCTGTGTTGCTGGCCATATCTGCAGGCACCTGAAACACAGCAAGAAAAACAAAAACAAAATGCTGAAGGTCATTTTTCTTCAGTGAAAGATTAAAAAGTCAGGCAAAAGTGAAACAAAAACAAGCCAAATGCTAGCTGACTGTTTGCCTTCTGCAAAAATGCAGAGTCCAAAAAACTCAGCCAGACAGTTTGTCAGAGCACTGACTCCACCCCAGCAGCAAAACACCACTCTGTACTGGGATGTACTGGCCAATAAATGTACTGGCCTATACTGGGCCCATAACCCACTGCCCATTCAATATAGGCTCACTGAGAGGTACCTGGCACTGCCTGGGGACAAACTAAATCCAGGAGTAAACAAACAGCAGATAAACTACACAGCAGAATAGGGCTTGAAAAACAAAGTCTTCAGCTAGTAGGCTTTATCACTGCTCTGACCCACTTTCACCCACAATAAGAAGACTTACAACCAGCAAGGCCCTTCTTGGAGGCTTATCTTCAGGTCCAGTACAAAACATACATAGAATATATACAGCAAACCTTGATAACAAATCCAACAGCAATTCTCCAAACATCCAACAATCCTTGACACCAACCCACAACAGTAACTCACACAGAGTGTATCTTTATAGGAGTGTTTGGCTAGTCACCTTTTGCCTAGCCATAGCTGTGTACGCAACCATTTCAGCTGTGCTAGTGAGTGGTCTGTTGCTCCAACATTTTTCCTTCTGCACTTAAAGGGATATTATCCTTACAAGAAAGTGGACAGACGTGGAGATGGGAGGAAAGTGAAGACCGAGCATGCTGAGATGATAATTATATTAGGTAATATTTATAGTCAAAATCTCCTTTGAAGGTGCAATGTAGAGAGGAAGACAACTGAAGGATTCTCATGTTGCAGCAAAGGGTCTCCGGATGAGTCAGTACTATGGGAAAGTTTTCAAAACTCATAGAATCATAGAGTTGGAAGAAACCACAGGGTCCATCCAGTCCAACCTCCTGCCATGCAGGAATAAACAATCAAAGCATTCCCTACAGATGGCCATCCAGCCTGTTTAAACACCTCCAAAGAAGGAGACTCCACCACTCTGAGGTAGTGCATCCCACTGCCAAACTGCTCTGTCAAAACTGATGGGTGACAGACAGCCCTCTTTGAGGTGCAGATGCAGAGATGAGGGGGAAAGGCCTCACATAACAATGAGATTCCCAGCTAACTTTGGTAGTGGTCTGGAGGAGGCTCCTCCTGGAGACTCTCAGGAAAGACATGACATTACTATTGCAAGATTCAAAAGAATTCCATTTCACCATCACCTGTAGTGTGAAACTTATTGAGGAATCTAAGGTAGTCTGTCCTTTGGTGTGTACATGTAGGCAAGCATGAGCTCCAGTCTCATGGAGGGATATATATATACACACACATACATACATATATCAATAGGCAGAGTGGAAGCTCTCATTACACACTATGTGCAGCCTTATCCCTGAATCTGATGCAGTAAGGCTACACATTGTACAGCCCTATTTGCACCAAACTTAGAGAATATCACTTTAATCTGGGTTTTAAAAACTCACTTTCTCCAGAGTTTGAAAGTCTGGGGAAAACTGTAGTGTGAACAATGCATCTGGCCTGGATTTGGGGAGTGGGGAGGCAGGACAAGCACTGCCTGACAGGCGCCACCATCGCCCCCCCCCCCTCGGCACCATTTCCTCATTCCAATATTGACTGGGAATGCATAGCCCTGGTGCACAGCTACCCACTCTGAGATCAGAACGAGGTGGCCAGCCATGCAATCATGTGGCTGGCCACTTGTTCTAACCTGAGAGAGGGTGACTATGTGCCAGGGCACTGCCTTTCTGGCACACAAGTACTGATCTCAGAGAGAGTTATTGTGCTCCTGGAAGGCAGAACTGAGGGGGGGGAGATTGTGCCATGGAGGTGCCCGGAAGTAAAAATCCAGATGATTCATTGTGTAGACAAGCCCAGCAACAAGCAGTGCAGATTTGGGTTTTGACCAAGTGAGGTGTGGCGCTTAAATCCAGGCCAGGGTAGTCTGAATTTCATGTGGTGTAGTTCCGGGCCAAAATAGTCCATATTTCAATCAGATTTTTACCCCCAGTGTAGATTTTCCCTTTGTTCCTATGAATGCTTAGCAGGGAGTGGAGTAAATACAATAGTGTTTAGTGTGACTTGCTAATAGGTAAATATATATATATAAGGTTCCATTGACACATGATGTAAATTACTTAGGTCATTTAGTTGCAATGGGAAGTGATATCTTCTTTAGTCAAAAGCATCCTATGATCTTCTAGTATTGTACATACTATAGTACCTGTACTATAGTACATAGTACATAAATTTCTCAAAGTGTTAAGCAGTGCTAATGAATGTTGATAATTTCTTTCATTCTGTCATTTAAATGTTTGTTTGTTTGTTAATAACTTTCTTTTTTACTTTTTTTGTCTGAGTGGCTTAGGTGTCATTCTAATTCCAGAAGCAAACATGTGACTGACAGGCTGGTTGGGCTAGACAGAGCTTGCCTGTATGATCCTAAAGCGGACCAGCAACCATCATAACCATGAACTGATAAAACAGCTGATCAGTATCAAAATCTATAAAGCACAGAAAAACAGTAGAGGAGAAACTGGCTAGAACAGAAAATTGGAACCTGTGTGTGATGCTCAGGCACACCAACTGAAATTACGTCACCACTAAGCCTGGCCACCTCATCACCCACGCTGCCACCACCTCTGTGATACAGAGGCCTTTTCACATCCCATTGCTGCCACCAAATTAATAATCTGTGGAGACCACAGTTCCACATTTAGATGAATAGTAGAGTACTTGCATCTCTGTGTGTGTGTTTACAGGGTTAGAGTGCCACTTAATTATCAGTAAGGGCAAATCACTCATGAGGGACTGGATATGATAATTAAACATAAAGATTGGTTTATTGTTTTAATAAGATAACAGAACTGCTTTAGTCTTTATTTGCAATCAGCCTCTATTCCTCTTAATACATATTCTCCCTGCACTTCACACTTAGCCATACACACGTTCCAGCCCCTCCTCATCACATCACATCCTCCACTCTCCCTTTCAACTGTCAACCCTCTTCTCAACTGTCATCTCTCTCTCTCCCAACTGTCATCCAGACTTTTCACTCTAGGAGACACCCCCATACCAGTTTCCTGCCACAGGATTGGCTCCTTCATGGTCTCTTCCCATTCGCTCTCCAACATTGCATCAGCCGCTCATAACATGCTTTCTACACAGTGGCTGCCTTACAGATGTTGCTGATCTTCCATCATTTCTAACTATTTCCATGTTGGCCGGGAGTTGATGGGAGTTTGAGTTCCTCCCTTTCTGGAGTGGCACATGTTTCCCACCACTGGGCTAGAAAACAGAGATTAAATTTGCAATAAAGAATAAGATCTAGACTTGCTGCAGGGTAATGTGACAAAGAACAGTAGACTCATGTGTCTGAGAGAGTAGCATGCTGAAAAGAGAGCAGAAGAACACTACCACCACAACAACAATAATATTTATTTCTTACCCACCTCTTCCTATGGATTGAGGTAGGGGGGAATGTCCATGAGGTCCCACACAGGGGTGTGTGAGAGAGGAGAGGGGAGAGATCTCTTCATCCATCAGATCTCTATCACAGTTCAGACATTTTCTCCATTATCACTTTAGACCAGTAGCTTTCTTGTGAGGAAAGAGGAGAGCCAGCAGTATCTATACAGGCTTTCTACATAAGCCAGAATGTGTAAAACTCATGTGTCTGGTTCATGCAATGAGCCTATAGAGTTACAACAGTCTCTCCTCTTCAGACATATCACCTCCATATGAGGGAAGAGACAATGGAGGGGACAGGACTAGAACACCTCTTTCCTCACATGTGGAATGCACAAACTTACTGAACACCTGTGATGTTTCTTTTAAATTCATTGTATTTTTCTGTATGTGTCTACTAACTAAGGACAAATGTAGCAGCACAGGGGGAATCTTTCTAATCACACACACACACATAGGACTTTTTCAGACGCTCCTTTCCATGCAAGAAGTCTCTGTAACAGCAATGAAGTTGCTGGGCGGCAGGGGGTCTGTTTCAGATGACGCCGTCCCTCTCTCGGCATCGTCCGTGACTGTTCCGGGTAGGATTGAGGGCAGCCGCACCATTTTTTATTCACGGACAACTTCCATGAGTAAAAAATGGTGCGGCTGCCCTCAATCCTATCCGGAACAGTGACGGACGAAGCCGAGAGAGGGACGGCGTCGTCCAAAACGGACCCCCTGCCGCGCAGCAGCTTTGTTGCTGTTACGGAGGCTTCTTGCGCAGTAAGGGGCATCTGAAAAAGTACACACACACACACACACCACTACCTCAAAGTACTGCAAGTTCCCACTTGCTTTTTTTCCTACTTTTTAACAATGTAAGATATTATTTTTAGGCTAAAATTTAAGAAACTTGAAAAACATGTTCAATTTAATAAGGAATTAAAATGATTATAAGTCCCCAAATTGACACCTCCAATCCCCTAACTCACAGAATGATGTGCTCCAGAAACAGGAAGGCTGGAAGCATAAAGTCTCAAGTTAATTCTTCTTATATTTTCCCCTAATCCTTATATCAAACTCTAACAGCAGCTGCTCTCCAGCTTTTAAATTAGGCTAATACAGCACTAAAAAGGCAAGTTAATAATCTAACATCCAACTCACTAGGATACATGAAGCACTGTATAGTTAAACCAAGAATAAAATGAAGATCAAATTGTCTACAGTTCAGATTACATGATTTTTCCATGAAAAATACTATTGTTTCTCCCCTGATTCAGAAAACACCAAGCACAAGAATGTTTTGTGTCCCCATTGTGACATTCAACAAATGCTAAATGGGATACAAGGAGCATGAAGCCATCTGTGTAAATATGTAGTGATTAAGTCAGGAGTGGGGAACCTGTGGCTGCCCAGATGTTACAGACTCCTGTAGCATCATCCCTACTTGGCTAAGCTAACATGTTCCTTGTAGAGTTGGCCCTCTGTATCTACAGATTCTGTATCCATGGATTCCACCATCCACGGCTTGAAAATATTCCTCCAAAAAAGAATTCCAAAAAGCAAATCGTGATTTTGCCATTTTACTATGCCATTTTACTATGCCATGGTATATCATAGGACTTGAGCATCCATGGATTTTGGTATCCATCGGGAGTCCTGGAACCAAGCCCCAGTGGATACCAAGGGCCCACTGTATTATCAGTGTAATATTGTTTCCCCTTACTCCATGAGATTTTCTTTAATGGCAGCATTTTGTAACTGTCCTTGATTTTCATTCCACTATATGCTGTCATATTTCAAAACCAGAGTATTTGTTTTTAAGGTGTCCAGCTTAGGGGTGCCAGAGTAAAAACTGGAGATGGTTCCTGTCTGTAAAAGAGAGGATTTCAGTAAGTGCTGCTTGTTTTGCTACCATGTGAGCATCAATTCCATGTTCAAAAAATCTTTTGCAAAAAAATAAAAAATAAACCTCCTCACAAGTGTGGGCAATTTCAGTACATTTGCAGGGGGTGGGGGTCTTTTTAGCTGTTAAGCCTGGGGAGGCTTCTGTTTGACTTCCTGTTGAAAAAAAGGTTTCCTGGGCGTAAAGTGACCAGAAGAGGGGATATGGCAAAATTAGCTGATGGTGCTGGGTCCTTAAATGGCTTAGAAGGAGGAGGTTGCATGCAGCCTCCAGTCTGAACTTTCCTCAACCTTCCATTGTAATTCCTCAATTGAGGAAAGTGGAATAATAGTGGCATTAATACATTATCTCATGTTACCATAATCATGCAACAATACCACTAATGGAAGATTGCATGAACACCTACTAGCGTTTTAAGAACAGGATTGAAGCTCACTCTATAGTTACGCTCATTTTTGCATTGTGTAGTAATGCCGGAGTATTAACACTTTGAGATGGCCTTTAAAAAAATTACACGGGCATTTACATTTATATTTGCATGGGTGAGATTTTGGCTGTTCTTGTGAGAAGATGTGACTTTGATTAAACACACCTAAACCACACAAGTTAACAAACAAATTAACAACTTCACAATTAAACAAACAAAAATACATTCTGAGAAGAGGCAACAATTCATTACAATAGTGTCCTGGAGGACGTCTCCACACTCTCCAATGGAAGCTTAATTATGTGTTCTCATTGGGAAAGAGGAGGGGGGAAAGAGGGAGGACTGCCCACTAATGTTGTAATAGTGGGACTATAGCAGGACAGAATTATCGCATGCTAAATACTGTGAAAAAAGTGCTATTGACAGATATTCATAGCTTTCCCCCTTGAATGAAAAGTTACGACCAATTAAAGGCTGGTGTATGGATGGCACACAGGAGGATGACAGCAATGTGCAATAATGGGAAGTCATTCATGTTACTATCTGATCGTAATTCCGCAATATCGGCCTCATCTGATAAAGTCCTAAGTGTATCCAACCTAATTAGATCTGTTTTTTTTAAGGGCAGTTTGAAGAGCTGACTTAGGAGATTTTCAGACCTGCCAAAATGCCGGTTTGCCGCGCGAGCAGCCTCCCGAAACTGCTGCGCGGCAAGGGTCTACTTCGGACAACGCTGTGCCTCTCGCGAAACCGTCCGTGTTACTTCCGTGAAGCTTGGGACGGCTCAGCGCCATATTTCAATCACGGGCAACCTCTTCTATACAAAATCCCTCTTCTATACAACTCCTGTGCCAAACTAGCCCTCTTCTATACAACTCCTGTGCCAAACTAGCCTCATCAGTCCTTTTAAGCAATAAGAAGTCAAACAGAAATTAAATTCCATTTGACTTCTTGTTTTTTGTTTTTTTTTTTTAAAAAGGCTTCTCCTAGGGCTAAAACTGAAGGGGACATTGGAAAAATTGTTTCTCAGACCCAATTTTTAAGTAAAAAATTAGGAGTGAGGCATGGTGTGTTGTGTGCTCCCCTTCTCCCCTCAGGTCCCAAAACCTGGCAGTTGCCCATCCCTTATATACAGCATACTTATGTTATGTACCACCTTCTGGCATAGCAGTTACCCCTCTCAATCTTGCATATCAGGTTAATATCAAGAATAGCTGAGGTTCTCTAAAGCCCTTCTACAGACAATGCTTCAGCTAGAGCACAAGTCTTGAAACAAAAGACATCCTTCCTCTTAGGGGGCCCACTACTCAGCAGGGAATGCCATATGGTTTTATGTCTAGAAACAGATGGGCCAAAAAACACCTTTTCCCTCTGCTTCTCAGTTTCTCAAGTCTAGTGTTTTCTTTCTTTGTTAAATGAAGGGGCTGATGAAGCAAATCCTGCCAGAGCTGTATTTTCCACATAAAGTGTATTTTTGATGTTTTTCCTCTGAGATTCACTAAAATATAGGCAGGCTCATTTAGCCTACTTAGGTGTGGTCTTTTTATAAGCAGTGGATCATACTCAGTGGCATCTTCTGTGAAAGCAAGTGGGAGAGGTACATTCTTCCTGTGGAGAAGCACCTGTGACCTACTTAGGGCTCATCTACACTAGGAAAAAAGGTATGTATCATCCTTGAATTTGGTGCTGTAGGAACATATCAGGCCCTTTTCACAATGAAAGTGCTTCTTTTAGCCTTTAATGCTTTTTTTTAAAAAAACCTCGCCTCTTGTTCTGCAGTTTCCAGGAAAAAATGGTCTTAACTTGGGGGTTTTATGTGTGGCTTTGTGGATCAGGGTGGCACCAGATTTTTGGATGGCAAGCATTTCCATTTTTGTTAGATGTTTAGTGGTAGTTGCTGGGGTCGTTTTGCAGTAACAATCCAGGGTCACCACCCACTCCCCAGCCAAGCCCAGCCATGAAAAATAAATCTCCCCTTCTCCCCGGCGCCACTGCTGCTGGCTTTCCAGCTAAGCACCTGAGCTGCTGCTGGCTTTCCAGCTAAGAGGGGCTCTGCCATGGTGGTGCTTGGCTGGCAGCAAACCTAAAGAGAAGGGGACCAGAAGCAATTAAGTACTGTAGTGTGGATTCAGGCTTTGGCCAGGGTGGCTCCAGGCCAGAGGATTCCAAATTCCATCTGAATTATGTCTCCAGTATAGACACAACCCTAGTATCTGAACTTTATTTCCTTAATCATTTCAGCCACTTCTTCATTTGTAGGTTCAAGTCCTGAGCCAACTGTAATAATATAAGACCTCTGCAATCTCCTCTACTGATGCTTTTGCTGACTTATCCCTTTCTTCACTGCAGCTCAAACAAACACCTTTCTTCTTCCTGCTCTTTTTCTTAGTGATCCTGTGAGAAGCAAGCTATAGAGGCCACATAAAGTGTTATAACATCCTTCTGTAGAAATTGATGCCTCCAGCTACAATGCAGTTGCAGCAGACATAATTTAACCTCAGGCTAAAGAGCAAAACTGAAATAGATTTAACTTTTCTGGGCGATAATGAGGTGGTGGTGGGGAGGTTTCATGAAGTTGCTTAGTTCTTTTACTCAAAATCTGAAGTCTGTAGTCGTAACCACTTTTAACATTTTCTTTTAAAAACGTATAGCTAGTTGCATAAATAACCAGCATGTTTAAAAAAAAAACCAAAAAGTAACTAATTACAACTATAGCTATACAATGGCTACATCTATTTAGCTATAGCTCAGTTTTCTACCTATTTTAATAAACAACACGTGTACTTGCCTTAAAAAATAAAGTCAATAATTACAGCCACAGCTTTTTTTTATTGCCATTACTTGGTACAATTTAAAAAAGTAACTCATTGTATTGTTTGGTACTAACGGGCTTACCACACTCCAAAGTAAAGTGGCAGGGGAGCAGGAAGGTTCCATCTGCCACATTGCCTTACCACATGACATCATCATTCTTCTGGTGTTCTTTTGTTCTGGTCCAGGGGACTGAGGTAAAGCCATGTCTACTAACTTTTTTTTTCTGGTTTGCAAAAAGATGCAGTTTTGCCTCAATCCCCCATGGGACAGCCATGAAAGAATGATGATGTCATGCAGTAAGGCAGCACAGAAGACGAAACATTCCTTGTTACCTTGCCACTTTTCTTTGCAGTAAGTCCCTTACAAAAGTCATTACTTCGTGCTAACTTCTTTGTGGGGTGCGGGAGAGAATCTTTGGAGAGAGAATAAAACATGAAAAAATTATTTTCAAAAAGTGTATGAAATGCCTAAAAATGCACTTTAAAGATACCTTGAGAAAGTAGATATGAACTGTTAATGAAGTAACTTCCTACTCATTCCAGACTGTGAGCAATAGTGACAATGCTGGGGATGACAGGGATTGGAAGGATGAACAATGAAGCTAGAGCTGAATGCAGTGATGATCAGACACCCCTCAGTTTGCTTCTGGAAGGCTCCAGTATTTACAAGCTTCTCCGGCCAGAATTGATAAAGAGCTCATCTGCTTTCAAAGGTGCTCTTCTAGACTTGAATATGTGCACATGTGCATTTTCTTATTGCTCCCTGGGAACAGCAGCCCGGCTTAGCATCTTATAGGTGACTAAAGTTTTATCAAGAGTAAAGGATTAACTTTGAATTACATGTGCTGACTTTGGGTACAAAGACTGCTGAATCCTGACCACATATGTGTAGGCTCTTGTTTAACATTTCAAGCCAGAAAGAGACTTTTGAAGTGAATGGCACTCGACTCATAATATAAGTGAATGTTGTGAGCTGGCCAAATTATTGTACTTAAGCAAACAGTTTTAAACATCATTGCCATCACTCGTATTATATACACACTCCTACCTTCTGAATCTGGCTTTTAAGTTAAATTGAAACCAATAGGCAACCCAATCTGAATATGGTTGGTTAGTAAGAGAACATGTGCTTTACAAAATTCACTAGTTGGAGATTAGGGTGTATGTGCTGTTGATCAAGGCACAAATAACTTCTCCATAAACAAAATATTTTCATATCCATTCAAAATATGCAACAATGTATTTTCAAAATAGTCCCTACTGTTTCTTATCAATCATGAAGCCACATAGTCAAAGTAGACTTTGCTATACACTATTTTCAGTGTTATAATTACGCTTTAATAGGAGTGCTCAATACAATATTAAATTGTTTCCTCCCACACTGAGTAGGTGTTCCATAAAGGACAAACTGTAATCTCTTTTTATTTTCAGTCAATTATTTAGTTACACAATGACATGCAGGGTGTTTATCCATCTATAATATTTTCCACGTATCCTACCAACATGACAATACATTTTATTTCAAACTGTGCAAAAGCCTAAGTGAATTCAAAATGTATCTTTCTTCTGCTGAAAAGGTGCTGTGTGGTTTTCAACTGACAAAGTAAAACAAACAGTGTCAGTAAACTTCTGTGTTTCATTTCAACATTTCCCAGAAATGAGATCAAAGACAACTTGGCACAACACTTGAGCATGGAAATATACTTAGCAAAGCACTTTAGCTCATTTGGCCTTAGTTCCAACTCAAATAGAGTGGTAAGGGTCTACAGTGAAATCCTACACATATCTACGCAAAAGTAAATTCACTGAGTTCAGTGGGTCATTACTTGTAGATAAATGGATATAGGACTGGCCCTACTTCATCTTCCAAAACTAAGGATCTAATGTGGAGTCACATGTTTTAAGCAAAGGGGTGGAAATAGTTGTTATTGTTATCTCCCTAGCATGTCATTCTTAAGAATAACCATGGAGAGAAGTTATAAGTAGAGTGTCACAGGGTTCAGTCCTGGAGTCATCAAGTTTGCACATGACACTAAACTGGGAAGAATAGCTAACATCCCAGAGGACAGAATCAAGATTCAAAATGACTTTAACAGACAGGAGAACTGGGCCAAAAGTAACAGATAAATTTCAACAAGGATAAGTGTAATACTATATTTGAGCAGGAAAATAAGATGTACAAATGTAAGATATATGACACCTAGCTTGACAGCAGTGGATGTGAAAAGGATTTAGGCAGACCACAGGCTTAAATTTGTCAAAGGTGAGATGCTGCAGGGGAAAAAAAACACCTCCAGTGCAATTCTAGGCTGCATCAACAGATCCATTGTGCCCAAAACGAGGGAACTAATAGTACCACTCTTTCGTGCTTTACTCACAGCTTAACTAGAGTACTGTTCTGGGCACCACAGTTAAAGAAGAATATTGAATAGCTGGAATGTGTCCAGAAAGTGGCAAGCAGGGTGGTAAAAGATCTGGAAGCAAAGCCCTATGAGGAGCAGTGGAAGAAGCTGGATGTGTTTAGTATGGAGAAAAGACTGAGATGTAACATGATAGCCAACTTAAATATTTGAAGGACTGTCATGTAGAAGATGGAGCAAGCTTGTTTGCTACTGCTTCAGAGGACAGGACCTGAACCAAGCAGCCAAAAAAACTAATTTGATTCTAGGCTGCATTAATAGTATAGTGTCTAGATCGAGGTAAGTAATAGTGCCACTCTATTCTGCTTTGGTCAGACTTCACCTGGAATACTGTGTCCAGTTCTGGGCACCACAATTCAAGAAGGATATGGACAAACTGTAATGTGTCCGGAGGAGGGCAACCAGGATGGTGGGAGGTCTGGAAGCCATGTCCTATGATGAGCAGCTTAGGGAACTGGGCATGTTTAGTCTGGAGAAGAGAAGGTTGAGAGGGGACATGGTAGCCCTGTTTAAATATTTGAAGGGATGTCATACTGAGGATAGAGCAGGCTTGTTTTTTGATGCTCCAGAGACTAGGACACAGAGCGATGGGTTCAAACTACAGGAAAGGAGATTCCACCTAAACATTAGGAAGAACTTCCTGACAGTAAGAGCTGTTTGGAAATGGAATACACTGCCTTGGAGTGTGGTGGAGTCTCATTCTTTGGAGGTTTTTAAACAGAGGCTGGATGGCCATCTGTTGGGAATGATTTGATTGTGTATTCCCGCATGGCAGGGGGTTGGACTGGATGGCCCTTGAGGTCTCTTCCAGCTCTATGATTCTATGAATCTATGATTCTATGGATTCAAAATTCAAGAAGGGAGATTTGGCCTCAGCATTGGGAAGAATTTCTTGATCGTAAGAGCTCATCAACAGTGGAATAAGTTACTTGGAAAAGTGGTGGGCTCCCCTTCATTGGAAGTATTGCCCCAGATATTAGATGGCCACTTCTCATGGTGCTTTTGCAGTGGATTCCTGCATGGCCGGGGTTTGAATGGGATGACTTAAGAGTCTGTTCCAACTCTGCTTCTATGAGTACAGGAATAAACAGCTAGACATTGATTCTCAAAGGGAATCAATGTCTCTGTCCTACATGTTCCCAAGAGGCTCAGACACAGCAGTTGCTTCTGCTCAGTTACTGAATGAACCACCAGGTACCCCCTAAATGGTGTTATTCTAAGATTTCACTCAAACACTTTGTCAAAGAGCACAGGAGTCATCATTTTGAGAATGTTTCTCTTCCTCTTAAATTTTGTAGCTCAAAGATAAGCTTGAAAGTGTTTGGTAGAATCTCAGAACCAAAAGAGAAGGTAAGTGGTGGTCTGTGTTTTCTGTAACCTAGGCACATTTCCCAGTCCTTCCTGATGATTAGAAACAGAATGTATAATGCAACTATATCCAAATCATCAGAATTTATATAGATCACAATCTAGCCTTCCTCATTACCAGATGTGTCCTACCCTGATGCAGAATTTTAATTGTGTGTCTATGCATATATAGAAAGGACATACAGGTCTGACTCCATGATAAATTCCACGAATTCCTTGTGAATTGCTGGGAAAAAGGGAAACTGCCATCAGATCTCCGAGATGCAGTCATCATCACCCTGTACAAGAAAAAAGTAGCAAAATCCGATTGCTCAAACTATCGAGGCATAACACTGCTCTCTATTGCTGGAAAAATCCTTGCAAGGATATTCCTGAACAGATTAGTTTCTGCTATTGCAGAAGAACTTCTCCCTGAAAGCCAATGTGGCTTCAGAGCCAATAGGAGTACTACAGATATGGTATTTGCCCTTAGACAACTGCAAGAAAAATGTAGGGAGCAGAACAAGGGTCTCTATGTAACATTTGTCGACCTCACCAAAGCCTTCGACACTGTGAGTAGAAAAGGTCTTTGGCAGATCCTGGAAAGACTAGGATGTCCCCCTAAATTCCTTAAAATGATTATCTTGCTACACGAGGGCCAGCACGGTCAAGTCAGATATAGCGATGCTCTTTCAGAGCCCTTTCTAATAACTAATGGAGTGAAGTAAGATTGGCCTTTTTAGTCATCAGCGTGCTTGCAGAAAGCGTGGGATGAGTCCTTCCTGAATCTTCGTTTGCAAAGAAAAGCCAGAGAGAGAGACAGTTCTGACTCCAAACAGTCATTCAGTTTTCATAAAATCATCCAGCATATCAGACATCAGCAGCAGAAACCATTCACCTCTCTGTTTTTCTTGGGAAAGCCACAAATATAACTGATGACTGACTGAAGACTTTTTCAAATGGGCAGGGGAAGGAAGCCAAGGAGGTCAGGAGAAGAACAGCGCTGTCGCACTTACAGTGCTCCATTTCGGACTATGCCATTCTCCTCCCGACCCTCCCCTGTGCTTCCTCCATGCTGCGGGAATGAGGAATGCACCACTTTTATTGGCAGAAAACCCCCGTCAATAAAAAGTGGCACCTGCAGTATGGAGGAAGCATGAGGGAAGGTCGGGAGGAGGACAATGCCGTCTGAAACAGAGTGCTGTAACTGCGACAGCACTGTTCTTATCCCGACCTCCTTGGGGTTTTTTCCCCCCGTTTGAAAAAGCCTTGAACGAATGAGTGTCATGAAAGGATAGGGACTTGCACTATTTTGCTGTATGATACTCTGTCACCCTAAAGGCACTCCTACCACTATGGAACTAGCAGTCCAGAATATTATTAGTCTATGAACAGCACTTATTAAGGCTTAAATCCTCTACATTATATAGCATACACCCTTATCTGGAACCCATTAACTTCAGTGGACCTTACTTTGATTAGATAGGTGTAGGATTGCATAGTAAGAATCTTTTATAACACCATTACAGTTACACATCTAAGAGTTTCTCCACACCAATCTACAAAATGTCTACCCTTTACCTTTTTACATTTAATTTAATCTTCCTGCTCCCTTGTAACACTACATCTTTCTACTGTGTGATAGTTATACTGTTGTGATGGGTACATGGGAGTGGGTGACTATATACGTTGTTTTGCTGGATGACACAAGGCTTGCTTCAGAATATAGTGGTGCTTTCTCCCTGCAATTAAGAGAGCTTTATACATTTTACAACTAATTGTAAAAGAAATAGGCCGGAGAGGATTCCTTAGCAGGGTCCTCTAAGAAATGCAACATGTTTCTGTCTTGCCATGATTAAATATGACCCAAAGTTTCACTGTTTAAGTTCTGAGCTGTTACAGAACTTGCACTGCTCTGTTGCCCTTTTACCTTAGGAGACAGATTGGAATGTGGGTCAGAGTCTTTTCAGTCATGGCACCCAGATGTTGAAATTCTTTCCCTAGGGATGCCCAGTTGCAGAACTGCAGTCAAGGACTGTCACAGAGGGTTCACCCACACCCCACACCCAAACAGGTAGTTTTGAAACTGCTGGACCTCCTTTTTCTCTCCCCAATGCAACATGCTTGTCACTCACAGTGACCCACCTCTTGCTCTGGCCCAGACAAGAGAAGCATGAAGGAGGAACCACAGATATCACTGCATGCTTGCTCACAGGTTCTCTGCCGTGCAAGCATTCTTGCAGATGTGGAAGAGGAAGAGCAGCAATACCTAGTAGCAGTGCTGGTGAGAAGGCAGAACCACTGAGAGGGAAGGACCCACTTGGGAATGTCTTGTCCAAGGGCCGTCAAAATCTGGAACTGGCACTGTCCAATTGACTTACTCTCTTAAGGTTTTAAAGACAAGCTGCAAAAACATTTCTATTCTGTGAGCTATTTGATCTGTTTTAAGTTCATCTCTACTGCTAGGCTCTGTTGTATTTTATGGCATGCATATTTTTTCATGGCCCCAAGCTACCTTGTGGGACTTTTAAGAGCCAGAACACAGGGTCTCAATTTCTGCATGGATAAATAGTGTAAATAAATAATTGGTTTCCTCAGTGGCTTTAAAAATGAGCAATAATGAGATGGAAACATAGCATTTGTCTCCCCTGACCCACCCTCTTTAATGACTAACACTTGACAAACACTGTCCAGGGATGCTTCACATTAATTACAGTGAACATAATTATGAGAAGGAGAAGGGGATGCAAATCAGCATCCTAAATTTAGAAATGTGGAAGGGTTTGGGGGATTATGAACATGTCATCCTGCTGGAAATGGATGAAAGGAGTGGTGGATCTGCTGGCTACCCATGTGCAATTCCTTTGATTTAAAACTAATGAGAGAAGCATGGATGTAGTGGTTAGAGTGCAGATCAAATGGAGAAGTCTCCACTCAGTCACGAGACTTGCTCAGTGACCCTCAGCCAATCACTCTCTTTTGAGTTTGACTAACCTCACAGGACAAAGGGAGGGCAAAGGTGGGAGCAACATACATCTTGAACTCCTTGAAGGGAAGGCGGGATATAACTAATAAAATGAAGAAATAGAAAAATAAAAGAACAAATAAGTAAATAAATAAAATGAGTTCTATACTTCCAGAATAACTTCTTGTTCTTGTTGTGTGGCTTCAAGTCGTTTCTGACTTACGGCAACCCTAAGGCGAACCTATCAAGGGGTTGTCTGAGCTGAGAGCATGTGACTTGCCCAAGGTCACCCAGTGGGTTTTCATGTCTAAGTGGGGATTCAAACCCTGGTCTCCAGAGTTGTAGTCCAACACTCAAACCATTGTTAAAATTGTCTGTGTATTAGTGGACTCGATAGAATAACTTCATTTGGGGACTGGATATTGTTATCATGCAAATGTCTTTTACTTTTTTGGTTGGGGTTTCCAAAGGCCTGGGGTAAAATCAGCAGCCCCTCAATATTTAGACAAACAGTTAATTTCTTAAGGGAATTTCTTAGCTAGGGTTGCCATATTCCACTTCCTCAAATCTGGGTATCTAATTTACATATTATGCAAATTATTCTGAGTATGGAAATTACTTTAATTTGGATTCTAATTATGTGAATTAGGCACAAGAATTGTTGCATTTTTTCTTCAACTATGTTTCAACCTTCATAGCATAGATTTAAGAGAAGCAGTATAGAGTAATATTTAAAGTGTTGCATGTGGAACAGGAAGACTTCTGCTTGGTGATGGAATTTACCATGTGACCATGGGCCTGCACTACCCTTTTACATCACTAATTACATGATCCTAACCCAATGGGTGACCTTGGGCAGTTCACACACTCTCAGCCTCAGAAAACCCCATGATAGGGTCACCTTAAGTTGGAAACAACTTGGAGGCACACAACAACAACACCCCAAACCTATACATAATTATCTGCAACTGAGGCAACTCTCTATGCATCTGATGAAGGAGGCTGAAGGCTGTAAAGATAATATATCCTGTTGGTTTTGCATTAGATTAACGTAGCTACCCCCTTCAAAACTTTGAAAGGTATTGTTTGTTTGTTCCTCCTTATTAATAAATTTTGCCATCTTCACTGCCCTGGTGTCGATTGGCCACAAATGCCCCAGTTTTCATCTGTTTTTTTCTGTTGCGCTCACTTCTCATTACACCACCCCTCCTACACCCTTCTTCACTCCACCTGGTGCCTTTACAGTGCACCCCTTGCTTGCTTCTTGTATTCCACCACTCATGCTGTAGGCAACCACACACTCTCCCAGGTCTAATATTACCTCCACCTCCCCTCACACCATAAGAGTGGGCTGTGATGCTTCTTGCGTTGTGTTGCTCATGCCACTCACACCACTTGCTCTTCTATCTCTCCTACTCCCTCCCTCACCTCACGTTGTGCCTTTGCAGTGTACCTCTCCCTTGCTTTTTGCACTCCACTGTTCATATCACTCACTCTCCCACCTCTCCTAGCCCTTCTCTTGCCTCTCTCTATACCCTTGCAGTGCACATCTCTTGTTTCTTCCAGTCTGACCTTACACCCCATCCTCCCATACAGTAATTTATGAATTGGCAATAATTCATAGATTTGGCACTAAACGACAGTTCAAGTGGGTCTGGTTGACCAAGACCTCCACAGAAGGGTTCATGGAAAGATCACCCAGAGACCTAAACAGAGTTGTCTTGGAAAATTCCCAAAACTCAGATACAGGGCCAGTTTAACCATACCGCCAAATCAGCATCTGCGGGGGGGGGGGCACAGCCGCAGGGGGAGCCGTCCTAACCCTCCTCCTGAAAAAAAAAAAAAACAGGAGAGAGAGAGAGAGAGCAGGAGCAAGAGAGCAGCCAAAAACCTCCTGCTGGCCTTGCCCTTTTTTAGTTTCCCGTTTCCTTCATATTTTCCTCCCTCCGCCCCCGCTGAGCAGGACAACCTGCAGGGGGGGGCTCCACATGGACTGTGCCACCCTGGAAGTGACCCTGGAGCACCTGGGGGGGCCAGCACCAGCAGCTGCAAGAGGAGAGGTGTTGCAGGTAGCAGCAGCATCCAGGCTGGGCCCCATGGCTGGCATTGCTGCCTTTGCCTTGGCGGGAGGAGCCCTGTGCACTGGCGCTGAGCTGGAGCTGTGAGTGGAGCCTAGCAGAGGCCACTACTCCATTTGTGAGGCAAGCATAGAGCTGCCTGCCTGCCGCCTCCCTCTGGGAGCTGGGGCAGGCTGGCCTCTCTTTGGTATTCTGGGAAGGAGCTCCTCTTTGCTGCAACAGCGGGGAAAGGTGAGGAGCAAAGCCGCAGCAGCGGTGGAAAGTAGGGTGGGAGAGGAGCACCAAGAGAGGAGAGACTCTTTGGGGCACGGAGTTTCTCGTCCCTTCATCTTGCTCCACACAGAAAGAGGAGGCAAGGCCCGTCCTGCCCTGGCTGCCCCCAAAGCAGTATTAAGCGCCAGCTGTACCAACCCTGCTGCAGCTTGTTGCTACCTCGCCTCCTCTTTCTCTGTGGAGCAAGGTGAAGGGACAAGAAACTCCACACCCCAAAGAGTCTCTCCTCTCCTGGTGCTCCTCTCCTGCCCTGCTTGCTGCCGCCGCTGCCACTGCCGCTTTGCTCCTTGCCTTTCCCTGCTGCTGCAGTGAAGAGGACCTCCTTCCCAGAATACCAAAGAGAGGCCAGCCTGCCCCAGCTCCCAGAGGGAGGTGGCAGGCAGGCAGCTCCATGCTTGCCTCACAAATGGAGTAGCGGCCTCTGCTAGGCTCTGCTCGCAGCTCCAGCTCAGTGCCAGTGCACAGGGCTCCTCCCACCAAGCAAAGGCAGCAACACCATCCCCCCCACAGAAATACACCTGTTGCCATCCCCACCCACAACACAGGTGATCCCAGGTTGGGCCACGTGTGTGTGTTGTCTTTGCCGAGTTGGGACGGGCAGCTGGAGAAGCTCCACCACCACTGGTTGGAGCTGGGTGCCCTGGCCGAGCACCTGGAGGAGGAGCAGTGGCGCAGTACAGTACAGGATATTCAAATTAAGGTAGGACCCCTGTATCCACTGTTTCATTATCCACCAATTCAATTTCCATGGGACACAAAAGAGCATACCTACCATAAAGTCTTCCTAGAAAATGTGTCCTCTCCAGTCATTTTCTAGGTCCTCCAAGGCAACTCAAGGGTATTTTAAACTGGAAGTCCCATCTTTTAAAATGGTGTTCAGTATTATCCATGGTTTTTGGTATCTGTGGGCCCCCCCAGAACCAAAACCTAGAGGATACGGGGGTTCTACTTTATTAGTAATAATGTTTTTGCACAAGGAGGGTTACGATGGGGAGGATACAATGATGAGCCCCCGGGTGGCTGCAGGTGCTGCAGGGCCCTTGAACCGGCCCTACCACCCTTGCCCGGTGGACTCCACAGGGCTTCCCAACCCAGGGTCCCTGGAACCATAGGGTTACCCCAAAGAGGTAGCTAGGGGTTCCTCAAGAGATGGTGGAGTTGGCCATATGGTGAAAATCCCCCTCACAGCAGGGCCGGTTGAAGGGCCCTGCAGTACCTGCAGCTACAGGGGGCCCGTCATTGTGGGGGGCACAGTTGTAACTCTTCCTGCAAAAACATTATTAGTAATAATCTGAATATCCTATACTGTGAATAGCTTAAGTTGAGTTAGGTTACATTGACCTGAAATAAACATATGGGCCCCCCCAAGTAAAGTGTTGCAGGGGGGCCCAAAATTCCTTAAACCTGCCCTGCTCAGATATGCCCAGGACTGGTAATATGAAGCCCCCTCAGATAAGCTGTTAGGGGGGAATGTGCTAATGCACCCTGGATGCACCTGGCCAGGAGCCATACTCCAAAACAAACAAGTGGGTGGACAACCCATTAATCTGCAAAGGTCTTCCTTCACACCTTGCCTACCCAACAATAGAAGGTTGCCTCAAACCCATCAACCTTAACGTTCCAACCATTAACAGCAATTAAAGAAGCTAGACCTTCCATTGTTTAGCTCTGGGAAACTCACTCAAACATTGTCTTCCACTCAAAACACCCTTTAAAGGTACAACATCAGGTATAAATATTACTCCAAAACATGACCAAAGTTCATACAGTTTTCTACACACTGTCATTCTGCCTGTTTTCTGTGCAACTGCAGCATCAAGTGTGTGTAGCCTTTTCTGCACCAATCTCTGCTGGTTGGACAGTATAGTATAGTCCTTCATCCCAAAATCTATTCCCATATCCAAATACTTCCTCCTATCTTTCGTTAGCCTTCTGTGACTGCTTGAAGCTTGAGTGTATGTGTGTATGGTCCCATGATTATATTCCAATAAAAATATTTTTATTTTACTTTTTGGCTTGGAGTCTCCTCAGTTAGCACTGGTAAACACAGGTGTAAAGATCCCATCAGTTACATGACCTCTTGCTGCCATATTTGAGCTAATTAAAATTCCCCGTATTAATACCTTAACTTGAGTGATACCAGTGGGTTCCCATGAACCCCACACAATTCAGGTGACAAGCCAGTCACACCACCTGCTCTCCCTTCTCTCATGCCTGAGATTCACAGGTGGGCTTGTTTCTTGCAGAACAATCTGAATACAAAGTGCCTCTACACTTTGCCCTATATGTAACCTTCTACAAGAGCTAGAGTCTTACTTTAAAAAAAAACTTGGAACCTGGGCCAGATGATGGTCCAAATGGGCACTGGAAAGCATGCCTAGAATCCAGATAGAATCCAGCTAAACCAGACATATGGCAACACTATCTTATGGCTTGTCTACACTGGCCAAAAACTCTATATTCACTATGATCTGTTTACACGACATAAGGCCAGTTCTGTGGTGAATCCAGTTCTTGTGGCTGATAATCAAAATTAAAATAATTTGGCTGTCCCACTATGGAAAATGCAGCGTTTTACTGGCTGTTGTTTCATGCGGACAGTTGTATAGGACCAGATTCAGGTGGATGGCAAGTGTTGCCTGCCTGCCTTAAGTGCTGCCTGCCACCCCTCCCCAGTGGAGCCCAGCCATTTGTGGGGAAGGGAAAAAATTTCCTTCCCAGTGCTCTGCTGCTGGTGCCATCCTGGCCAACCACCCTCTCCCCAGCACAGCCCTGCTGATGATGATGTCACTGGCTGTGACATCCCCAGGAGGCATCCAGCCATGCGGTCTTGGTGTGTGTGATTGCCATGTGATCCCCGCCTTCCTTGATCGCATGGGTAGATGCCTCCTAGGGAAGTCACAGCCAATGATGTCACCCCCTCTTCCTTGATCATATGGCTAAATCTCCTGGAGACATCACAACCAGTGATGTCACCCCCCCTTCCTTGATTGGTCTACCTATGGTAGACCTCCTGGGGATGTCACAGCCAGCAATCTCACCCCTCCTTCCTTGATCACATGGCTTGACACCTCCTGGAGACATCACAACCAGCGACGTCATCACCAGTGGGGCTCTGGTGGCAGTGGAGGACCCAAGGGATAGGGGATAACAAAGCAGTGCCAATTCACATCCATATGATGTGAGATCACTTTATTAACAGTAAGTGGGGTTCTAAAGGGTTGGGCAAAATACTCTGGTCTGCACACAGAGTATTTGTGCTGGTGTAATCAAGCCTTTAGGCACAAAAACAGGAACAAAATTATAATGGAAACAAAAGAGAGATGAAATCAGTCGAACTATTTTTTTTAAGTTCAATTAATTGTCCATTAAAAGTTTGTGTTCTGTAAAGTTCTATCGAAATTGATCTCATGAATCTCAATGAATTTTTAAGGAGTTTTGAACAGAACTAATAGAATTGGCATAATGTTCTATTAATGCATACTTGGTTAATCAACTAGGAGTGTTTGATCCTTGTATGAATAATCAGTGAGTGCAAATTACAACACCTGTGGGTATTGTAGTATTTTGTAACATAGTTTGTCATACTTACAGCACTGATTCATTCTGACAGCATTAATACCTTGGAATTTGCCTTTATTGTTTCTAATTAGGGTAAGTAAATGGCTTTTCCCAGAATGAATCAATATGGTATACAGTAGTTGAAACATATAATGTATGTTAAACCTGTATTCATTGTATTTTTATTTTATTTTATTTTTTTGGCAAATAACTATCAGTCACTGCCACAATATTGACACACTGATTTTTTAAAATCAATCCAGTCTGCCACTGTTTGTCTTCTATGAATCTGTATAAAAAGACTAAATTGTTTTTGTAAACTTTATTGTCAGTAAAGCCTGAAGTGCTGAAATGGAATAAGACTCCAATTAGCTTTTCTTTATACTCCTACCTATAGTTCATCAAACCAAAAGGCTGTACCACCATGTCCCATCCACTGCCAGCCCATTTTATGCTGACTCATAATGAAAAATCAACATAAGTGGATTATTTGTTATCAGGTTGGACAGCCACAGCATCCCCTTCTACATATCAGTGATCTACAGGTGCCCTGTAGCGTAAGCAGAAGGAGGGCCCAACACTGCAACTTTAGGCTAAGGTTCACTTCCCTCTTTCCCTGAATAAACTATTTTTGCTGACAATTAAGACAAGAGATGTGAACTTGAAGGCTTTCACGGCCGGCATCCATAGATTTTCCTTGGTTTTTTTCCAGGTTGTGAGGCCGTGTTCTGGAATAGTTTCTTTCTGATGTTTCGCCTGCATCTGTGGCTGGCATCTTCACAGATGCAGGCGAAACATCAGAAAGAAACTATTCCAGAACACAGCCTCACAGTCCGGAAAAAAACCCAAGGAAAATCTAAAGACAAGAGATGTCTCAGGATATTTGGGGGGCCATATATAGAACTGTTCTCCATATAGAACTTGCAATAGATGGATTTACTCCTAGGAACAATCATTGTCAAAGTAACAAATGCAGATGACACTCCAACCCTACACCTTTTTCTTTCTTTCTCTTGTTTTCCTTGTAACAGTTTGGGGGCACTTTGATTTAAAAACAAAAAACAAAAAAACAACAACCTTTAATTAAAAAAACAATAGCAGAACTCATTGGGTAATTGTTGTTCCAGTTCTTCCCCAGTACCAAACAGTTATGTGTGTGAGAGAAGACCTTTACCATTGTTATTACCATTCTTTGGTTCTATGTCAAGACAGGGTCATCTCACTGGGAGCAGAACTAGATGACTTAGCTTATCTATGAATGGATGTCTTCATCCCACAACAAGCTGCACCAAGAAACCTCTCTCCCAATGCTCAACTGACCAGTCACTTCTGCTCCATTTACAAAGAACTTCCAAGAGCCGGTGACTACATGTCTTTGGATCATCTGGCTGTTTGATACCACAGAATGTCAGTCTATATCAAAAGAAAATTGTCCTGCCTGTCTGGAGCTTCATTTCACTTCAGCTTGAGGCAAGGGCAGCTTCAGGGGCTTAAAAGACTGGGCAGAAACTGGTAAGAGAGTAAATAAATTGAAGAAGAAAGCCAGTGAAGTGCAGTGGTTCATGTTGGACTAAAACCTAGAAGATCCCAGCACAAGTCCACACTGCCAGCCTGGCCTACATCACAGAATTGTTTATTGTGAAGATGAATAAGAATGAGGAGGAAAAAAGCAACATCTGCCATTTCAAGCTCACTTCTGGAAAGGAAAGATATAAATTTAACAAATAAATAAATATAAAAGCCAAATAAGTATGCCAATTTTGTATAAAGCAATACTCTCAGCCTCAGAAAACCCATGATAGGGTCACCTTAGGAACACCATAAGTTGGAAATGACTTGAAGGCACACAACAATAATTAGTACCTCAATGTAATGATTGGCAGCATATTTCCTGTATCTCTTACCACTGGTGATATTTTGTGCATGGAAAACTCTAATAGTAGTAATTAGTTATGTGGCAGCTACTGTACTGCTGTGTTCTTATTGATTCTGCCCATTTGATCATCTCCAGTATCCAAAGTGCAAAGAAATACATCAGAAAATCACACACTCCCAAATGGTGAAAAGATCTTAAGTATGGAAGCAAGCATCAAGGTGATGTACGTCACCCTCTCTGGAAACTAGATACCATATTCTGCAATGGATAACATCCAATCCATGTGCATAAGCCCTGGCATTGCTATATGCTATTCCCACCAGACACTAGTCTGAAGCCAGGTTGTTCCTTCCTCTTTCCAATAAATTGGTGGTGACTGGCATTAAGACTGCTTGGAAACAACTGAAATATTAGCCAACTTATATTTATTTTAATCAATAATATTTTCTGATCCACTCAAATTTTCACTAAAATCTACCAACAAATATGGAAAACAAAATATTGACACAGATTAGAAATGGTCACTATACAATCCAATCCCCAAGAAAGTGGACACCAAAGGGGATTGCAGTAACCACTAAACCATTGCATTATTTTCCTGTGCAACCAAGTGATGCTGAAAAATCTACAACAGTCTTACCAAAGATGGAGAAAGATGCTCAAGCTGGGTTCAAAACACAGGCACTAGGAATCACATTGCAAATATATGTTGGATAATGGAATACACCAAAGAATTTCAGAAGACAATCATTATGTGGTTTATAGATTATAGCAAAGCCTTTGATTGTGAAGAACATGAAAAACTATGGATCATTCTTAAACAAATGGGTATGCTACAACATTTGATTGTCCAGATATGTAACCTGTATTCAGAACAAGATGCCACCTTTAGGATAGAATGTGGAGAAACGGAATGGTTTCCAATTGGCAAGGAGGTCAGGTAAGGATGCATTTTATCACTCTATGTGTATAACTTATATGCTGAACATATCATACATAAAGCTACATTAGACTTGAAGGAAGGAAACATGAAATTGGAGGAAGGAACATTAAAAATTTAAGATATGCAGATGGCACCATATTACTAGCAGAAAATAGCAAAGTCTTGGAACAGTTATTGAAGAAAGTCAAGGAAGAAAGTGCAAAGGCAGGTTTTCAGCTGAACATTAAGAAAACAAAAATAATGACCACATATTATTTACATAACTTTGAAGAAGATATTAAATTGGCTCAAGATTTCCCATACTTTGGCTTAGTCATTAATCAGCATGGAGACTGCAATCAAGAAACCAGAAGAAGACCAGAATTTGGAAGGTCAACTACGAAGGAACTAGAAAAGATCCTGAAGTATCAACATATATGTATCTTAGAAGGGTCCATGCCATTTTTTTCCAGTCTTTATGTATGGTTGTGAAAGCTGGACAGTGAAGAAGACAGATAGAAAGAAAGTCAACTGTTTTGAGATGTAGTGCTGCAGAAGAGTTCAACAGACACCACAAAAACAAATAAATGGGTCCTAGAGCAAATCAAGCCTGAATTCTCCCTAGAAGCCAAGATGACTAAATGAAGATGGATGGACTTTGGCCATATCATTAGAAGATATGAGTCTTTAGAAAAGACAATTATGCATAGCAAGGTAGAAGACAGCAGGAAAAAAGGAAGACCACATTACAAATGGATGGACTCAAACAAGGAAAGCCTGGGCCCTGAGTCTGCAACACATGAGCAGAGTTGTGTTAGGGTGACTTGGAGGTCTCTCATTCTTGGGGTCCCCATAAGTCCAAGTTGACTTGACTGCAGTTAACAACAACAACAACAAAATCTCCACTGAGGTAAACATTTGGAAGAACGTGACTCATAGAAGTGGAAGGAACAGGAACCATTCTATGAGTTTGGCACTATAGAATCTGTTTGAAGCTCTCTCCCTGTCAGTGATGATAAGGAACGGGAAGGAGAGCAGCAAAGTCAGGCTTCAGAGAATGGGCATGAGAGCTTGCAAGGTTCAGCACACAGATTGGCCTCTGCCAATCCTCGAAGGAGGCATGGGGTGGTGGTAGGGGACTCCCTGCTGAGGAGTACATAATAAGTAGTTTGTGGACCTGATAAGATGTCTTGAGAGTTGTGCTGTCTCCCTGGAGCGAAAATCCATGATGTAACGGAGAGGCTGACAAAACTTGTCAAGCCCACTGACCATTATGCTTTCATTTTGGTCCACGTGGGAACCAAGATATTGCAAGGCATAGCCTTCAGAATATCAAAAGGGATTATGAGGCCCTGGTAGGAAGCTGAAGGACTTGGATGCACAGGTAGTCATTTCATTTGTCCATCCAGTGTCCTTTCTCTCCCTTCTCTCCAGGAGAACACCAGGTCGTGAACACCTGGCTCTGCACATAGTGCCAGTGAGAATGACTTGGCTTCCTGGATATGGTTTCAGGAAAGTGGACTTCTGGCAAGGGATGGGTTGCACCTCACAGCAGTTTGCAAGAATGTTTTTGCTAAGAGTCTGAAAGATCTGATCAGGAGGGAGACAGTATTCTTGAGGGCAGGAGTTCATCAATTGCTGGAGATAATAGTACGATAAGATGTCTTGTACAAATGTTATACAAAGAACAAGGCAGAAAGTACAAGAACCCAACAGTGGGAGGAAAAAAACCTTTAAAAGGCAGATGGGGGAATAGCCCATGATCTTAGATGTCTCTATACTAATGCACAGAGCCTGGGAAATAAACAAGATGAACTTGAACTCTTAGCACAGCAAAGCAAATATGATATCATAGCATCACTGAAACTCATGATTGGAATATAGTAATAGTGGGGTATAACCTATTTCAGAGAAATAGACCAAATAGGAAGGGAGGTGGAGTAGCATTATATGTTAAGGATGTGTACACCAGTGAAGAGATCCATGACTTAAATTCTGGGGGCTAGGTTGAGAGCATCTGGGTAAAAATCAAGGAGGAGAGAAACAGCAGGGATGTCCTTGTGGGGGGTCTACTACTGACCTCCAAGCCAAACTGAGGACTTGGACAATGCCTTCCTGGAACAGATGACCACATATTCAGAAAGGAGAGATGTAGTAGTAATGGGGGATTTCAAGTATCCTGATATTTGTTGGAAATCCAACTCTGCCAAAAATGTAATGTCCAACAAATTCCTCACTTGCCTTGTAGATAATTTCATAGTCCAGAAGGTGGAAGAAGCAACAAGGGCTTCAGCTGTTATAGATCTGATCCTAACCAACTAATTCTAATTACACCATCCTAACCAACAGAGATAATCCTTAGGGGGGAGTGACTATATTCTCTTGGAGTTTGTTATACAGAGGAAAGGGGAAGCCAAGCATAGTCAGACATGCATTCTAGACTTTAAGAAAGCTGATTTCAGAAAACTTAGAGAATTACTTGGGGTGGTCCCATGGTCAGGAATAATAAAACAGAAGGGAGTTCATGATGGATGGGAATTTCTTAAAAGTGAGATATTGAAGGTACAATTTCAAACAATCCAATGAGGAGGAAAAATGGGAGGTGTCTAAAGAAACCAGGATGGATGTCTAAAGCACTTTCAGCTGACCTAAGACTTAAAAGGGACATGTACAAGAAATGGAAAAAGGGGGAAATCACCAAAGAAGAATTCAAGCAAATAGCCAGTGCATCTAGGGGGAAAGTCAGAAGAGCTAAAGCACAGATGGAGCTCAGGATTGCTAGAGAGGTTAAAAACAAGGAAAAGGGCTTTTTTTGGTTATGTCCATAGCAAAAGGAAGAACAAGGAAATTGTAGGGCCACTGTGTGGAGAAGATGCTGAAATGCTAACAGGGAACAGAGGAAAGGCAGAACTACTCAATACCTTCTTTGCTTCAGTCTTCTCCCAAAAGGAGAACAGTGCTCAACCTGGGGAAAATGGAGCAAATGATGCAGTACGGAAAAGGCAGCACAGAGTAGGTAAAGAGGTAGTTCAGGAATACCTGGCCAGTATAAATGAGTTCAAGTCTCCCTCTGGCTTTTCTTCGCAAACGAAGATTCAGGAAGGACTCATCCCGCGCTTTCTGCAAGCGCGCTGATGACTAAAAAGGCCAATCCGAGATAAGCAAGTCCGGTTGCAAAAAACACAGCAGAAGGTCTCCTTGGGTGATGAACTACATCCAAGGGTATTTTTTAAAAAAACTTTCAGAAGTAATCTCTGAACCACTGTCAATATTCTTTGAGAATTCCTGGAGAACAAGAGAGGTTCCACCAGACTGGAGGAGGGCAAATGTCCCCATCTTCAAAAAGGGGGGGGGGAAGAAGAACCAAATAATTACTGTCTGATCAGCTTGGCATCAATACTAGGAAAGATTCTAGAGCAGATCATTAAGCAGACAGTCTGTAAGCACTTAGAAAGGAATGTTGTGACCAATAAAAATCAACATGGATTTCTCAAAAACAAGTCATGTCAGACTAATCTTATCTCTTTTTTTGATAGAGTTACAGCTTGGTAGATGAAGGGAATGCTGTGGATATAGTGTATTTTGATTTCAGTAAAGTCTTTGACAAGGTCACCAATTATATTCTTGCAGAAAAGTTATGCCACTGTTAGGTGGATTTGTAATTGGTTGACCGACAGAACTCAAAGGGTTGTCACCAATGGCTCCTCTTCGTCCTGGAGAGAAGTGGCTAGGGTTCTGTCCTGGGCCCACTGCTATTCAGCATCTTTATCAATGACTTGGATGAGTGAACAGATGGTATGCTTATCAAGTTTGCAGATGACACCAAATTAGGAGGGGTAACTAATACCCCAGAGGACAGGATCAGAATTCAAAATGACCTTAACAGATTAGAAAGCTGGGCCAAAACCAACAAAATTAATTTCAACAGGGAGAATTGTAGGATACTACACTTTGGCAGTAAAAATGAAATGCACAGATATAGGACGGGTGATACCTGGCTTTACAGTAGTGCATGCAAAAGGGATCTAGGAGTCTAGGTGGACCACAAGCTGAACATGAATCAGCAGTGTAGTACGGCAGCTAAAAAAATGTGATTCTAGGCTGCATGAATAGGAGTATAGTGTCTAGACTGAAGGAAGTAATAGTGCCACTCTCTTCTGCTTTGTTCAGACCTCACCTGGAATATTGTGTCCAGTTCTGAGCACTACAATTCAAGAAGGACATTGCAAACTGGAAAATGCCCAGAAGAGGGCAACCAAAATGGTAAAAGGTCTGGAAGCCATGCCCTGTGAGGAGTGGCTTAGGGAGCTCGTTATGCTTAGCCCGGAGAAGAGAAGGTTGAGAGCTGACATGATAGCCATGTTCAAGTATTTGAAGGGATGTCATACTGAGGATGGAGCAAGCTTGTTTTCTGCTGCTCCAGAGACTAGGACACAGAGCAATTGACTCAAACTACAGGAAAAGAGATTTCACCTAACTATTAGGAAGAACCTCCTGACAGTAAGAGCTGTTCAGCAGTGGAATGTGCCGCCTGAGAGTGTGGAGGAGTCTCCTTCTTTGGAGGTTTTTAAACAGAAGCTGGACAGCCATCTTCCGGGAATGCTTTGATTGTGTATTCCTGTAGGGGAGGGGGTTGGACTAGATGGCCCTTGTGATCTCTTCCATCTCTATGATTCTGTGATTCAATGGGATTTACTCACAGGCAAGCTGGTATGAAATTGAAGCCTGCTACTGATCTTAACCCCAGGGTATTATATTTACTGGTTTTGTAATGGAATGGCTTCAAAATAAGCGTACATTGAAATGCAGCAGCCATAATAATCTGTTATACAATGTTTTTTTTACCTTAAGAAGCATTTCCAACAACCCACCAGGTGTTGGTTACAAGGTGTTTTGTGAAGAACCTAACAGCCAGAAAAGGATGCAGTAGATATTTCAAGAAAGACTAGCAAATAGATTTCAGTAGAATAAAGAGTTAGCTTGTCATATGTAATTAGCCAATGGAAAACTGATCTAGTTTCAGTATTTGAAATTTCTTCAGATCTAAAACTATGTGTGGTCCAACAACAAAAAAACGAAAAAGAAAAAAGACAGTACAGGTTGATCCCTGTACCCACAGGTGATATGTTCCAAGGCCCCCCTTCTCATGGATACCTGAAAGTGGATAAAAGGAATCCTAATGAATCCCAGAAGTTGACCATAAAATCACATTGGAAGACCTATAAATTCCTGTAGAGGAAATAGTTTTTCAGATGTGGATAAATGAAACTGAATGTGAATACCGGATCCATGGATATGGGAGTTGACCTGTATGGTGTCTGCTTTAACAACATGTTTGCAATGTAATGCAGATAATGCTTCCTTGTGGCATATGATGGGGACATGTTCAATGATTACTGCTTTTTGGATGGATGAATTATAAGATATTAATTTTGTATGTAAAAGACTTCAGCATTTGTAGATATATATGTTCTTTTAAAATACTGTATATTATATTATAGGAGAACTGAGGGTCAACATTGTTGCATCTTTTCCTGCTTTTCCTGCTGCAAAAAGATTTACAGTATACTCTGTGGTTGGAAAGATAAAAATTCACCTTCTATTGTTCAAGGTTCAGAAAATTTTAATGCTTTAGCTACACATGAATATGTATTTCATACATGTCAACTTCAAGGAAGTGTGGTAGATTTTTTCTCCTTTTTTGGAAATATGGTCACTTATATCAATACAACTCATATCCAATGCACTTCTCCACATACCAGTACATCCTCTATCATATTCTTTTCCGTTCTTTTTCTTTGCAATCATATTTTTAAAATCCATTTGAAAATAATGCTAGAAGAACGACTAGCTAACTATTTGATAGCTTTCGACCCCCTTCCCATAATTAAAACACAGGGGTCCCTACAGAACCACTGCAAAGAGATTCTCAGCAAAGAAATATATTGGTTTTCAAGTTTTCATATTTAATTTCCAGATTTTTTTTAGACCTCTTTAATACACAATATTCCTAATTTATGTTGAAATTAATTCCTCAGCCAAACTATATAGAAAATCTCATGTTACAAACACAGTCTTTGCATAAAGGCAAATCTTTTTCTTTTTTATACAAACAGCAGCTAATAATTGACGCTGGGATTGTTACTACATTTTAACTTTCTTTTTCAGGCTCATCTGTGTCCGCTCTGCTTGAGAATATTGTAAAGCAAAGAAATATTAGATTTTCCTTGGGTTTGTGCGGCCGTGTTCTGGAAGAGTTTACTTCTGACGTTTCGCCTGCATCTGGGGCAGGCAGCTTCAGAGATTTTGTATGTAAAAGGCTCCAGCATTTGTAGATACATATGTTCTTTTAAAATATATTATATTATATTATATTATATTAGAACTGAGGGTCAACATTGTTGCGTCTTTTCCTGCCACAGATGCAGGCGAAACGTCAGAAATAAACTCTTCCAGAACATGGCCTCACAGCCCGGAAAAAAACCCACGGAAAATCTATGGATGCCAGCTGTGAACGCCTGCGACTTCACAAAGAAATATCGTAGAGCTTTAAGGTTCTTCCACCCTTGTCACTCTAGCTTGTTGTTGTGCCTTCAGATAATTTCTGACTTATGGGGAATCCATCGAGGGGTTTTCTTGCCAAGATTGGTTCAGAGTTTGTTTTTGCCTTCCTCTGAGGCTGAGAGAGTGTGACTTGCCCAAGTGGCTGAGCCAGCGTTCGAACCCTGGTCTCCAGAATTGTAGCCCAGCGCTGAGCGCTGGGCTACAATTCTGGAGACCAGGGTTCGAGCGCTGGCTCAGCCACTTGGGTAAGTCACACTCTTGTCGGCAGGTGGCGCTGTCTAAGCTCGCGTTCTACAACAGCGCCGAGGTAGATTGTTCCACGTCGCACCCCGTCGCAGCAACGGCTTTGGGCGCTGACGTGTGGGTTTAGAAGGCCTCCTCTGGACACGCCCCTTTCCCCCTCCCGCTACTCTCTCAGCTGCCGCCCCCTTCTCTTCTCTTCTCTTCGTCCTCCTCCTCCTCCTCCTCCTCCCCCCCACCTCTTCGGATCCGGGGCGACAATGGCGGCTACTTGGGAAGAAATTCTCCAGCTGTCTCAGCAGTTCCAATCCGCACAGACCACCCAGGCGACACAGAGGTGAGGGAGGGGAGGAGGGGGAGAGAGCGAGGAAGAGCCGGGGGCGGAGCTAAGCGCGAGACCCTCGCGGAGTCGGTTGGCCAGAGCCCGCGCGCTCTTTGGCGCGTGCCGCCTCCTCTTCCCCTGGCTATTGATTCTATCGCAGTCCACCCCCCCCGACCGCGCGCGCCGCTCTGAGACCCTTAACGGCTTCCAACCCCCTCAGTGCCCGTAATGCATGTATGAGGAGCGCACCTCTTTTCCCTTTAAGGCGTAGCCGGTGGATACTCACTACCGTAATACTCTGAAATAGTGTTGCCCACTTTTCCTCTTTTATTGGGTGTTGGGGTGTGTGTGTGAGAAAGTGAGGGTGCTCCTTGACACCCTATTTTGCCTCTTGAGATCAGCCTGACCCACAGAACCATTTCCCATATTAAAAAAAAAAAGTGGGAGAGGCTTTCCCTGCTGAACAGCAACCTGACAGGTAGCAATGCCCAGCTCAAGGGAAGCAAAGGTGTGCGGGAATCCAGTGTTTTGGATGCATGTCAGGCTGCTGTGGAACAGATGGGAGTTTTACCCTTCACTCTTGGCCTCTGTGCCCTAAGTGTTTGTTTGGTCAAAGGCACAGGCCCATCCATGCCCCCAGCCAGTCAAAACAGGACAAAAACGGGGGAGGGGGAACCAAGCAAAGTCTATTTACTGAAAAAATCTGTCCAGAAAATGGGTGCATTGTTTGCTGGGTTTGATCCTCTGATACACACTCTCACATAGTGCAGCCAGAGTTTGTTTATTTGTTTTTTTTTAATATAATCGTCAGTATATATATTTTAACATTTGCAAGAGAGGCAGGAAATGGATGTGTGATAGACTTTTTCCCGGCAGCCGCTTCCAAAAGGGGAGCAAGTCTGTTTTGTAGCAAAAGCAACAAGGCCTCTGATTGCTCCCTAAAGACATATATGTTATAGTACAGTTGTCCCTCCGTATTCACAGAGGGAATTTGGCATTCACGGATTTAAGTATTCACGGCTTGGAAATATTCTTTAAAATGTTTCCAAAAGGCAAACCTTGATTTTGCCGCCTTATATAAGGGACACCATTTTGCTATGCCATTGCATAGAATGGGACTTGAGTATTCATGGATTTTGATATCCACGGGGGTCCTGGAACCAAACCCCAGTGAATGTGAAGGGAAAACTGTATACTTTTATGGACTAGTGCAGTGGCTCTTCACATTTTCTTTACCAGGGACCCCCTCTAAATATTTTTTGTTGCTGCGGACTCCCAAGACTTAACTCAAGATTTACAACCATCTATGAAATGCTGGGGTATGTTTCCAATCTCAGTATGCTCATTGATGGCTTAGGAGACATACCCAACCAATCCCCTCCCTCCCTCAGCCAATCGTGCAAATTCTCTCTCCACCTCACAATCCGCTCCTGCCACTTAATCTGCACCTACACACCCAGCCTCACAAGGGCCCCTCCCTCCTCCAATTCCCTCAGCCAATCACCACCCACATGCAAATTCCCTCCCCACCTCACAAGCCACTCCTGCCACTCAACCTGCATCTACTCCCCCAGCCTCACAAGGGCCCCTCCCTCCTCCAATTTCCTCAACCAATCACCACCCACATGCAAATTCCCTCTCCACCTCACAAGCCACACCCGGAACTCAACCTGCATCTACTCCTCCAGCCTCACAAAGGCCCCTCCCTCCTCCCATTCCCTCAGCCACTCACCACCTACATGTAAAACTATAATGTTATGCTGGGTATAGCTAGTAATAATAATAATGATACCTAATAATGATTAATAATAATAATAACAACAACAACAATTACACCTTCCATTAAACCTTCCCTCAGAGGTAATGGAGTGAAGGGAAGACTTTTCTCCTGCTTTTTCCTGCAAATTTGTGGCTGGAGCGGACTGAACAGCAGTGCGTAGGCCAAGCCAGCCAGCCAGCCTTTGCCTTGGCTCCTATTATGTGAGCTGAGCAGCCTTCAACCCTTCGCACACCCCTGTGAGGACATTGAGGCCCACTGGGGGTCCGTGGACCACAGGGTAAGAACCACTGGACTAGAATTAAGCATCTGATGAAGTGAACTGGAGTCCATGGAAGCAAATGATAACAAATTATTAATATTTAACATGCTGCAAAACTCCTTGTCATTTTTCCCCATGCTATATAGTGCAGGGGAAACTGAAATTTCTCAGTCGCAGTCAACTGGTTATGCTGCTGTCAAAGGAGAAGAGTGCTGCTTGGCCCATTCTCAAACCAGTGTCTTGCAGCTTTGCTTGTCCAATTATTTATTTTATGTATATTCCACTATTCCTTCCCTCTCATCAGTATCTCTTGTTTTATTTTTGTAATCCACATTGAGTCCCAGGCTGGGGAAAGCTGGGTATAAATAAATAAAAATAACCAGTAATCAAGGCAGCTGACAACAAAATTAGAAACGGATGCAGATTAAAAATACAGTCCTAGTCATTCATGAGAGCATCCTTAGTGTTTAATGGCTTGTATTAGACCTTTGATGAATATGATGATAATTTGAATGATGTTATATATGGAGCTCAAAATCTGGTCCAAAACAAAGTTCTACATACTGAAGATACTGAATAATCTGAAGTATGTGTACATCCTAGTTTGTATTAATGAGTAGCAAACCACTGAAAATCCCACAACAATGTCAGTTCTAGTACTGAGCAGGACTCATCTTTGTGAAACTTATAGTCAATTTAGAGGTTCTTTCAGTTGCTCCCAGGAATGATAGTGATACATACACACTGCGGGTTGTATCTACTGAGTATCTGCCCATGGAAAGGGCCAGGGAAACAATGTTTTTCCACCAGTCCCCAAAGTATGCCTCCTCTTATGCAGGAAATTGGACAAAGGCACCTTCTGTGAATCTTGTAGAAGGTGGCTCTGCCGAGTTTTCTGCAAGTTCCCGTTTTCTCCACCCTGTGCCATAGCACACTGCACTCTATAAGTTGCTCCAATTTACGAGGGCATATTTAGTCGGTGGGTGGGGGGTTGCAGGGAGAGGAGGACACCGAAAAATTGAGTTTTTGTCCATGCTCTCTCTCCAGGAGTGTATCTGGATCCTTATCCCATTGGTGTTTAAATATTGTACACTTAACTGGAAAAAGAGATCCTTTATTGCCATTGATTAATACCATTATATAAATGTACGTTCTACTTACTAGCTGGACCCAGCATACCATACGCCATTAAAAAACTCCCCCCAAAATGCCCAGGAGATCTCATGACAACCCTTTGAGGTAGGCTGGTGGGTTTAACTCGCCCACCCGCATCCGTTCTGCCCCGTTCTGCCCCCCTACCGCTCATTCTGCCCCTCCCACCACTCGTTCTGCCCCTCCCCCACTTGTTCTGTCCCTCCCCCACTCGTTCTGCCCCTCCCCCACTCGTTCTTCTGCCTCCCCCCCACTCGTTCTGCCCCTTCCATCCCACCCCCTGTACTCCAGAACACACACCACATCCACCCCCATGTTACTCACTGTCCCTCTCCAGTGGCCATGTTTGAGATCTACATGATTCCGCCCCCAGTGTGCTGATTGGCTGCCCAACAGACCTGTGATTGGTTGGTCAGTTCCCTAAGCAGCCAGTCAGCACACTGGAAACAGCAACATACCCAAGAGAATTTTATATAGAGAGATATACAGTTGACCCTCTGTATCCACGGATTTGGTATCCACAGATTTAAGTATTCACGGCTTGAAAATATTCTTTAAAAAGCAAACCTTGATTTTGCCATCTCATATACGGGACACCATTTTGCTATGCCATTGCAGACAATGGGAAACTTGAGTATTCACGGATTTTGGTATCCATGGGGGGTCCTGGAACCAAACCCCAGCAAATATGAAGGGACAACTATACATAAATATATAAATATACTTAACATGTATATATAGGATGGCAGTCAAACTTGTTGGAAGCACTTCTAGAAAGCTTTAGGATGTTGTATTTAAAGTTCTGATAGAGTGCTGCAGAAGGCTCTGAAGTAGTTCTTTGAAAGTTGCATTAAACTTCTCTTGTTGAACACATCTAGCATGTTGCTATTTGGATAATATTAAGGCCTTGGAAAAGAGGCTGTTAGAAAATGGTAGATCTGAAAGACCAAACCTGATTTTCAAATCCATTCAGGTTTTCAAATATGTGATTTGAGCAAGCCCACAGCCACAACACATATTCTTGCATGTAAATGATGGTTGTTTTATTCCTTATAGTCTCTGTTGATTAATCTGGAATGAGTGAATTAGTATAGATATCTGTAATATATCTAGGACCATGAGTATTCATTAGTAACCCTACTAGTAGGATTGGGAGGCTAAGGGGAAATTCACTCATTTACATTCCTGCTGTATGTTAAGGATTAACTGAATGTTAAGGAATAATTTGCTTGCATCCTAGATCTTTCACAACCTTTTGCCCTATCTGAATGTATGTGTAATATGGGTATACTGATGAAATTTCTCCAGAATGTATCAAGTTTTCAGGCTCTCACGTAAGGTATTTTGGCTGTTATTTATGTACGCAGACTGTCAGAGCGTAATTGCATAGAGATCGTTTCTAAGTTAATTGCTGAAAAACAGCTGGAAGTAGTGCATACTCTTGATGGAAAAGAGTATATTACCCCTGCACAGATTAGCAAAGAGATACGTGATGAACTTCATGTCCGTGGTGGTAAGTGTGCATATACATATTTTTTAAAAAAAATTAAAAGTCTAAATGTAGAGTATAAAAACTTTAAAACCAATTTGCTTTTGGAAAACTGTGACATAGAAGCATATAACTTTCTAATGGAGGCATCTAAATGTCCCATTTGTAGAAAGTTATAATGCAGTGTCAAATGTTATGTATTGTGATTGGGTTTTTTGAAACCAAATTTCCACTAGAAATATACTTTTGATATATCAAAAGTGGGGTTGAATTTTGCAAAGTAGACATCTTATATATGACAGAAGAAGCTGAGCTTTCCCAGATGAAATCAGGACTTCTGTGTCATTCCTAACATTATCCAAAATGCTAATGGCACTTATATTTAACTTTAGAGTGAAAATCTTATACTTGTCTACTCCAAAGTCCCACTGAGTTTACCAGGTATTATTCCCAGGTAAACCACATGGTTTTTTCCCATGGTGTGTACATCTCAAATTACTTCTGAAACTGGAATGCTCAGTGTTTATTGCTTAAACCACAACAAAGTATTGAATATTTTATATAGAGTTGCAAACATAGGCTGGCATCATTTTTAGTAGTTATGGCAGCATACGCTGGCATCATTTTTAGTAGTTATAGCAGCATAAGCTGGACTTAACATCTCCTAACTTCTGGGGAATTCATGTGTACAGCTATTAACATGACCTCAGAAATGTACCATTTTAGCCAGTTAGCCTCTCAACCAAAGAGTCTCGGAGGTACTGCAGATTGGGGTACTAGGAAATGACATCTGGCATACTCTTCCTATCCCAGGGCACATTGAGACAAGGAGTTGTGGTAGGCCCCCGAAGGGTGTCCCCAGCTACCTGTTTTTGACATACCCTGCGACTGGGAGAGTAATGCAAACCTTATTTCCCAGTACCCTGAACTGAAGTACTTCGGAAATTCTTAAACTGGGGCACTGCCTGGCTAAAAAGATAGGATTCTTTTTGGGCATGGGGTGAGTGGCACAGTCAGATGTAACTACAATGACAGAGCTCCCTCATTGTAGTGAGGTCTGGGCCATAGTTGGACAGACAGATGGGGTGTTATATATCTTGCCTGTACTGAATAGAAGTACTGCAAAAATCATGAAGTTAGTTCTGATGGGGACAGGATTTTATCAGTTTACCAGTGAGAATATGTATTTGTTTCTGCAAAGTTCTCTGATCCGAAAGCTGCATAGAAGCCAGGTTCCCTTTCCTCCTCAGCCAAATCCCATGCTTAGATCTCTCATCTATCTTTCTGTAAAAAGCACATGTGGGAAGCCTTGGTTCAAGACTACATTATTGGGGGAAGCTTGGTTGATTCCTCCACCCCATCCCTCACTTCCAGTTTTCCACCTTCATCTTTTTATTAATGTACCTTTTCCATCTGAAAATAAATTCCTACAATACTTGGTAAAGAGCAGTCAAGACAATGAGCACATACTGCAGCTTTTAGCATCTCTCTCAAAGTCACAGAAACAACTTGAAGGCACACAACAACAACAAATAATAGTAATAAAGACAAAGGGTTGGACTCATTTGATGCTGACTATAAACATTATTTTAATGTCTAACCACTTTTCTTAGTATAGTCTGAAATAAAAAACAGTATCCATCAGTAGGCTTCAGTCAACAGAAACTTTGTCCTTTCTCACTGAACCAAATTTCACTGGTATTGACCCCCATAGACAGCAACAGATCATGGTATGTACTATGAGATATGCATAGATCACTCCCACATGCAGATTTCCAAGTTCGTTTCAGATGGGATGAAGACCTCCACGCATAAGAGATGGGAAGTGAGCTTTTACTGAATTTCCTTCCTGTCCAATCTCAGTTTAGATGGGAGACTCTCTTTGTGCATGCCAGAACTCCAGTACTCTTGAGATACTATTAGACTGCAGCAATTGTCGCTTTATTATCATTCCTCATAATTTTGCTATCATTGTCTTTGCAATTGATCTTATTGTTGCGGTGTGCCTTCAACTTATTTCTGACTTATGGTGACCCTAAGGTGAACCTATCACAGAGTTTTCTTGGCATGTTTTGCTCAAAGTGGGGTTCCTTTTGCTTTCCTCTGAGGCTGAAAGAGTGTGATGCCCAAAATCACTTAGTGGTTTCCATGCCCAAGTGTGGATTCACACCCTGGTCTGTTCAAACCACTTCATGCTGGCTCTCAATTGATCTCATACTGATCCAAACATGCATAAGAGTTCTGCATTGATGACTTGGCTTCCTTTCATGAAAGTGAGCAGACGTATGCATATGTACTTGGACAATATGCAAGAATTGTGGAAGCATTGTGAAGGGAGTCTTAAGTGGCGATAATTTGCACATTTTATATGTAGGTTACTTCTAATAAATATGCATGAGATCAGGAGATAAAGAGTAATGAATAAATAGTTACTTAAAATGCATTTCCTGTGTCTGTGACTATTTCTAAATAAACATCTTGCAACTTTGTTAACATATTTTTATATTGTTACAGGTCGAGTAAATATTGTTGATTTGCAACAGGTAAATGTTTTTTTTGAAATTATCTTTATTAAAAAGAAAAGGGGGAAAGTACTGTACACACTTTTTAATACATAAAACTACATCAGAAGAAGAAATACAAACTAACAACAACACTACAAAGACCAAACAATTAACAACAGTGACAAAAAAGAGGGGGTGGGGAAGGTAATGGCTTTCAGCTTTTCTACTGATGGGGAGACATGTTCTAATATCTCACTTCTATCATTAATTAACATAACAGGTAAATACTTTTATTTCTTTTAGCTGTGCTTAATTTGGTCAATATGAAGTTTACAGCTGTTCTTAATGGTTATGTCATTAAACTTCTATAGAGCTGAATCACCTAACTGGTAACCTGTAGTTCATGTATTAATGATAGATATTGCATCTTTAGATTCCATTATATTGCTGTTATTCTTTATAATACTGCAATCAAATGTTTTTATTCATATTGAGAGTATCCATCAAACTATCTTAATTTCTTTGAAGCATACTTTAATCTATCTAGAAAACTGGGTTTCGTTTTATTACTCATTCCTTGTTAAATGTCAGAACATGTATAGGTAAAAATGTCTGCTCACTGGGGCATTCAGATAATTAATTAATATCTTGATTCCATTAACCTTTATCTCTTCCTAATCCTCAACTAAATGGCAGACTTTCATAATGATTAGACATTTTACTGATATTTTACTTCATGTATTAACTTGTTTTGATTGTTATTTTCTTTTCTAGTCTTGTCATATTAATTCCACTTAAGATATTTCTGGTATAATGACTGAAAAATTGTTGGTGAATAATAATTTATGAATTTGAATTAACAGCACAGAATGAACTTGACTTCTAGGCACTAAACTTTTTTTTTTTTAAATTCCTTAGGCAGTAAATGTAGATCTGGTCCATATTGAAAGCCGAGCTCACGACATTGTCAAATCTGACCGAACAGTTCAACTAGTATTGGGACAACTTATAGATGAGTGAGTTTATTCTTGGGTAATTTTAATGCCTAACATGCTTTTAGATGCTCAAGCCCCATATTCATCAATGGCAGTGCGTGCACGTGGCTACACACTGACATAACCGCATGCATGCACCACCATTGAATAATATGGGGTGTGGTGATCTGTGGAAGCTCCAGTCTGCTGCTGGCTAGCCACAGATAGAGTGGGCCCACTGTACTGTTAAATGCAAAAAACCAATGTTGATGTGACATACCTGTCAGGCAGATTTGAAACTTTATCCTAATATTTATTTTTTTGTTCCATGTTAGGCATTATCTAGATCAGATAGCAGAAGAAACAAATGACAAGTTGCAAGAATCTGGGCAAGTGAAAGTATCAGACTTGTGCAAGGCATATGACCTTCCAGGAGACTTCTTGAAGCGGGTAATTCATATGAAAGTTGCCAACTTTTCACTGGAATGCATATCATTTTCCAGTGGAGAAGGGAGGAACATCCTGATATGGGTTGCTCCTCCCTTTTCGCTGATAGGCAGGAACATGACAGCCTTTTTCAGAGTACCCACTAGGAGGAGCAGCCCTCCTTATAGGCCAGTCTACTGTAGTTCCTGCCTTTCACTCTGATAACATGCACTCAGCTTCACTCCATTTCTTTTCTTCAAACTTGCCTTTGCGGTTAAAAAAAGGTTTATTTCCTCGTTCTTTCACACTCTTTCTCCTCTTTCATGGTTCACTCCATCCATTCCTTCTCCACCTCCCTGCCCCCATCCTTCTGGGGGGATTTGAGGAGGGTCAGTTGTTTGCAGGGGAGTGTAGAGAAGACTTGCAAGATTGACTCAGAGGAAGGTAGGCTGTCTTCTGAGGAGGATCAGGACAGCCTAGCTGTGCCCCATTCCATCTGACTATTCAAACCAAAGGACTTTAGTATTTTGTTAAGAAGGCGATTGAGACATTGGGTCCCAAGCTTCCTGCTCAGACTCCTGAATGTTAGGACCTTTATTTTCCCCAGGGCAGTGGGGAGTGCTTCACAAATGCCAACACATCATCATCAGATATCCCCTTTCCTGCTGAGTTAATGTTAGTGGCCAGAGAGGAATGGAGCAAGCCTGCCACCAACAGACCAAACCCTGGCTGCCTCAAGACATTGTATACCCTGCCTGGCAACATGATGTCCAAGCTTCAGGTGCCATTGGTCAGTGGCCCTCTCACAGCTCTGGTGAGGACTCCCTCAGGGTCAACAAGGATAGGAAGGCAGAGGCAGCTCTTAGGAAGGCTCACGAAGCCTCCTCCTTGGTACTGAGAGAAGATGCTTCCATTTCCATAATGACCAGGGCATCAGTCCTTTGGGCCAAGGAGCTTACCAAGTCTCTTCCACCTGAGCAAGTCAAACTGATTTGGGAATCAACAAGATGCTAAAAGTGTCTGCCTTCACTACAGGTGCAAGCCTGGATGTGATCCAGTTTAGTGCCAGAGTTCAGGCTGCAGCAGTGAGGCGCCAGGTCTGGTTGAAAAATTGGAACATTGACTCAAGGTCCAAATATAATCTAACCTTTGCACCCTTCATGGGCACCAAGCTCTTTGGGGAGTCACTGGACCCAGTGCTCTTGGATACTAAGGATAAAAAGAAGGTGCTGATTCCTGGGAGGAGGGAGAAGGACAGGATAAATGTCAGGCAGGGCCAGTCTCATTTTCACCTTCCAGAGGAAATTTCTTGTCCCACTTCACTCCATCTTCAAAGCCAAGGAACTTCAGAGGCTTCAGAACCCAGTGGGAGGAGCAGAGACTCCAGCCCAGACAGCAACTTTACCAGAATGCAGGAAGAAACAGGCCCCTCTGACAAAGGGCAACAAAAGGACCAACAAGCCTGACACCAATCCTCCAGTAGGGGGTAGGCTTCAGGGGTTTGTAAACAAAGGGAAACAAACAACATCAGATCAGTGGGTGTTAAATACCCTCAGTCAGGCCTACCTAACGTCACTCAGATCCAAGAAACCTCTGAAGCACCACCTCCTACTAGAGGCCATCAACCATCTGGTCCAGATTGAGGCCATAAAGGACATGCCTTACTCACAGAGGTTTTGAGGATACTATCCCATCATATTCCTCATACCCAAGAAGAACAGATCATGGAGTGATCCTAAACCTAAGGATGGTAAACAGATTAATCAGAAAGCAGTGGTTCCAAATAGAGTCTCTAAGGCACATCCTCCAGGCCATTCACCTGGGGGATTTCTTATTCACCCTGGATTTGACCGAAGCTTATTTCCATATCCCAGTCCATCTGCCACACTGCAGATTTCTCCACTTCACCTATGCTGGGAGGAATTACCAGTACAAAAGCCTCCCCTTTGGCCTAATGTCAGCCCTCAGGGTCTTCATGAAGATCATGGTGGCACTACTGGCTGGTTGGAGAAAGGGCCATATACATGTCTACCCTTATTTGGACAATCTACGTGTGCATTTGACCTTGCATCAGGGCCAGAAAGATTTGCAGTGTGTGCAGGATTTGTTAGATTGCCATAGTTTTCTGGTAAATCATGGGAAGAGCCACCTAATCCCTTCCCCAGAAATCCAGTAGTCCCTAGTACACAAGAGGTAGTCAACATGGCAGTACAGTGATCAACACACAATCCAGTACTGTGACTCTTCCACCAGAAAGGGTACAGAATATCAGGAAAGCCATTGCCTATGTCAGCCAGGCAGGCCACATAAGCTGATCTCTTCCACCTCACACATTTACAAGGGCTTATAGACTGCTTTCCATGGGCACAATTCCATGTCAGATCTCTGCAATGGCTCCTCCCCACTCCCCAAACAGCCATGTCCTCCAAGAGTCATAGCAATATCTTGGTTCCCCTGGAGATTCATTGTTCCCTGAGTTGGTGGACTTCTGCAGCAGTGAGCAAAGGGAAATGCTTCTGGAAGACAACGGAGGTCCAAGTCATGACTGATGCCAGCCTTTGGGGCTGGGGAGCCTTTTGTGGCCTGCACCTTGCGCAGAGGACCTCTGAAGATGAGGCAGGAAAGCACAGTGTAAACTGGCTGGAACTTGGAGCCATCAGGCTAGCCCTTTGCAAGGCTGTTGGAAGGGAGAGCAGTGCTCATCAGGACCAACAGTGTTAAGGCCAACCACATCAACCACAAAGGTGGCATCAAGTCCCGACCTCTCATGGAGGAGACAGGCTACTTATGACATGGGCAGATACACACCTCTTATCCACAGAACTGGAAAACCTCCAGAGCATCCTCAACTCCAGAGTGAATTGGCTCAATTAAATAGACTTGGACCAAGCAGAGTGGCTCCTCCACCCAAAGGTCTTCCAACTGCTTGTGGATTGTTTGGGGCTCCCAGATCTGTTTGCATCACTGGCCAAGCACAAGGTGACCAGATTCCTATTGAAGTACCAGACAGAGGGTGCGGAAGGGCTAGATGCCCTGACCTTTCATGGGTCTGTTGTATGCCTTCCCCCAACAGCACTCCTCGCCAAGGTCCTAAGAAGCATAAGAGTAGAGAGCATCACAGTGAACCTCATAGCTCCAGCTTGGCCAAGTAGACCCTAGTACTCAGAGGTAGTCAGCATGGCGGTAGACTGCCTCCCTCTTCTGGTGCAGCTGGACCTTCTGTCACAAGGAAAGTGTGCCACCCAGACTGGCTCCAGCTTCATACATAGCTATTGAAAAATGCATACTGACAGGAGATAGATACTCTGAAAAGGTAGTGGACACTATTGTATCTTCAAGAAGGCTGTCTACCGACAGGGTCTATAAGTATACCTTCCGGGTGTCCAAGATGGTACAGGCATAAAAAGTAAGACTGCCTAAAGGTCTTGGTTCCATTGCTTCTGGATTTCCTCTAGGAGGAAGCAGATAGAGGTCTCACGCTCAATAAAGAGACAAAGCATAAGTATAATTGAAGTATAAGAAAATTGTACTTCAGAAAGATTATTTGTAAAGATAAAAATAGTTTTGCATTCATATAGAGTTATAGTAAGCCATTGCTTTAACACAGGCCTTTAGAATATAGACTTTGAAAGGGTTTGTTAATCTCTGGAGTGGAGAGAACAGTATGCAACCAGTGGCCCTTTTCCTAAATTAACATATGAGGAAAAGAAGAAGCAGCTCAGGGTACAATACATCTAATTCATCTGGTGGTCCTTCATACAGGTTGATTATCCCTTATCTGAAATGCTAGGGACAAGAAGGGTTTTGCATTTTGCATTTTGGAATATTTTCAGATACATAATGAGATACCTTGGAGATGAGACCCAGGTCTGAACATGAAATTCATTTATGTTTCATATACACCTTATATACATATCCTGAAGATAATTTTATACACAGTATTTTTAATGGTTTTGTGCATGAAACAAAGTTTGTGTATATTGAACCATCAGAAAGCAATGGTGCCTTTATCTCAGCCACCCTTGTGGACAATGTAGGATTTTGTAGGATTTTGGATTTCCAGATAAGGGATAATCAACCTGTATTTCCAAGAGCACCTACATATAATACTGGATAATGTAATTCTCCAATTAATGCTGTGATTTTGTTATTAGGCATTTTCCATTCGTCTGGGAAGAATTATTAATGGTCAAATTGATCAAGACAACCGAGGGGTCATTTTCACAGATGCATTTGTCACACGGCATCGGGCCCGTATTCGTGGTCTCTTCCGTGCCATTACCCGGCAAGTCAAACTACTTATTTCTTTGGGCAGTTAGATGATCCTATATATTTTTTATACATGTGGAGGGCATGTAGAGACAGTGTGCACACATGTGCACATGCACAAACAGATATAAATAAATAAATAAATAATAACCGAAAGTACAAATGGAAGGAATTGCGAAGGTAGGATGAGCTGGAGACACAAGCAGCTTAAGGAGCAAGGGCACATATCATTCTTAAAATTCAGCTCTGCCTAATTGACATTAGAATTTCCTCTGACATCCTCTCAGTTGGTGTGAATAGGTCAGTGCAGTTCATTGTGGAGTCCTCCACGTCCTGGCAGATGTTGAGTTTCCCTTGCAATGATTGGAAACTGTGCAGCTTTTCCATGATATCTGTACAACTTCTCCAGAACATAGCATGATTTTCCAGAATGCAGCTCCTCCTGAGAACTATGCAGCCTTCACTGAAAACTGTGCCGCTTTCAGTGTGGAAAAAACATTACTGGGTTTTGCATACCATTTTAGTTGTGCAACAATGCTTTTTTCTTCATAAAGGTACAACAAAAATGTTGTACAACAATAATGTTGCATGACAAAATGTTGTGCAAAATCCAGTAATGTTGCACAATAAAGCCACATTTGGCTGCGGGTTCAGTCAGCCCGAGATTCTTTTCTGGCATTTGGGTTATGCAACTTTCAAACCAGCAAATGCTCCAGCCATAAAGTTGAATGCAACACCGCAACAGTTGCATAGGGGTGTAGTGTGGAATTTAGTTTTGTATTTTCTGCACTTTTCCCAAGCATATAGTGAAAAACAATGTAAGCAAGTGAGAGGGATTTTTTTACCCTTGGGAAGCTGTGCAATTTTCTGTGAATAGTTAAAAAGAGTGTAGGTTTTAATTGCAAAACTGCACAGGTTCTTAAACTCTTGTGCAGTTCTCAAAAACTGCACAGCTTATATTGTGCCAGGAACAAAAAAACTGCACAGTTTATGTTGTGTCAAAGGATCTGGAGGGGTTGAAAATGCCAAATTTGATCCCAGTAAGGAAACTGACAAATTTCCATTCCATTCCTGGGAATATGCATGTGAAGGCAGCATTGTTCCTGGTCCTTTACAGTATTCAGATGTTCTTTACTGTGGATTGGGCTAAGGCTGAAAAAGTGGCAGTGGTTAGATGAATGTGTAAGAAAAAGGAAAAAGAGATTTCCCTTGATTGTTTCTTCATGCTTTGATTTCCAGTGCTCCTGTGAGCTGAAAGCTTTATTTCAGTACCAGTTCCATGTATGTGAGATAATGACTTCTGTTCAGTGCACTCTTTGAATTTCTAAGAATTTATATACAGTGGACCCTTGGTATCCACTGGGATTTGGTTCCAGGACTCCCCGTGGATATCAAAATCTGTGGATGCTGAAATCCCATTGTATACAATGGCATAGTAAAATTGTGTCTCTTATATAAAATGGCAACATCCAAGGTTTGCTTCTTGGGTTATTATTTGGAGAGGGGGTATTTTCAAGCCATGGATGATGGAATCCGTGGATACCAAATCCATGGATACAGAAGGTCAACTGTATTGATTTATGGGATGTATTTTCTAAAAGCAAGCTTTCATACTTCATACTGGCGAAGACAAATTTTAAAAGGAGATGACAGCATGTCCTAGGAAAACACAGAACCTCTAGATTGGGTGTTAAGAGGCTGAAGGAGGGAAGCAGAAAAAAACGATTTTCCTGCATGGCAGGAGGTTGAATTAGATGGCCCTTGTGGTCTCTTCCAACTCCATGATTCATTTGTGAATCTCACCATTTTCCTCCTCCCTGAAAACTTTTGATTGTTCTCAGAATTGCTACCTACTGTTTAGCTGTATCTCTGCAGATATGATCACTAGGCACCAGGGCATTCAAAAAATAAAAGCTGCATATCTTCACAGAAATGCAATTAATTGTAGCCTTTAGGAGCAGCATAGAACTGTGCAAAATGTTAAAGTACCACACCTGCACACCTTCCCAGTAACATTTTATTTGCAAAGTAGAAAATAGCCAGATGTCTTTATTCGTTGTGTAATTATTCTGCTATTTAGAAGCTTGGTAAATGTTTATTCCATGTAAATGAAATAAACAAAAGTAACTGAATGTTCATATATGAGTCACCTAGCATCTTATACATATTATTTCTTTCTCTAGGCCTACACCAATCATTAACTTAATCACTCGGCATGGATTTCAAGAGCATTTGCTTTACTGTGAGTTTTGTTCAGACTGTTTTATCCTGATACTAATTTTGGTAATGAATATCTGAAAATGTTGAATAAGAAGTATCTTTTGTAAAGTACATGTTAATGAATTTGCAGCAGACCTCTTCACTGGGTCTATACAAATTGACTTGTAAAGAGTGGAGTAGCTGATGGAAATGTGTATATTCCCAGCCTTATGAAACAAACCATATTTTGAAGCCTGCATGCTTTTCTCCCTTTTTTTAAAAAAAACTACATGAATGATCCATTGAAAAACATCCTTCCTTGTTTTGTTCATGCTGTTTCCAGGGAGCATCACAATTGATTTCTCTCAGATAGATAGTCTTAACATAGCATGCACACAGCTTAACAAACAACAGTATCCTCATACCTTTCCACTGTCAGAGCTGCTCTGTCCCTCTAGCAATGAAAGTTCTAATAATAAAATGGCCACTGGAGCTACTTGAAACAAAATGTGCACCTGGCAGATTTATCAGTCAAACACACACAAGAGTACAGAATTCACATAACTCAATGATGTTAATTAACAGTTGAGGTGTTTTGTTTTGTTTTTGTAGTCTTTATCCTGTGATGACACAACCAAACTATTTATGATTATTAGATTTATCTGTTAAAACATAACACATCATTTTCATATTACTATTTGCCTTTCATTGAATAAAGCCACTGTGTCATAGTGAAAACCTGACATCATTACAAAAACCTTTCTGAAGTATTTAGCGGGTGTACCCTGAACTATTACATCTCTTCCTTCGTGCAGTACATTTTAGTTTGTCTCTCTTGACACAGGCATGATTCTTCCACCCCTGTCTTTTAGAAGGTTCTTTGTCTTATACCTGTCAGTCTGAGTCTGTTTGGATTTTCTGGAATTTACTGTATTAGTCACCTAGCCTCCCAAGGTTGCAAAACTTAGTTTTACCTAATAATCAGATCAGCATCCATATCCCTCTTAAGTATTCCTTAAGCCTTGGTCTGTCAGGAAATTAACAGGAGAACAAGTGCAGCTTTGTACTAATATTTGTTCTTATAGCCCAGATAAGCATGCTGTCCTCAGTGGCACAGGTTATATAGACCCTGACCAGTCTAGGCACACTTCTTATAGCAAGGTTTTCAACTCTTTTAGAATTATAGCAAAGTGTTACAATCCCTCTGCTAGAGTGTCTACAACTATTTCTACACCAGCATTTGTTTGAGTATTAGATAATTAACATCATCAAGCAAGGAATACATCTTACTACTCATATGAGTTCAGGTTATCAGCTGTTGCTTTGTTGCAGCAGCGCCAAGAGGTGGGCCACCTTTGCTGAGAACAAAATCTAGTGCTTTGCTACCCCAAACTTCCGTTTTATATTCTCCCCAGCCTCCTTTCAGCCAATCAACTAAAAGATATCCACTATACCCCATTTATATAAACATCTCTTGTCTAATGAAAGCAAAGATCTTAGATTACATGGCGCTTTACAAGAAAAAGAACAAAACAGTTCCCTGCCCAGATATGATGTCACACTCTGAGTACAGTTGGTTCTTGGGTGCCTTCCATCCTGATTGCATCAGCCAGTAACTCTATGCAGTTGGGTTTGTTATAAGCCAGTCTTTTACTTTCACCATAGAAACTTTCCTTGTCTCGGAATTCCTTTGTCCGTTCTAGTCATGGGGCAGAACATCTCTCCATGTGAATTTATTCCACTTAATAATGTTTGGAAGCCTGAAACCACATAGATAGTGTCAATTGTATAGTTCTTTCCCACACAATTGTTGTCCACTCTCCTAGCAGACAGCAATCCTTTGGAAACAGCACAGGTGATTGGTTGCATCCCTGTGGAAAGTCACTATCATGCCACTCAGAAAAGTGCTCTTGGTTTACTTGCAGGAGATCCCAGAATTCTCCAAGTAGGGCTGGGAAAAGCTGCTGTCAGTCCGTGTAGACAATACTATCCTTGATTTACTAATGTCTGACTCAGTTTAGGAGAGTTTCCTGTATTTACTGCATCAATATGTGAAAGGACAGTGGAGCTTTCTGTTTGCTTGGATTGGTAATTACCAGCCTCAGTCCCATGTCACCTTCCATATATACCCTTATTCCTGCAAAGAGCCATATGCATTTTGGTCTGGCACTTCATGCTCATTCCTCCTTATGTTATGTTTAAAATAGTGTCATTTAGTTAATGTTGCTTATCCTTGATAGACAATGGACCAGTCAGCACAATGGTTGTTACCTTGAATGCCATACATCACAGAATCATAGAGCTGGAAGGGATCCCAAGGACCATTTAGTACAGGAATCCATCTCAAAAGCACCCCACCAAAGCATCTAGCCTTTGTTTTCAGAATTACAATAGGCTGGTAATAAGTCTCTAATGGGGTTGGTTTCAGACCTGGTCATACTAACAGAAAACCTAATATTGAATAGTTTTAAGTATGAATAAGCCTGTATCCAATCCAGGGATTTACAATTAGTCCACTGAAATTCAGGTAGTCTGCTAGAGATGAAATCGTTTTTCTCAAATAGGCATTATCTACCTAAATCCAGAGTAATTCCATTGGAAACTGTATTACATGTAATATGCAATCAAGAAAAAGTCATTGTTGTTGACTATATAAAGTAGAAGATATATTACAATTGCAGTTGGGTTGGGAAATTTGATGGTACTTCCCAGTGAAGAATCTCATAGAAGCCCAGCTTCCCCAGGAGCATGAGGGCAGCATGCATGTTAAAAGCTTTAGTCCCCACTAATGTGGGGAGCTGATAAAGATCTTTGCGTACCCTAGCTAATCTTGCCCCAAATCAGATGTTTTATGTGTGCTCAAAGGAATGTTACTTTACAAACTGATATTTATTAATAATTGAAATAATAAAAATATTGTAATCATTATTAAAAGCCACTTTCCCATCGTGCGGTTAGCAAATATCTGGAAAGACTTCTGTTCCCAAATTCAGTGTAAACTGTTAGAATGGAATCAAACATCACATTTAATAACTTCAGAAAGGAGGACCAGGTTACCAACCACCTAAATAGTTTTAACCACTATGTTATATTAGCTTGGTTACTAGGAGTAGCTGAGAAAAAATATTTGTGCATACATCCATCTAGATTGCAGTTACAGTTGCCATCTTTGGGGGGGTGTGGAATGTGCTTGTAAAATAATAAATAATATGGCTGCTTCATTTGTTTCAGCTGTGTTGGAAGAACTTGTTAATACAGGTCATCTAAAAGGCACAGTGGTTGGTGGAAGACAGGATAAGGCTGTGTTTATCCCTGACATCTATGCCAGAACTCAGAGCAACTGGGTGGATTCATTTTTCAAACAAAATGGTTATTTAGGTAAAGTATTCCTTTAAGCTCCTTTAAATTCCTTTAAAAAGTTTTCTTTCCAAAAGTTACTGCTAGAGACATGTGTTCTAAATCTCTCTCTTTAGTGTACCAGTTTTCACTATTCATCCCACTACAGTATGACCAAGAAACAGATCCCACAATGTGGGTGTGTAGATAGGACGAGGAGGTCTCCAAGGAAATTCATGAGTGCAGCCTTTTACTTTCTCCTGTTAAAAGATTGGCCTCCCAAATGTTGTTGGACTACAAATCCCACCAGTCCAACAAGTACAGCCAATCACAAAGTTTGATAAAAATTGCATTCTTGAAGGCCAGAGGTTGTCCACTTGTCTTCTGGTGGTATAAGTGGCTGCCATTCTTCTAAGAAAAAGGGGTAGGCTCATGGGGAGGGGGCACCAGCCCTGATCTGGCCACCAGCCCTGATGTTAGGCGTCTCTAGGCTTGTCTACATGGTGAAAATACTCCTCAGAGAATACAATCTCTCCAAACAAGATCTGAAGGGGATTTGCAGTATTTGAAGGGATGGGGGCTAAAATCTCCACAAACCACAAAGTAAAAGGATTCAGTTTCCCTGAAGCTTCCTGGAAAATGCATGTAAATGCACATTTTCTGATGTCTGGCCATCTGAATTCGCATCTCTGAACATCTTCGCTCAATTGCCCTTTATGAGCATGTGTGGCCACTCAATTCGAATGGATGCAAGTGGATGCGAATAGGCTTAGAATGGTGAAGACAAATCAACTTCACTGTGAATGGGCGAAAATGCACACCCACTCACAGTAAACGGTCATGTCTAGACAAGTCCTCAGCCACCAAGAGGGTAGTAGATCCTCTCTCCACCTTCTCATGAGCACCATGGTGACTTGAGAGTTTCATGGGCCTTGCTTTCCACCAGAGCCCCTATTCACAGGTTCAGGGAAAGATGGTACTGCAGAAAAATGGTGTTCCCCAGTCCAAAACATAGTTTCTGTACTAGAGGGAAGAGGCTTTCCATACCTCCTTCTGATGACGTGGGCTAACAGGGCAGGTTAAAAAAAACAGGCCTGGTTCCACTGCTTTATCCCCTTGGCTGCTGAGCAGGAGGCCAGGTTGTTATGACAGGTGTGTGTTCCATGCCATCCATTCACTCCTGAATTGCAGTTACAGCGACACTGCTATTGTATTGAAGGAAGAGGAAGCGGGTCAGCTTGTCCTGTTGTGTGTGCTGTTGTAAAAAGCACTCTCCAACCTAGTTAACGTTTAAGTAGCTGACTTCCATGATGCTTGTCTGTAAGCAAGAAATCGAACCACATGGAGGCTGTTGAGAGCACCTAGTATCCATTTTGTGGCAGTTTTAGTCCATTGTACTAAAAATGTTGGTCTCCTTCAATCTCAAGGAATTTCTGTCATTTTGTAGAATTTGATGCATTGTCTAGACTTGGCATCCCAGATCCCGTGAACTACGTAAAGAAAAGATACAAGTCCTTGCCGCTCTTGTTTCTGAAAGCATCTTGTGTTAGTCAGGAAATTGTGGATCAGGTGGAGGCCTCTGTGGATGAAGCCATCAGCTCTGGAACATGGGTGGATATTGCGGTATGTTCTTTCATCTTTCTTTCTTTCTACTCAGATGGCTGTAGCTCATTGTTAAAGCACAAGCTATGCCTACATCAGAGCTCATGTTCAATCCCTGACATGCTCATTTTTAGCAATATAGCAGAATGTGCTCCACCTGAGAGCCACAAATTAAACCAGTGATAACTGAGAGTAAACTGGAGGTGCCAGAGGATAAAATGGTTGAAAGATCACTGCTTGCTAGCCAGTGCCAACTTAAAAAGCATGAAGCCTTAGTTTTAAAGTGCAAGTTCTACAAGATCAGAACTGAGCCACTGGTTAAGGTTGAGTGCCACAATCCAATAGCACTTGAAATGCTATTTTTGTAACAATTTCTAAATGAGGAGATTCACTGACAAGATCTTAGTGCAACCCTCTATTTAAAAAATAAAAATAAAAAATGAAGGCTATACTGTATGTCCCCCAACCATTGGCTTAGAAGGAAAAAGTATTTCTCATCCATAAAACACCCATAGGGCTTCTTTGGAAACCAAGGTCCCATTTTTTCTGCATAATCACACCATAGAAATAAAGCTCCAAGTATTCTGTGTCTTTCAAATTTAGGTGAGGGACACTGGGAAGATTTGAAAGCAATAGTGATACAGGCAGATTTGAATGAGATTGACAAGGAAGTTCCCAAGCTCAATAAACAAGTTAATTCTTCTACACTCAATATTGGGGATTGTGTTCTAACAGATTAATAATAATAATAATAAAATTTATTTATACCCCGCCCCTCTGCTAAAAACAATCGGGGCGGCTTCCAACAATTAAAACATTATAATAATGACTAAAAACACCACCCACCCCCACCCTCCCACATAAAAAGACATTAAACACAATAAGATTAAAACCTTCTAGCTAAAAAAACACATTAAAAACAAATATATACATAATTTTTAAAAAGCCAGGAGACTGAGTTCCTGAGGCTGGAATCTAATCAGGAAAGGCCTGCCGAAAGAGATCCGTCTTTAGTGCTTTTTTAAAGCTACTCAAGCTTGTCAGCTGACGGATCTCATTCGGCAGGCCATTCCACAATTTGGGGGCGATTACTGAAAAGGCCCTCTGGGAGGTTGCAGACAGCCTAGATTTTTGTGGCTGAAGCAGATTCCTCCCAGAGGACCGGAGTATGCGGGGAGGATTGTATGGGAGGAGGCGGTTCCGGAGATAAGTTGGACCCAAGCCATTTAGGGCTTTAAAGGTAATAACCAACACCTTATACTGGGCCCGGAAACTGATAGGCAGCCAGTGGAGAGATTTTAGTATTGGAGTTATATGATCTCTCCGAGATGTTCCTGAGACCACTCTGGCTGCCATATTTTGTACCAACTGAAGTTTCCGGACCAAGCACGAGGGTAGCCCCATGTAGAGCGCATTGCAGAAATCTAGACGAGAGGTTACCAGCGCGTGCACCACAGTCTCAAGGTCCCTTACTTCCAGGAAAGGGCACAGTGCTAACTGGAAATGGTTCACAGGACTTACTGCAAACAATTGTCAGCTGCAAACAATTGCCCACAATTTTTTTTAATTTGCAAGATTGCCATTTGTGGAGCCTGGGAAAACACCACTTTTTAAAATTTGCCGAAATATGTAATTTTGGGCCCAAAGATGTCTCTGGGGTATAGTTTTACCATCAATTGCAGTTTCAAGGACTCTATCCTAATATAGCCACAAACTGTCCAAAAAGGTAACTGGTAGTGACCAGAAAATCATTTCCACTTTCAGAAAAAGACTCTGACTGTTTGATGGATATGAAAATAGTCCTCTGACCTGCCGTGTATTCCCACCCCTTTTTCCCTTTACTGCTATACAGGACTGCTGAATATAAATGGACACCTATACTATGCAGCAGTAATCTTCTGCCCAACGTCTTGCAGCAAGGGTCTCTAGAGACTGGGGATTATATAATATTTTTCCACAGTCAGGTAGACAAATGCCTGCAGCCAAGTACTTTAGACCTTGCTGTGAATTGCCTTAACAATTTGACTTCATATAATGCCTTAAAAAAAAACATTCTGGTTTAATTGAAGCATGACAATTCATTACTTTGAAATAGGTTTTTCTGTGAAGTTTTTTGTGTTCCTGATTGATTAATCAGGTTCTGTCCTCTTCTTCTCTTCAGTGTTGTCTTTATACTATCTGACTGTTTTAAAAAGAATTTCCTTGTTGAAGAATTACCATTACTTTAGCCAGTTGACTGAACAATATATAGGAGCTTGAATGTGACTGTTTTTACTTTCTTTGTTTTTGTTAGCCTCTGCTTCCAAGCTCATTATCCATGGAAGATGTTGGCATGTTGCTTCAGCAAGTGATGAGAACCTTCATTAAACAACCTTCAACTTTGATCTTGGGCGACACTAATGTAGTCAGTGAAAAGTTTCTGAACAGCTGTGCTGATTTGTTTATCGATCTTATGCACCAGAAAGCTGAAAAGGTTTGTCACTGAACAGATGGTTTAAGTTTCATACTTGCCTGATTATAGCTCTTTGATACCATTTTAACTGCCATTGCTGGAGCTTTGGAAACCTGGGATTTGTAGTTTCATGAAGTATTTCTCTGCAAGAGAGTGCTAGTGCTTCACCAAACTACAAATCCCAGGATGCAGTCATTGAGAGTTATAGTGTTATCAAGGTACTTTAATTGTGTAGTGTGAAGGAGACCTAAGGGAAGGGCTGCTCAAGCAATAACCCACTAAACTCAGTGGAGCCCACCAACAAAATATCTACTGTGTGCTCTGCTGATGTTTCAGTCTGAAGAAAGAATTAAAATCAAGGTAATGTGTTTTGTCCTTGATGGGTCAGGGGCTGCATTCAATGTGAGAGGGTGTGGGTTTAATGCATCTTCATGAGGTATTTGTGTATTTCATTGTGAATTATCTTGTGAGATTTATATCAAGTCCCTTCTCCCCCCACCCCCATTCATTTTCCATTGAATTTTACTTACTGTGCTTTGTAAACTTTGTTCAGCACATTTTCTGGAAATGTTGGGATGCCATCAGAGGTGCTCATTTGATTGAGTAAATCAATCAGTTCACATCCCAAATCTATCATTGTCAGATTCTTAGCGTTTCTGCTGATAATCACAAACAGCATACATAGTATGTGTTGAAGAAAGCCTGTCTAGTTGATTGCTTCTAAGTATGTATTCTAAGCAAAACTATAACAAAGAAAAGTATAAGCAATATTGCTGTGCTGTTAAATATCAGTCTTGTTTATACGAAGTTTATCTGCAGGAAAGAATCCTCTTTGGAGAAAAGATATAGAAAGGGAATAAATAAATGTTCTATTTCTTGTAAAGGTCATAGCACAGCAGATAGTATCAAAGTTGAAGATTATACTGATGCTTGATACAGATGTGCTACCTCATGCAGGAATTAGTTAAATATATGTGTGTCATAAAGACATAATAGTCCTTCCATTCAGTAGAACAGAGCGTGTTCAGCATTCTTTCAGATGTGGCCAACTAGATGTCCCTGGAAAACAGATAGAAAGGTTTCAGTCCTTCTCTGCTGTTTATCCTTAACAGCTAGTGGACAGAGGCTTGGGAGACTTCCCAGTTCCATACTCTCTGCATTGCAAAATATGATTCATTGTGTGTGGTTGTGGAGGATGCGGAATATCTAGAGAGTGAGCTATCCACAACAAGAAGGAAAGTGATGGTGAATTCTCTGTATGCAGGTATCCTCCTACTTTATTTGTAGGTGAATGAAGCTTGAGCCCCATATACCCAACACTGGGTCAGCTGGGTAAGAGAAATAGATACATACATCTACATAACCTATGTGCATGGAGCAATTTGTACATTCAAACTTGTTTCCATACGTAAATTTCCCTGCTCAGCAGTGAACTCATATTGTCTCTCTTTTAGTTCTCCACTTTTGAAAATGAAAATAATTCTGAATAATTTTGTGAGTTTGTCATGTCAGCAGATACTATGTAAACTCAAAACGTTTTACTGTTTGAAAAGTAGAATATTAAAAAATGGTATTTTGCCACTAGTATTTATAACTACAAAGGCAGAAGAGGCAGGAAAGCCATGCAAGACAGTAGTTCATTTCTGATAACAGTTCATGATTGCTTCTGTGTTTGTATACCCCCTGAGGAATGTTCCTAAATGGTTTTGTAGTTTCCAAGTTGAGCAACCCAGATGTTATATGCCAGCCTCTACAGGCAGCCAGATTGTTATGGTACAGTTTCTAGATCCTACACATCAAGTGCAGGGGTTGAATACTATTTTAAAAAATCATAAAACCATGGTGGAGGGGGGAAGAGACTTGAGTCTGTAAAAAGATGGAATACCACTACCATCTTGTGCAGCTTTGAAGGGAAGCCCTATGTAGAATATATTAGCTTAGCCAAGTGTCATGGTTTTGAAGGCACAAATCTAGAAACAATTGCAGCTGACCTAGCAGATAGTGGATAGTTTTTGCCTGAAGAGCTAAGTATGGATCTTGTTTTAATGTTAAGAGCTTTGGATACAGAGGAGTCAATGTCCAGTTAAGCGATCTGTTTGAACATGCTCAGGAGACTTCTTCCTTATATTTTGAGGAGCTGCTGGTCATCAGAATAAATAATATTTGGTATATGGTCGGATGACAGCTTCAGTGTCAGGAGGCATAATCTTTTCAGCAGGTAGATCTTCAACCCTTACCCCACACATCTGTGTCTGGTTTTAGTTTCATGTCAACTTCATAGGTCTAGCTTCATATTTGGGAACTAGACTCTGGATGAAAATAAGTATCACCTCAATATATTTATCATGTGTTGCCCAAAACTTCAATGAACCTCACTCTGGTGCATTTATATCCATGCAAAATGGGAGAAGAGATAGTATCAAAAATCGCACAGGCATGGAGGAAATCCTAATAGAGCACATATAATTGAACATGTGTATGATCTTCATTTCAGGAAATGAAAAATAACCCAGTTAATTTAATCACAGAAGAGGATCTGAAGCAGTCTGCTCTTCTAGAAAATACATCTTCAAGTAAAAAAGACAAAAAGGATGAAAGAAGGAAGAAGGCAGCAGGTGGGAAACTGAAAATTAACTATTTGGTAGAAGGATCTATGATTCCTTTAAAACTAACTCAGATGAAGCTGTCTTGGAGAAACTGCACACACGCACTATGCCTTTCTTCACTTTTGTATCACCTTGCACCCTATTTGCATAGCCTATCATCCTGTTACTAGCACTGAGCATGACAAAGACACTTCACTCTTTTAACAGTGCTTTGAAGCAAATTGTGTTTAAGGATAAGTGCTCAGGGTTAATGGAATGCCACCTGGTTGCTGAAGTCTCAGGATAACAGACACAGAAAATGCTGTGATACCATACAGATCAGTTATGACTAGAAAGTATCACAAATCATTCTGCACATGTTACAGATCCAGCACATGCAGCACAGGATGCTAGCAACTCTGGAAACCCTTCAGAGTTCAGGATATAAATACCTTTTGACAAAAGTATATTTTATTCTACAGTACATTCCAGGACTAAAAACTAAAAAGGCCTTTTTAGTCATCAGCGCGCTTGTAGAAAGCACGGGATGAGTCCTTCCTGAATCTTTGTTTGCGAAGAAAAGCCATAGACATTCCAGGAAGAGGGGCATCCTCCCCCCAACGTGTAGCCCCCTGCCTAACATCAACATCTCCTACAAAGATTTGGGGGATGCACCAGGGGGATGCACAATAAAGGGATCATGAGCAGATCATCACTATAGAACATTTGATGTTTAGAGATTCCAAACTTGGGACCGTCTGTATGAGCACAAAAAAAGAAGTGCCCCACAGTAAAAACAAGTCGCAGCAGCTGCAACTTATCTTAATGGTTTTACCGCCCCCATAAACTTAGAAAGCCCTTTAGGCACAAGATAGCAGCCGCAAGTGAATTACTCGTGTTTTTAAAACTGCCACTGCTGAACTTTAAAAAAAAAAATTAAATCACATAAGCAATATTTTGCTTTTACAAAAGAAAAAAATACACTGCCCCCCCCCCTTTATCACCTTAGCAATCTTGAAGGGGAGAGATCCTTCCTCCCTTACCTGATCCCTGGGGACGACGGCAACAGTGGCACAGCAGGAGGGGGACTGGAGAAGGGAGAAGCAGGACGCAGCAGGTGAGCAGAGCAGGGGGGCTGCACCACAGTAGTGGGTGTACAGAGTGCCAAGCAGTCTTGGCAGATAGGGATGCAGGGCGCAGCAGGCGCACAGGAATAAAGCACCAGCTGGCATGAGAGCCTCTCAAAACAGAACTCCCCCCCTGCCATTGCCTGTGACGGGGCCCAAAAGGAGCTCTTCCCCACCTTGGAAAGCCACAACCTGATCGGTTGATAACGGGAGCAAAGAGCAAGCAGTGGACTGAAAATGCTCCTGCCGCCCAATCCGCCCCCACAACCGCATGATGCCAGCTGAAGCAAGGCCTGAAAAAAATAACAGGCAGAAGCTGCAACCCCTGTCCCTTCAGGCCAGATCCACGGAGATGACAGCAGCACGGGGAGGTGGGGAGGAAAGGGAGAAGAGGACGAGAGAGTCCTCCTCCCTTACCCAGTCCCCAGCGGAAAAAATTCAGGCACTTGCCTCATTAGCAAGCCCCATCCCAGGCTCATCCAGCCAGTCAGCTTGCACTGCCTGAGCACAGCAATGCAATGTGACTGTCTTAATGATCAGATATTCACATCCCCTACAGAACTTTTTTAAAACTCCAAGAAAAGCTCCAAAGGCTTCCCTTAGGAGCTTTACGGTGGATTTGGCAGCTCCCCCTTCTGAATAAGATGCATCGATGCAAATGTCCACTTAGAAAGATCGCCTTCCATGCGATTTCTATGAGGATTATTTTCACCATTTAGACAGGACCATAAATTAGCCAGAAGGGTGATTGTGTAATGGTATGTCTGCGAATTGATACCTTAGTTTATTAGAGGTTATACAACTGATTTGACATAATGTTTTTTTCCTCCAAGAAAGAGTACTTCTAGAGTAGGAGTGGGCCAGGGACCTATTTTAGTCATCCAGAATCTGCCACAGGCTTCACCAGCCAACCCCCCCCCCTCAAAGAACTGGAAGAGTCTGGAAGTCCCCTTCTGGTTTTGTAAAAGCCTGGGAGTGATGCAAAGCACAACAAAGCAAGTGCCTCATTTTAAGAGAGCAGGTTTTTTGTCCCTAAAGTTTTGGAAGTGATGATGTCTGACATGTGTAATCTGATAAGGGCTGGGAAAAGCGATCCAAGGGCCATATAATTCTGCCCACTGCCATAGAGGAGTAAACCCAAGATGTTCTCAACATACTGAAAAATACATTCTAATTTTTCATTAATATTTATTTGCTCATGCATTCCTCTGCGAGGGAAAATGTTTCTCACAAACAGTTTAGCGCCTCACTTGCATTGCTTCCTTTAGCTGTCTGCTTAGAAGTCCCATTGAATTCAGTGGCAAGTAGGTATAAGACTATAGCCTAAATGTTGCCGTTTGTTGATGTGTGGGCACGGACAGGTATCATTACAAATAAAAGATTACAGGATATAGTTGGGTTAAATATATTTGGAGTTTTCTTTTTTTCTTATCAGTGGATTGTTTCAGAGATCTCACTGTTAGCCCAGTAAGTTTATTTCTTTTCATTATTCACCAACAGTGTGTACTACATATTGGGATATGTAGTTTGCAATCCAATAAGTTGAGATGTTTTGACTGCTAAAGGGTTAACTGATAGAAGCAAACAGAATGCTTGATGTAACTTCCTGCTGAAATGTGATAGGGCTTTCCAGAGGAAGAGGTGTGTACAAGTCCTTCTCTTTGTCTGGAAAGCTACCATGTGTTTTGCTAGTCGCCGTGATACCTTTTTAGAGTGAGGGCCTACCTTGCAGGGGTCCTGTATATTTTGTTTGTAAACATGTAGTTTTTAGCCATTTTACGAGTTTTAGACTTAAATTATCTTTATGCTGCTGATGTTCTGTGAGAAATACTCTAAGACTGTGAGTAAAGATGTTTTAATACTTTTAAACTATGTTTATGTGTTCTGAGACCTTTTTATGCTAGAAATATAACTTGGGTAAATACTGGTGGTGGTTATGTTAAGCTTGCATGCTGGAATCAATATGCATCTGCTGCATATCTGTTTTAAACAGTGAAACTGCTGATTTACTGTGCTTTCTAAGGAAGTTTAAAAGCTATCCGTTTTATGGCGGCCTGTCTTCTAAAGGTACTTCCAGTAGAGTACATGAGGGAAATATTGTTACTCCCAACACTACAGACCCCTACTGTGAAGGTTGATTTCTTTCCATTTACCCCATCTCTGGTTGATTTAAATAAGACTCACATTTTCATATAGTTCAGTTTGTTTCACTGATGTAGAAATGGGAAAATAAATCCTGTACTCATAGTCCTGTTTTTATCTTTATTATGCATCAAGTGATAATACATCTTGTTCTTTCCATGTATAAATATGTTCAGACTTAACATTTTCCTTGTCTGCTTTTTCATGGAGCTTAGGCCCATTTTCTTGTGTTTGTGAAAACATCCATTTATTCAGTAAGTCTTTGTGTGCTAACCAAATCATTTTTCCACCAGAGGGCACTGGAAGTGTGAGAGGTGGTGGTGGTGGAAATGCTAGAGAATTCAAGATTAAGAAAACGAAGAAGAAGGGAAGAAAGGATGTTGACAGTGATGAGGAATCACAAGCAAGTAACACAAGTTTGTAGTTTTGATTTTGGACTGTATTAACTCTTCTTTTAAACTCCCTGATCTGACGGCTCTCTTGCCCTTGTTTATTTGTGTGTGAATGTATATTAAAATGTTTCTATGAATATATATATATATATATATATATATATATACACACACACACACACACATCCAACAGTAAAAATGCCAAATAATATGAGTATGGCTTTTTAAAATATATAATTATTTAAATAGTCACATTAAGTTCATTAATGGTAGCAAAAATCAAGAGTGAAAGAAGGGAATATGAAAAAGGAATTTAGAACAAGCATCTTCATATGGATACTTTAAATTGCATGCATTTTTTCACTTGAAGAGATCACGGCAGATAATTTTTTAGTCATAGTGCTTAGAGCAAATAACAGTAAGCACTTTGAAGGAGAATAATTCGGTTTGTCTGGTGCTGTTTCCCTGTTCAATTGTATCACAAATTCTGAAGAGAAGACAGAAAATATGAAGCTTTGGCATGAATTGCCTAATTTTCATTTTTTCATAACTTGAAGGGTGGTATTGAGTACATGCTGGTTTTGTGTGATCAGGAGGAGTCCTGAAATTAAGAGGAATTTGTTTCATGTTGTTGCTGTAAGACTCTTTCCTATACCCTCTTCCATCAGGAGCTCTTGAATAAATTAAAAACTTTGCTTTGCTTGTTGTGGCATTACAGATAGGAGCAAGCAACTTGAGATCCCTTTCATGTCACAAGAAGAAATTGAGGATGTTTTAAGAAAACATGTAAAGGATTGTCCAGAAGAGCTTATAACAGAACTGGCTGATCATCTAATAAGGTAATGGTATTCATTTATCTTGGGTTATTTTTAAATGGCACTTAACTTAGTCCATAGTGTCCAGAACAGAAAGCCAAGGAGAAATCAGAATCTCAAGTGTTCTGTTTTCCATGACCTCTAGTAAAACTGTGTACTACTTGGAATTGAAGTAGTTTATTTCAGCATGTAACTACAGATGGTAGTAGCTTGCAGTATAACTCAGGTATGGGCCATGGTAACAATTTGAAGTCGAAGGCTCTCATGGCCGGCATCCATAGATTTTCCTTGGGTTTTTTTCCGGGCTGTGAGGCCATGTTCTGGAAGAGTTTCTTTCTGACGTTTTGCCTGCATCTGTGGCTGGCATCTTCAGAGAATGGTTGGGTAGGAGTGTATGTAGAGTTTATATGCTGTGAACCCCTGCTGGGGAGTATATGTAAATTTGTGTAATTGAATGGTTAGTTTCTGGGTATAGAAATGCAAGGCTCATTAGTGTCTGTTTAGCAGATGTTTGGTTGATGGGCCATTATCTGCTGGGAATCCCCATGTCCCTGGGTGGAATTTCCTTGTAAGAGTTGAGTTTTAATTCTATTGTATTTCAAAACTGGGAGTCAGACTGGGCCAACCAGAAAATTCAGCAGCAGCAGAACATGTTATAAACTAACCTGGACACAAAATGTTATTTAAAAACACCGAAATTCTGGACCAGGCCAACAACTATCATGTCAGAATTCACAGAGAAGCTATTGAAATCTACAAATACCTGGACAACTTCAACAGGAAAGAAGAAACCCCAAAAGTAAACAAAGTCTGGCTCCCAGTTTTGAAATGCAATAGAATCAAAACTCCGCACTTACAAAGAATTCCAACCAGGGACAGGGGGATTCCCAGCAGATAATGTCCCATCAACCACCCATTAGCCAAACACACACTAACGAGCCTTGCTTTTCTATACCCAGAAACTAACCATTCAGTTACACAAATTTACATATACAGTTGCCCCTCCACATTCGCGAACTTAGCATTCGCGGTTTTGATTATTTGTGGTTTTGGGAGGGCCCCCCTGCCCTCCCAAAACCGCGACAAGGGGCCTCCTGGAGGCCCCGTGAAGGCCCGAGGGGGGAGGCCCGGGGAGGCCTTCACAGAGCCTTAGAAGACCCCATGAAGGCCTGGGGTGGGAGGGGGGAGGCCCGGGGAGGCCTTCACGGAGCCTTAGAAGGCCCCATGAAGGCCCGGGGTGGGAGGGGGGAGGCCCGGGGAGGCCTCCACGGGGCCTCCGGAGATTCTCCGGAGGCCCCGTGAAGGCCTTGGGAGGGAGTGGGGAGTCTGGGGAAAGTGACTATGGGGCCTCCGGAGGCCCCATGGTCGCTTTGGCAGGGGAGGGGGAGGGCAGTCATTATTCACGGAATTTTCACATTCACGGGCGTCTGGGGAACCTAACCCCCGCGAATGTGAAGGGACGACTGTACTCCCCAACAGGGGTTCACAGCATATAAACTCCACATACACTCCTACCCAACCATTCTCTGAAGATGCCAGCCACAGATGCAGGTGAAACGTCAGAAAGAAACTATTCCAGAACACGGCCTCACAGCCTGGAAAAAAACCTAGGAAAATCCATGGTAACAGTTGTTATGTTCTGACAGACTTTGATGAGAACGCTGCATTATTTGTCAAAAACATTATGTCATTATGGTTCATTCATATAACTGTCTTAAATGTCTGTTGGGATCTACTCTTATATGAATCCCCAAAAACATAATCCAATGGTCAAATTCAGTATAATTTATATGTATATAAGCACCCATGGGATCATTTCCAAAACATATCCAGACATCCAAATCCTATATTGGAATCTGCCATTATTTGGCAGGCAGTTTCACTTATAATTCAAAAGATGTTGAGACGACTTAGTAAACACAGTGCAACCATACAGTTTAATGTGTTTACAAGTACTACATGAATCTTTTAAAAACTGATTGTCCACTGTGGGAAACAGGATGCTTGACTGCATGAACCTTTGGCCTAACCCTGTAGGATGGTTGGAACCTGCTACCAGTTAGGTCTTGCAGACCTCTTTCATTTTCCAGTGTAGAGTCGTGGGAAGGGGTGTGTGGCCCATGGTGGTTATAATTAGCCATGGTGGCAATGGGTATCACTAGAGGGGGAGGAGCCCTCACGTATGCTGTTCTGGGTGGCTCCAGTAACATAAGGGGAAAAGGTTTTTTAAGGGTTCAGCAGGCCCAAAATAACACAAGCCGTGGTCCTCTTCCTCTAGTATCAACCACCATTGCTAGCCATTACAAAGGCTGTCTGCACCAGTCTGGACTTTTATTGCTTCCTACTTTAGTCCTCATTTGATGCCTGGTGAACCGGACGGGATGGGAAACTAATGCCTGTTGACTGAGGGTGATGTCCAGAAACCCCTTAAACCTGGAGTTGGCCCTCTTCTTTACATCAGCAGGAAAAGCGGGAAAGGTGTTCTATGTAGATAAGACTGCTATAGCTATTTTGATGTATACAAACAAAAAAAGACTGCACCTAAAGTTCTTAGAATTTACTGGGGTTTTTAAGGTTAATATATGTGACAGTGACTGAGAATTTACATCTTACTGAATGTCATGGTCCCCAACCCTTTGACTAAAAGCTTGTTATTCTCCACTGTTGTTTTGAGGCTCTGTATTACTTGTGGGTTCCTGTTCCTTAGGCCTTTAACAAAGAGGTATCAGGAAGAGTTGCGTTCTGTCTTTATGTCCTCTACATCTACTTACTCTGGAGCTAATAGGAGAAGGACCATCAAGGACTTGCAGGAAGAGGTTTCCAACTTGTATAATAATATCCGCTTATTTGAAAAAGGAGCAAAGCATTTTACAGGTGCAGTAAACTGTTTCTTTTTCCAAACAAATGTATGTAGTTTAGAGCTTTTCTGTTTGGGAGTTGTTGATTGAAAGAATTCTTAAAAGCAGCAGTTGAAAAGTGCTAAGGATGGAAACTAGAAACACTTAGGAATTTACAAATAAATGTCATTATTTGAAGAACGTGCATGCTGCTGCTTCACTGTAGTCATTCCAGGTATTTTTTGCATTTAAATGATGGTAAGAAGAGTGCAGTTGTATATTTATGCAGTAGTTAAAATGCATTTGCTCTTGTCCAGCTTCTCTTTCTCCCTCCTTTATGAACATGTATGTTTTTACTTTATTAACTGTCCTTCTGTTTACCATGGATCCTTTTTCCAGCTGATTTCTTAGGGGCGCTCCAAAAAAGCGATACAAAGACTCCCTGAAACAACATCTCAGGCTCGGCCAAATTGATCACCAACAGTGGTCCGCCCTGGCCTCACATCAGGAGGCATGGAGACGCACTATCCACAATGCTGCAGCCTTATTTGAGAACTCACGACGAACAAGTCTTGAAGAGAAACGACAACGCAGAAAGAATCACAACCCAAAAACATCACCCAAGGAGACGTTCTGCTGTGTTTTTTGCAACCGGACTTGTTTATCTCGGATTGGCCTTTTTAGTCATCAGCGCGCTTGCAGAAAGCGCGGGATGAGTCCTTCCTGAATCTTTGTTTGCGAAGAAAAGCCAGAGAGAGAGAGATTCTAGAGAATAATGGCCATCCCTTTTCTTGAACTTTTTTTCATTTTAGGGCTATGGCTATGGCTTTCTTTCTTTTTTCTTTTCCTTCTCATTTCTACCTTTCTCCCATTTGCCTTTCATTTCCACAGATATTTTTGTGTTGATGGTCATTGACTTCTACAATTTGAGATCCACACAGAGAGCCGCCTGTAGGAGTCAATTTAATCTTCACTTTCTCTGCTTGAAGCAAGATGGCCTAGTTTGAAACATCTTGTCTGACCTTTACAGTAACATTTATAAGCCTTTCATGCTTTTTGATGCCATAAACATTTTAACACTGTTAAAAACAGCTGGAAGCAGGAAGAGTCATGTATTGTAGGTAGGCGAAAGCTTACTGGATGAGGTTTAGTTATTATTGCAGCAGAAATTATTATTACAAGCTGAGACCAGGGCAGATATACTAATGTAATATATTGATTTGTAAGCTGCTTTTTAATTACATAAATTCTGTTTTGCAGATGAGACACAAAGTAATATCGCCAGGCACGTGCTAAAGACGGTTTGTACAGACATCACTAATCTTATTTTCAACTTCCTAGCTGCTGATCTGATGATGGCAGCAGAAGATTACACAGCCATTACAAGTGAGGTACATTAATGCCATTTTCTGTTAGCCTTGTGGTTTTTTAAAGAAGGGTATGCATTGGTTCCCAAGCCAATTAAAATATTCATGAATTATTTGTGCATCCTGAAACAGTGCTGTCTTTCACTACATTCGTTTGTGATCTCTATAATCAGCCAGAAGTCCTTCACAGACATGTTCCTATCTGTATCTTTTCTGTCCAATCACATTTGCTGCCTCCTAGTTACCTCATTCCATGACCTTGATGATTAATATATTTTGTGACTGGAATTATGTCGCTGTGATATATTTACCCTCTTCCTCCACAGCCAAGTATTAAGGAATGGGCAGGACAAAAATTTAAATATTTGCTACCAGTTTTCCAGATTAAAACACCAGCAAACAGTTTTTTTAAAATATGTATTTATTCAGAGAAACAATTAAAACTCATTACAAAATGAGTTTTGTAAAAAAAGAAAAAGACATAACCACAAACATTAAATGACAAAACATGTCTTATGTCTCACGCAGTGTTTGGGTTGCTCTGAGATGCAAGGACAGTGGGGAGTGGGAGCAAGCTGCCCACACACACTAGCTTGTAAACAAAAGCTATCATTTTTAAGAATTTTTAAAGAATTTAGATAAATTAGTTATTATAAGTAGTAACTTAAAGATTATTTTCAGTGCTGTGCATCCTTTTTCAAACCCCAACAGATGAGGAAAAAGATTTTAAGTACGTTACCTGAAGAAACAAGAAATCCTTTAACAAAACTCCACATTTCTCTGAATGGCAAGGTAAGATCTACACAGCAAAACAAGTTTGATTTCATTCTATTTATTGCTCTGAATTTAGTAATGAATTCTTCAGTTATTCAAAATAAGCAGTCAGCTAAACAAACCAAGAGATGGCATTTCATGGAGCATTTGACTTGCAGGTGCAACACAGCAAAATGTGTGGTGAAACAGAAGTGGAGGGCTTATGGGGAAAAGCTCACTTTTCATACCCTAGTATTCTGTTAGGAGATTACAGAATTTCTCATTAGTAGAAGTTCATCAGATGTATTCTCACCAACCTTGGTGGAACCCTTCACACTAACTTAAAGAAGCTTAAAGTTTTGCTTATAATGAATCTGAAATGAAGCAAGGTAGTTTCACTTCATCCTTATGACCCAGTATTCCCACTATTGTAAGCAGTCTTTTCTTTTCCACATGTGGTATTGGATATACAGTCATCCCTTCCAGTTCAAAGCTTTGTGAGTTCATGGATTTGCAAGGCCGCGGGGGAGGTGGGGTGAGCGGTTTTCAGCTTTTCCCCTCACAAGGAAGGAAAGCTGACCAAACCCACGGCGAGCGCAGCGAGCTTGGTCAGCTTTCCTTCCCTGTAGGGGGAAAAACTGACGCTTTGGAAAGGGCAGGGGGAACGGGCGGGCGGCAGGGAGGCTTGCTGGCTTGCTGAGCCTCCCCGCTGCTTTAGAAGGGGCGGGGGGGCGGGCAGGCGGCGGGGGGGCTTGCTGGCTTGCCTAGCCTCCCCGCCACTTTGGAAGAGGCAGGGGGGATCAGGCAGACGGTGAAATGGCTTTCTAGACCCCGCTGCCATTATTCACATTTTTTTTCAATTTCACATGGGTTCTTCTTCCATAACCCCCGGGAATTTGAAGGGAGGACTGTATTCATATTTGTTTTTTGGGTTTTTTTTATTGCTTAATTACCTTTTTCTCAATTGACTTCTTACTGTAAGAGATTCAAATGCAGAGATATTGGCCATAGAACAAATTCCAAAATCTATGTCGTGGTAATACATTGTTAGATAAGGCCAAAAAAAGGCACAGAAACCTCTGTCCAAGCTTTTGAAATGACAAGGTTTCCTCATGTTTTTTTAAAAGAACACAGAAGTGGGGTGGAAAATAACAATGCTAGGGGTCATATAATCTGCCCAGCAAAGCCATTGCTGAGAAAACCTAGAAGTCACAATCAAACAACAAATGGAAGGTTGCATGCAAATCCTAGGGTGTCCTCTAACTTGATGGTACCTTCCTGTTGTATGTACCAGTAGTTAGAGCCATTTTTGTTACATAAGCACCAGCATAGTCTTTCAGACACTGGAGCCAGAGAGAATGCCTTATTTTTAAAGAGTATTGAAATGAGAGCTTTCTTCCATTATGAACCTGCCACATACAGTGGTCATCAGTGAAAGCTTTCTGGTTTGTCCATTTTATCCCTGTGGCCTGTCTGTTAAAACACAGGAAGGAGGTTTTCCCACCTGACTTATGGAACTCCCAAGAGAGGCTTGTCTTTCCCCTTCCGTATTGGTTTTCTTCCAAGGAGCAATGACTTCTCTTTTTAGGAAAAGATTTGCATTGTGGTTTATTTTTCTTGTGCTGTGATTAGTTTGTTTTATTGTACAACTGATTTTATGTATGAAATTGACACCTTATTTTCCAAAAGCATTTTACCAAAGATATTGAAATAGTATTAAAACACAATCAAGATTAAACTTAAAAGTAAGTTACAAGAAGAATATTTGTCTTTTACTGTTAATATATCCTGCTGTTCGTTTTTAAGGATGATGTTGTATGTATTTTAATTTTTTTTAAAAAAAAATAGTTGCTTTTATTATGCTTTCCCCTCGTTGTTAGCCTTGTAAACGTTGGTTATATCCTCATATCATCATTAGTCTCACCCTTGGAGGAAGATAGAGAAGGAGAAACTTGGGGCAAAAACTACATGGCTTCTAGCCATGCCCTATGATGAGCAGCTTAGGGAACTGGGTAAGTTTAGCCTGGAGAAGAGAAGGTTAAGAGGTGACATGATAACCATGTTTAAATATTTGAAAGGATGTCATACTGAGGATGGAGCAAGCTTGTTTTCTGCTGCTCTAGAAACTAGGACATGGAGCAGTGGAGTCAAACTACAGGAAAAGAGATTCCACCTAAACATTAGGGAGAACTTCCTGATGGTAAGAACTTTTCAGCAGTGGAATGCACTGCCTCGGAGTGTGGTGGAGTCTCTTTCTTTGGAGGTTTTTAAATAGAGGTGGGATGGCAATCTCTCAGGAATTGGGTATTCCTGCATGGCAAGGGGTTGAACTAAATGGCCCTTGTGGTCTCTTCCAATGCTGATTCTCTGATTCTACTAAGGCAGCTTGTAGTAAATAATATTTGTGCATGTTGGAGAGGTGGAGGTTGTTAAAGAAAGCACACAGCTTGAGAAAGCATGTTTAAAATACCTTCTAGTTTGTTACTTCTGGTTTGTTAATTCACCTTCTTGTTTGTTAATTTACATACTTCCAACAATGAAATGAGATATATCTTCTAAATAACTGAAAATTATTCCAAAAATCCTAGTGATATAGGTGTGAGCTAATGCCAGCCCTTTCTGTGCTGCATACACTTTCAGTTAATGTACTCTGTACTAGGTCTGCCAAATGATGCTTTGAAAATCATTTGGCTGGGAGTGATAGGAACTGCAGATGAACACAACTGGAAGACACCATGCTAGGGAAGGTTGAAATAGGGAATTGTATTGACATCTGTAGGAAAGACAGGCCTCTTTCTAGGGCATTTTGATATAAGCTTTGATACAAATTTGATTTTCCATTCATCCCTTTGACTGCAGGAGTGTGAATGTGAAAAGAATTTCCAGCAGCCTTTCACAATCAGCTATTTATAAATCTATATCTTACTTTCCTTCCATTGTTATTTTATTTTGTTATTGTCTGTCAGTCCCTAAGTATATACTGGTATTACTTGCTTCTTTCTTGCTCCTCCAGCTTTTCTTTCTATTTCTGTATGAAAAAGAATATTTCATTCAGTGGGGAGATATTGCTGGAATTTTAATTAGCATACTTTTTTTTCCTTTTTCAAGAGCTTGGAAGAGTTTGTGTCTTGTCTTGATGTTGCTGCAGAAGCTTGTGATATTATGGTGAAAAGGGGGGATAAAAAGAAAGAAAGGTAATCCTTTTGTGCAATTTCCTATTTTTTACCCCTTAGGACATGCACAGGAGATTATTGTCTCCAATGGTAAAAACAAATGTCTCCTTCTCTGGCAGCTGCTAACTTGCCAGGATAGTATGATGTATGAAATGTTACTATATCTTAATGCAAAAAAAAATTTTTTGAGGAATAATATTCATCAGCTCTTTGTTCACAAGCCTACCTAGAGTTTGAGTAAAATTACAAGAAGGTATGGGACAGGAATTTGTTCTTCTTGGTGGCCTCTGTGTCCCACACATATGGGTCGCTCGGTGCCTGTGCAGGCATCTTTAGAAACATCTAGAAACCTCTCTCCCTTAGTATAGCTACCTGTTTTGCTTTTTTGCCTGTTCTTAGTTCCTTTCTGTCTGCTGCATTAGTAACATCAATAGGAAGTTTCCTTAGCGTTTTGGCAAAAACTGTTGCATTTATTCTGTTTTTGTCTCCTTTTGTTCTTTCATTTTTTTTTAATTAATTTAATTTTTTAGGTATTTATACCCTGCTCTTCGGCCACAAAGGCTATCAGAGTAGGCTTACAGTTTGTTTTAAGCAATAGCTATTTACACATCTAACTGCATTAAACAGTTTCCAATGTGTGTTAGCTAATTGCCCCCACCAGCCGGGTACTCATTTTACCAACCTACGAAAGGATGGAAGGCTGAGTGAACCTTGGAGCCCGCTGGAATCAAACTTGCAACGTGGTGACTTGCAGTACTGGCATTTAACCACAGTGCCACCAGGGCTCCCTGGGGTCTTTGTTTTATTTTCTTCAATCCCCTTGTCCATTCCAAAATTTCTCCCCTGTCCCTCTAGGGCCTATGGCCCTGAAGGGCTTCAAATGGTGCACTAACTGTGGAGGAAAAATCCGTCCCTCAGATGGCCTCTCCTGCTCCCTAATGACTCTGTGCTCATTATCAGATCTTTACTCATCAAGCAAACACAATAGAGATTCCTGCCTCAAGGATCTTCAGTGGAAAGGAGCTGTCCCTTCCCACTGCTTTAAGCTCTGCTTTAAGCGCATAAAATAAACCCCTGCATATGGCCTCCATATCTCTCTGCTCTCATTTCCCTGTGATGGACCAACTTGTCATGCTTGACCATCTACCTCAACAGGCCTCTGCCTATGCAAAATCATTGAATTTTATATTGGTACTGATGCTACCAAGTACCTGTACAACTTCCAGAAGCTGATAAAAACACTACCTCAGTCTCTACTTCGGTTTTGACTTCAGTAACTACAGTTGTCCCTCCATATCCATGGATTTAAGTATTCATGGCTTGAAAATATTCTTTAAAAAACAATAATCCAAAAAGCAAACCTTGAGTTTGCCATCTTATACAAGGGACACCATTTTGCTATACCATTGCATATAATGGGACTTGAGTATTCAGGGATTTTGGTATCCACGGGAGAACCTGGAACCAAACCCCAGCAAATATGAAGGGACAGCTGTAGTTCAGTGCCTTGCCAAGCTGGGGCCATATTTGCTGAGAAATCTGGAACACCTTTGCAAAAGTTTCAGATGGCTACAGAGGTTCCCAGAATGCCTGGGGAGGCACTAGAAGGACATCTCCAGAAAACTAAACATGTATCTTCTTCAGATTTGAAACTGAAGAAGAAGAAAAGAGACAAGGCATTTTCCATGGTTAGGTTACAAACATTTCAATTGAAACCAAAACTAACAACCAAAGAACCAGCATTTCCAATTCTACTCATGGTAGAAGCTGAGGCGTCCAATATTCTGGATGTTCTACTGCCAGTGCAGTTCCATGTCTTCCCAGTAGCTTCAGTATATCTTCCAAACCTGATCTTAGAGAAAGAGGTATCAGAGACATAGACACATATTTATCAGATGATGCACAGATGATCAGATCTTATTCTGAAGGTGAAATCTTAGGTAGAAGGTACTCCCTTCCAGCCACATTTGAGTAAAAGAGACCCAGGAGGCCTAAAAACATGATAGAAAAACATATTTCTGTCTCCTCCCCACTGCATTACTTTCCTTCTTCTCCAGAAGTACTGCTATGGCAGACTTGAAACTAAAAGTAAGCAGAGAAGCATAGCATATAGCTGTATTGCTAGCAGTGATGTTAAAAGTTATAAGAGTCTCAGTGCAGGCACAGAGTAACCCATATGTGTGAGTTCACAGATGACTGGTCGAAGAACCACAATTACAGGTAAGCAATCTCTTACTATTTTCACTAGGCTGCATTCCTGAACAGACTAACCTGGGGGTAAGTCCTGTTGATGCCAATAGGAGTTTACTTCTGAATAGATGTTGGACTAAACTCTGTTATTTGAAAATGCTTTGTGGTAACAAAAGGGGACTTTGAAACCTCTTAACAGGGCTGTGTTAATACATTCTGTTTCTTATTTTAGGCAAATCCTGTTCCAACACAGGCAAGCTCTGGTTGAACACCTAAAAGTGACAGAAGATCCTGCTCTTGTTCTCCACCTGACATCTGTCTTGCTGTTCCAGTTCTCAACACACTGCATGCTTCATGCACCAGGACGATGTGTGCCACAGATCATTACTTTCTTGAGTACAAAGATCCCAGAGGTATTTCTACACATACATAGACACCCCCAAAATCCAACGGTTTAAAAAAAAACCTGGAGCACCCATTTTGTATCTGTAGTGTATTTATTCCTGTTTGCAAAAGACAGAAAATCGCTGACACTGAGTAGCCCTATGTCAGCCTCTGCATGTTGGAGAGAAGTTCTGTTAGTGCTGGAAGGAGATTTCTGCCATGGTAGAGACTCTTACTGCTTCCAGGTAGATGGAAAGCCACCAAACAACGCAGTGGCAGTTCCAGAAGTGAGCAGCTTTGAATCCACAAGATCCAAACCCTATGGATTCTCCTAAGGAAGCTGATCTTTGGGTCATCAGTTATGCTAGCCAAGACTCGCCATAATGAAAGAAACAGGGCAGGAATTCACATTCTGTTCTTGCTGACATGAACCAGAAAGTCTTGGGATGCAGTGGTAGGTCCACTGCTAGATTCCTCCCCAGCCCTACATTGGATTGCTTTGCCTGCCTGCAATCCACACTCATTTATCTGGGATTAAGCTGCATTGAATTGATTTGAGGGAGATAGAAGTACACTGTTAAAGGTTTGCATTCCAACTCCCTTTGTTCAGTAGAATTAACTAAGTATGTATGGCGACTTCTGTTGAGTAGTAATAGAAATAGTGTGGGAAACAAATCAAGCTGAATTTCAGAACTGCTGCTACTATGGAGCAGTTCTCTGTGGTGAAATTATCGTCCCAAAATAACTATATAGATTAAATAATACAACAAGGAGAATATGAAGGTCTTGTTTAGTTTGATCCTATATCCCAACTTTAAATTGTGTTCATAATCCTGTTCTAGTCTGTTGTTGTTTACAGCAGTGTCTTCCTCTCTTTTTTTTTCTTTTTTTTGTGAATTAATAAGATGCTTTGTTTTGTTTAAGTGATAAATATTGTATTTTTAGTAGAAACTTCTTTGTATTTTCAGGATCAGCATTCTCTTCTCATCAAATACCAGGCATTAGTAGTGAAACAGTTGGTAAGTCAGAATAAGAAGATTGGTCAGGGTGATGACGATTCAGTGGATAATAACTTGGACACAGAAGAGAACATAGAAGCAATTCGAAAAGAACTGCAAGAACTCTCTGGCTCTGTCAAAGATCTTGTTCTGAGGCCCAGAAAATCTTCTGTAACAGAGGAATGTTAATAAAATTCATGCAGGATTTTCAGAGTCACAATATTTTCTTTGCGTTGATGATGATGTGTGAAATTGGCTTGTCCTTTAGACATTTTGCATCTTTTAGCACTATAATACAAAACACAGCAGCTGCTGGTTGTATTGTGAGAGTGTATATGAACTTAATTGTCTAGAACAAAAAGGCAAGGCAAATAACCAGAAGATAATGCTTTTTAAAAAATGAAACAATATTACATGATCTGTAGACTGAACATCTTAGTCCAGAGTTCTCAGTCTGTGGGCTGTAGCTGTCATGTTTGTCTCAAAGGTTGGAAGTTAAGTAAACAGTTATTAGGGCTAGCAATCTTTCAAATTTCATTGAATTCTGTTTGGAAATTTGTTTGCAGCCTGAAAATATATGTCAAATTTCATCCAGTTCAATACATTCTTATTTTTTCCTTGAATTCTCATGCATTCAAAGTTGCATGTTTCCTCTGCTGAATCACTTCAAAACATTTTAATATAAAGTGTACAGAACTCTGTTGGATCCAGAGTTTTACTCTCCGGCAGAAGCTTCCCTTAGTAGGATTCTCACAGTATCTACCCTGAGAGAAGACGGGGAGACTGTTTTTGCGTTTTCCACCCTTCTTCCAGCGCTACTGTTCCTGTGGTTCCTCCAGTCCTCCGGAGCAAATTTACAGGGAGCATGGTCATAGGGAAAGCGGAAGCAACAAGGATGGTCTCCTCCCTTGTTCAGCCAGCAAAAAAAAAACTTAGATTGGATCAAAAGCCTCCTGCTGATGGAAGGAGTCCTTGTGTCTGCGACGCTTTTTCTGGATTCAACTCAATGGCTCTGGATTACATATTTATCTTCCCAAATTACTTACAGTTTAAAAATAAAATGCCACTGGTTGCCTTTTTGTGACAGGAATTAACTTTCCCTCCCACCCCCAAGTATACAAAGTACTGTCTGCAAAGGATTTTGTTTTAAACTATTTTAACTCTGATCTATCTTTTCAGCTTGTTAAATGGTTTAATATCTTTTTAACCTTTTAAAATCATTGTAATTATTTACAACATTTTAATTCATCAGATTGGATTTATTGTATGCTCCCCTGAGATCTCTAGATAGAGGACAGGATATAAATATTTTAATTAACTAATTAGTATCACAGTGGTAAAACCACCATATGGCCAAAAAGAATTTTGTCATTATTGAGAAAAAAATGGATGCCAAAGAATTTGACTGTTATCCTCAAATCCTTTCACAGACTTCAGATACTGTCTCCAACTGTTTAGCATATTCAACAGTTCCATGTTCCTTTAGGAGATGAAAAAATAACTGGTATTTCTGGTAAGAGAATTACTGTATTGGAAATTCATCAGAGGACAGATACATATTGTGGATCTTTGTTTAAATATGGCCAAGCTATGTGAATTTTAAATAACATCTCTGGTCAACTGTTGCTACAAGATACACCTGTAGTTTTTAGAACTATTTTCCTTTTCTGGTGCTTGGAATGTAAATGATAAGTAGTAAAGAGGCTTTAAATCTCTTTCAAGAGGAAAAAGTAATGGATAGGCAATCCGTAGTTGCTGTGCTGGCCTTTTGTGCATGTCTTTGTTTTATAGCACTGCCATTCTTTGAGAGTATTTTTTTTTTAAATTAGTGTCAGTGCCAGGTATAATTCTTCTTGTTACTGTCACTACTGTTTTCAGCATTTCAGTATTTTTGTCTTAGAGGTGTAAGTTATATCAAATGTTGATAATTTATTTGATTAAACCCTTTACTGATTCTCATTATTTTAAAAGGTTTTTTTAGGAACAAGAATGACTTGCTTTTGTAGTGATTAGAATGCTAGTAGGTTTTGTTGCCATGTTCTTCTCCCCAAGCTGTTTGTACATTCATGCTCCTAGTATCACATGTACTGGCCCTGAATCAAGCAGTGAAATGCCACTATAGTGAGGCAGCTGTCTCTGAAATGAAAGCAGAGCTAGGTAGCTTCTAACAAACTGGATCCATTTGAAATGTGATTGGCTTTGAAATCATGGCAGGAATATCTGCCATACTACAACAATCTCGTGTACTTCCTGCCTTTGGCTTTCTGACATATTTTAATTAGTTTCCCACACATTTAGATTTCAGTCCTCTTCTTGCTGGTCCTCTCTCTTATTGATCACTTTGCTCTGCTCTACCACTTTTTTTGTACATAGACTCTATTTCATGTTCCTTCCAACAAATGCTTTTCCCACTCTACCTTTCTTACTCAAGGCTTCAATGTCTCTTCTTGATATCTATTTCTTTTAACTTGCTCTTCTGTGCTTCCTTTTTTCATCTCTTACTGTTCTGTAAATCTGTGCAGCTTTCCAGGTGTTGCCATAAGGAATGGGCAAGACAAACCCTTTTGGGAGTTCCTTGCATAAGGTGCAACTGCTGCAAAAAATTCATCCTGGGCTCAGATGGACAGTAAGGATATGTGAACAAACTGAAGGTTTTCCACCAGTGACATTAATAAGTGGCAGGCCCATAATGGGTTATCCCTGCCCTTCTGATATTCTCTCTATTTCCAGTTTTGAGAAGAGAGAGCTGGTACTTATGGAATCAAAATTGTTTTATCCATACAAAAGAGAGAAAGCAAGTTTGGGGACTAAGATTTCCAGAAGTAGTTGGCCGGGGGTGGGAGTGCTCAGAAAAAGTCCCAAGGCAGGGTGTGGGGATTGTGTGTTCCTCCAGATGTTGTTGGACTGAACCAGGATTTTTCAGCATTGACTATGCTGGCTAGGAATGCTGATAGTCACAGTCCAGCAATACCTGGAAGGTTCAAGTTTGCTCACCCATGCTTTAAAAGTAAAACATTTGGAATCCAAACTTGAAAAATTTCCTATGGGATTATAGTGCCAACAAAATGGAAGATGTAATGCTCCTCAAAAATTGCATTCCTTCTCTCTTCAAGTGAATGTACACAAAAAGTGCACTATTAAAACTCCAAAACCTCTCTGCAATCAGAAGGAGCCATATGTGTGTCAAACAAGCAAGGAGTTTAATTCATCTAGTTCTGTTTTTATAATGTATCTGTAGTTAGGTGCACTCAGTTTAATTACTGCATTTACTTCTAGGGTCCCCTTTAATGTATATTGTATTACTCATGATCCATTTCTGTTCCCTTGCTTCAGAAACTGGACAGCTGAGAGCCCCACAGTAGTGATTGAAAACCACTTAGGAGTGAGAATGAGGCAGGTAGCCAGGAAATCTCCAGTAATCTCTATGTAACAGAGGCCCACCGACACCAAACTTGCATGGAAGGAGTTAGGTGGCATTGTAGCCAAGGACCTGACAAAACAGAGCTTCAAGACAAACCTTTCTGCATTGATTTTAAAACCACAACATGTTGAGCCCTTAAGTGCCTATTTTGTAGCCTCACTTATCATGTAACGAGGAATTTCAACTGTATATGGAGTTCAGCAGTGAAGAGCATTGTCCATGCCTCCTGTAAACTAAACAACCTGTGCTGCACTGTACTGTTGAAAATACTCTTCCATTTTAAAAGAAATGTTCAGAATATTTGGCCTGTTATTGACTTGGGTTTATTTGATTTTCTATCATCAACTATTAAATCTCTTATATAAACATAATCTATTTTGTAAACAAGTTTCAGTGTAACTTGGGCAAAATTATTTTAATAAAGACAAATAAGGTTTTCATGCATTTATGTGTATCATACACTGTTAAAATTGGGCTAATTTCTTTTAAGCGAAAGACCTACTTAAATGCACTTGGAATGTTTTATTGGTGTGGGAAGTGGCACACATATGGGCTACATTTAAAACTGGTTCCAAGCCATTGCAGGACCATGGACATCTGTTTGTGCTGATTCTGGAAGCTTCCAAACCTAGATGGGGAAATCTTAGTGCTTGATTTTAAGGGATAACTTTGGAGATTATCAGATGCTTGGAAAAGCCGCACAGGAGCATCCAAGGACAGCGTCATTGTACCGGAAACGGATCCTGGTTTTGCACAATATCATCCTCGCATGCTGCCTCCGTGTTCCCTCCATGCTGATGCGACAAAAAAAGGTATCACTTTTCATTAGTGGAAATTCCTGCCAAATTAAAAGTGATGGCTTTTTCTTTGCCCCAGCACAGAATCGGAAAGTAGCCAGCATGGCAGGATGATATGTGAAACCAGGACACTGTACCATTTCCGGTACACTGACATCATCCTCGCGTGCTCCTGTGGGGCTTTTTTCAAGTGTCTGATAATCTTCATAGTTACAATAGGCATAGTGGAAACCTGGTGAAATTGAGTGAACCAGTGGGGTACAGATATCTCTGCAATACAAACTATAGGAAGATCAAACAAATCACGCAGTCTAGATAATATTCAGCTGAAGAGACCTGAGGCACTCAGATGTAAAATATCTGCTCTCCTGACATAATATATAAAATCTCTCTTAAGATGGCTCTCTATGCTAGAGGACAGCAAAGGGGGTAATATAGCACCAAATTGTATAAAGGAATCCAAGAGGATGTAGCAAATAATATCTGCTCTGGGTCAATATAAACTGTTATTAAAGATATTTATATAGAAAGGCATGCATTCTTGAAGGAGAATCAACGTGATTTTTAGAAATGCAAGACCTATTTCACATAATGTTCTTTTGTCAGCTAGCAAGTGGATAATGGCAAACACTGTTTACTTTTTGAGCAAAGTTAGTAATCATGGGAAAAGACTAGAGTTCTTATGGTGGGGTAACTGGTTAAAAGAAGAGGCAGAGTAAATTCACAGTCATTGCAAAGGAGAAATATAAACAAGTTATGAAACATTAGTACTGAGACATGATTTTTAACCCATTGATAATTACCTGGGGTTCGGGGAGCAATGAGTGGCCAGGTTTGTTAACACCAAATTATGTAAGATAGCTACACTAGTGTACAGTAACACTGCTGTAATTCATACAAGAATGAGCCAGCGCGCCACTGGATACATGGCACTGCCATTGTGTGGTTGAACCATGGCAGTGTGAACCTGTCCTCAGACCAACAGAAGTGAACACTCCCACAGTTTCCCAATAAAGGTCCAATTGGCCCATCCATGATCTAGCACCAGGGCCAAATCCACACTACAGAAATAATTCAGTTTGAAACTGGATTGTTTGCCATGGCTCCTTCCTATTGAATCCTGGGATTTGTATTTTAGTGAAACATCAGCACTCTTTGGTAGAGGAGGCTAAAGACCTTGCAAAACTACAAATCCCAGGATTTAATAGGAAGGAGCTATGGCAAATAATCCAGTTTCAAACTGGGTTATTTCTGCAGTGTGGATTTGTTGCAGGGCTTTGATAGGTAGTTGGGACCCATCAGATAAATGCTTAAGAGCTATGTACAAGACTTGATTCTTACTGTGGCCCCCTTTGACCACTCCCTTTGTTTCCTGATCAGCTGGTGGGAAATACTTGTGTACTACACAGACAAAAGCCACTTCTCCACATTATCACAGCTGTCATATGGTCAGCTCCATAAAAGAGCAAGTCTATTTCATAAGTAGTGATTCCTTTTCTAATTATTTTAATATCTTTGAAATGCCTCCTCCCTTCCTTCTGAAATACAAGTATTTTGAAGGCCCTCCTACATTATGTGTGCATGCTGGATGTGACAAAATAGCAAAGGAGCCAGCTGTTTGAGGGCTAAAGGAAACAGACTGACCTTGGCTGCCTTCTCCAAAAGCAAAAAAGAAAAACCCCACTCACAGGAGATAAAGCAGATCTGGTGGATTATGCTTGTTTCTTTTGGATCAGTGTTTCTCTGAAAATGGCCCGAATACCTTCTTCACCTTTGTTTTGATGTCCAAGTGTAACTAGAAGCAACTGCCACAAAACAGTGAGTATTTTAGTCTCTCTCTCATGTTTGCCTGCTAATTATTCAAAAAATAATTCAAAACATTATCTAACACCTCTCTATTCACTGCTGCCATAATAGTGTACAATGACTAATTTTAGTTTCCTCTATTCCCTATCATCCTATTTTTATTATATACCCGATACTGTTATGCAGCTAAAGAAAGAATAAGAAAGAAATCCATTCATTAATATTAAATGTGCCAGGAAAGATTAAGTGGGCCTAAGAGTGCAGGGGAAAAAACTTTTCAAATCAACATATTACTATGAAGTTATAGCTTGTCAGTGTTGTGAGAGTTGGGGTGCTTGCAAATTATGAATTATATTTATATCCCTATATGGTTTCATGCTGCCAATAGGCACTTCACTCTTCTACAGAATTAAGAAAGTAATTCAAACAAATTCATTTACTTGGGGCAACAGGATTCCCAGAAATTATTACACTAATCCTAAAAGAACAACCTGTGTTCCAAATTGGCTTATCCTCCAACTTTTCTGTATGCAATCCTGTGTGTATTTATTCAGATGTAAGTCCCCCTGTGTTCAGCTGGGCTTACTCCAAGATAGGTTTGCATATAGGCAAACTCCAAATATTCTTTTATCAATGCAAGCTATTAAATGTGCAGTATTGATTTATTTAAAAACTATTATTTACATGCTGCAATAAACAGTTGAAACAAATTTCAGTGGAAATAAGTGGCTTGTAATGCTATATGAATTTGAGGCTAATCAAATTTAGAGGGTGGCCCAGCACCTTTGAAAGAGTTGAGGGTCTTTTCCCTCTCAATCAGTGCCTGACTTTTCATATCGTCAAAGTATCAAATAGTGTTATTTTTGCTCTGTGTTCTGATTTCTATTGCATTTTTTCCACTTCCCTGTAGAAAAATCCCCTGGTCACGGGGGATTTAAAACCAAACAATACTGATCATGGGCAGTATTTCAATGCAATCTTTGCTGTACATTGGCTGAGCATTCACAGCATGCAAATCATTCTCAGTTCTCAGCAACTTTGTATTGTACAGTGCCTGTGATTTGCATATGCATTCATGAGCCTGGCCTTATCATTATTGGCTGGCTGTGGCCAAATCCTCCAGAACATCTGTGAATTACATCAGGTGAATTAGGTAGCAGAGCTAAGCTAACCAAAGGATGACACCTTGCCCTCTGAAACCAATTTGGAGGAGTCATAGTCCCATTTCCATTTCCATCTTTTCTGGCCACTGGCTTGTTCGACACAGAGAAGTACCCGAAGGTGCTGATAGAATACAGTAGAGGAGGAAGCCACCAAGGTCAGCAGCAGACAAGAAGGTACAGGAGGAAGCATCCCCCCCCCACATTGCTGATTTACCTCACTTGTTTTATGCAGATTTCTTTTTCAGACTATCAATGTATATTTCCCTGACAAAAGTATGTACAGAACAGTCCAAGTAACAAAAGTATCACACTGCAGCCTAAAAAGAGTAGTAACAATGCATCGAAACACTGTCATTTTGGCAAGGAGATCACAAATCAGACACCTTAAGAGTTTTCTTAAAGTTCAGTTAACAGTGATGATGGGGCTGCATGTTTCCCAAGGGAGGGCATTCCACCAATGAAGGGTCACCCCCAGAGAAGCCCTTCTCAATATCTCATGCCTTATAATGAGTCAAGGACATGTCGTGTTCACATGGAGAATAGTGCTAGGACTAAATTCTCCAACACAGTGTGCTCCTTTATACAGCTGAGTGGAGGTTTGAACTGGAATTTCTCACATCCCAATACCCAACTGGCTAGCTATATGTCACACTAGTTGCCAATGCAGGCTTTTTTCTAAGTATCTGTTTCAACCAGAATCCTTATTCCATGCTTCAAACATGGAACAGGAAAGGGCTAAATGTACCAAGTACCATTATGTTGCATTGGCATTGATGCTCCACTTTTTCATTATTATTATTTTCATTTTTCCTAATTTCAAAAATGTCATTGTCATTTCTAGCTGTTCATATACTTTCAGTGATAGAACTAATTTCTGACACCTGTCTTGTTCTTACCTAGTTTTTATTCTCATATTTTTCTCTATATGGTTATGATTACTTGACACTTCTCAGTATTTTTCCAGACCTGGCTAGGGCAAATGTGTCGATAAATCTTTCATTGAGTTGCTAACCATTTTGTCAATTCACTTCATTTTGCTACTATACAGGTCATTATGAGTAATGCTGCATAATATGTCACAATCTGAAGAAAATTATCCTGTTGACTGCAAATAAAGATGATGAGGAATAGACTATTATAGACTTTGTAATTGATCAAATTATTCTGATTGTCATTGACCTATACAATTCTGCAAGTTCTGTCATTAGGAAAAAATAAAGTTTTTCTTAGTTTTTTGCTCTCCCCCGCCCCCTGGTTTTACAAATATGATATAAACCAGGAATGGGCATAGCATGTCCAGCTAGGTGTTGATGAACCACAGCTTCTGTCATCTGTCACTGTCTGTCCTAGCTAGGGCTGATGGATGTTTTTGTGTAACAGTAACTTCTGAAGGCCCATATTTTGCCTCCTGGTAATATAAATTTCTATAAATGATCTAAATGACCTATAAAGCCCCATATGGCTCAGTTCCAGGCTATGAGCCTGCCTAGGCCCTGACACCATCAGGAGACGCCTTTCGTTCAGTCCCACAAGCACGGTTGGTGGAGATGTGAGAGAGGGCCTTCTCAATGGCTGCCCCTGGACTCTGGAACTCCTTTCCCAGGGAGGCCAGAATGGCTCCCTCCCTGCTGTCCTTTCATTGGCAGATAAAGACCTTTTTATTCCAGCAGACTTTTAAAGTGGAAAGTTTTTAAAGAATGGGCTAAGGGCACTGTACTGTTTTAGACTGAACTGCCTTTTATCTTTCAATAGTATTTTATCTTTCCAAGTGTAATTTTAATTCATTTTAATATTGTCAGTAGTTCAATCCCATTTTAATGTTCACTTTTTTGTATGTTTTAGCTGCATTGTTTTTAAATTGTAAGCTGTCTTAAAGGCAGGAGGAGGAGGAAGATGATTATTTCTATATGTTAAAGGGAACATTTTTCTTTTAAACTCTTAAACCTATTTTTCTAGTTTGGATAAAGTTTAGTTTGTACTAGTGAGTAGCTAGCAACCCTCAACAATTCTTCCAGCTTGATCCCAAGCTTTCTCCCAAAGGTGTATTTCTGTACCCAATGCCCATGGGACTGGGGGTTTCTTTACCTCCCCCTGCAGCCTCTGTGGCACCAATGCATTTCTCAGCATTCCAGAGCAGGTATTTAGTGTGCACGGAAAGTGTACAAGAGGCTTTGTTGATTATGGCAGATGCACAGTATTAGATCCTGACCCTTGTCTGTTTGTTGCGATGGGCACACAGAGCTCTTATGTCTTCAAGTTTTCCCATTCTTTTAAATGGAAGAAGACAGTTCTAGGAATGCACACAATGGTGAGCACAGAGCTGAAATAAATGGAAACTGAACCGAAAAACACTCATGTTAATGGGAAAAGCCTTACAAGACAAGGGGGATTTGGGTACCTCAGGAGTCCCCTTGGCCACAGGTTTGTGTGTGCCCAATTCCTATGATACTCAGGGGGTTTCCAAACAGTGAAAAAACTACTCACAGAATGCAAGGAGAATCCTACTTGTCCTAATGGCATCCCATGGGATTTTGCCATATTGTGAAAGAGGGGGGCAAAAAGGCCAAAAACCTCATCAGAAAGGTCTTCACGGCTTTCCCCATCTTTTAATGAGGTGGTGCGCATTTCTGCTCATTAGGACAAGCGAGTTGATCTGATTTGCCTGCCCAAACAAGAGGAAGTGCAAATCTGATTGGCTGGACAAACACTGGGGGCAGGGCTTGCTAGCAAGACAAGCTCCCACTGCCACTATATTGAATTTTCAACTTAACAGACGAGTGCTAAACTGAGAAAACAGGGGGGGGGGTTTGCTTTTGTATTCAAGCAAAAAATAGCTCAATTGCACCTTTGACATCATTTTAAAAAATAATGTAGGTGGAGGCAAATTGAGGTAAGTGCAAACACAAGTAAATCACTCGCAGCTGCCATGTTTACTAGCAGGCATGCGAAGCTTATGGGGGCAAAAAAAAAACCCATTAGGACAGGTCGCAAACTGCTGCGAAATGTCATTACTATGGGGGCTCCATTTTTTATGGGCCCATATAGACAGGCTCTCAGACTTTTTTTGGATGATTGTTCAAGATCTTTTCATCAAAACTAAAGTCATGTATGGAGATAATCAGGTGGAACCAACCTTGTTATGTGATTTATGGTCTAAATTTAATAGTGAGTCCAAACTAGAGTAGGCCTATTGAATCAATGGAGGTTGTGTATGTGTTGACTTACCAAGTTACCACTGAGGGTGCATCCACAGTACACAATCCAGTTTGAAACTGGATTATTTGCCATGGTTCCTTCATATGGAATCCTGGGATTTGTAGTTTGGTGAGGCACCAGCACTCTTTGGTAGAGAAGGCTAAAGACTTTGATTATGTATTCCTGTGTGGCAGGGGTTGGACTGGATGGCCCTTGTGGTCTCTTCCAACTGTATGATTCTACAAATCCCAGGAGTCAATAGCAAAGGACCATTGCAAATAATCTAGTTTCAAAGTAGATTATTTGTGTAGCATGGATTAGGCCACAATGGTCTTATTTCTAGTTAGGATTAACAATTGGATTCAGTCCTAAAGTGTGGGAATCAAGTTGCCCTCCAGGTGTTGTTGGGCTACAAGTCATAGCATTTTTTACCACTGACTATGCTGGGACACAGTGCAACACCTGGAGAGCTGCATGGTTCTCATCCCTGCTTTACATTTTGCAATAAAATTACAATAGATCTATGATGTAAAGTATTTGAGGCAATCAAATATTTGTGGGGTTTTTTTTCAAATGGTGGATTATCTCCAGAGCCCATGAGGCAAACTGTCCTGTTGGTAATAGGCTTTCAAAACAGTCAAGACTCAGATATTATGAAAGTGCCAGTCACTGCTCCATGGGGATTGTGTAACCTTTAAGTACAAGATTTGTATTTTAAAAATATGTAATTATAGCAACAAAAGCTACTCTCCTGGAGAGAAAGCTCAGGTTGTTCTGCCTTTCTTTACAAACTAGGCTGAGTAATCATAGTACAAAAAAGAAGACCAACAGACAAACTTTTTGAATCCTTCCGTGAGAGATTTCATACCCATTAGTAGATAATTTCCTCCTTTTGTGTGTATTTTATAAAGTTTTATTAGGTTGCAAAATGACTCACAATTGCTTTATCTGAAAAATGGGGGAAGGGAATAGTTTCATATTAAGAATTTAGTTTTGTTGAAATACGGTTGTTAGGCTTTAAACAGCCAAGACATAAAAGAGCACAGACAGATATTTAGAAAGGGATTAGCAATGGCACAAAGAAAAAAAAAGACAGACAGGGGCAGCCTTCTTAATGCTCAGAACATGCCATGTAATTTCAATTTATAGTTGAAAAGACCAAAGCAGCAGGGTGGGGACTCTATTGCTAGTAGGTTGTACTGTTAAAATCTGATTTCAGGCATTTTAAAAAAACGTTGGAAAGCATAAGGACAATGATTCATATGAACTATTGGTCTGACCCAGGTTGTAATTTGTAGACCTGGGTTCTACATGAGTCTATGCATCCATTCAGTGAGTCACTCTATGTCCCTTGAGTTAAGGAACCAAAAAGACAAAGAGAGAAGTTGGCTTAACCTTTAAATCCAGTAATGTGCACAGCAAGTCTTTTTATCTGATTTACCCAAACACAACATCTAGCTTCTAGCAAAATTAAAGTCAACATCTTTCTCTATAGAGTAGGATCAAAGCAGAAGAAAAGATTCCATTTTAACAGCATGGCTCACTCCCTTATTTATCTACTGGGGGCAAGAGGCAGCAAGGGCACGGAGGCATGTGTTAATCATTTTGATGTATCCTCTTCTAGTCACAGCACAAAGCCTTAAACAAACCTGCAATGAGTCACTAACTTCTTGTTTTCCACTATATTTCTGCCTTGTATCTATTATCCTCCCTCTCAATCTCTCTTTCTTCTATTATAGAGACAGACTCAGAAGTTCTCACAGTGGAAATCTTTCCACTGATTTTAACAAAGATTCCATTCAAAGAAAAGGGTACAAGGTGAGACCACTATGCAGGGCTGTAATTCGAGGCTTCAGTGAAAGGATTGTTGTTGCTGAGTGCCTTCAAGTTGTTTCTGACTTATGGCAATCCTAAGGCAAACCTATCACAGAGTTTTTTGGCAAGATTTGTTCAGAGAGAGTTTGCCTTTGCCTTCCTATGAGGCTGAGAGAGAGTAACCCAAGGTCCCAGTGGGTTTCCATGGCTGAGCAGGGTTTCTAACCCTTGACTCCAGAGCTGTAGTCCAACGCTGGCTCTCCAGTGAAAGGATGGATAAATTTTAATACAGTCGTCCCTTCACATTCGCGGGGGTTAGGTTCCTAGACCCCTGCGAATGTGGAAAATCCGCAAATAATGATTGCCCTCCCCCTCCCCCATCAAAGCGACCATAGGGCCTCCGGAGGCCCCATAGTCGCTTTCTCCAGACTCCCCAGTCTCTTCTTAGGCCTTCACGGGGCCTCAGGAGACCCTCCCGAGGCCCCGTGGAGGCCTCCCAGGCCCTCCCCCCTCCTCCCCAAGGCCCCATGGAGGCCTTCCCAGCCCTCCTCCTCCCCTCCAAGGCCCCATGGAGGCCTCCCCAGCCCTCCTCCTCCCCCCCAAGGCCCCGTGGAGGCCTCCCCAGCCCTCCCCCTCCCCTCAAGGCCCCGTGGAGGCCTCCCCGGCCCTACCCCCTCCCTCCCAGGGCCTTCACGGAGCCTTGGAAGGCTCCGTAGAGGCCTCCCTGGCCATCCCCCCTCTCTCCCAGGGCCTTCACAGGGCCTCTGGAGGCCCCATGTCACGGTTTTGGGAGGGCAGGGGGGCCCTCCCTAAACCGCGAATATCCAAAACCACGAATGCTGAGTTTGCGAATGTGGAGGGACAACTGTAGACTGGAAAGATTTTACATCAAGGTCCAAAGATGTACATTAACATGTACGTATATTTTTTTAAAGTATATATATTCACTTGCTATAGTTACTTTTTATGCCTTGTGTTAGCCTTTTCTGCCTCCTCTAATCTACAGTAAGTCAGTTCATATAGGTTGGAGTTGGTTAGGTAAGTGATTGGGGTTTGTCTCTGTTTCTCTGTCTCTCTGTCGCATTCACACACACGCACAATCCTAGTATCTATATGCTGTATAGAAGCCCTAACTAACAGTTGTCAGTGTGTAGAACTGGTTTTCTAGCCACAGCTACAGTGATGAATATTTACTTGCAGACCAAAACAGAGACAGGAGAGAAAAGCCCCTTCTTCTCCATCATGGTCTCTACACAGTTAAAGTGCTATGGTTCCACTTTGGCTACATCCTACAGAATCCTTAGGTTTGTAGTTTCACCAGAGGCCACAAAGGAGATCTCAAGCTGAAATTTCTAAACTTCTTCCCTTAACTGCAAATCCCAAGATTCCATAAGACATTGCCATATCAGTTAAAGCAGAATCATAGTGCTATAATTGCGTAGTCCAAAAAGTGTTTAAATATTTGAAAGGCTGTCATATTGAAGAGGGAACAAGCTTGTTTTCTGCTGCTCCAGAAACTAGGGGCTCGGCCAGATGGGAGGTAATATTGCACAGGGACACGCATTACCTGCAATTTGCAGCAGCTCTCTTTTGTCTCCATTATTTCTGGAGGGTAGGGTTTCTCTGCAAAGCAATGCACATTGACGTGCACACAGACCTCCATCCTGTGAATCAAGATGGTTTATTTTATTTCTATTTATTTATTTATTTATACCCCTGCTCTTCAGCCACAAGGCTATCAGAGCAGCTTACAAATTGTTTTAAGCAATAGCAACTTACACATCTACACTGCATTAAGCAGGTTTCCAATGTGTGTTAGCTAATTGCCCCCACAAGCTGGGTACTCATTTTACCGACCTATGAAAGGATGGAAGGCTGAGTGAACCTTGGAGTCCTCTGGAATCAAACTTGCAACGTGGTGACTTACAGTACTGGCATTTAACCACTGTGCCACCATCTTGTGTAAGATGGTGGCTGTGAGTGTGGGGGCTAATATTCCCCCCAACAATAAATTCTCTGCACATCTCTAACTTTAAATGGACAGAAGGCAGACCTTCCACTTGTAAAACCCAGAATGCGCAGCACTACAAATCTGTCGTTCACATGACCAGCAATGCTCATCTCCCTGCAGCTTATCAAAAACTTCATGAAAAACTGCAAAGTCTCTTGGTGTGCTGTAGATGGAGTTTTCTGCCCCCCTCCTTCTGAATACAGCGAATCTCCTGCATGGCTCGTTGGGACAAAAGATATTCTCTGTACCTTCCATTAGGAGGTGTTTTTTTTTCCATCATCTGGACCACGCCCAGGACACCGAGCAATGGACTCAAAGTACAGGAAAAGAGATTCCACCTAAACGTTAGGAAGAACCTCCTGACAATAAGAGCTGTTCAACAGTGGAATATATTGCCTTGGAGTGTGGTGGAGTCTCCTTCTTTTGAGGTTTTTAAACAGAGGCTGGATAGCCATCTGTCAGGGGTGCTTTGATTGTGTGTTCCTGCATGGTAGGGGTTGGACTGGGTGGCCCTTGTGGTCTCTTCCAACTCTATGATTCCATGATTCTATAATCCAAAAATGTATGGATTTCAATATAGTGTAAATATAAAACATATTTGCCAACCTGAACACATATGAAAAATCAAAATGAAAAGGCACACCAATACACTTCATTCAACATCTGAAAAAATGTGCACTGAAACACATGCACATTTCTGTGAAGAGCAGGGAAAGGCTTGCACAGCTGCCTTGGATACCATGGGACCAGGAAGGCAGGTGATATAAATTTTATAGAATAAGAACAAGACAACCTTAGCAGTAGAAAATGAGAATCTTAATAAGAGAAAGATTGGCCAACCGATTTCCCAAAACATACCATAAGAACATAAGAACTGGCTTGGTGAATCAGCCCCAATTCCATTTAGTCTAGCATATTTGCAAGAATGCCAGGAACTAGCGGAGCTATTGGAAAATGGGCCCATGGACTACAAATGGGGTGGGGCACAGAGGCTACCTTCTACACAATGCCATTAGTGGAAAGTCACACTAGGGCTCCAATCCTCAGCCTGCTTATTTGGAAATCAATCCTGTTGACGTTAGTGTCACTTGCTTTGAATAAACCCTGCATGAGTCTGGAAAAGCTGGGGATGCCAGCTGTTATATTTATTTGCAAAGCACTGTAATTGCTAAGAGTGTAATTCTAAGCAAAGACATAGAAATATATTTGCATGAGTCACTTCCCATTGCAGTCCTAAACATACTGACTGAGAGTATTGTTCTCAAGGGTAATAGTTTGGTCTTCCAACTTTACTTCTTCCAAAGAATTGGTTAACACTATCCTGGTCTGTGAACTAGCATGGCTCTAGAGCAGGGACAGTATGACTCTTCAGATGATGGTGGTGCATTCCTGACCACTGGCTGTACTGGCAAGGGATGATGGGCACTTCAAGCCAACAACATCTGGAGGACCTCACTTTGCCCACTCTTGCTTCACAGTGTTCCACTCCATAACACCATTTCATGCACACCCTGGAACATCTGCCTTTCTGCCTTAGCTTTGTGGTGCTGCCCTTTTTTGTGCAACTTAAAATAAAGCAGCAACATTAGTGAATATTGGGTCATGGCTTGTTTTGACCAATTGTATTGCCTGTCATTTTGGACAGCAAAGAGTTTTGGCACCATTAGAGACATAGCAAAATCACTTCAATGCAAAGATTTTGAATGTCCATGAGAAATTTTCCACTGCTTGTGCCAAATAAAGTACTTGCTATTTTTGGTCTGAGATCAGCATTCCATCCTTGCCTTCCTCTTCTCCTCCCCTTCTCTGTCATTCCACAAACCTCATGGGAACAGAATTAAAAACACAAGGCTGCCCAGTCATGCACTCACTTTTTGCAGGGGGAAGGGTGTCTGTACTAGTTATATCTCCTCATCTTTGTTCACATAACAAACTTTGGTATTTCATAAATGTTGGGAAATGTGTAAGAGAGTACTGGATTTCACAAGCTGAGTAATGAAATTGGCAAGGCAGAAGCTGAACAACAACTAGTCCTATACCCACTCTCCCAAAGAGTCTAGCAGAGAAAGGGAGTAAGGTTATTCCACTCTATATGTGTATAAAATTAGCTTTACTTATTACTTGTGTATAATCAAATGCATGCTTTAGTGGAGGAGCGAAAGGCCCACAAGATCTTTCAAAGTCTTTTCTTCTTCCTCTGCTAATAACAATTCAGCTGATTCAGGAGGATTCTGATTGCCTGTTCCCTCCACTGAAAACTGCACCTGTCCTGCCAGCTGCACCGATATCTGCAGATGTCTAACACTTTCATAACTGTGTTGCAATAAAGCAATAAAAAAAACCCAGCATACGCCTTCAGGAGCAGACATCTTGGACATAATTGATATACTGATCAAAACGATAAAGAACACACCTTCAGCTGTTAAAGAAGACCCAGCTCTCCGTACCTACTTTAACAAAGCAGAAGGCTTCGTAAAAGATGATCTGGAAATGGCAGCAGAGGCAAAGAATATTAAGTTTGCTGAGGCCATGAAGCAGAGGCAACAAGAGAAGACAACAGAGGTGGTAACTCCCTCACCACTGGCAACTGTGCCTGTGTCGCTGGTGGCCATCCACATGACACCATCTCCATATAAATCTATAGCCAAAAAGGAAGAAAATGGGGGTGTTAAAAGCGTTTATTAACTTGCTGTATGGTTTTAGTCCCCATCTAACATCACATGCACAGAATTCGCCAAATAAAAAAGTGGCTGAGGATATTGTTGATAGAGCAATGGCGGTCCTTGATGCCATAAAGAGTGTTTTCTGTGGAAATCCTGAAGGTCGAAGCAAACATATGTTGAAGCAATTGTTAGAGAAAGACATGGAGCTTGTAAAACAAGCCATGAAGGAAGAAAGAGTCTCATAAGAAGGCACATCTGTTTCTTGGTAGCATAGGTATTTTTCATGAAAGTTATATACAATCTGTAATCCATTTTTCTCATTCATAACAGCCAGCTCAATATATCTGTTTGTAGCCTTTTACAAGTCTGGGATTAAATGTTTATTTTAATATAATTCTGTTTTAATTTTTCAACCTCATTTTGAATTGATCTTCAGGATATTTATTACTGAGTATGAGTTTGCCATTCAACTATTTGGGCAAACATTTAAATTATAATATTAAAGATAGCTCAAGAAAGAAAAAGTGAAAAGACAGATGCCGGAATATTTTGATCTTGCACACAACACTCCTCCTTCCACTAGTTAAAATATATTGTATATATAATCATTTATTTAATTAATACCTTTCCTTCCCTCCAAAGGGTACATCATCTCACCAATCCACTACAAGCCTGTGAGATAAATTAGGTTGAGGGTTGGTGATTAGCCCAAGGCCACCCAGAGCTTCGTGCTCAAGCACGGATTGGAACCGTCTTGTCTATATGGGGGTGGGGGATATGAACATGTCTGAAAAAGCAGGCATTCACAACAATGCAACCTGTCTTCATAGTCAAAAGAGCCCCCTAAACTCCACATGCCCCCTAGCCAAGATGGTGGCTGCAAGTGATTTACTTGTGATTTTAAACCTGCTGCCACCTTTTTAAAAAAAGAAACAGTTTCCCATGGTGCGCACAAGTGATAGTTTGTATTTACAAAAAAGAAAGGGGGGGGAAGAGTAAAAGATCAGCATGTTATTGACTTACCAGACCCTTGCTTAGCCAAAAATTCAACATGGCAGCTGCAGGCGCTTTCCCTGTTTGCTAGCCCCGCCCCCATGCTCATCCAGACAATGAGATTACGCTGCCAGTTTGTATCTGTGTGAATGCGAGTGTTCAAACGATCACACACTCACATGTCATACGGAGCTTTTTTTTAAATCTGGACGAAGCCCCGGATACGATGCACAGGGACTTTGTAGTGGATTTGGCTGCCCCAGTTCTGAATGAAATGCATTTATGCACATGTACATATGAACAGATCGCCATACGTTCACATCCTGTTCGTATTGATTTGACCATATAGACAAGACCTAGGTTTCCCTCCTTTTAGTCCAACAGCAGCAATTTTGCCCAAAGAGCTCTAGTTTGTCCCAGTAAGGTATGCACAAAATAATCTCCATTGTGCCACCTGAATTAGATCTATATTGTCTGCAACTCGTCCCTCCAAACTCTTGTTACTCTAAAAGGTGGGGGGCTGCTTCAAGACTCACCCGTGATATCAAAGTCCGGGTGGGGAATTATTAGCTCAAACAGTATGCCTGTGAGAGGAAGGTAACTTCGGGGATCTTTTCACCTATGTATACAAGTACTAACTGCAGAGAACTCCAGGTTAAAGTGAAATAAAATGTTTTTATTAGAATGACACAAATTGCATTCACATACACAACACATGTTCCTAAGAACCACGCAAGGCTATCAAGGAGTAAGGCAGAAAGATTGGATTGAAGGAGAGATTCGGGGGAAATAGGACAATAGTTACCAGTCTTGAAGAGCAAAGCACTCAGACAGAAGACTGAGGGTGGCACTGGAGGTTCCAGTCCAGAGTTGTGACAGGAAAGAGAGTGACTGGATTCATCCACAGTGACATACCTTTCTATTGTTAGGGGACTAATATTTATACCCTGCTTCATATCTTGAAGGGATACTCTGGCTAGGACAAAGCCTGGATGGGTTTCCCACTGAGTAAACAAAGAAAACAGAAACTTAACTGATGGTTGTTAATGGCTGGGAGATTGGAATTGATGGGTTTATGACAACCTCACAATGCAGGACAGGAGGGGGTTCCGAGGTGAGATTTCCTTGGGTTTTGGGTTGGAAAGGTCATTTGATTGTTTGGTTGGATGACTTATGGCTGAGGTGCCCAAGAAGAAATTAGCACATACCTCCTTAATAACTTTGTTTACCAAGGTGCTTCCACACAATTCTCATATGGGCTTGTTTGCTAAAATATTTCTAGGGACTTATCTATAAGGGAAGAAATAATGCATGTACCTGCACATTATAGGCAATTTGCAGCAGCGTTCTTTTGTCTCTATGGCATTTTGGCAAAAACAATAGCACCTGAAGCTCTCCTCTATGATGTTCACACAGTTGCAAATCAAGATGGTGGCCGTGTCTTTGTTTTGTGCAGGGGTGCAAGGAAGGCAAAGGGGACCAGACATCGCCTGGAGATGACGGGGAGGGTGGCCACCATGAGGAAGAGGAAGAGAGCCACCTGCCCTTCACCCATCCCAGTGGCGGCAGCCTCCGATTCTGGCTGCAAAGGGATGGTAGGAATCGCCTGGTCAGCTGCTGGGAGAAGGAAGAGAAGGGTGGGTCTTCACCACTTCATCTCACCTTCCGCCGCAGCAAGGAAGAGTCTCCCTCCTCTTCCTTCTTCCAGCGGCTGGCCTGGCAGCTTCTACCATCCCTTTGCAGACAGAATCAGAGGCCACTGCTGATGCCTGGTAAAGTGGGAAGGGGTGAATTATGATCGTAGCAATAGCATCACAATTGTGCCTAATAGAGAACAGTTACCTAGACTGAATGATCTGCAACTGTTTTGTGGCCATTAAATTTATGCACATAGAGTGTGGTGGTCAACTTGTGGCCTTTTGGATGTTGTTCTACTGCAGAGTTTCATCTTCCTCACTTTTGGTTGTGCTGGTGGCTCCAGCTGACAGGAGTGGCAGTCCCACAAACTCTAAAGGGACACAAATTCCCCATGGCTGGCATCCATGCTCATGCTCTTTATAATAAGGACAGTCATGACTTGGAGTTAGCCAAAGGCCTAGCACAGTCAAACTAGCTCCACAAAAATAAGGCTTCTCACCATCAATTTTCTTGTTCTGTATTCGTGAATGTGTGTTTTTCCTTCATGCTATGGATTCATAGACCTGCATAGAACTGGTGTGCTGTAGTTGTTTAAGTGTCTGACTAGGACACCAGGATTCAAATCCCTGCTCAGGCAGGGAAACCCGTTGAGTAACTGGGCAAGTCACACACTCTCAGACTCAGAGGAAGGCAAACAAATGCTGCCAAGAAAACCCTAAGGGTCACTGTAAGTCAGAAATGACTTGAAGGCACACAACAACAACAACAGCAACAGCAACAATGGATTCTAATGTAGCTCAAGTAAGGTGGAAGATGGGGTTTAATCCCATCAGAAGGCTTTCCTGCATCAACCACTTGATTAGTTGGTTGTTTGTTCCCACCCAAAGCAGAATCATTTTTATGATTCTGTCTGCTCTTGTGATTCATGACCTCATCTCATTATAGGTGCTAAGTAAACAGCAGCAGATGCCACCTTTTTCTTTCTCTCCTACGCAGCAACTAATCATTTAACATTACTCAGAGCATAATGACTTGTCCCTCCAGCTACAATGACATCTAAACAGAGAACCAGATCTTGGCATTGCTTAGGTCAGCAGAAATCCAACTGCCCATCTGTACATCAGAGGCAAACTGTAACAAGAAGTACAAGTGAAATTGGTAATACTTCCCCTGAGAGCCAGTGTAATGTATTGGTTTGAGCATTGGACTGTGGCTCTGGAGACCAGGGTGCCGTTTACACGATGAAAATGTCCCGGGAAGAATTCATGTCGATCCCTGGCAGTTTACACGTACATTGGGTCGGGTACGTGATTTTTGGAAGGGGGGCCACCTTTTATCCCTCAACCTGCGGGACTTCGAGTCCCGCAGTTTGTGTCGGTTTTTTAAAAAGTCACTGGAGGATTTGGAAAAATCAGAAATGTAAACAGCCTGGGACAAAATATCTTGCTACTAGGGGATGACCAGAAATGGTGACTGGGGGCGGGCTTAGAGATCAGCGACCAGAAAAGGAAGGGTCAGTCACCCGTTCAACAGATCCAGCCTCACCAGCCGAAAACAAAGGCATCCCTTCCAGCTGCACGAAGGTTGATGTGTGTGTGCACGCGCGTGTACTCAATCATCTTTTTAAATAGATTTCTACACTGCAAACCCTTCAGCTTTAACCTCTTCCTCAACTGCATGTTACAAAGAGATCGTGGAGTGCAGAGGGTCGCCCATTCATCCCCTGCCCTGATCACCTCCCTGGGTCTGAACGGGCACAGTAAAATATTCCAGCCTCTGAGCAAATGAACACCCTTTAATTCCCCCTCTCTGTGTCTGTGTCTTTCAAAATGCCTGTCACTGGCTTGCTGTAAGGGTTAACATTTTAAAGAGACAAGGGGAAACCCAACCCCTCCCCACCTCACTCGGCTTGATCTCCCTGCGTCTGAGCGAAAGATCTCAGTCTGGGTCTTTCAAAATGCCTCTGCTTAAAGTGAAAGAAATTCCAAGCCTCTACTCGGCTTGATTTCAAACGGAAAGAACATGGTTTAATTGTTCCTCCGTCTGAAGTCTTTCAAAATGCCTTCTGCCTCTGCTTAAAGGGTTAACATTTTTAAGAGACAGGATAAACACAAGCCCCTCTCCCCCCCCAGCCAGCCAATAGCATCGCTCGTGGCGCAGAACTCTAAAGGAAGTGCGTCACCGAGGTTGTGAAAACACGAGTAATCGCATCCTTGATTGACAGCAAAAAAAAAAAAAAAAAAATCATCCCAGTAAGTTAAACATGTGTAAACAGCAAAAGCACGGGATATAACAGTGCAGGACCAATAAAGACTTTTGTCGTGTAAATATCAATCACGGGATCTTCCAGGATTTCCTAAAGAGTGACAAAAATCATATAAACAGCGAGGGGCGGATACGGGATCAGGGAATCATGATAAGCCCCGCAACAATTCTTGTCGTGTAACTGGCACCCAGGGTTTGAATCCCTGCTTGGCCATTGAAACCCACTAGTGACTGTAGGCAAGTCTCACTCTCTCAGCCTCAGAGGAAGGCAAAAGCAAAAACCCCTCTGAACAAATCTTGCCAAGAAAACCCCATGATGGGATCGCCTTAGGGTCATCATAAGTGAGAAATGAATTGAAGACATGCAACAACAATTTCTTCCCCTTCATGGGACACATAATAGACTTTAAAATGCTGAAACCATCCTCACATATGTACACTGCAAGTCACCATGTAACAAAATACACATTATATTTTACCATCTTGTTTTGTCCTGAAAGGTCAAGGGATCATTGTGGAGCTATCCTGTTTATTTGTTCATATTTGTTCTCACAACAGTCCTGTGAGACAATACGTTCAGAGTTAGTACCTAATCCAGTCTAAACTAGTGAAATGAGGTTTAAGAGCAGGTATCTTCTGAATATACAGATCTCTTTGTTCTAAATACAACTAAATCTAACTACATGGCTCTTCTCTTCAAGTGTTTTCAAAGCTAACCATTTTATGTAGACACTACTCGATGAAACTTCTTCTAGGAGATTGGGGAGATAAATTGCCACACATTGACTCTTTTGGCCCAAAACTTAATGAATTGCATTGCCCATAGTGACAGAGACATTTTAAGGTTTAAAAAATAACCAGAAAATGATTAATAATCTTGAAACTGAAAGAAATCAGAGACGAGGCTTGAGAAACTTGAGGCATCATTCTTGCCTTGGGTGAGAGAAAAATCTGGACTGAATTCCCAGACAAACCCTTTTCCCTGGGGAAAGCAGAAGCACAGGAGGGTCATTGCTCAGTGGTAGGACACATGAATTGTGGACCTAAGGTCGTAAGTTCAGTTCTCTGAAATCTCCATTTTAAAAGGTCCAAGCTTAATGGTAACCTCTCTTACTTAACAGTCTTTAAAAGGTTAAATTAGATGGGCCAATGGCTTGACTCATTCATTGTATGGCAGCTATGCATATTGGGGTGGGGGAGATACTAGTGTGGTGATTCTTCACAGAAAGATTAGCATAAAACCTGGAAAGCCTGAATAGTACAAAAAAGCTGCATGAATAATTTTTAATATCCACTATAATACTGCATGTTGTGATTTATATTGTCAAAAGTTCTGCTGTGGTACCAGTGAAACCTTTTTAATTTTTTATTTATTTTTTGAGTACTATTTGAGGAACTTTTTTTCTTGCATAATTCATATTTAAGCCCATAACACACTGCATATACTGTTGACACTAGCTGCACAATGACATTATCAGAGAGAGAATTTGATGAATCCAGCAGATGTTTTATGGTCAACTTCACTGGGAACTCTTTGGATTCTGTTTTCCCTCATTCTTGGGACTCATGTCCTAATTTTAGCAGAGTCTTTCTGGTCCAGTGGCCAAAACCAAGACCAAAAAAGCTTGCCGGCAAACCTTAGAAGAGCTCTTCATCCTAAAAGTTGGGTGCTGATCCAAATGTATTTTCTCAGGGATTTTTTTTTACAGGTTTATAAAACTCTGAGACTGAACACTTTACAGGGCTAAGGTTCCAGATACTTAACAGTTTTTTTTTGTTTTTGTTTTTTACAGTTTGATACTTTACAGGTGTAAGGGATTAGAAAGAAGAATCTTGACCATTTCAAATAAATGCTTGGCTTTAATATTTACCAAGTCTCCTTTACATTTATTTCTCTCCCTCTCCCTCCACTCCTGAAGCATCAGGAAACATTAAAAATGGCAAGTGATGTGTCCAATTGCTATCACTGCATGGCTTCCCTTTGTGGACAACGGTATGCCATGAAAGAAGAGCATCCTTATTGTGTGAAGTGCTATGACAGCCTCTTTGCTAACTTCTGTGAGGAATGTAAGAAACCTATTGAATGTGACTCCAAGGTAAGACAGTCCTGGTTATTTTCACAGGTCACAGCTCAACTGAAAAAGCATGGCTTGCACTGTAACTCCCAGAATTCCTTCAGTGGCTTTGCTATTGGGAGGGGGAGGTCTGAGGTTGTCCCCAAAAGTAATATTTCCTGGCTCTGGGGAAAAGACCAACAGCAGCTGCTGGCTTCCATGTCAATGGGCCAATAAACACATGCCAGGTTTTAGTCAGGACTTTAAAGGAACGTCCAAGGGGCTGAACCCTATCACCAAAGTTCCATGCATCTTGTGTGGAACTTTTAAAACTCACACTAAACCCCAAAATGGATTAATCATCTCACTACATAGAAGTTGCTCACTTCCATTCAGCTAACTTAGATGTTTACAATGCTGATTACTGGTAAAGGCAGGCTCACTGTAAATAAAGCATTTTGGGGAACAATGATAATTTAAATATATACACACTCAACTTGCAAATATCCTGCATTGACTAGTTAATTGCATACGCATAACTAAGTATTATCTCCTCACCTACCCCACCCCCAGCAAGCCCACTTTAACAGCCAGCATCTGCATTAGACAAAGGAGGTCTGTTGGAAGTGAAGAAGCATCAACGCTTGTTTACAGCTCTGTGTGTATGTGTCCCTGATCTGTGTTTACTTCCTGTTTGCATGCAGAGGTCACTCCCCCTTGGTCCAAGAAGTTTTAGTGTTTTATGACCCTTTGTCTCAGAAGCAAGAAGCCAGCAGCCATCACACACGCATGAGTCAGCCTTAAGGATTCTTTTACCCAAATCAGATAACTATCTAAAATAGATATCTATGTATTTTTCCTATTTAAGATGTATTCTCTGCCATAATAAGCTTAAGTTCTGCATTATAACTTTACTGGAGCATCCTGCATATGTCCTGTTTTGTACCAGAAGCTCATGTTGCACTGGGGCTCTGCTGCAAACTTCTTTTTTTATATAGAATCATAGAATTGTAGAGTTGGAAGAGACCACGAGGGCCATCCAGTCCAACCCCCTGCCACACAGGAAATCACGATCAAAGCATCCCTGACAGATGGCCATCCAGCCTCTGTTTAAAGACCTCCAAGGAAGGAGACCCCACCACGCTCCAAGGGAGTGTGTTCCACTGCCGAACAGCTCTTACTGTCAAAAAGTTCCTCCTCATGTTGAGGTGGAATCTCTGTTCCTGGAACTTGCATCCATTGTTCCATGTTCTAGTCTCTGGAGCAGAAGAAAACAAGCTTGCTCCATCCTCAATGTGACACCTCTTCAAATACTTAAACAGGGCTATCATATCGCCCCTTAACCGTCTTTTTTCCAGGCTAAACATACCCAGCTCCCTAAGTCTTTCCTCATAAGGCATGGTTTCCAGACCTTTCACCATTTTAGTCGCCTCCTCTGGACACACTCCAATTTGTCAATATCCTTTTTGAATTGTGGTGCCCAGAATTGGACACAGTATTCTAGGTGAGGCCTGACCAAGGCAGAATAGAGTGGCACTATGACTTCCCTTGATCTAGACACTGTACTTGTATTGATGCAGCCCAAAATTGCATTGGCCTTTTTAGCTGCCACATCACACTGTTGACTCATGTTCAACTTGTGGTCTACTAGGACTCCTAGATCCCTTTCGCACATTGTCTCATTCAGCCAGGTGTCCCCAATCCTATATCTATGCATTTTGGGGGGGGTTTGCCCTAAGTGCAGTACCATACATTTCTCCGTATTGAATTTCATTTTGTTAGCTTTGGCCCAGATCTCCAGTCTATCCAGGTCATTTTGAATTTTGATCCTGTCCTCTAGGTTATTAGCTACTCCTCCTAATTTGGTGTCATCTGCAAATTTGATAAGCATGCCCCTAATTCTGTCACCCAAATCAATCTGCTCAATATAAATCACAAAAATCTCCTACAAGGTCAGCTCAGCTTCCAACCAGGGCTCAAGGAGGAGGATGTTTCCAGCCTCTTCCCATCATTGAGTGAGGCTATGACAATCAGAAGCAGGACCCCATTGCAATTCCTAGTCACAACCTCACTCGCTAGTGGGAGGGGCTGGAAACATCCTCCTCCTTGAGCCCCAATCAGCATCTGAACAGACCTCCTTCACCTGATGCAGCTACTGGCTTTAAGGTGAGCTGGGAGGGCCTGTAAAAGACTCATCCGAAAAAGTCCTTAAAGTAAGACTACATTGTCTTACTGAATATGGAGTGGTAACAGATCTGTAACTCTAGGTTATACATCCATAACTGAAAAACAAAATACCTGCCATAATTTAAAATATGGTAGATAGATATAGATAGACAGACAGACAGATAGCTAGATAGATATTGTGTTCTGGTGATGTAACTGTGGGGGAGGGAGCTGGCCTCAGACTGCTAAGAGGAAAGTTCCAGCCTTTTTCCTGCATTAGCTAGCCCCACGGCTGACTCATTGCTGGTCTGTTAGAGGTAGGAGATAAAGGAGAGGGAGGAATCAATTATTTAAAGCCGCCTGCAGGCTTTTCAAGTACTTGATTCAACATAATTAGCTGTTGTGATTCATTAAGTTATCAGTGCCACTCTTTGGCCTCTGTGTGGGAGAGCAACTGAAGTTTGGTTGTAGTGGGGAAGGGAAGGGGTACTAAGTCCTCTTTGCCAGCCCTTGAAGTAATCTCTGATGCTGGTGATTCACTGGCCACCATAAAACTCATACTGGAGTCTTCCCAGTAGCATTTAGTCTTCTTTCATGAGAGACAGCCTAAGGATGAACTGACTGCTGTGGTGGTGTATGGAATAAGGACTGATGCATTGACACATAAGCTGTATTTTTGAAAAACAAAACAAATACACCACACACGGACACAAACCCTCCCAAACCTATAGAGACTGCAGAAGGGATCCACAACAAATGACTATCAGAGCTCTGAAATGACATTATTTGGGTGCCAGTTCCCAAAATCGCCTCCCCAGAATGGGCAGTGGCCAGGCTAGCTGACACATTGCCGGAATTATAGCCCAAAGAAATAAGATTTGACATCTGGTCAGTCTTCTCCAAACAGACCCCTCTGAACTTACAATGCTTACCATTCTCTTGCCATGCAGGGCATGTTGATGGGGATGATGGAAGTTGTAGTCTGCCACATCTTTGAGAGAGAGCAGGTTAAGGAATGCTGGATTAGTCTATAACCCATGACATTAATCTCTTGGAGAGACACAGAGGGTTTTAATGGTTTGCAGACTCCTGGCAGACCTGATAGGATGAGCATCATTCATCATCTGAATGCAGCAGCCTTATATACAGAGGGATGTTAAATTGTTGCATTAACCTCAATATAACATCCTAGTGTCTTTAATATCTGATTTAAAAAAAAAACCCAGCAAGTTGTATTATTTTAAGAACTCATTCCAGAGAGATTACAGTGCTGATTTTCTTTTCTATCCTGGGTTTAATTCAACTGATAAAATCAAGCAAAACTTTTCAAATAAATTCCACTGACAAATAACTGATGAAAAATGACTTCCCTTGGTCTATACTACCGATGGCCTCCACTGTAACGGCTAAGATCCAAGGGGAGTTTCACTAGAAAATAAATGACATTTATCATTTTTATGTAATAACACTGTCTCCACTAGCAAGATACCTCTAAAAAGATGTGTTTGGATTAAAATATTTTATTCACTAAATGACAACTTAATTTTGTTGTTTATCTCTCAATGTCTTCTCACCCATCAATGAAATGACATATTCTGGGAAACAGGGGCAATCAAGAGAAAACAAACTTTAACTTCTTTGGGTTTGTTTCTATTAATCTTTTCTCTTGTATCCCAGGCAAAAGTTTCTTTAGATCTAGCCACACAGCAGTGGAACAAGATGAGGACCTGTATTTTTTCCCCCTTTGATTTTAGTATTGCACTTTCTGTGGATGATGGGGAAATGGTAGATTGGACAGTTTTCTCCTCTCTGCCTGCCTGTCTCCCTCCGCTGCTAGAGGCCCACAGACATTGAATTTTAAAATTGTCAAGTGGGGGATAAACACATACATGGGGCAAATGGACAGGATCTGGAGTTAAGGGTGATGATTAAATAAGTACCTGTTTTGTGTACTAAACTGCCAGGTTCCATCCCTTAAATCCTCCAAAAGGGGTTAGGAAAGATTCCTTCATGAAGCTCAAGACATTTCATTTTCTGAGGAGGACAAAATGGCAGCACCTTTCCATTCCCTGAGCAGAAGTTGATCAGATTCACAACTGAATCTTATTTCAGCACTGGCAAAGCAGAGCATCCCGCATTACAGCAGGCTAGCTTAGGCTGCCCAAAGAAAATGGCATGGCATGCTCAGATCTTTCTTCCAAAAATTTGCCATCCCTCCCTTCCTCCCTATATCTGTTGCCTGAAGCAGTGGCTTCACTCTCTAATTTGTACAGCAGGCTAAACTAAGGAAATGCTGAGGTAGATGAGACAGGTAGACTTTCTCAATGTAAGGCAACTTCCTAAGTTTGTAAACTGTATGGGTATCACATATTAGAACAGATCCCATTTAAATTTGTTAAAACCATGATTACAGTGGAGCACTTTATTCCTTTAGCCCGTCAGTAGTTGTGAATTAATTTTGGAACAGAAATGCAAAAGGACATATTATCTTTCTTTTTATGACTTCTGATAAATAGACAATTTTCTCCAGTAAACTACAAGATGTGTGTGTGTGTGTGTGTGTGTAGGAAACCCCTCCACTAACCCCCCAAAAAGACCAAGGCCAAACAACAGAGGGTTGCCATTCTTCAGATCACTTTTGACAATGATTCTGAAGCCTGCAGTTTGTAGGCCTTCCAGTTTGCTTCTGTCCAGCTGGATTTTTTTCCAAGGAATCAAATGCTTTTTTAATAACATACATTTACTGTTTCAAAGGATCTTGCTTATAAAGGCCGCCACTGGCATGAAGTGTGCTTCAAGTGTGCCAAGTGCACTCGGTCTTTGGTAGAGAAGCCCTTTGCAGCCAAAGACGAGCTCCTGCTGTGTACGGAGTGTTATTCCAATGAGTATTCATCCAAGTGCTTCCACTGCAAGAGAACCATTATGCCTGGTAAGAGAAAAAGAAGTGTTGGTTGGTTGGTTGCTAACTGTGATTACATAGGGTTACCTGACACTTTAATACACTTCGATCCATTAGTTAGCAGGCAATAGTATGACTGAGTCCAGTGAAAATGTTTTCCAAGGGCCTTTTCAGATGAGTACTTAGGAGATTATCAGACAGGAATGCAAAAAGCATTCCTATCCTACAGTCTCCACTCCCGCCCCTGTCCCATCCCTGTCCCTCCACAATCACCCTCCCCACCACACTTACCTTCTCTTCTGATGACAGGACAGCTCAGGAGTGAACCTGGAGTGAAATCCCATGGATTCTCACGAGAAGACGCGAGCACGGGAAATTCAAAAATAAAAACAAAAATACACAAAAAAGTTACAAAAACCACATACACACCCTTTAAAACTTCCAAGTAAACTAGGGAAGTTTTTAAAAAGTGTGTCACTTACCTGGATGTCCCAAGCTCACCCACAAGTGTTCTGGCAGGGGCTGCCCATTGACGCTGGGATTTCGCCAGCAAAACGGGGCACCTTATCACACACAGGAAAATCTGTGACAGAAATGAAATGGGGGAAATGGATGGCTTCTCCCATCAATAAAAAGCAGCACCGGCATAGTGGCAGCAGAACGGGTGCATAATGATGGGGGACATCATCATCTGGTAAGGGAGCCCTTTTGCAATCTCCTGGCGTTCTTGTAAGGCCACTTTTGATGTGTCTGATAATCTCCTTAATTGCAGGTGTAGGCACCATCCCACACCCTCCAACATTTCACAGGTGAAAACCAGGAGACTGGTGACTAAGCAGCAGCATCAGAGTGTGGTCTAGATTGCAAATGTAAGAACACACAAGCTAGGAGAGGTTACAACAGTTTGCTTTTGCCTGACACGCGTAGCTGTCTGTGGTGACACACAGCTAGGTCACTCCCCCCTCCCTCCCCCACCCGCAACCTCATCACCCTCCCTAAAGTGGTGATTAGGGCTTCAAAGCCCCAGTCACCATTTTAGGGAGGCGGGGTGGGGAGGGAATGAAAGTGGCGGGCGAGGCTACGAAGCCCCGGTCGCCACTGGGAGGACACTTTCCAGCCAGCACCCTCCCTTCCGAAAGCTGTGATTGCGGCTTTGGGAAGGGAGTGTGGCTGGTCGCTGGAGGAGAGGGGCTGGAGGGGGGAAAGCCCTCCCATCTAGCCTTCCCATCCGGCCAGCGATGCTCTCCCCCCGTGCAACCTCGCTGGAAGAGAGGGGACTTCTCCGTGACTGAGTCACAGAGAATACCCCTCCCACCCAGCAAGGCTCTCCCCGGCCTTCCCAAAGGGCTCCACGACTTAGAAGCTCCGGAGCCACCTTGGAAAGGCCGAGGAAGGCAGTGGGCGGGCTGGCAGGCAGGTGGGTGGGCGGGCAGACAGGAGTCTGCCCAGCCTCTCCCCGGCCTTCCCAAGGGGCTCCAGGGCTTCAAAACCCCGGAGCTGCCTCGGAAAGGCCAGGGGAAGCAGCGGGCCGGCCGTTGGGTGGGCCGGCGGGCGGGCCGGTGGGCAGGAGTCTGCCTGGCCTCTCCCCGGCCTTCCCAAGGGGCTCCAGGGCTTCAAAGTCCCGGAGCCACCTCAGAAAGGCCGGGGGAGGCAGCGAGCTGGCTGGCAGGCAGGTGGGCGGGCGGGAGTCTGCATGGCCTCTCCCCAGCCTTCCCAAGGGGCTCCAGGGCTTTGAAGCCCTGGAGCCGCCTCGGAAAGGCCAGGGGAGGCAGCGGGCGGGCGGGCAGGTGGGAGTCTGCCCAGCCTCTCACCGGCCTTCCTGAGGGGTTCCGAGGCTTCGAAGCCCCAGAGTTGCCTCAGAAAGTCCGGGGAAGGCAGCGGGCTGGCTGGCAGGTAAGTGGGAGGGAGGGAGTCTGCCTGGCCTCTCCCCGGCCTTCCCGAGGGGGCTCCGGGGCTTTGAAGCCCTGGAGCCACCTTGGAAAGCCTGGGGAAGGCGGTGGGCCGGCAGGAGGGTGGGCCGGAGTCTGCCCGGCCTCTCCCCAGCTTTCCCAAGGGGCCCAGCAGTGGCCAGGAGCCTTGGAAGCCCGTCGGTGCCTTGAAAAGGGAGGGGGGAAAGCGTGCGTGTGGGAGGTTTTCCGCCCTCCCCTTGCCAAGGCACCGACAGGCTTCATGAAAAGCTGGTCGGTGCCTTGTGAAGGGAGGGGGGAAAGCATGCGGGTGGGAGGTTTTCCACCCTCCCCTTGCTAAGACACCAACAGGCTTCATGCGAAGCCCGTCGGTGCCTTGGGAGGGGAGGGGGGAAAGCATGTGGGTGGGAGGTTTTCCACCCTCCCCTTGCCAAGGCACCGACAGGCTTCATGAGAAGCCCCTTGGTGCCTTGGGAAGGGAGGGGGGGAAACGTGCGGGTAGGAGGCCTTCCGCGAATAGTTGAATGTGGAGGGGCAACTGCATACATTTATGTTATTTAAACAGTAAATATCGCAAAATAATGTTTTTTCCTCTAAGTGACACACCACCTGAGTTATGCTCAGTTTTCTGGCGAAGTTTGACACACCAAGCTCAAAAGGTTGCCCATCACTGGGCTTGTCTAGACGGGCTATTTATTCCATCTTCCCCCCATCTTGGAACCCTGCAGGCCAAATGAGGCAGGGCTCTTGCCCCTTTCTGCCTCTGGGCAGTCCTGATGATACCCAAAGAAAAGCTGTCAGGAAGCTGGGGTAAAGCCCTTTAAAATGTTTTAATAAACCACCTGGGAAAACCCATGTTATGTGGGGAAACCCAGATGGGGCCTGTGTGGGAATGCAGGGTCCACACCTGCCGCCAGCCTGCATAGACAGCCACCACAACCACCACTACCGCTGGAGTTGCTCTGAAGCCAGGAAATGAGGCCCCCAGCATGAGATCAAGTCCCCCTGCATGTGACCACCCTTGATCACAAGTGGAGGGTTTTCTTCCTGGCTTCAGAGGGAGCGACACGAGGCAGTTGGGAAGGTGTCTGCCACTGCCACTGATGTCGGCCACTGTGTCATGCAGACTTCTGCCCGTTTTGGCAGATGCAGGTGTAGACACAATCCCACAACCTCCAACATTTCACAGGTGAAAACCAGGAGAAAACATCATCAGAGTGTGGTCTAAGTTGCAAAAGTAAGAACACACACAGTAATGGGAGAGGGGGGAATGGTCTAGCTGGGAGCCCAGAATATGCCAGCTGGAAGCCAGGGCACCCTGTCAGGTCTAGATAAGCCCTTATTTACTACAAATGAAGGCTGTAAAATAAAATAGTATTTTAGGTCCCATACTTTTTGGCTTTTGGCCCCACCCATTATGGGAATGTGGTCCCGGTAAATATCTTTGAAATTGAATTTGGCCCTCAAACTGAAAGAGGTTCCCCACCCTTGAGTTTCACATTTGATGGAATTTGCTATTAGAGCATCCCTTGTTTAACCATTGTAACTTGTAAACTGACCCATTTGCAGCTGGTTTTGGATCACTTTGTCCAGTTGGGGGGCTAAAAATCACCCCCAAAATCAGCATAAAGATTAAGGGGAAATTGGGGGCGGGGGGGTTATGGAGCTTCAGAGGCTGCAATTTAGGGACCTGGGGTCTCATGGGGCCCATGAGCCACACTTCAACCACTCCACTCTTGCTCTAATGGGTTTTAATGAGAGCTTTCCCCTTGAAATGGAGGACTCTAGTTGTTCCACTCCAATGAGATTCCCAACATGGCCTTCAAAGAAGGCCCCCTGCAAAGACTAGGAATCAAGGAGCACTTCCTTAGCAGTGCCTGTCAACCTATACACCCATTTTAGTTCCTTTAAAAAAGTTTTAGTTCTGAGCTGTCCCATGTTTCATCTTGGAAAATGGCAGGTGGGGAGTGGGTGACACCAGAACCCCATAGCATCTTTGGTCCCTTGTTGAGGTCTACTGCCATCTGCCATCTTTTGAACCTCTGAGGGCATCCAGATGGTTTTTTTTATTTTTATTTAGTTAGTTATTTTTATTTTATTTAGTCAGATGTCTTCTACCTGTCCATAAGAAAAAAAAATAGTTATTTTATTTTATTGCCTGGTTTTCAGCCACACAGTGGACTTCCCAACAAGAGGGACTGAGAAATAATTCTTTCTTAGCTTTTTGAACAGCATGGTTAATGAACTAATTTCAGAGCAATGGCTGGCTCAGATCATAGCATATCTGCGGCAATTTCTCCCTAACATGTTAAATGAAATGAAATAGAGCAGTGGTTCTTAACCTGTAGTTCGGGGACCCCCAAGGGCCCACAATGTCCTCACAGGGGGTCTGCAAAAGCTTGAAGGCTGCTTGGCCCACCTCTTCCCTACAGTGGAATGGCCATGTGACAGGATCCAAGGCAAAGGCTAAGGCTGGCTGGCTGGCTTGGCCTGTGCATTGCCATTCACTCTGCTCCAGCCACAAACTTACAAGAAGAAGCAGGAGAAAAGTCTTCCCACCCCCTCCAGTATTAATAGATTGTGTTTATTATTATTATTATTATTATTAGTTGTTGTTGTTGGTTTATTTAAATCTTGAGTTAAGTCTTGGGGGGTCCACGGCAACAAAAGATATTTAAAGAAAAAGAAAGGTTAAGAGACACTGAAATAGATAATAACAGGCTCACTTAAAATGTTTGCCAGTGCAGGTAAAGTAGTGATGAAATAATTTGTGGGCCCACCATGATGCTAAAATGCAATCAAGCAGTCATGACTCTCCCAGTTTTAAGATGCTAGAGTCTCAAAAACATACGTAATCAACTCAAGAAGAGTCTGTATGAGTTTTATGCCTCACAAGACACACAGGAGCTGATTAGGGCCTCATTGTTTTTATTATTACATTATTGCATCACATATACATGTTCTGCCTCCCTCCTCTCTTTGGGTGCTAAGGCCTCCCTTGGGTGGATGTTTGCTTGTTTGTTTGTTTCCTGTCTTTGAATACAAGGCAGCAGACAAGATTTTAAAATCTAAAACAACACAATAAATTATAAATATAAACTAATGCATTCATTTAAAACAGTTACTAAAACAATTCCCGACATTACTTTAATAAATAAATTAAAACACTAAAAGTCCAGCATACCCATTTAGACCCAGTTATCAAACGTGCAGGGAAAATTAAAGGTACAACATTAATTTTCCCTACAAAATCCAATAGGAATGAAGCTAGATTAATCTCCCTGGGAATGGTAACCTAGGACCAGGAACCAAGAAGTCCCCACTTGCGTCCCACCAAGCATACCTCTGAGAATGTAAGAAGTAAGATAAGGCCCTCCCCCTGCAGATGGTAATATCTGGGCAGGCTGTGATGGATACATATGGTCCTTCAGATAAACTGGACCTGAACCATATAGGGCTTTAGAGGTCATAACCCACATTTTGAATTGTGACCAAAATTGGACCTGGAACCCATGAAACGTGAAATGTGTCAGGAGAGCTGTGTTCATTCTGTAACCAGCCAAAGCCAACAATCTGGCTGCAGCTTCTTGAACCATCTCCATATTTCTGAACACTTTTCAAAAGCCCCAAGTAGAGTGTGTTATTAAAAATGCCCCCTCAGAAAAATGCCCTCCAATTAACTAATGCATTTGATTTTGTGGAGCTTATTCATTTGACAAATGTTTGTTGTTGTTGTGTGCCTTCAAGTCATTTCTGACTTATGGCAGCCCTAAAGCAAACTTATCACAAGGTTTTCTTGGCAAAACCCTGGTGGGTTTCAATGGCTGAGCAGGGATGTGAATCCTGGCCTCCAGAGTCATAGTCCAATGCTTCAACTACTACACCATGCTGGCTCTCTTGTTCACTATTACACTGTTGTATTTGCACTGTTCTCAGAAAGCAGTTCACAGAACAGATAAATTAGTTGCATAATATTGCTGATTGTCCTAACCCTATCTGGTTTTTCTTTTGCATGTTAAATCAACATGCCAAGAGGAGGAACACCCTGCTCCACTGGTCCTCCAGGTGTTTTGGACTTCATCTCCCTGAAGCCCTTGCCACTTTGGCCAACCATCAGGAATTCTGAGAGATGAAATCCAAAACATCTGGAAGACCAAAGTTTGGGAACCACTGCCCTAGTCCTAGCACTGCTTCCACACCAGTTGCTTCCACACACATGCATACCAGTCGTCATCACTATCATCTTCCTACATGTGGAAATCAACAGGGTGAAGCTGGAGTGGATATTCACTATCAATGGACAATCTCCCCCTGAACTGGTAATCTGGAAAGTCGGGGTTTTGATACACATGAACTGTGTCACTCTGCATGTGGAGGAAGAGGATAGAATTGGGAACAGAGGCCAGACTAGTGTTTACCCCTTTCTTGTGTGTTGATTCAGCACATGAAACAACTGAATAGCTCTTCTTTCATATGTTTCATCAGGAAAAACACAAAATATAAAAAGGCAAGATTTGCTAAAACTATGTAAAATCTTAGGGGGAAAGTGTTGAAGGAAATGTGATAAAATGTTGAGGAATCCACATGTAGTATACAGTGGTCCCTTCATATTTGCTGTGGTTTGGTTCCAGCAAACCCCCACCCCGTGGATACCAAAATCCGTGAATACTCAAGTCCCATTATATGCAATGGCATAGCAAAATGGTGTCCCTTATATAAGATGGCAAAATCAAGGTTTGCTTCTTGGATTAATATTTTTTAAAGAATATTTTCAAGCTGTGAATACTTAAATCCGTGGATACCAAATCTGTGGATACAGAGGGACAATGGTAATAACTCTCCTTCTGCTTTTGTATTTTGAGATTAGTTTTGTGTTGACCTTTTGTGTTTGACCATATCAAACTTGACTGAAGCTGTAAATGTACGCAATCATTAAGTGCTTTACTGTACTCAATAATGAATGATGTGGGGGGGGGGATTCCAATGATAATATCTTTCTTTTACTGCCTTTTATAGAATCTGTGCAGTTGGCCAATAATCAGCCTGGATTTGCAATTCGTTTCACAGGTTCACGTAAAATGGAGTTTAAGGGAAATTGCTGGCATGAAGCCTGCTTTGTGTGCCAACATTGTAGGCAACCACTAGGAACAAAGCCTTTAATTACCAAGGATGATGACAATTACTGTGTGCCCTGTTTTGAGAAGCAATTTGCTCAGCATTGTTACTCCTGCAAAAAGGTAATGTGACTGGTGGCAGGATAGGATGTTCATTATGATGAATTTATTGCAATTGGAAAGGGAATGACTCTGAATCCAAGCGCCTTGGTTTTTATACCATTTGAAGAAAGAGGTACTCTGAATCTGTTCCCTCTTGAAAGTGTATAAATGGGTATTCCATTCCTTCAAGAAGAACATTCTGAGAGCCAACCAATTTTTATGGCATACTCCTAGTTGTGTATGTGAGAATGGGTGGGAGTGTACACCAAAAATGTACAAGTTTTGGCCATTTCAATGGAAGGACAACCAACATGTCCCAGAATATTGCATGTTGCACCAGAGCACATGACTTTAGAGAAGGTCACTAGTTTGTACTTCACCTTTTTCTTCCTTCCCAACTGCCATGTGTTGGATTGAGGTCATCCTGGTACTTTTCACTTTGAAAGTGCCATATATTTTGTTGCTGCTCCAGTTAGCAGCAGAAACAGAAGGATTGGTAACATGTGACCTGACTGCAGTGCTAAGGATCACCTTTGTAATAAAGCACATTCCATCAAAGAAGTCATCATTCCCCTAAGACACCCTCCAAAAAATAAAAATTTGACAAAATAGTTCCCCCTCCCACAAAAATGTCCCCCAGGGAATTTGGGGACAATTTCCTGATAGTTGGTCCTGCTGCCACCAGACGACATTCTTCAAGTACGAAGGAAACTGAAGGGTTGGTTACGTGGCCATTTTTAATGCGGAAAATGCCATCTTACATCACTTTCGATTCAGAGCTGAGCAGTTTACATGATTTTGGCTGTTCCGATAAATCTCAATAAATTAGCCATTTTGCAGTTCACATGGGAGGGACGTGGCCTCTGTGGCTGACAATCACGGAGGCCTATCTCTCCCGCAGGGTGGAAAGGGCGACAACAGCAGAGAGGTCTGGGCCCCCCTTCAGCACAGACCCCTTCAGGCGAATGGGGAAAGGGAGTGCAGGGAGGAAGAGGCTTCAGCAGCAGACAGACAGGCCTATGGACTGTCCCATAGCCCCGTCTGTCCACCACCGCTGCCTCTTCCTCCCTGCACCCTCCCCTTTCTCCGTTTGCCCCAGCAGCCGGTGAACAAGGAAGGGGGACCAGGGAGGAGGAGCCAGCAGTGGTGGACAGATGGCCTATGGGACTGCCAGTCCCGTAGACTTGTCTATCCACCTCCGCAGCTGACGAACAGGGAAGGGGAGAACGCTGGGGTTGCCCAGTCTGTCCTAAAATGGTGGATCCAGTATTGCAAGGCATCCCTTGCAAGTGCACCTTCTCCAAGATCCAACCAATCACATCTCAGCACTGTTGTGAGTCCCTGCTTCACAATTGTTGTTGGTAATTTACACAGCTAATAGTGCGCAACTTTATGGAACTTTAAGAAAAAAAGTCAGAAAAAATAGCGAAAGCTTACATCACACATCTTGTGGGTATTTTGGCATCCCTCCTTCTGAATATGGCAACATTGGCCCAAAATTCATGTGAACTATTAGGATTCTGGGCTAATCAGTTGAGGATTTATTTATTTATTTATTTGCTGTGTAAACGGCCCCTGAAACTTGACATTTCCTTTTGGAAAATAGTATCTCCCAAGCTTAAAGCTGCCCAGTAAATTCCAAAACCATGGTGAATTTGCCCTCCAGGGACCCCTATGGCCCCTAGAGGGTATGGTGGAGGTTTGTAGCCCTAACAAGTCCCAAGGGGAGACATTGGGGCTGCCTCCAGCCCCCTGAAGCCACACACCAGGTGCCTTCTCTAATGGACAGAAAGTGAAAGATAAAGATAGAAAAGAAAGAATCTCTGATCTAAATTCAGTCGTTAATCCAAAGGAGAGCAGACTGATAAAATCAATGGGCACTTTGTAAGAGTGTGGTGGATTCTCCTTCTTTGGAGGTTTTTAAACAGAAGCTGGATGACCTTCTGTCATGAGTGCTTTGATTGTGTATTCCTGCAGGACAGGGGGTTGGACTAGATGGCCCTTCTGGTCTCTTTCAGTTCTATGATTCTATGATTCTAAGTTATCACTTGGGTCAGTTCCATTGATTCAGTGGGTCTGCTCTAGTTGAACTAATAATTGGATTGTGTGTGTATGTCTTCCAAGTTGCCTATTGACTTATGGGTGACCCCATAAATTTCATAGGGTTTTCTTAGGCAAGGAACACTCAGAAGTGGTTTGTCATTGTTTTCCTCTGAAATATAGCCTTCAGCACCTGGTATTCAATGGCTGTCTCCTGTACAAGTATTAATCAGAGCCAACCCTGTTTAGCTTCCAAGATCACATGAGATCTGGTGTCTTTAGGGTATTTAGACTGAACAATTGGACTGGGGCCTCCATTATTACTAAGAGTTGAGAAGAGGCTTTCCTTCTCAGAAAGATGGCTCCATAGCAGGGTCGATCCTCAGTCTCTCTTTTTAAGACACTAACCAAGAACTAGTAACTATTGTAGGTACCAGAACAGAAATAACAAGGAAAGAAAGAGGGATAGGTTCCTATACCACAAAAAAGAAGAGCAGTTCTATGTGTTTTAGAAAACTTTTTACTCAAAACTAATATTATGCACATGCGAAATGAAACAACCAGGTCAAGTAAAACTTGCATAAGTAAACAAACAGATTTTGAACTTTCTAGAGACCACTTGAAGGCCTCTTCCAAAATGCATCCACTGATGATTTTTTTTCTTTCACCAGCCTCCAGTTTTCTTCTGATTTCCATTTTGGTGGCCAAACTTATAGATCTATGTTTCTTTAAATTGTTGGGGGTAGCTGGTGAGGGAAGCTTATTAGCTTTCCCCCTTTCTCTTGGTTTTGCTGTTCACACATGCTCAGTAAGGGATTCTGGAGGCAGCTGCTGTTTACCTTGCCTGTTGTAGAGAGGCACACATGGATACAATAGGATCAGCTAGAATAGAATCCCACTCTTTTCCAGCTCAAGCTTTATTGCATTATTTACTGCAGAAATACTGCTGCAACCTGACACTTCTCCAGGTCTCTTTCACCATCATCCCAATGTCAATACTGCCAAAAAAAAAAAAAACACTCACAGAAACCTCCAAAACCTTCCAGCTAGACAGAGGATGAGGAGGAAAGGGGGCCTGGGGGATGTAAAAAGATTTTGTGAAATAGGAGTTTCTTTGTCAGAGGTTTTGTTAACTGAGGTATGCCTGTACTGGCCTTAATTTTGAAGGTTAAAACTAATTACCAAGTTCATCTGCTTTTCTTAATATTCTCTTCTTATTCATTAGGTGATAACCACTGGCGGCGTGACTTATCATGACCAGCCATGGCACAAAGAATGCTTTCTTTGTAGTGGATGTGAGAAGCAGCTTGCAGGACAACGGTTTATTTCTAAAGAGGAGCAGCCTTACTGCCTTGAGTGCTTCAGCAAGCGTTATGCAAAGAAATGCACAGCCTGCAATAAGCCCATTACAGGTAACTATCCAATTGCTGATACACCGCATAAATTTTGACAAACATGGTGCAAGCAAATCTGCTGTAACCATTGATGGCATTTGTGCTTCTTATGTCAGCATTGTTAGCAGTATTTGTTGAGAAGGAGTTTGCCTCTGAGGCTGAGTGTGATTTGACCAAGGTCACCCAGTGGATTTCCATGCCCAAGCAGAGATTCAGACTCTAGTCTCCAGAGTGGTAGCCCAATGCTCAAACCACTGCACCATACTGCACATTTGTAACTGTTCTGTATTGAAGTTTACAATCATGGCACTATTGCCACAATCACAAATCCCCCCCGAACCCTCCCTTAACAGCCAGGAGCCACACCAAGTGATGGGGGTCTGTTCTCCCGGTGATCAGGGTGCAGCAGGATGCAGCAGGTTTCCAGCCCCTCTCACCAGTGATCTGTGGGGTAACACAGAAGCAGGACCCCGTCACAACTCCTCATCACATTGCAGATCACTGGCAAAAGGGAGCTGAAAATGTCATTCTGCTGTGCCCCAATTGCCCGCAGAATATATTGTACCTCTGTCACTTCGTGTGGCTGTTGGCTGTTAAGATAGGTTTGTGTAATCAGGTCAGGAGATGATACGTAGTTACACATCCAAAACTATGTCTGTGGTGTAGGATCTCGGCCCACCTTCTGTACTGACTTGCACTGTGGATGGCAGCCAATGATTGGAACCTGAAATATGGAGACGTTGTGACGTGTGTTTTACTCCCTCTTATGGGCCTCAATCTAACATCCCCTCAGCACAGCATAAATATCTGCTTGCAGACCTATGGGACACTGAACCTTATGTCCTCCCCCAAATTACTGTAAAGCCCTTGAAGCTGCCCTGTATGGTTCGTACATGTTTCTCAGCAAACACTCAAGGTCAGAGAAACATCTGGGTACCTCCCCGTAGCCAGATGCACAATGATTACAGATGTGCTGAGATTCCCTGAGGACCCCTTCAGATCTCAGAGTTTATGTCATCATTCTGTATCTGGCTATGGGGATCTAGTTATGGGGAAGTAGCCACGTGCTTCTCTTATCCTGCCTTCTCAACACACAGCACAGAATGGGCATACAGGGATGGCTTCAAGGGCTTTATAGTAAGTTGGAGGGACAACACAATCCTCTGCTGTGCCCCTAAAAAGGAGATATGCATGGATAAGGGGACGCTTATGCATGCAGGTGTCTCTAATAGTGTTTGGGAGAGAGGGATTTGCAGCGACGTCTCTCAAAAGTGGCCATCTCCATGTTAGCACAAAATAAAACTGCTGGTATTAGGCACAGTGAAACCGCCATTTCATGCTGTAGAAGCTGTAAGCCTGGATGCACCAAAGTGATGTTGGAAATAGCTGTGTGTACCATAGGGCTTGTTGTCCAGAGGTTTAGCAGAGAATGCTGTCTCATTTCTGGTGCTGTGGTAGAATTCTACTCAGTCACAGCTGATATATCCACCAGAGGTGAAGCCAGCCACAGGTAGTGAGTGTGCTAGTCCCTGTTTAGATCTAAGTACACTTTGTATCCCTCTGCTGGTTGGGAAGCATGTTGGGGAGAGGGGGAGGCCATGCCCCATCAGCCCAAACATAAGGACTGCCCCCGATTCAGCTACCGGGCCAATCAGCTTCTGTTTGTGGAGTTGCACAGAATGGGGGTGGGTGGAGTGTAGACAGACAGCATCTTTTAAGTTGCATGAAAGCTGCTGTTCTTGATATACAGTAGCACCCCTGTATCCGCTGATTCACCATCCACTTATTCAATTATCCATGGTTGGTGATGGGGGGGTGGACGGGGGAGAGAGGGGAGGAGGAGATGTTGCCTCCTTTCTCCCTTCCCTCGGGATGGCTCCAGTGGCAGTGGTGGTGATGCGGGGGAGAAGGGAGAAGGGGAGGGGAGATCTCTCACTTGGCAGCCGGGGGTTTCTGAAGGCCTGGGAGGCCATGGTGGTGGCAGTGCATGGCGGCGGCAGTGGCTGTGACTGCCTGGGAGGAGGCCTGGGAGGAGGCCTGGGAGGCCATGGCAGTGCACACAATGGCAGTGGTGGTGGAGGAGATGGCCTGGAGGTAGTGGCCTAGGTGGGCTGGGTTGCTGCGGCCTGGGCCATAGGCCTCCTTCCCTTCCTTCCGCCTCCTCCTCCAAGGCATTCACTATTATCCACGGATTTCATTATCCATGCGGGGGGGGGGCAGAACCAATCCCCCATGGATAAGAGGATGCTACTGTACACAAATTTAATGGGACAATACAAATGTACAATAAGAGTATCAGTTTAATCAGTTTTAAGCCTCCAGGAATCACAATCTACCGAGCACAGAACTGTCTGAATCATAACAGCTACAAATGAGACTTTCACTTTTCCTGACTGCCTGTTGCTCCCTACCTCCCTTCCTTCCTCGGTCCCTCTCTCTCACACACACACTCATACATAGAGAAAGTGGTTGAAATTTTTATTCATTTCCTAGTACAGTTCAAACATCTCCTATACATGTAATCTCTACTTCAGGAAACCTCTGCACTTCAGAGAGTCCTATGGTACTCTAGATTGTGAAGGTGGGGGTGGTGGGAGTCTAAATGCCTTCTCTGGGGTGAAAGATATATATAGCATTTTGTCCCTGTGATGCTAGAAACATCTAGCTTTGCTCTGCAGTTTTTATATTCCCAAAGCTGAAGAGCAGATCTTGCCAGTAACAAGAGGGAGAAGCTGGTTTATGTATTTGTTTTTAAATCGCTGATAATTAAATGCTTGGCAAACACTTGGAAGTAGTTTAAAAGAACTTTAAGACCACTAGTTGGATCTGTTAAAAATAAATTGAATGACCTCTTGCCCCAGTTCTGAGGAATAAGGTTGCCAATTAATTACTAATAATGACATTCAAAGAAAGAAAGAAATTCAATCAGTTATAATGACCTAACCCTTCTTCCCTTCCTTTTCTGATGCATAGCAGTCCCTGAGATTTCATGTGCAAGGAAAGTTAATTTCAAGCAACTAGACACTAATATTTCTCAGCTCCCAAGAAATTAGACTTTTTGGGATAATCTACAATTAGTCTATAGTGTATTTTTTTTAAAAAAAAAGATTTTATAAACTATAAGGATAAGAACTGGAGGGAGTTACTGTCTAGATGGTAGAAATGAATCTTTGGGAAAAATCAGGTTGAAGACTGGGAGCTATCGTGGTGCAGTGGTTTGAGATTTGGACTGGGACTCTGGACACCAAGGTTCGAATCCCCACTTGGCTATGGAAACTCACTGGGTGAACTTGGGCAAATTGCACTCTGTCAGTCACAGAGAAAGGCAAGGCAAAACCCTTCTGACCAAATCTTGCCAAGAAAACCCTGTGATAGGTTTGTCTTAGGGTCACCATAAGTCGGAAACAAATTGAAGGCACCCAGCAACAAAAAGGTTGAAGATGTTGTACATTCCTTATTGCCCTCTCCCTTGTATACAGACCCAAGGATAAAATTCCTAGCATGGATGGAAGCACATGCACACACGTGCGCACGCACACATGGACAATCACACAATGTGTGCTTTCATTTTGGACTTACTGAAACTCAAGGAAAACCTATCATGGGGTTTTCTTGGCCAGATTTGGTCACAGGGGTTTTTGCCTTTGCCTTCCTCTAAGACTGAGAACCTGTGCCTTGCTCAAGGTCACCTAGTGGGTTTCCATGACTTAGTGGGGATTTGAACCCTGGTCTCCAGAGTCATGTCCAACACTCAAACCACTACACCATGCTCACTCTCATATGTGTGTGTGTGTGGAGATATATATATATAGAGAGAGAGAGAAAGAGAGAGAGAGAGACAGAGAGAGAGAGGTGGGGCACAATTAAGAAACAGAACTTATCCATGCTACAGTAAGTGTGTGTTATGGATGACAACTTTCAACTATATGTTGTACTGTCCAATAACCATAATAGCTGGGTATTTCTGGCAGTTGTAATCCAAAACAACAAAACCCCAAAACATTTTTCCATGAGACCCATAACTCAACATCATATCACTTGTCTTGCAATGAAGCAGCTTAATACCACTTGTTTCAATGTAAAACAACTTTGGTTTATCTCCAGCTACATGCAATTCATGTAGGTTTTCCCAGGATAAATGAGAGTACCTTGTTTATTAGAGCATGAGCTGCATTTGTGATGTTCTGAAAGGCACACATGCGATTTCACTTCTCTTCCCCTGCTTTCTCTTTCCAGCTCTGGGGGGAGCCAAATTTATCTCCTTTGAGGATCGCCACTGGCACAGTGACTGCTTCAAGTGTGGGAAGTGTTCCAGCTCCTTGGTGGGAAAAGGCTTCCTGACCCACCAGGAGAGGATCCTTTGTTGCAAGTGTGGTAGCACCATATAGCTGAAGAGGTCTGTTGACTTCCACTGAAATTTCACTGCTAGGCCATCAGAGGTCTGTCAACCAAGTATAATGGTTATTTAGTTGTGCAAATAACTATCCTATTGTGGCAGTATACATCTCTTACATTCTGTGTAACTTTAAATAAGTTCTTGTTCTTGTTAGGAAAACAGCTTCCCAATATGTATTAACTTGGAAGTTTGTTGTTGTTTTGTTTTCCTTGGAGGAGAGTGCACTCTGCTGTTTGAAATACAGGGATGTACATTTTTGCAACAGGGACCAATATTGTTTTCAAATTCTAATAAAGACAGGCTGTATGACAGCTTGGTTGGAGAAACAAAAATCAGTACTTCTCCAACAGTACAATGTTCCTCTTTTTCTGTCACCCTCTCTGCCCTTTCTAAACCAATAGGTCAGTAACAAGCAATGAGGGGCGGGCAGGCAAAAAGGGGGAAAGACCAGCACAGCTAAACAAAAAAAGGTAAGTTATACTCCGCTGCCTTTAGTGATACTTTTCTGCATAACATGTCAGAATCAGCCCATACCAAACTGGATGTCACATGGGAGTTCCGTGGTTGTAGCACCAACCTGGTGGATGCCTTCTTCCTTTTCAGAAAACCAGTGGATGGGTGTGTGTCAAGGTTTGTATTGGGAATGGGGAGATTTACAACAGAAAGAGCTGCTATTGGCTGTGAAATGGAGCAGATAGAGATGCCTGCTTTGTGCATGTAATGTGTTCCCTTATGTGGCTAATAGCAGCTATAGGAGCCAGTGAGAATTGTTCATCAGGGAATCAGTGTAAGGGGAAAGGGTTAAACCTTGCTTCCCATGCACCAATCCCTTCCAACAGTCAGCCTCTCTGGCTGTGTTTGATGGGTGGGGGTGATGAAGGGAAGACATTGGGAATGCTGATCATGGAGCATCTAAGCTGGCCTTAATAATACAGGAGGTCCAATGAGAAGCTTGTCTAGGCTCCAATTCCATACTCATTTACCTTAGATTATTACCTGTTTATTTCAATGAGGCTTATTCCAGAGTGAGCAGGCAGAAGGCAACATAAAATACCTGTTCACAAGAAACAGTTTAGCCTATAAGAAGAGTGATAAGATCAAAAGTTGTGTTACACATGCAGTGATTTGTAGCACATTAAAGTGCAGTCTACACAGCATCATGTGAATGCACATTGCTTTTGTGCATTATGCATTGCGATTGCACAATAGGATGTCAACCATGCATGCTGAGTATTGATCAAATTTATTGTGCTATGTTGATATTCAGAACAGAGGTTGCATAACATAACTCTACTGCCAAATATTTACACTACCCTGAAGCAATGTAGGATCTTGGACATTGTTAAACAACTGGGTGGAAGTATATTATGGCTGATGTCTGGTGGTGGTGATTGGTATGTACATTCAAATCATTTCTGATTTATGGCAACCCAAAAGCCTAAGAAACTATCATGGGGCAATGCCCCATGTTCATTTCCATGTTCATTGGCCATTTTACAACCTATCTGCTTCTGCTTTTGTGCAATAAGCACACCAGAAACACTTGGTAAAATTATGCTGGCTACCAAGAAGATGGGGAGCCACTGTTGACCAACAAAAATGTCACAAAACTGTGCAAGCTTTTGCATGCTCTGGACTACCAAGCTGTTTGGGGGTTAGTGAGCTCCTGTGCTAGTTTGATTATCTGTATGTGCTTGAATGCTGCAAAAGGAGGACAAGAACACAATCCTCTACAGCGTTGGTCAACAGTGGCTCCTCCCCTCCCTTGTAAAATGGCCATCTATCTAGGTTGCTTATCAGATGGCTAATATGTCAAGATGATTTTATAGCACTGCAGGATGATTTTTTTTAAAAAAGCAAGCAATGAACATGGGGCTTTTGGAGAAAGCCCCATGATAGTTTCTTAGGCTTTAGGGTTGCCATAAATCAGAAATTACTTGAATGTACATACCAACAACAACAACCAGACATCAGCCTATTGTATCTGCTTGGGATCCTGCTTAGCTTCCAAAATCAGAGGGATCTGGTGCACTTAAGGCCTATCTTTGCATTATCCTTGCTTGCCAACTCCAGCTGCTTTTCTTTTCTCATATATTTCTCTTGTCTACAAGGTTCAGTTATCAGAAACAGAACTAGGTTGCAAGGCCTAAAAATAAAAATGACAGATGGAGATGTATGTGTGCACTGATTTATAAAAACTGAATGCACCCATACATGCCAGACAGTTGGAATGTGTGGCCTTAGAACAAAAATTAGAAGTCACCTAAAATAATTGCCTTGTATCACTTTTTCACATAAGGTTTTTTTAAAAAATAAAATAAAATAAAATAAAGGCTTATACAAGCTCTCTTTTTAAAAAATAACTGTGTTTCTTGATTTTTAAAGAAAGTTCTTTTAAGGAAAAAAAAATCATGCTTCTCTTTCCTGACTGTAAAATATTAAATTGAGGTTCTGTTGCATTGTCTTAAACTTGAAGGTTGCATCTCAGAGTTAACTAGAAGTTAAGGGGGAATATGTATTTCCTGTGATTAACCCATGTTTTCCCTTCCACAACAGTATTCAGTTTTGAAATTAACACCTCCCAATGAAGAATAACAAAACATAGCATGCTAACTATAAGTTACATGGGTGAGGAAAATTATGCAACACGACTAACAGGAGGACATCTTTTACCACTTGGGGGGGGGGACCTCTGCAAAAAAAAAAAAAAAAAACCACCCTTCATGGTAACCACATTGTCTAGTTTGACCCTTAGTAACTGTCCTGCTCCTCTTCCTTCTTAGAAAGGTGGGTCCTGAGTCCACATGAGTCGTATGGGCCAGTCTGGTGCTTTTGGCCCATGCAGTACAGGTTCCCTGTTCCTGTCTTAAATGATGTCTGCAACATATATCAACAGTCATGGCTTCTACAGATGTTACACAATGGGCTTCCAGCCATCACTATTTCCTTGTACAATGTCCCAACCCAAACACACACACACCACAGCTTTCATGTTCTGGAGCTTTCCATACAAGTTCCACATGTTGAAATTCCTTCTTCTGCAAAACCATTAAAGGTACAGGAACCCTATCCTGCTTTTCATCTAGCAATGCTAATATGCAATATATATATATATATATATATATATGCTCCAGATGTCTTTGTATAGTGTTGTGTCTGATGTATTTACCCTAACATTAAATATTAATCCTGTCCAAATGCAGATTTTGAAAGTGAGACATTTCTGTGCTTCCTACTTTTTTAAAAAAAGAATTGTGCAAAAATGTGTCCTTTATATTTGGAATTTTCTTCTTTTTCACCACACATCTGTGCTTTTAGGAACTGTAGACATAAATCTATATAAACATTCAGATACAGATGCTCTATTGCTTTAAAAGGAAGAACACATAAAAACATCCCTTTGTATTTAATGAGACTCATATCTAGATAGCAATACTCACACTTAAACTCATGACTAATCTTCATATGAGTTTGTACACTCAGTCCTCAATCATATACAGTCGTCCCTTCACATTCGCGGGGGTTCCATTCTGCGGACCCCCGCGAATGTGAAAAATCTGCGAATAACTACACCCCTCCCCCTCCCTCCCCAGGCCTTCGCGGGGCCTTCCTAGGCCCCGCGGAGGCCTCCCCGGCCCTCCCTCCCTCCCTCCCCAGGCCTTCGCGGGGCCTCCGGAGGGCCTCCGGGGGTCCCGCGAAGGCCTCTCCACCCCTCCCCAGGCCTTCGCGGGGCCTCCGGAGGCCTTCGCGGGGCCTCCGGAGGGCCTCCGGGCGTCCCGCGAAGGCCTCCCCACCCCTCCCCAGGCCTTCGCGGGGCCTTCCTAGGCCCCGCGGAGGCCTCCCCGGCCCTCCCTCCCTCCCTCCCCAGGCCTTCGCGGGGCCTCCGGAGGGCCTCCGGGGGTCCCGCGAAGGCCTCCCCACCCCTCCCCAGGCCTTCGCGGGGCCTCTGGAGGGCCTCCGGGGGTCCCGCGAAGGCCTTCGCACCGCTCCCCAGGCCTTCGCGGGGCCTCTGGAGGGCCTCCGGGGGTCCCGCGAAGGCCTCCCCACCCCTCCCCAGGCCTTCGCGGGGCCTCCGGAGGGCCTCCGGGGGTCCCGCGAAGGCCTCCCCACCCCTCCCCAGGCCTTCGCGGGGCCTTCCTAGGCCCCACAGAGGTCTCCCCGGCCCTCCCTCCCTCCCTCCCCAGGCCTTCGCAGGGCCTTCCTAGGCCCCGCGGAGGCCTCCCCGGCCCTCCCTCCCTCCCTCCCCAGGCCTTCGCGGGGACTCCGGAGGGCCTCTGGGGGTCCCGCGAAGGCCTCCCCACCCCTCCCCAGGCCTTCGCGGGGCCTCTGGAGGGCCTCCGGGGGTCCCGCGAAGGCCTTCGCACCGCTCCCCAGGCCTTCGCGGGGCCTCTGGAGGGCCTCCGGGGGTCCCGCGAAGGCCTCCCCACCCCTCCCCAGGCCTTCGCGGGGCCTCCGGAGGGCCTCCGGGCGTCCCGCGAAGGCCTCCCCACCCCTCCCCAGGCCTTCGCGGGGCCTCCGGAGGGCCTCCGGGCGTCCCGCGAAGGCCTCCCCATCCCTCCCCAGGCCTTCGCGGGGCCTCCGGAGGGCCTCCGGGCGTCCCGCGAAGGCCTCCCCACCCCTCCCCAGGCCTTCGCGGGGCCTCCGGAGGGCCTCCGGGGGTCCCGCGAAGGCCTCCCCACCCCTCCCCAGGCCTTCGCGGGGCCTCCGGAGGGCCTCCGGGCATCCCGCAAAGGCCTCCCCACCCCTCCCCAGGCCTTCGCGGGGACTTCCTAGGCCCCGCAGAGGTCTCCCCAGCCCTCCCTCCCTCCCTCCCTCCCCAGGCCTTCGCGGGGCCTTCCTAGGCCCCACGGAGGTCTCCCCGGCCCTCCCTCCCTCCCTCCCCAGGCCTTCGCAGGGCCTTCCTAGGCCCCGCGGAGGTCTCCCCGGCCCTCCCTCCCTCCCTAGGCCTTCGCGGGGCCTCCGGAGGGCCTCCGGGGGTCCCGCGAAGGCCTCCCCACCCCTCCCCAGGCCTTCGTGGGGCCTCCGGAGGGCCTCCGGGGGTCCCGCGAAGGCCTTCGCACCGCTCCCCAGGCCTTCGCGGGGCCTCCGGAGGGCCTCCGGGGGTCCCGCGAAGGCCTCTCCACCCCTCCCCAGGCCTTCGCGGGGCCTCCGGAGGGCCTCCGGGGGTCCCGCGAAGGCCTCCCCAACCCTCCCCAGGCCTTCGCGGGGCCTCCGGAGGGCCTCCGGGGGTCCCGCGAAGGCCTCCCCACCCCTCCCCAGGCCTTCGCGGGGCCTCCGGAGGGCCTCCGGGCGTCCCGCGAAGGCCTCCCCACCCCTCCCCAGGCCTTCGCGGGGCCTCCGGACGGCCTCCGGGGGTCCCGCGAAGGCCTCCCCACCCATCCCCAGGCCTTCGCGGGGCCTCCGGAGGGCCTCCGGGGGTCCCGCGAAGGCCTCCCCACCCATCCCCAGGCCTTCGCGGGGCCTCCGGAGGGCCTCCGGGCGTTCCGCGAAGGCCTCCCCACCCCTCCCCAGGCCTTCGCGGGGCCTCCGGGGGGCCTTCGGGGGTCCCGCGAAGGCCTCCCCACCCCTCCCCAGGCCTTCGCGGGGCCTCCGGGGCGCCTCCGGGGGTCCCGCGAAGGCCTCCCCACCCCTCCCCAGGCCTTCGCGGGGCCTCCGGAGGGCCTCCGGGCGTCCCGCGAAGGCCTCCCCACCCCTCCCCAGGCCTTCGCGGGGCCTCCGGAGGGCCTCCAGGCGTCCCGCGAAGGCCTCCCCACCCCTCCCCAGGCCTTCGCGGGGCCTCCGGAGGGCCTCCGGGCGTCCCGCGAAGGCCTCCCCACCCCTCCCCAGGTCTTTCACGGGGCCTCTGGAGGCCCCGTGTCGCAGTTTTGGGGGGGCCCCGGGGGGGCCCTCCCAAAACCACGAATAACCGAAACCGCGAATGTCAAGTTCGCGAATGTGGAGGGACAACTGTACTTCCATATACCTCCTTAATGGAAAATAAAAGAAAAAGGACAGAAAATGACTTTGGTCTGCTCTGATGGGTGAAGCCTGGCTTGATGGCAGTACATACAAAAGGGATCTAGGAGTCTTCGTGGACCACAAACTGAACATGAGTCAGCAGTGTAACGCGGCAGCTAAAAAAGCCAATGCTTTTCTAGGCTGCATTAGTAGGAGAATAGTGTCTAGATCAAGGGAAGTAGTAGTGCCACTCTATTCTGCTTTAGTCAGACCTCACCTGGAATACTGTGTCCAGTTCTGGGCACCACAGTTCAAGAAGGATATGGGCAAGCTGGAACATGTCCAGAGGAGGGTGACCAAGATGGTGGGAGGTCTGGAAGCCATGCCCTGTGAGGAGTGGCTTAGGGAGCTGGGCATGTTTAGCCTGGGGAAGAGAAAGTTAAGAGAGGACATGATAGCCATGTTTAAATATTTGAAGGGATGTCATACTGAGGATGGAGCAGGCTTGTTTTCTGCTGCTTCAGAGACTAGGACATGGAGCAATGGACTCAAACTACAGGAAAAGAGATTCCACCTAAACATTAGGAAGAACTTCCTGACAGTAAGAGCTGTTTGGCAGTGGAATGCACTGCCTTGTAGTGTGGCAGAGTCTCCTTCTTTGGAGGTTTTTAAACAGAGGCTGGATGGACATCTGTTGGGAATGCTTTGATTGTTTATTCCTGCAGGGCAGGGGGTTGGACTGGGTGGCCCTTGTGGTCTCTTCCAACTCTATGATTCTATGATTCTATAGTAGAATTAAAAGATTTGTGATAGCAATTGAATCTACCAAGTAACCATGGTGTCCCTAATTTTTAGCAATAGAACTTTCCCCCCCCCCTGCTAAAAGCAATATAGGACATTTACTTCCTAAAAGCAAGCATGCTCCATCAACCTGTTCTGGAGTTACCAAATGACCAGGGAAACAGCAGCAAAACCTGTCCTAATCTAGCTTGCTTCTGTGACTTTAACACCACTGACCTATAGAATTCAGAAACCCTCCATTTCACAACAGGAAGGCGATATGTATAATCTCTAGGTTATCAGTGGAAACTAATCTGGCATTGAAAGAAAAAACCAGAACAGTAGCCAATAATTTTAAAACCATCATCATTATCTTCACCATCATCAGTAGTGACTCGCTAATTAAAAATGGCTTCACTTATTTGGGTCAGATATGTCCAAAGTTATTTTTAGTGCTTTAGAAAGAATATCCATGTGCTCGTACCTCTCGCTTCTAGAGTGTTTTTGTCATAGAAAGTCATATTCATCTATTGCTGGGTCCCCCATGGTGTCAAGCCCTTTCCATCCTCCATCCCCACAACTACAGCAGCCATTTTTGTTCCTGCTACCCTTTCTTTGCCTTTGCTACCCTCCAGACTGCTCCTGTGAACCTGAAGGTTACACCAGATTGCTGCTTCTGCTAGTGTTCATTTATTTATATGTCACATCCACTGTTTCCTTGCCTTTCTTCCAGGGTTGCCACTGTTTGTTTCACACTTTCTGAGCATCAATAAAAACAACAGCTGAGACGTTGCATAGTCTGGTGGAGCATAAAGTTCTGCCAGATGGAACTCCATGCTGCCCCCTTCTCTCTGCACAGAGAACTCACCTTCATTCTGCCAGAGCCTCCTTCCCTCAATATGGCTATTTAGAGGCTGGGGAATGACAGGAGGAGGCAGAAGAGCATCTGGCTGTGTTATAACAGCTAAAGGCATGATGACAAAGGCATCTTTCAGGGCTTCTAAGGGATCACACAGAGGTCCCAGGGGATGGATTTGTCATTGTGCATCCAGTCATACGAATACAGAGGGGATGCTCATTGGCTGTCCTTACCTTCCCATAGCCACTAAACAGTCATACTAGGGTGGGGGGCTACAGAAGAAAGAAGAATTTGCTGTGTGTGGAAGCCATTGTGTGAAGGAGGTACTGAATACCTCCTTCCATGGTGAATACAAAAAGTTGTTGTTGTTGTTGTTGCTTCAGTATCATACCTGGGGATGTCACCAACAGGATTCTGGTTAGTCATAACAAAACTATGCACATAACCCAGAGTCCACACTTAGAGAAATTTGTATGTTCTTGTGTATACCTCTGTGCATGCATACACTGGCCAAATTCCTATTTGGTGCCATAACTGCAATAGTGGAGGAGGAGAAGGCAACAATGGGAGAGGAAAAGAGGCCACATGCACTTCAGCAGTAGCAAAGATGACAGTGAAAGCCACCTCATCTGAAGATAAAGCTGTCCTGCTGGTTCCTCGGCTGTTAAGGAGCCAGCAAGGCAGCTTCAACCTCCTGAAACTGCTGCCATCCCCTCCTGCCACTATGCCCTTGCAAAAAAAAGGAGGGGGGGGCTTAATGCAAGCACAAAATACTCTTATGCCAGTGTAAGTCATCAACAGGGTTCAAGTGAAAGAGAACAGAAAGCCATTTGGGGAAACAAATGAGACCTGAATTTAGATATTGTACTATGGAGTGCTCCTGTCCATAATTCTGTCCTCCTTCCTTTTACTTCCTGGCCCATTCCAACTACCAACATTTAGTCAATATTCTGTAGCCACTGGACATGCTCTTTGGGCAGTGTGGGCCCCCAATTAAGGATTTTTCTTTTTTCTTTCTAAATTTATATATAATGTACTTCTGAAAACCCTGTGAGAGCCAAATGACAGCAAAATGGGACACACAGAATGCCACTTTAACAGATATACTTACTTCTCCTCTTAATTAAACTTAACAACAAATGACAAACATTGAGCCTTGCTGGAAATGAGGCAAGTGACAGCAGAGGAGGGCTAGTAAGAAAGGGGGAAACACTGTCTTGGCCTATCTCGTCACCTTCCAAACTACTCCAGGTCTTCTTCGACCACAGCTTGGAATAATTAATTTGAAAATGGTCACAATGGCCAAAATCCTGCATCAATGGGAAAGAATACAACTTGATGTGTTGTTAGGCTCTGCACACATGACCTAGCAAAAGATTGGTTCAGGCTGCATTTGACATGCTAGGCCCTGTTTCCCTTTAGAAGAATGGGTCAATGCGAGGTTTCTCTCCACAGCTGGAGGCGACAGGAGGGAATGATAATATCATCCTACAGCCAAGGAGATAAGGATGTTTTGATACATCCTGGCACCTGGTATGATAACTGGCATGAGAAAATTGCCTCTTGTTAATTAGCTTGAGAAAGTTTACCTTTCTACCCACTGTTTGCAAAGATTCAATAAGAGGAACACATATAAGGTGAGGGCAAGACAAAGGGCTTCGCTTCGCAGCAGCTTAGCCCTCTGCGGAGCCGGTTCATATCTTTTTTTGCTTTTTATGTCTGTTTGATTGATGAGAATATGCCTGTTTGCTTTTCTATCTGCTGTCATTAATAAAATCGCCTTCTTTTTCGAACCCAGAACTGGTGCGTAGTAATTTTGCTTGCTTCATATCCAGAACAAGCAGAGCCCACCCCCGCAAGCCCAGGAGGTGCTGCCAGTGTAACATGTGTATAAAATTATGTAATGTTATCATGTAAATGAACTGCAATGGCAAATGTATGCATGCATGCATGCACATCCATGCACAATGTGCATCAATATACAACAAGGAATGTGCTTCCATGTGCAATGGCATCTCATGCATAACTCCATTTTCACAACCTTGAGCTGTGTATGGCCATTCCACATTAGACAAAAATGTAAGTTCCTAAACCTACTGGGTGATGTTTGCTAAGTCATAACTTCCAGCCATAGAGGAAGGCAATGACAAACCTCCTCTGAAAAAGTGATGCTAAGAAAACTTGAGGTTAGGACCATCATAAGTCGTAGGGCTCACAAGCCAGGATACACTGGCTCCCCACTGGCATATCCTTGCTGCAGATCAGGCCCATTCCTCCCCGATTCCCTCCAAGAAACAGAAGGAAGTACAGTCTAGCACAGCAGCCCATTGCTGCAGATGCCACCATCTCCCTGGCTCTCTCTGAAGGCAGGCAGCTGGCCCAAAATATGTGACCAAGGTCCCATGGATGTGACCAGCCTTGGTCACATGCTGTGGGACTCCTTCCTGCTTTGGAAGAGCAAGGCAGACTGGCAGCTACAGAAAGAGGCCAGCCTGCTGGAACAGGCTCCTGCAGACAGACAGGGCTTGATCTGTTTCTTCCCAGAGGGAATGGATTTTCCCAGATATTATTTTAGAATGGTTTCTCCTACCCCATCTTCCCCCTGTCTTAGCCCCACATTTGCCCAAGGGGTCATGAGGACTGCCTAGGGGCAGAAAAGGACAAAAGCCCTGCATCATCAAGACTGCAGGGATATAAGACGGGGGAAAGCTGGGGTATATTGCCCATGTAGACAAGCCCAGAGTCAACTTGAAGGCCAATAACAACAACTATGGACGTTATCAGACACATCAAATACAGCATCATAACGATGTCACATACATGCGAAAGGGTGCACGTACCAGATGATGTCACCCTTTTGCATTTAGGTACTGGCCAAACCTGTCATATTTTATTAATGGCTGAAGCTGTCAATAGATTCCCCCATTGCGATTTGGTACCACATTGCCGGCGTATGAAACCTCACACCATTGTACTCGTGTGAATGCAGTGTCAATGGCCAGTCCAGCCAGAACACTTCTGGGTGAGATCGCAACATCCAAGTAGGTAATGAACTTTTTATGACCCTCCCCAGTTTACTTGGGACTTTTTTTAGTATTTTATGTGCTTTTGAAGACTTTTTGTGTGTTTATTTTGTTTGTTGTTTAAATTTCCCGCGCAAGTGTCTTCTCGTGAGATTAGGTGAAATCTTAAACCAGAAAGTGAACGGAGCTCCGTTCATTCCCCGTTTGTGCCTGAGAAGCCTTTTGCCAGGAAAGAAGGTAAGTGTAGCATGGGTAGTTGTTCTGCCAGCATAAAATATGCAAAGTTATGTCGGCAAAAGAATGGGGTTTAGGGGGGTGGTCTGATAAAGTCCTAAAACAACTACATTACAGCTGACAGGAATAAGAACTGCTATAAAAGATATGAAACCTCCCCCTCCCTACATATGAATGCTTAAGAACCTATATTAGCTGGTTGTTTTTCCACAGCAACAACAGATTAGGAATACCAGAGGTAGAAATGGATCATATTATTATGGATACCTTCTTGCACCAGTATGAACCTCTGTGAAAATGAATGGGCGACTTTATGCAAATTGAGCAGCCAAGTCAACCCTCTTCCTAGAAATATTGGATTCTCTCCTCGACCCACTAGGTGGCACAACACTGCTGCTGTCAAGGCACACAGAAGGCATGCTGCTTGATCTCTGAATTCATCTGTGTTATATCAGTAAAAAACCAATAGGACAAAGAAATAAAAAGAGAAAATTAACTTTGTGGTGGAATCAATAGGCAGAGTGTTGACTTACATTGCTAATATTGATTTATACTAGACTTGCACCTGGTCTAATGATGTTATTAAAAAGTTCCAGCCAGCACGTTTCCATATTATGCAATTTTACACATGGACTGAACAGCACCCCTTGTGATTCATGTGCAGTTAATGCAGGATGGTGGAGGGTGCCATGGAAACTGATACACAAAACTCTTGAAAGTGTACCTGATTCTATCACTGTTCCCACCAGGTTTATTGCAGCTATTTAAAAGTAGTGCACTGCCCAGATCTTGTGGATACAGACATACCTCAGTTAACAAAGCCTCTGACAAAGAAGCTCCTTTTTTACAAAGTCTTTTTATGGCAACCTCTCCCACCCCCCATTTTCTTGTCTTCTGTCTAGCTGGATGTTTGTTTGTTTGTTTGTTTGCAGCATTGGTATTGGGGAGGATTGTGAAGGAGGGTTGAAGAAAGACAGACTATCAATTTTGAGTTGCAGCAGCATGTTTCCAGTAAACAATGCAATAAAGCTTGACCTAGCAAAGAATGGGATTCTACTTGAGGTGATCGTACTATGGCTGTGTGAGCTTACGCACAACAGGCAAGGTAAACAGCTGCCCCTAGAATCACTTATTGAGTATGTGTGAAGAACAAAATGGAAAGAAGCTACTGGGCCCCAACAGAGGCAACAAGTGGGGACTCGGAGGGGGGCATGTCAGGTGTGGATGGGAGAGGTGTTGTATAGGATTAAGGTGTGGCCACAGAGTTATCTGTTGACTTGTGGTGATCCCATGAATTCCATAGGGTTTTCTTAAGCAAGGATGTTACCCTAAATGCTCAGGGGTCTTAAGGATACATATTGTGACTATGCTTGGCTATGCAATGCGGGGGGGGGGGCAACAGAGAGCAGGATCTTTTGACCTACGGTATGTATACCGGTAATAAGGAGGAGATGTTAAGCTATATAGTACAATTAATGGGTCTTTATTTGAGAAAACAATAGTGACAATGTTCACACACAGACTCAGGCTTCAAGCATTCACACAAGTCTAGAGAATAAAGCAGGAAGGATTGGGATAGAGGAATAGAGAAGGGGTTGTTTTGGAGAGATACAACACCTGTCTTGTAGAGCAGAGATTCCTACAACAACAGAGTCTCAGAGTTATGCTTTGAGGGTCTATCAGCAAACTGGCAGCGTGGATGTAGGAGGGGGATCTGTAGACAATTTGGTATTATTTTGAAGGGGCTTTTATAGCCAATATTTCCCTTCAGGGGATGGAATTTAGAGTGAAAAACAATGCTTCTCAGAGGTTCCCAAGGTAAGACAATGGACACTGTGGATATGCTAATGACCGTTAATGTGCAGACACATTGTAACTGAACAGCAGAAGCAACTTTCTTTGTTTGGGGGAAGATAGAGGTATGAGGGCTCTTTATACATTTGAGTATCTCATCTTAGGCTGATGGGATTCACCAGATGTTCAGGCAAGAGGTTGCACGGTGGTAACCTTTCTTTGGAATTTGGAATGGCCCTTCCTTAGTGCATACCTGACTGAGTCTCAGCGCTAGTCTTTTGGGATTCCTGGTTTTGGTGAGTCCCCAGTTTACTGGCCACATTGTGTGGAAGGCCACATTTGGCTAAATTATTAAATATTGCCAATTATTACAGATGCGGGGCAGGGGGTGTCAGGGCAAGTAACAAGGAATACTCAGAGGTGGTTTTGCCAGTTCCTTTCCATAAAATGGAAAAGAATGGGGGCACAAAAGAGTCCAGTAGCAACTCTGAGATTAACTGGTTTATTTTAGCAGTGGGATATATTCACAAATTCCAGCTTCTGAGCAGAGGTCTGAAGAGAGATAATGGTCTCTTGCCATATGACATACATTAAAATTCAGGAGCTCACAACTGCGTATGTCCAAATATATGCCTCAGAAGAAGAATCTCTTCAGAAGAGCTTCCTAACCCAGGAAACTGGCTTCCTTTAGCATTGTTATTACGCTTTTCTCAGGTACTACATTGCCTCACATATTGCTGAAGTAATACTTAAGTTATCACTTAAGTATTGCTTCAATGTTGCTTTAAGTATTGACTTTCCTAAGCATTATTTTTAAGTATTGCTTTCACCCTTCAGGATTATCTTACCAAACTCCCTGAAGCCTTTATTATCTTGGTCACAATATGCATCTTTCTATATCTTTTTACACTCTGACACCAGTCTCCAGAAAATCATAACACCAATGCACCCATGTTCTTCCATCTCCATCACTGCATCCAAAGAAGCAGACTGATATCTGCAAAAGCTGATGCTAATGTAATATTTAACCATAACACATGAATATAAGAATCAGGATATATGTTTAATTAAAGACTGCAATTTTCTGTTGCAGGTTGTCTGTTTTCTAGTACAGTTTTTCTTATGCTATATCAATTTTACTTCTTCCATTTCCATCCCCTACAATCCTATATACAGGTATCAGAAAATTTAGCTTGCTGTCCTTGCATTCTCTGTGGAGTCAACCTAAGAAGGACAAGAGTGTACAATGTATTTTGAGATATGATTTTACCATCTGTAAAATGCTGAATGGCATTGAATAGCTGAATCAACAGAAGTCCAATGAAACCTTGAAAACTAACAAATTTATTGTTAGCTTTTATGGACTATAGCTTAAAACAATTAAGCAGTGTTGCTTGAAAGAAGAGAAGACAAAGCTTATCTGTTCATTGTGAGAAGTTCAATCAAGACACAGGCTTACCACCTCTATAATAAATGTAAGCAATTCTAACCAGGTGAAACAATAACTGCATTTATTGTTGAACTTTTTTTGTATAACTTTCAGTCTGGCAGCCATCTTGTAACTGACCCCACCTGACAACAACATAATTGAGCATGCTCTACTACAATACATGTAATGAAACAATTCTGCCTTTTGACCACTAGGTGATGCAACACAAAACACATATAGTATGACTGCTGTATTCGCAGGACCCATATCCATGGATTCACTTACCAGTGTCCAAAAAATATGGTCTCTCTAGGAATCTTCTAGATCCTCCAGCGTGACTATATGGTATGCTGGAAGCTGTCCATAGAGTCATACTGAAAAACCTAGGAAATGCCTAGAGAGGTGTTCTCTCTAGGCATCTTCTAGGTCCTCCAGTATAACTCTGTAGTATATTTGGGCCAGACAGTCATTTTAATAGGGTTCATTATTGTCCACTGTTGCTGGTATCCATTGTAAGTCCAAGAATAGTTCCCCTGTGGATATGGGCATTGTACCAATGACCGTATTACAACCTCCTTCTATGTTCCTATTTTAGAAACATTAGCCAATATCCAAGGATGCTCTTTTTTTTTTTTTTAACATGCATGTGGGAGCATGTTTCCTGTCTTTCAGAGCTGCATTCCTTTATGTCCAACTGAATGCCACTCTGGAAAGTCTGCCAAGCTTTAATTGTGTCTTAAAGGATGTATGGAGGCACAAGAAGAGGAAACAATTCCATAACTGTAATGTAGATGCAGGAAATCAAACAAAGTTCTTGAATATAGGATCAAAAGTTGGCTAAAGAATGATTAGATCATTCTCCCACCTCTTCTCATTTCACATACAGAACAGAAGCCAACTGTACTGACAATTGAATTTTGTTACAACATTGGTAGCAGAGCAGCATCTTTTACTGTACCTGAGGGTGTCACAGGAGTTTAGACTGGGGTGCACACAACCCTGTTCTTCCAACAGAGGGGAAAGGCTGGTGGGTTTGGATGGAATGCCTGAATGACCACCATTGCTCTCCCCATCCCAAAATTTGTTATTTGAAGCATCTACTTCACTCTGCCTAATGGTGGGAACAGCCCTGGCAAGACCTTGTGGAGAAATGTACCAGTGGCCTACACTGCAGAGTGCTGTTAATCTTTGCTAGTATTTTCCATGCTCTGTTGTCAAAGATGACAAGGACCGAGCTTTATACTGAATTGTCCTATGAATGAACTGGATTATTTAAAAACAGTAATGCTCAGGAAATATATTGTAGCTTGCTTGCAGAATGTTAAAACATCACTGAGATATATACAGTGTGCAGAATACCTTACCCTACAACCACCCACAAGAGCTCTTACCACCATACCCTCTCCAAGGGCTTCAAAGGGCTTGTTGATAGAAAGCAATTGTCATGTTTTTGAAAGCCTTCTTTCTTGGGCACATTTCAAATGGCATGGCCCACTGAATCAGTTTGTCATAATAAAACTAAAGAAACCCAGTTCTATCAGCTTGCTTTAAACTACCGGTTTGATTTAGGGCTGAGTTCAAGAGCATACAGTCTTTGTACTGTATGTGTCTGCATAAATCTTTGCCATCTTTGGTGAGGTCAAGGCGGGAGTCATTTTCATGAAGGGTGGGGGGACACTAAGAAATACACCCCATGCCCATTGCAGGGGTAGCAAAGAGCTTGATGTTAGACAACTGGGTTGAAGGAAGCATTCAAAAGTTAAATCAGAGGAGACATCAATAAGATAAAACTGCAAAAGAAACCAGTGTTTAGGAAAGCAATGCAACCAGTTTTCAATTCTTTTCCTATTGTTCCCCCAGCTATTGAGTCTAAGAGATGCTGACTTTTCACCAGCTCTTGCTTCTATGCACTTTACAGCAGCTTCAGTTAGCAAGCAATGTCATGAAAAGCTTTACCTGCTGATTTCTGCATAACACATTGGTTTTGAGGTTACCTGGGAGGCCAGCCTGTCTGATCTCTGTGTCTCACCTGTGGTGAGTAATTGTGGAAAATGTGGGTAATTGAAACAAGAGATAGGGCATACTTGGTAGCAGCACCTAGACTGTTGTGCATCTTATCTCTACTAGGTGACCCATTCTTTGATTCTCTCCTATGTTGTTAACTGCCATCAAGTTGACTTCAATTTATGGTGAATTAGAGACCTCCAGGTTACCCTATTATCAACAACCCTGCTCAGGTCTTGCAAATTCAGGGCTGTGGCTTCCTTGATTGAGTCTATCCATCTGGAATGTGATCTTCCTCTTTTCCTACTTCCTCCTACCTTATCAAGCATTATTGTCTTTTCTAGTGAGTCACGTCTTCTCTTGATATAGCCAAAGTACCAAGTCTCAGTTTACTCATGTTGGCCTCTAGGGAGACTTCAGACTTGATTTGCTCTAGCCCATGTGGTTTTTAGCAGTCCACAGGATCCATAGAACTCTTCTCCAGCACCACGTTTCAAAGGAGCTTTCTTCACAGTCCAGCTTTCACAATCATACATAGAAATAGGAATGATGGCATGGACCATCCTAACTTCAGAATTCAATATTACATCTTTGCACCTCAGGATCTTGTCTAGCTTCTTCATAGCTGCCCTTCCAAGTCCTAGCCTTCTTCTGATTTCTTGACTGCAACCTCCATTCTGGTTAATGACTGAGCCAAGGTATGGAAAATCTTGAACTATTTCAATGTCTTTGTCATCTGATCACAGACATTATGTTTGTTTTCTTAATGTTCAACTGTAAACCTGGCTATGTGCTTTCTTCCTTGACTTTCTTTAGTAATCATTCCAAGTCATTGCTATTTTCTGCTAGCAGTATGGTGTCATCTGCATAGGATTGCCATAATTCTCTGCCACAAAACCCGGGCAGAGAACCTGTGGGGGGGGGAGGAGGAGGGAGCCCTCTTCTCTCCCTCCTCCCCACAAGCTGAGCACCTGGAGCACCCATGGGGAGAAGGGAGCCCTCTTCTCTCCCCCCTCCCTGCAGGCAGAACACCCAAAGCACCCATGCGGGAGGAGGGAGCTCTCTTCTGTTCCCCCTCCCTATGAGCAGGGCACCTGGAGCACCCATGGGGGGAGGGAGCCCTCTTCTCTCCCCCCTTCCTGTGAACAGAGCACCCAGAGCACCGCTGGGGGGGGAGCCCAATGACTCATCCAGAACTCCAGGCACAAAGGAAGCGAGTGGGCAGGGGCATGGGGACACGCAGGGAAGGAAGCGAGTGGGTGGGGGAGTGAGGCACGAGGGAGTGCTGCCCCCCAAAAATTTCTGCCTGGGGAGGACTGCCCCCTGCCCTCCCTCCCTCCCTCCCTCCCTTGCTACACCAGCCCATCAGGCTGGGCTGCTTGAAGCAGTAGATCCTGGCTTCCTCCAGCTCTGGAGGGAAGAGAGAGAAGCAGCCTAGCTGGATGGGACAATTTTAAGTCCCTTTAATCTGTGATTTTCCCAGATTTCTGGGACGTATAGCAACCCTACATCTGCATGTCTTAAATTGTTGACGTTCCTTCCTCCAATTTTCACACTTCCTTCTCCCGAGTCTAATATGATATGTTAAGCATGCAAATTAAACAGATAGGATAATAAAATGCAGCCTTGTCTGACCTACTTGCCAACTGGAAATCATTCCATTTCTCTGTATTCTGTCCTGATAATAGCCTCTTGTCCCAAGTACAGGTTATACATCTGGCACACCCATTTCTTTAAGTGTGATCCATAGTTTTCATGATCTACACAATCAAAGGCTTTGCTATAATCTATAATGCACAGCTGATTTTCTTTTGAAATTCTGTGGTGCGTTCCATTATCCAACATGTGTTTGCTATATGATTCCCTGTGCCTCTCCCTTTCCTGAACCCAGCTTGGACATCTGGCATTTCTTGCTCCACATATGGTCAAAGTCTGTGTTACAGAATTTTGAGCATCACTTTGCTTGCATGGGAAATTAAAGTAATCGTCCTGTGGCTACTGCCATCTCTTTCTTGGGGATTGGAATCTATATTGAGCATTTCCAGCCTGTGGACCATTGTTTGTTTTCCATATTGGTTGACAGATTTTGGTTAAAAGTAGAGTAGTCTCCATCCCTGTAGCATGAAGCAGCTCTATTGATATTCCATCTGTTCCTGGTGATGTATTTCTCCCAAATGCTCTGATTGCAACTTTCACTTCACTTTCTAAAATTGTAGGTTCATCTTCAAGTGGTTCTTCCTTGAATGAAACTGTCATCCTTTCATCTCTTCTATAGAGTTCTCCAGTGTACTGTTTCCATCATCATTTCATTTCTGCTTGGTCATGTAATGTGTTCGCCTGCTGGTTGTAGAGCTTCTCCACTCTTGGTTTAAAGTTCCCTTTGATTTCTCAGATCTTTTTTGTTGTCATCTTCTAGTTCTCTGCATTGATTATTATAGTAGTTCTCTTTGTCTCTGCACACAAGTCACTGAACAGTTGCATTCTGGGTTTCAACCCTATTTCTGATGATGGCCAAGATGATGAGGGTGGTTGAGAAAAAGACCAACACTGCTAACTTGTAATAAGAAAGTGGCTTACTCAGAAGCAAAGGGCTCTGAAGAAATTGATGTCAATGGGACTTGATTTGTTAATAGCCAGACAACCTGACATCCGTCCATCCCTCTCTCTAATAATATTTAATCCACACAATAGCCTCTGAGTTCCATTGATGTGCTAGCCAAGGTTAGCATCTCATCAATGAAGAAAGCCAAGGCTGACCTTTCCCTTACTGGTAAGAAGGAACCTATCCCATTCTGAAAGGGATTCTTAGGAGACAGGAGCAGCATTGAAGCACTGCATATCCCCCCAGTCTTAGGAGCAGCATGAAAGGAAACAGAGCAGAGCAGCGATTGGTGCTGAAACGGCCCGTGCTGAAAAAGTGGCTTTGAACTGTCCACTGTGCTATATTGGACAAACTGAATGGGCTGCATTCAACTGGCCATGATCAACCAGCAGGGCTGGAGTGGCAGCGCTGAAGTGGCTGCAATTAATCATCCTAGACCCAAATAGTCTCACCTTTTCAGATGTTAATGTGTGACCTGTTAAGCTAGGAGAGCACAATGGCTGAATCGATATTAGTGGAAGCAACCAAACTAGGGCTACAGACAATTCAGACATAAATGACTGAGATTTATTTGCTTCAGACTTTTTAACATGTGCGATTTTTGATGATAAACAAAAAATAGAGATGGACAAATTGGAACTTGCACACATCCAGAACTTTAAACCAATCCTCCTGCTTAGGTTTCCAGTCAGTCTTGATTAGAATAGGAGCCAAGGATGCTGTTAAGGCCTCTTGAGGGAGGCAGGGAAGGCAGAAAGGCATCTTCCCTCTGCACCCAACCCTGGTTTCTCCTTTAGTGCAGTATAGTACACAGGGAGCTCAGATTTGGGGCTGGGTGAGAAGATCTGACTGAATATTTGGGAACGGGATAGTTCTGGAGAATAGAAAAGGGAAATAATGTCCCTGAAGCACTTCTTTACTGTCCAAACACAGCATTGCATATATTCTCTGTACTCTGATTCCTCCCCCTTTTAAAATACTTCAAACAAGTTATTAGGTTCCTCAGTGGGTGACTTCCCAGAGCAATAAATTCAACCTACAGGAAAGGAGATTCCACCTAAACATTAGGAAGAACTTCCTGACAGTAAGAGTTGTTCAGTAGTGGAATGTACTGCCTCAGAGTATGGAGGAGTCTCCTTCTTTGGAGGTGTTTAAACAGAGTCTGGATGGCCATCTGTCAGAAATGCTTTGATTGTGCCTTCCTGCATGGTAGGGGGTTGGACTGGGTGTCCCCTGTGGTATCTTTCAACTATGATTCTATGAAAAATATCCAACCACCTCTATAGGGAAATGTATACAGCAGTGGCGGTGGCGGTGGCGGCAGCAGCAGCATGAGAACAATGTTGATTATATAAACTGTAGCAGCAAAATGTGCTTCTGATCAAACATAGCATGCATGAAGCAGCCAATGTGGCACATGCATGCTTTTTTGGAAACCTGACCGATCCACTTTGGGTGAAGAAGGAAGAACAATGGTAACTGAACTGAGCCAGCTGACCATGGTTTCAGATTCATCTGAAGGGCTCTGAAAATGCAGCCTTGACTCTTGGCTCAAGAAATGGAAATGTATGTCCATCATACCCATGGACACAAGCATTCCCCCGCCTGCTAGGGAGAGGCATGTGGACAGCACACTGTGCACACACAGCCTCCAACATCTCTGCATTAGTTTTATTCTTCTTGGATTGGCATCTCACAGATGGATACACCATGAGAGTGCTACTTGCTAAGAAAATGTCTATAAACTATAAATACTAAAGCAACAGGGGAAATGAAACTTTCAGTATAAATAATCTCTTCATGCATCAATTTGCTATTATCATTCACATACAGCTTTTGTAACCTTAATTTGTACAACACAACAGGAAGCCAAGTAGTATGGGACTCATAAAAACATTTATGGTTTATTTAAAATAAAGCTTTATTAATAGCATATAGTCTGCTTTGCAAAATTTCCAGTACTGATCTGAAAAATTATCGTGGCTTTTATTTGTATGTGCCTTCATGTCACCTGTCGACTTATGACAATCCCATGAATTTCATATGGTTTTCTTAGGCAAGGAATACTTAGAGGTGGTTTTGCTGGTTCCTTCCTCTGAAATATAGCTTACAGTACCTGGTATTCATCGGTGGTCTCCCATCCAAGTACTAACAAGGGCTGACCCTGCTTAACTTCCAAGATCACGAGAGGTTTTCTTGGACAGAATGGAGAAGACTATCCTGGATGCAGAACACACCGGGGAGGTGTCTGCAGAGGAGGCCATTACCCATACACAGGAAATGAACACTTGGAGGAATGTGACACAGAGAAGTAGAAGGGCAAGGGATCATTCGGCCAGCTTGAAGCTACAGAATTGATTTGAAGCCCTCTCTCTTTCCAGAGAAGGAGGAAGATCAGCAGTGCCAGGCCTTAGGGGACATACAGGAATCCTTGGTAGATCCAGCACATGAAGAGGCCTCTGTCAAGACTCGAACAAGGAGGAGGGTGGTGGTGGTAGGGGATTCACTGCTGCGAGGAACAGAAGCAGTAGTCTGCAGGCCTGACAAAATGTCTTGGGAGGTATGCTGTCTCCCTGGGGCAAAAATTCAAGATGTAACAGAGAGGCTGACAAGACTCATCAAGCCTTATGACCATTATCCCTTCCTTTTGGTCCATGTGGGAACAAATGATACTGCAAGGCATAGCCTCCAGAAGATCACAAGGGATTATGAGGCTTTGGGTAGGAAGCTGAAGAACCTGGATGCACAGGTAGTCATTTTGTCTGTCCTTCCAGTGGAAGGGCATGGCCCAGGAATGGAGAGAAGAACAGCGGAGGTGAACAACTGGCTATGCATCAGGAACAATTTGGCTTCCTGGACCATGGGGTGCGGTTTCAGGGAAGTGGACTTCTGGCAAGTGATGGGTTGCACCTCACAGCAGTTGGCAGGAATGTTTTTGCGAAGAGTCTGAAAGATCTTATCAGGAGGGCTTTAAACTGAGTTGTATGGGGGAGGGAGACAGTACTCTTGAAGGCAGGCATTCATCAAGTGCTAGAGATAACAGCCAAAATGTTATACAGAGAACAAGGCAAATAACACAACAACCCAACAATGGGAGGAATAAACCCTTTAAAAGGCAGATAGGGAAAATGGCCCATGGTCTTAGATGTCTCTATATGAATGCACAGAGTATGGGGAATAAACAGGATGAACTTGAACTCTTAGCACAGCAAAACAAATATGATATAATAGGCATCACTGAAACCTGGTGGGATGAGTCTCATGATTGGAATGTACTAACAGAGGGTATAGCTTATTTCAGAAAAATAGACCAAACAGGAAGGGTGGTGGAGTATCATTATACGTTAAGGATGTGTACACCTGTGAAGAGATCCATGACTTAAATTCTGGGAGCCAGGTTGAGAGCATCTGGGTAAAAATCAAGGGGGAGAGAAACAGCAGTGATGTCCTTGTGGGAGTCTACTATAGACCTCCAAGCCAAACTGAGGACTTGGACAATGCCTTCCTGGAACAGATGACCACACATACAGAAAGGAGAGATGCAGTAGTAATGGGGGATTTTAGCTATCCTGATATTGGTTGGAAGTCCAACTCTGCCAAAATGTTAAGGTCCAACAAATTCCTCACTTGTCTTGCAGACAACTTCATTGTTCAGAAAGTGGAAGAGGCAACAAGGAGATCATCTATTTTAGATCTGATCCTAACCAATGGGGATGACCTGGTTAATGGAGTGGAAGTGACAGGATCCTTAGTGGGGAGCAATCGTGTTCTCCTGGAGTTTGTTATACAGAGGAAAGGGGAAGCCAAGCATAGTCAGACATGCATTCTAAACTTTAAGAAAGTTGATTTCAGAAAACAGGGAATTACTGGGGGTGATCCCATGGTCAATACTAAAAGAGAAGGGAGTACATGATGGATGGGAGTTTCTTAAAAGTGAGATATTGAAGGCACAAATTCAAACAGCTCCAATGAGGAGGAAACATGGCAGGTGTCTAAAGAAACCAGGATGGATGTCAAAAGAACTCTCAACCGAGCTAAAACTTAAAAAGGACATGTACAAGAAATGAAAAAAGGGAGAAATCATCAAAGAAGAATTCAAACAATTAGCCAACTGACATAGGGGGAAAGTCAGAAAAGCTAAAGCACAGATGGAGCTCAGGCTTGCTAGAGAGGTTAAAAACAATAAAAAGGGCTTTTGGGGGTATGTCCATAGCAAAAGGAAGAACAAGGAAATAGTAGGGCCTCTGCATAGAGAAGATGGCGAAAGGCTAACAGGGGACAGAGAAAAGGCAGAACTACTTAACACCTTCTTTGCTTCAGTCTTCTCCCAAAGGGGGAACAATGTTCAGCCTGGGGAATATGGAGCAGATGATGCAGTAGGGGGAATACAGCACAGAATTGGTAAAGAGGTAGTTCGGGAATACCTGGCCAGTATAAATGAGTTCAAGGACTTTTTCGGACAAGTAAAATGCAATGGAAGCAGCCTCACCACGTTGCGAGACTGCTGCGCTGCAGGGCGTCCCTTTCGGATGACGCCCGTCCCTGCCGGTACTGTTGCGGTGCCGCAGGGACATTTGAGTGTAATATTTTGGCAATTTTTACTCACGATCAACTTTCGTGAGTAAAAATCGCCAAAATATTACACTCAAATGTCCCTGCGGTACCGCAACAGTACCGGCAGGGATGGGCACAATATATCAAAAAAAGAAGTTTCCTTAATAAAGATGGATGAGTATATTAAAAAATGTGATATTAGTAAAGTGACGGATATGCAAAGAAAGGAACTAAATAAAGATATAACGATTGAAGAAATCACAGATACAATAGGGAAAATGAAACTAAAGAAGACTCCAGGACCAGATGGCTTGCCAGGAGAATATTATAAAGCATTCCAAGCAGAGCTAATTACACCCTTTTCGATGGTATAAAAGGAAATTTTAGAAAAGAATCAAACTCCCAATAGCTGGAAAGAGGCAAATATAGTTTTAATCCCAAAGGAAGGACTAGATCAATTACAAATAAAAAATTACCGGACCATCTCATTGTTGAATAAGGACTATAAAATTTTTATAGCAATATTGGCTAATAGACTCAAAAATTTCTTACAAGATTATATAAAAAGTGATCAAAATGGCTTTCTCCCCAAAAGACAAATAAAAGATAATATTAGATCAATAATTAACATATTAGAATATATACACTACCATAATGAAACCAAAGGAGCTTTATTTTTTTTAGATGCAGAAAAAGTGTTTGACAACTTAAATGGGCCTTTTATGATAAAAACATTAGAAGAAATGGCATTTGGATAAAATTTCTGTAAATGGATCCAAATGATATATTGGGAACAAAAAGCCAGATTAATAATAAATGGAAAACTAACGGATGAGCTAAGAATTGAGAAAGGTACCAGACAGGGATGCCCGCTATATCCCTTATTGTTCATTTTAATACTAGAAATTTTAATGAAGGCAAGATAAAGAAATTAAAGGTCTTAAAGTGAAGAAAGAGGAACATAAGGTTAAAGCATTCGCAGACGATTTGGTAATCATCCTAGAGGAGTCAATAAAGGGAGTAGATCATTTAATGGAGAAAACAGAAGAATTTGGGAAATTAGCTGGATTTAATGTTAATAAAGAAAAAACAAAAATACTGACAAAGAATTTAGATAAAAATGAAAAAGAAGAATTAGAAAAGAGATCAAAATGTGAGATAGTAAAAAAGTAAGATATTTAGGGATCAATCTGACAACTAATAACCAACATTTATTCCATAATAACTATGATATAATATGGAAAGATATTAAAAAAGATTGGAATAGCTGGCAAGGATTGAATTTATCATTATTAGGAAGAATCTCTCTGGCTTTTCTTCGCAAATGAAGATTCAGGAAGGACTCATCCTGTGCTTTCTGCATGAGCACTGATGACTAAAAGGGCCAATCCGAGATAAACAAGTCCAGTTGCAGAAAGCACAGCAAAAGGTCTCCTTGGGTGATGTTTCTGGGTTGTGATTCTTTCTGCGTTGTCATTTCTCTTCAAGACTTGTTTGGTGTGAGTTCTCAAATAAGGCTGCAGCATTGTGGATAGTGCGTCTCCATGCCTCCCGATGTGAGACCAGGGCGGACCACTGTTGGTGATCAATTTGGCCGAGCCTGAGATGTTGTTTCAGGGAGTCCTTGTATTGTTTTTTTTTGGAGTGCCCCTCTTATGCTGACCCATGGCGAGTTCACCATAGAGTACTATTTTGGGGAGGCGATGGTCCTCCATCCTAGAAATGTGCCCTGCCCAGCACAGCTGTGCTCTCAATATCATGGCCTCAATGCTGGTGATCCCTGCTTGCTCATATATATATATATATATATATATATATATATATACATATACATATGCTGCCGAACAAGACTGTTATCTCCCGGGTCAGGCTTGAGCGACCAATGTCCTGAACCGCCTGCATGCAGGGTTGGGGCTGCGGCTTCCAGTGCATCTTTACACCTGCCGGTTTTGTCCCTCGCCAGTCACTACAGGGCTTTTTTTTGGAAATGGATTTGTCCTTCGAGCCTGTGCAATGGATTTTTCTGGCGGAGCGCAGCGTGCACAGAACTGGCCACACCCTTTAAACCAGAGATTCATCGGCCGTGGCCTTGCAAGCATGGACGTGGCAGTGAGGTCCTCGGGCCATAGGTTTGATTAGAGTTTCCTTCTCTTAGATGGTTGACCTTACAGGGTTGGATGAGCACCATCTGCCCGGGTTTGGGATTAGAGTTTTCCTTCTCCTAGGATGGTTGCCACAAGGCTAGAGAGCCCATCCTGCCCTTTGACGCTCTTTGTCAGACCCTTCGGTTTTGACCTGTCTGGCATGGGAGACCCTACCAGTAGCTATTATGCCACCGCCAGCATAGCTCAAAACATCATTAGGGTACGCAAGCCTCTCTCCCACGACAAGGGGGCGTCAATGGAGAGGATATACATATATATAATTATTTTATAATCATGCAATATCCAATCAATACTTATTTAGTATAACACATAAAATTACCATACACATCACAATTTTTCTATTAAATAATTTCAAAAGTTAACATAGATTCTTTACTATGATTGTTTTCCAGAATATTAATTCCCCTACCCCCCCCCACCTCAGTGCTCCCCTTCACCGGAGCCATTATCCCTTACCTAATCCTTCCAGAATCTCATTTCTTCTCATGGAGGTAACCTCCTATCTTTTGTCTGTAATACTTTTTTAACAAATATTTTCCAAATTTTTATCAAAATCACTTTCTTTCCAACTTCCTCTTCTTACTTTAATTCTACATGTTAACTTATGATTTATTGTCATTTTCCAAACTTCTTTATACCACTCCTCCACCTGTACATTTATTTGCATTTTCCAATGTCTTACTATAATTAATCTTGCTGCCGTTAATAAATTTGTTATATTTAAATCCTTTTCTGCTTGGTTACCATTCTCTCCATTATAAATTGACATCAATGCTATGCTCAGTTTCCTTTCTATATTTCTATTCAGAATATTCTTTATTTCTATAAAAACCATTTCCCAAAACTGCTGTACAAATTTACAATTCCACCACATATGCATATATGTACCTATTTGTTGACAACCTCTCCAACAATATTTAGAGTTATTCTTGTCTATATTATGCAATCTTGCTGGTGTCAAACACCATCTCCATATTATTTTATAGTAATTTTCTTTTATCTGTATTGACATATTTTTTAGTTGTCTTTGTTTCCAAATCTTATCCCATTCATGATCTCCAGTTTTTTGTTTCAAATCTTCCTCCCATATTCTCCTTAAATATTGCGCTTTGTCTTTTTTATCCTTATTTTTATCAATATTTTATATAATTCACTTGTAATACCTTTCAAACTTTCATTATCATCCCTCTTTTCACCTTTTTTCACCAAATTTTCAAATTTTGTGAATTCCCTTGTTTCTTTATGATTCTTTTTCCAATTTTTAATCCATTGTTCTAACTGTATGCAATTAAACCATGAAATTTTCATTCCACATAATTTCTCTCTTATACTCCCTTTCTCACTCATCCATCCTATCCATCCCTCTATTTTTTCTAGTCCTCTTTTCTTTAATTCCTTTCCCATTTTTTCCTTCAAATTATTTGGGAATTTTTTTCCCATTATAACCGGTGTTAATACTGAATCAATAGGCAAAAATTCTTTCTTATATTTATACCATATTTCCCATATATTTTGCAGAAATGGGTTCTCAATTCCTTTAATTTCCTTTTTTGTAAAATTACCAAAAAATATGTTCCATATTCTCTTTTCTATTCTCCCTGTATCTATCTCTAACCATTCTAAATCCCCCTGTCCTACAATTCCTTCTATAACATATCTCAATTGATTAGCTTCATGATCCCTGCTTGCTCAAGGACAGCAATATTTGTCACCTAGTCAGTCCAGTGTATATTTTAGGATTGTGCTTATACAGAGCTGATGAAAGCTGAGGAGTCATAAGTGTTGGCGATCGGTGACCCATGTTTCAGACCTGTAAAGGAGAATAGCCACCATTAAAATGAATGTTCTACCAAAATTAATGTTCCTCTTCCAAACAATACCAATAATTATTTCAAATAAAAATTTTAGAAGTTGGCAAACAGATCTAAATTAATTATTGTGGACTGGAAGAAAACCCAGAATTAAATGGAAACTGTTAGCAGATGATAAAGAAAGAGGTGGATTGGGCTTACCGGATTTGAGAATTTACTTTGAAGCAACGTGTCTTTCCTGGTTAAAGCAATGGGTACTATTGGAGAACAGAAGAGATTTAGAATTAGAGGGATTTGAGTTAAAATCAGGTTGGCATGGGTACTTAGGATACAACAAGATAAAAATAAACAGACTTTAAAAATCATGTAATAAGAAGATCACTGATCAGAATTTGGGAAAAATATAAAATTAGGCTATGTCCCAAAATCCCAGGATGGCTATCCCCCCAGGTAGCCTTTTGTAAAAATGAATTAAGGGATAACAATTGGATAACCTATTGAGAATTTATGGTGAAATAAGGAAATGTATGGGAAATTAGAGAATGGCGTGATTTAGTGGCAGAAGGTGTCCAATTACAATGGTTAACTTACTGTCAGATTAGATATAAAGTAAAAAGAAGATTTAAAAGAAAGACAATATGAAGGAGAAATTTCAGAATTTGAAAAGCTATTGAGATCAAATAATAAAATTTAATCAGTAAATTTTATATACTGCTACTAAAATGGAACACAGAGGATGAACAACTAAAGCACTGTATGGTAAAATGGGCCAGGGATATTGGGCACAATATTCAATTGGAACAGTGGGAAGATATCTGGAAGAGGGGTTTGAAATGTACATGCTGTTATAATTTGAAAGAAGATATTTATAAATTAATGTATAGATGGTACATGACACCATTTAAATGAGCAAAAGTGAAGAAAGACAACTCTCCACAATGTTGGAGATGTAAAGATTGTATGGGTGCCTTTTATCACATGTGGTGGGATTGTAATATAATAAGAAGATTTTGGCTAAAAATTAATAAAGAAATAGAAAAAAATCATAGAAATGAAGTTAGGCCTAAGACCTGAATTGTATTTATTAAATATGATTAACTTAGAAAATCCAAAAGAGAAGGAACATAAATCCCTAATATTCTACTTGATCATGGCAGCAAGGCTGGTCTTAGCAAAAAATTGGAGGGGTAAAGATGCTCCAACAAAAGCAGAATGGTTGGAGAAGGTAATAGAATTGGCTAAATTAGACAAATGGACAAATTGGATGAGGAAGAAAACAATGAAAGATTATATAAGGATGTGGGAACCATTTATAAAATACTGCAAACAGAAAGAGGGAAATATAAGTATTCTTGGTTTTTATAGATAGGCAGACAGATAGATTGTTTATATAGTAAAAGTTTTCTTTTCTTCCTTTCACTGTTACATCTATTGCAAAGGAGTTATATTGATAGGTATGTGTAAAGAAATATAGCTATAAGGTAATAGAATTACTTAACAAAAGGCTACTAGCCTCCATTGTCTAGCAGACTCCCTAACCGAGCTGACACAGCTAGTCTCAGAGTTGCTGTTGGAGTCGCCCAGACTTTTAGTTTTGGGCAACTTCAACATTCCACTCGAGACCAGCTTGACAAATCTGACTGGTGCGGCTCGGGAGTTCATGGAAACCATGACAAACATGGGCCTATCACAATTGATCATCAGGCCCACACATTGTGCGGGTCATACCCTCGATGTGGTCTTCAGTACGGAACAGGAATATCCCTGGGCAGCGGTTATTAAAACCACAGCATTGTCATGGATGGATCATCTCCTGGTCAAAACTGAACTAAGAGTCTCTTCCTGCCCCACCAGGGGTGGTGGGCCCATTAGAATGGGCTGCCCCTGAAGGCTAATGGAACCAATAGGATTCCAGAAAGCCTTGGAGGATTTAATGGTTGGTAACGCCAGTGACCCTGTCGAAGCTTTGGTTAATACTTGGAACACCAATCTTACCAAGGCTATCGACACGATCGCTCCCAAGCGTCCTTTCCAACCTGCTTCTAACCGTAAGCCATGGTCTACTTCAGAGCTTAGGAAAATGAAGCGGGTTGGATAACGACTAGAGTGCAACTGGCAGAAAACTCAACTCTTATCTGACAGGAATTGTCATAGGAACTTTCTTCAGTCCTATCGAGAGGCAATACATGCAGCGCAGAGATCCTTCTCCTCTGCACATATTGCGTCTGCAGAGTCCTGTCCAGCAGAGCTGTTTAGGGTGGTAAGGGAGACGACACAGGTTATACCATTGCTTAACGCAACAATGGCCTGCTGTGATGCATTTAACAACTACTTTGCAGATAAAATCTCTCGGATAAGAACTGATTTAGATGCCAGTATTTTGACAGAAACAGAAACAATTGACCAGGTGTCCAGCAACTCCATTGATGTAAGTTTACTGGATCGATTTCAATCCGTGAGTACTGAGAACATGGACAAGCTACTTGATAGAGTGAGGAAGATGACCTGCCCTCTTGATCCTTGCTGGACATCTGGGGGGGGGGTGTCTTGATGGTGTTCCTTAAGGACATCATCAGTGCATCCCTCAGGGAAGGGTATGTTCCATCCTATTTAAAGGAAGCGGCAGTTAGGCAACTCCTGAAAAAAACCTTCCCTTGACCCCCTGGACATGAACAACTATAGGCCGGTTTCTGTGTTACCATTCTTGAGCAAAGTGATTGAGAGGGCAGTTGCTCTTCAACTCCAAGTGGTCTTGGATGAAACTGATTATCTAGACCCATTTCAAACTGGCTTCAGGACGGGATTTGGAGTTAAGACTGCCATGGTTGCCTTGACTGATGATCTGCATCTAAGCATCGACAGGCATAATGTGTCCCTGTTGGTGCTTCTAGACCTCTCAGCGGCTTTCGATACGATAGCCGCTTAAAAGCCCTAAATGGCTTGGGTTCAACTTATCTTCAGAACCTCCTCCTCCCATACAATCCTCCCCGCGCACTCCGGTCCTATGGGAGGAATTTGCTTCAGACACAAAAATCTAGACTGTCTGCAAACTCCCAGAGGGCCTTTTCAGTAATCGTTCCCAATTTATGGAATGGTCTGCCGAATGAGATCCGTCAGATGACGAGCTTAAGTAGCTTTTAAAAAGCACTAAAGACGGATCTCTTTCGGCAGGCCTGTCCTGATTAGATCCTGGCCTTTTTTAATCTTGTGCATATTTACTTTAAATGTGATTTTAGTTAGATGGTTTTAATTTTATATTGTTTAAGGTCTTTTTATGGGGGAAGGTGGGGATGGGTGGTGCTTTTAGTCGTTATTACAATGTTTTAATTGTTGGAAGCCACCCCAATTGTTTTTAGCAGAGGGGCGGGGTATAAATAAATAAATATTATTATTATTATTATTATTATTACTACTACTTGTCGTTGGTTTAAAAGTTTTATACAGTGGAAAAATAATTGAAGAAGGAAGGTAATGTAGGCTATTAGGTTTATAAGTAAACAATTGTGGTATTAAGGTGATAATGATTTGTATAGGAGGTGAATTTCAAATTGTGTTATAGAGTCAAACAAGAACATGTGGGAAGTCTTTTAAAAATCTACATATATGTATATGTATATGTACTGTGATTGTTAAGTTTTGTAATTGTTTTTGGTTTTGTATGTGAGTTGTGATAATTAGGAATGTCTTATCTGTTAACGTTTCTGTCTTATTGTTGTATGTCATGACTATTCAATAAAATTTATTTTAAAAAAATAAAAAGGGGGGGGAGAAGACCCAAATAATTACCGCCCAGTCAGTCTGACATCAGTACTAGGAACGATTCTAGAGCAGATCATTAAACAGACAGTCTGTAACCACTTAGAAAGGAATACCGTGATCACAAAAAGTGAACATGTATTTCTCAAAAACAAGTCGTGCCAGACTAATCTCATCTCTTTTTTTGATAGAGTTACAAACTTGACAGATGAAGGGAACGCAGTGGGTGTAGTGTATCTTGATTTCAGTAAGGCTTTTGACAAGGTGCCCCATGATATTCTTGCAAAAAAGTTAGTAACATGCAGGCTAGACAATGCAACTGTTAGGTGGATTTGTAACTGGTTGACTGACCGAACCCAAAGGGTAGTCACCAATGGCTTCTCTTCATCCTGGACAGAAGTGACCAGTGGGGTCCCACAGGGTTCTGTCCTGGGCCCAGTGCTATTCAACATCTTTATCAATGACTTGGATGAGGGAATAGAGGGTATGCTTATCAAGTTTGCAGATGACACCAAATTAGGAGGGGTAGTTAATACCCCAGAGGACAGGATCAGAATCCAAAATGACCTCAACAGATTAGAAAGCTGGGCCAAAACTAACAAAATGAATGTCAACAGGGAGAAATGTAGGATACTACACTTGGGAACTAAAAATGAAACGCATAGATGCAGGATGGGTGACACCTGGCTTGAGGACAGTACATGTGAAAAGGATCTAGTAGTCTTAGTGGACCACAGGCTGAACATGAGTCAGCAGTGTCATGCAGCAGCTCAAAAAGGCCATGCGATTCTAGGCTGCAATAATAGGAGTATAGTGTCTAGATCAAGGGAAGTAATAGTGCCACTCTATTCTGCTTTGGTCAGACCTCACCTGGAGTACTGTGTCCAGTTCTGGGCACCACAATTCAGGAAGGATATTGAGAAGCTGGAATGTGTTGAGAGAAGGGCGACCAGGATGGTGGGTGGTCTGCAAGCCATGCTCTATGAGGAGTGGGTTAGGGAGTTGGGTATGCTTAGTCTGAAGAAGAGAAGGTTGAGAGGGAACATGATAGCCATGTTTAAATATTTGAAGGGATGTCATACTGAGGATGGATCAGGCTTGTTTTCTGCTGCTCCAGAGACTAGGACATAGAGCAATGGGTTCAAACTACAGGAAAAAAGATTCCACCTAAACATTAGGAAAAACTTAACTCCAGTAAGAGCTGTTCAGAAGTAGAATGCACTGCCTCATAGTGTGGTGGAGTCTCCTTCTTTGGAGGTTTTTCAACAGAGGCTGGATGGCCATCTGTTGGGAATGATTTGATTGTTTATTCCTGCATGAAAGGGGGTTAGAGTGGATGGCCCTTGAGGTCTCTTCCAACTCTATGATTCTATGATTCTATGAAAATGGAATCATAGTCCTATAATTGTGTAGTGTGAAAGGGTTCATTGTAGTGGATGCACTCCATGCTTAAACAGGCAATTTGTTGTTGCTGTTGCTGTTGTTGTTGTTGTTGTTGTGAGCCTTCAAGTTGTTTCTGACATATGGCAACCCTATCATTTTATATATATATATATATATATATATATATATATATAGGAATTTATACCCCGCTCTTCAGCCATGAAGGATCTTAGAGCAACTTTCAAATTGTTAAGCAATAGCACCTACAAATCTACACTCCTTTTGTAGCATGCTAGGTACTCTCCAAGCAGTTTCCAATGTGTGTTAGCTAATTGCCCCCACAAGCCAGGTACTCATTTTACCAACCTACGAAAGGATGGAAGGCTGAGTGAACCTTGGAGCCCTTGGGATCGAATTTGAAATGTTGTGACTTGCAGTACTGGCATTAAACCACTGCCCCACCAGGGCTCCCTCCTATCATGGGGTCCTCTTGACAGAATGTGTTCAGAGGGGATTTGCCGTTGCCTTTCTGAGACTGAGAAAATGTGACTTGTCCAAAGTCACCTGCTGGTTTCCATGGCTGAGTGGGGATTCAAACCTTGGTCTCCAGAGTTATAGTCTTGCTATGCCAAGAAATTAAGCCATAGCAACATCCTATGGAATCTGGAGAGTTTAGGAAGGGGTGTTTAGAATTCTCAGCCAGCGAACTCTAGTCCCTCACCAAACCTCAAAGCCCAAGATTCCATTGATGTTGCCATGGCCATTAAATCAGAATCTTAGGACTTTATCAGACGTGCCCCTTAAAACATTATTTTGCTGGCATAAAAGATCCATTTTTATGCCTGCAAAAGAACACCCGCCACCACACTTACTTTTAATCCTGCCGAAGGCTTCCCCGGCAATGCTCCATTCACTTCCTCCTTTGAAATCCCGCAAGACTTCATCTTAAAAAAAAAAAAAAACTCAACCAAAATAAACACAAAAAGGTTTTTTTTAAAAGCACAGGAACACACTTTAAAACAAAAGGAACCTGGGGAGGGTCATGAAAATTGTGTCACTTACCTGGATGTCGTAATCTCACCCAGAACTGTTCATGCTGGACCAGCCATTGATGCTGCCTGTATTTATGTGAGTCAAATGGAGCAAGGTTTCACATGCGGGCAATGCTGGTACTAAAGCCCCACAGGGATCAATTGGAAGCTTCAGCCGTCAATAAAAAGGTATGGATTTTGGGCAGGACAAAAACGCGAAAGGATGACATTGTCTGATATGCGCTCCCTTTCGCGTTTATGTGGCATCATTATAACGCTGTATTTAGTGTGCCTGATAAAGTCCATAGTGTTATAATTGTGTAGCATGGAAGGATGCAACCTGCATCAGAAATTGCCAGTTTTTCCACCACTATTTCTGGAGTTAAGGGTCTCTCCCCAGCTATCATCCAGTAACCATTCCAGTGGCTTAGGGGCCTTCTTTTTTATCCCCTTTTCCTTTTATGATGTCTCTTTTTGCATTGGCTGGTACATTGACTGTCATATGGCAGAAGAGGAAGAAACCAGCCTTAGAACCTTCACTGTTGCAGGATAGGATATAAATACTTTAAGTGTGTGTGTGTGTATATATATATATATATGTATATATGTATATATATATATATATATATATATATATATATATATATATATATAAAGGAATTTGTTGTGTGAAGTAGTTTAGCAGGTTGAGTGGAACTTATAGTAGCTCTGCTTTTTAGAGGCACCAGCTGTCCCTGGCAAACAGCATCCAACCAAGCAGATAAAAGCATGTGAAGAGGAGGGAGAGAAGGCTGTCTCCTTTTCTTTGATTGGAGGAGAACTCATCCCTAAGATGAAACAAGTCTCTCTCTCTCTCTCTCTCTCTCTCTCAGGCTAAAATTTCTTCCTCCCTCTATGAATAGTTTCCTAGGGAACTGAGGAGCCAAGCACTGGAGGAAAGCAGCGTCTATTTAATTGGAATGCCCTTTCTTTCCTAGAACACACTCTCTTGTTCTGCCCCTGCAGCACCAACACTGATGAGCTCCTAAAACAGTCACTCTAGGATGATGAGTGATCCAACCGGAAAAGCAAAATAAATGGTGACCTTTATTCATCATAATTTAAAAAAAAATCAGTTATAGCAGTTTGTTGTGAGATTAACACTGCTCCAGACAAGACTGTTACAATTTATTTAGAGTTCCTTCCATGTTGTTCTTGAAAATATATTTTATATTGCATACATCTTTGCTGCATCTGTCAGTTTAAGGCTGAGTTCCCTTACTAAAATGGGAGATTTATTTTATTTTGGTCTCTACTTTGTTTCTAGATATTTCCAGAATTCTCTTTTGTTTATTAAAGTCAACTTGATTCACCATTTTGAGGCATGTCAAGACAACCAATTCATAAACAACTATAAGAATGCAAAAGAAATCAAAGTAAAAAATTAATATTTCTCTCCTCCCCCTGCCTCATCTCCAAAATCAAATGTAACTTTATGCTTTGTTTGAAAGGCAGCTGCTGTAAATTGTTGGTGAGCTTGGCAAACAATTTAGAACCACCTCAGGGATGTAGCTACAAAGCAGACAAAAGGAAGGCACATAAGATTCTTCCTCCCACATGAAATTTTCCTTCAGTCCTCAAATTTCAGTGAGACTCTGAAAATAGTTCATACCTAGCTCTCTTGTATTTGCTGTGTTTGCATTTCTTCTGTAACTTTGCCTTCCCCTTTCTTTAGAAGCTGCAGCCAAGGTTCTAGAACTGTTACCCAAAGAGGTTGTGGGGAGTCCCATGATGATGTCACCCATGATTTCAGAACAATGTTAATATTTTGGTGAATTATAATTAGCTCAAATAGAAGGCTGTGAGAGGCAGGTAATTTCAGGACCTTTGCACCTGTGTACTTGTATACCAGTACTCACTGCAGAGAACTCCAGATTAAAGTGAAATAAATGGTTTTTATTGGAAAATAACACCAAAAGCACTTTCACATGCAACACACACTCATGAGAACCACCCAAAGCTGAAGGCAGAGTTGAAGGCAGAAAGGTTGGATGGAGGAAAAGATTTGGGAGATGGGACTATATTACCAGTCTTGAGAGTGGAGAAGAATTCAGATGGAAGTCTGAGGGTGGCACTGGAAACTTTGACCCAGGGGCAAGTTGACAGAGAGAATGGCAGGGTCTCATCCACAGTGTCACACCTTGCTATTGTTTGGGGCTAATATTTATATTGTATTTCATGTCCTGAAGGCGTATTTGGGCTTAGAACAAAGCTTAGATGGGTTTCCCACCAAATAAACAAAGGAAACTGCAACTCTGCTGATTGTTGTTAATGGCTGAGAGATAGAAATTGATGGGTTTATGACAACCTCACATTGTAGGACAGGAAGGGATGCCAAGGGATATTTCTTGGAGATAGATGTTGTTTAACATCTTGTTTTCAGGTGAAGGGGGAGTGTCCAACGGGATGGCTCAGCCAGGGACTCCCCCTTCTAGAAGGAGTCGGTAGCAACTGACATGGAAGCCATTGATCAACACAGGGTTGGTCAATGAAGGGATCTGGACCCATGCAACAGTGCCAACCATCTGCAGCCACCAGCAAGTTGTGGCCTTTTATTGCCAATCATTATATTACTAACCTGTACCTAACACTTATTTTCCGATTGTAATCAATACATAGTTGTAGTAGAATTCTGTGTCCGTGTGTTCTTTATGTGGGGGAGGACGGGAAGTACGGCCTGGGTCCGCAAGCTGGACTTGCACTGCAGCCTCAAAGTACATTTTGCAGTCTTACACAAATTCTTTTCCTGAGTTTGTTTTTGAAAGTATAGCAATGAGATGTATGATTACTGGTTTCTTCAGAGGTTTAATATTATAAACTGGGAGATTATCTTGAAAAAGCACAATGAACAAAATGACAACTGATTGTTCTGCAAAAAAAGTAATTCTGCTGAAGAATACCTACCTCGGGGGGGGGGACAGATCACACCTACCACAAACTGTAGTCCAGCAATAATGAAATGAATAAAGCTGATGCAAAAGGAAGGAATTAATCAAAGCACTGTTCTTTATCCCTTTTTTCTGAGTGTCTCTTTTCAAGTGCATTGGAACAATTTTTCAAACCAAATAATTCAGCTATTTTCTGAGCTTTTCGTTCTCTGTTCCTCACTGCTATTACCTAGATGGCACTTTTTTTCTGTATCCTAGTATCAATCCTTCATCATTACAATTTTATGTTTGGCTGCTCACGAGGGAGTCTAACAGCCATGACTATTTCAATACAGTTAGCCTACAAGGACTTAGAACTCATTCCCATACTACGTTTTTGCATGGAGATGGCTGCAGCAACTGGAAGGGTGGTGCAGATCAGACTGTTCTTCCTTCATAATGGGCTCACACTGAGCACATCTTTATGCATCTATATTTGGCAAATCTGTTTATAGATGCTGAACTGTGGGGGAGACTGTTTAGGCCAAAGCACATCTCCTAGGAAATCATGAGCAGGCTCGCATGAATATACAGATACCATCCCCTAACCTAACCAGAGCTGAAAAAATGTTCCAGTCAATAGACACCACAGGTAAAATTCTTTGTTCCATAGTTTGCCAAAATGGTTGGCTGAACTGTGACAGAAGTTGCAAAGTAATAGAACAGTGGGGTGTCTGGCAGATGGCTGTTCAGGACCTCAGACAGTTCTCCCATTGGTCATTGGGATGATCATGGACAAAGTACAAGAAAGTATCCAGTAACTAAGCAACAGTGGCAGGCAATTTTTTTTTGCCAAACATTTTGAGTCAAAACATTGGAGTTTGATTAATAAAGGTCAGAAATGGAGAAATCCAGCTGTATCACTATCCATTAGAGTAGTTGTGTTAAGCTTTGGAAGTGCATGGCTTTGTTTTTGTTTCGCAAATAAAAGAGTTGCTATCTATCTATTTGTCTATTTATCTATAGTAACAGGCAGCCTGTTAAGATGGTGTGGTCTAGTTTTATTTATTGGTCCCTTATACACAGCATAAATGCTTAAGCTCACAGTAGTTTAAAATAAAGGTTAGTATTTTCAGGTAACATTCCTGCAATGCCTTAGAAATTAATCTATTTATTATTGAATAAGCTTTTTTGAGTTATAACCCACAACATCTGATGTCCAAAAGGTTGTGATGTAATAAATACCCTCCTTTTTAAAGATGCCACAAGGTTTTTATTTTGCTTTGTTTCATTGTTGTTGTTTCACTACAACAGGACACTCGTAGACTAATGTGTCTGTTGGAGATGCTAGTATTCTAATGAAAGAATGTGCAGAGCAATGTTATGGGTGAGAGCGGAGTGAAGGATTGCCTATCAATCCCAAAACCTTTCTGTAGGGCAAGGGGTGGTAATGGGATGGGGAGCACAGACTTACCAAGAACTTGGCATATTGGTTGTTTCTTTTGATAAACGGATATGTTGGATTTAACTACATTTAAAAAAAAAATATTTATTTATTTAAAATACATTCCTATACGTTACTTTTTTACTTTTAATATTCTGAAACCCTTTAAAAAATAGAAAAATAACACCTCTACTAGTGTTTCAGAAAGTAACAAACATTATTTATTGTAGCAAAAAATGAACTATGTCACATTATTATTCAAAAGGTCTATCATTATCCCCTTGTTAAATAATATGTAACAAGTAGCAATTACTTGTAGCACATTCCTTCTGCACTCCGGATTTTTTTTTGTTGCATTCCCCAGCATTTTTATTCCCCGTTTTCTTTTCCTTTCAAGTGGAAGTTAATGACATCCTGAGGCTGGCACTGGGGAAGAGCCTAAGCCTGGAGTCACAAGGAGGATCATAGGGACTTGGGATCCAAAGCCCCCTCTCTCCCCCATGTTGTTCCTGGAACTTCCTGTACATTTTGGTCAGCTAACACCTTCTATGGGGTTGTCTAGGCTTTCATATCTATTTCATATCTATATCACATTTCATGTCTATACTCCCCCTCCCCAGGTCACAAGAACAGTATTCCCATCTCCTTCTCCTTCTTGGAAAAAGCCCAAGGGGGTTATGTTTGTGCTAAAAAGGGCTTAAAAGGCTGATATTCATATTTCTTTTGGTTACAGTTGTCCCTCCGTATCCATGGATTTGGTATCCATGGATTTAAGTATTCACGGCTTGAATATATTCTTTTAAAAATAATCCAAAAAGCAAACCTTGATTTTGCCATCTTATATAAGGGACACCATTTTGCTATGCCATTGCATATAATGGGACTTGAGTATTTATGGATTTTGGTATCCACAGGGGGTTCTGGAACCAAACCCCAGCGAATTTGAAGGGACAACTGTAGATATTAAGAGATGAAATGTCTCTTGCAATTAGATATTAAGAACTGAAAATTTATTTACATGCCTAAAATTAAATGAGACCTGTACAATATAAAAGCTAAACATATGCTGAGTGTATAATTAATGTCCTAGGAACATTTTTTCTGTTTGACAGGTAGAAGCTGTTCTTCATAAGGCACTAACTAGTCTGTGGTGGTGTCACCTACATGTTGCTTTAAGAAATGTTTTACTATTAGTAGGCCATGATCCTGAGCACAGAAATCTACTGAATGGATCCTCCTTTGTAGTAAATGTGGAGCATGTCATGAGGAGGGTGACAAAAATGTTGAAGGGGCTGGAAGCCATGACCTGTGAGTATAGTATACGCCCTGGGTATGTGAAGTTGAAGGCTTTCATGGCTGGCATCCATAGATTTTCCTTGGTTTTTTTCCTGGGCTGTGAGGTAAAAATACCTTCCCTTTGGGTGGCTGATTTGGAAGGAATTTTTACCATACATCAGAGGAGTCACAGACAGAATAGGGAAACTGATGAGGAAACATAACCTCCAAACAATCTATAGACCAACCAAAAAAATCCAAGAAATGCTACGCTCAGTGAAGGACAAAAGAGACCCTCTCACAGCAGCAGGAGTTTACCACATACCATGCAGCTATGGACAAGTTTACATAGGGACCACTAAACGCAGTGTGCAAACACGAATCAAGGAACATGAGAGACACTGTAGACTGGGCTACCCAGAAAAATCAGCAGTAGCAAAACATGTAACAAACCAACCTGGACACAAAATGCTATTTGAAAACACAGAAATTCTAGACCAGGCCAACAACTATCATGTCAGAATGCACAGAGAAGCTATTGAAATCCACAAACACCTGGACAACTTCAACAGGAAAAGAAGAAACCTTAAAAGTAAACAAAATCTGGCTCCCAGTTTTGAAACACAATAGAATCAAAAATCAACACGTACAAAAGAATTCCACCCAGGGACAGGAGGATTCCCAGCAGATAATGGCCCATCAACCAACCATTAGCCAAACAGACACTAATGAGCCTTGCATTTATAAACCCAGAAACTAACCATTCAATTACACAAATTTACATATACTCCCCAACAGGGGTTAACAGCATATAAACTCCACACACACTCCTACACAACCATTCTCTGAGGATGCCAGCCACAGATGCAGGTGAAACATCAGAAAGAAACTATTCCAGAACACGGCCTCACAGCCCGGAAAAAAACCAAGGGAAATCTATGTCCTGGGTATGTTTAGCCTGGAGAAGAGATGATTAAGAGGTGTCATGATAGCCATGTTGAAATATTTGAAGGGATGTCATATTGAGGATGGAGCAAGCTTGTTTTCTGCTGCTCCAGAGACTAGAACACGGAGCAATGGACTCAAAATACAGGAAAAGAGATTCCACCTAAACATGGAGAAGAGAAGGTTAAGAGGTGTCATGATAGCCATGTTGAAATATTTGAAGGGATGTCATACTGAGGATGGAGCAAGCTTGTTTTTTGCTGCTCCAGAGACTAGGACATGGAGGAATGGATTCAAACTACAGGAAAAGAGATTCTACCTAAACATTAGGAGGAACTTCCTGACACTATGAATGCACTGCCTCATAGTGTGGTGGAGTCTCCTTTGGAGATTTTTAAACAGAGGCTGGATGGCCATTTGTCAGGAATGATTTGATTGTTTATTCCTGCATGGCAGGGGGTTGGACTAGATGGCCCTTGTGATCTCTTCCAACTCTATGATTCTATGATACTTATGTCCTGCCCTACCTCTTTTCCTTTGAGGAGTACGAGACACAATTTTTCCATTTTATACTCTGTATCAAATTTTATACTCTGTATAACTGTGTAACAATCCTGTGACACAGTTTAGTCTGAGAGGTAATGATTTGCTCAACATCATTTAGTAAGCTCACCCCATGGCTGAGTGGGGATGTACATTTGCATTACAATCCCTCCACCAAACTGATTTAATTTAACTGTTCAAGCTGTACTGTAATTCATTTGATTGACTCAGAGAAATCCCTGGTTTACCTGCCTTTTATCTGTCATTTTATAAATCTGTCATCCCATGCCTTATTGTACTGTAATATTTCACAGAGAGAGACAAACCATTCTCATTTCAGAGCTGTGGAGTTTTAGCATTCGACTCCTTGCCCCCAAAGGATGAGTATGTTTCCCCCTCTCTTCAGAAAGGCCTTTGCAGTCTACTATGCCAGACCACAGTGTACCCAAAGCAGAGAATAAGCAGAAGGGAGGGATTGAACAAATCAATAGCTCCAGGTGACTCATGCAAGTTTGCCATGCTACTTGCTGTGGAATCTTAAGAAAAAATGAAAGGAAGATGGCAGGAATTGTACCTAATAATTTGTGGTAATTGGGGCTGTATTGTAGCTTAGTATGTGTTTTTCTTTGTCTAGAGAGAACCCAAGGCCTTTTAAGGATGTTTTCTGTTGTTTTTAATTAAATGGTTTTGGTAAACTGCATGGCACATTTTAATCCACCCTTGCACTCCAGAGTTAAGAAGTAAAACCAGAAAGGATTAAACATAAAATAGGTGGTGAGCGATGAGAAACAGCAGGCTAGGGACTTATTACTAACAGTTAGAATCATAGAGTTGGAAGAGATCACAAGGGCCATCTAGTCCAACCCCCTGCCATGCAAGAATAAACAATCAAATCATTCCTGACAGATGGCCACCCAGCCTCTGTTTAAAAACCTCCAAAGAAGGAGACTCCACCATACTCTGAGGCAGTACATTCATAGTGTCAGGAAGTTCCTCCTAATGTTTAGGTGGAATCTCTTTTCCTGTATTTTGAGTCCATTGCTCCATGTTCTAGTCTCTGGAGCAGCAGAAAATAAGCTTGCTCCATCCTCAATATGACATCCCTTCAAATATTTCAACATGGCTATCATGACACCTCTTAATCATCTCTTCTCCAGGCTAAACATACCCAGCTCCCTAAGCCTCTCCTCATAGGACATGTCTTCGAGACCTCCCACCATTTTGGTCGCCCTCCTCTGGACATGTTCCAGCTTATAATTTTGTAACGTAGTCCGAAAACTACTTCTCCTTGCAAAGCTCCTTTGGGAGAGAGCAGCTTGGAAAGGAGATAGGATGGGAGCAGAGGTGTGCACAATTCTTTCTTGGTCTGCTGATGTTCCTATGTAGTTCTATTCACCTACCAGCAAGAGTTTTGCATGGAAAGACAGCCAATAGGGTGGAAGACTTCTTTCGGCCATTAGAGAACATGGCTTATTAGATCTCAAACTGTGGTGGAGTTAATGCATATGGTAGGATAGTTTGTTCCTACACATGCTCATTTGAGAGGCCGAATAAAGCATACACATGTTATTTTCTGTTGCAGTTGTGCCATTTTGGGGCTCCTAATTGTACAGAGAGCTCCCTGTAGCAGCTCTTCTAGTGAATAGGTGTAGCCCTGCCACTACAATCCCACTCCATCCAAACTGGTCATCTAAAAAGCCCCAGCATAGTAGGAGTGTGGATAAGCATAGCTGAGGCAAGAGAGACATGGTGGCATAGCCACAGGCAGCTTCTTCCCTACAGCAGATGTTTGATGAGGAGCAGAACAATCAGAAGCTTCCAAAGCACAGTCTGTATTGTATTGTGTGTGCTAAAGCTAATTTGTACAATGAGGCAGAACAAGAGAGAAATGAATTGGAAAAGAAATGCAACAGATAAATCTTTAACATTGCCAACAGCAAATGACCATTTTGAACTTGTTGACAACTCCAAATGTTTAGGTTTCAGGGTGAAAGAAAAGTAAGCTCAGCTCTAAATTAAATGGCATTTCCTTTCTTTATCAAATCATGAGGGCTCTCACGAGCCACATATCCTTACAGTACTGAACCCTTTTTCTTCAGGAAATTCCTAATCTAAGCAGTAAATTTGATATTGATATTGGTGTCCATTGCCCTTCTACACACACACACACGTATGTATTTGCGCGCACACACAGGATGCTCCATAATAATATTGTGCTCTCCATTTTCTTATGTGGTGAGAAGTTTCAAGGACAGCACTACAGGGAGAAGTTTCCTTTGGATGGAGAACATGAGAAACGATGGTATCTTTATAATATGCTATATTATATACGTCTATATTATATGTCTAAAAGAGACAAGAGCAAATAATAATGTAAAAGCGAATAAGCATTCTTTCAATGGGCAACAACTCTACTGATCTTTTCAATCCAATATGTAGAGGCCTGTTCCTATAGCTCCCACTTGACCTCACCTCCTGCCAGTTTAGGTAACTTCAAGTATTTCTGGTGAAATTCAATCAACTACTTTCTTATTCTCATTGTCGCTCACATACCAGAGTATTGTTCACATTTTTCCAAGCAAGCATGTTTAAGATGTTTAAACTTAAGGTGTTTTCAAGGACTGGGTATTATGTGGTGTGGATGCCAGTCACTCAAGTGTTGCTCTGCAACAAGATCAGAGCTTGAAATTAACTCACCAATTATTTCATTAACTTATTAATTCACCCAATTTTCCTAGCAATTTTCCCTTGTACTCCACTAGAATCCCTAATTAACACTGATGCTAAAAATATGCTTTAATGAACTGAGTTGTAGAATGCGTTAGAATTCATTTGAGTGGGTGTCTCTTCCTTTGTCATATTCAGTAAAACAGGAAGATCTGCTGCTTCTACTGAAGCAATACAGGATTAGGATTGGAGAAAATGCATAACATGGTTCTGTTATTAGGCAGGCTGATCTGTGTGATTTCTTGGGGTTGTCAGCTGTGGTGGGGGTGGGTGGGTAAAAAAAACTTTCTAGAGCCTAAGAGGGGGGAAATGGAAATGGAAAAAAAAGTGAGTCTTCACATAGAATGGGAGTGGACAGGGACTGTGACGTTGGCCTCACCAGACTGGCCTCACAGTTCTCAGCTCTAGCTGCCTGACTCTGCCACTCTACTCTAGGTCCCCCTCTGGTATCCCTTTTTGGATTGGGGCCCAAGTCTCCAGGTGACCCTCTCAGTGGATAGATTTATCTCACAGTGTGTATTATTTTGGCTAGCATGACCTCCCCTTTATTATTTTTTATTATTATTATTTTTAAATTTACATATTACACAGAGTATTCTTATAAGTGTAGTTATACATATTAAATACATATTAAATAAAACATTGACTTCCTCCGTCTAAACAACTCAAAGGGTTTTTCATCTGATACTCTATTTTGCCTTCCTATTCATATCTAATTTTTGTGTCTTTTCCCTCTGTGTTCGTTTACTAGTTCATTTTCGCTCTTCGCAATTCATCCTTAATTCCTATTTTCTTGTCTAAATCCCTTCGCTTTCCCTTTCATTTCTTTACTTTTTGATTATATGTCAATGCTCATATTCCATCTTTTTTTACAATATTTCATTATTGGCGACCATTCAAGATCTACTTTGTCTAGTGTTTTATTATTCAATATATGTGTCAGTCTATTGTTGTCTTTCATTTCTACAACCCTATTCAACCAATCTTCAATCAGAGGGGGTTTTTTGTTCTTCCATTTTGCCGCTAAGTTCATACGAGCCGCCGTACCCATATATAGCAATGTTCTCCAATGTTTTTTTTTTTCATCTTGTCTATCCAGTATTGATGTGATGTTTAATAAATACAGTTTTGGATTAAAAGTATATTGAATATTGAATATTCTTTGAATTATAGTGTGAATCTTTAGCCAATATTTTTTGATAATCGGGCAATCCCACCACATGTGCATTAGTGAACCTATTTCTTTTTCACATTTCCAACAGATTTTCCCTTTGGTGCCGTATATTTTACTTAACCTCACCGGGGTCAGGTACCATCTATTACTTATTTTCAGATAGTTTTCCTTCAAGGTCTGGCAAGCAGTAAATTCTTTTGTTTTCTTCCATGAATTTTCCCACTCTTCCATTTTTTTTACTTCTCCAAAATCTCTTGCCCATTTTACCATTGCATCTCTAACTGTCTCCATTTCTAATTCGCTTGACAGAAAGGTGTTATATAATTTTGCAATTTTCTTCTTATTTTCATTCCATATTATTTTATCTAAGTCTGTCTCTTCGTCCATAAAATCAAACTCCTCTTTATCATGCTTGAATCTACTGTAGAGCTGCTGATAGGTGAACCAATTCAGTTTCCAACCTTCTTCTATCATAGTTTCCTTTGATTTCATAACATAATTATTTCCGTCACTCTTCAGACATAGATCTTTATATGTAATCCATCTCTCTGCTTTGTCTGTTTTCCCCCATCGTCCTATAAAAGCCTCCTGTGGAGATATCCATCTTGGTAGCTTGTTATAATATTGTGCTTTAATTTTTGCCATTGTATCAATAAGGCTTTTCTAAGGATATAGTTATTAAAGTCTTTGTGAACCGTGGCCTTATCAAACCCATGTAGGCATGCCACCCTAATCGCAATCCAGCACCTTCCAATGTCAACTGTTTTGTGTCCTTCAACTGAATCCAATCACCAACCCAAACTAAACTGCAAGCTTTACAATATAGATATAAATCTGGTAATGCCGTTCCTCCTCTTTCTGGCCTTTCCATCAAGGTTTTCCATTTTATTCTTGGTCTTCGGCCATTCCAAATAAATTCACTCAGATCTTTCTTCCACATCTTAAATGGCTTTTCATTTGTTAAGACTGGCAAATTCTGGAATAGGAACATTTGTTTTGGAAGAACGGACATTTTTATTGTTGCTATTTGTCCCAGTATAGATAGGTTATTATCATATAGATCCATGTTTCTAGTTGAAACCCAAATTCCTAAATATCTCGTTTTCTTTTCTATCTTACATTCTGATCTTTCTCTTAATATTTCTTCATCCTTTTTCGAAATATTTTTTACAAGGATTATAGTTTTATCTTTATTGATTTTAAACCCTGCATACTTCCCAAATTCTTCAACAAGATCAGAGCTTGAAATTAACTCACCAATTATTTCATTAACTTATTAATTCACCCAATTTTCCTAGCAATTTTCCCTTGTACTCCACTAGAATCCCTAATTAACACTGATGCTAAAAATATGCTTTAATGAACAGAGTTGTAGAATGCGTTAGAATTCATTTGAGTGGGTGTCTCTTCCTTTGTCATATTCAGTAAAACAGGAAGATCTGCTGCTTCTACTGAAGCAGTACAGGATTAGGATTGGAGAAAATGCATAACATGGTTCTGTTATTAGGCAGGCTGATCTGTGTGATTTCTTGGGGTTGTCAGCTGTGGTGGGGGTGGGTGGGTAAAAAAACTTTCTAGAGCCTAAGAGGGGGGAAATGGAAATGGAAAAAAAAGTGAGTCTTCACATAGAATGGGAGAGGACAGGGACTGTGACGTTGGCCTCACCAGACTGGCCTCACAGTTCTCAGCTCTAGCTGCCTGACTCTGCCACTCTACTCTAGGTCCCCCTCTGGTATCCCTTTTTGGATTGGGGCCCAAGTCTCCAGGTGACCCTCTCAGTGGATAGATTTATCTCACAGTGTGTATTATTTTGGCTAGCATGACCTCCCCTTTATTATAAGGAAAATAATTCAAAATGAGTCAGTGAAACAATTAACAAAAAATAACTTATTTGGTTTATTATATCAATGTAGTAACAAATCCCAAAACTGTATAATACCAAATATATACACTGGCTCTTTCATTTAGTGACAGACATAACACACTCAGACATCTACTTTCTCTAAAGTCTCTCACAACTGATTCATTCGCACACCTTTCTCTCATAACAGTTCACTCACAATCTCTCTCTCACACCTGACTCATCCAACTGCCCAGTTCAACTGACATTCTCTCAGCTCACTCTCACAGAGATCCTGCTCATCATCCTCTATTGGGATTGGCTGCTTCTCATGCATGCCTTCAAACATAGTTCTTCAAAGGGGCTTACTTGTTTGTTTAGGAGGAAACCAAGACCCTCAAACATCTAGGGCCTTTTCAGAAAATCAAGTCTTTTATGCCTGAAATGCAGATACCTCCCCTCCTCCCTCACAGGACTTTATGGAAAGAAAGTGCTTGAAGTCTTTCTGGGGGAGTGGGATTGCACTACCTTCAATAACTCCCTCGGTTATTATTTTCTGAAATAGTTTTTATTATAGTTATTGCATAATATACCTCTTCTGTATTTGGGATGAACTGCAATGAATCCCTTTGTAATGTTGCAAACATGGTACTATTCTCTTGGATAAATAAATGTGTTTTTTCCCCCAAACCCATCTCCCATTCCTTTCTCCTCTGGCTTCTCCCTCCCTCTCTGTCTCCACCCTCCCTCCTCCTCTTTCTTCCCCACCCCCCTTTAAATAGGCAATTAACATAAGTGAAGAGTGGGCTTCTTAGATACATAGGAGATTTTCACACGTCACTGTTATAGTGTTACTATTCCACTTTATTTGCTATGGCTGCTTCCTGTGGAATCCTGGGATTTGCAGTTTAGGGAGGGGCATTTACAACTCTCAGCCAGGGAGCTCTTAGGCCTCACTAAACTACAAACCCCAGAGTTCCACAGGAGGAAGCCAGAGCAATTAAAGTGGAATAGTAACACTATAACAATGTAGTGTGAAAATCTCCCTAGTCATTTGAACTGAAGATTCCATAGGTTGAATGTGGGACCCCTGTCTCCTTCAGGCAAAATATGTGATTTTTGCATACCATGCTTTTAGATTGGGAAGGGGGTGCAGAAAGGATTTAGTGTTCAGTTATTCAGAAAAATGTTCTGCATGTGCTCAGAGCCTGAAACACTTCAGATTGAATTCCCCACTCTTCATTCACTGACCAATCTTTGTAGCTATCCATTTATTGCTGTACATGAGGTGGGACAGTGGCCCTAAATGAAATAAATTTCCTTGATTACTTTTAATAGACAAGACATTTGAAGAGTGAGTAAAGTGTCCATGATGGTAGGGATGGAAAGAAAGGAGGGATGCAAGCTAGTGATGAGCTGAACTGGAGTGTCTGTAAGATGAGACCCCATGCTTCGGGACAGCCCTTACCAACCTGACAGTTCCCAGGCATGTTGGACTCTAACCATTTCAGAGAACAATCATATTACAGGCTTTGTAGTCCATGTGGGTAAAAATATTTACTGGTCCTTTTGAAGGGCTGGTAACAAAATGTAATCTCCTAAGATCAAAAATAAAATACTGCCATCAAAATTCACTCTACATTACTAACAAATAAGGTCCTCCTCCCACACATTAATAATTATTACTAAAAACATAAAAATTCAAGAATCAGAATGGGAACCAATTATAGAATTTTGTAGAAAGAAATGGGAGATGAAATGGCTACTTAATAATAAAGAATAGCAATCAAAGCACCAATAACAATATCAAAATAACTCTTATGGTAACAAAATAAAGGGAAAGAGGGTATATACAGTGTAATGTACATAGATAATCATACACATTTTGAATTGAAATAACTCTCATGGGCCATGAAGGTTTTTTGTAATTTTTTCATTGGTGGAAAAGGAGAGGAAAAGAACAAGGACCCAAACAACCTAAAGAGAAGTTTATATTTAGATAAACTACATGATTTATAAAATAAAACTTGGTGACATTTATACAAGGTCAATGTTTTGTCAAGGTTAATATCCAAGAGAGCTGGTAAATATAAGGAAATCAATTGAGAAGAGAAGTTACAAGTAGCGAGAATACAGCAAATATATAAAGGCATACATGTAATTACGAAGATAGAGAAAGACAGTGGGTATAAGGGATGAAATTCATCAAGGAATATGTTTATAGAAGATTACAATGATCATACGCTGTCTATTCTTCGAGAGAAAACACACATATGTAAACAATTTGACTGAAGGAATAAAAAATTAGTGAAGGAGAGTGGTATGTAAGAGGGTAAAGTAAGTGAGATGGTAACAGAAAGTGTTTTTGTGGTGGTGGTGGCTGAAGAAGGAGAAGAGAAGATGGAAATTTGAAAGAAGTAAATAAGCAAGGGAAGTTAATGTGTAGAAGGGTAAAATGAAGGAAAGAAGATATTGTTGAGAGTGGATGATTTGAATGAGATAGACAATGGTCGAATATAAGTATGCAGTGTTAATTCACTAAGGAACATGTATGTGTAAATATATTGTGCTGTGTTTAGTTCTTGTTATCTGTTTGGTATTTGTATTAATTAATTAATTAATTAATTAATTTATTTAATACTCCACTTTTCAGCTACAAGGCTAGCAGAGCGGCTTACAATTTTTTTTAAAGCAATAGCAATTTACACATCTACACTGCATTCAGCAGTTTCCAATGTGTATTCTTAATAAAAAGTATAATAAAAAATAAAAAAGTAATAATTATTACTAAATTTATAATTGTACATTAAGGAAGCTTAAATGTTCTTAAAACTGGTTTTAATTAACATGATCTTGACTATCACATTGATTACAGTGGATTTAGTTCCTTTCCTCACACATTCTAATGCATTTAGCAGTTTAGTGCCAACACGGGGGGGGGGGAATCTTAAAGTGACTCTTTTAAAGCATTGGGAGCAACAGGAAAGACATAAAAAGGCTTGGAGCCATACACTTTGCCCACCCCTGTTGTATGTCTTCACCGAGGAAATCGTTCCTTCTATAAATTTTCTACTCTGAGGTTTAAAACTCCTCTCATGGCTATAGGAATTAGGTTTTCTGTGTCTCTGGATGACTAGTCTTAAAGATATACCACAATGGACGTGCTTGTTAAACTGTGCTTCTTAAACTATCTGATGTTGGTACCAGCAAGGTTTTCTCCCCAATGTGCCAGTGTTACAGATGATTTTGATATATGTTTTTGCAAAATTTAAGCCCTTGAGTCCTGAATATTAAGGATATAAGTGTGTTAGTGTAGAGTAAAAGGCCACATGTATGTACAAAGCTTACCAGTTAGTTCTGTGTAGATAATGGTAATTTCTTACATACATAAGACTATACAGTAGGACCCCCATATCTGCTGGGGATTGGTTCAGGGTGTGTGTGGATACCGAAAACCGTGGATAATAGCAAACACCATTGAAAATAATGAGACTTCCAGTTTAAAATACCATAGAGTTGCTTTGGAGGACCTAGAAAATGGCTAGAGAGGACACATTTTCTAGGAAGACTCTATGGTAGGTGTGCTGTTTTGTGTCCCATGGATAACTGAATCAGTGGATAATGAATCAGTGAATATGGGGGTCCTACTGTACAGCTACCTCATAGTGATGCTTGCTCAGATGCAATATGTGTGATACCTTACATGAAATGTAAAGTCCATATATAATCTATGTTCCCAGACAAGGAGAGGTGTTTGTTCTTCCTCAAGGGGAGTAGTGTGTGTGATGCTATATTTATATTAATAAAATAGCCTAAAAATTATTGAGCTGCCTGCTCAATTTTTCTTACTAACACTTCAGAAATTTTACCAAAGTGTGCTTATTGCTATACCTGCCTGTTTGGACTAGACTGTTCATAGTGAGTTAGGAACCCAAGCAACCAGAAGAGGATGAGAAGGTACTCTGAACAGATACAGGTTACCTAACAAATAAATGGCAAAGAACCCTCAGTGCTTCAGTCTAAAGAAAATGAGATGGGGAACCCCACCTATTTCACCAGGGGGTGGCACCACATTTATGTCCATTGACTTCAACAGTTTATTTCTTTCCTGAAAACTCACCATGGGCCAGCAGCCAATAGCTTATGAAGAAGCACCAGTCAACAGACCACCACTTGGAGTACCACTGCTATATCAGTTGCTCTTGCTTAAGCCTCATCTACATAGCACAATGGCATGAAAAGTCTGATCTCTCTGCTTGATTCCAGGTATTAGTTATGAGCAGCATGGGATGTACTTGAAGGCAAGGCCTCTCCATGGCAGAATAAAATTATAAATAAATAAGACCATGGTATTCCATTGGTAGACATTTACTGTAGTTTCTGATTTGTCCTTCAGATCAGAATTGGAGTAGAAGATACCAATGCAGGTACATCCAAAGTTTTAGAATGTTTTATATCACATGAATGTTTTGCAAAGGGTCAAAATTGTAAAGTTATTAAAGAATGTCCAATAGGGTAGCTATATTATTCCATCAGGTTGCTCCATTCTGTTGAAGCAAAGACAACCAAGAGCCTTGCACAATCTTTGAGAAAAACACATTTTATTATGTCATAAACTTTCATAGACTATAGCCTATTTCAACACATATAAGAACCTAGTGGATGTGGCTGCAGGCCACAAAAGTTTTTGCCATAATAAACTGCATTAGTCTTTAAAGTGGCACAAGACTTGCTATTAAACAAGTTAGGATGGCACAGCACTGCATTTAAAATTAGGACTCAGAATTGTTCCAGTGGAATGTAGATGTCATCACAACCTTTAGTCATACTGTAACTGTTGAGATACCCTGAAGTGAAGAATCAATTTACATTCTCTAAATATGGAATAAGTCCTAGGAGAAAAGCAATAATGAAGCAGCAGCTAATGTCCCACGCACATATAAAGAGAAACACAGAGATTTGGCTAAATCATGAAATCAATATTCTAAACCCACTTTTGCCTGCTCTCTTCTGAAGGGAAACATTCCTCCATTAATTTCTCCATGGTAGACAATTGATGAAGAATTAATAAATAGAAAAAACTCACTTTTTTGTCTCCTAAATATTTTCTATCACTTTGTTTAGATAGTTTTGCCTGTTCTGCACACAGGTAACAGAGTGTGCAGCATGGATGATCCAAGACTATCCAGGGTACAAAACAAAATGGTGCCCTTTCCATACAAGATGAATTGGCAGCAGAATTTTATTTTAGCAATGAGATAGGTTCCTTTCATGCTACTGTTACCTAATATCCAGGTCTTCACTTACTATGGCTATGTCTTCAACAGGAAATACTGCACGATCCTCTCCTCTCCTCTGGCTTTTCTTCGCAAATGAAGATTCAGGAAGGACTCATCCCGCGCTTTCTGCAAGCGTGCTGATGACTAAAAAGGCCAATCTGAGATAAACAAGTCCGGTCGCAGAAAGCACAGCAGAAGGTCTCCTTGGGTGATGTTTTTGGGTTGTGATTCTTTCTGCGTTGTCGTTTCTCTTCAAGACTTGTTTGGCGTGAGTTCTCAAATAAGGGTGCAGCATTGTGGATAGTGCATCTCCATGCCTCCCGATGTGAGGCCAGGGCGGACCACTGTTTGGCCGAGCCTGAAATGTTGTTTCAGGGAGTCTTTGTATTGCTTTTTTGGAGCGCCCCTCTTACGCTGACCCGTGGTGAGTTCACCATAGAGTAGTATTTTTGGGAGGCAGTGGTCCTCCATCCTAGAAATGTGCCCTGCCCAGCGCAGCTGCATTCTCAATATCATGGCCTCAATGCTGGTGATCCCTGCTTGCTCAAGGACAGCAACATTCGTCACATAGTCAGTCCAGTGTATATTTAGGATTGTGTGTAGACAGCGCTGATGAAAGCGTTCGAGGAGTCGTAGGTGGTGGTGATAGGTGACCCACGTTTCAGATCCATAAAGGAGGATAGACAGTATACAGATACAGAAACAATATCAGAGAAAAAAAACTCTGTTCAAATGGCTGGATGGAGAACTGGTGAGTCAGTATATCACTAGACAATAAGCACAATCTAAACACTTGGCCAATTAGGTTGGAGGGAGGAGGATGGATTTGCATCTGACATTTTGTTCTCCGAGAAGAAAACAGTGCAGACATGCCCTGAGGCACATCTAATACTTATATCAGAAGTTCCTGTGCAAGAGCCTGGCAAGTTACATTTAAGAAGAATGACAATAGTGACATGCAGAATCCATTCCTAAGTGCACAGTGATAGAATGATGCTCTGAGTATGAACTGTCCAAATTCTGCCTATGGCTTCTGTGACCTTTAGCCTGCTATATTTTTAAAAAACAAAAAAACAGTAGTCAGTTTAAGGGATACCAAAAGGGAAAAAATAATACTGGCTGAGTTTAGCAGTATGAGTTTTTATAAATTTCACAGTTGCTATTCCTGTGGCACCACAGTGTCAAGATCTATTTATTCTTCTGTTGATATATGTTTTTCTGCAACCGGACATGTTTATCTCGCTTTCTGCAACCGGACTTGTTTATCTCAGATTGGCCTTTTTAGTCATCAGCGCGCTTGCAGAAAGTGCAGGATGAGTCCTTCCTGAATCTTCGTTTGTAAAGAAAAGCCAGAGAGAGATGTCACATAATTCTTTGGCTGGATATAATTCTGCCCTCAGTTCAGTACCATAATGTTGCTGTCAATTTCAACAAACGACAGAATCAGATTTGGAGAATACAGTCTTTAAGAGGCAAATCTGATTTCATTTGAACTTTTAAAAAATATTGCTTTGTTTTTTCCAAATATTTAGCATGGAAGAAGAAAGCAGAAATAAAAATATGTAATTTACAACCTGTTTTAAATTTCTCTGCTTACACAATTGTCAGCTATCCAGTGTATATAAGGGAGAGGTAGGTGTTCACTTTTTCTGGCTAGGTTTTTACTTCTGCTGGCTCACTTCCTAAATATGTGGCACACAGATAAATGGACAAGAAACAAAATTGCCATGTAACAGGTTGACAGATACCACTAACAAGTCCCAGTTGAAGCATTACTAGCATAGTAATTTTCCACCCATAGTTTAACAGAATGAGAAATATGATGAAATATAGTGTGGAGGCTGTTTCAACCCTGGCACAAATTCACCAACTGCTTCCAAGTGAACATGTCTCAGAGTTGCTAAGCAACCAATACAGGCTTCTTCCTTCAAACTCTGAAAAATGGCTGCCTGAAGTTGTAAGATTGTGGTGGTACATTACTCTAATAAATAATTTTATTTATATAAATTTAAATAAATGAATGCATTTAGTGTAATGGTGTGATCTATATATGTTAAAAGTAATAGATACGTTTAAATACATTTTAAAATGTTGGAAAGACAGTCTTGCAAACATTTCCAAGGTTCAAAAAAGTTTCTCCAGGAGAATTAGGATATTTAAAACAGGTGTGTGTGTGTGTGTAAGAGACAGAGAGGGAGGGAGGGAGAGATTGGAGACATTCATGTGAATAAATGTAGTTTCAAAATGATTACACATTTTGCTTAGTAATGTTATTTTCCATATTCACATTTAATGGAGTGAATATGTAAAAAATTATATTCCTATACCGTTTGCACATATTGCATGTTTTGAGGGAAAAGCAAGTACATCTGTTTTAAATATAGAATCAAGAATAGCTGTTATTCTATACTACCCCAATTCAACACTCTCTTTAAATTCTCCATATTTCATTGCTACATTGAACAGCTGTATGAGAAAGCAATGAGGCACAGATTTATCAGTGTTCCTTAAGCTGGTTTTTGTTTTTTTCTCTCTCCAGTCTGATACACATGAGAAATAAATCTAAAACATAATACAGTACATTCAAAGAAAGGAACCAACAGTTTAACTATTGACAGCTTTCATTCACCAACCTCTTTTTTTGAATGGTTGTTTACAGTCAGGACCAGAAATTGTTCCAAATGATGACTGAATTCCAGAGCTATCCTTACCCCCAGATTCTGAGGAGATTATCAGACACTCTAAAAATAGTGTTATCACAACAGGAGATCGCTAAAGGGCTTCATTTTCAGATGATGTCATTCCCCCTCTCGTAATGCTCCTATTCTGCTGCCATTCCGCTAGCGCTGCATTTATTGATGGGAGAAGCCATCAATGGATCCCCCATTCCATTTCTGTCACAGATGTTCATGCAACTGAAAAGGCACCCATTTCATTGGCAAGATCCCATTGTCAATGGGAGGTCCCTGCCAGAACACTTCCTGGTAAGATTGGGACATCTAGGTAAGTGATACACTTTTTAAAAACTTCCTTGGTTTACTTGGAAGTTTTAAAGTGTGTTTTTGTGCTTGCTGTCACTTTTTCTCTATTAGTTTGGTTTTTATTTTTGAATTTCCCATACTCTCGTCATCTCGCGAGAATGGGAGGTATTTCATTCCAGGAAGTGAATGGAGCTCCATTAGAGCTCCGTTCACTCCTGGGCTGCCTGACACATGCGGTTAAGGTGGGTCTGAAACTTTTAATTATTGTGCCAGGACAGGGACCAGGGAGAGGTGGGAGAGGAGATTGTGGGTCAGGAACACTTTTTTCATTCCTGTCTGATAATCTCCTGAGAGTCCAATTCCCATGATATCATTTCAAATCTGACTGGAGACTGGATTCAGACTGGAGGGTCAGTGCTGCCCAGAGACCCCCAGTCTGTGATGCAGAGCAATCACATACTAATTGAGGACCAGATGTCTGAGATCTTGCTGCAGCTTTTGAACTACAAGTAGGGTGTCCCCTTAACTCTTCAGGCTGTGTTATTTAGAAAGGAAAAGCCATTCATGTGATGAAGCTCACAGACCTCTGCCAAGCCTATGGCACAGAAGATGGAGCTAGAGAAACATGATGTGCCTGCAATCTTATGCTCACTCATGTCGGGGAGGGGGACACCAGTAGATACAGTAGAACCTACTGCTGAGTCAACACTTCTTTCACTTCTAACAGACTGGATACACATTTACCACCAACATGTTGAAATTAGATTATAAAATGTTACTATCTTTATACCAATTGGGATCTTAACTGAACATGAACATACAGCTGCCAGGAAAAATAAATTTCATTAATCCCATGACAACTACAGGAAACAAAACAAGTTTGCTACTATAGCCAGAAGTAAGCATAATTTGCTGACCAGCCAGGGAAATAAGGAGACCAGACATGGAAATTGGGTTGAAAATGGATCACTTTATTTAATTCTAAACCTTTTTATCCATTAACCCTTGACAACTGCAAGAAGGGGGGGAGCTAGTGCAGGAGCAGCTGAGGCAGGTGGTCTTAACCAGACCATCTCCCCAGCTTCCTCTGGGCAAGACACCTGAGGTCCAAGGAGAACCCAAAATCAGGGTTACTCCCCAGCTGGGCCACAACTGGAAGCTGTTACCTACCCTAACAGTCCCCATCTTGGAATATCAAATAATTGGCTATATTTAATAATCCGGCTTAATGTGGCCTTCCTCGTGGTTAGCAGGTAAACCATGGAAACCCAAATACCAAGGCTGAAGTCACGCATGACCATGGAAGGGCCTTTGGAAATTCCCCCCAAACCAAGTACAGTTGTCCGTTCATATTCACTGGGGTTTTGTTCCAGGACTGCCCCCCCCATGGATACCAAAATCTGTGAACTCAAGTCCCATCATATGCAATCACATAGCAAAATGGTGTCCCTTATGTAAGATGGCAAAATCAAGGTTTGCTTTTTGGATTATTATTTTTTAAAGACTATTTTCAAGCCATGAATACTTAAATCCATGGATACCAAATCCATGGATATGGAGGGACAACTGTATTCAGGTTAGAACAACACCTGGAGGTGCGTCATTCACTAATCCACTCAACAATAGCAGAGTCTTGATGCTTATAAAACAGGTCCTTCCTTCCCTTACAACAAAAGGTCTTGCTTGATCATACTCAATTCCCAATACAGCACCCATTAACGATCATTAACTCTTCTGGAGCACCCATTGTCTAGTCGTGGGAACCTCTGAGAAACATTGTATTCCACTCAAAATCCTATCCCTTCAGGGGAAAATATATATATATATATAAACATATATATATAAACATATATATATATATATATATATATATATATATAAACATTTGGGTATGTTTCCTTTCCCAGTGTACTGTTGGCCGCTTAGGAAACATACTCAATCAGTCTCCTCCCTCGTCTCACTCCCCCAGCCAATCACCAGCTAGTTTCATATAAATATCATCCTAAAACACTACCCAAGTGTGCACAGACTCCCTTCCAATCAACTCCACATCAGTCTGTGTAGCCAGGTGCACGTTCATCTTCCTCTCAACTTCACATCAGACTGTGTAGCCATCCTGTCTTCTGGACCCCCTCGCTGTCAGTGTACTTCACAATCACAGTTCTGCAGGATCAGTACAGTATAACATGCTATACCCTGTACTCTATTCCTCTATCCAAATATTTCCAATTATCTTCAATAGCCTTGTGTGAGTGTCTGAAGCCTGAGTGTTTGCATGAATGCTGTTCACATTAATTTCCAATTAAATCATTTAATTATACCCTTTGGCTTAAAGTCTCCTCAGTTATAACCATTATACATAGATTAAAAGATACCACTATCACCCGGCCTCTCGCATGCCAAGTTGAGTTAATTAAATCCCCCAAATTAATATTAGGACGTTAGAGGGCCCCCACGGAACCCACACAATTTGGTAACAAAGCCCAACATAAGAATCCCTCCCCCAAGTTGCAGGACTTAAACTGAGGGTCTATCCCTCATGCTAGTCCAAAGGAAAATCTCCTTCCCCATTTTTCTTTAATAGCGGCTCTTCTCCTAACTCAGAGACCTGTCACTCACTAGGCTGTTGAATTTTATTCTTTCTTCCAATAGATTGCTCACCCTCCATGGTCTGCTTACTCACAGTCTTGAGTGAAGATAGTGAACTTAAATTTTCATCCACTTGATGTTTTCACTTCTTGGAAGACAAGTAGTAATCTTCAATTAATTTCTCTAGCTCATTTTGCTTCCTTTTCTTATTAATTATATCAGACGCCATGAATATTAGTAGTCACCTTTTGATTTATAAATTTAGATGGAGAGAGAAAGAAAAACTCAACTGGTTGGCAAGGCAGAAATTTAAAATCCGAGGAGCGGGAGAGTGGAGAGCAACAGATATAATGATTTAGAAATTTGAAGATCCTGCCTTGACCAGACTGGCACCCCTCTAATCACATGGCCTATAGAAGACGTCCCAGAGCCCTCCCCTTCAACAAAAGGGTGCCATAGGTATTCACCAAATTCCTCCCTTCCTCCTGCCACTACCTGCCACAGATAAGGGGCACCTGTCTGCTTAGCCCCTAACCCCCACCAGGCTGGCCAAAAGGGCCCTCACTCTCTATTGTAGATTTCCCAGGAATAACATATTGCCCACATCTGACAAGTGAACACCATCAGCCCTGTATTGCTCAGGCCTCTGGAAAAATATATGTGGGTGTGGTAGAAAAATGACTCAACCCTTTCATTAAAGCATTCCAAATTTCCCTGTTCACCCTTCTCCATGCTCTCTGTCAATGCACCTTGGGTCCCCTTCCCACCACCACATCTGCCACGGAGAAATGGCAGGCCACCTTATAACCAGGCCAGTTACACTATAACCTTCATATTGTGTATGGCTTGCAAGATAAGGGCCTTGCCCTTTAACAAATCTATGTCATCGCCCCCAGGTGAATGATCAGAATGTGTGGCAGAGGTCCCTGGTGCTTCCCAAACAATATTAGCATCAGGCCATGCCACTAAAGCCCCCCCTTTCCCAGCCACTCAACCAAAGCCAGATCATCTAATCCCAGGTGGGATCCAAAATGGCAACTGTGGGCCTGGCACGGTGCCCAATAAGCCATCCTATAACTGCAGATCAGGACACAATGTCTCACTAGCCATAACCTAAAATCTGAAAGAAACAACAAAAGCAAACAGCAAAATGTATTAATATTGGAAAGAACAAGCATATTTCCAGTAGGCCAAAGACCTCTAGCAATCCTCTGGATAAGCTGAGGACACATGCCCAATGCTGCCACTGTGGATGCAGCCCTAATCTGGAAAAAAAGTACTACCAAATCTCTCTCTCTCTCCCAAATTTAACCCCTTTAATATCCAGCAAGGATAAGGCCTTAGAGGTGACAGACCAGAACTAGGACTTGTGTGATAAGTGCACATGGAAAAACAGCAGGCCAGGCTGTGACTGCCCCCCCCCCCAGACTTGAATATAGGCTTGCAAAGCATGCACCAGACAAAATGACAGGCTGCAGAAGGGCCTCCAACCTGCATTGATCCAGTTTGGATGAGTGAATGGTGAGGGTTATATGTTAACTCCCCAAGTCAAGGTCTGGAAACTCCAAGGCCCTCCTAAACTTGTCACCCTTAGATTAAATGGTAATTCATTCTCAGGGCACTAAAGAAGGCAGTTAAATGATGCTGCATGAAATAAAATCACATTGCAATGTGCAAATACCCGCCCAATGTCCCCCAAAACTCTTAAGTATGTCTGGGGACAAGGGTTTCCTCTCCTTGGCCACCATACCTCTCCCATGGGACCAACCTTCTAGAAACTAATGCATGTGAAAATCACCTGTTCTGTCCTGGAAACCCTGTGCCTTGAGCCATGGCTTACAATTGGGCTCTAATAGACTGAGAAGATAGTTCCCTACTATGGAAGAATACACAATATTGCAGCAAGTAAAGAACAGGCACTGGCCATACATCACCCAAACCCTTTCAAAGTCTAAACTCAGAGATCTCTCTAACTGCCTTGATATAACTCTTTCTGATACTAGGAGCTAAGGATAAGCTAATGGCTCTCACTACTTCATCCTTCCATATAGGTCTACCGGCACTGGGTCCTTCTCCATGCTCTGTCAATGCATCTTGGGGTGCTCCATCTGGGTTCAGGAGAGAGCATCAGCTATGCCATTGTCCACTCCATGAAGACAATGTTATACTGCAGACACTGAGTGGTAAATGCCCTGACCAACCTCATTACTCTGGAAGACTTGGATGATAATGAATTAATGACCTCCACTGTTGCCATGCTGTCATATCAGATGCCTGAGCAAAGCAATTCCAGGAGTCTCAACACAGCAGGAAAAGGTCAAGTGACCAATGAGGTCCTGAAAGTCCCTGCACATGATTTTCTTTGGGGTAAGAAACGCAGTGATTTTCTCCCTCATACCTTGCCAAAGGCAATCTATAGAACTGATTAACAGTATCTAGAAATACTCCGAAACACCAGCTAATGTGCAGGACCTTCAGTCTTCTCTTGATCCAGTGGAACTTCCAACTCCTCTGCCGAAGAACAAAATTATGCTAAAAGGTATGCACATTGACCTGCCTCATACTGCCCAATAAACAAAAAATCATCCAGATAGTGCTCCACACCTTTGTGCCCTGTCCTAATCATAATCACATATTCAAGAAAGGTACTAAACTTATCAAAAGCTGCACATGACACCAAACACCATATAGGAAGGGCACAATCCATGTAAGACATGCCATTGAAAGAAAAACTCAAAAGCTCAACATCATCAGGGTGCACTGGGAAGAGGCAAAATGCCAACTTAATGTCACATTTTACCAATCCCACTCCTCTGACATGTCTGTGAACCTCCATCACTGCCATATCAAACTAAGTGTAACTTACAGTATACAGTTCAGCGGGAATAGCATCATTAGCTGACACAACTTTCAGGTAGGACAAATGGTGAATAATCCTATATGCACCGGGAGCTTTCTTTGGCACATTGCCAATAGGGGACACCCTTAAGATGGGAACAGAAGGAGAAAGGAAGAGGCCAACCACCCTCCCCTCTAAGACTTTTTCTGAATCCTTTCCTTAACTACATGTTCCAAACCAACAATTGACTTTAAATTCCTGGGCCTATAAGGATCACAGATTCCTTGGAATGGGATCCAGAAACCAAACTTAAACCCCTCCTGTAGATAATCTGCCACCTCCCAGTCAGGGTACAATCACAGCAAAAAATTAATCTATGCAACTTAAAGGGGTTGGGCTCCTTTAGAAGGTGGTGGGGCATTTTCAGGTCCTTCTTACCTGATTGCTGTTCTCTGCTACCTTCTGACTGACTCATCCCTTTGGTACAATTTCAAAAGGAATAATGGCCTCCACAGATCAAACATGCATGCTTAAGCCTGCACACTTGGTTTGTACACACACCCTGAACACCAAATTCCCAGCAAACCAACTTTTGTGGCTTTCCAGATGTACTAGAAGTCCTTACTGATCTTCCTCATTGAATCTTCAATACTAAATGGCCTCTGTGAGACCACTCACCTTGTGTCAGATACACAGAGATCACAACCTGCATCCACAGTTGTGGCTGCATTTGATCCCACCTGAGGGTGGGGTTGATCACCATCCTTATCCTGAAAGCCTCATCATAAAGTAACCAAGCAGGGCTGGAGAAATCTACATGTGTTCAATAAATAATATCCATGTACTGTATAAAGGAAAAGGCTTGTAGAGTCTATGCTTTGGCAATAACACCAGCATATAGGAAAAAGCAAGGCAACCACTTTGCCCAGGTCCCTACCTTGTGCTTCTTCAACTTCTCCATTTCATTGTCATTCATCTTCTCCTTATCCTTCTTCTCTAGCTTCTGATAAAGCAGGGAGAACACATCCACATATTTGTCCTGCAGTATTTTGTCCCTTGTGGATCGAAGGACATGATCACCCAGAGGGAGTGTCTGCTCCCCACAGGAGATGCCCAAATAGGGAACCACATTATATCCCCTACTGGACCATAATTCCCCAATCCCCACCTTACAAGACTCTAGTTGCTATGCTAGGGGGATAATTGGACCATGGTGTTCATTGAGGTGGAGCCCACACCGAGCAGGTTGTGTGATCGGCCCTATCCCTGAAGCTCCTGGAGTATAGGTGGCACCCAACATGCCATGGTGCCCTGCTGGTGCACTCCAAGCTGCCCAGGGCCAACTATAACCTCTCCACACCCCTGAAGCTAAGTCATCCACCTCACCTGACACCACTTGAACCACTGAGATCTCAGGTGCTCCACCCAGGTCACTCAGCAAGGCCACAGACATCGTTTCATCACCATCAGGAGATATAGCAGGTCCTGCAGATTCTTCTTCTTGTCCTTCAAGATGGGCATCAAGATGGGCCAAAAACTGATTAGTGAGCCTCTCCTTGTTAGATAACTGGGGTGTCTTTGGAGGCCCCAATAAAACAATGACTCAATAGAGTCAATGAAGGGTGTGTGTGAAACTGATACAGAGGCAAACAACAACAACAACTTTCAGATATGTTACTGAGTTGTGCTTTGATGAATGGGTGTGAAGCAATGTGTGGGAATAACAGAAGGCAGCCAATCCCAGCACAGAGAACACTGTGATGGGAGCGATGGGCCTCTGGAGAGACATTCTATGTCAGGAAATGACATGGATGTGACCACAAGATGGAGCTGTAAGCTTAGTAATGAAAGTAGTTAAGCTCCAGTGGCAGGTGTGTGTGTGAGTCAGCACTTGAGAGTATACACATCTGAGATGCCTGATGTAACAGGCATTGTTTAACTGCCTATAAAAAGGAGATGGGAATTATCTCCAGTGTGGGTTTGTTGTGGATGGTGGTTGGCGAAGCAGTTTGTTGGTTTGAGAGAGATTTATGAGCATTAGAGACGGCTGTCCTATAGTCTGTATTGTAAATATACTGCAAACAAAGATTAAAGCCCTCAAGTTGAGTGAAGGCTGGCCTTGTTGCTATCTTTATTTGGCAAGCCAGAGCTCAAGGCAGTGTGCTGGGGTGAAGGAATTTTTCCTTCTCAGCCTGAAGTCTTTTGCAGAAGTCTCTCCAGAAACCTTCTCCTTGGCGTCCTGTCGATGTGGAACAACTCTGCATGTGGTCATGGTGGACACAGCACGTCTTTCTATGCCCCAACAGTCTATAGGATTTCATTTGGTGACAGTTGAGAGTTGACAGTTGAGAGTGGATATGTCTGGATGATGACGAGTGAATGAAGGAAAAGAAGTCTGATAATAACAATAACAATATTTATTTATACCCCGCCCCTCTGTTAAAAACAATTGGGGCAGCTTACAAAAATTAAAATACAAATATAGATTAAAATCCCTAAACACCACCCACCCCCACCCTCCCCCATAAAAAGATATTAAACCAATATAAATTAAAAACAAAATCACATTAAAAAAATAATAAATAGCCAGCAGACTAAAAGAAGCCAGGAGCTCCTGAGGCCGGGATCTAATTAGTGTGAATTATGTTATCTGTTTGGAACTAAGCACTGGGACTGGTTAAAGTAGCAAATATTCTGCATCATATAAAGTTGAACTGTTTCTTCATCAGTTAAACCTGTTTCTGACTGGCTTCATTCACAATGAATCAAGGGGTGGTCACACTTACCATTAAAGAATCCACTTTTAAACAGATTTGTCCACAATAAGATCACCTAGAGGCCCAAATCCAAAAAGAGTTAAAAAGGGGAACCATAGGGCAAGGTGAAAATAACAGGCAGCCAAGGCTAGGAATTACAGGGCCAGCCTGGTTAGGCCAACATAACACTCGGTTTTCTCCAAAGCCTTTAGCCTGGCCAGAATGGCCACCAAAGTAACACCCATTGGGTTTGTAGGCCTCACTCCCCCTTTCTTCCCCCCCCACTCCCACTCCCAATCACACACACACACACACACACATACATAGACAGAGTTAGGCCTCTGTTACATCCATCAGGCTGTGTTTGGCTGCCATATGCTCTCCATCATGGCTCTTAGTGCCACAACGCAGTTTACCTGGCTTCTTTCCCTTAAGGACAGCAAGGGTGTCTCCCTGCCACAATGCTGTGCAGTCCTGAAGGTGAGATGGATAGTGTGATGGATAGTGTGTGTGAATCAGTTTCAAAATGGGGGGGAAATGGAGCCTAAAAGGAGACAAACTATCTCTTATCTCTCTAGTTGATATGAAATGCCAGTGGTGGTCCTAGCATGGTGAAGAAGACAGAAGTGCTTTTAAAAAGTTATTAAATTTCAAATATTACATTGTGTGTGGTGTGTGTGTGTGTGTATAAAAACAATACTCTTCACCTTCACCATGCCTATCATTTAATTGATCAACCATGACGTCCATATGGTGCATAAGTCTAGTTACATGATTTTCTCCCTTCTGCCAACAAAATGAATAAACAAACCATATCCTAAGTATATGTTGTCATGGAGAACCTTGATCACATGTTCATTGAAATGCATAGTGAAGGGTTATCTCCTCAAGCTGTAACATGTTGGATTGACATGTGAACCAGCACAGAGGCATGGCGGCATTGGCTACAAAAATGCAGAGGACTCCCAGGTGGCCACCTGCCCCCCTTCCCCACCAAAACTAAAAATAGCAAGCACTATCCTTATGGGGTTACAAGCTGCTGGGTTACAAGTGGACAGAGGATTGGTCAGCTGTGCAGGCAATGGACAGGCTTGCTGGCAAGGAAGTGGCTGGAAGTGGCCAGAAGCACCATTTTCGAGTTTTGTGTTACCTGGTGTGCACTTTTTTGCTGTGCTGAGGTGACCGAAGAGCTTTTTATAAGCAAACGTTTGCACTTCGATTTCCAAGTTAAAAAAAATCCTGTGCACTGGTGACAACATGTGTGGAGAACAATAATGTACTCTTGTGCTGTACTCTTGGCCAACATCTTGATTCACAGGCATGGCTGCGTGTGCACTTCAAATGAGGATAGCTTCACATACAATAGATTTTGCTAAAAGACCGTGGAGACAAATGAGTGTTGCTATGAATTTGCAATAATGCAATTTGCAATAAATTTGCAATAAATCACTTTATATCTTCTCATCTTGACAACCCCCATTCTCATCAGTTCCATGACTCTCACCATCCTTATCACTCAAGACTGCTGCTCACTTACTGAAATCACTAGCAAAAATAATTTGCCTCACCGGAAACTGAGATCACTTTGTAACCCCCAAAGACTAGAGAGCCTTCAAGGTCTGGTTCCTCAAGATGCAGTAATTGTGAAGTGGCTGTTGCAACAAAGGAGTTGTGTGCTCCCTGTAGCTAACCTATCTAACAACCTGGCTGCAGCAATTTGGACCAACTGATGTTTCTGGGCATTTTCCAAAGGCAGCCCCACATAGAGCGCATTACAGTAATCCAAATGGAATGTAACCAAGGCATGTACCACCATGGGCAGATCTGACTTCTCCAGGAATGGGTGCAGTTGGTGCACTACCTTTAACTGTACAAAAGCACTCCTGGTCACTGCTGTGACCTGGAGCTCCAAGCTCAGAGCTAAATCCAGGAGTACCTCCAAAATGCAAACCTGTGTTTTTAGGAGGAATGTAACCCCATCTAACACAGACTGAATCCCTATTCCCAGGTCTATCTTTCAACCGACCAGGAGCACCTCTGTCTTGTCTGGATTAAGCTTCAGTTTGTTTGTCTACATCCAGCCCATTATAGCTGCCTGGCACTGGTGTAGCACAGGAACAGTTTCTTTGGAATTAGGTGGAAAGCATTAATAGAGCTGGTGTCATCAGCATATTAGTGACACCAAGCCCAAACACTCTGAATTACCTCTCCCAGTGATTTCATGTAGATGCTGAAAAGCATAGGGGATAAGACTGAACCCTGAGGGAATCCACAGGTCAATGGCCAAGGAGTCAAACAGGAATTCCCCAGCACCACCCTCTGAGAGCGCCCCTCCAGGAATGAGTGGAGCCACTGTAAAACAGTACCTCCAAGTCCCATCCCAGACAGGCGATTCAGAAGGCTGTCATGGTCAATGGTACTGGAAGTCGCTGAGAAGTCCAGCAGAACCAAAAGGACACACTCCTCCTGTCCAGTTCCCTGCGTAGGTCATCCACCAAGACAACCAAAGTTGTCTCTCTCCCATAACCAGATCTGAAACCAAACTGAAATGGATCTAGATAATTTCCCTCATCCAGGAACCCCTGGAGTTGATAAGCCACTGCACGCTCCATTACCTTGCCAAAAAATGGAAGATTGAAGATTGGCCATAGTTATCCAATATAGTAGGATCTAGGGAAGGTTTTTTAAGAAGAGGTCTTAGTACAGCCTCCTTCAGGCATGTTGGGACCTCGCCTTATTTTAAGGAGGTGTTATTCACTTCCCTTACCCACTCAGCCAGTCCTCCTCTTGCTTGTTTAATTGTCCAGAAAGGGCAAGGGTCTAGTGCACATGTGGTGGCTCTCACCTCTCCAAGGATTTTGTCCACAAACTGAAAAGTATCCATCAACACTGGGTAAGCATCCCTTTTCTCTTCCTTTCCTGAACACAGCTTGGACAACTGCCATTTTTCACTCCGTGTATGGTAAATGTCATTGGATAAAATTCTGAGTTGATGCTTGCTTGCATGAGAAATTTGCTTGCCTGGGAAATTAATGCAATGGTCCTGTGGTTACTGCAATCCCTGCTGTCCCCTTTTGGGGGGACTGGAATGTATGTTGAATACTTTCAGTCTGTGGAATACATACATACCCAACATACTCTTGGGTATGTTGCCGTTTTCAATGTGCTGATTGGCTGCTTAGGTGTCAGGATCTGCTCCTCCTCGCAGGACTAGGCCCCTGGCTGCAGCAGCTGGCACAGCCTCTTTGCAGATTCAGGCCCTGGCTGTGGGAGTCTTGGAAGAACCAGGGCCAAGCTATCAGATGCAGCAATCATGCAGCACACCTGAAGCAGCCTGGGGAATTGCAATTTAAGAGTGGTATTTGACTCTCAGTCTTGGCCAAAACAATATGGTTTTTTGTGTTGTTTGCAGCTGCTTCTTGGGCCTTCTGTGCTGTCTGAAAAGAAAGAAACAGCTGGGTGTCTGAACTACATTAACCCAAAACTGGGAGTATATATCTACAATATATCCAATATAACAAAATAATTGTGACAATGTATGATAGATGTATACAGTTGTCCCTCCACATTTGTGGCTTTGACTTTTGCGGTTCTGTTTATTTGTGGAATCCCCCCCCCCGCCACAGGAATGTGTGGCTTTCATTGGCCTTTGTTCCCTGGGGGAGGGGGCAGTTGGCCCCCATGAGAGCCACCACTGTTGTCGCCGAGGAGCCTCATTTTAAAGGCACTCTTCTAGCAACCCCCAAGGTGGGGGGGGGGCACCCAAGGCCCATGCCATTGACTGCTGTCCCCTCTGTGGGGGGGCTTAAGCTGTGTTCCCCACAAAGCCAAGTCTTCAAGTGCTCAGCAGTGGGGGAGCAGTGGGGGGATGGAGGGAAGAAACAGAAGGGGGTGAAGATGCTCTGCTTGTCCACCCTGTTTCCCCCTCACTCAAGACCCAATGGGCACCACAGCGGATCGGCCCTTGAACAAAGGGGAAATGGGGAGGAGAGGCTGTGCCTGTCCACCCTCTTTTCCCCTCGCTCAAGACCCGATGGGCGCCACAGCAGATCAGGCCTTGAGCGAAGGGGAAACGGGGGGGGGGGGAGAGGCTCTGCCTGTCCACCCTCTTTCTCTCTCGCTCAAGACCCAATTGGCGCTGCAACAGATCAGGTCTTGAGTGAAGGGGAAACTGGTAAGGAGAGTCTCTCCCTGTCCACTCTCTTTCCCCCTTGCTCAAGACCCGATGGGTGCCGCAGCAGATTGAGCCTTGAGCGAAGGAGAAACGGGGAGGAGAAGCTCTGCCTGTCCACCTGTCCACCCTTTCCCCCCTTACTCAAGACCCAATGGGCGCCATAGCAGATCGGGCCTTGAACAAAAGGGAAACAAGGAGAAGAGGTTCTGCCTGTCTGCCCTCAATCTCCCTCGTTCAGGACCTGATAGGCACCGCAGCGGATTGGGCCTTGAGTGAAGGGGAAACTCGGAAAGAAAGGCTCTGCCTGTCCACCCTCTTTCCCCCTCGCTCAAGACTCGATGGGCGCTGCAGCGGATCAGGCCTTAAGCAAAGGGGAAATGGGGCAAAGAAGCTCTGCCTGTCCATCCCCTTTCCTCTTCCCCCAAGGTCCCGAGGCACTGAAGATCAGGCCATGAGTGAAGGGGAAAGATGGCGAAGAGACCATGGCAAACGCAGTGCGGAGGCTCCAGAGGTATGGTAGCAAGCACATGGTTGGGGATGGTGGTGGCGGTGCCATGGTGATGGGGCAAGTGACGGTGGTGGTGGCAGCAGAGGAGGCGGAGGCCTGGGAGGCCTAGGTGGGTCGCGTTGCAGTGGCCTAGGCCACGAACCTCTCTCCCTCCCTTCCTCCTCCTACAGGGCGTTCCATCCATGCACCCTCCCAACCCATCTTTACATAAATTTTTATTTGCGTTTTTTCCACATTCATGGGGGTCTTGAGCCCCTAACCCCCCGAATGTGAAGGGAGGACTGTATATGCAAACAGAACTATAATAAACCAATTCAACAATTACAATGGTTATACTGTATTGTCATTATATACCTTGTAACAAAATGGTCTATCCACATAGAGATTAACAATAAACTCAAAATGTTATTTCAGTTCACCATGCATTTTTCATTAATAATTCAACATAATTTCTGGATGGATTTCCAATAGAAATCCCAAATAAATCTATTTCAACATATAAGTATGCACTCTTGCTATATTAATCTTATACAGAATTTGAAATAAACAATAACTTATAAGCAACTATAAAGAATATGCACCACTGTATTGAGGAACACTGACACAAAGGCAGAAAAGTATTACAATATAGTAGAACAATGGTTGAACAAGTATAGTTGAACAATAGTCGCAAAGACGACTATCTCCGGAGTCTATCTGGGGTCATTTTGCTAATTTTTCTTCAGTGTATTTATCTCAATATTTTTTGAAACTGCCAGGAAAAATTGCTTACCCAGTGCAGTGTCTCAGGAATCATCTCTGTGTGTTTTAGCCTGCCAGGATTATTCCTCTCCCTGATGCAGTGCTCACAAAACTCAGACTGCCTTAAAATATTTTTAGCTATGCATTCTTTTGTGCTGTCTGCAGCTGTTCCTTGGGCCTTCTGTGCTGTCTGTAGCTGCTCCTTCCTCCTGGGCCTTGGGGTGGAAACATGTGGAAAGCTTCAAGCTGTTTCTAAACTTGACGGTGTAGGGGCTCTCGTGTCCTGGTGAGTATTGGGTGTGTGTGTGGCATGGGTTGTGTATGTGTGTGGCGTGGGGTGTGTAGTGTGGGGTGTAGTTTATGTGTGTATGTGTGTGTGGCATGGGGGTGTTATAGTGTGGGGTGTATGTAGCATCGGGGGGGTGTTTGTGCATGGCGGTGGTGGAGGGGCTCTCGCATCGTGGCACGTATGGTGTGTGTATTGCGTTCTCTGTGTGTGTAGCGTGGTGTGTATGTATCTGCAGCTGCATGGCAGCGACGGAGGGGTGTGTATGTGTGTGTATGCACAGTTGCATGGTGGCAGCAGAGGGGCTTTCAGCATGAAACTAGCCATTATAGTTGATTTGAAAGGTTATACAGTTGTCCCTCCACATTCGCGAACTTAGCATTCGCGGTTTTGCATATTCACAGTTTTGGGAGGGTCCCCCTCCCTCCCAAAACTGCGACACGGGGCCTCTGGAGGCCCTGTGAAAGCCCTGGGTGGGAGGGGGAGGCCTCCACAGGGCCTTCGGAGACCCTTCGGAGGCCCCGTGAAGGCCCTGGGAGGGAGGGGGAGGGCTGGGGAGGCCTCCATGGAGCCTTTCGAGGCCCCATGAAGGCCCTGGGTGGGAGGGGGGAGGCCTCCACGGAGCCTTCTGAGGCTCCGTGAAGGCCCTGGGGCAGGGTAGGGAGGCCTCCACGGGGCCTCGGGAGGGCCTCTGTAGGCCCCGTGAAGGCCTTGGGAGGGAGGGGGATGTGGGGGAAAGCGGCTATGTGGCCTCCGGAGGCCCCGTGGTCGCTTTGGCGGGGGAGGGGGAAAGCAATCATTATTCGCGGAATTTTCACATTCGCGGGGGTCTGGGGAACCTAACCCCCATGAATGTGAAGGGATGACTGTATATTAATGTATCAAATGAATGCATCTCTTGATATGTTTTCTGGCTAGTCAGCAGAGTGGGAATGGAAACATACCAAAGTGTTTTATACATGTAGATAGCGGTGTGTGTTATGCCAGGTATAGCTTTTGTTGACAGATTTTAGTTAGAACTAGAATAGATTCTGCCCATGTAGCATGAAGCAGCTCTATTGGTATGCCATCTGTTCCTGGTGATTTATTTTTCCCAAAGTGTTCTGATTGCACTTTCCACTTCACTTTCTAAAATTGTAGGTTTGTCTTCCTTGGTTCTTCCTTGAATGGTTCTTACTTTCATCTTTCTACAGAGTCTTCAGTGTATTGTTTCCATTGTCTTTTTATTTCTACTTGGTCATGTTAAGGTCTATCTGGGTAACAAGGAAATCTTAAGGCCGGTTCAGTGTATTCAGATGGCTTTTAACTGGAAGCAACGTAACACAGGGAATAAACCTCCATGCTTTGTTCCCTGAAACAAAGCACACACACCTTTTTATATTAGAGAAGAACGAAACTTAAAAACTCAGGCTCTGCGCATGTCTATTACATTAGTCACTAGACAGACTTCATTTCCCAAAAAACCTTTTTGGAACAGAAATCATTTTTCGGCTCTCTGTGTTTCAGCTTTCTATTTTTGGTACCTAGACACAGACAGCCGAACTGGGCAGTGTGCCCAGAAAGGAGATAGCTGAGACAACTTGAAGAGCTAAATGAATAAGCCATTGTTCGCAAGGCACTGTGCGCAAGGCAGACCATATTATTTTCTAAGCACAGCATAGTATAACAAGCATTGATTATTAATCAATACGAACTATATCAGAATCTTCACTAAATTTCATTTCTCCAAATACACATAATTTCTTGTAAATAACTTAATATAACCTTTTTTCTTCAACATGTAATGTCTCTAGCTTTGCACTTTAGCCTTGTAAATGAGCTCTTTGTTCTCCAGCATAGCATCTTATCTCTGTGTCTGGGCTTCTAGCCAAGCTGGAGCAAGTACAGTTATATTTCTCAGCTTTCTCTGACACAGACATATTTTTCAGACTCAGTCTTTTCTTTTACAGGCTCAATATAACAAACTTTTTGGAAATCAATACAGACAGACCCTCTCAGTCATGTAATGAGTTCACCTGCTGGCTGCAGAGCACCCCCACTCTGGTTTTAGATTTCTCTTTGATTTCTCAGATCTTGTAGAAGAGGCCTCTTGTTTTTCCTTTTTTGTTGTCATCTTCTACTTTGCATTATTATAGTCATTCTCCTTGTGACACAAGTCACTGAACAGTTGCATTCAGGGTTCTGACTCTATTATTGTCACCTTTTGCTTTTGATATGTCCTTAACTACTTGAAGAGTTTCATCTATCATCTAGTAATTCAAAAAGGAACCGTTTTATGAAATGGTCTCCTCAAACTTCTGTCTCTACAAATAATTTTAACTTATTCTCTCATTTACTTGGGAGCAAGTCCCATTGAATTAATGAAGCTTGCATCTGATTAGTTATGCATAGAATTGATCTATTAATCTTTCCACCCACCTTCCAGCTAGCATGTGATGGCCTTGGAGATAAACCATCTTTTTCCAAATGTTTTTAAAAACTCAAATGTTTAAAAATAATCTGAGCAGTTCAGGTTTAAAAATAGGGTTGCATGAAATGGCACACTTTTTATTTTTAATAAGTCTGGTTGAGTTACTTGCCTTTCTACCATGCACTCTTGGATAAAATGAGCTGAGGGAGGAATGCCTCCTCCTCCTCCTCATTGTACAACCGTGTGTCTTTTGCTGTTGATACAAAAAGTCTAGCACTTTTAATGGCCAAAACTGAAATCTGCATTGTCCAAAATTCAAAAAAAGTAACTCAGAAGATAGTTTGGGGGAAAGCAAAATGGTGGTTGCTCCTGTTTCTTTAACCCAAATAATTTTGCTTTATGCTTTAACAAAACAGGAAATGTCCAGATGGGTGAAATGACTGAGAAATACTCCTTCCCTATTCTGTAATGACAGTGCTGCATTGCTTTGATTGTCTTTTAAAAAATCTAGACTGCATTCCACAGTTGCTTGCAGGCCTAAACATTCAAAATTGCAAAAGTGCTACAAGAAGGATAGATACCATTATAACAATAAGAACTGAGAGACAGCAATAAATTTTTGATAAGACATTAACCACGAGAAAGAATTCTTACTGACATGAGTATATTTTGTGGTATACTCAAATGACAGCTATAAATATGTGTGTGTGTGCGTGCGTGCGCACGCCTTCAAGTCACCTGTCAACTTATGGTGATCCCATGAATTTCATAGCACATGGTATTCGTTGGCAGTCTTCCATCCAAATACTAACCAAAACTGACCCTGCTTAGCTTTCAAGATCAGACAGGATTGGGTGCCTTCAAGGTAAGAGGAATTTAATGTTTGGAACTCTATGGTTTTATAATATTTAATTAAGAAATACTTCCCTTTTCTGTATGGTTAGCTTTAATAGCAGTAGCTAATGGATCAAGATATACTGTTAGCAAATGGAAATATAGTTGAACTAGTTAATGTCTAGGCGCCTCACCCTGTGATTCTAATCAATATTTTGTTCAACTATCCATATGACCCAGTTAAAACAGATCAATCTTGCATCTTTCATTTCTATGCAGCAAACTATTTTGAGACGCTAATTATGGTATCAAGCTAATTTTCTCCAAGAATGTAGGTATTAAAAAAACTGCTGTAATGCCAAGAACGTTTAAGGGTCTGAGGCAACAAACAATTAGTCAACCTTTAAAGATGAGTCAGAGAGATAGTGAATGATGATGACATGTTAAGTCCTTGCTTACATATGAATAAAAATGTTTAAAATAGAAACAGTCAGGATGTACACAGCATTCTCAAGCAAGAGGGGGATACCAAAAGGTACAATTGTTACACAAAGGGAAGGCATTAATTTCTCATGAAATTATATCCAGTATTGTAAATATAAAACAAAGGTGACTACACAATCTAGTTGAATTCAAGTAATAAGATTGCAATCTTTTTAGTTCTTTTCAAATTATAGCATTAAAGTTGCAATTGACCCTTAGATTAGTGGGATATATCTCTGTGTGAATTTCCATAAGAGGGACGTTCACTAAATTCAGCTATTTTTATTCAGCTGGGTTGTGAAACATATTCATACTGGCTGTTTTTGCATTTCTAATCTCCTTTTCTATAGTAAGACTTCTGAGGAAAGTTCACAATTTACTTCCAAATATTCTGTTGTTGTTACCCCACTGCAAATATGGAACAATTTCAGTTACTTTATCCCTGGATCTAGATTCACAAGTGGACTGCCTGCTGCACTTACCTGCCTGGGTTTTTGGGGGTTGTTGTTGTTGTTTTGCTATTTTGCTTCCTGAGGTAAAAAAAACAAGATGGCACCCCCTCCTATTCTGTGGCAGCCATTGAATTAACAGTTGTAATTTTTTATAAAAATGTCCTTGACCACACCCAAAGCAGCAGGTTATATTGTGGACCCTTAAGGCAGGCTGTAAGGCACAAAACATTCTTGTTTAATATTTGCTGCTGCCCCTCTAACACTTGATGCCTGAGGCAACTTTGGACTATCACTAGCATCAGACATAATGTCTTCTTTGCTTCCTCTTGCTAGTGTCAGCTCTGGAATCTCTGGAGCTTTCTGGAGAAATATTGACCCTGTGCAGTTGCACATAAGCTCAATTGCTTCTTCTGAGCTCAGTAGGCCTAGTAAGCATGGCTAAGTTACAAAAACAAACAAACAAACCCATAGAGGAAGGTTGTTGTGCCTTACTGCCAAACATGATCAAGATCCAGGACTTTATCAAACCATCCTCCATAAATGTTCTTTTGCTGGCATATTTTGAAACATTTTTATGCCAGCAAAAGAACACCCGCCTACCAGACCTTACCTAGAGTTGCATCAAAAGGCAGCCCCTGCAAAAACAGAGAATGAACAGAGTTCCGTTTACTTCCAGGTTCCCAAATCTTGCCAATTCTCAAAAGAAGATGTGAGTGCGGCAAATTTAAAAGTTAAAGCAAAAAAACCCACATAAAATCTACAGACAAGCACAGAAGCACACTTTAAAAGTCCCAAGTACATGGGGAGGGGGGTCATAAAAAGAGCATCCCCTACCTGGCTGTCGCAATCTCAGCCAGAAGTGTTTGCCCATTGACACTGTATTCACATGAGCACAATGGCATGAGGATTCCAACGGCAGCAATGCCAGCAACAAAGCGCTATGGGAGTTCAATTGATGGCTTGGGCCGTCAATAAAAAGGAACGGGTTTTTAACTGTACATGATCACAAATGGATGACGTAATTTGATATGCGTGCCCTTTCATGATCATTAGGCATCATTATGACACCATATTTTCTGCAGCTGATAAAGTCCCAGTGTTCCTGTGCTTCTGCAGGGATTACATCTTTATTCATAGAATGGGTTTCCATAGTGGGCACCCACAGTAGATCAGCCAGGTTTCTTTCCTCAAGAGAACACGTACATCATCAAGGGAAAGGATATGGTGGTGACAAAATGGTGGCCAGAGTCAAGAGCTTCTTCAGGAGACATATGTTGCTGGCCTGCTGGGTTACAAAGAGGGGAAGACGGGAATGTAAAGCGGTAGGCTTTGGATGCTGCTCTCAGTATATGCTCCGTGTGCTTTACTCTTGGTAATCCAGCCATTCTTAACTGCGGATGCATACACTGGACTTTTGTATTGTGGTGCTTCTGAGTAGGCATGGAGATGGGTAATGGTGGGACAGATTATCATAGAACAAGGAGGACTTGGGATGCAGTGGAACCTTGAGCTGCTAACTGAGCAGGTGAATTCAGAGATGTACTCTTGGGGGCTCTTCAAGGGGTCATAGACATCCCCTGCTTTGAAAACTTGAATGTAAACTTACTGCTTGCCTTTGTTTCCTCACTCTACACAATGTGTTGCTTTAGAGCAGGGGTGTCAAAATGCAGCCCATGGGCTGTATAATCTACTATATCTCTGTTCATATGAGAAGCTGGCCATGAGTCTGGAGAAAAGACTGCCATGGGGCAGAATTGAATCTTTTCATATGTTGAAAATGGTGACAAGGAAGAGGGGGAAAGCGGCATTTCATGATATCTGACTGTTAAGAACAACTGATTTACCTACTGAACACTATATTAGACACTAAAACTACTACTGCAAATTAAGAGTTTGTAGCTCAACTAATTAAAAGTTAATAGAATCAGTTGCCTGGGAAACTGTAGAAGCATCTTCTTTGGAGCTCTGCAAGAAAAAGCTGGGAAGACATCTGAACTACTTTAAGCAGGAGGTATTTTATTATACATATGTGGCTGACACAGGAAACTTTCCCATCTTTAATGGTCCATGCAACATATATTGGTTTTTTAGGGGGAAGGGCTTTGTGTGAACACTACCTGTGTAAATAAAAACCTCTGTAAAGCAGTGGTAGCTCGAGATGTTGTTGGACTGCTTCTTTACTAGTTATGTTGTCTAATGATATGGGGAATTTTAAGGCAAAAATATCTATAGGGTCACAGTTGCCCACCCCTGCTATAAACCCTTGTGTTGAGTGAAACAGAACCTATGCTCCAACACAGTAACTGTAACACAAGGCACCCTCTGAGTGATGGGTTTTAGACCCAGTCCTACATGTAGAGATAGTATGGCAGTCAGGACAATAATCAAACATATGTTTTTTTTTCCCCCATGTTAAAGGGATGAGTAGAAGACAACCTCTAGCCTCTGTTCCAATAGCATGAGCAGGTGTCTTTTCTTGTCTAGGGCATCCCATTGTTTAAGCTGGCCTAGCTAATGTTGATGTATAGGGCTGAGTTTTGTATCCATTGATATCTGTGTTATTTAAGCTTAACCAACTTTTCAGTCAGGCATGTTCCAGTTTTCCCCAAGATTTAATTCTCTCTCCCATGTAATTCTGGCATTAATGCATTCTGTGGGAAGCTGTGGGAGTGTTGAGCTTTGAAACTGGCACAGAATATGTGGAGGAGGCTGTAGATGTAAATTCATTCAAAACCCTCATAATGTCCATAACAGCACACCTTTATTTTGACTTGTAATCTGGGTCTAATCAGCTCAGCTCACATAAGTCTGCCCGTTGAGACTGTCCATTAAGGCCAGTTTTGATGGCAGCTTGTTACATTTTCAAAAGGTCACCTAGGCATTCATCTTTCCTGGCACCCTATCAGTATCAGCTAGATATAAATAATACTTCACTGAGATTTGTCAGCATTGCTTCTACCTTATTTAGCACAGAACTAAGTGCAAATTTCAGAATATTTCAGACGCGCAGTGTTCTGCAGCAAACACTATATTTAGTGTCCTTATGTACAATGGCTGACTGCAGAAGGTTCATTCATCCAGTCAACAGATTGTGGAAACAATTCTCTGCATGGCTGATTTGCAGAGTTAAAAAGGAAACCTTCAAGAGAAAAGTACTATTGATCATCATTTGCAATGTGAAAACCCAACAATGTGCTGACTGAATACAGAAATTTGATCAACTAAAATGTGATTACTGATTAATTTTCCATTCGTGGCATAGGTAACTCCAGCATATACCATGTTTCCCTGAACTGGCACACTCCAGTTATTTTGTAATACCATTCCTACCTGCCACAGCCACTGTGGCCTATGTTGAGGTATTATGGGAGTTGTCGTCTAAAACAGCTGGAGAGTACCATGGTGGGCAAGGTTCCATATACACACAATAGGAGCATACTGTTCGTTGAACAGCAGTTTGCACTGCCCGAAAAGAGCTATCTGTCTATATATGTTCCTTATCCACATGGTTTTGTATATGTTGATCTATTTTATGCAATACTCTAAGCCTAGAATTTGTTTTCTTCCTCACCCCCAGAGAAATATGGTGTACACCAAGACCAGCTGGTCTGTGTATGAAAACCTAGAACAGAGCTGCCAGTATCCCTCACTCAAGATGACCACTCATCATGCTGACTGGCTAATCTGAGAGTTGTTTGCCAAAAAAAGTAACATTGCCAAACTCTGTTCATATTACACTAGCACTTCACCAGTTGCATTGGCTCTTGGTTGTTGTGTTTTTTTGAGCCCAAGTCAACATGGCTTGCAGTCAACAGGAAATCAGAAAGATCACTCATTGTAACACATGCCTATTGTTATCATGGGTACTTCTCCCAGTACCCTGCCATTTGAGGTGTGACAGGTTGTTATTGCAGAAAGAGCCTTTTCTCCATTTTCTTCTTTACAAATTATGTAAATCTGTAATTTGTGGACCTGCCTTTCCCATACATCAGTTAGAATATTCATGCATAGTCTATGGGTGCATCTACACTGTAGAAATAATACAATTTGATACCACTTTAAGTGCTGTAACTTCATCCTAAGAGGTCTTTAGCCACCTCTGCCAGAGTGCTAATGCCTTACAAAACTACAAATCCCAGCATTCTGTAGGATGGAGCCATAGCAGTTAAAGTGGTGTCAAATTGCATTATTTCTACAGTGTAGATGCACCCTATGACTTCACAGAAGTTCAGCTAACAACTAGCTTTTAAAGGTGATATTCTTATCAGTTGTGTTGGTCATATAGCAGAACTTTGTTATAAATACTTTACTTTAAACGAATAAAAAGAACTCTAGAATGGTATATCATCAACTTGCCAGAATGGCCACCTTTCATAATTTAGTTTCCCTTTAACTGCAATTCATATCATATAGGCATTATAGCCTTTTGCCCTTGAGACACCAAACAGAATCTGTTGCTTAGCAATGGTGGCCTTCATGGAAATTAATTTGAGCTTCAAAAGCACAAAACATCTCTTATTAGGCACGGGTTTCAAAATAATGAATTCTCCTGAGGGTGTTTATTAGGCTCAATGTAGAGTCAACCTTCCCTGAGCAACAGCAACTACAGAGGTCTTCAGCTCCACATTATAAAGAAAGTGACTCTTTCAGTCTCTATTTCTAATATTTTAGGTCTACTAATTATGCCAAGCTAATCCAAAAGCTTTATGGCGAATAAGTTATATCACTAATAAAACAGTTAATGACATTACTTCCACATGCTGTACTTATTTATTTTTTTTAAATGAACAATTTGGTAAAGGCATATCCATTCAGGAAGAGACAGACAAACTAGTGTTGTGCACATGGGGATAATGTAGGCGATCATTTTAACTTAAGATGATTAAATCTTTAAGTCTCCATATTTAGTCTTATAGGCACCTAAAGCCCTTCAACTATGTAACATGTCTTCAAAGATTTTACAAAACCAACTATGCCATGAAGCTTCCATTCTCAGCCTGAGAGTATGAGCAAGCTACTTCCAGTCATTCAGCCTACTAAATGGCTTCTCAGCCTTCTGTCCAGCATACCAAGCTACCTTGTTCAAGCTAGCCTGATGAACAGGTAGACTAGAGTGTCCATGATGGAGTGATATAACTCCCTGATATAACCCTTTGACTCAGAAGGCTAGAACTACTATAGGGTTGTGAATATATCCTATGGAGCCAAGATGCTTGAGAAAGTGATTGCAGTTCAACAGGGCATCCTCTTGGGGTTTTGATTATTTTGAATTTCAGGCCCAGACTTGAGAAAAAGTTAGCCTTGGTCACCATGACAGATGGTCTTCTTCAGGAGAAGGATGATGGGCAGTGGACATGTTGCTCCTGCTTGATAACTCAGAGGCTTGTGGTGACTGTTGACCATGGTATCCACTTGGTCTCTTTCTGTGAATTTGGCTTTACAGTACTTCCACCTATCCTTTAGTGAGAGGCCTGGTTCCAGAAAGCAGTGTGGGTGACTGTACCCTGGCCACCCTGGCAGCACCTGGCGTTGGTGGTGCTGCATCTTGTCCCAAATACTATTTGACGTCTACAATGAGCACATGTTAAGTGGGAGCAGCTATTAGAATACTTGGGGTAAGAAGTGTGTTGTATACAGATGATATCCACCTTCCTTTCAAGACAGTTTCTGTGTACCTAAACCAGTGCTTGGGTGCTATGATGGGCTGGATGAGGGCCAGTTTGCAACACTAAATCTTGATAAGAAAGAGCTTCTGCAAATGGACAGTTCTCAAGTCTGGGCTTTACCATGGAAAAGCAGTATGTACTAATAAAAAAAAGGAGCAGGTGGACAGAGAGAATGATACTTAGCATAAGCAAAACTGCAATATTCTAGACACTCCCAGTACAATTCTGAACTTTGTGGAGTCTCCATTCCTAGGAAACCCTATGCACTGAACATTTGCATCCTGTGCCACTGTTAAAGTCACGTGAGCTTTCTGAGGGGGAAAGGTGGTTAAAAGCTGTGCAAAGAAAAGGGCTCAGGATTGTATGAAACACCTTGGACTGCAAGTTGTGCTTTCGTCTATTACGAACCAAGAACCTCAGAAAACCAAAATGTTTTTTTCTATCTGTAATGCAGCTTCAGAAGTAGCATTTCAGAGGGAGAATGTAACACTGTGATCAACTCTTTCATGATCCAACCCTTGAGCTGCATAATGAGCAAATAATCTGTCTGATATTCAGATCTGGCTAGCTGAGAACTTATGATAACCCACCAAGAGAAAGACTTGTGGTGCCTAGTTAAGTGGGGAGAGGAGAAAGGAGATGGAAAGTCTGTGGGGAAAGAATGTGAATAGGCAAGAGAAAAGAGAAACAGCATTGTCATGGGGAGTGGTTTATAACCTAGACTAGTACAGGCCAAGTCAGTACCAGGGCAGAGAAAAAGCAAAATGAGCATGAAAGACTGTGGAGATTTTCACATGGGGCCAAAATGCCCTGTTACTGCCCTGTCACCTCCTCTCCCATTCCTGCAATGGAATGGAGGTAAATGTTCACACACTTACGAGAGAGAACAAGTGGGAGGGAAATTCAAAAATACCCCCCCAGCTGTCAAAGGAAGAAAAGAAAATACAAAAATAAATTTAATATACTAAGTATCCTGGGAAGGGGAGGGAAGTGTGCCACTTACCTGGATGTCCTGTTTGTGGCTGGAAGTGCTTGGCATGGAGCTCCTCCCCCGTGCCTGTCATCTCGGAGCAGGGACGGGACTCCTTTTCCCACGTCCCTGATTCCATGACAGACATGGAAAGGGTGTTCTATTTACGATGTTTCATTGTGAATAGAATACCCCGGGAGTAGGACAGGAGCAGGACAGAAGGGGTCGACATCGCTAGAAAGGGAGCCCCTTTCTCAACCCTGTTCTGTGCCTGCCCCTCAATATTAGCCCCATCTGAAAATCTCCAGAGTTGGAAGTGGGAAAAAGAAAGCATGGGGGTGGCGAGGATAATGGGTCTTTAACCCAGGGAAAGCTTGGTATTTTCACAAGCTAGGTACTTTCATAAACAGAAACCCTGAAGACACCTGCTACTCTTTCCCTGTTGTGTGTCTTTGTTTGTTCAAGTCACCTGTTGATTTATAGCAACTTAATGAATTTCCTAGGGTTTTCTTAGGCAAGGAATACTCAGAGGTGATTTGCTATTGCATTTCTCTAAAATATAGTCTATAGAGCCCTGTTACATCTTTAAAATCATATTAGGGAGCCTTGCTTATTGTGCCACAAGTTGTGGAATTCCACTTAGAATGAGTATGACCTTCCCTAGGGTAAAACCAATCTTCCAAATGCCCTGTTTCTCAGCAGGCACCCCACAGGAGTTAATAAAAGAAACCCTTCACTGGGGGAATTATTGTAAACATTGCTGACAAGAAAATGTATATTTTTTTTTTACATTTTCAATATGTATGGGCAAATATGTTTCATTGTTAATGATTCTTTATAATTTTGGATATAGGTTCAATCAATTCTTTATTGTTGTGAACTGCTTTGAGGTTGTTTTTTAAAAAATATATATACTAAATGGTATTTAAAAGTTTTAAAGAAGCAAAAGTCAGAAATATAACTCTTCATTCCACCTATCTTCCTCAGCACAAAACAATCACCATTAGTCTAAAGCAGGGTTGAGAATCATGCAACCTCCAGATGTTGTTGGACTGCAACTCCTATCAGTCCTAGACAATGTAGTCAAAGGTAAGAAATGATGGTATCTGCAGTCCATCAACATCTGGAGGGGCCACATGGTTCCTACACCTGACCTAAAGATTAAAGATTACAAATTGTATGAGAACAAGATGCAACTTTGTAGTTAGAAGGTATGAAGTATTACTATGCAAGAAAGGCTGCAGAGGGCAATAGTATGCCATCTGGTAGCACTCTAGTCATAAAAGGTGTTTGCATGTAGGAAACACTCAACGGAATAGGCCTTCTTGGTAGCTGCTCCCAGCCTGTGGAACTCTTTTCCACAGGTGCGTAAGGTGGTCCTCTCTCTGCTCTCCTTCTACCAGTAAGCAAAGACCTTGTTTTATATAGACCGATGTTTTCAATTTTGCAATTATTGCTGAGGTGTATTTTAATGATGTCTATGTGCTGTGCTTTTATTCTCATGGATATTTTTTAATGCTGTTAAACTGTTTTAAATTAGTAGTGTTTAAGCATTTTTTTTAAAAAAAATACAATCATTCTATTTTAGATATACTTTGCTTTTAATCTCTGTTGTGAGCTGCATTGGGTCCCATATTGGGAGAAAGATGGGAGAGAGAAAGAAATAAACGTATAAATAAAAAAATTATTCATTCACAGCATATCCTGCACTTCAGAGTAAGCTATGGTACACTATGGTCTTGAAAGGGTTTTTAAGATGCTTGGGCTTCCACATTCTGCTTTACAGAATGAACTTCAAGGTACCTTAACCTCTTCATGCAATCAGGCTCCAGTGGAATCTTGATCCCCTCAGCACCATCTCCCATCATAAGATTGTTCTTATCCCAATACCATATCCTAATACTGCATTCAGGAAAATAATTTATCACTTACTAGCAGAGAGTTGAGTGAGTCATAAAGGTCATTGTATTGTGCAGAAAATGAATCACACATGATAGAAATGCTTCTGGCATGTTCTGTTTACTTCAAACAATTTTTAATTACTCAGCTATAACTAACACAGCTACTTTAGGTGAAACAATAATAGGTTGGTTCATGCACTCTTCCCCACAGAGGCTTTGTAGATGGAGTCATTGGGAGTATTAATGCAGTGTGAAAATGTAAAAAAAATATACATTTTCTTGTCAGCAATGTTTACAAGTGTATCTATCCAAGTGAATGGTACCTTATAGTAACTTTCTCTTTCCACTGTGCACTGAGATCTGTGAAACCAATAAGAAGCACCACTTACCAACATGATTCTCTGGATATAGAAGGCTGCTTCTCCTAACTGCTGCATTTGGGAAGATTTCAGTATTGAGTAGAATTCTGTGTATGCCCATTTCCACATAAAAATACTAAGTACTGAGAAAAACCTCTGCCTGAAATTTGGGAGAGCAGGCAATCCTGAGCTAGATGGAGCAGCAGCCTGAGCTGGTATAAGGCAAGTAGACATGTAGAGGAATTTCTAAGTGTATCAAATGGTCCATGGAACTCAGCCCATCCTGGAACTACTGTATTCAGAATTGGGACAACTCCAAATGGATATAATCAGCATTGTGTAGCCAAAACATTCCATGGATTATTTGCACAGGAAACCACAAGCAAATAAAAACTGTTGGAATTGGATAGTGGTCTTAAAGAGAAAGAAAAATAGCTGTGTGGTCCATGAGTAGAATCCCAAAGCAGGGGTAAATCTCCAAAGTAACATTTTAAATAGATGAGTTTTGAAAACATCCAGGACTCTTCATTAGGTTGGGCAGGGGGAACAGCAGAAATGGAAGAGTCTCAAAAGCATCCTAGCTAAGACAGAGAAACCATCCACACTAAACAAATTTAGTGTAATAGTCCACTTTAACTACCAGGGCAACATCCTATGGAATTCTGGGGTTTGTAGTCCGGTGAGTTCTATGGCAAGAATTTTAACAGCTCCTCTCTAAACTGCCACAGCATCCTAGGACTGGAACTTTAGGGACATGCATGGCAGTCAACTGCCTTTGCAGTTAAAGTGGAATATAGTTTTATCATTTCGTAGTGTGAACAAACCCAAAGTCTGCAAAGCAGAAGAATCAGTTTGAGGTATAGAGATGTAAAATTTCTGGAAATTTTGAAGCCATTGAAAAATATGTGGGTTTTTTTCAGAAAAAAATGGCAATTTTTGGAAAAATTAAAAAAAATGCAACTTTAGCACTTTTTACAGATTGAAAGTCACTCTGTTACTTTAGAAACATAAAATATAACCATATAAATATGATTTGGCATAAAATTGTCACAACTGGTATATTAAAAATACAGTGTATTCAAACAATTATTACAAATGGAATTTACTTTTTAAAAAAATGTATTTGTAATAAATGGAACAATCGCCTGAACTGTATTGTGCTTGCTTGTCCTCAGTGCATAGAAATCAGAATAATCTGATACTATACATAGTTTTTAGAAATGATTTGAAGAATATATGAACACCTTGTCTTCAAGATTTTATTCATCATGCTAAAATAAAACATTCCACAATTGATTTTCTTCCTTTTTTTCAATTTTTCAGAAACAAACAAACAAACAAAAAAGGCTCCAGGGGGAAAAAAACATTTTTTTCTGAATGTTTCCTGGTTTTTTTCCAGGCCTTTACATCTCTAGGTGTACTGGTATCAGGTTTCACCTCAGAAGAGATGGAAATAGTTGGCTGCCTTCCTCTCTCTAGACAAAGGGCTTCCTATCATTCTATGAACTCTCCTCTGCTTTTTATTCAAAGCACACAGCTGGCTGGGAGCAAAAGCATCACAAAACATGATCCTTTAAGTCTTCTTGCTGCTGTTACCAGAAATTTTAGGCACAGGCCCGCACTCTTCCATCTCTTCTACCCATCTGACACACTGTGATCTTATCTGAAGCATTTCACAGCTAAATTTGGATGACTATATAAATATCAATAATGCTTATATTAAGCACCGGTCTTCACAATATGAAGCATTAATATGATATTTCTGGGCATTCAAAGAAAGCACATGAAAATGAATTACTATGAAAAAAATTTAATAGGTCAGCATTTCAAGAATGGACATAAGTGATTAAGAGCAGCAGACAGCTTCTGGGCTGCTAGAAAAAAAACTTATTTCCTTTAGTCTTCCTCCATTATTACCACTGAAATCATATGTATACCACACACAGTTCAATTTTAATTTAGAACTATACATTTGAAGTTTCCTTATGTATAATGGTTTTGTAGGTTTTCTTAAAAAGCAAATAATTTAATTAATGACTGATATTAACTCTAAAAAGAAACACATTTAAGAAACTGGTCACTTTTTCACTTGCAACAAATGCACACACTGTTGCTTGTTTTTACATAGCAAAAATAAACTCATACATCTTTCTATGAGGATAATGTTACTTTAACTACAGCTGGCAAAAATCTCATGATTAAATAGTATTAAACTCTGGCAGCAACCAATGCATAAAATGAGTTTCCTAAAAATCTTATAAAAATATTAGACAAAGAGGGAAAGGAGGATAAAACCAAATATTATTCTCTGTACAAACAAAAAAGTATACATCAAGTAGTAAATCCCATCAAGGCATGTACAATGTCCCTTGAGAATTCCCAATAAGGGGTAGGTAAAACACCTTCCCCCAACAGACACAATGTGTGACAGCTCTGACGTATCTCTATTCAAGGTTATCTGCAAATATTATTTTTTTAAAAAAACAAACATACATACAGTTTGATCTTTCAACCCCCATTCCTCTGTTTTGTTCCCTAGCAATATAAAGTATACAACATCCAGAAAAAACTTATTTGGAAAAAAAATGGCACAGTCCATACTCAGTACTCTTCTTAATAGACTGATTAAATCAAACTTTTAAAATACCTACTTGACTGTTGCCTTCTGTAATGCATACAAATAATGCTTGTAAACATGGGTGTAAACTTCAGAGAAGAGTAAATATGTGCCCAATGACCAGTAGGAATGAAAGATTCTGAAGTCTTGAGGATATAGAAATTCATCCCAAATTAACAAGGCACTGTCCTAAAACAACAGCATTTTAAAAGCAACTGAGCCAAAGGTGCTTTAACACAACTTAAAATTGTTTAAACTTATGTGTGCGTACTTTTCCCTTGAACATAAAACCTTCTGTTAATAATATCCTGACACACAAAAGTTCTCCAAATACAGCAGAACTCAGAAACTCCAGGCATAAAGATTGGATGGAGGACAGAAAATTGTAAGAAAAACTATATCAGAAGTTTTAAAAGCTTTCTTTAGCCTCCTATGATTTCAAATGTTTTATTTAAACAGACATTCCCTCTTTTCCAAGTCACTAAAATTAAAAAAAGAAATGTGAAAGTTCTGTGTTATCTTAGGGTGTAGCTGCACTATACAGTTATACCAGCTTTGCATCACTTTATCACTTTCTACATATAAAATGGCTCCATATCATGGAATACAGGGATGTGTAACCTAGAATTCTTTGCTAGACAGCCTAGTTTTTGTCTACACATATGTCTAAGAACCTCATCAAACTAAAAATCCCAAATACTGTAGGGTTGAGCCATGATAATTAAGGTGGCATGAAACTGATATAATCATGCACTACAGATACACCAGCAGTCTGCTCCAAATACCAAATTCTGCTCTTCTAGAGTAAATCCCGATGTACAGCAACAATACAGCCCTGCTCTGTCCACCAAAGGGGACAAGAGAGGTGTTAGCTCAACACAATGCTTCAGTCCTACGACACTTAAACTGAAGTGAGAACTGATCAACATAGTGGGATTTACTTTGAATTGAAGGAAGCTACAGTGGGCCCTATGGAACCACAGGGATTCGGCTCCGGGACTCCCCACAGATGTCAGGAAATGCGGACAGTCAAGCCCCCATATTATTCAATAGCAGTGACATTAACATGCATGCTTCAACTTGTCCACATTCACGTTGCCACCACAGAATAATATGGGGTGTGGCAATCCACAGACAATCCAATCTGCAGACTGGGAGCCTGCCGATATCGGGGACCCATTGTACAGGCTATACAAGTGTTCAGTGTTTACAGAATCATCATGTATGGAAGGAATATCTATCTATACTGAACTACAGGGATTCTAATAGGAAATTTGCCTTTCCTACCCATAATAGCAATGGCCTTACCTTCAAATTCCTTTGCTCAGTGTGGACAATTAGTGATGTATGGCCTGTGAAAAACTACACAGGGTGTAAGGAAGGTCACATCCAATCTATTTGCCTTTTCCAGCCAAGATAACAATAGTAGCTATTAATACCATAGCATACCATCTACTGCCATTTAACACAAGCACCATCCAGAATGTATAAATATATACTCTGAGTGCTGAACTGTTGCTCAAAGTTTCTACTCACAAAAAGAATCTGGTGGAAGCAATCTAGTCTACACGGATGCATTAATAACTGTCAAGAACTGTAAAGAATATATATCCTCAGAAAGATTCTTCTTTAAAATGCATTACTAGAATTATTTTAGGTATACCATTGCTTCTTGAGAACACCAATTTTTTTCTTTCTATCTAGAAATCCTAGTACCTTTCTCCCCTTACTTCTTCAGGAATTACAATGACCTACATGTATACCCCCCACCCCAGTTGGCTAGTGTTAATCACATGAAGGGGTGCAGGTTGAAAGGAACAGTGGGGCCTTGATGCTGGAGTTGCTTAGTCCCACCCACTGACACTGAAACACTGGCTTTAGACAAGGGAGCTAGAAAGCCCATGCAAGCAGACCTGTGCAGTTAGGATTCCAGCTGCCATGGAAGTGTGTGGACATACAGGTCTACCTACAAAAGCATTCCCAGATCAGATGCCCTCGATCAAGCTGGAGGAAGGGAACATTAACCCTGGAGGCAAGGTCAGCAATGTAACTCCACTGTAGATGCTCTTCAAACAGTTAACACATGATGAGTCTTACGATGCATTCTACTGGAAGACAGAATAATGTTATTGGTAACTGATAGCAGTGGCAATTTAATTTATTGAGAGTGATAAAAAAATTAATAGGAAGTTAAGCTAATTTTTAGGTACACAATGGAAATCTTCTTCACAGTGAAATAAAGTGGGTGAGCCAGAACGAATAGTTCTAAATCAGCTGATCTACTTCAAATCGTAAGACTTTTTAAAAAAGAACTTCACTGCTTTTCCCCATTTGAAATAGTGCCATTCACTGTCATCAAAGAATTCAAAGGGAGAGGGTCAATATATATATATATATATATATATATGTATATCGTATATCGTATATCGTATATCTATATCTATATCTATCTATCTATCTATCTATCTATATATATCCCCACTGTAAGATACAGTAAAACTAACACTAGTTTTAATACATTTACATTGCTCAAGTTCTTTAACAGACTGTAGATAAGTCTTTTAAGATAATTCCTGAGAATAATTTTTTCTCTCTCCCTCCTCCAGTCTTTTCTCAAACAGCAATGGATATTTTAAGGGCAAACGTCAAGAGAGAAAGCTGGTGATTGATGCAACCCCACAAAATAGCTTGACTGATGAAAGAAGGGAGAAAAATCAGGTCTGGTTCATAATCCTACTGAGACGCTGTGACAATTCCAGTGTGAGTATGGGAAATTCTGTTTGTTTTCACTATTTCAACCTTTTCCAGTTGGTACCTCCTCCCAAAGTCTCTTCTACTGAAGAAATCAGTGTATTATTAATGGCTGCAATTTATAATAAATCACAAATTAATATTTTCACCTTGTAGGATCTTGCCATTTTGAAAATAAATATTATTATATGTTTCCTTCTTGGAAAATCTATTTTAATCTGGATTAAAAAAAACATGTAAAATTTGGCTGTGTGTTTCTTAAACAACCACATCAATCTACTCCATGACAAACTTCTTTTGAAAAGAATCATTTCAAAAAGTGGTCTGTAACATGAAATAAGGCAATGACATTCCAAAGAAGAATCAAAATGTCCTCTGGGCATGTTTACGGTATCTTTAAAGTAGCTCTTTGGATCCTGACATTTTTAAATTTTTTAAAAGGCAATATGAGCTGAATAGGGCTTTGCCTACGACACAGAACATGTCCAACCTACAGAAATGTAACTCATACTTATAGTCCACTAAAACCAGCAAGATTAAAACCAAATCTTTAAATTCACAGGCTTAATCCTTCCTGATTTCAACCTGGAAGGTTATATGCAAACTTTCATTGAAAACATATGCATGAGATACTTCTGAAATTCAAGTAAGCTCAAGAGAGATTGTAAATCTGTGAAACTGAAAACAAAATTTGTTATATGGTCATTTACTAAAAGACTGCAAGAGGTTCATAATAACAAAACTCTTGCAGGGAGAAACAAAATGAAACAGAATACATACATACATGCATACCCCACACACACCCCTAAAAGGTATTTTAAAGTGCACAAAGATGCTAGAATCTATTTTTAATATCACTGCAACTCTTGGAAATTTTAAGGAATAGCAGCATTAAAAACATCTACAATTAATGGATCTGCAGTCTTTAGCATCAACCCTGACAAATATTCAAAATGGTTTGTCTCTCCATCACAGAACCCACAGAGGTAATGACCACAATCCAAAGGCAGCTGCAGGTGTGTATAAGGAAAATCTGTGCATGTAGCAGGAGGTTCTCTAAAGTATCCACTGCTGCAGCTAAAGAGTTCCGTCCCAATGGTATGTTTTGGCCAGCAAACCAGACAGTGCTGGTGGACTTAATTGCTCCTCCTCACACCAGCCTCTGCACTCCCCAAAATCACCTTGGGGAACTGTCCAGAAGAAATTTGGGTACAAAGAGCTGAGGGAACAGAAGGAAATCCCCCATTGCAGAAGTGGCAGCCCTAATGTAGAATATTTATTTTATTCATTTATTTGTGGAATTTATATCCCACCTTTCTTTCAAGATGGGATTCAAGGCAAATGCTGGATTGAGCTCTGTGTTTGCAGAAGAGGACACACAAACTGTAGTTTGCCTCTTCAGTAGCAGCAGCAGCTTTCATAACAGAAAATTTCCAACTGCAGCATGATTCTTCCCTCACACACATGGAGCTTATTTGGTTTGTAGCCAATAACTTTGTTGAATCATACACTCTGGCAGCCAAGTCCAACTTGGCTTGCAATTGTACATGATATTCAAAGATATACTAAAAGTTGTAAATATGGCAGCTAAAGAAACCATTTAAAAAAAAAATCCACCAGGATGAGCATACATTAGAAAAGAGTGACTGTCCACTTGTTTCAAGTTTTACACTACTGACCGGTGCTCCCCACACACATACACAGCACTAGGCCGGATACGTCTTCTGGTGTGACCAGGTAGCTGTGGCAAAAACTTGAAGTACTTGGGCATCAAGTCTAAGCATGCGTCATGAAACTTCTTGATCCTCCAGTAGTAAATCAGTGGGTTCAGAGCTGACTTGAGGTAGCAGAGCCAAAGGAGCCAAGTGCTTATCTCAAAAAAGTTGTGCTTCTGGTAAAAGTGGCTGTTGAATGTGGCAATAAGGCTGTAGGTGGTGAAGGGAGCCCAGCAGATTATGAAGACAATGAACAGAATCAAGATGGTTGTGAAGGCACGAGTTTTAAAGCTCATATCAATGTTCATCTGAAAGGGTCTCTGAAGGCTCATGAGACCAAGTTTGCTGGCTTGACTGAGGCAAATGCTATCTGGGTGGCTATGGATACGGACTGCATTATGCCGTACGGTGTTAAGGATGCCCATAAAAGAATACAACATCACAAGGAATGGAATGAAAAAGGAGATCAGGACCACCAATATCACGTAGGCACGGTAGCCAGGGCTTGTTGAGTAGCCAAACACACACTGAGGCGCTTTAGAAGGTATCTGTAGGCTCGGGTTCCCTACAGAGAGTGGGAAAGCCACTACAAAGGCTGTAGCCCAGGAGACAGCAATAAGGACTTTTGCACGGTAAGGATTAAGTTTATCCTGTCTCTGAACTATAATAAGGAACCTGTCAATGCTAATGATGAGCAGAATGGCGACACCTTCAATGACAAACAGCCAGAAAAACATTGCAGAGACTCTGCAAAAGATATCGCCAAAAACCCACTGAGTTGTGATGATAGTTATCAGAGCAAAAGGCATATTCAGCAAAGCAAGCAGCATGTCTGCAAAAGCCAAGCTAGCTAAGAGAATGTTAATAGCAGATCGCATTGCGGTCTTCTGATAGACCATGAGGCAGACAACAAGGTTACCAAGGAAAGAAACCAGGAATATAAATACCATGACAGCAGAAAGTATGATCTGGAGTGGCAGGCTCAAGCTCTTGAAGTCTTGCAAAGGAAGGGCAGGTGTACTGTTGTCTGTCAAAGCTGTTGCCTCAGTGGTAACCATGGCACCCAAGTGGTATTTCAGTGGCTGCACCGTGCCACTACGAACCAAGAAGAAGGAAGTGGTGATATTTCCATAGGCATTTTCATAGACAATGAAAGTTGCATTGACGATTGCAGAGTGAGCCCGGGTCAGCATTCCAGAAAGAACCATCACTTCAGCAGAGCAGAATGAAGAAAGGAAAAGAGGCTTCAAGGCATTTTAGTTAATAAGGGTGGTATGTCATGATCTACAGCCACGGGCCAAATTGTAGTTAGATATCCAGCAGGAGGAAAGTAGGGCTTCACTCATTGTGGCAGCAGTTTGGTCTAGGGGGGAAAAAATCAAAATGATAATGGTGAGTACAGTTCTATTGATTTTACTGACAATTGTTATGGAGTACAGCATTGACACTCAGTAAGTTTAGAAAGGGAGAGGGAGAGAAAGACTAGTTCAAGATACAATGAGTCAAGTTCCAGACAGATAACCAGGCATCACAAAACAACTGAGGACATTTATTTCTTACTGAGCAAAGAAGATCAACAGGTGAAGGAAGCATTTCCTATTATTATCCAAATCAGGGTAGGATGGAGGGCTGATGATGATCCAAACCAAAGTTCACACAGAATTGGCTTGGATATTGCCTACAATCAAGCTTAAAGGGGTGTAAGTAGCTGGAGCAAGACATCATAATGGCCTATTTGGTGAAACTGCCTGGTATATGTTCCAGCTACATGCCAACTAACAATCCAGTCCATAACTCTTCTGCCCGGCCCAGCCCATGGTTGGTTGCCATGTCATTCAAGGCCAATCTGTCAAGCAGTGTCACACCTGGCAGCAGACTGAAAGCAAGGTAGGATGCACAGGATTCCATTAATCTCAAGACAAAGACAGAAGGGTTTCTTTTGCAAACAAAGCTCATTTTCAGGGGAGAGGTAAAATGAGTATGTTGCCCCCCCAAAAAATAAGACTCCCCCCCTTGTAAAATTTTCTTCAATTCCCAAATTTCTAGCATTGCACTAACTTACGACTTCAGCATTTAGCATTTAGAAATACAGTACAGTTCAGGCATCTGAAGAAAAGGCGTAAGCAAGTTACCAAGGAAATGTAAACACAAAAAACATAAGAGTTCTAAGTGTGAATAATTTTCAGTGTCACTTTCTCACTTTCTGCAAAGCTAGAAATTTGGGGACTAAAGGAAAATTTCATTGAGGGGCAGTATTCTTATTGGGGGGGGATTCCCTAATTTCTCCATCTTCCTGCCCTGTAGCTGCACCCCTGAATGTTCTGAACATGCTTCAGAGGCATTCAGCTCTACCTGTCAGAATGTTTGTAAGCAGAGGGTGACAGAAGTCAGAAGCATCCAGATGTCAGAAGAATTACTCAGACAGCTACACTGTGGGATGTCGTTTTCCATGTGATTTATCATAATGCTCTGTAAAGCTTCTACAAGAGACTGGTCCTTGCATAGTTTTTATATTTAGCCAAAATTCCCTCCGCGCTGCTATTGTAAAAATTTTCTAAATAATTTAGAAATATTTTTGACTTGTCAAATGTAAGACTTACATTGAGCTCTCTCTAGAAACAAGACTGATATTCACTGGTATTTAATAATATTTACCAGAATAATAAACATGTTTGTACTTCCAACACAAATTTTCTACGCAGACCTTCCAAGAGAAGGGAAATATACACCCTACATTATAATCCACAGATCTGTCAATTCCTGCATCTCCTTAAATGTCCTACATGTCCCTAGATACGTATATATGGCTGCCAAAGTAGAAACTGAATAGTTTGTGCATTCTTTGCAAATCATGTGGCTTCTAAAGAATGATGGTAAACATCTTTCACTACTGCCAAGCATACTTGTGTTTGGTGAAATATTGATATCTGTAACAGCCAGAGCCTGGAATAAGCTATTTTTGGACAACTCCCAGAATCCCACTGCCAGCATGGCCAGTGGCTTTTCCAAGCTTTGGTGATAATCCATGGACTGCATGCAAATCACCTCACACTAAGCTGCTACCCCTGATGCACTGTACTATTGCCATGTTGTCTTATTTACAAGCAAGATGCATCTTTCTATCTTTCCAGTACTTGCTTATGGGTAAAGGTGTTTTGATCTCACTCTTGCTGGTGATTTATAGCAGATTATCAGAGGGGGACAAAAATAGCATTCCCATCTCGCAATCTCCTCTCCCACCACACTCCCGTCTCTGTAGTGGGTTAATTTTTCACACATATTTTGATAGTGTTTTTAAAGGCCCTCCCCTCCCCTCCGACATCCCAGGAGTGAATGGAGGTCTTGCTGAGCCCCATTCACTTCCTGGGAAGTAAATCCTGGCCATTCTCGCAAGAGAACGATTGCATGGGAAATTTAAAAGTTAAAAGCAAAATACAAGGTTAAAAATTAAAGCAAACACAAAAACACATTTAAAAAACCCAAAGTACCCTGGGGATGGGGGAAAGTATGTCACTTACCTCGATGTCCCAATCTCAATTGGACATGCTCGGCAGGGTTCAGCAGGGACCTCCCACTGTGGCTGGCATTGTGCCAGCATAACGGGGCACATCATCGCTGACCCGTTGTTCCGTGACAGAAATGGAATGACGGGTCAATTCACGGCTTAAGCCATGAATAAAAAGGACTGCAGGGGGGACAGAAGAGGCACAGGGGCATAATGCCACAGGGACAATGTTGTCTGAAAAGTTAGCCCTTTGGCGATTTCCTGTCGTCCCTGTGGTGGGATATATAGTGAGTCTGATAATCTCCATAGAACCAGTGTTCTTATTTCTGCCAAGAGCAAGGGTGTGATCTTGTGTACTTCCATTGAGTATATAATCTCCAATAGCTGACATCAGAGGCTAACAGTTTGTCTATATGATGAATATTTTATTCAGAACATGTTCTTTTACATACAGAGGAAAAGAATTAAATACCGTAAGTACTGTATTAGTGAACTACTTTCCCAAAACTTCAATGAAAATGATTGTCATACATGATTAATCAGTTTCTCACATTTGCATGTGCACACCTTTCTTTCCCATTTCACTTTACTTTGATATTAATACTAATGCAGCCTACACTAATGTTAATAATTAACTGGATATAAACACTAGGACAGTGGCTCTTAACCTTTTCTTTACCAGGGACCCCCTTTAATTATCTTTTGTTGCCGTGGACACCCAAGATTTACCTCAAGATGCTTAATAACACCGTCCATTAAACCTTCCCTCAGAGGCACTGGAGTGGGGGGGGGGAGAGACTTTTCTCCTGCTTCTTCCTGCAAGTTTGTGGCTGGAGCAGATTGAATGCAGCCAGGCAGCCTTTGCCTTGGCTCCTGACACATGGCTGCTCCACTGTGGGAAGGAGGTGGGCCAAGCAGTCTTCAAGCCTCTGCGGACCTCCTCTGATTACATTGTGGCCCTCTGGGGGTCCACAGACCACAGGTTAAGAGCCACTGCACTAGAACAACAGGAAACATTTCAAAATGGATACAGCAAACAAATCTGTTTCAACCAGGACTATACTTTACCCCAAATGTCAATGTGCAATCTATAACAATGTGCAAAGGAAATAAATTTGTACTGCTCTTTTCAGTTGTATTGAGGAATAATTTAGCATCTCCATCTCTGGCAAGGAGGCCCACAAAGGCCTATGACTCAAATAATGCAGTAAAGCAGTGAAGAGAGACAGGAGTAACCCTCAGGGGAACAATGTGAAAAGAAGCATGACAGGAACAAATAATTCAGGATAAAGAATGGCAGGTAACAAAAAACAAGGGAAGTCTTTATGTTTATATTCTTTAGTTATCTGTAGCATACATAGTCAGTCAATCAGTAAAAATAACCAGGCAGGTAAGTGGAAAAACTAGAGACTCGGCATATATTACTGAGGCTATATGCTGAAGGATATTCCAATTCAGGGGAAAGATTAATTTTAAAGAATAGCTCATTCTTGAGTTCAGTTAAACGATAATTGATGCAGATGAATGCAATTTCATCAGGAGATAGAGAAGCTCTAGATGTCTGTCTTGCTCCTTTGGGAAAATGAAGAATGGCATCTAATGAAGAATAATCTGAGGTAAGACACTTTCACCATAACCTGCTAAGGAGACTTTCCATGCAGCTGTAAGATGAGTGGAATTCATCACATGCGTCATTCCTACCAGGCTGGCCTCCTCTCCCTAAGCAAATTGCCAATTTTTATTTTATTTATTTAATGTACAGTTGACCCTCTACATTCGCTGGGGTTAAGGGCACAGGACCCCCACAAAAGTGGGAAAAGCATGAATATCCCTACCCCCACTACAGCAGCTGTGGAGGCAACAGGAAATAATCTGTGAATAATCAAATTCACAAAAGTTAAACCTGCAAATGTGGAGGGCCGACTGAATTGATGTATCACCTCCCAACCCAGAAGGATTCCTGAGGCAATGAACAAAACAAAACAAAAACCAATTAAAACAATACAAAGATAAAAACATTTTAAAATACATTAAAATACTCTTTAAAAACTCTTAAAAGCAGTCTAGAAACAATCCTAGAACCCAGTTTTGAAACAGTTAAAACAGCACTTTCAAACTCTGAATGCCATGTGGACCGGCACTGTTTTGGCTGCCCACTTGAAGTTTAAAAGAGATGGGCCCAGCCTAACTTCCCTGGGTAGGGAGTTTTACAGTCAGGGCACTGCTACAGATAAAGCCATTATGTGTTCTCACTAACCTAACTTCATGAGGTGTTGGGACATGTAACAGGGCCTCCCCTAAAGATCTCAAATTTCTGGTAGGGCCGTATGGGAGGAGGTCGTTTTTCAGAGATCCTGGTCCCAAGTTGTTTAGGGTATTGTAGGCCAACACCAGCACCTTGAATTAAGCTCAGAAGCAAATTGGAGGCCAGTGTAGTTATTGCAAGACCAGTGTTACCTGACACCAGTCTGGCTGCTGCATTTTGCACTAGCTGCTGCTTCTGAACATTTTTCAAAGACAGACCCACATAAAGCACATTACAGTAGTATTATCAAGAGGTAACTAAGGCATGAACCACTGTGGCCAGATCTGCCATCCCCAACAAAGGGAGCAGCTGATGCACCAGCCAAAGCTGGGTAAAGGCACTCCTGGCCCCTGAAGCACCATGGAATGCCAGGAGCAGTTGCTGGGTCCAAGAGCATCCCCAAACTATGAACTTGCTCATTCAGAGGGAGAACAAGCTTATCCAGAACAGGCTGTGATCCCAATCCCAGGCTGGTATTCCTACTGACCAGCAGGACTTCTGACTTGTCTGGATTAAGCCTCAGTCTATTCACCGGCATCCAGTCCTTTACCTTATCCAGTGCTACCACAGCCTCAATTTACCATAATTTGAGTTTACCTCCACCTACATTGTTACATTATCATTATCACTATCGTGCTCATACAATCATGCTCTCTCGCTCTCTTACACACAGTGTAGCTATATGGGATATCATGGTGAGAGAAGCCTCTCCTAAATGCACAGTGGGTATCTGCAGAGAGATATTAGCTGTCATGGAATTTGAGCCTTGCATCTACAGAAAACATGGAAAACAGGGAATATAGAACAGTTTTTGCCAATAACTAGAAAAAGGGATTCCAAAATACTGTTTCCAGTAGTTAGCATTCACTCAGCAAAGTGTGCTAAATTGGGCAGACAACATGCCCTTTCAATGGGCCATCAATTCATTTCTGGATGTGTATCATATGCCTGTCATCCCACCAACACAGAATATACACTTTATCCATCTGCATTTTGTATGTCTGTGGACCCCATGGGTAACATGAAAATATTGCCAACTTAGTGGGGTTGGGTGAGGCGGGAAAAGAAGAACACCTTTTATCAGATTGATGTACAGATACATTAAAGGTTTTCTTTAAAGTCATACTAGACAAACATGCTCCTAAATGCAGGCTCCATGGTAAAACTGTAAAACTACAGTGCCTTGCTATGATACAAATTATCTGAATTTTTTTTTAAAAAAAAAAAACGTTTTTAGTGTTTTTTTCTGGCTGTGAGGCTGTGTTCTAGAAGAGTTTATTCCTGATGTTTCACCTGCATCTGTAGCTGGCATCTTCAGAGAATGGTGGCAGTGTGGGTATGTGGGGTTTATATACTGTGAGTCCCTGTTGAAAAGGATTAGCATGTAAATTTGTGTATTTAGTTGTTGGATGTCCAGTTCTTAGGGTGGGAGGATATGTGAGGGGGATTAGTGTCTATTTAGCTCATGGTTCATTGTCTGCTGGGAAGCGCCGTCCCTGGGGGAAGTTCATTTGCATGTGCTGAGTTTTTTATTTTGGTGTTTTTCAGGACTGGGAGCCAAACTTTCTTTACTTTTAGGGTTTCCTCTTTCCTGTTGAAGTTGTCCAGGTGTTTATGGATTTCAATAGCTTCTCTATGCATTCTGACCTGATAGCTGTTAGCCTGGTCCAGAATTTTGCTGTTTTCAAATAGCATTTTCTGCCCAGGTTGGTTTATAACGTGTTCTGCTACTGCTGATTTTTCTGACTGGCCCAGTCTTCAGTATCTCTCATGTTCCTTGATTCTCTCTCATGTTCCTTGGGCTAGCCAGAAAAATCAGCAGTAGCAGAACACATTATAAACCAACTTAGGCACAAAATGCTATTTGAAAACACCAAAATTCTGGACCAGGCTAACAACTATCAGGCCAGAGAAACCCTAAAAGTAAATAAAGTTTGGCTACCAGTCCTAAAAAACACCAAAATAAAAACTCAGCACATGCAAATGAACTTCCTCCAAGGACAGGGAGCTTCCCAGCAGACAATGAACCATGAGCTAAAATAAATACTAATCCCTAATCCCCCTCACATAAAATCCACCCTAAGAACTGGACATCCAACAACTGAATACACAAATTTACATGCTAATCCTCTTCAAAAGGGACTCACAGTATATAAACCCCACACACCTACACTGCCACCATTCTCTGAAGATGCCAGCCACAGATGCAGGCGAAACATCAGGAATAAACTCTTCTAGAACATGGCCCACAGCCCAGAAAAAAACCCACAAAAAACCTATGGATGCCAGCTGTGAAAGCCTTCGACTTCACAAAAAATGAAGCCTTTGTACACATGAAATAGAGTAAGTAGCAAAATGGGTTAAAAAGCTTCATCAGTCTGCATGAAGCAATTACACTGTGTTGCAGAGGTGTTCACCACTACCACCACCAACATTTCCCTACTACATTTTGTTCTTTTATGACTTGGAATTGAAATGGATTAAACTAGATTTCTTTCCACTTGATGTATACAAAATACTCAACACTTTGAAGGTGCAAATTATTTGTAATGTGGACAAAAATAAAGTAAACAAAAACAAACTGGCCCTTGCCCCTAAATCAATATTCTTGTGTAAGTCTCTTGTCAACTTTGCACAGCTGGATCTGGCATTTTTGTCTGTTCTTCCTGGAAAATGGCTCCTGTTCTGTCAGGTTCAGTGGTGACTACTGGTGAACAGCATCTGTGATGTGCTGACACTGAATCGCAATTGGATAGACATCTGCACTTTGGGCTGCTGTAAGACATCCACATTCTTGCTCTTAAACCACTCCAGTCTTGTTTGGGCTGTGTATTCAGGGTCATAATTTACTGTAAGGTGAACCTCTGCCCCAGTATCAGGTCTCTCGCAGACTGAAACAGCTTTTACTCTAGTATTTGTCTCCATCAATCCTGCCCTCAATCCTGACCAGTTTCCCAATCCCTGTCAAGGAAAAGTAGCCCCATAACATGATGTTCCTACTACCATGTTTCCCTACTGGGATAGTATTCTCAGGGTAAGAAGCACTGTTGGTTCAGCACCACATGTGTCATTTTGTTTCAAGGCCAAACATTCCAGTTTTGGTCTTGTCAGATCAGAGTACTTTCATTCACATGTTTGCTGTGTCTTTCATATGTCTTTTTGCAAACTCCAGATGGCCCTTGATATGGTTGTTTCAGCAATAGCTTTTTTCTCACTGTTTTTCCATAAAGCCCAGTTTTGTACAGTATGTGAGGGACGGGTGTATCACGGACAGTTTCTCTCATCTCAGCTCTCCTTTGGAGAAGTCACCATTGCCCTCTTGGCTATGAAGTCAAAGACTTTCACTGCCGGCATCCATACATTTTCCTTGGTTTTTTTCTGAGCTAAAAATAAACAAAATCTGGCTTCCAGGTTTGAAAAAACAATAGAATCAAAACTCAACACTTGCAAATGAATTCCATCCAGGGATAGGGAGATTTCCAGCAGATAATGGGCAGTCAACCAACCATTAGCCAAACAGACTAGTGTATCCTCCTTGTGTATTTAAACCCAGAAACTAACCATTCAAATACACAAATTTACATATACTCCCCAACAGGGGTTAACAATATATAAGCTCCACACACACTCCTACCCAACCATTCTCTGAAGATGCCAGCCACAGATGCAGGTGAAACGTCAGAAGTAATTATTTTATTTTATTTTATTTTGTTTATTTAGTTATTTATACCCCGCTCTTCAGCCACAAGGCTATCAGAGCGGCTTACAAATTGTTTTAAGCAATAGCAATTTACACATCTACACTGCAAGAAGCAGCTTCCAATGTGTGTTAGCTAATTGCCCCCACAAGCCGGGTACTCATTTTACCAACCTACGAAAGGATGGAAGGCTGAGTGAATCTTGGAGCCCACTGGAATCGAACTTGCAATGTGGTGACTTGCAGTAGCCTGGAAAAAACCAAGGAAAAGCCCTCTTGGTTGTTTGTCTAATACAATGGATTTAATGGTGCTCTGCAGATGTTCATAGCTTGGGATATTTTTTAAGTAACTAAAACCTGATTGGTGCTTTCACACAACTTTATCCTGGATTTGTTTTGATAGATCCTTGATTTTCATGACACTATTGTTAGGATAAGTGATTCAAAAGACTCTGAAGTCTTCCAGAAAAAAAATGCATGCAACCTGAGATCATGTGGCACTGAAAGCACACACAGGTGAACTCCATTCACTAACTTATACACCACTTCTGCCAGAGGTCACATAACAGCCAGAAGGGTGAATTGTAACAAATGAGTGACAGTTTGTTTTCATTTACTTAACTATTGTGTCACAATAAAAATATTTTGTACCTTCACAGTATTCAGAATCTTGTGTTCATCAAATGGTAACAAAGCCCATTAAACCCCATTCAATTCCAGGTTATAACAAAACATGGAAAAATCACAAGGGGAGGGTTAATATTTCCATAAGGCACTGTAAATAGGAACATAGAAAGGTACTTCATGGTCCATCTAGACGATTCTTGCTTAAACTGTCTGGCAGCAACTCTCCAGGGTTTAAGATAGGATTCATCTTCACTCCTACCTGGATATGCCAGGAAATGAATCATAGAGTTGGAAGAGACCAGTCCAAACCCCTGCCATGCAAGAACACACAATCAAATCATGCCCAACAGATGGCCATCCAGCCTCTGTTTAAAAACCTCCAAAGAAGGAGACTCCACCACACTCTGAGGCAGCGTGTTCCACTGTTGAACAGCTCTTACTATCAAGAAGTTCTTCCTAATGTTTAGGTGGAAACTAGCATCATATGCATGCAAACCATGCTTTCTCACACTGAGCTACAGTCTTTAACTCTGCTAAACTGTGAGTACATAATGCTTTAATTATTTAATGGGTGAACTCAAAAGCAGGTTGTCAGATTTTGATAACAGAAGAGGGAAATGAAAGCTAGTATTTCAACCCAAGACATTATTTTTTATATGCTCCATTATGTCTAATCAGCAGGGTATTGTTTATCTAGGACATAGATGATAAACCTGCTGATTTTCAGCTTATTTTGTAAAAAGGCACTGATGGGTCATAATAGCATTTTCCTATATTCACTACCAGGCCATTCACAGCCACTACTTTTGGAGCCATAAAAACAAATATAATTGGGTACTTTGGAAGGCTCTTATATCTGAAAGGAAATAATAAGTGTTAGAGAGTCCTGACAAAATCTTAGAGGTCCCTTCCAGTTCTGTGATCTCAGTAAATTATATTAAACACACAATTTGTGAAAGGGTGTGAGGGAAAAAGTTAATGGGATGGGGAATGCTTTCTTAAGGAGACGCAAACACCTCTTGAGTCTTTCCTTCTTCAAGAATGTACAGTATAAGGCTAGGAAGCTAGCTTGTTGCTTCAGTTTGTATGCAATAAAGACTTCCACAGATAGACCACAATTGGTACCCCAAATGAACGTATTCAATATTAATCACAGAATCACAGAATCCTAGAGTTGGAAGATACTATGAGGGCCATCCATCCAGTCCAACCCCCTGCCATGCAGGAATACACAATCAAATCATTCCCAACAGATAACCATCCAGCCTCTGTTTAAAAACCTCCAAAGAAGGAGACTCCACCACACTCCAAGGCAGTGCATTCCACTGTTGAACAGCTGTTACCATCAAGCAGTTCTTCCTAATTTTTAGGTGGAATCTCTTTTCATGTAGTCTGAGTTCAATGCACCATGCCCTAGTCTCTGAAGCAGCAGAAAGCAAGTTTTTTTCCTTCTTCAATATGACATCCTTTCAAGTATTTAAAAATGGCTATCATGTCACCTCTTAATCTTCTCCAGGCTAAACATACCCAGCTCCCTAAGCTGCTCCTCATAGGGCATGGCTTCCAGACCTTTTTGGTCACCCTCCTCTGGACATGTTCCAGCTTGTCAATATCTTTCTTGATATTGAACTGTACACAGTATGAGGTCTGAACATAGCAGAATAAAATGGTACTATTACATCCCTCTATCTAGATACTATGCTCCTATTGATGCAGCCCAGAATTGCATTGGCTTTTTTGTAGCTGCCACATCACACTATTCACTTGTGTTCAGCTTTTGATCTACTAAGACTCCTAGATCCCTTTCACATATACTACTGTCAAGCCAGGTGTTACCCATCCTATATCTCTGCATTTCATTTTTTTCCCTACCTAAATGTAGTACCTTACATTTCTCCCTGTTGAAATTCATTTTGTTAGTTTTGGCCCAGCTCGCCAATCTGTTAAGGTCATTTTTAATTCTGATCCTATTCTCTGGGGTATTCGCTACCCCTCCTAATTTAGTGCCATCTCTGGAGCATGTCCAAAGAAGGGCGACTAAAATGGTGAAAGGTCTGGAAACGATGCCTTATGAGGAAAGACTTAGGGAGCTGGGTATGTTTAGCCTGGAAAAAGGATGGTTAAGAGGTGATATGATAGTGCTGTTTACGTATTTGAAGGGGTGTCACGTTGAGGACAGAGCAGTCTTGTTTTCTGCTGCTCCAGAGACTAGAGCACGGAGCAATGGATGCAAGCTCCAGGAACAGAGATTCCACCTCAACATTAGGAGGAACTTTCTGACAGTAAGAGCTGTTTGGCAGTGGAACACACTCCCTCGGAGCGTGGTAGGGTCTCCTTCCTTGGAGGTCTTTAAACAGAGGCTGGATGGCCATCTGTCGGGGATGCTTTGATCGTGATTTCCTGCGTGGCAGGGGGTTTGACTGGATGGCCCTCATGGTCTCTTCCAACTCTACAATTCTATGATTCTATGATCTGAAAATTTGATAAGCATGCCCTCTGTTCCCTCATCCAAGTCATTGATAAATATGTTGAACAGCACTGGGCCCAGAACACATCCCTGTGGCACCCCACTAGTCACTTCTCTCCAGGATGAAGAGGAGCCATTGGTGACTACTCTTTGGGTTCGGTCAGTCAACCAATTACAAATCTACCTAACAGTAGCATTGTCTAGCCCATATTTTACAAGTTTCTTTGCAAGAATATAATGGGGCCTCTGTCAAAGGCCTTACTGAAATCAAGATATGCTACATTCACAGCATGCCCTTCATCTACCAAGTCTGTAACTCTATCAAAAAGGAGATCAGATTTGTCTGGCATGACTTGTTTTTGAAAAACCCATGTTGACTTTTAGTGAGCACCTTTCTAAGTACTTACAGACCGCCTGTTTAATTATCTGCTCTAAAATCTTTTCTGGTACTGATGTCATGCTGACTGGATTATAATTGTTTGGGTCCTCTTTTCCCCCTTTTTTGAAGATGGGAGCAACATTAAACCTCCTCCAGACTTCTGGGACTTCTTCTGTTCTCCAGGAATTCTCAAAGATCATTGCCAGTGGTTCTGAGATTACTTCTGCTAGTTCGGTTAATACCATTGGATGTAGTTCATCTAGTCCTGGAGACTTGAATTCATTTAGAGTAACCAAGTACCCCTGTTCTACTTCTTTACCTATTCTTTGCTTCATTTCCCCTACTGCATCATCTGCTCCATTTTCCCCAAGTTGGACACTGTTTTCCTTCTGGGAAAAGACAAAGAAGGTATGGAATAGTTCTGCCTTTTCTCTGTCTCCTGTTAGCATTTCGCCATCTTCTCCATGCAGTTGCCCTACCATTTCCTTGTTCTTCCTCTGACCGCTCACATGCTCTGATTCAGCTTTGGTCAGATCTCACCTGGAGTATTGTATCCAGTTCTGAGAGTAGTTTTTGACACCACACTTTGGTGCCAAGTTGGTGCCAAGTTGACAAATTGGGACGTGTTCAGAGGGTGACCAAGATGGAAACCATGTCCTATGAGAAACACCTTAGAGAAATGGGAATGTTTAAGTTGGAGAAGATAAAACTGAGAGGTGCTATGATTGACATCTTTAAATAGTTGAAGGGATGCCATATTGAAGAGGAACCAGCATGGTGTAGTGGTGTGAGTGCTGGACTATGACTCTGGAGATTATGGTTCAAATCCCCAATCAGTCATGGAAACTCACTAGGTGATCTTGGACAAGTCACGCTCTATCAGTCTTAAAGGAAGGCAAAGGCAAACCCCTTCTAAACAAATCTTGTCAAGAAAACCCCATGACAGGGTCACCATGAACAAGTTGAAGGCACGTAACAATAACAACATGTAGAAGACAGAACAAGCTTATTTTCAGCTGCTCTGGAGACTAGGACACAAACCAATGGATTCAAATTGCAAGGAGATGCTGCCTAAATATTAGGAAGAACTTCTAAACAGTAAGAGCTGTTCTACAGGGGAATAGGTTGCCTCAGAGGATGGTGGATTCTCCTTCTTTGGAGGTCATTAAACAGAGGTTGATGACTATCAGGAGTACTTTGACAATGTGCCTGCAGGGCAGGGGTTAGACTAGATGGCTTTTATGGTGTCTTCCGAGCCTATAATTCTATTATTACCTTTATACAGTAGATGTTTATCATCAACAGGATAAATTAAATGTTCTTCTAAAACAGGACCACAATTAACTATGATACACAACAAACTTCTCTCATGAACCAGTTAACAGGGCAACTGTAAAAAAAAGAAATCCAAACTGGATTTAGGATAGACGGGAATATGGAAAATTAGTTCCCAGAATCTTCTCTGCAAGAGACTGGTTTTTAGACATTTAAAAACAATTCATTCCATTCAATTATAATGGGAACTATCATCATTAGCCGTCTAAAATGTATCTTCATTGTACAAAATTTCACACAAATATTTATCAATAACATTTCATATCAGCATACCATATAGTATTTACATATATTACAATTAATCAACTATCCCTTTGAGGGGTAACTGATTCACCAGTAGTCTATTGCTTTAAAAAAAAAATCATTACACTTTTCATTTTCATAAGCAATTAAAACTAACCACTTTATGTTACTCCCAAATTTTATTTAACCATTCTAATGCTGGAGATTTTTTTTTCTGGCTGTCCAGTACCTTGCTTGGCTTTTTGTTGCAGAAAGCAAATAAAAAAGTAGCTTATTAATGCACTGCAGAACTAGAAAGTCATTAACTAAGTATGTTTTATCAGCCTATGAAATAAGGGAGCATGCTAATCTCACCCACTCTCTCTCTTTCCAGTTCCACAACTCTCCTCATGTGGAAAACTATGCTTCTCTCTCCATGCTTAGATAATGATTTCATAGAACTACTATATTAGGGTTTTTCTCAAAATTCACAGGAATAGTCAAATGTCTCCCTTCATTAACAAAGGCATATTTGCTTCCATGACTGAAAGGAGGCAGAAGGCAATTTTTGCACCAACCCCTTTGTTTAACTACTCCATCTGTTCCAAAGGATTGAGTGACCCTTTGGAACAGCATGAGAGGCTATGGAAGAAGGGAAGGATGTGTTAAAATCATCCCCCACTCACTCTCATTCACAGAAATTTCTGTTGGGGCAAGTTATCTTCTGTGAGCAATTAATGGATGGATGCAATTAATCTCACTAAAACAAAGTCATTCAATCAATAGGAATTTGTACCTGAAAAGCATCTCACAGTTAACTATAATTCTCCAAAACATTGCAGCTCCTCCTTCTACTTCTCCACATCTACCACATTTTTTATTGTTTATTTGATTTTATATCCCACCTTTCTCCCAAGATGGGATTCAAGGTGGCCTACAATAACCTAAAAAATACAACTAAAACTTTACAAAATTACGAAAGTTTAAAAAGAATTAAATTACTACCATTGTTAAAATATATCAGTTAAAAACACAGCATAGAGTAAAAACATAATATCAATATCACTTACAAACATTAAAAGCAGTACAATTAAAATTCACATTTTAAATGCCTGCCAGCAAATAGAGAACAGGGAGGGGGCCAACCAGACCTCCCACAGAAGGAAGTTCCACAGTCTGGAAGCAGCCACAAAGAAGACTCACCAACTGTGAAGTCCTTACCAATTGTGCCTGCAAAGTCTCCCTCATCTCTGACAGATCCTCTCCCCAGAAAATGTATACACACGTACAGTACATTGTATGCATGTTCATTCCTCCCACACACTCTGGCTTTACTTAGGAGTAAATCCTAGTGATTTCCATAGGAATTAGCTCAGAATCAGCATGCTCATGAACTACCTGCAAACAGATAACATTCTCATCCAGTAATTGAACATGTGTACTGCTTTCTTGGCTGCAATCCATATCCCATTTATTGAAGAGCAGCCCTATCAAATTCAAGTGGGCTTTAGATTCAGCCGTATGCCTGCTTTGAGCCTTGCCTCTGACAATAATTCTCTGTGTGAACAAAGGAGTTCCACCCACATACTGCAGCCTGCAAGAGAGTAGACAAAGTACATAACCATTTATTATTGAGGATGTAATCAGAAAAGACATAATAAGGATAGTCGAAATTGGTTTTATATCAAGTTTAGATGAAGGTCTCTTATAACTTCAGACTTTTGCTTGTATTACATAAGCTACTCTCTTTCTGCCAACATACTCCCAAACAGAGAAAACAAAACTATGGCTGTAACACACACACACACAAAAAGCTGACTCCTACAAGGGACTAATCACCAAGCTCTATAGAAATGCATGCCAAGAAGCTGACAGAAAACACCTGCGTTGTATGACTGAAAATGCAATCTTCAGAACACATATTTGAAGTAGATTCCACAGAATAATGGGGCTTGCCTCTAGTAATCATTTTCAGTCTATGAAACTCCAGAGCACCTGAAATCAAATAAAATTAAACAAAAAATATGGCAGTAATGTCCTTGGTAAGAAATGCAAAAATATTTTTTGTGCCACTCAAAGTATAATGGTCAGTATCAAAACAAGGTTCCACAGGTTTTTATCTAAACCATACAGTTAGCTTTTTATTTAGTTTGAGAATTAACAGCAACAACAGAGTCCAACTCTTCACTAAGCCAATTACCACTATGTGAGTACAGATGGCCAGCTTATGAAGTGGGTAATATAGAGAGGCTGCATATACCATGTTGTACACTTGTACTGTCTATCCTCCTTTATGGATCTGAAACATGGGTTACCTATCGCCACCACCTACGACTCCTCGAGCGCTTTCATCAGCGCTGTCTACGCACAATCCTAAATATACACTGGACTGACTATGTGACGAATGTTGCTGTCCTTGAACAAGCAGGGATCACCAGCATTGAGGCCATGATATTGAGAACACAGCTGCGCTGGGCAGGGCACGTTTCTAGGATGGAGGACCATCGCCTCCCAAAAATACTACTCTACGGTGAACTCGCCACGGGTCAGCGTGGGAGGGGCGCTCCAAAAAAGCGATACAAGGACTCCCTGAAACAACATCTCAGGCTTGGCCAGATTGATCACCAACGGTGGTCCGCCCTGGCCTCACATCGGGAGGCATGGAGACGCACTATCCACAATGCTGCAGCCTTATTTGAGAACTCACGACGAACAAGTCTTGAAGAGAAACGACAACGCAGAAAGAATCACAACCCAAAAACATCACCCAAGGAGACCTTCTGCTGCACTTTTTGCAACCGGACTTGTTTATCTCGGATTGGCCTTTTTAGTCATCAGCGCGCTTGCAGAAGGCGCGGGATGAGTCCTTCCTGAATCTTCGTTTGCGAAGAAAAGCCAGAGAGAGAGAGAGAGAGAGAGACTTAAAGTATAACCTTTATTGTTTGATCTTTTCTATTGTATAGCTCAGGGGTAGGAGATACTGGTGGATGTTGGTGGATAATAGTAGTCAATGGTGAAAAACGATGGAAAGCCAATTGGAGCCCAAGGACTTTTTCAGATGGGGTAAAAAAAAAAAAAAAACGCCAAGGTCGAGAGGAGGACAGCACTGTCCCACTCCCAGTGCTCGGTTTTGGAAGCCGCCTTCCTCTTCCTGACCTTCGTTCATTATCCCTACGTCCTTCCTTCATTTTCCTTCCACTGCTTTTTATTGGCAGAAACTTCCATTAATAAAAAAGCGGTGGAGGAAAAATGAAGGAAGGACCGAGGAAGAACGAACAAAGGATGGGAGGAGGATGGTGGCACCCGAAACCAAGCGCTGGAAGTGGGACAGTGCCGCCCACTTCCTGACCTAGGTGGGGGTTTTTTACCCGTCTGAAAAAGTCCCAAAGACTATCTACAGAATCACAGTCGCACATTGTTGATTTAGCCATACAGAGACATAAGAGTCTATATGGGTCTTAATGACTAAATACCGCATTTCTGTTGCATAAAATAGCTATACAGTACAAGGACACTGACTTGTTTCATATGATGAAAACACAATTTTGGATATTAAATAAAGTTTATCTCTCTCTCTCTCTGGCTTCTCTTCGCAAACGAAAATTCAAGAAGGACTCATCCCGCGCTTTCTGCAAGCGTGCTGATGACTAAAAAGGCCAATCCAAGGTAGATAAGTCCGGTTGCAGAAAGCACAGCAGAAGGTTTCCTTGGGTGATGTTTCCGGGTTGTGATTCTTTCTGCGTTGTCCTTTCTCTTCAAGACTTGTTCGGCATGAGTTCTCAAATAAGGCTGCAGCATTGTGGATAGTGTGTCTCCATGCCTCCTGATGTGAGGCCAAGGCAGACCATTGTTGGTGATCAATTTGGCCGAGCCTGAGATGTTGTTTCAGGGAGTCCTTGTATCGCTTTTTTGGAGCGCCCCTCTTACGCTGACCCGTGGCGAGTTCACCGTAGAATACTATTTTGGGGAGGTGATGGTCCTCCATCCTAGAAACATGCCCTGCCCAGCACAGCTGTGTTCTCAATATCATGGCCTCAATGCTGGTAATCTCTGCTTGATCAAGGACAGCAACATTCATCACATAGTCAGTCCAGTGTATATTTAGGACTGTGTAAATAGCGCTGATGGAAGCGTTCGAGGAGTCGTAAGTGGTGGCGATAGGTGACCCATGTTTCAGACCCATAAAGGAGAATAGACAGTACAATGGCTCTATACACACTGATTTTTGTGTTTTGCCTCAGGTGTTTATTACTCCAAACTCTTTTGTAAAGTCTTCCAAATGTGCTATATGCCTTTGATAATCTGTGATCCATCTCTTTGTCAATCTTGGCATCTGCAGAGATGATGCTTCCCAGGTAGGTGAACTGCTGAATGGACATAAGCACAGATTTGCCGACGGCAATGTGGGGATGGTAGTGTTCGTCCTGTGGTGCAGGCTGGTAAAGAACTTCCATTTTCTTCAGGTTGACTTCCAGCCCAAACAGCTCTGCAGCTGTTGCGAAGCAGGATGTTAGGCGCTGCAGAGCTGCTTCTGTGTGGGCAACAAGGGCAGCAGCGTCAGCGAAGAGCAGCTCACGGACTAGATAGTTTAGAGTCTTAGTGCGAGCCCTCAGGCAGCTTAAGTTAAACAAGCTACCATAAGTACGGTAATGTATATAGATGCTGTTGTCTTCTTCGAGCTCTGCCGTAGCCCTTTCGAGCATCATGCTGAAGAAGATTGTAAATAAAGTTGGTGCAAGAACACAACCTTGCTTCACTCCATTAGTTATTAGAAAGGGCTCTGAAAGAGCATCACCATATCTGACTTGACTACGCTGGCCCTCATGTAGCAAGATAATGATTTTAAGGAATTTGGGGGGACATCCTAGTCTTTCCAGGATCTGCCACAGACCTTTCCTACTCACAGTGTTGAAGGCTTTGGTGAAGTCAACAAATGTTACATAGAGACCCTTGTTCTGCTCCCTACATTTCTCTTGCAGTTGTCTAAGGGCAAATACCATATCTGTAGTACTCCTATTGGTTCTGAAGCCACATTGGCTTTCAGGAAGAAGTTCTTCTGCAATGGCAGGAACTAATCTGTTCAGGAGTATCCTTGCAAGGAATTTTCCAACAATTGATAGTAGTGTTATGCCTCGATAGTTTGAGCAATCGGATTTTGCTCCTTTTTTCTTGTACAGGGTGATGATGACTGCATCTCGGAGATTTGATGGCAGTTCCCCCTTTTCCCAGCAAGTCACAAGGAGTTTGTGGAATTTATCATGGAGTACATGACCTTCGTGTTTCCAAACTTCAGGTGGGATTCCATCAATTCCAGCTGCCTTGCTGTTTTTTAACTGCTGTATGGCCTTAAGGGTCTCTTCCAAAGTGGGAGCTATGTCCAAATCATTTTTCATCATTTTTTGTATATGTTGGATAGCTGAGCCTTGGACTACTCGGTTGGCACTAAAGAGACTTCGGTTTTGGGTTTGCCAGACCAGTAAAGTGTGTAGCCAGCGCCGTGTTCTTTAAGGCTGTCTTCCTCATGGAGACAAACTTCACTAAGAGCAGCGATGTCAATATTAAGTCGTTATAGTTCATGGGCTATTAGAACAGAACGACGCTCAGGACGTCCACTATCTTCAGAGTCTTGCATGGTTCTGATGTTCCAGCATGCAAGCGTCAGTTTATTTACACCTTTGGAGGCCGGTGTGCGCCTTTGTTTCTTTGCCTTGGTTTGACCCCATCAGAAGATTCCCGTTGGCCGCGGCTAGCCAACCAGGTAGTTGGGGATGAGCTTTCATTAGGCCACCTTTTCTAGGCCCCTCTCCATATGGAGCAAGTAGTGCTCTCCTTAAAAAAGGCTGCTTGGTCGTTCAGGATGCTGCCGAACAAGACTGTCATCTCCCGGGTCAGCCTCGAGCGACCAAAGTCCTGAACCACCTGCATGCAGGGTTGGGGCTGCGGCTTCCAGTGCATCTTTACACCTGCCGTTTTGTCCCTTGCCTATCGCTACAGGGCTTTTTTTTTTAATTGGATTTGTCCTTCGAGCCTGTGCAATGGATTTGTCTGGTGGAGCGCAGCGTGCACAGAACTGGCCTCACCCTTTAAACCAAAGGTTCATCTGCTGGCCTTGCAAGCATGGACGGTAGCAGTGAGGTCCTCGGGCCATAGGTTTGATTAGAGTTTCCTTCTCTTAGATGGTTGACCTTACAGGGTTGGACAAGCACCATCTGCCCGGGTTTGGGATTAGAGTTTTCCTTCTCCTAGGACAGTTGTCATAAGGCTAGAGAGCCCATCCTGCCCTTTGAAGCTCTTTGTCAGACCCTTCGGTTTTGACCTGTCTGGCATGGGAGACCCTACCGGTGGCTATTGTGCCACCGCCAGCATAGCTCAAAACATCATTAGGGTACGCAAGCCTCTCTCCCACGACAAGGGGGCGTCAATGGAGAAAATAAAGTTTATACTGAGGTCTATATCAAAAGTCAGACTTATGCAAATGGGGCTTCCTTTTCCTTTCCTCCCGTACATACCTCAAAGCTGCTCCAGAGACTCAAACAGCCTTCCAGGACAGGTTCAGAGGAATGTGGATGGGTTGCAGTGCCTGTTTCAGCAGCAGACAGACACAGTGTATAAAGTGCTAGATTTTGATGCTATGATCTTGGAATGTGTCTTTTTAACTACACTACAGCAGTTAAAAGTTAGCAAAAATGTAATAAAATAGTCACACTTCAACTATTCCTATGAAAGGAATATTGCCAAAATGGAGGACGAGGAGAGAAAGAGGATGGGAGACAGTGGAAGCAACAGCTGTACCACACTATGATCTCTATCCAACATGCCGCTAGCATAAATACTCCCATGGGGAAATACACTATACATGCACTATGCAATGTCCATGGAAACATTGCACAACATATGTCAATGACAGTGCCACTGCACAATGTACAATGCATGATGCACAACCACAATGTAAAAAATAGGATACACAACCACAATGCACAATGTGAAAGCACAATGCAAAATATAGGATGCACAATGGCAACATGTAATGCACAATGTGCAACTTGCAAAGACTAGGCACAGATGAACATGCTGTCTGAGCAACTCCACTTCCACCACTATCAGAATATGCCCATGGTACAATTTTTGGCCCAACATAGCATGACTAATTCTGCCTAACAGAATTCCAGCTTTTATTTGCAACTGACTATAAGGTGAACTATAGTAAGATCCGACTGAGATGCAGCTTGATTATTGAACTTGAAGAAATGAGAAGCATGACCCTGAATAGCAATAAAACGTCTTGGAAGACTTCAGAAGATCACCATCTCCCTGCCTAGGCTACTTTACACATTCCTCCTAAGACTATGGACATTGTTACAAACATAAAAAATGGTGTCATAATGACGCCACATAAACGCAAAAAGGCACACATACTAGACGCCGTTGTCCTTTTGCATTTATGTCTTGTCCAAACCCATGGTATTTTATTGATGGCTTAAGCCATCAATAGACCTCCCCTAGCACTTTTTTGCCAGCACTGCCAGCATTTGAATCGGTGTGCCATTGTAATGACGTGACTGCAACGTCAATGGCCAGTCCGGCCAGAACACTTCCAGGTGAGATCGTGACATCCAGGTAGGTTACACTCTTTTTATGACCCTTCACAGTTTATTTGTAAGTTTTAAGTGTGTTTATGTAACTTTGAGTGTTATTTTTGTTTTTGTTTTTTAATTTCCCATGCTGTGTATTCTCACGAGAATATGAGGGATTTCAAACGAGGAAGCGAATGGAGCTCCATTCACTCCTCCGTCATTGCTAGGGAAGCCTTTTCATGGGATAGAAGGTAAGTGTGACATGGGGAGTTCTTTTGCCGGCAAAAAAACGGCAAAGTTATGCCGGCAAAAGAACGGGGTTTATGGGGGTGGTCTGATAAAGTCCTAAGTTAAAACTTGCATTCTTGCTGCATTCACCACTTGTTTGCATTTGAGGTATCAGTACTCAGCCATGAATGCCAAGCAGTAAGAACTGATTGGTGGCTAGCAAGACCACAACTAGAATCACCATGAAGCTATTATGGACTTGGTAAAAGGAAGAGTGGGATATAGTGTAATAAAATTAGAGACATTCACCTTTCTGGGGGGAAATCTCATACATGTGTCTGTGTGCATATATACAAATTATCTGAATACTTTCCCTCAGTTTCTTGTCTTATTTTCAATTTTGTAATGAAAGGAAAGAGCATAAAGCTTTTTCGCATATGTTAGTGAAAATTAGCAAAGTATATTCAAAAAGTCAGAAAATTATTTTTTCATTCTTCAGCCTTATCTGTCTACATAGATTTAAAATACCAGTTCCAAACAGCATGATGTTCTGTGGACATTCTGCTGCCACTTCATTTCCAAGTCTGTTTCCTTAGCAACACTTTAATCCATCTGGCTGCAGGCTTCAAAATACTACTATCATGGTCCTATCTATACCAGAAATAGACTACAAAGGAATTTATAGCACCAATCATGCAAAGTCACTAAAATAATTAATCATGTCAGTAAAACAAATAGTGAGATTAACTGTACATAATTAGACAGTAAGGTTGGCTTATTATATATAACATCCGCAACTGAAATGTCAAATAGGTTGCCAATTCAGGCTTACTTGAAAGATTTTGCATACCTCTTCCTGACAAACAGCCACAGCAATCACCAAAATAAATACAAGATGGCTACTCTCTGCTCAATATGGAATAAAAGGTTATAGTAATGCAGTTTTGCAAGCAAAACTTTTATTCTGGCCCATACACCTATTTAAATGACCCACAATCTGACAACTTTCTGAACAGAACAATATTTTCAAAATCACCTCTAGATTAGTTATTTGTTGAACTAGCTATGTGTTTTCCCCACAAAATCTTATGAAGACATTATACTGCACATACAGGACAGTTTGTTTACAAAGAACTACTTAGAATCACACAAGAGGCTCATATTTGCACACCAATATGAACTTTTTGTTATGGGTTGTTATGGATAACTAACATGTCCGGGGTGGCACAAATACCATTGGAAAATTTACGAACTACTGCACCATGCAATGTAGAAGGCTGCTCTTTAAGAAAAAGAAGTCTAAAGCACCTTGAACTTGGTTTTCCTTTCACTGTTCTTTGAACCCTGGTGTGTGCTGCTCTTCACCCAGCTTACAACTTATTGCAACATCGCAAAAATGTATATAATAAAATACAGCAGTATTTCCAGGAATTCACATACAATTAATTATAAGTTGTAACAAGATTTAAATAGTCATGCAAATGCTAATCGAAGCGCAGTTGAAAATATTCTTTAAAAAATAATAATCCAAAAAGCAAACCTTGATTTTGCCATCTTATATAAGGGACACCATTTTGCTATGTCATTGCATACAATGGGACTTGAGTATTCACGGATTTTGGTATCCAAGGGGGGTCCTGGAACCAAACCCCAGTGAATATGAAGGGACAACTGTATCTCATATTATTAAATATAACTAGGATTAAAACAATTCATGGACAATTTATACTTATCCAAGCCTATCCAAGAGAAATACAGATAATAGCAAAATTAATACATCTTACACAAAACATTGTCCCAGCCACAAATCTTGAACCAGCCCACACTCTGATGGCACAGTGGCTGGTGGATCCACCACTATCATAGTGTGGAAATGTACTCTGGATTTTCTTGCTGTTCCTCTCAGTTGAACAAAAACTCTGCCGGTGCCAGTTGTCTGAAGGGACAGGGTCCTGTGCCAGTAGAGCTTCCACTTAAATCAAAGCAGCTGCAGGAGGAAGAGCACTGAAATCCAGAGTACATTGACTGTTCTCAGTAGTGGGTCAACTAGTCACACACACACACACAACATGATAGCTTCCAGGGCCCTTTAGCATCAGGAGTAGCCTTGAAACTGAACTCAGACTAGGCCCTAGCCTGCTGGGCAAGGTGGAAGTAAGCCAGAAAGGTAGCAGCCAGGATCTTGCAGAATTCACAAATAGCTGGTCGCTAAGCACATTTAATTACTGTTATTGAAACTTTTTTATAATTGTTAATCTATATTGTTTTTAAAATGTTGTTAGCCACCTTGAGTCCCATTACTGGGAGGAAAACAGGATATAAATGAATAAATTTATCCATTTTAATATTTGCAACCATCCCTTTATCATAGGATCTCAGTGATGCATATAACAAACAATTTAAAATCACAAATAATTTAACATATTGAACAGGACAACAGTTGAAACAACTTTAAAAATGTCAACAATTTAAAACCAGTACATATGCATTTTGAAATAAATTAGTCCACAAACACCACGTTCTAGCTTGGTGCCAGAAAGAAACCAACGTTGGTGTTGGTCAGACCTCCAAGAGGAAGGCATTCCACAGTCAGAGTCACCACAATCAAGAAGGCCCTTTCCCATGTCCTTCTCCTTTGTATTCCCTTGTGGATCCGAGAAGGGCCCTCTTCAGGGAGGTATAGACAGACTAGAGTTTCCCTGCTAGTATCAAACTCCCAAATCATTTAGAGTTTTAAATGCCATCATCAGCATTTTGAATTCAGACCAAAAGTGAAGGGGCAGCCAGTGCAGTTCCTTTAAAACTGGTGTTATATGCTGTCCATATGGTACTCCAGTCAGTAATCTTGCTGCTTCATTTCCCTAGTTTGACTCATGTTTTAAACTTCCTACTGACAGAATTACTTTGGACATCAAAATCATCATGGAGACAGGAAGGCAAGCAAGCAAACATACTCCTCTAATGTTTCAGTCTAGTCTAGGCTATGTGTATAGCCACACAGATCTTATGCTCATGCATAGTGCTCATCACATATGATTGGCACATTTGGCTCTTTCATTTTCCGTATCAGATAATTTAGTGATTGAGACATTATGGCATGCCTATGGATGCAGCATTGAAAAACATCTTGTCCAAGCATCAGATTATCTGAATAGCCAAATAACAAGAAAAAAGCTTTGTGAACCCTAATGACAATTACTGAAATTCCAGCAGGCCCAGCAGGCTAGGGCCTAGTCTGAGTTCAGCTTCAAGGCTACTCCAGATGATACTATGATAGCGTTTTTGAATCAAAACCAGTTCTTTTCTAAATATCCAGTAGGGTTTATAATAACAAAATCCATGTCTTGTGAAATAAAACAATGTATAAATTAAGCAAACAATGAGGGGATAGGAGTGAAGACTGGTGCAAAAGTAAATGCACCCATAGTTACATCAGCCCAGTTAAAGGGAACAATTAGATTCAGGTGCTGAAGTAATTAGGTAGATCAGCAAGGGTGAGTTTAGGAGCTCCTACTGTATCAAAGAATCAGAAATGTTGTGCTTTTAGTCTTCACTGAACAGTTGTCGAAACATGTCATGCCATGATCGAGACATCTCTGAAGACATCAGAAAAACAAGTATTGCTGCGCATCAGTCTAGAAACCATTTCTAAGTATTTGGTATACCACCAATTCACTAACAGTCTGCAAATGAAGAAGGTTCAAGACTACAGTCACACTACCTAGGAGCAGCCATTTACTCTTAAGATTTACTTGTGTGCCCTGCATTCACGCTTTCTAACTTCAGATTGGTGGGGGGACCAAGAACACCTCCATGGCAGTCAAAGCTCAGCAGGTGGCAAATCTGGTTCAAAGCTCCGTAAGCAATTTCAGACCAGCCATTGACAAAATGCAGTAAGTACTGTTTATCCAGAAATCCTCATAATAATTCTGTTTTTGAATGCTTATACAGGTTGAGTTTTCTTTATCCAAAATACCTGGGACCAGAAGAGTTCTGTGTTTTGGATTTTATGTGGGGGAAGGGAGATTTTGGAATACTTGTACATACACAATGAGATATTTTGGAGATGGGAACCACATCTAAACATGAAATTCATTTATGTTTCATATACACCTTATACACATAGCCTGAAGATAATTTTATACATAATATTTTTAATAATTTTGTGCATGAAACAAAGTTTGTGTAAACACTGAACCATCAAAAAGCAAATGTGTCACTATCTTAGCCACCCATGTGGACATTTTGAATTTTTGAATATTTTGGATTTTGGAATTCTGGATAAGGAAGACTCAACCTGTATTTTGCACAGTGTGAAGAATGCATTACATGTGAACGTCTGATGAACTGTTTGAAAGGGCACAAAAATAATTTTCTATCCAGGAGGTATGTGTGGCTGCAAGGCATTTTTGGAATGGGGAAACAGGTTATGTTTTTTTCCCCATTACCCTCTAATGCTTCTCTAGCTCCAACTCAGCCACCGTAAAGCAATGTTTTGCACACCAAAAAGCGATGTTAGGTTATAATTGCAAGAATTTTGTATAATGTGAAGAGTTTCATTTGTCCTATTCCAATCCAAGCTGTGAAGAGCGAACAAACACCACAATATGAAAACCTTTCAAACGGTACAAGATATAGAGCAACATAAAAAGACAAAATTTAACCTCTCACTCCCACTCAAAATTATCCCATCCCTTTAAAAACATTCCCCTTACCCAAATCAATGCCATCGTAATTTGATCCACACTCTGGCCAATACATTTTTTTTGTAAGGAGGGGGACAATTACTATAAGGGCCCCTCAGGCCTGCTCTCATGATTCTCACACTGGTGTCAGAACCTCACCCCCACCCCCATCTTACATTTTCCTACTCTTGCCTTCCCTTAACCTTTCCACCCAGTCTAATCCTACAAGTGTTCTCACAGCAAACATAGGAACAAATGATATTCCTTCTTCTCAACCTCAGCCATGGTTAACTTGAATTAAAGCTTCACAATTGCACATACACACACACACACACACACACACACATATATATAGGCATCACCAATTTCTTTGCAAACTCAGCTAGAACAGAGATTAAATATTAAATCAAGGAGAACAATTAATGCAGTCTAAGAGTGGTGTTAATTGGTCAGATGAATATAATATACCTTCCCTAATGTACCATAACACAGCAGAATTAATGTTATGGATTTCTACCAACCCCCATCTACTGCAACCACAATCTGCCCCCACCATGTTGTGTTTGTTTACTTAACTTTTGCACAACCATACAAATATTTTGCACCTTCACATAACATAAATTCTTGTACAGTGAGCCCACCATTTTGGCAGGTTACCCATTCATCAATGGAAGCTTCTGCAGATTGCAATGACCCATATTATTCAATGGCTGCATGTACATGTGGGCACGTCTTCATGTGGGCATGTGCATGTGCCACCATTGATTGGTATGGGGCTTGAGCTCCCATGTTTTCCCATCCGGGGGGGGGGAATCAAATTTCTGCAATTGGGAAGTGTCCACTGTATGCATTAAGTGAAAGCAATGACATATTTCCACATGGCAATTGTTTCTCAGATGCTCTAAAAGCTTTTACTGCCTTGAATGGTGCTACAGTTGGTCCTCCATATCCATGGATTCCACCACCCATGACTTCTTGCCTTTTTGTTATTTAGTTTAGTTAGTTAGTTATACCCCGCTCTTCAGCCACAAGGCTATCAGAGCGGCTTACAAATTGTTTTTAAGCAATAGCTATTTACACATCTACACTGCATTAAACAGTTTCCAATGTGTGTTAGCTAATTGCCCCCACAAGCTGGGTACTCAATTTACCGACCTACGAAAGGATGGAATGCTGAGTGAACCTTGGAGCCCGCTGGAATCGAACTTGCAACGTGGTGGCTTGCAGTACTGGCATTTAACCACTGCGCCACCAGGGCTTTTTGTTATAGAATCATAGAATCATAGCGTAGGGACACCATTTTACTACACCACTGTATCTAATGGGACTTGAGCATCCACAGATTATGATATCAATGAGGGGTCCTGGAACCAAACTCCAGCACAGTACCTGTGCTGTGTTGTATGGGCCACAGTATTTATTTGAATGAATATTTGTAAATATTTGAATGAATGAAAGACAAGATTTTATCATAATGCTTACTTGACTATATGAAAGCCAAAATATGTGGGAATACTTTTGCAAGACACTAAATTTCAATGAAAAGATGCAGGCTTGTGGCCCATGCTATATCAATAAGGCTTCTTACTGTTGATTATTCTGCCTACATTTACAAATAAAGGTTCCAACTAGTTCATAACAGGAAGTCTGGTACACTTTACAAGCTTCATTAACCTGAAATGCCTTAGGGTTTTGTTTTAACTCCATAAAAGTCAAATGGAAGATAACTAGCTTTAAAAAAAAAAAATTCAAGTGATAGAGTCTGGCTACTGTACAAAAAAAAGCACAAGTCTGAATATTCATGACAGGAAGCCAATACTTAAAACTGTGAATATGCATCAATTGTTCAAAGCCAAGTAATGGCATAGAACACAATCTTTGAGAAAGTCCTCTTGCACAAATTTCATCAAAATGAATGAATGCTGCTCAACAGCCTGCTTATCAAGTATGAAAGCAAATTTCCGGTCTATACATAGGAATTATTGGAACAAGCAACAGCTACCAAAAAAAAAATAAAATGTTTTTCTGGAAGTATATTTTAAGAAGTTCATGGATAGAAATTAAGCTGAATGCACATTATACATACACATTACTGTTTAACCAAACAACTGTTGAATGGAGTGCTTAGCATATTTTATTCCACCATTTTAATCACTTAACATGCAGTTTGTATCAAATATGTGTGCATTTCCTGTATGCACAGGGGTCTTCCACTTGGCACCAGAGATTTAGTTTTTTTTAATTATATTTAAAAACTTCTAGTGTGTACCAGAAGTAAGGGGAGGACTTTATCATTCTGATGTATATGCAGCTGTGCAAGGTCAGAAATAAGCCTCCCCTGAAATTTTCAGGAAAAAGAAAATAGTGAGACAGGGTGAGCAGATATGTTAAAACCTAGCAAATGATATATAGTGAGACGTATGATCATAGTAATTGTGGGGAATGTTTTCACTCCTTTGATGAGGCATACTCAAAAGAAGAGGGGGAAACCCCCAGAAATAAACTAGTAGAGTACACATTTATTGCATATATATATATATATATATATATATTTCTGCTTCAGACAGATTCCCATCCAATCACTGACTTTCCTGAGATCAGCTTACCTTTAATACTCCTAAAAATATCCCCAAATAATTCTCTGGAATCTGTTGACAGAATATAGAAATCCCTCTTCATTTCCAGGTAAAGCATTAGCAGATTTCATTATTTACAGATTACTGTATATGCCACTGCCACGCTACAACATTTTTAACAGGGGCTTTGATAATAGCGATGTAGCTGGGAGAAAATCAAACTGGGACTTGTGAGGGGGTGGGAAGGGGTTGGAACGGGGGAGTGTGAGAAGTTCCTTTGCTCACTGGCTCACTTGTGTGAGCAGGCAGGGGACAGGGGATAGGACAGGGGAATGTGAGGAAGGAGGGCAGGTGCGTTCGCTCACTCTCACGGGCAGGGAAAAGGGTAGGGAGGAAGACGCTCATACGGGAGGTGATGAGGAGCATGAGGAGGGAGGGTATGCATGTTCACTGGCTCATTCACACAGGTGGGAGGATGGGGGAGCACAAGGAGGGAGGGTGTGCACATTCAAACTCTCACTCATGTAGGCAGGAGGGGGAAGGGGATGGGATGAGTGTCCCCTTTCTCCTTCCTCCCACTCCCTTCCCCATCCTATCTCCTTTCTCCCAACCCACATGAGTGAACAAGTGTGTGCACACACAGCCGGCCCAGTCACCCCATGAATACAGGTACTTTTTTGTGTTAAATTGGGTGAGGGGGCTAAAGATATTTGCAGTTCTTCCACTTTCACAGGGGGGCTGTGCCCCTAACCTCCACAAAACGTGAAGGTCGACTGTAATATGCAAAATGATCACTTTTTGAAGTACCACTCATCTGTTCCAATCAATACATTATAGTATTGTAAAAGCAGACAATACATGACTGGTAGACAGGGTGCATGCCACTTAACATATAACTGTGTTGTATAAGCAGCTGAGAGATTAACAAGGTATGACTTGAACATATTTGAGCAAGGCAATGAACAAGACAGGGCACTAAAATATTGGGGCTAGATTCAGTGCTATAGTTGCAATGGCAATGAGAGTTTCTTCCCTATCCCCCAGAGAGGTGCAGGATTGCTGCTTCCACTTGTGGAAGCACACCAGTGGATTGCCTAATATTGCCTTATTGTACATACTAGGTGACAAATTATTTTGTAGGAACTGTAGGGAAAAATGTAGGGACTGGAATTTCAGCCCCAGTTTTTCTGGTTTGTATTCTCAGCAGTTTTAATCCCAGCCTGTTCTACAGAGAAAGCAGGACTATTCCATGCACTAAAACAGTTACAATTAAGAACATGCCCAAACACAACAATTTAAAAGCAATTTACTGAACAGCCTTCCCCAACCTGGCACCCTCAACATGATTTGGAATTCAGCTCCTGTCATCCCTTGACAACTTAGACAACAGTCTGGAACATGGTGAGTTGTAGTTTAAATCCTTTGGAGGGTGCCAGAATTCAAAGATAATAGCTGTGTTAGTCTGGATCAGTATGCAAAGGATTCTTGTAGTACCTCTGAAACTAACTGAGAGACACAAGTTGGTAGCATAAATTTTCATGGACTTAATCTACTTCATTTGATTGTGTATTCCTGCATCGCAGGGGGTTGGACAGGATGGCCTTTGTGGTCTCTTCCAACTGTATGATTCTATGATTAGATGCATGGCATGAAGTGCTTAGGAACAGACCTTTATAGCTATGAATGAGCAGGTGGCAGCTAAATAGCAATAGAAATGCAAAACTTGTGGGTGTGGTGATGAGATGACAAATTCAATTTTAACAATGGCTGTTGGGGGACATAGGCAAGAGGAAAGATGTTGCCTAAAGCCAAGGTGACTAGATAACCATATGAATGGTGGAGGGAGTTATCAGAATGTAGTGTGATGCTGTCTGGGAACCAGAAAGGAGATGAGATAAACTGGCCAAGACAACCCTCATGAGGTTGGGTGTTAACTAGTGTTATAATATGCATAGTGTCCCAGAAAACCATTGTCTCTGTTCAACCCACTGTCAATGGGCTGGAGTTTGTGTATATGGAGGGGGCCAGTTTGGGAAAGCCTGGTTTGTGATAAAAGTAATGACTTCTGGCAAGAGTTTCGTCAACCTCTCATGGGGCAAGAAAGTTCCACTGAAGAATGGATTCTGGATCAGGTTGCTAGAAATAACCACTACGCGCGCACGCACACACACACCTAAGATACTACTGTAGAATATAAAAGGCAAACTGCCTAAAATTCTTTATCAGTGATTCCATCATACATCAACAGAAATTTAAATGGTTACAGGAAGCAAACCATTAACTAACCAAGGCTGCATTCCTCAATATCCTTTCCTCCATGTCAGATGTTCAGGGTGAGCACCATGGCTTATGTAGGTGCAATGACCTTACACACAAACACAGAGACTATCAGGCCTGGGCTTCCATAGAATGCTGAATGACTACAGTTAGGGGGAGGGGGAGGAAAACAGAAAACCAAACAGAGGGAAAATGGAATGAAATACAGTTGTCCCTCCATATCCACGGATTTGGTATCCACGGATTTAAGTATTCATAGCTTGAAAATATTATTTAAAAAATAATAATCCAAAAAGCAAACCTTGATTTTGCCATCTTATATAAGGGACACCCATTTTGCTATGCCACTGCGTATAATGGGCCTTGAGTAGTCACAGGTTTTGGTATCCACGGGGGTTCCTGGAACCAAATCCCAGCAAATATGAAGGGACAACTGTAACTACAATCCTGAACAGCAACACTCAACAATTCAATATTTTGTCTGCAGGTCTCACAAAGAGAAAATGTTGCAGTGTGCAGTGCTGTTCTTCAGGGCCATGACTATAGCATGAAAGGTTTGATAGCCTTGAAGGGAGATATCCAAGACTTCCTTGAACCAAATGGAAGAGCAATGGAGAAAGAGAGCCAAGGCTCTATAGAAAAGGTGGCTTGGGAAATCTCCCGTTCCACAGCACTGGCTGTTTTTAAAGTCACTCCTTCCATAGTGCCTTGTCTGAGGAAATCCTTAGAACCTGACAACAAAGAAATAGCCAACTCAAACTTGGCCTCTAGAGAAGAACTTTCTTCTGAGAAAAAACATAGTCTCAGGCTGCAAACATGGAATGTATACAGTAGTCAAAGTACACATATATAACAATGATTAGCTTTTTGAAGTAATTGTGGCAGTATCTAGCGCACTTGTTGCAGACATCAGGCCATAACCTGCTTAATCTATGAAAGATTAAGCAGATTAAGCAGGTTTTGGCTGTGATCCTGAAACTTATTATTTGGAAATTCAGTAATCCCATCAAGAGATCCTTCCCAAGGAAATGGTTAAAACGCCATCATCTAATCTATTTTGCATCAGCTGCATAGTCTTGTTTTTGCTACACAGCTTTCAAAGTACTTTGAGATCTTCAAACTTCAGAGAAAACAACGTGAAAAAAATGAAAAGAATTCTGTTTTGTGTTTTTATAGGGAAAACTCACCACATTAGCAGCAGGCATGAACTGTTCTCACATGCCTGCACAACCTGCAACCCAAAAACTTAACACAGCCCAACAGGTATATATGGAGCCCACAAGAGCTAGAGACTATCTATACAAGGGAGGAAAAGTTGAGTACTTCATAGTAACGGCATTTCGCAGCAGCAATGACATGTCTTAATGGTGTTCTTAGCCTCAGAAGCCCCATTAGCTTTGCATGCATGCCAGATGGCAGCCACAGGTTATTTATTTGTGTTAGTACTTTGCTGCTGCTGAACTTTTTTAAGTCATCTAAAGTGTGCTGGAGCAATGTAGCATTTTTTTGATGTAACAGGAAAGTGAAACAAAAAAACCCAACCCCATTTTATCGCATTAGCGATTACTCACTAAGGTGAAAATCCAGTATGGCGACAGAGAGCACTTGCCTTGTTAGCAAGCTCCACCCCCACGCTTGCCTGGCCAATCACCTTAGCACTTCCTCTCACATGGGGAAGCAATTCAAAGCAAATCACTTCTCCCAACAAGCAGGAATGTGCACCACCTTGCTGTTTTTTTAAAAAAAACTATGGGGAAAGCCGCAAAGGCTTTTCCTGTGTTGTTTTTGACAATTTGGGCCTCCTCCTTCTGAATACTGTGGATTGGTGCAGGATCTCAATTAGACAGGTAGGATTCCAGACAATTTCCATGAGGGTTATTTTGACCGTTTAGACAACCCCCTGGTTTTGTTGCCTGCATGAATTCACAAAACCTGATTGGCCCCAATATGTGGCCAGTGAACTGCATTTGTCTTGGTAAACCAAAAGTTTTTCGCGCAGTCTTTAAGGCAGTATTCTCCAACCTCATGCTCTTGGGCCACAGCTCCCATCATGCTTTATCGCTACCCATGCTAGTTAGGTTGTATAACTGTAATCCAGAGAGCAATAGGCTGGAGGAAGGCTGCTTAAAAATACAGTTGTCCCTCCACATTCGCGGGGGTTAGGGGAGCAAACCCCCCACAAATGTGAAACAAAGTGAATAAACTCTGCCCCCTCCCCACAGGGTTTGCTCTTCAGGTTTGGCTTTCCCCGCCCCAACCAAATTGAAGCCCCAGGAACCACCACTTTTGGTGGCTCCTAGGGGTTCAATTCGGTTGGGGTGGGAAAAACAAGCCCAAAGAGCAGCCACATCCAGGGCCAAGTCGCCGAACAGGGTTCAATTCGGTTGGGGTGGGAAAGCCAAGCCCGAAGAGCGGCTGTGTTCAGTGACTTGCCCCTGAACGCAGCTGCTCTTCAGGCTTGCTTTTCCCACCCCAACCAAATTGAACCTGCAGGAACTGCCAAAAGCCAAGTCACCAAGGGCCAAGTCGCCAAACCGGCTGCTCTTCAGGCTTGCTTTTCGCACCCCAATTGAATTGAACCCCCAGGAACCACCGCTTTTGGCGGTTCCTGGGGGTTCAATTCAGTTGGGGTGGGAAAAGGAAGCCCAAAGAGCAGCCGCATTTAGGGCCAAGTCGCCGAACATGGTCACTCTTCGGGCTTGGGTTTCCCACCCCAACCAAAATGAACCCCCAGGAACCGCTGAAAGTGGCAGTTCCTGGGGGTTCAATTTGGTTGGGACAGGAAAAGCAAGCCCGAAGAGCAGCTGCATTAGGTGACTTGTCCCCGAACGTGGCCATTACTCAGCGTTCAGTGCAGTTGTGGGGGAAAGCAAGCCCGGGGAATGCTGCGCATTCAAGGGCCTCTGCCACTGTGTCCACCATACCTCTGGGGCCTCCACCGCTGTGTCCACCATGCCACCAGTGTCACCATACCCCTGGGGCCTCTGCTGCCGCTGCCACCATACTCCTGCCGCTGAGCACTTGGAGGCTCAGTGGCTTTGTGGTGAAGGCGGAGCTTTCCCCGGGTTTGGTTCCACCCCCCAAATGTGTTCCGGGGGAGGGGAGGATTTCTACAAATAGGCAGAACCGCGAAAGTCAAAGCCGCAAATGTGTAGGGACAATTCTTTTTCTTTTTTTAAAGGTCTCTGTTATGCCCACAGCCTGTCTTTATTTAATTCTAAGAGCCTTTTAGAACAACAGGAGTGGAATTGCTTCCTGAAAGCAGTCACCCCAAACAAAAGTGTTAAGACAGAAAAATAAGCATGCAACAGTTTTCTAATCAAGAGCCAACACAGTAAGCCTTAGTCTATCAGTGTACTGAATTGTGTAAAAGCAAGCTGCAATAGAATTAACAGTCTGTCTGAGGATGAATTTAGAAAATAGAATTAAGAAATTTAGAAAAGAAGAAAATAACTGTATGAGTGATTTCAAGGTAGCTTATATGTGAACTGTGTTAATTTTGAATTTCAAATCCTTGTACTATCCTAAAGGAAGTTGTACAATACAGAATTACAGCACAAGTCTATGTTTTAAATAAAGATTACCAGTATATTAACCTTAAGGGAATGAAGTTGGAGAAAGGCTAATTTCATGTTTTTCATTTGATAACAAAGATGTTACAAATACAAACATGTACACACACATATCTAGGCCTACACACAGGTTTTTAGGGCTTCTAAACAAACACTCACAAGCTCAGGCTGTGACAGTCCACAACCCCATCAAATTCAGTTGGAAATATTTCAGTATGAAATAAGAAACTAGCAAATTCAATCTTAGTTCTGAAGAACAAGAATTAAGTGGTAATGAAAGATCAAAAAATGACAACCAACCATTACAATTTAGCTATAAATTTACTTTTCCCTGAAAGATGCCTACATGAATCATGGCTCTTTAAATATACAGTACTCACTCCACATAAGCAGTTGTCAGTTTCTATGATAAACCATTTTAAGGAAAGGACATTTCATTCATCAGCTTATGAAGCTACAATTATTACTACTAAACTAGATTTAGGAGCCAAGGTGGTGTAGTGTTGGACTATGACCCTGGGACCAGGGTTCAAATCCCCACTCAGCCATGAAAACCCACTGGGTGACCCTGGGCAAGTCATATTCTTTCAGCCTCAGAAAACTCCATGACAGGGTCACTTTAGGGTCACCATAAGTTGGAAACCAATTGAAGGCAAACAACAACAACGAGCTAGATTTAAATCAGATGACAGGAGCGGGGAAGGAAACACAGAAATATTGAAACAGTAAATTAGTAGTTCAAGCTACAATCCTGTTTGCGTGTGCCTTCAAGCTTCCTGTCAACTTATGACAACCCCATAAATTTCATAGGGTTTTCTTAAACAATGAATACTCAGAGGTGGTTTTGCCAGTTCCTTCCTCCAAAATGTAGCCTACAGTACCTGGTATTCATTGGCAGCCTCCCACTAAAGCCCCATTCAGGGCTGACCCTGCTTAGTTTCCAAGACCAGATGGGATCTGATGCCTTTAAAGGGTCTCAATAGGGTTGCTCTATTAAAATACTATATTAATTAAACTTTAAGGGATCTTATTTTTCCAAAGGTATGGTTTCTCTCTCCATTTAACTAGGGCTCAATTTTCTTTGGTTCAGTATAATCAGTTCCCAGATAATGTATAATCAGTTCCCAGATAATGAACACCCTCAACAACCTACTTCATTCCTATGGCATGCAGATACATACTATTATAATACTACTTTATTCTGAAATACCAGCACTCCCTTGGTTTTGTACTCACAACACCTCTATGGAATGGACACTTAAACAACTAGCAATAAATAAACAATCCCACTTTTCTAACACCATATTCTAATCATGACACAGGAGTCATATTTGTAAAGGAACAAGTAAACTGCATTACGGACTTGCAGAAAATAGCTTTAGTCCTCAATTATTGATGCCCTGTTGCTAGTGATATTGAAGTTATTCCTGGGGTTTAGGTAGAGTTTAATAAGAAACAGGGATGGTTCACTAGGAACTTGTTAACACCAGAGCTCTCAACTCTGTGGGCACATCAAGCCATAAGAGGACTTTCTTTCTTAGCTGTGCACTGCACAGACATGAAGCCACAATCAGCCTTCTACACATCCAGGGGGGTGAAAGATGCAAGTCAGCTTCTGCTTCAAGATTTCTCTCGACTGAGACATTAACAAACACTAGATTCAGGGATGCAGGTTACAGATTCCTAAAAGCACTCTAGCAGCTTCTAAACCCTGCCCTACCTGCTTAAATTTTGTGGTGAGCTGCCCTGAGTCCCAGTTTTGGAAAGCAGGGATATAAAATAAACAAGCAAACCAAGTGCCACAAACACACACAACTCAATACAAATAGAAGATCATACCTTGGATGCCGTGCTGTATCCAGTCCTTCCAATGCTACAAATCTGGACCAGTTTTTTACCCTTTTCACTTTAGCTTAGATTTGTGACCTCTCCATCCATCACAAACACTGAAAGAACTCAGTGGGACACACACACACACACACATATTTTCCCCCTTCAAGGTGTTCAGAGTTACCTCAACCACCCCAAGGGCTCCCCTTCCCTGAGCATCACCCCAAAGTTGCATAAAGTTGCGAGAAAAGTAGACTAAAGAGGGGACATGACAGCCATGTTTAAATATTTGAAGGGATGTCATATTGAGAAGCAAGCTTGTTTTCTGCTGCTCCAGAGACTAGGACGTAGAGCAATGGACTCAAACTACGAGAAAAGAGATTCCACCTAAACATTAGGAAGAACTTCCTGACAGTAAGAGCTGTTTGGATGTAGAATACACTGCCTGGGAGTGTGGTGGAGTCTCCTTCTTTGGAGGTTTTTAAACAGAGGCTGGATGTCAGGAATGATGTGATTGTGTATTCCTGCCTGGCAGGGGGTGGGACTAGATGTCCCTTGTGGTCTCTTCCAACTCTGTGATTCTATGAAGCCCTCCCTGCCTTTCGTTTGCCTTCCCGGTCTCAGGGATCGGAAAGCGCCACCGGGTCAGTCGAGGCAGCCGGGATTCCATTCATTCGCGCAATCCCACTTTGGGGGTCCTCTCCCCCTTTTCAAACCCCCTCTCCGGGAGAGGGTATCTGCTCTTCTTTTGCATACAAAGCACTTCTGGCTCTCCCACCCCCGCCGTCTGCCGTGGTTGGGGAGGGGTGGAAACTTACCCTCAGCTCAGAGCGAAACGACTCCCTTGCGCGGATAGCGGGGGGGGAGTCCCAGAAGGAGAAGGACGAGGAGCCCCCGGACGGACTCCCAGCCCCCGGACGGACTCCCAGCTCCTGGAACTTTCCCGGCCGAAAGGAGCCGCGGGGACCACGGCGAGCGGCAACCCAATTCTGCCTCCAAAGGGGCGCGCAGAACAAAAGCTCCAGAGGCGGCAGCGAGTGAGGAGCATTGCCTGCCAGCCGAGGGGGCTCCCGCTTCCTCGCTCTCCGGCTGGGTTTGCTCCTCAATGGGCAGCCCGCCTTTTTCTCTCCCCCCTCCCCACTCCCGCCTCAGCTCTTCCTCCCCCACGAGCCTCTCAAAGCAGCGGCTCAAGGAGAGGCGGGAGAAAAAAGGCGGGCGGACAGCCAGCTGCTGCTTCTCACCTGGCCCGGGTCCCTTGCCCAGCTAACCCGCCCTGGCCTCGGCTGCTGCCGTCGCCAGCTTTTGGGGCGGAGTCCCTGGCCACCAGGGGCGGGGCTTCAGAACCTTCGGCTGCGCGCCCCAGCCAATCAGGGCGCGCCTCGCCTCCCGGGGCTCCGGCAGGGCAGCTCTGTCGCCCGCCAGCCGAGTTGCCCGAAGGGGCTCAGGGACGGTGCTTCGCCCGCCCCGTGTGGACGCCAGCCAGCCAGCCACCCCAAGGCAGAGCGGGTGGGCGGCCCGGGCTTTTGCTGGCGCAACCAAGCGGGGGAGTCGCTGCTACTACCGCGCGCCCACCCGGGGTGGCTGCTTTTGCTTCCCCCCCCCCCCAAAAAGAGCGGGGTTTTCAGCCAGCAACTGGGGGGGTAAAGGACTCGGGATTAGGTATCATTTTCTCAGGGATCGTGTGTCAGGTGTGGCCCTCCGGATCTCGTTGGACTGCAGCTCCCACATCAGCCATAGCTAGCATCTGCCGAAGTAAGGGATGCTGGGAGTTGCAGTCCAGGAAACATCTGGAGGGTTGCACTTTGGACATCCATGGGCCGCTTGCCCTGGGAATAGGGAGGGAATAAAATTCGCCAATGAGAGAAATCCACACAGCTCTCTACCTAGAGTGGAAGCCTAAGGGAGAACTTTGTTTATTATTTGCAGCGAGTTGAAAGCAGCTTACATGCCTCTTGTCTTCCCCAATGTATACTCCAACAGTCCTGTGAGGTAGGTCAGGCAGAGATTAGATGGCTTGGCCCAAAATCACCCAGTGAATTTCCATAGCTCACTGAAGATTAGAACCTGGATCTCCCAAGTTCCAATACAACACACACTGTCTCTCTTAGGGCTTGTCTATAAGAGGCAAAAAAAGAAAAAACCAGAGTGCCTTGCAGTAATGCATTTCACAGCAGCTGCGGTTTGTCTTAATGGGGCTTTTGCCCTCATAAGCTTCCCATGCAAGATGGCATCCACAAGTGATTTACTTGTGTTTGTATTTACCTCAATTTGCTGCTGCCAAACTTGTTTTTTTTAAAAAAAAGTCCAAGGTGCAGCATAGCAATTTTTTGATTTAATAGCCTTAGTGCCTGCTCACTAAGATGAAAATCCAATATGGCAGCAGCAGGCACCTGCCTTGTTAGGAAGCCCTGCCCCCCATGCTCCCCTAGCCAATCAGCTTTGCACTTCCTCTCCTATGGAAAAATGACTCATATTGAATCGCTTGTCCCAACAAGCAGGAATGTGCATTCCCCTTGCTGTTTAAAAAAAAAAAAAAAAACTCCGGGAAAGGCAGCAAAGGCTTTTCCTGCAGACTTTTTGACATTTTGAGCCCCCCCTTCCCAATACAGCGAAACAATGCAGAATACCATTAAGACAGATCGTATTCTCCTTGCATTCCATGAGGAGTATTTTTGTTGTTTAGTTACAAATTAACCACTGTTGCTGGGGTGCATAACCTTAGATTTTAAATGCTACCATATTTCCCATGCTGAAAACATGCCTTATATTCATAACACCATTCATTACTCCAGCTGTAAAACAGCCCTTAAGACTAGACAAATTACCAGTGATGCTGAGATCTCTAGATGCTGATTGGTGCTCCTCAGCTGGTTCAGCCATATACTAATCTTTTCAGCATCTCTGCAATATTACAGAATTATAGGCATCAAAGGTAATTTACTATATGGACCATTATTAAAAGAACATCATGTTCTCTTTTTGGTATAAAATAATTCAGCTTGTTTTCAAAATGCTACATAAGAGGGCTACTTAGAGGCCTAATAATGACAGCAAACCTGCCTGCCTTCTTGTGTGTGTACATATGTATGCAGATATGGGCACTTTGGCTACATGTGCATGGAGAAGGATAGTACCCATGATGTCAGAGGGGTTGTTTACTGAATCAGAACTCACGCCGAACAAGTCTTGAAGAGAAACAACAACGCAGAAAGAATCACAACCCGGAAACATCACCCAAGGAGACCTTCTGCTGTGCTTTCTGCAGTCGGACTTGTTTATCTTGGATTGGCGTTTTTAGTCATCAGCACGCTTCCAGAAAGTGTGGGATGAGTCCTTCCTGAATCTTCGTTTGTGAAGAAAAGCCACAGAGAGAGAGATATGAGGAATTATTCAGAGCTGAGGGAGGCCTTTGGAGTCAAGGGTGCAAGGCAGATCAAATGCTGCAGCACCCTGGAGAATTCTAACTGAGCATCTTATTCCAAGAATAAAGTTGGACATTGTGCTCTAGTCCAAAGTTTCTTAAACTGTGGGTCATGGCCCCATACGGGGCCATGTAACTGAATGTGGGGTCATGAAAAATTTGGAAACAGTAAATTTGATTTGTATACCTATTTTATATACCTATATACCCAGGGCCACATAAAAATTTCTCAGGCAAAAAGGAGTCATGAGTGGAAAAAGTTTAAGAAGCCCTGCAGCATATATCCATCCCTCAAAGACAGTCTTTGGTGTTGGCACATTCCCTCCATGAATGGTGAAGCTCTATGAGATGGGGGTGCCAACCAACATTGGAGCTCAAAATATCTGAAATCTCTGGCTTGGAAGTCTCTAGCCTCTTGGGTTCATGTGCCTTGGGTTCCTTGTTGCCTCCTTAGCCTTTGTATCTGTCCAGATCACTATTGCTTTTCAGTGTCCCTCACTGAAGCCCTTGTACTTTTCATTCCTCTGTGGTGCTTCTCTCTGTGAGGAGCTAGCTACGGGGAGGGGGTGTCTTTGCAGAGGCAGATCCCTTCTCTGACATGAGCGGGAGCTGGGGTGGGGTGGAGGGATGCTGGGGCAATTTGTATTTCCTCTGGCCACTTTGGTGCTGTTTTGTTTTGTTATGCTTTGCTTATTTAGCCTAATTTATTTAATCCAAGCATTGTCTCAGCTGAAAAATGGAGGAGGGGCTGAAAATATCTATTTAATGAAGTTGTGAGAGTCAGTAGGTATCCCAAGTGCTGTATCAGATACCCCCCCCCTCCCTGTTTAGTGAATGGGCTACATGATTCCCACCCTGGACTAGAGAGAACCTATGCAGATGTTAGACCTGGGCAGATGACGCTGTAGTGCATAAATTACTGTTCTTACATATAAGAAATTTTAAAACCTTTAATATTTGATACCATATATGCTCTGATTTCCTTAAATAAATTCAATTTTATTTTTCAATTGCAAGTCTTGTTCTTTAAAGCAGAAAGTTAGAGATCCATTTTCATTTTCTCCCAACTCTACATGTACTGCCACAATTTTTATGTTCCAGCCACTTCTAGTCACTTTGTAATGTGATTTTTGCTGCTGGGGGGATCTGTGTAGAAGCAAAACCATATCCCCTATAAGCAATTTTCAGCCCCCAAAGTGTTTTTTCAGCTGTTTTTTACAATATATATTTAGAGTATCTGGAGGACACAAAGGCCACAGGTGGGTGCTCTCTTCAAGCTGTACAATTACTACTCATATTTTATAGGTTTCTGCTCCATCTATTAATGTCCTGCTAGGTCAAACAGAAAGTTTATTTCCCAGATAATTCTGGGTTATAGGTTTTTACATTGTATCATGCTTTGATGACTCCTTCACCAGAGATAACCCCTTAAAAATATTATTACATGTTTTGAGGATCCCTGTTTCCCAGGATTTGGAGTAACAATTGTATGATTATAAAGGTTGTGTTTCAATATGTGTAATGTTAATGTGAAATTGCTATGTTCAGTTTTTATAGTATTTATAATGTTATTTTCATTATAAATACTTATATAGAAGATGTATTAATTTCATATTAATGTGTAAATATACATCATAATAACTTCAAAATATTATTTTGTTTAAATAATTTCTAACAGTTAAATACATGAAATATTGATACAAACCCTTGCCCCAAATCCAGTTGCTAGTCCAACAAGAGTAAACCCACTTGGGAACTTGGTAAATCAACACTGATGTAAATTTGATTCATTGGTCTGCTCTAACTGAAGCTACAATTGGATTTAGATTACTAGATAAATAAGCCATATTAAGTCTCAATTTAATCAATTGTTTTGACTGTTCAAACCCATTATTTCCCAAACAGGATTATCAAGATTGATTGCAGCTTTTGGCAAAACATTTGACTTTTACTTTAAAATATTTTATTTTAAAATATTGTTATGCTACCCAAAATATATTTATCCAGATGAAACTTATTAAAGAGAATCCCATTTGTTGCAGAGAATTCAATTTTCTGCCTATGCTGTTCTCCTTTTTTTGGTATGCCAAAAAAGAACAGCTGTGTGAATTCAAAGTCCATTATGTCTCCAAACTTTCTCCTTTTGTTCTTCACTGGATTAGGTGTTTATTTATTACCTATCATGGACTTACACATTCTCTTAATAGCTCAACTGATTTTTTTTTCTTATGACTGCCAAAACTACCTCATATATTATTGTGTGCCTTCAAGTAATTTCCCTAAGGCAAACCTATCATGGGGGAGGATTTGTTCAGAGGGGCAGAATTTGTTTGGAGGGAGGTTGCCCTTGCTTTCCTCTGAGGCTGAGAGAGTACAACTTGTCCAAGGTCACCCAGTGGGTTTCCATGGCTTTGAACTCTGGTCTCCTAGAGCCATAGTCCAATACTCACTACACCATGCTGGCCTCTCTAAAGCCACTTCACAGGTTTTATTCTACTTCAGTTGTGCAAAGTTTCTCTACATCTTTTCCTAGGAAACTGTTTTAACTATATTTGAGGAAGCCATAGCCTAGGAACTAGTTTTGCTCTCTGGCAAAAATAGAGTTCAGAAGTCTTGAAAAAGGCATGAGGGAAGGAGGAGTCTCAATCTTTTTGTATTTCCCTATGCTATTCCTTTTGTTCTTAAAGAACAAAACCTGGTCTCATCCAAACTAATTCTATAAAATGTCTTAGGAATGTTTGCGCTATTCTCTCTGGTACCAAATAATTGGTGTGTTCTCACTTAGGACTTTTCAGAAACCCCTTACCACACAAGAAGCCTCCAGAACAGTTATGACGCTGTCGCGCGGCAAGGGGTCCATTTCGGACGACGCCATTCCTCTCTCAGTGTCGTCCGTGACTGTTCCGGGTATGATTGGAGGCAGCTGCACCATTTTTTACTCACAAACAAGTTTTTAGTAAAAAAAATAACGGAAGATATTGGCAGAGAAATGGAAGCAGCACAGAATGATGATGACATGAGATCAGGAGAAGGAAGGGGGTGTGCGAAACAGAGCTCTGCTCCCGGAAGAGCCCTGTTTCTCTCCCAATCTCTCAGGGGAATAATTTCCCTATGTGAAAATCTCCTGGGTCTATACAAGCTGCAAAGAAGTTTTTAACAGAACACTGACAAATCGCACCTTGTGATTGCCTTAGTCATTTTCATTACGCTCCATCCTGTCAAGGAGTAATCAACAAAGCAGCCTTAAATGATTCGACAGATTTGTTTCCAATTCTAATATGAATGCAACAATACCAGCCAGTTTAGTTTATAATCTAATTCCAGTATGAGAGATCGAAGTATGAAGAAATGTTCAAAGAAGAATGACTACTTCAAGATTAAATTATCTGTTCACAGCCTTTTTTGACTGTCATTCTGTTATATATTTAGAACACAAACTAGTCAAATTAAGTACATTTCTTATTTTTATTTCAAGAGTAGAGATTTAAACACTCTCATTGAAACCACTTAGATTTGGCTGGCTTATACCTGTATAGCACAAGTTGGCATGGACACTACCCATATTTTTTTTATTTTACAGATTATCACACTACATTGTTATAGCACTATTATTCCACTTTAACTGCTGTGGCTACCTCCTGTAGAATTCTGGGTTTTGTAGTTTAGTGAGGCCTAAGAGCTCTCTGGCTGAGAAGGCTAAATGCCCCTCCCTAAACTGCAAACCCTAGGATCCCACAGGAGGCAGCCAGAGCAGTTAAAGTGGAATAATAGCAGTATAACAGTGCAGTGTGATAATCTCCAAAGAGTGGCTGATCACCCAGCTCTAAGGAAAAGCTATAATTAATAATAGTATTACTATTGATACAATTACCTCATTGAAAGATTAAGCATGATTTCTATGTGAAACAGAATCCACAAATCTAGCATGGGATTCAGGTATCACAGTATTCTCCATATTCCTACAATCCACCTAGGGTAGTGTGGCAATATAGATGTGAATGACCTTCCTCATCTGATGCTCGTGGTTTTGCTATAATACTCTGTGCTACGTGGGTGTCTTGAGAATCAGGGCCATGTGTCAATTGACTAGGTCTAAGGCATTTCTAAGACCACTGTTCAGCCTTTCTGCACTCCCCTAGTGCTGCCATTGGGCTAGGCCATTTCCCCTTACCACTATCAACAAGGCTTTGACACAATCAGTTGCTAAGGTGGCAAGAAAATCCCCAAGAGCCATCAGAAAATATTTCAGACCCATCAGTCTCCTGTGGCACATTGCCTTTAATGACTCCCCATCTTTGCAGGGTCACTGAGTCCCATTAAATCTAAACATCACCAGGTAATAATCTGCCCATGATGCAAAACTGTAGAATGCTCCTCTGCACAGCATCAGCCACTTGGGGTCCCAGCCTTGGGGGAGAAAGCAGGATCATCATCATCATCCTGACCAACACACACACACACACACCAAATCCTGGGATGATGATCCTGCTATGGAGGGGCATCTAAGAAACACCTACAAAATTCTTGGGGATGCCATAAGTTGACAGGCAACTTGAAGGCACACACACACACACACTGAAAATTCTCAGCCATAGAACTGTAGTCCCTCACCACACTACAAGCCCCAGGATTCTATAGCACGCTGCCATGGAAGTTAAAGTGGAATATGGGCCCATTCATACTGCACAATTACAGTGCTTTATTTCATTTTAACTGCCATGGTTCCACTCTATGGTATCCTGAGATTTGTAGTTTGGTGAGGCACTAGAGTGTTCTGGCTGAGAATTCTAAATGCCCCTTCTCTACACTGCAAATCGAAGGATTCCATAGGATGTTGCCATGGTAGTTAAAGCGCTTTAATTATGTTGTGTGAATGAGCCCTATATTTGTCTAATGTGAAAGAGCCCCAAGGCATCTAGTAAGGGAACAGAGTGGGCAATTGCAGCTCCACTTCCTTGCCCACTGCTTACCTTCATGCATTCTAGTACATGGATAATCTGAGCAGCAAAACTAGAAGAGATTTACACCTATGTCTTGTTTTTGTGTTTTCTCTTGTCCCCAACTCAATGTATTTAATACAGCTGACACAGTCACAAAAATCATGGCACTCCTTTCCCTATACTGCGCTAAAGAATGGACAGAAGAGCAATGCATGTTGGAACAAATCCTCAAATTAGATTAATTTAGCAAGGCTATGTGAACTAAATGGAATTGCCATGCTGGAATCAAACATGGTGCTGTGGGAATTAGCACTTGCTTTCATTAGGACCAGAGAGCTCACAAATCCTTTGCAGTATTCTCACAGAAAAGGCCTATTAATCAACGCCTGACAGCTCAGTTCCTTTTCCCAAGGAAGTTTTGGCAGTTTCTACTCTTCAAAAGTTAGGTACCATAGCAACAGAAAAAAAGTGATGTTTTTCTGAAGAAACCAAGGGGTCGCTTACACGGGCAAATATTCCTCTAAATATACCACTAAGATAGCTCATTGTTCCCATGGATCGCACCACAGCATCGCCTCATTCAGAAGGGGAGAAGGTAAAACACCCAAATATAGTGTGACAAGGGATGTTGCTACTTTTGCCGGTATATTTGCAATGTAGCGCATTATTAGCAGTGTAAACAACCATTCCGCTAAGGGCTACAGCAGAGCTTCACTGTGATTGGTTGCTATGATGCAGTGGTGGGCTTAAAAGAGGGGGGTGAGGGAGGGAGAGTCAGTAGCAATTAGAGGAAACTTTGAAAAATCCTCTCTGCTATTTTGCAAGCCAGTTTGCAAACAAAAAGGATTCCCAACAATTTTCAGTCAGGGAGCATTCCTTCTCCTCCTCTCTGCTGTTTTGCAAGTATGTAAAGTTCCATTCATCAGCTGTGATCCTGTGCTTGGGGGAGGGAGAGAAACCATTTCACTAAGGGCTGCAGCAGAGCTGCACTGCTATTTTGAAAGTCTGTTTATTTGGCTAGAAAATGCTGTTAAGCAAGGAGAAAAAACTTCCGTTTGATTTGTGGGCAGGGAGCTGGGGGGGGGGGAGAGGCAAAGAGAGGCTGCCTCTAAGCTGTTAAGCACATGGAGTTGGGGCCAAGGCAGAAATTCCTATGGCATTCCTTTGTCTCCTCTCCAATGCTTGGCCATGCCCCCAGCACATTTGGCTGTGTGAATCTCAAAGCGGAAAAAATCAAAGAGCCACAAAATATAGCTGTGTAAACATATACCATGTAAACTACCCACAACTGATGCGGGAAAGCGCTAAAGCGCAACTTAACGCAATAAAACCTGCCGTGTAAACGAGCCCCAAGCCAACTGTATATGGGTGTAAGTATAGGTAGCAAGAAGGAAGAAAATAGGAGAGAGGCAATACAAAAACACCAAGCCACTTTAACAACTACATGTGGGGTAATCAACAGATACAGATAGTAATTCTAGGATCATCTAGTATTACAATATAGTGATAGTACGATCACTCCAACTAAGTTGCTCATACACATACTAATCCTGGCTCCTTTCACTCACTCCGCCCCTAAATCCTTTACACCACAGGACCATTGACACTACAGATTTATAGCACTATTATTCTACTTTAACTGCTATGGTTCCATTCTATGGAATCCTGGAATTAGCAGTTTAGGGAGGGTTTTTTTGAATGCTTAGCCACAAAGCTCCAGTGCTTCACCAAACTACAAACCCCAGAATTCCATAGGAAAAAAAACATGGCAGTTAAAGTGGAATACTCTCTCTTTCTCTGGCTTTTCTTCACAAACGAAGACTCAGGAAGGACATCCCGCACTTTCTGCAAGTGCGCTAATGACTAAAAAGGCCAGTCCGAAATAAACAAGTCCGGTTGCAGAAAGCACAGCAGAGGGTCTCCTTGGGTGATGTTTCCAGGTTGTGATTCTTTCTGCATTGTCGTTTCTCTTCAAGACTTGTTCAGCATGAATTCTCAAATAAAGCTGCAGCATTGTGGATAGTGTGTCTCCATGCCTCTCAATGTGAGGCCAGGGCGGACCATTGTTGGTGATCAATTTGGCCAAGCCTGAGATGTTGTTTCAGGGAATCCTTGTATCGCTTTTTTGGAGCACCCCTCTTACGCTGACCCATGGCGAGTTCACTGTAGAGTACTATTTTTGGGAGGTGATGGTCCTCTATCCTAGAAACATGCCCTGCCCAGCACAGCTGTGTTTTCAATATCATGGCCTCAGTGCTGGTGATCCCTGCTTGCTCAAGGACAGTAACATTTGTCACATAGTCAGTCCAGTGTATATTTAGGATTGTACATATACAGCGCTGATGAAAGTGTTCGAGGAGTTGTAAGTGTTGGCGATAGGTGACCCATGTTTCAGACCCATAAAGGAAAATATAAAGTGGAATAACAGCTCTATAAAACACCAAGCCACTTTGCAACAGCATCCACAGTGTAGTGTGGATGAGCCCCAGGTCTTGGGTTTATTATTTGGGGCTCAAAGGTGGCAACACTAGGTCAGGGAATTTGTCCCGTTTGGGTATGCATGACTGATTTCCTCCCAAAGCCGTCAACTAAATGACACTCATGCAAAGATGTAAATGATAAAATTAACAAAATATTAACTGGCTTTTTTTTTTTTTTTTGAAAACATAAAGTATGTAAACTGGCACCCTACTTATTTCAGTGTATGAACTTGTTTATACTTTGAACTTTCCCTACACTGTTTCATCAGACACTGCACCACCAACTCCTCCTTTCCAGCCTCCAACCAGCAAATTTAAAATTGCGAGTAAATCACTCACGGCTGCCATCTGGCTAGGGGGTCGTGCAGAGTTTAGGGGAGCTCTTTTGGCCATGTAGACAGGTCACACTATTGCAACTGCCTTGCCTTTTCAGACGTGTTCGTATTTCCCCTCCTCATGTAGACAATACCTGTGTCTCCAATAAATTCAACTCATCCCTTTCCTATCCCGACTCCATCTCTATTTGTCAGTTAAACAGTCCAGCCTCTTCTTTTCTTTTCTTTTTATATATTAAAATTTTATGTTTTTGTTATATTCTGTTATATTCTGTTATATATTATATTTCTGTTATATTCTATTATATTGGTTTTCCTATTCTTTTCTAATCTTCCTTCTCAGGCTCACAGCATTCAGTGATTGGCTGGCTATTCGTATGCTAGGCAGGCTGTCTGCCCTGTTGTCCATCATAGTGATGTTTTCCTGAAGAAACCCTGCCAACTGTATATTGGTTTAAATATAGGTAGCAAGCAAGCAGAAAGCAAGGCAGCACAAAAACAAATCCTTTCAGGGACAACATGGGGGGGGGCATGCACTGATTGGTGAGATAGTAACGCTCAAGCCCATTGGTTACTTTCTTATTTACTGTTATTGTTGTGTGCCTTCAAACCATTCTGACTTATGGCAACCCTAAGGCAAATTTATCGGAGGGTTTTCTTGGCAAGATTTGTTCAGAGGAGTCTTGCCATTGCCTTCCTCTGAGGCTGAGAGTGTGTGACTTGCCTAGTGGATTTCCATGGTAGAGCCAGTGGATTTCCATGGTAGAGCAGGGATTTGATCTCCCAGAGTCCTGGGATAGCATTATTTGTTTTGCCACTTTCAAGGTAGTTTTGAATTTAAGGAGCAAGGCTTTGCAATTAGATGCCACTTCCAGAGCTTACAAAAAGGGTGTGGGGTTGTTGTTATTTTGGACAGTGCCCAAAATTCTTAGCAAGCTTGGATTCTGGAAGCTGTGGTCCAATAATAACATGCCCAGGCTCTGCTTGTTTCCAGAGGTGAGTGGCTTTAATCCCTGACACAAACATTATAGAGAACGCTCACCATTACAGGCTTTTTAAAAAAATGCTTTCTTCAGAAAAAGCTTGCTATTATATCAGAGCAAAAGAACTAATACAGGCCCTTCCTCTGGTGTGCTACTTTCTCTCCCCCCCCCACTTCAAATAGGGAATCTCCCACATGCAGTCTAGCTTTTCATTTTGCTTCCTGACTTCACATCATTGTAGAATATCTCTGAGGATGCCAGGTGTAGAAATATTTGGTATCTATTTCAAACAGAGTGCAACATAGCTGGTGCAATATGAGTTTGTGTAGGAAACAGGAGAAAAATATTCAGGATGCTCTAGATAAAAAGGTAAATTTACATGTATTGTTTCAGAAAATCCATCTGGGATAGAAAAGAAGACAGGCAAAAGAAGATTACCTAGATTTGAATAGGAAAACCCCTAAGGCTGGCTCTCGTGTGTGGATATAAACCATCCTGAGGTGGGAGCCTCATGGATGATCCCTTCCCAAACAAAGGGAGAGAAAGGACTAGGTAACATTTGGAGGAAGGGGAAGTGGCCTCCCCAAGCAGGAAAAGGCTTGAGTACATAGATCAAAGAAATAAACAGAGAGGTGAAACAAAAGGGCAGGCATGTTCTCTAGAATTCCCTCTCACTAATCACTTTATACAAGTGTTGATGCCTCTTTGCTTCCAGCACCAAGCATGTGTGCTCTGCTGTGCCCTATGGTACTAAGTCTCCCATGCCACCTTTGGTAACAGTTATGTTCCCTGCTTAGGGAGTTCTGCTGAAACACAAGCCTAAGGGAAGAAACCAAAACAATGGATTCAAATTACAAGAAATGAGGTTTCAGCTAAGCATGAGGAAGAAGTTCCTTAAGCTAAGAATTCTTTGACAGTTAGCAGATAGCCTTTGAAGGCAGAGGACTCCTTTTCATTTGAGGTTTTTAAACCAAGGCTGGATGGCCATCATTCAGGGACTCCTTTAGTGGTACATTCGCTGCATCTTCAGTGGGGTTAGAATAGATGACACTTGGGGAACTTTCAAGCTCTTGAAGGCTATGATTCTGTTAAAGGGAAGCTCTTGCTGTTGGACACACACACACTGATTGAGAGACAGAAATATACCCTTGCCCCAGATGGATTATGCTGTTTGATTAACCCCCGCAATCCTTAATCAACCCTTATCACAGATCAACCAAATGCCAGAAGACATCAAGTGGAGAACAATGACACTGGCTTAGTGAAACCTTCATACAGACATTGTCTCTAGGCAGTGACCTGCAACCTGGTCTAGATGCTGGCCATACTTATGGCTACTTTGGACAGTGGCCATAATGCTTTGCAATAGAGCATGCTAGACTACAGTTCTTTGGGAAATGTTTTAAATGGAAGCAATAATAAACCTAAGGGAATGAAAGTCTGAGCTGTTCTTGGTTCTGCAGAGCTTTTGACAATAGTTGTGTACAGTATGAACAGTGTACAGTGTACAGTGCTCTGTACATCTCAACCAGTGTGAATGCTAGTTAGCTTTGTCACTAACTGAAGGGCTTCTTATAAATGGAATTCTGCTGAAATGCAAACCCTGAGCTAATGCAGGTTTCATACCATCTCCTCTAACCTGTTTGCCAATTGCAGACTGCTGTTGTAAAAGATATTGTTGAGCTCTCACTCTGAAATACACATTCCATCAGCTTTCACAGAGTCAAAACTTGTAATTTTCAAAGGCCCAATCTGCTGATTAATAAAGGAAACTTTGAAGCAGCATTTATTTTTTACATTAGTTCAGGCTTCTTTTGGTGAGGCGGGTGGGGGGAGGGAGAGGAAGTCAAGATCCCCCAAGAGTAGAAAACTCAATTGAATCATATCAGTATTTCAGTGTGTGGTAGAGGCTCCGTCCCTATGGAAGTACTGGGGAGGGGGGCTAGGAGGGATGTGAAGTCTAAAATGTTTTCAGCAGTGAATATAAAATTAAGCTTAATTGTTTCCTTTCTGAGCAGCACTGTGTCTTCATGGAAACCATAGTGATGATTGGGATAGCATCAGCGGGTACCTATTTCCTGAGTGATAACAGTGAATGTAGAGTAGAATGTAGCATGTAGAGTAGGCTGTGCTCAAAGTCCTGCCGACTGGAGTTCTCAGGGAACAGTCTTAACACCCTGCGCAAAGACGCTGCCTTCTTCATCACAGGCCAGAAAAGAACTCTCTTCTTTGGCTGAGAGAAGAGAAAAAACTCATTTTAAAAACATGGACCTTCCACAATATAGAAAGGATAATTTTATACAAAACAATATAATTGCATAGCCATTATATGAAGCTGGGTTCCTTTTCTTCCACAATGGTTTGGGCTGAGCTTGAAAAATGTACATTTTGGTCATGCATACTGGGGTTAGAGAAGGAAGGGTAGACTGTGAGGATAGATGGGAATGGAGGAAGTACAGACAATTATCAATATTGTTAAACAGTCACCAATATTCTACATTGGCTACTTAGTTACAGATAAGTGCCATCTCCAGGCCCGGCATCCCCCCTCCCCCAACCTACATAACAGCCAGCAAACACATCCAATGAAGGTCTGCTCAGCTACCGATCAGGGCACAAGGAGGATGACATTTCCAGCCCCCTCCCACAAGTGAATAAGGCTACCACAAGGAATTGTGACTGGGGTACTGCTTCTGATTGTTGCAGCCTTGGTCGCTGGTGGGAGGGGCCTGTAAATGTGATCCTCCTTACACCCCGATTGGGATGAAGAGACCTCCTTTGCCTAATGCAGCTTTTGGTTTTTAAGGGGGGCTGGGGGGGATTTTACTACGCTACACTTACAGAGCTATTATTTCACTTTAACTGAAATTACTGCCTCCTGTGGAATCCTGGGATTTGGAGTTTAGGGAGGGGCATTGAGCATTCTCAACCGGAGAGCTTAGGCTTCACTAAACTGCAAACCCCAGAATTCCACAGGAGACAGTCATAACAGTTAAAGTGGAATAATAATGCTATAACAGTGTAGTGCAATAAGGCTCATAGTCTTACTGAATACAGAGCAGTTACAAATCTGTAACTCTAGGAAGATTATCAGACGCTTTAAAAAAACAAACTCTGTCTGGCTTTTCTTCACAAACGAAGATTCAGGAAGGACTCATCCCATGCTTTCTGCAAGCGCGCTGATGACTAAAGAGGCCGATCTGAGATAAGCAAGTCCGGTTGCAGAAAGCACAGCAGAAGGTCTCCTTGGGTGATGTTTTTGGGTTGTGATTCTTTCTGCGTTGTCATTTCTCTTCAAGACTTGTTCGGCGTGAGTTCTCAAATAAGGCTGCAGCATTGTGGATAGTGCGTCTCCATGCCTCCCGATTTGAGGCCAGGGCGGACCACTGTTGGTGATCAATTTGGCCGAGCCTGAGATGTTGTTTCAGGGAGTCTTTGTATCTCTTTTTTGGAGTGCCCCCTCTTACGCTGACCAGTGGTGAGTTCACCATAGAGTAGTATTTTTGGGAGGCAATGGTCCTCCATCCTAGAAATGTGCCCTGCCCAGCGCAGCTGTGTTCTCAATATCATGGCCTCAATGCTGATGATCCCTGCTTGCAACATTCGTCACATAGTCAGTCCAGTGTATATTTAGGATTGTGCATATATAGTGCTGATGAAAGCGTTCGAGGAGTCGTACGTGTTAGTGATAGGTAACCCATATTTCAGACTCATAAAGGAGAATAGACAGTACAATGGCTCTACACACACTGATTTTTGTGCTTTGCCTCAGGTGTTTATTGCTCCAGACTCTTTTGTGAAGTCTTCCAAATGCGCTATATGCCTTTGCTAATCTGTGATCGATCTCTTTGTCAATCTTGGCATCTGAGGAGATGATGCTTCCCAGGTAGGTGAACTGCTGAACAGACTTGAGTACAGATTTGCCGATGGCAATGCAGGGATGGTGGTGTTCATCCTGTGGTGCAGGCTGGTAATGAACTTCCGTTTTCTTAAGGTTGACTTCCAGCCCAAACAGCTCTGCAGCTGTTGCAAAGCAGGATGTTAGGTGCTGCAGAACTGCTTCTGTGTGGGCAACAAGGGCAGCATCATCAGCAAAGAGCAGCTCACAACAAACTAAGGAGCTTGCAAAAATAACATTACTGTACTTCCAAAGGGCCCCGATATTGCACAATGCCATCCTCTTCTCGTGCTTCCTCCATTCTTCCTCCGTTCTGACATGACAAAAAAAGGTGCCACTTTTCATTAGCAGAAACTTACACTAATGAAAAGCAGTGCCTTTTTCGTCACTCCAGCATGGAGAGAGAATGGTGGAAGCATGAGAAGAGGACAACACATGCAGTATTGGGACCCTTTGGTGGTACAGTGACGTCATTCTCACAAGCTCCTTGGGTTTTTTTTTAAAGCTTCTGATAATCTCCTAGGTTACAAATTTGTAACTGCAATACAGAATGCCAGCCATTCTTACAGTGATCCTTCACCAAGCAGTGTTGAGAAGTCATTGCAAAAAACAAATTTGTAAGTTAACTTAAGATCCACAGTGGGTAAAAAAAATTTTTTTTTGCTCAGTTCACATCACAAGTGCAAGAACTTATGTTCTTGATAAATTGTAATTCAACTATTTCATACTGCAGTTTAGGAACTGAATTTTCTAAGTGATAAGACAATAGTCGGGCAACAATACAGCTCTTGTCCAAAGGCCTTAAATCTAAAACAGTGATTCCCAAAGTGGGTGCTACCGCCCCCTGGTGGGCGCTGCAGTGATCCAGGGGGGCGGTGATGGCCACAGGTACATTTGGAAGCGATGAATAACTAACTGTGAGGGGGCAGTGAAAGAATAAAAGAAAGAAGAGAAGATTTAGAAAAATTGATTTACCGTATATTGCTGCATACAAGACTACTTTTTAACACTTGAAAATCTCCTCAAAAGTGGGGGGGGGTCTTATACCCCAGTAATCATACTCCCCTGCTGTGAGAATGATTGAAGTGTAAAATGGCCTGGGCAGTTTTCCCAGCAGGTCCTTCCTCCTGCTGTGAGAATGACTGCTTTGCCTTTGAAGAGTTAAATGGCCCCCCATTTAGCTCAGGAGAGTCAAAATAATGTTTCTTTTCAGGACAAGTTAGCCAAAATTAGAATTTCTGGATTCAGATTTATCATTCTGCATCAAGTTTTGTCTATGGTGAAATTCTCTTGTCTACCACTGTGGCTCTAAAATCATTAATGTGCTCATTCATTAATGTGCTCATTCAAAAATTTGGGATTTGATAGCTTCATATTAACCAACTTACAGTATTAATGCAACCTTACTTTCCAAAGATTGAACACCACAGAGATTTTTCAAAGTATCCCATGCTTTTTTAGCTGTTCTCAGTCCTTTAATTTCACAGACTATTCCATCATCTATAGCCACTGAGCTGGCTGGCTGGTGGGGGACAGGCTTTCCAGCCAGATGGCTGGCTGGGCGGGGGGCAAACTCTATATTTTAACTTAAAAATTGGGGGGGGGTCGTCTTTTGCGCCCAGTCGTCTTATACGCCGGAATATACGGTATGTATTCTGCTCATAATGCTTAATTTTTCTTTGAACAACGTACTGGATGTTGGCTCGGTTCCCGCATACTCCCTCACTTGCATTGAGGTGTGTGCAATTGCGCACTGCTACTGTTCATGTGGTGCCACTGAATTGCCATTCCAAAACATGTGAGCACTATGAGCATTGCTGCGGGCAACTGCCACTCATGCGATTGGTCGATTGCAAGGCCAAAGCCAACCTTAAGAAAACAGAAGTTCTCCACCAGGAACGGCAGCAGCAGTACTGGCTACTGGCAGTACTACCAGCAGATTTTGGAGCACGCTGTGAATCAGGAGATTTTCCGTAATTATTATGGGAAAATTACGGCGTAATATAACTCTGAGGACTTTTTTGGACAGAGAAATACACCACAAGAAGGGTCGTCCCTCTTGCGATGCTGCTGCGTGGCAGGGGGGCATTTTGTATGATGCCGTCCCCTGCCGATTCTGGGAGGTGAACAACCAAACAGCACTTGGTCCCAGCAGAGCTAATGAAGTGGCATTTGCTGCCTCATCCTTGCCTCTTCTGCAGTCTGGTGCAGTCTGCCAGAGCTTGAACTACAGTGCCCAAAACTCCCCAATCAAAATGGTCAGTTACCATGGAGTTTAAGGGATTCTGACAGCTGCAGTCCAAAACAGTGACTTTTTCAAGTTCTAGGAGTAGCTAGTGATGGAGACAGTTCTGGAAAAGGAGCAAAATTGGAAAAATGATGCAAGTCTGAGAAACTCATATAACTTATATGGGTCACAGAATTGACATTTTCTTTAAATTGTGTTGTTTCTGAATTTTAATGTGTTTTAGCCCAAAGGAACATAGTCTTAGATATGGGCATTTGCATAAGTGTGCAGGCATTGGTTACCTATATAGGGCTACTGTCACTAAAGGGTATGACAGAAGCCAGTTTAATATGCTATCACAGCATGCATATAAGAGGAAAAACTCAAATGCATAAAAAAGCAATAAATAAGCTGCCAAACTGATATTGCTAGCACTAAAAGGTACAAAGGGATCTAAATTGCTCAAGTAAAGTACCAGCACTGATTTATAAATTTCCAGATTATGGATAAGATAGCAAACTCACCTCTCTATAAAATAGAGCTATGCTACTATTCTACTGCTATCAGAGCTGGAAACCCTTACTTGGGGTGGGGGGGACTACAACTCCCTGAATTACCCAGCCAGCATGGCAATTGGCCCTCCTGACTGAGGGATTCTGGGAGTTGTAACCTAAAAAGTAACTTTTCCAAGCTGTGACAACTATATTCTTCTATAATATCTGTCTAATGTTGTATATGTAATGATCCAACTATATTGTATACACTTTCTATGTATCAATAGATATTGTTCCATAACTCCTCCTTTAATATTTTTTTATTTTTTATTCCAAGATTCATTCATAATACAAATATTTACTTATTATTAATTCAACAATCTATACAATTCTTAAACATTACACTGCTAAAATTTGTGCATCCCACCTCCCCTTTCTGTTTTTTTAGCCCCTGTGTTGTTATATCCCTTCTCTATCAAATTATTATATCTATTATATCATTGTTTCTTTACCATCTTAATACTGTACAACATCTTCTATCTTCAACCCAAGAAAACTTAGAACTTACTTATAATTGTCTATTTATATTTCGTCAATCATTTTTCAGTTTTAAACTTTCCTTAGTTTATATCATTAACTTTTTAGTTCCCTTCTTTCTTCCATTACAAAACTTCTAAAATGTTTTAATCTATGTTTCTTGTATACCTTGTTGTTATTTCCTGTGTTTTTGTAAAACTCTATTACTCTAAACCATTGTTGCTCATTTTTTTCTAGTGAATTATTTTTAATAATATTGTTAATTTGTTCATCAACAGCATTTCACTGACTATCACTAACCACTTTTCTATCCATGAGTTGTTTTTCGATTTCCAGTTCCTTGCAAAAATAGTCCACTAGAAATAAACTTTGAATTAAAACCAGAACTTTACCTTTTAAATATCACGGACAAAAGAACAGAAGGAAAATTTAGAAGAATTATACTATATATGATAATTCCTTTTATATTTACATAAAATTAAAGGACTTCATCAGACCAGGCAAATATGGCATCATAACGACCTCTAATTAACATGAAACGGCACACATATCTAATGATGTCGTCCTTTCATGATAATGTCCTGTCCAAAAGCCGTTCCTTTTTATTGACAGGCCAAGCCATCAGTTGATCTTCTGTGGTGCTTTTTCACCAGCATTGCCAGCGTTTGAAATTTCACACCATTGTGCTCAGTGAATATAGTGTCAATTGGCAGAACACTTGCGGGTGAGATCAGGACAGCCAGATAGGGGACGCTCTTTTTATGAACCTCCCCAGTTTCCTTGTGATTTTTAAAGTGTGTTTCTGTGCTTGTGCATATGTTTTCTGTGTTTCTTTTTCTTTATTTTTTGAATTTGCCACGCTCACGTCTTCTTGTGAGAAACAGTGAGATCTGGAACCAGGAAGTGAACAGAGCTCTGTTCCTGCTCCGTTAGCGCTGGGGCTGTCTTTTCATGTGAGTCAGGTAAGGTTTGGTGGGTGGTGGTCTTTTGCCTGCATAAAAGCGCCACAAAATATGCTGGCAAAAGAACGTTTGAGAAGGGTGGTCTGATAAAGTCCAAAGAAATAGATACAGCCTTGTCTTACAGAGGTGTATGGCTTTAACACAGAGAAAGGAGAATGCAGAGGTGGAATCCATGTTCTTGGGTTTACTTAACTACCATTAATTCCAGCAGTGGCCCTGAAGATGGCATTGATTAATTCCAGCAGTGGCCCTGAAGATGGCATCAAGGACACACACGGTGTGACGGAAAATAAACCTGCAAAGTACAAGGCAGTATCTATGGATGTCCCTAGAGAGATAGCATAAATAAATGTACTTGTAGCAAACCACCTTAGGTATTTCTTGCCTAAAGAAACTGTATGAAATTTATGGGATTGCCATAAGTCGTCAGGCAACTTGAAGATGTGTGCATGTGCACAAACACATAGAGGCACCACGTTTAAATTTACTGAATGTTACAGACTTGGAATGTGTTTTCCAAACAAAGGAATTATAGATGATTATGAGAAATTATGTCTTATACTCTTCCTCTCATTTCTAGTTCTAGGATTGGGAAGATATACTGAGCACGAGTGTGTGTGTGTGTGTGTGTGTGAGAGAGAGAGAGAGAGAGAGAGAGAGAGAGAGAGAGAGAGAGAGAGGTGGGGGAGAGATTACAGCATCAAGGACACACACAATATGACAGAAGACAGTAGAAATGCAATGTACATAGCAATATCTTGTGTGTGAAGACAGCAGCTTTACAGGAAGTAGTTACTCTCTGGGTAGCTGGGTAATCTGGACCACAACCCAGAGTAGATTTGTGACACACACACCCTAGATATGGGAGTCTGAGGGTTATGGGCGACATTGCCATTCTTCAATGTTTGAGCAACACACCCTCTTCCCACCCACCCACCCCCCAGATTAAAAAAAAAAGATATAATCTTACATATAAACTGGTAGCCTAATGTTAGACTGGACAACATGAAAGAAAGGCAGGGCCAACTTTATGCAGAAGTTAAACGAGCCACAGTTTAGAGGGTCAGATTATGAGGGATCTCAAAATAAATACCTAAATAATAGAACACACGCATCTGTTTTGATTTTGGGTGAATGACACTAAAGGGTCTTTTTGCCTTGACATATCTTGTGACCTCAGCATTTCTTATTCTGGCCCAAGGAAAGGGCCCAAGATCCAGAATGTCCTCCCTCCAGAAGCTCCTCGGGTCTTTTTTATTTTATAATCTTTTCTGCATTAGGTGAAAACTTTTTTTCAAATTTTCCCATTCTTTTGGTTTTTTTTAATTCCTTCAGTTTTCAGAAAATGCATTAATGTTTAAGGACCTCAGGTTCGTTTTTAAGGTCAGGGGTGGTGGTCAAGATTGGTAGGCAAGTCATTATGAATTTTGCATACTTGCATGTGTGTTTTTAGAAAACAATAAAAACATAGAATGCAGTGAATTATAATAATGCCACCAACTAAAGCAGTTCTGTGACTGACAAACTAATAAAGGAAATATTATAAAAATATGTAAAGTGTGAAATTAATATATGAAGGAAAGGGGTAAATACGCTAGATCCTCTCCCCCCCTCCCCGCCTCACTTTTCCAGAGTCCAAAAGAATGCAAAGGTAGCTATAAACTGGGGAATTTGGAATTGGTCATTCCTAAGGCCCTCAACTACAAAAGAGTCTTAGGAGATTTTCAGACAGGCACGGAAAAAGCATCGCCGTCTCACAATCTCCTCTCCTGTCCGTGTCACATGAAAAAGGGAAAACTTTTCAGACCTACCTTTTCCGCACCTTGTTCCCTCAGCAGGGCAGCCCAGGAGTAAAAGGAGCTCGAACTGAGCTGCTTTCACTTCCTGGATTGAAATCCCTGCTGCTCTCACGAAAAAACAAGAGCGCGGGAAATTCAAAATGTAAAAGCAAAATACAAGACAAATAGCACCGAAACACACTTAGAACTTTACAAGTAACCTGGGGAGGGTCATAAAAAGTGAGTTACTAACCTTGATGTCCCAATCTCACCCGGAAGTGTTCTGGCACGGACCTCCCATTGACACTGGTATTGCACCAGCATAACAGGACACCTTTTCACTTGCACGACATTCCATTACAGAAACGGAACGGGGGATCTATCATGGCTTAGCCCATGAATAAAAAGAAGCACTGGTGTAATGACAGCCAAATGGGAGCATGATGACACAGGAACAACGTCACCTGAAAGGGAAGCCCTTTAACGATCTCCTGGTGTTTGTGTAATGCCATATTTAGCACATCTGATAATCTCCTTAATCTCCTTAGCGGTCCTGATCCTTGGTGCCTGATCATTTGGAGAGGAGAACCCAGCCCATCCGGCCTAGCCTTGGGAGGCAGTCAAGCCACCCTTGCCCCCTGTTCTAGGGTCCATGTTCATTCTTCTTAAATCATTGAGTTGGTCTTCTGTGAGTTTTCTCCTCTATTGTGAGTATTCTCTTCTGTGAATTTGACTTTGATTTCACTCTATGGTTGTTTTAAATTGTTCTAGAGCTTATATTTCATACTTATATTCTTATATTTTACAACTTGTTATCCTCTGTTCTTTGAGCTGCCCAAAGAGCATCCACTGTTAGGTATTAGAGAAATGCAGTAAGTAAATGGATACAGACATTGCAATATACCCTCAGTCACCATTCCATTAGTTTTAATGACTTGCTTTGGTTATCGTAGTGTGAAAAGCCTCCTCAGCTACAATTATTATCCTTTTAGAAAGTTTGATTGCATTTTGGTATGTTTTTACTTATGTCTTTATATGTACTTTATCTGTATTTGTTATATCTTTGTGAGCTCCTTTGATATCCAGTTTTTGGGGAAAGGCACGATATGAGTGAGTGATGTAGTATGATACTTTTTAAATAACAGTTTGATTCTTAAATTTCCCCCAAATTTAGCAGGTGTGTGTGTGTGTGTCTGTGTGTGTGGATGAATATGCAAAATTGTACTCAAAATTGTTCAGTGGTGCTTTAGTCATTTATTAGCTATTCAGTTATATTTAGTTCACTTATTTGAGAGCTAGAGTGGTATAGTAGTGTGAGTACTGGACACTAGGAGTCCAGTTCAAATCCCTGCTTGGCCATGGAAACCCACTGGGTGGCCTTGGACAAGTCGTACTCTCTCATCCTTAGAGAAAGGTAAAGGCAAACCCCTTCTGAAAAAAGTCTCCCAAGGAAAACCCCTGATAGGGTCACTTTAGGGTCGCCATAAGTCAGAAATGACTTCAAGGCACACCACAACAAGTTTAATTATTTAGTTATATGGTCCTATCAGTTTTGAACATGGGGTGATCTTCATTTCCACAGTAGAGATACGCACACAACTTTACACATGTCGACTTAAAAACAAACCCCATTGAGGCAAATGTGCATTGAATTTAATAATTAAATGTGCCTCCAGTGAAACCTATAATACGTATACATGCTTTATTTTGAAAGGATCATATTTAAATAGAAACCAAATAGGCATCCACTATTTTCTGCCTCTGTGAATAATCTGCATCCAGTAACATCTGAATGTCTAGTATCCTACTTCCATTTTTCTTAGTTTTGTTAGAGGGTAACCAAATATGTGACAAAATCATGTATTTGTGGTTGATTAAATGAGTTTTGAAAAGGGAAATCTGCGATAGTATTTGTTAGCAGACCCTACTACCCACTCTCCATGAGATTCCATAACTGGAAATATTAGACACTTTTGGGGGTCATATTGGCTTAGGCAGACTGGAGGTCAGTTGGAGGTCATGATGACCTGAGACATGTCTAGAAATGTAACGGTGGGAAAGCCCAAATTAGGATTAAGTGGAAAATTCCCATAATGGGTTCGTCCTAACAACCCAGTCATTAAAGGGGTATGTGCTAATTCTTTCTTCCAGCCTTGGGTGTTTCCAGTAATAACTATAATCAAGCAATTAAGTGACTGTTCCTCAATCCATACCCAACAGAAATTTCTCCTCATACCCCCTTCCTGTCCAACTTTACAAGGTTATCGCAAGCCCATCAATGTTCAGTCCCTCCGCAATTAAAGCAATCAGTTGAGTTTCAGTTTCATTTGTCTGTTCAGTGGAAGAGCCATTCAAGCTTTGTTATTGCTAAATTCGCCCCACCAAGGCATGGAATAGGGTATAAATATTAAACCTCTAACAATAGTAGTGTGTTCCACAGTGGATGAACCCAGCTACTCTCCTTCTTAGCACTCACCAGATCGGAACCTCCTATGCCACTGTCAGATGCCTATCTGAGTACAGTAGGACCCCCGTATCCACTGATTCATTATCCACTGATTTAGTTACCCATGGGACACAAAACAGCACACCTACCATAGATTCTTCCTAGACAATGTGTCCTCTCTAGCCATTTTCTAGGTCCTCCAAGGCAACTCTATGGTATTTTAAACTGGAAGTCCCATTATTTTCAATGGTGTTTGCTATTATCCATGGTTTTCAGTATCCACGGGCCCCCCAGAACCAATCCCCAGCAGATACGAGGGTCCTACTGTATCTTCGCTGCTCTTTGAGATTGGTAACTATAACTCAGTCTTCCTGGATCTCTCTATCTAATCTTTCTGCCTTACTCTGTTATAGCCTCGTACAGTTCGTAAGAACTCATGTTTCATATGTTAGTTTACTTTTTATATTATTCCAATAAAATACCTTGTTTTACTTTAACTGAAGCCTCCTCTACAGTTAATACTGGTATACATTGATGAAAAGATCCCCAAAGTTACCCTCCTCTCACAGGCCTCCTGTTTGAGCTAATAATCCCACAACTATATTTTGGCATCACAGGTGGGATACCAATGTACCTCCCACCTCTTAGGGTAACATATCATTCATGCAATAATATGCTGAAACAGTTTTCATTAATACTAAGGGCATGGAGAGGATATCACAAATGTAGATGCACTGGAATATGTTCTAGCAGTCAAAGTAAGTTGGCTAGATTCAAGCATGTGAATTTAGAAAAGTGTTAGATTGCCTGACAGCAGTAATGGTATCCATTAAATCAGCATACAGTATGTATTCACAGGCAGAGCAGTCTACCATCCTTACTAGCATTCCAAATGAACTATCTCAATAGTGCCTCCAAGGCAGACTTCTCTGTTTAAACCATTAAAATGGAAATGTATGCAAGTCTGTGGCAGTTTTTTTTAAAATGCAAACATTAGCCAGAACAGCAAATCCTGTGTAGCACTACTAACAGGATTTTGATGTGTCCTTATTGAGCACTTTAAAGAGAGCATGCCAGTCTAAGGAACAAATGAACAAAAGGAGTACCATAAATGAAGGTAAAATTGTGATCTTCTGAGCTGCAGTGGTTTTAGATTGAATTGTAATCTTGTGTCAAAGCAAAAGCAATGAAACACCTTGTAGCTACTTATTTATAGAGTTTGGAAATGCTACTGGTTTGTTTGTTTGTTTTTACTACAAATCCCAGAATTCCCGGGCTGGCTAAAATCTGGAATTTGTGATCCAAAAAGTACCTTTTCCAGGCTCTGCTTATTTATATAGTTACTCAGGTACACTCAGCTTGTATTTATCACATTGCTGAACACACAGCTTCTTGTTTGAGACAACAGTGGGATATCTGAGGTAATTCACAAAATGGTTTTGGTCTTGAGCACCTCCTCTTGAAAAATATGGAGGATCTTTTACCAGTTGCCTGGTGAGCCTTTATTTTTTATGTCAGGAAATTAAGAAAGAAAAGCTTTGCATCAGGCTGGCCAAAGCTTTTTTTAAAAGTAATAGTTGGATGCCCAAATGGACACCTGATCCTGTCTTTTGGACACCCTATAGAGACAAATGGACATACTCACTTTAGTCAGTGAACTTTAATGAAATGGACTTATGCACTTTCTTAATTAGTGCCCTGCAAACCAAGGGCTTGTCTATATGAGCCCCCCCCCCAACTGGATTGCTCCACAGTACAGTTGTCCCTCCATATTCACCGATTTAAGTATTCACGGCTTGAAAATATTCTTTAAAAAAATAATAATTCAAAAAGAAAACGCTGATTTTGCCATCTTATATAAGGGACACCATTTTGCTATGCTGTTGCATATAATGGGACTTGAGTATTCATGGATTTGGGTATTCATAGGGGGTCCTGGGACCAAACTCCAGCGAATGTGAAGGGACAACTGTTATGGTTTATTTGGCCCTCACAAGCTGAGGGCGGCATGGAGAGCACCCGTGGGGAGGGGGAAGAGGAAAGCCATCCTCCTCCTCCCGGTCCTGGTGGCAGTGGTGGGAAGGCTTTTGTGGGGGGGGGAGCCACCCTCCCCCTCCCTGGTCCCAGCAGTGGCAGTGGGAAGGCATCCACGAGGGCAGAGGGTGTAGAGAACCATCCTCCCCCTCCCTGTGGCTACCCTCTGAGGGTCCCATCTGTCAAAAAAAAAAAAAAAGTCAAGAGCAGAGGACCTGTGCACCTCCAACCAATCAGAAGGTCTATTCTGCCCCTCCAGACTGCAGAACTATTCACAGGGGCTTTCTTAAAGGGTTTTTAAAAAAAACTCCGGGGAAAGTAGCAAAGGCTTTTCCTGCAGAGTTTTTGCCGGTTTTGGCCCCCCTCCTTCTCAATAAGGTGAAATAACACAGATGGCCATTAAGACAGATTGTCTTCTCCTCACATTCCATTAGAAGTATTTTTGCCATTTAGACAACCCCCAAGAATAAATATAACCCCCGAATAGATGTCTTTGGCAATCCAAATCAGCTGTGTTTTTAAACCTATTTTTCTAAGTTTTGATAGGACTTCTAAGAATTTTTCTTTTTAATTCAGGTATTTTCTGGTGTTGGGCAGGATAGGAAAAATGACTAGGGTGCTGGTGTCTGTAAATGTATTTACAACTCTGTTGACTTCCTTCTTTAAAACAAAACAAAACAAAACAAAAAATCAACCATCTTCCAAATGTCAGGATTGTATGTATTAGAGAAGCTTCTATTCTTGAACCTTTCAGTTGGGAGAATGGACTCCCAGTAAGAGTTCCTTTTTAAAATGCCCTGAGGATGGTCTTGCCATGTAGAATAAGAAAGTGAGCTGCTTCAGGAGGTGACACATGGAAGCAGGAGTTGGTGTATGAATTGTGAAATAATTGTTGGGCCTAATAGGGAGGACACACTTTGGGCTCTGCTTAATTGCAGCAAAATATCCGGGGCTAGAACAAGCCACTGTTTAACATGAAATAATTGACATTTGACATGAATGAATGCAAATTCGTGAACTGGTACTTTACAGAGATTGGTGCTAATATTTTGTGTAAGCTCGATTCAGTGGCAGAGGTAGCTCAAGACATTTTGTTGCCTGACGCAAAGGGAACGGGGGGCACGCCTTTGTAGATACAGAAGCCAAAAATAGTCATGCACATGTATTTTACTTTGGCACTGGTGATAAGGCAGCACCCTCCACAAGCCTAGGGGCACAAGAGGTGCAATATGACATATAGAGCTCTATCTGGTCTTCCTCCTTCAGCATCTGCAGCCTGAGACATGTTATTTATTCTGTGTGATAAAAGGGGCAGCCTTGTTTAGTGGCTAATTCTGCTAAATAAAACTTAGACAGCTGTGTATGCTGTTAATTATCATAACCTTCTGAGGCTCCATGGGAGAGGATACCAAAGCACTATAGTTTTGTGGCTCCAGACGGCTTACCATTCTCTCTAAAGTGTAAACTGCAAGAGAAGAATACTGTATTTGTCTTGCCTATTTCCTCACAATTTTCTTCTTCAGATCAGGATGTTTATGTTACCTTTTGAAGACTGCAAGTACTAATGGGAAAAAACCTGTATCATTTGTCACTTGGAAAGAAGGAAGGAAGGAAGGAAGGAAGGAAGGAAGGAAGGAAGGAAGGAAGGAGTAGGGAAAGAAGAAATCTTATTACTAGTGTAATGTCATAGTTTGTGTAGTTCAACTGGATTCTTCTTGTAGGACTTGAAAAAAAGGTTTCAAGAGGGACATAAACTGGATATGAAATATAACTGGTCCACTGAGGTACTCACAAAAAAAGGATGATGGCATTTAATTAACATGAGAAATAATGTGGTTCCATGTAAAGCCCAAACCAATAAGAACATTACACACAAATGGAAATTTGTACATGCTATTCCTATAAGATGGGGTGGGGGTCTCTGCGCCCACCTGGCTATTTTTGTGGCCTTCTAACTTTCAGACTCCCCAAACTGCCATTTCAATGGCTCCCCGCTTCAAAAAGAGTATGATTTGGCTCTCCTAGAAGCCACCAGGAGCAGAATTCACCTTTTAAATAGGTTTTTTTTGGGGGGGGGGACTCTGTACTGTTTAGCATTTAAAAAAAATAGCAATTTTTTAAAACCAAAAGTGGACTTCCAACTGCTTATGGAATTTTGTTTGGGGGCATTTTTGGCAGCCCAGTCCCAGAGCAAAATGGTGCCCCCTAATCCCATCACAGTTGCCCACCCCAGCTGTAAGGATACTTTTCTCTAACATCATGGAGGATGGAGGGAGGAAACACTTTTTAAAAACAAACCCACCAATATATAGGTTTCCTCCTTTGTAGGATAGTGAAAAGGGAAGACATGGAGAACTGGTAGAGCTCAAAACATAGTGGTACAGCATATAGTCAAGATCCAGAATGCCATCTCTCGGAAAACTTGATATGCGACGGAAAACTGCATGGGGTCCTTCCCTTGTTCTAACACTGGAAATTCATTACTGCTGCTGCTATGATTCTTGTGCTAGAACATGTTTAGTGCTTTCAGTGTTTCAAACCCAAATTTTAATCTCCGGTCATATCTCCAGTTAAACAATGTCAGGAGTCTGGACTTGGAAATCCCTTCAACAGAGCATTTGGAGAGCCATTACCAGCCAAAGTAGATAACACTAGGCCAGATGCACTGTTCATTCAGATCAGTGTAGTATCCTTTACATAGGAATACCATACGGCCTCTGTCTATGGTTTAGGTGACCAAAACATGGAAATAATTCAAGGACTAACTCCCAAATGCATGGCAAGGCTATAAACCACCCAGAGATTAACAGAATTTCAGGCAAGATTTTGAGCTTTCCAAATCTCTTCAGGCAAGAAGTTATAAAAGAGAAAGATGAGGGAAAGGAAAGAGCAAGAGTGAAGCAAATGAAAGGGGAAAGGGCCAAGTTGATACTGAAGTCTGAATGGAAGGAGCATTAATATGAAGTGGAGGGAAAGGAGCCATATTTGGATTCTAGCTGCAGGTTTGTGGTTGCACCTAGGACTGTTGGGACAAAAACCCCACATAATATTTGAATGTGTCAGTGCTGACAATATAAAATCCACCCATCAGTGGTGGCTGGTGGTTCCCATGTCATTGAGGTGGCAAATCTGCTCTGGGTTTTACTCTGAACTTTAAAGGAACTGTCCAAGGTGCTGGAGCTATTTTTGATGGCCCCTAAATTCAAACCTGGCATGGGTTCACCACACTACTGGCACCAATGGCAGCTACCATTGCTAGATATAAATTTGAATATGTATTCCAACCTTATGCAAAATGTACAAGTTCCTAAATAGGCAAGTGGAGAAATGAAGAAAATGTAACAATGTTTATATTGGCTGTGGTGGAAATTAACTGTAGATAGTGCACAGTGTGTTAAAAACAGTGAACAGAAGCCCAACTGTCCAGTGTTACCTAGTGGTACCTGGAGGGAATAAACCCTTTTAAGAATCAAATGTTATCTTCAAGTGGCAGGGGACTCTCATTTTCAAATTTCTTCAGTTATACAATTATGCTGCTGTATAACTACTTTCCAAATTACAAAGTATGTTGTCCACTTCTTTTATGAAAATGGCCAGTTGTACACTCACATTACCAATAGCCCTCTCAAGCAGATTGAGAAAATCATATAGTCCTTAAAAATAAACATGGATTACTGTTAATTCAAATACATATTGTATTGGTGCATGTTGAACAGATTCCCCAAGATATCTCTGATCTTACTTGGTGGGCAATAGGAACTGGGCATTTGAACCAACAGCAACTGTAATCCAGCATTAGAGATTGCTGGTGCACCAGAAAGGAAGGGAATGGAGGGAAGAGTTTGTGAGCTGCTGTCTTTTTTTTTTTTTTTTTTGTAAAAATATTTTGTGTGTGCATGCACGCGTGCGCACACACACAGAATAAACAGCAATAACAACAATTGCTTTTAAGACAGAACCATTATCTCTTCTGTTACAGCATTGTCACATGCCTTGTTCTTATTTATTATCTTTCAATGAACTTGTAACTCATGTACATTATTTTCATCCATGGTTGAGCAGCACGATAAATCAAACTCCTCTCCTTTGTCCACAATCCATAAAACATCTATAAAATGGTATGAAAAAGCTGGCAGATGGCACACACTCATACAACTGCAATGAAAGATAAAGACTATTCTGTTTACTTTATAGCATGGCAGGCTGTTTATGGACTTATGGTCTCCATAGAAATGATGGTTTATAATAATGGTAAGATAAATAACATGGGGGGAGGTAGAAGGAAACACTATCTCTGATTTTCCAAACAGGGAGTTAATACTTTTTCTGCTGAATACTGTGGAACTAATATGAGTTTGGTACAGAAAATACGTTGTATAATACAACATATATTAATTACCAGATGAATACTAATATAATTTGTTTCATATTATGGAGAATGGTATATCCATTTGTTATAAAACTGCTTTGAGAATCTAAGTCAGGGGTGGCCAGGATCTGCCCAAAGGGCTTTTGTTCCCACAGTGGCCAATGCCCAACATAAATGCAATAGCATCCTTCCACTCATGTTCCCCAGCAACTGGCATTGAGAGGCATACTGTTTCTGATACTGGAGATAACAGAAAGTCAACACGGCCAGTCACTATTGATAATCTTATTTTCCATTCATCCAATCCCCTTTTAAAGCTACACAAGTTTGCTGCCACTGCATTTTGTAGTAGCAAATTCCATTTTAACTATGCACTCAGTGAAGGACGGTCCTGACCACTCAGTTTCATTGGGTGACCAAGGGACTCTAGTAGTATAGGAGCAGGTGTCCCCCCACTTATCTACTTTCTCTACATCAGGGGTGGGACTTGTGTAGCCCATCAGATGTTATTGGACTGCTTCTTGCAACATTCTTCACCATTGACTATGGCAACTAGGGCTGCTGGGAGTTGCAGTCCAACAACTGAAGGGCAGCACAATTCCCAGCACAATTCCCACCCCCATCCCTCACCCTGCAAACCTTTATACTGCTCTGTCATGTTTCTCTCACTCACTCCCCCACCATTGGAACATCAGCACAAAGTTTGACTCCAATGCCTCATCATGGTGTGGAGATGACCCTGCATCATCTTCAGAAGCTATACCAACAAATGCATACTGAAAGCCTTACCATCCTAATAAAACCTTCCAGAGCTCCCTCAACTCAGAGGTGGCCTGTGTGTCTGTTATTTTCCCTGATCTTAAGACTTATCTATAATGTAAACTGCAGCAAAATGAAAATAGGATGCAAAACCATTTTTAGCTGGAATGCTTGGATATATCTTTACACAGTGGTGGTGAGCAAACAACTCAGCAGTATCCGTTTTACTAAAAGCCAGCTAAGAAGAGGACTACACCAATAAGCACATGAAGACATGCCTGACAGAACAATATTATTATTTTTCTCCTACATTTTTCATTACCTTATCCAACTTTCCTGTGATTGTACTGCTCCAATATTTTTGTATACAGGGTTTAGCACTCCCCACCAGTCACAGTTTCTCTTTTAAAAAAGAGCAAGTTTCTAGTCCTTAAAGTTTTTTTTAAGATTTGAAAATACACGTGCAAAACCTGAGCAGAATTTCTACTATCAAGAAGGACTTAAATGCCTTTGCTCTTCCCTTTTCAAAAATCAAACAACACAAGATTTTAAAACTCAAATTTTAGAATTAAAACTCAGATTTTAGAATATTTACTATCTTTCCAAAGAATGACTGCGGTGGTTTGCTTAAATTATTCAGGTAAGAGAATTTAGGTTTTTCTTGGACCATAATTTGACTAATATTGATGCAGGAGATTATCACACAAGGCTACTATTCTGGAATTGCAGCAAGGTATTGGCAAATTTAGCCAGTACTTATTGCACAATGTCGCCTCATCCTGCTACTGGTTTGCATCCCATTTTTTTTCTGTAGCACTCCTCTTCATTGATGGGGAAAACCCATTAACGGCTCTCAATACTGCTGCTATGCCATTATTCTCCTTCATGTAATAAGTAACTTCCACAGCAGTAGTGATATAACGGAAGTCATGTGGCACGAAGGGACATGATCCTCCTCCCCCCCTTCCCCTTGTTATTCCCAAGCTGGCCAAGGTTGCTTTTTCTCCACACCTTGCTTTCCCCCCCCTTCTCTCTCTCTCTCTCTCTCTCTCTCTTTTTTTTTTTTTTTGCTTTGATTGCATAATTATGAAGAAACAATAAATATATATTGTTTCCTTGTAATGATGGAATCATGGCCATAAATAAATAAATAAATAAATTTTATGGTGGGGGGCTGAAGTGGGGTTACAGAGCTGCTGTGGAAGGACAGAAGATTGCCAATGCAGCACAATTGCAACATATTCATGTGATTAAAGAAATCATGTGATAACTGAATGTTTTCAAACAGGTATTTCCCCATTTGCTTCACTAACACAATTGCTGCAAGAAAAGCGGCTGGTGTGATAAAGCTCTCAGTTATTTTATAAATTGGCAGAAAGAAAACATTCCTGGTATTTGTGCATGTATTTTTCTTCTTTGCAAAGCTCTTCCCTGTAATATCACATTTAATACAAATGGATACTTCAGAAATAGTTTGCTGATCAAGATTTTGTTTTGGAAAAGGAAAGCTTCTATGTACAATACGATAAGTTATGAAATCAGATGGCAGAGTTACACTTTGTTCAGTTTAGGATATGGTTTAGAGAAGGTATGGATGGGGTGGAGGGACACACTTTGTCTATCTTTGTCCTAGAGCAAGGGTAGGGAATCCCTTTACCTCCCAGGCATGAATTCAATTTCAGAGAAGCTGTCAGGTGCCATATTCCAGTGATAGACAGGGCCAAAGCCAAAAGGTTGAGACCAAAAGTATAAGCATGTGTGAGCTTAAATCTCTTATTGCCAGACATTTCAGTCTTTTAGAAGTGCAGGGGGGGGTGACTATAAAAGCTGGGAAACTACTGATATTGATGTTGTAACAGAAAAGGAGCTGTGCCCACTTGAGGAACCAGGAAGAGACAGGTTCGGCTCCAGAGCCTCATGTTCTTCATCCCTACCCTAAAAGAAGGAAATGGGCCCCTCCGGATATTCATAGAATCATAGAGGTGGAAGAAACTACAAGGGTCATTCAGTCCAACCTCCTGCCATGCAGAAATAAACAATCAAAGTATTCCCGACAGATGTCCATCCAGCCTCTGCTTAAAAACCTCCAAAGAAGAAGAGTCCACCACACTCTGAGGCAGCGCATTCCACTGCTGAATAGCTCTTACTGTCAGGAAGTTCTTCCTAATGAATTAATGTTTTTGGATTACAATTCCCATAATCATTGGCTATACTGATGGGTGCTGTTGCAGTCCAAAAAACATCTGGAGGACCACATATTTCCTATCCCTGCTTGGATAATGAGATAAATTTTTTTCATAGGCTGTTTTCTTCTTGTATACCAGCCACTTATTTAAACCATTTGGTCTTGTTGAACAATGTGAGGTTTCCCACTCCTATTGTTTCAGGCCAAACTTATCCACATGTAAGATGCCCCTGCTGTACACACAAATGTCCTTATTACTGATCCACTCTCACTCTGGCCTTCTGGCAACAAAGGGCTGCTTCACACACATGAGGTGGGGTCTCCTTCCTTGGAGGTCTTTAAACAGAGGCTGGATGGCCATCTGTCGGGGATGCTTTGATCATGATTTCCTGCATGGCAGGGGGTTGGACTGGATGGCCCTCGTCTTCCAACTCTGCAATTCTATGATTCTATGATTCTAATATACTGTCAGGGTAATATCCCTTTAAGTGCAGAGAGAAAAATGTTGCAGCAACAGACCACTCACTAGCACAGCTGAAGTGGATGTGAGCACAGCTGTGGCTAGGCAGAAGATGGCTAGTCAAACACTCTTATAAAGATACACTCTGTGTGAGTTACTTGTGTGAGTTGGTGTTGAGGACTGTTTGGAGAATTGATGCTGGATTTCTTATTGAAGTTTGCTGTATATATTTTGTGTTTGTTTTGTACTGGAACTGAAGATAAAGCCTCCAGAAGGACTTTGTTATTTGTAAGTCTTATTGTGGGTGAAAGTGGGTCAGAGTAGTGATGAAGCCTGCTAGCTGAAGCCCTTGTTTTTCAAGCCCTATTCTGCTGTATAGTTTATCTGCTGTTTGGTTACTCCTGGGTCTAGTTTGTCCTTAGGCTGTGCCAGTCACCTCTCAGTGAGCCTATACTGTGTGGACATATACATCATTTGATGCATGAATGTATTCCATTAGAAGAACATCATGTTTCAGGTAATATTAGATGATAAGAAAGTTTTCATTGTGGTTTTTGATTTTTGCGAACTGATTCATGCATGCAAATCCCAGTTAGATGGTTCTGTTGTCAAATGAACTGTCCTAAATTTTAGAATCCAATCAACAGCTGTAGGAGAAAAAGAGTTCTAGTTGTAACAGTCTTGATTTTTTAACAAAATGATTGAAAAGGCAATTCTGGAGACAAATTGAGAACGTTCCCCATTGGTTGACAGGATTATGAAATGATTCTTATCAATCTCTGTTTCCATCCCTGGGGAAACATGGCAAGCTCCCATGTGGCATTTTAGACAACTAAAATATATAATGGGCCCTTGGTATCTACTGGGGATGGATACCAAAATCTGTGGATGCTCAAGTCTCATTATATGCAATAGCATAGTAAAATGGTGCCCCTTATATAAAATGGTAGAATAAAGATTTGCTTCTTGGAATTTATATTTTGGGAAATATTTTCAAGCTGTGGATGGTGGAATCTGTGGATACCAAATCCATGGATACAGAGGTCTGACTGTATGTTTGATTTATTGGCTTTGGGATGTTGCCTGGCCCAGAGATATTAACTGCTTCAAGATTCTCTCTGTGTGTTATGTTGCTAGCTTAATCTTTTTAATGTATGTATAATGGTGTGTTTTTATACCTTCCTGGGAGGACAGTCTGCATGCATCTATAAATATTTTTAGCTTCTCTGTTGTTTCTCTGAGGTCAGGCAAACTTAGTTACTCCTCCTTGCAATGTTTCTAAGTCTATTAATGTGAAGATGTGCTTTCAAATAAAGTTTCCTTTGCTCATAGGACTGTTCCATCCTGCATGCAAGTCTGTTACACAAACAAAGTAAAACAAATCTGTAGGCCTTCCGCTTCCACGAGAAGTGCAAAAACTACAGCAAAAGAACACATCCATTGAAGCATTGTGTGACAGCTCTTGAAAGTTCTTGAAGAACAGTGCTAACAGTTGGGTTTCCCTTCTGCTCACAGTTCTTTTAATCCAACCCATTATTATTGCTATGAAGTGTATAAAGTAACCATAACAAATGCTCTTAATGCACAGTGCCTTTCTGGCAATTTAATCTAGAACCTTTAAACCTTGCTGAGAATTCTGTCTCCCTCATTGCCCAGAATATGTAATGAGAAGCAGTTCTGTCTACAGAAAGCCCAGCAAGATCCCTATCATAATAGGCAATGAGCTTCTGTCTCCCCTTAGTTAATGCCAAACCCAGATCAGTTTTTTTAAAAATCTAAGTGCATGCCATCTCTCCTAGTCTCTGCACTATAGCGGTATTTTGCTTCCTTCCTTAAATTGAAATATGTGAGCAAGAATGTGTTGTTGAAATTGCATGTAGGGAAACAGCAAGTGTTTTATAGGCTGTCCACTCAATGCCTCCACCCTTGGGTAGAAGCAACCAGCTTTTATCCATCATCCCTGGATTTTTCCAGTCTTCTTGAAATTTAACCATCCAGTAAACCAGCGAGAGGAAACTTTTGGCCATTTATTTATAAACTAGCTATACCCAGCATAGCTTATGCCATTATAGTAGATTTGAAAGGTTATATATTAATGCATCAATGATCATACTCTTGAGAGAGCAACATATAGTTGCCCATGGCTGAGGGAGTGGCCCTTGTGAGGCTGGGGGTGTAGATACAGATTGAGTGGCAGGAGTGGATTGTGAAGTGGAGAGGGAATTTGCATGTGGGTGGTGATTGGCTGAGGGAGGGAGTGGATTGGTTGGGTATGTTTCCTGAGTGGCCAATCAGCACATTGGGAGCAGAAACATACCCAAGCATTTTATATAGATTATTGGATTTATATCCTGCCTGGCTCCTGAGATGAGATGCAAAGTGGTCCTCCATATATAGTACTGTCATCATGTCTCATCACTGACCAGGCTACTTGTGGCAATGGGAACTGGGGTTCAGCAACATCTGGAATGTCATGCCCCGTGAGCTTTATGAGGCTATAGAGTCAGAGGAGGACATGGCAGGGAATGGCTCTAAGGACCCTGGTACAGGTTGATCTACACCTGTGCCAGCAGGGAATCCTGCCAACCTAGAGGCTCGAGCAGAGGAAGAGCCTGGTCCAAGTGGGTTGGCATCAGTTCCAGCAGAGAGTCCTGCCCATGCAGATAAGGATGAAGAAAAAGAGGACTTACCTCCACCATCGTATACCCAGCAGCAAGCTCAAAAGGAAGCTCGAAGGAAATCTGAGGTTTTAAGAGAAAAACCTGCTCATTAAGAAACACCTAACAAAGCCTTAATTGCTTTATATATGCTGGTAGAGGTGATGGAGGCTTTGTCAGAGATCAAACTGATCTTCCTGGTGAAGGTTCATGGACCCTGTATTAACACATTAATTATGGGGTGTGTGATAAGCTCCTGTGTGCTGCCTCAAAATAAGGTTTGAAATATGCTCTTAAATATATATATTTAAAAAAGGATTTAAAAACATTCTGAAAAAGAAATGTTAAATTTCAAAGCTAAAGGAATGCAAATGCTCTTCATAAATACAGCCATATCTATAACTTCACCAGTGTTGTGGTTGTTCGATAAGCACCATGGGCAGGGAAATAAGATTGCTTCACTTGATAAAAACACAAATCAAAGCACAAACTTCTAAATCAGGCCTGCATTTAATAGCAGTTAATCTTGCCTTCTGTTGTCTATGGCATGTAATAAAGTGTGTAAGAGTGTACACACACATACACACATTTGTAGCGCAAAGATGAGTTGTACTAGTAATATTCTTTCTTTTCACAGCTCTAATTTTATCAAATGAGACACCTATACATATTTATTAAGAAATACATCCTTGTGTATTCAATGAATTTACACCCAGGTAAGTATCCATAACAATTGCAGCCCAAGCCTCAATTCTTTTTTATTTTATTTTATTAAGTGCCCACCAGATGCAGCTACTGATTCAACTTCTTTGGTGTGCTGCAAGCCTCCATTATATACAGAGAGATTCCAGCTGCTGCTTTCCACCTCACCTTCCAATTATAGAAGTAGTTCACAGGGAAGGTGTCCTGGCTATTGTCAACACAATTTTCAGCTCACTGTAGCTTCAGAATTTTTTTCTTTTTAGACCTCAGAAACGGGGCGGGGGAGTCCAGAGGGCAATTTTTGTTCTCATGTTGTTCAGCTCTGTGATTGTCTGACCTGTTTCACTTGAAAGCCAATGCTCTCTTCAGGGATTCTAATTTTAGAATCTAATCTATAAGGTGCTGAACACTTTCCATTTCCAGGAGACAGAGGGAAAAAAACACCTCACATCAGTAATTTAGGTGTTGGGTTTTGGTTTGTTGTTTTTTGAAACTCCCAAAATAGATATGGCTCCAGACATTTTGAAGTAGAAAATCCAAGTAGCAGATGCCCTCCCCATATATCAGAAAATGAATCATTAAGTAGTAAAGACTTCCACTGCCTTTTATAGTTCAAGACTGGCTTTCTGAAAGCAGCCACTTTCAGGGCTATTCTCATGCAATCTTTTCCCTTCTAGAGTTGCTAAAATCTGCCCCATTGCTTAAAAGGGATGAGAGAAGCCACAGGTTGTGTGGGAGGAGTCCAGAGAATGGCTATGTGGAAAGAGCTCCTGCTTTTTTCCAACGAAAACGCTGAATAAATCACTTAAATGTGAGTATGCTGCAACCCCAATGTTAGGGGTAGGCAGGGGAAGCCCCCAGGCTTTGGGGGGGGGATAAAAAGGGACCCTCAAAATTCAACTCTTGAGGGAGAACTGAGGAAGGAAAAACAGCTTCCCGATCAGCATGCATTACCTGAAGGATGGAAAATGGCTCCGAGCCAACAGAATGAAAAAGAAGTTTAATAGAAAGTTTAGAGAGCTTGGAGGAAAAACAGCCCTGGGGACTGATTTTCTCTGTGTGGATAAGACTGCAGTGGATACTGCTGTTGTGACTGAGGAATCAGAGAAAAGTCAGATTGAAACCAGTTTATTGGAATTAAGAGAAGTAAATGCATTGGAAGAAAAGTGTGTCTTTAAGATGAAAGTTTCAGAAAGGAAAAAAAAGCTTGGCTGCTCCACTAGATTTGCAAACAGAGAAGGCTGCAAACATGGACACTTTTGCAGAAAGGCTTTTTCACCCCAGAACAGAACCTGAGGAAAGTAAAACAAATGGGGATTTGAGAAATGATTTTTCTCAACCTGAGCAGTTTAAAATTCAAATAGAAAAAGGGGCAAATATCACATTAATCCCACAAGAGGAAAAGACCATTCAAGTAGAGAATTTTAACAATGATGAAAGCAGTAAGAAAGACTGTTTTCCCTCAGAGTTTTCCTCCCAGTTTGCAAATCAACTAGGAGAGGCTGAGGAGATTTCACCTACAAGAAGCCATTGTTATGAAAAAAAGTCAGGAAAAAGATTCAAGTGGAAGTGTTTTTTTAGAACACAAGAAGCAAAATAAATAAATAAATAAACAGAAGGAAAACCTGTGACTGGCCCATCAAGCTCTAAAGATATCAGATCACTTGGCCTAAAGAATACAGCCAGATTAGAAAAAGAATGTTTTGCCCCTGAGAAGACAAAATTAATGGGAAAAACAGGTTTGGCACAGAAATGTTTTTCTAAAAGAATAGAAAATATTGACTTTAAACAGACAAAAGAAAAGTCACAATGCGAATTTGGGCTGTTGGCAAGGGCTGTTGGGAGGCATGAAGGAGGATGCCCAGACTGGACAAGAAGATGTAAACCTCTCACAAAGTGTGCAGGAAAGCCAAGAACAGGAAAGAGCTGAAGGAAATGAAGAAATTTCTCCAATAATAGATGTACAAGAATTTTTGCTTAGGGTTTTTGTTTTTGATTAAAATATTGGATCCTTTATTATGAAAAAAGAGGAGGCACAAGAATTCTTTAATTTTTCAGACGAAGCGCTGGAAAAAACATATTCCCTTTTGCGGTTAGATGAAAATGAATCTGATGAAGAGAGCCAAGATTTAAATTTATGTGCTGAAAAAAACAAGTTATTCATTAGTATAGAATACTTTTCTGAATTGTTCCAAGAATTGGAAGAACAAGGCAAGGCGTTCTTCAACGCACTCCCTCAGGAGAGAAGTGAGGCTGATTATGATGAATTAGTCAGAAAGGTAAAACTTACAGTGGAAAGCGCCGAGGGTGTGCATGAGCTAACAGAAAGCGTGCAAGAACAACGGGAATTTTTTTGGCAAAGAACCCATGAACAGAAAGCAACAAGGAAAAGAGACGGAAAAAGGAAAGAGGAGCAGGCCACTCCTATGGACCTGGACAAGCATTCCGGAAAGGAGGAACAGAATGATCCTGACCAAGCCCTGTCAAAAAGGAGGAAGGAAGATGAAAGAGAGGAGAATTGTGGGATCGAGGAAGAGGCAGAAGTGGAAGAAAGTGAAGGCTCGTCATCAGATTCCTCAAATGAGGAAAATGACGGTGCTGAACAGAGGAGAAGAACCAAATCAAAAAGAACAACAAAAGGCCAGTTTGAAGAAGTATCAGCCCAGTATCTTCTACTGGCCTACGATACAGATTTCCAGAGCATAGATGATGGCGAGGGGAGCGACAAAGACTCCATGTGTTCAGATTCCACATCCGGGAGACAGCAGTGAGAGACGCATGAGAGGACAATTAATAGGATATGAACTGAAACTTTACATACTCCTTTTATGAAAGTGGCTAACATTATTTTACCAAAACAGTTTGAACAACATGATATGTTAAGGTTGTGGGGTTTTGCTGTAAACCATATAAATTTACCATTGCCTAAAAAGAGAGTCCCAGATTTGCGGAAATTTAGTCAGGACAAGATATGGGCCTGCCTGGAGAACGCTTCGAGAATGCTGGAGAAAATCCTGTCTGGTCTAAAGGTACCCAATTCTGAAGAGCAACAAGCTTTTGCAAAGGCTTTGGCCTTAAGAGCTATACACAGGTTGCTCCTGAAGAAAAAAATGAGAACATTGACCAGGGGATTTCCTGATTGGTTAAGAGAACTTCAGTTGATTAAAAGGTTTCAAAAGATCCGCAGAGTATGGGAAATCTTGCCAGATGAACAGCAACCCATGATCGTGGAGAAGATAGAGAATACAAAAAAGAAAGTATCCAAGGAAATTGTTTTGGAATGGTTTTATCTCAGACCTGCGGTGCAGACTCAAGATTATGAAGCAGAAGGAGGAGTCTCGACTGCCTGGGAGTGCTTTGGTGGTGGAAGGGAAGGCCGATCCAGTGGTGCATCCAAAGACCACACCCAGGGCAAAGAGAGAGAAGATCGGGAAAGATGTCCCTGACCATCTGGAAGGATGTTCGGTTCTGTATGCTGTGTCGGGGGTGAGCGCTACGGTGCCACCCCCGTGAACTGGTGAGGCCCAAAGAAAGGGAGAACAAACTAAAAAGGGGGAGGAGGGAATGGAAAATGGAATGATTGGGAAAGAAAGATCAGAAACCTTAAGTAATATAAGCTGTTCTGATCTAAAAAGAGAGGCTCCCAACACTGTAAAGAAAAGACCGAGGGGAGAGGTCTCTCGGTGGAGAGACGTGGTGGGGATGCATGCTGATGAAAGCGTGGAGGGGCAGTTGCGGGACAAGGAATCAGGAGGGGCAAGAGGAGGGGATTATTTGCCTCCAGAGGAGATACTGCTTTTTCTGGTTCTTCTTATCAAGGCAACAGCGAGCATTCGCATCGAGGATGGGAGTGATCGCCTCTAATCTGAAAGAAAGACAGGAGAAACTTGTAAGGGACTTGAAGGAGGATCAGTGACTGAGACTGGTGATGAGTGAAGATGTGGCCTCCTCCTATGGACATCCACTGAAACATCTGTTGGAGAAGGAAAAACAAAATAAGAATCAGACTTACACAGGGGTGATGAAGGAGGGAAGCTCAGCAGGGCGATCGTTTTTGGGAGGGGAGAGGGATTGGAGGGCCGGGAGGGAAGAAGAGGAGGAGGAAGCTTACCTCAATAGGATTTTTGAAAACTTGTCCAATGAAAGAGATCCCAAAAAGCGATACGTGGCCCAGTTCAGGTATAAGGGAGAGGATCCTGAAAGGGAGGCTAGTCAATACATCTCAGAAAAAGTGCTCAGGGATGCATTAGGCTACAGAGGGGAAGAGGTAAAAGACGTGGTGGCTGTTATACAGTTACTGGGGTCGAAAGAGACAGATGTCTGTTTAGCTTCGGAACTAGTGTATCTCAATTTTTGGGCCAACTGCAAACAAGTAAAACAGCAGGACCCTAACTTGCTGAAAGCCTATTAGATAGTCCCTTTGTTCTGAAGTGATACCAAAGTTCTCGCCATTAGTTTTAGAACAACCACAATACCCAAAGAGGATGTGGCTCAGTGGGTCTCAAAATATGCCACCATCCTTTCAGGACCTGAAAAGATAAGAGATACTGCTGGTTTCTGGAATGGAGAGTACCGCTGTATTGAATCTTTCAAGAATGATGACCCTCAGTTCAGGAAAGGTAAAATCCCCAAATATTTTTTTCTAGGGGCTGACCGAGGGATCACCAGATACAGCGGGCATCCGGCCGCCTGCTTTCAGTGTGGTTCTTATGATCACCAGAGGCGTACTTGTCACACCCCTTATGTTCCTGCTGCGGAGCGAGAGGTCACCCTTCTGCCACCTGTCGGGCGAGCATTCGATGCAATTTTTGTGAAGAATTTGGGCACACCTATTTTTGGTGTCCCAAGGCCTTTTATAGTTGTCAGGATGCACAGCATCTGGAAAAGGCAAACCAGGTGGCTAGGTCTGGTAGAGAGAAAGCTTGGGAGAAGGAAGTGAGAACTCAGTCCAGGAAGAGAGAAGGTCATTTTCAAGAACTTGATCAAGAAAGGGAAAAGAGGAAGAAGGTAACAAACCAAGAATTCAAAGATCAACAGGGATTGGAGGGAAACCCGAAGAAAGGGAACAGACGGGGAGGGGAGAATGGAGTACAGTGGACAAAAGGAAAAAAAGGGAAAGTGGGGAGGAAATCACTACAGAAGGGGGAGTAGCATCTCATAGGTGAGGTGGCTCAGAAAAACAGGTTTGAATTGTTGATAAAAGGGGAAAAGAAAGAGGCTACTAGGGATGGTGATCAAGTTCCAGAGAGGAAGGAAGAGAAGTAGGCTACTGTGGGTGTAGGAGAAAGTACAGAAAGAGAAATGACTGATCAGGAATTGCTTCAGGAGTCTACAGTCATGGAAATGGAACATCAGGAGAGCTTGGAGAAAAAAGAAAAAGAATGGGAGGCGTTTGCAAAGGAATTAGGGGAGGAAACGAGTGAAAGAGTGGAAGAGATGGATACAAGTGAACAAGGTTGTTCTCTCACTCCAAAAGTTGGCTCTCAAGACTCCTTGATCACAGAGCAGCTTTTGGTATCATACCCTTTGACCCCTGAACTCCCTAAACCTCCAGACCCTGGCCCCTTGGCTCCTGACCCTTCTTTTTCATCCCAACCCCCTTTCACCCCATCCTCACCTCCCTCCATCTCCAACACTTGTAAGGCTACACCTCAGGAAAATCCTGAGGAGGTAGAGGTGATGCATTCAGAGGAACAAGAGATACAGTCACCAGAGCTGTGTTGAGAAAGAGTGTGTTAAAAAAGAGTTTTAATAAGTTAGACTGTAAGCTAGATTTCAGTTAAGTTAGACTTTAAGTTAGATTTTTAGTAGGAAAATAATTATTTCAATTGGTATGGCCAATATACTTCTGTTAGTTTTTGGTTATTTATAACGGAGGCCTTAATACATTTTTGGGTACATAAAACAATGGGTTCATTAAAAATTGCCACATGGAATGTTCGTGGCTTGCAAACTGAGGATAGGTGCAGTGAGATTTTTCCCTGCCTTGGGGGCCTGCGTTATGACATCATTGTGTTGCAGGAAACTTATATCTGTAATGAACAACAGCGGAGCCGGTGTCAGAGATTGTGGACACAAGGACCTTCTGTATGGTCATATGGGGAGTGTGGCGGTTGGGAAGTAGGGGTCCAGTTTAGGGCCAGGAACAATTTGACCATTGATTTCATGTTAGAAGTAGTTTTGGGGAGGTTGTTGTTGGTGGATTCTAGTATGGAGGAAAAGCAGAAAGATGGAAGAGTAAAAAAGAAGGCTTTCAGGCTGTGTGGGCTTTATGCTCCTGTAAAATATGCTGAACAGAAAAAGTTTGGGGGATATTTAAAAGATCAGTGGCATCTTATTATCATAGGAGATTTCAATAACAGGGCAAGGATAATGGACAGGAGTGCTTACGCAGACCAGAAAGAACGGACAAAGTTGTCCCTGGCAGCAGAGGAAAGAGAGTTGGAGTCTTTTCTAGAGAAACAAGGTCTTAAGGATGCAGCTCTTGACGTGGTGAATGAGTTAGAATTTTTTCCTGTTTGTTGCAGAAAGGCTTTTGGTTTGGATTTTCCCCCAATGGAAGGAGTTCGATTTATTCATTATCACAAAACTTCAGCCAGCAGAATAGATCGTGTGAGGGCAGTGAAGGAAATGAAGGTGGAAAAGTGCACTGTTATGATCACTGCTTGGTTGGATCATGGGCTCTTGCCTGTAGAGTCCAGTATAGGTCAGGTTTACCCCAAAGGGAGACCTCTCTGGAGGTTGCGCCCTAAATTTTTGGAAGATATGGCATGTAAAGAGCGCATCGCCTCATCACTAGCCCACAACCTAACTCTTGCTGACATGTACAAAGATGATTTGTGTAGGTGGTGGGAACGTGTAAAGTGCGCAGTCCGGGCCACTAGCCGGGCTTACGAGACCAACGTTAATGGGAGACAGATTCAGGAGTATCATTTGGTCATTTATCATTTTTTGAAGTGTCATTATTGATTGAACCAAGGTGTTCCTTTTTCAGAACAAGAGCTTAACTGGGTGAAGGGAGTGATAGCAAGATTTTGCCAAAAGCAAAGACAAAACAGAAAGAGGAGTAAAATTTTCAGGACGCAAGGTGGTGCGGTTGATGTGGATGAGCGGGCAGGCACCCGGAGTCCAAAGGCTCCTATCGAATTAAATGGCTTGAGGGCCTCTGAGTCAGACCCTATTGCATTTAGACCAAGTGAGATGCTGGATATCATGGAGAGATATTACAGATAGTTATATGCTCGGAAGAACATAGATATAGAAGAGATTAAGGTTTTTTTCCAAGCTTTTTCAGAGGACCAGATGGGCACCCTCTATAAGGGTTTGAGTCCAGAGGATAGGAAGAGGTTCGTCTCTCCTACAGAAGAACAAGAAGTTCATGAGGTCATAGTTCAGGGGAAGGGTAAGTCGGCCCCTGGCCCAGATGGCCTCAGTTGGAATTTTTATAAAGTTTACAGGAAGTGGATTGTTCCCCCTTTAACCACTTTGTTTAATTTTTTGTGGGATAATAATGAGCTCCCTGAGACGTTTTATCAAGGGGTCCTGAATTTTTTCCCAAAGGAGGGCGATCCTACCCTCCCAAAAAACTGGCGCCTCATAGCTCTGACCAACATAGACTACCGCATGTTGGCAAAAATACTGAACAATCGGCTAAGGTGGCTGATAAGATTGTGATGGAAGCACAGTCCAGTGCTATGCCACATATGACTATGGTAGACTCTCCTTGTTTGTTTTGGGAAGTGTTCTGACTCAGCAAGGAGGGAGCTTGGACTGGTCAAATCATACAGGTCAACCAGATGAAAGCTTTTGACAATGTAGATTATACGTTCCTATGGGAAGCCCTCAAGTGGAAAGGAGTGCCAGAGAGATTTATTGCTTTAGTAAAATTGTTTTATAGGGATGCAGAGGTGGTTTTGCAAGTCAATGGTCATAGAGGAAAGAGGATTAAGTTAAATCCTGGGGTGAGGCAAGGTTGTCCACTGAGCCCTCTCTTGTATGTTATTGCTTTGGATGCTATCCTGTGTAAGATTAGTTTAGACAAGAGCATCTCGGGGATCTGAATCCCATGTCTGTTGGACAGTTTGTGGTTGGTTCGGTGTGAATCTGTTAAATTTGTTGCCCATGCTGATGATGTGTCCCTCTTGGTTAAGGGCAAGATGGAAGTTAGAAAGATTAAAGATGCTTTTGAGGCCTACGGTTGAGTTTCTGGTGCTTGACTTAACATGGAAAAGAGTTTTTTGATCAGGATTTTTGCTGCAAAGGACAAGATGGCAGCTATTCCTCTAAAGGACATAGTTGAAGGAAAGGAAGGGTGGCAAGCAGAGCAAGAGGCAAAGATGGATAGGGTGAAGATCCTGGGGCTGAATTTTGCAGTGGCTCCCGAGGGATGGAAAGAAAATTGGTATCGCTGGTTGGAAAAAGTGAAGGAAAGGGTGGCGCTCTGGCAGAGATGGAAGCTGACCATTTACCAGAGAGCTGCTTTTGTAAATACCTACCTGCTTCCAGTGGCAGCCAACTTGGCGGCTGTTTTCCTGCCTCCAGATTCAGTGATTAAAGAAGCCAATTGGGTTCTCAAGTTCCTTTGGGGAATGGCCACGTTCCCCCTGGCAAGAGCAGTGGCTTATGGGCAGGTAGAACAAGGGGGCCTGGACTTCCCACCTCTGGGACCTACGTTCATTACCATCTTTTCTGCCCAAAATTTTGGGAAAGTCTCTCTGTTGCAAAAGGGTCAGGTTCAACCTCAGACTTGGCTAGTTTTGTTTTGTGAATGCTGGATGGGGACTAGATGGGGAAAGACTTGGTGGGAGGAAGGCTCATTAAGTTTTAGGTTTTCTTTGCCTGAAAAATTGAAAGCACCAGATTTATTGAGAGACTTTGTTTTTTACCTAAAGAAATATAGAATCCATGCTGAGGAGTTGAAGGGTGAAGACAGGCCAGGTCAGAGCATCAAGAGAGGTTTGTACAGAAAAATAGTGGAGGAGATTTATGTTAACCCGTGTTTTCAAAAACGTCAGGCTAAACCAGATTTGTCAGACTACCTAGAACACCAGACTAGCCCAACTGAGTATTTCATGGACAAAAGGGTCCCCAAAAAGTTGTGGGACTTGAGGTGGAGGCTCTACCATCAGGTTCTTAATCTGAGGGGAAGGAGACCATGGACCGCAGAGGATGAGCAGACTTGTCCTCGTCTGAAATGTTGAGTAGCGCGGCACAAAAGGCGACGATCAGACATTTTGTCCAGGACTGCCCGAGTGCCTGGGAAACATGGGAGGAGGTGGCCCGGGTCCTAGATTGGCCAGGCTTGGGAGACAATACTTGGGGGCTTGGGATTTGGCACAACAGGCTTGGGAGACAATACTTTCGGGGACTGAACCTCTAGAGGGTGTCAGGGGACCCAGAAAGTCAGTGGCCCAAAAGAGGAAGAGGAAGGAGCCTGGTTCCATGGCTGAGAGTTTTTGGAAAGAGCCCTGGTCCACGGTGCGCCTGGTCAGCCTCTATGTGATGTTAGTGTTATTTTTCCAAAGACAAAGGGAGCTGAAAAGTCAAAATCTGCAGGATGTAAAAGGCACTGCTTATTATGTGAAGAACATAATTGAAAATTTAGCTCTGAGTGAAAAAGAGAAATTGCCAAACCATCGTTGGAAAAAGTTTTGGCTGTGGTTTAGTGAGACAACCCCAGCAATAACTTAAAAGGATATTTTAAATAAATAAATATTGTATTATTATTGTATTTTTGTATAATTTTGTATTCTTTTTTAATTAATCTTTTAATTAATCTTTTATTATTTTTCTTTTCCAAATAAGTATAATTGTATTATGTAAATATAATGTGATTATAGTGCGTTTAGATTAAGAGGAAAAATGTATTAGTTTAGATAGTTTTATTTTTGTATTAGTAAGAAGAGGAAAACAATTAATATTATTTTTGTGTTATTGTTACGGCCTTTTGCGGTCGGGTGTATTTTTCAGTAGAATGGTCTTATTCCAATAAAAAATTCCTAACCCCCCCCCCCCCCGAAAAAAATCCTGCTTCCATGGCTGTTGCATGGCTTGAACCATCCTGGCCGGAAGGGACTTCAGTCCCACCTCCCCCAACAGGTCTGAATAGTTTCCACCCTTGGATCCCTGTGGTGCTACTGGTACTGTCCTGTCCTCAACCTCCTCCCTGGTTTCCTGACAGGTTGGGCACTGCAAAGATGCCACACAATGGAGGGAATTTTCCCTCACCTGCCAGTCCTGCATGGATTCCTCAATTGGCTCCACCTCTTGTCTGACAAAGGCAAAGCACTGGACATGTCTGGACTAGCCCATGAGGAATGGGGCATGGTGGGTAAAAAAAGTCCTGTGCATGAGAGAGAAAATTCCCATGTGCAGAAAAGAAGAAAGGTAGAGACCCTTCTTCTTGCTGATGTTGTTGCTGCTGGAGAAAAACATGAGCAGTAGGGCATGAGGCAGGAAGGAAGACTTACCTTATCAGCTGTTAAATCTCACCAGAAAATATTTTTCCCTATTGGGTGAAGAGGAGCACCCCATCTCAGGATATTCAGCCTTTCACTGCTGGGAAACCAGAAGACAGTCCTCTGTAGTACAACCTGGGGCCTTTGGCATTGCTTTCTGTGAACCTCTTTCTGTGGGACTGGGAAAAGTCCCACTGAACAACTCCAACATCCCAAATGTGATGCCAGAAGGACCTCCTCACACACTCTAGCAGCAGGCCTGGTCTTGTCTGATAAGAATATATTGCCACTGTAGGATTTTCAGCTATCCACAATATACTTCTGGATTCTTAAAACAGTGGGTTTTTTGTTTTGTTTTGTTTTTTTGCTTTTAGACAGTTATCTGTAAGCCAGAGATGGGAATGTGTAATCTTCCAGATGCACTTGGATTGCAATTCCCATCATCTCTCATACTGGCTAAACTAAATTACAATCCAATACCCTCTAAAGGGCCATGCACTTGCACCATTCCTCTTAAAGCAAAATCCTATGGTGATTCAGGGCCAGTGAACTGGCTGCAATTCAATAGTCCCAGGAGGGTGTCTGAGGGGCTGCAGAGCAAGAAAAGGCTTGCAGACTCTCTCCAGCTGCCCTTGCCTCTCACACAGTGTTATCTTTTCCAGTATCACTAAAACAAAGGTAGGCAAATTGCATGTGGCCCATGAAACCCAACTCCCACTGGTGGGAAGCCTCCTACCAGTCCCCCAAAGCCCCCCAACCCTCCCCATTTAAAAAAATTGCTATGATTTTTTACCCCAAACCATGCAATAAGTCCCTTAAACGGTTAAAAACACACAAAATAACCCCACCCGCACAAACGCCCCAGAAACCCATGATTTCCCAAATACCTTCATTTTCTTCTACAGACCTCTCAAAATGGTGACACTATTTTGAGAGAGAGTGCAGAAGTAGAGGTAGTTGGGCTTGGTATGAAGAGGCAGCCTGCAGGAAATTTGGCTCTCGGTCCCCACAGTTGCCCATTCCTTCACTACAGAGGGGAAAAGGGGAAGCATTTTGTGTCTATTTCAGGGAAGCATCAGAGGAAGACCTGAATCCACAGGAACCATAGCTTTTCCATTCTCCTGACAAGCCCCCCAGGAGAAGATAAAACATACACTAGCCCTGGAGCTAGAGATACATCATTTCTCTACATTCCCAATAGAAGGAGAATTGTAATAAAAAAGGGGGGGATCCTCAAAGACAAAATAACCTCCTCCTGATCCTTCAGGGCTTTGGAAATGGGGGTTTGCTTGCTTTTCCACCCAACCTTATCAGATAGGATTGTTGTGCATGTAGCCCAAAGCCAAAACTAAATAATGCAAGACAAGAATACTGGGACTAAAAGCAGGCCTGTAACAGTCCTGCAGAGTCCTCAATGAGACAGTCCAACAGCACAGTCAGCTTTCATTGGGCATGATGCCAGTCATTAAAGGAATGAACCAAAGACAAGATACTGCAAGAGTGCTCAGGAGCTTTGATAGCCAGGTTTACAGGCAATAACTCACTATGGCAGGGTGAAATTCTTGGCTCAAATGCCATTTGTTCCAAATATCAGTAATCATGTTAAAATTAAAAGCAAACCTGCCCTAAACTCAATTTCTTCCATTGATTCATTTGCCCCTGTTTTAATCAGATACAAGAATACTATATACAGTAGATACACAGACTCACTCTCCCATTTCTCAGATAAAAAACACAGTGCAATTCTGTTTTGCTTTAATTAAAGCTATTTACAGAATACAATTAAAGCAAGAGCTTCTGCAGAGCTCAAAGCAGAAATGGCCAGGCCAAGTTATAATCCACTTTTTTGTCATGTGAGATCTGCATGATGGCTTCCAAACAGATTTGTTTTCCAGGCAATGTGAAAACCCAAGACAGCTTTCTCTAATTGGGTGCCTTTTGAGTGTGCTGGACAATTGTCTAGTGGAGGAGTGGGCACAGAAAAGCCTGAGGGCTACACATAATACCAGAATCCCCCCTTTTGTGACCCCTGAAGCCCACATATGGCATGTTTTGGGGGTAATTTTTGCCCCCAAACCACATAGAACCCCCCCCCAGCACAACATGCAAAAATACCTCCACCTCATCCCCACAAGCACCCCAGAACCCCAGCAGCTCCAAATACTTCCATTTTCCTGTACAATCCTTCACAAAATGACTACAAGAAGTGAACATGTGGGGTTGATATGGGGTACTGGGGCTTGGTGTGTGTTGAGGGAGCTGCAGGGAGGTCTCGAGGAAAAACTGCTCCTTGTGCCCTACCCAGTTGCCCACCCTGGTCTAGAGGAAAGGGAGTGAGAGTCCAACATAACTTAGATGACAATGGATTGAAGAAAGGTGACCTAAGACACCTTTACAGATTGTACTGTCTTCTGCTTCATGATGACATGCCCGGGATGGGTTGTGAATATACAAGTGAAAGACAGAATACAGATACCACTCAATGTATGCACATTTGATGGCAGCTAGGAGAAACAGAACACATGATGTGTAGAAGACATTAGGTAAGTCAGTCACAAGATTTGGCAAACATGTCTTTATCGAGGTTTCAGGGATTTTTTGTCTTTATGGGGGAAAATCTCCATAGCAAAAGGGATGAAGAATGTTATGAGAGGAGTCACATCCTTCAGCTCCAAAGAATATTCCTTTGCTATTTTCTCTGCAGTCCAGATCTGTGGAGAACGCTGATGATTAGTAAGAAGCGTCAAGACTTCAACTACTGAGATTTTGCCTTTTGGAATAGTCTGAATATCCAGCTGACTTAAATGGCCTATTTTTGTAAGTCTGCGTTCCTCAGGCTTAGATGGGAGACTTCCTCCTTTGTTCACCTAGAAGATGGGAGATTTAAAAAGGAAAAAAAGATTGGTAAAATTTTATTCCACAAGTGTCACATGCAACATCTTTCTTAAGTTACAGGCTTTCCCTCCCCAATTTAATAGAATGAAACTAAGGCCTTCTAAATTTCTTTTTTTCCTGAAATGGGACATAAGCAGGAGGGCATCCCAGGGCCCCAGGATGCTTTGGATCTCCCCCCTTAAGGGAAGAAGGAAAGAGAGTTCTGAGTTCTAAGGGAGAGATCAGCAACATCAAACACCCCTGTACACCCACTACAGAATTTTCCACAGTTCTTGCTTCTCTGGCATGGGTGGAAGCAAAGTGGGAATAATATGTGAGAAAACCCTGGGTCTGCAAGAGTCATAGGCTTCTCATTCACCCAACAGGTCTCTAGACTAAGAGGAAAGTTAAACCAGTCCTGAAGCTGGCATACATAATTTTCCTCACATTGCAATCAACACTAAGGAATCTGTAGAAATAGAAAAAGAAAGAGAGAAGGGAGACAAGAAGTAGGTGACACTCATATAACAGAATAGGCAATTTCCACACTGCCCCTTTTAGGTTGCACCCCTCTCCACCACTATCAAATTTCCAATGTAAAAAAAACCTGGGTTTTTTTTTTTTGTAATAATAATAATATTTATATCCCGCCCCTCTACAAAATGCAATCGGGGCAGCTTACAACATTTAAAATATATATATGTAAAACCGTCCATCCCACCCCCCTTAAAATACAATTAAATAATTAAACATTTAAAAATACTTAATAAATACTAAGACACACACACACACACAAAAAATAAAATAACTGGAATAAGGATCGGACCAATAAGATTTTTTTTTCTTCTGATCTTGTCCAGCAGGCCGTTCCATAATCTGGGAGCAATAGCCAAAAAGGTCCTCTGGGAGGTTGAGGAACGCCTAGTTTTTAAAGGTTGCAGCAGATTCCTCCCAGAGGACCTGAGTGCACGGGGAGGATTAAATTGCCAACATCATTTCTCTTTAAAACATGATGCACCCCAAGTACCTTCTCTACCAGCAGACTGGCCCTTGCAGAAGACCTCTAGCAGCATGAACTGGTTTGTCAACAAGGTGCATGGGGAGCATTAGCCTTGTTTTAAAAGAAAAAGGCACGCTGAAAAACATATGTTTGGGCAGGAGCAAACCGCTGGTGTGACCCTTACAGGCCACATGCTACCCACTCCTGACTGCTTCCCATTATGAATCTACTGAACCCTTAGGTAATCTTCAGAGACCTTCCACAAACTGTCTCCACTGAATGATTACAAAGATGGCTACAAAAGAGGACCTTTACAGTTGTGATACTCCACTTATGGAATGCCTTTCCCAGAGCAATCTGCCTAGCCTATTCGTTTCCGGGCACAGTACAAGGTGTTGGTTATAACCTTTAAAGCCCTACATGGCTTGGGTCCAACTTACCTCCGGGACCGCCTCCTTCTGTACGACCCTCCCCACGCACTTCGGCCCTCTGGGAGGAATCTGTTACAGCCTATGAAAATAAGGCTGTCGGTGACCTCCCAGAGGGCCTTTTCTGCTGCCGCTCCCAGATTATGGAATGGCCTGCCGGATGAGATCCGTCTTATTACCACCTTAGACAGCTTTTAAAAAGCTGTCAAGACGTATCTTTTCCGGCAGGCTTTTCCTGAATAACTATCCCGGCCCAAGACTCGACTGTCCTTTCTAAGCGGCAACTAGATTTTTTAACCATTGTATGTTTTATTTTTTGTCTTTCTAATTTATATATTTTTAATTATTGTATGTTTTTATATTGTAAGCTGCCCCGATTGCATTGCAGAGGGGCGGGATAGAAATAAATAATAATAATAATTATTATTATTATTATTATTATTGCCCCACCCCACTTGTCTTTCTAGTGCCAGGCAAAGACATGCCTTTTCTGCAGGCAGCTAAGCTATAATTATATATTTTATATTGCATTTTTTTCTCTTGTGCAAATTTTATTTATTGTATACTGCATGTCTACTCTTCCAATATCAAATCAGTGAAGAAAAGTTTTGTTATTCTGCAGACTAAAAATTATAATAGATATACCAAGCCAAAATGCTGATACTCCCTACCTTCTAGAAGGCCTGAGTCCAGCAGGGCTTGGGACAAGGGTGAGGAATCTTTTTCAAACCAAGGGCCAAACTCAATTCCAGGGATGTTCTCTCGGAGGCCACAAAGCAAGGGTGGTTGGAGCCAAAGGCACAAAGGGTAGCATCAAAATGCTGCAGATTTTAGCTTACAGCTCTTACTACCTGCAACTAATTGTCAATGACTATCAACAGTAACTTCCAAAGGGAGGCACTGCAAACTTTTGGAATCGAGGGGGCTGTACAAAGGCTAAGAAATCACAGAGTGGGACACTGAAGAACTACAGAAGACTGGAACTTGATCCTATTATGGCCAGATTTTACCTCCTTTCTCTCTGGATCTTCCGCCCGCCTCCATTTGACATTATGAAACTCCTTCAAAATCAGCAAAATGCTATAGTAAACAACATGTTTTACACCTTGAACAGCCATCTCAAACATCTCCAAGAATATTTATTTATTTATTTATACATATCCCGCTCTTCAGCCACAAGGCTATCAGAGCAGCTTACAAATTGTTTTAAGCAATAGCAATTTACACATCTACACTGCATTAAGCAGTTTCCAATGTGTGTTAGCTAATTGCCCCCCTCAAGCTGGGGGGCTGGGAAAGACCCCTGTCTAAAACCCTCAGATATGCTAGCACTTAACAATGCTGAATGAGATGGAACAGCAGTCAGACTGGGTACATGAAAACTTCTTATGTTTGTTTTTTTCAACCGGGTTTTTGTCTAGGCTGTGAACCACCCTAGTCCTTCCATACTAGAAGCTGCAGTAAAAATATTTTGAGCAGACAAGAGTTACAAGTTGGCTGATGACTGCAGCACCACAGAAAATCTATTTCTATCTCAAGTCACCTCGTGAGCAGTGTTTATCAATAGTGTCAGTTCAAACACTGAGCTGTGGGTGATTAGGTATTGTCCCGTCAAGTCATATTGAGCTACACATGAACAAGTCCTCGTGGTCTCTTCCAACTCTGCAATTCTATGATTCTATGATTCTAAGTCCAGCACCCAGAGGCCATAAAACCATAGAGGTGGAAGGCACCTTTGTCCAACCTCAATCTCCACACAGGAATCAGCAACACAGAACACCAAAGGCTTCCCTAACAGATGGCTAACTTCTATTTAAATACAGTACTTTCAGCAAAGGAGAGTCCACCACTTTTTGAGGCAGTCTAATCCACAGTCAAAGAACTCTTATAATAAAGAGACTTCTTCAGATACTGAGCTGACATCTCTTTCCCAGGAATTGTCCCAATTCATGCAATTCCTTGCAGCTTCTCCCCTGAAGCTTTTTCTGTAGGATAGCTTGTCTAATATTTGAAGATTGTTATCATGCTGATACTCAATGCAGGATACAACTACAATATCTCTGCCTATCTTTCTTTTATATAAATGCAGGGTGTAATTTATCACTGTTCGTTTTTCAGCCCAGGGTCTGAGCCCATCAAATTCATTGAGAATCCTGATTCTGTGTCTCCTACGGCATTCATCTGAGTCATCAAGCAGAAACTAGAATGAAAGTTTTACTGTCTTTGTAATAAGTCAAAACTCTTCATCCCTTCCTCAGAACTGAAATTCAGTTCTGGAACTGAGTTGCTTACTTGTACACCTGTAGTTGATTCTACATGCAAACAGCCAAAGTTCACATGTGACCTTCTGATGACCTGACTGACAAGAGTCCTCTATATTTTGAAAAGTGGATAGTTAGTTTAGAGGGAAATTTCCCCCACCACTACATACAACCCAGAGGGTGGGAAGGATTGTGTGCCCACTGATGTAACTGGACTGCAACTCCCATCATTCTTCACCCTTGGCCATGCTAGTTAGGGCTGATGGAAATGTCAGGCCAACAACTTCTGGGCTATGTGTTCTCCACCTCTGACATATAAATGGCAATAACTGATAAAACTTAGCAGATCTCTCTCACCTAATTACATTCAGCATTATTTGCATGCTAATATAGTTTGATTCCTTTGAGGAACTGAGGTGAACAGGGACAAGGCTGACACATCACCTCCCACACTGATGCTGCTCATCCCTAGTTTCAGCAACTGAAGCTTATGTGCTTTCAGGCCATTCTTTATGCTAAAAATACAAAGGGATGGAGGAGGAGGAAGGAACAGGGAACCAACTTATTTCAGAAATGAAAAATCAGTTGGTGCTCTTAGTTGTATAATGGGTGGGAACCCAATGCATATTTCCATGGGAAGATATCTGTTTTGAGTTTATGCAGTAATGCTGGTGATGGCTGAGGCATAGCCCTTTCTCTCCCCACACCCTTTCTAGCTGCTGGGAGAGGGACATGCTGCTCTTGCCAAAGGTCTGAACCTGCAGAGAAGGCTTTGAAATTAGGCTGAGGGCCATAGTTTACACACCCCTGTTCTTCAGAATCATCAAGAACTTTATTGCAGGGCTCAGGGACTTCAGTCTTTGGGACCACCACCTTCCCTCTGACATTCCCCAAATGGCCACACATCCTTCCACATGACCACCTCCCTTTGGTAGTTTTCCAACTTACTTAAGGGTTTTCCTCCATTCTAAAGGTTTGCAATTATTCTCCTAAGGCTTAGTTACTGGCAGGAAGAGCTTTAAGCAAAAGCATGCTGATATTAGTTCCACCCCTTTGCTTTTGGCCTCCAATGGAATATGGCTCCCAAGAATTTCTCTGAATTTGATTTCAGTTCTACTCTTACTTTACAGAAAAAAATGGAAAAGGCAATGAACTAAAACCTTCCCCTCTTCTTCCTGTGGTCCACCAACCACAGAGATTAGATTTTGGAGGACAAGAAGGGGTTGCACAGAGAGGGGGAAAGGATAATTTGATTAACCACCACAGTCTGTTCTTCTGGTGGAAGGATGCTACTGGATGTAATCCAATCTTGCTCTGAAGGCTGCATATGTTTGTGACAAAGATGGATGCATGAACTTTTTGCAATTGGTTACTGCAAGAGAAACAGCTATGCAAATAGGTCTTTTATGTCCAATACTTGGCTCTAGACAATCCATGCATTCTTATTCCAGACTAGAATATTATTATTTACAACCATTTTCCTTTGCCTTATTTTATTTATTTATTTATTGTGAAATTTATATGCCACCTTTCTTCTGAAGCAGGATCCAAGGTGGCTCACAGAACAATTACAATCACAGTTAAAAACCATTAAAACCAGTTAAAAACATACAAAGAAGGAAAAAAACAGATAAAAACAACATAAAAAACACACCCCAATAAAAGCCACATAGGTGAAGTTATACATCAAAGGTCTGCTTGAATAAAAATGTTTTTGCCTGCCGACAAAACAAAAACAAGGAGACCAGCCTAGCTTCCCGTGGGAGGGAGTTCCAGAGGATGGGAGCAGCCACTGATAAGGCTCTCTCTCGTGTCCTTACCAAGCGAGCCTGTGATGGTGGTGGGACCGAGAGAAAGCCTTCCCCTGCAGATCTTAAAATCTTTGCAGGTTCATAGAGGGAGATATGATCTTTCAGATAATCTGAACCTTAACTGTGTAGGGCTTCAAAGTCAAGACCAGCACTTTGAATTGTGCCTGGAAATGAACTAGTAGCAGTGGAGCTGTTTTAACACGGGAGATATATGCTCCCTATAACTGAACCTAGTCAGTATTCTGAACAGTTTCCAAAAGCAGCCCCACATAGAGTGTGTTACATCTGGATGGCACTGTGCAGACACAATGGTGGCTGACAAGTATAAGTTCTTTGCTGCCACCATTGTCATGGAATGGGCTTTCTAATGAGCTTTAGCCGGTGTTCAGTCGGTCTGAGTCTTCCACTATTGTCGCTCTAGTCTCTATCCAACGTGTTTTATCACCACCAGCTCCTAGTGAACCAGGGGACACTTAGGGTCAATCGTATCCACCATCCTGGCCATTTCCTGTTCCAGAGCTCAGCCAGGGCTTTGACAGGATCACCTGCCAAGGCAACAGGAAACTCCCCAAGAGCCATCAGGAATCGGATCCATCAGCCTCCTGGGGCAGACCATCTTAATCGGTGCAGAGGCTCTGAGTCCCAGTAAATCTAAACCCCAGCAGGTAGTGATCAGTCCATGACAACAGAACAGTCCATGACATCCAGATCACTGTCATCCTGCCCACAACAGAAAATGAGATCCAGAGTGTGTCCTGCAGCATGGGTGGCACCAGATACTTCTTGGGACAGCCCCATGGTTGTCATGGCAGACATGAAGTTCCGAGCTGCTCCTGACAGAGGAGTGTCCATGTGGATGTTGAAGTCCCCCAGTACAACAAGATGAGGTGACTCCAACACCACCGCCAAGACCAACTCAGTCAGCTCAGGCAGGGAGACTGTTGAGCAGCAGGGTGGGTGGTAGACGAACAGAATCCCAGTTCTGTTCCGGCCACCTACCTTCAAAATACATACTCAAATCCATCAAACGGCTGGAGAGGGCACCAGGTGAAGGAGATGGAATCCCAACAGACCAGTTCCATTCTGCCTCCCTGCCCCCCAGGCCTTGCCTGATGCTGTACAGAGAACCCAGGTGGACAAAGATGGGAGAGATTAAGCCCCCACAGCTTCATCCAGCCAGATCTCTGTAATACAAGCCACTGCAGGAACCCAGTTTTATCCCCTTACAAAGGGGACAGGTTGTTCTGTCTTATTTAGCCAATACCTGGGGCCTGCTTCTGGAGGGAGCAGTCTGGAAACCAACAGCAGACGGCAGTTTCTCAGGAGAGGTAAGAAGCAACAACAAGCAGCAGACCTTTTCCTTTTCAGATCATTATGTTCTGTTGCTACCATTAGCCATTTACTCTTAGATTAATGAGTGCAACATAAAACCTTGTAAGTAATATAAATCCATTAGGAACAAAATATTATTTCATTTCTAAAATGCGTTCCCCAAGATTCACTGTTTTGTCTGAGATTTTCCCTGCCAGGCAGTGGTGGAATAGCCATGGTACATGATGCCAGTGATCAATTGGAAATGGGGTCCAAGGGAGAGATGAACTCAAGGAAGGCAGCCAAGAAGCCATAAAAGAAAAAGCCCAGAGATACATCAACAACAATGGGGCATGAGAAAGGAATTATCACTAACAGCATTAAAATAAGATGCCATACACAAAATATATGCAAGAGCTTGTTTGGAATATAGTTCACAGAATCAACCATTCAGCATGAGCAGCTCTGCACAAGACTGAAGTCATCATATAGGGCATCCTCCTGAAATTCCTACGAACTCTTGAAAAATGGGGATAACTTACCTATAGATCCTGAAAAAGCCTGCCCTAAAAGCAGACTAATAACCCTAAAGACATGGGAGTCTCTCCCCCTCCAGTTTTTCATCTTGTATCATATCAAAGCCCTAGCTTATAATTCTATGAACATGGGATCACACCTTACTGACCAATTAGACTTACTCTTGAGTAAACAGGTATAGGTTTGTGCTGTGCATCTACAACTTTTACAGTCAGACTCTTAAGCCTTTCTGAGTTCACTGGCTCTAGCGAACATGCTTTTGTCTACAGTTTAAGAATCCTCAGATCACACAGGTATTAAAGCACATTTTGATTTCTATCCTGCATATATTGACACAAAAGTAAGTCTTGTAAACAGAAGCAAGCCCTGGGTTTGCTCCTATGTAAGTATTTATAGAAAAGAATTCTGTGGCATGCAAGCCAGCATATTCAAAACCAGAGTAAAGTGCTGCCATAGGAATAACATGGGATTCTACCCTCTCTTTCCCTCTTTCCTAAAATACGTACACTGAGAATGTTAAACAATGCATCATTTTGACATTTTTTAAAAAATGTTTCAAAAGCTATTTAAAAGGAACATCAAAAGGAAAAGCACATCAGAGATTTAAAATAAAAACAGTGGCTAGTTAAATCAAGCAGGAAGGCCTATGAAGTTTATGTGAAGAAGGGAGGCCTGCATCCTAAATGGATGCAGAAAGGATTGTTGCATTTATTAAATGACTATTCCTGCAATATGTACTAACTATGGGCAATGAGAGGGCGAAAGAAAGAAAGAAAGAATGCATAAAATGAAGAAAAACGATTAGCCAAAATTATAATTGAGATGCCCCTAAAAATAAAAGATTTAAAACACACGATATATAAGATCAAAAGTGATCTAGAATTACAGGACAAAACTGGAGACTACTCTTGTCACTGGTACATATCTGAAAAGGAGAACTGGCATGTATACTAATACTAAGATTTAGGACCCAAGCCCTAAATGGCTTGGGTCCAACTTATCTCCGGAACCGCCTCCTCCCATACAATCCTCCCCGCACACTCTGGTCCTCTGGGAGGAATTTGCTTCAGCCACAAAAATCTAGGCTGTCTGCAACCTCCCAGAGGGCCTTTTCGGTAATCGCCCCCAAATTGTGGAATGACCTGCCGAATGAGATCCGTCAGATGACAAGCCTGAGTGGCTTTAAAAAAGCACTAAAGACGGATCTCTTTCGGCAGGCCTTTCCTAATTAGATCCCGGCCTCAGGGGATCCTGGCCTCTTCTAGGCTGCTGGCCATTTATTATATTTATTGTATTTATTGTTTTTAATTGTTATTTTTTGATCAGTTGGTTTTAATTTATAATTGTTTAATATTTTTTTATGGGGGAGGGTGGGGTGGGGGGTGTTTGGGGATTTTATCTATATTGTATTTTAATTTTTGTAAGCCGCCCCGATTGTTTTAACAGAGGGGCGGGGTATAAATAAATTTTATTATTATTATTATTATTATTATTACTAAGACAATAATCATACTCACCTGTTTAGGTGGATCTCTGGAATCAACGTACACATCTTTTAATAGAGTAAGCAGGTGTTCATCTTTTTTCTTAACCTCTTCCTGGAATTCAGCTGAAAAAGATTTACAATGTAAATCTACAATTATTTTCCATTTTCCCCAAGCTTAAACAGTATGTTACAATTCTTCCTGAAACTATGGGGAAATAATGTGGATTGAGTGTTGGACTAGGCCTCTGGGAGACCAGCGTTTAAATTCCCACTTCATGGAAACCCACTGGATGATCCTGTGCAAATCCACTCTCTCTGTCTTAGCAGAAGGCAATGGTACCTCCCCCCCACAGCCCGTGCCCAACATATCTTGGTGAGAAAACCCCAGGCAGGGTCATGCTAGGATTGCCATAAGTTGGAAACTACTTGAAGGCATGCAACACACACAATTTCATTTAAACAGGAGGGGTATGACTAAATGAGTACAATACCACTTATGCAAGTCTTGTAATAATACATATCTCTCTCCTAATATTCTAATGTTTCGGGTATTCAATTTGAAATTCATATTTATGCATACTCTATCTCTCTCGCACACATTTATACATCCGTCTTCACTGGATTGTCAGCGGTTCCAGTGTTTTCAACACAATCATTCTGAGAAGTTGAGGCAGAACCATCGGGGAGAATCAATGTGTAAGTAATGAGTGGGTTACCACAAATGCCACGGAGCAGATGGAACTAAGATAATTCTCCTTTTGGCCATTACTGGGCCCATCAAAATTAAATTTTGCTAGATCACTTTAGTAAAAGGTATTTTTCTTCCCCACTCATTTATTACATTTGCAATCCTGCCCTTCTTCAAAGCTGCTTAAGCGTATGTATATTTTTCCCCATTCCCTCATAACCATATAGTTTTAAACTGTTTTAAAATGTCTCAAACTGTTTAAACTATTTGATGGTTTTAGACTTTCCAAATTGTTATATTTTTTTCATATTGTTTTAAATTGATCATGCTTGTACACTGTTCTAAAATTTTGCAATACACTGTAGGAAAGAAATATTTTAATAGATTAAAAAATAAAAAACAAAAATTAATAAATGAATAAAAAATATAGGAATTTATTGTCCTGGCTGAATGAACTCATAGACATTGATATTCTTATATTCTCTAGTGATTTTACTTTCCTTTTCTGGGCACCACAATTCAAAAAGGATATTGACAAATTGGAGCGTGTCCCAGAGAAGGGCAACTAAAATGGTGAAAGGTCTGGAAACGATGCCTTATGAGGAGAGACTTAGGGAGCTGGGTATGTTTAGCCTGGAAAAAAGACGGTTAAGAGGCGATATGATAGCCCTGTTAAGTATTTGAGGGGATGTCACGCTGAGGATGGAGCAGGCTTGTTTTCTGCTGCTCCAGAGACTGGAACATGGAACAATGGATGCAAGCTCCAGGAACAGAGATTCCACCTCAACATTAGGAGGAACTTTTTGACAGTAAGAGCTGTTCAGCAGTGGAACGCACTCCCTTGGAGCATGGTGGGGTCTCCTTCCTTGGAGGTCTTTAAACTGAGGCTGGATGGCCATCTGTCAGGGATGCTTTGATTGTGTATTCCTGCATCGCAGGGGGTTGGACTGGATGGCCCTCATGGTCTCTTCCAACTCTACTATTCTATGATTCTATGAAAACAGAGGAGAGAAAGCAGCTAGCTCCTGACAAATGCCTTCTTCCCATTTGACAAGATCTCAGTTTCTATAAAATATCTGAAAATACTGTAAATACAATTGCTGGTGTCACTTAAGAACAGATCTACTGAATCAAATGAATGCACAAGAGGTGCTTGATTAGCAAATTTCTGTTGATTCAGCCGGTCTATTCTGGGTGGGACTTAAGGGGATTTTGGTATTGATCTTCAACAGTGCCATTTTAAGGAAAAGCAAGCAGCAGAACAGAAAAGACAACAGTCCTTCAAGCACAGTGGGGGGGGGGGCATAAAGCTAAGAGTAACTGATAGAAATAGGAAGCTTGCAAAACGCTTGACAGATATGAACCCCTCTTGGCTGACATCCTAGACTACAGCTCCCAGCATGCAAATCCTCCCCACAATCATGCATGTGCATGGTAATAGGCCTTTAAAGTGAAAGGAGGTGCCCGGTGTCAATGCGAAGGTGCAAAGGGTGCCACTGCTTCCAAAACCTTCAGGACACAAGAAGGAAAGTTTCAATGTCAAAAGGGCTTTTTTCCACCCTGCCCCCCCTCTCCAGTTTTCACTCTGGCAACTCTACACACCGTGTGGGGGGCGGCGGGGGGAGGATGATGCTCAATTCCTCAACGCTGCCTGCAAAGGCCACACATTAACTGCAGGCACAGTAAAAGGAATCTAGCCAGGTCCTTTAATCCTAAGTGATTTCTATTTCAGCATGGTGGATTTCAACCCACACGAGGAGTCGAGGTCCTAGCAGTCAACTACTTGCCCAGAGGGCAGCCAGGCTAAAAACTGGAAAGCTCTCCTGTGCCAGTTAATGCTTGTGTAGAAGAAGGAATTTCAGTTGGTCTTGCTTATCACACGGCCTGGTAACAAGCAACACTTGCTGAAATTCTCTCTAATGCAGTGCTTCTTAACCTTTTCTTTCCCAGGGACCTCCTTCAAATACCTTTTGTTGTCACAAACCCCCAAGAGTTAACTCAAGATTTAAAACCATAATAATAATAATACAATCCCACCCTCCATTAACCTTCCCTCAGAGGCACTGGAGGGGGAAGGAAGACTTTTCCCCTACTTTTTCCTGCAAGTTTGTGGCTGGAGCGGACTGAATGGCAATGCGCAGGCCAAGCCAGCCAGCCTCTGCCTTGGCTCCTGTCACCTGGCCACTCCACTGCAAGGAAGAAGTGAGCCAAGGGCAGCTTGGCAGACCCCCTGTGAGGACACTGCAGACCCCTGGCCCCAGGTGAAGCACCACTGCTCTAATACACAGCCCTTGGCTTAAAGGTCCAGGAGACCTCCCCAGCTTTCATTCTGGCAACCTTAAGCCCAACTCCCCATCCTGGCCGAGGCCCTCCCGGTCCCCTTCATTCATCTCGCTCCTCGCTCCACCCAAGAAAGGCGGCGGGGTCGCTGCAACAGCGGCAGCAAGAACGGCGCCTAACTTAAGCCGGAGTCTAACTTACGCCCCTGCGTTGCTGCTGCTGCTGCTGCTTCCGTGGGGTGGCGCGGGGCAGGCGAGGGCTTGGCTTTGCTGATTTCCCGGTGGGCCCGGCTCTCCAGGTTGAAATTGGCAAACACGCGGGTCACCCTGGCGCCCATCATCCCGGCATGCCGACGCCACCGCCCCTTCCTGCAAGGCGACCCGGCAATGGGAGGGACCAGCGCCAGGCAGGCAGGCAGGCAGCACTCCGGGTCGAGCATGAGCAGGAGGAGCTCAGCCGTCGCTGGATTGAACCATGGGAGAGGAGGCTCTGGGGCGCCGCTTAGTGGGCGGGAGGTCCCCGCGGGTAGAGCGGCCAGAAGTGGGGAGGGAGACCAGCAGCCCGGCCTCTGTCCTGCTTGCTCCGCCTGACTCAGTGGCTCTTAAATCTTTTCTGTACCAGGGGTCCCCTGTAAATACCTTTTGTTGCTGTGGAACCCAAGACTTAAATCTAGATTTTAAACCCTAATAATAAACAATGCTGCAGCCTTATTTGAGAACTCACACCGAACACGTCTTGAAGAGAAACAACAACGCAGAAAGAATCACAACCCAAAAACATCACCTAAGGAGACCCTCTGCTGTGCTTTCTGCAACCGGACTTGTTTATCTTGGATTGGCCTTTTTAGTCATCAGCTTGCTTGCGGAAAGCGTGGGATGAGACCTTCCTGAATCTTCGTTTGCGAAGAAAAGCCAGAGAGAGAAAGAAAGAGAAATAATAATCATACAAGTTGTCCCTCCGTATCCACGGTTTTAAGTATTCACGGCTTGAAAATATTCTTTCAAAAATAAAACTCCGAAAAGCAAACCTTGATTTTGCCATCTTATATAAGAAACACCATTTTGCTATGCCATCCCATATAATGGGACTTGAGTATTCCCAGATTTGGGTATCCACAGGGAGGGAGTCCTGGAACCAAACCCCAGCGAATGTGGACAACTGTAATAATAATAATACAATTACACCATTTATTAAACCACAGACCCACAAGACTTAACTCAAGATTTAAAACCCTAACAACAGCAGCAGCAGTACCTCATAATAGTAGTAGTAATACAACAGGAGTAATAAATTACATCCATTAACCCTTCCCTCAGAGGCAGTGGAGGGGGAGGGAAGACTTTTCTCCTGCTTCCTGCAAGTTTCTGGCTGGAGCAGATTGAATGGCAATGCACAAGCCAAGCCAGCTTAATATTTTTATTAAGATTAATATTTTTTAAAGAATATTTTCAAGCTGTGAATATTTAAATCCGTGGATACCAAATCCGTGGATATGGAGGGACAACTGTACTTTGGTTCCTTTGTTGGGCCTACCCCAAAGCGCAAAATATGTTATACAAGTTTTCGAAGCTTCACTGGTTTCTTCATCAGGGAAAGATGTCAAAAATCATAATGTTTTTACATTTACCTTTACATAATGTTTTTCCATAAAGACATGTTACTTGGTTGGCTACAGGATGGTTTATAACACCTATATTGGACATACCACCGGGGTCTACTTTTATTCGCTAGGTGACCCTGTAAACCAACGAAAAAGCTACGTTAATGGACAATAAGACAAATAGCCAACTATCTTGTATATAACTGTTGTCAAATGTTAATGTTATTTCATGTTGCTTTTTATTTCTTGTTCTTTCTCTATTATTTATTATTATTAATAAAATAATTTTTTAAAAAATCATACAGGAAAAGAAAAATGACAATGTTAGAGTCACATGCCTTCATTTTGTCTCAGCTATCACTTCCATTGTCTGTTAAGACTGCCTTGAGGGATCTCAATGCAGGCAGAGGCCAACCCCCTTCTTGGCCATGTGGGGTCTAAGGAAAAGTATAATTTCAAGTCCATTAGCAGCAGCAAAGTAATTTACAATGAGATCCAGGCTGTCTCTGTTCTGTGCAAATCTAACTGCTCTTTTCTTAGGCAGAGAACATGAAATTTCTCAAGAAGTCTCTGCATTGTTATATCTGGGAAACCTTTTAAGTGCTGTAAAACTTGCCAACTGTTGCCCAAATGAAAGAGTTTTACTTTTGCTGGAGGTGAAAATCTCAAAGAATTAAGTCCCATCCCATTGATCTTATTAAAGTTTCCACATTGTGGCTAAATTCAGTATCTTCAAATCCAGGAAACATATTCAGGGGTAGCCATGTTGGCCTTGTAACATACAACAAAATACGAAAGCCACAAAACAGTGATACCTTTATTGAGCCAAATAAAAAATGTGAGAGTAAGATAATAATAATAATAATAATGTATTTCTATCCCACCCCTCTGCAACGCAATCGGGGCAGCTTACAGTATAAAACTCCATAATTACATCAATACCCTAACCCACCCACCCCTTAAAATAATATTAAATTAGAAATGATTAAAAAATATACAATAATTAAAATAGAAGAAGAAAAAATTCAATGGCAGCTCAAAGGGAAAAAGACAGCCAAATCTTCAGGCTGGGATAGTTAGTCAGGAAAGGCCTGCCAGAAAAGATCTGTTTTGACAGCTTTTTAAAAGGTGTCTAAGGTGGTAATAAGACAGCTCTCATCCGGCAGGCCATTCCATAATCTGGGAGCGACAGCAGAGAAGGCCCTCTGGGAGGTCACCGACAGCCTTGTTCTCATAGGTTGTAACAGATTCCTTCCAGAGGACTGAAGCGCGTGGGGAGGATCATATGGGAAGAGGTGGTCCTGGAGGTAAGCTGGACCCAAGCCATGTAAGGCTTTAAAGGTCATAACCAACATCTTGTCCTGTGCCCGGAAACTAATAGGCAGCCAGTGGAGAGCTTTTAGCACAGGCGTAACGTGCTGTCTTCTGGAAACATCAGACATCAACCTGGCTGCCATGTTCTGAACTAGTTGAAGTTTCCGAGGTCCCTGATTTCCAGAAAAGGGCATCGCTGGTCCTTTCAGCCGAAGTTGATAACAGGCACTCCTGACCATCGCATTTACCTGATCAGATATCTGGAGCGATGGGTCCAGGAGCACCCCCAGATTGTGGACACAGTCCTTGGAGGAAAGTGTGATTCCATCCAGGATTAGAAGTTGTATTCCCAGACCTGGTTTTGGGCCCGTAACTGTTAGTACCTCTATTTTGTCTGAATTCAGTCTCAGTATGTTTTTCCTCATCCAGTCCATTACTGCTTTAAGACAATCATTGAGAGGAGAGACGCCACCTGAAGTCAAAGCTGATCACCGAGACATGGAGAAATATATCTAGGTGTCATCAGCATACTGATGGCACCAAGCTCCATGCCTCTGAATGATCTCTCCCAGCAGCTTCATATAGATATTAAATAGCATCAGGGACAGAATGACGCCCTGAGGGATGCCACAATTAACTCTATTCTAGTAGAACAGCTGTCCCCGAGCCTCACCCTCTGGTATCTGCCCAAGAGGAAGGAACAGAACCACTGCAAGGCAGTGCCTCCAATTCCTAACCCTCTCAGGCGATCCAAGAGGATGGAATGATCTATTGTATTGAAGGCCGCTGAGAGATCTAAGAGCACCAACAGGGTCACACTACCCCTGTTGATATCCAAGCGGAGGTTGTCAGCCAGAGCAACCATGGCAGTCTCAACTCCATATCCCGTCCTAAAGCCAGTTTGAAATGGATCTAGATAATCGGATTCATCCAAGACAGCTTGGAGTTGGGAAGTGACCGCCCTCTTGATCACCTTGCTTAAAAAAGGCAGCAAGGAGACTGGCCTATAGTTCTTCCTGACGAAGGGGTCCAGGGAAGGCTTTTTCAGGAGCAGCTTAACCGCCACTTCCTTCAGACAGGATGGAACAGACCCCTCCCTGAAGGACACATTGATAATATCCCTAAGGAGTACTCTCGCTGCGTCACCCCCTTGGGTGGCCAGCCATGATGGAGAGGGATCGAGGGGACAGGTCGTCTTCCTCATTCTGCCAAGGAGCTTGTCCACGTCATTGGTACTCACAAATTGAAGTTGATCCAATAAAATTTCATCAACGGAGTTGCTGGACACCTCGCCTATAGATTCTGTCATAACACTGGCATCTAAGTTGGCTCTTATCCGAGAGATTTTATCTGCAAAGTGGATGTTAAACATGTCACAGCAGGCCATTGTTGGGTTGAGTAAGGGGTTCTGTGCAGGTGGAATCTGCGTCAGCTCCCCCACCCCCCTAAACAGTTCCGCTGGACAGGACTCTGCAGATGCAATTCGTGCAGAGGAGAAAGACTTCTGCGCTGCACGTATCGTCTCTCGATAAGAATCAAGGAAATTCGTATGACGAGTTTTGTCGGATAAGAGTCGAGTCTTCCGCCAGGTGCGCTCTAGTCGTTGTCCAGCCCACTTCATCTGGAAAGGATGTTTGGGAGCGATTGTGTCGATAGCCTTGGTGAGGTCGGTGTTCCAAATATTAACAAAAGCTTCAACAGAATCGCTGGCGTTACCAACCATTAAACCCTCCAAGGCTTTCTGGAATCCAATTGGTTCCATTAGCCTTCGAGGGCGGACCATTCTAATAGGTCTGCCACCCCCAGTGGGGCAGGCAGTGACTCTTAGCTCCATCTTGACCAGGAAATGGGAAAAGATCAATTCCAGGAGTATAGCTATGAGGGCACTGCTCCCCCAATAAGAAATCTACACACGTACCCATCATGAAAGTTTGCTGTGGCCCCAAATTTCTAGTATCATAGACACTAGTATCTAGTGTCTAATATCATAGACACTGAACATTGTTCACAACTAGAACTTTTCTCTTTGCTGTGTTTGAATTTCCTTGGTAACTTTGCCTGTCCCATTTCTTTGGATGCCTAAACTCCATTTCTAATGCTCATCTGAACAAGCCTAAAGTGACATTTTCAAAAGACATTCATAATCACCTTTCCAAGCTGTGAATTTCTTGCAGTATGATCATCTTTCAACCAGCATGGGAGAGAGAAAGTCATGTGGCTTGTAGCTGTGTCAAGGCCTTGACACAACTGACATTGATATTAAAGATTGTATTTATTGATTGGTAATGTGTGTTTACTATCACCACTTAAATATGTAAAGATGAAAAACAACTACAATGACAGATAGCACTTCATCAGGTACACAAACGGGGGGGGGGCGGGGGAATCCTTTATTAATTACTTCCTGTGTTGTTTAAGAACCTTAACCTCACATATCTGAAGAACAATAGTAGATTTTCTATGCTAGAGGCAAATTAGCTTTGAATAAAAACAAATTAATGCAGGTTAACGGGGAGTCCTCGCTCACTTCAAGACATGGAAAACGTGCTTTCTAAAAATGTGTCTGTCAGGGCTGGATTTTTTTTAAAAAATCAACATAGAGCAACAGATTTTAATCAGGACTTGGGTCAATTTGTTTTCAGAAATTTGCATTTACAGTTGTCCCTTCATATTCGCTGGGCTTTGGCTCCAGGACCCCGTGGATATCAAAATCCATGAATACTCATTGCATGCAATGGCATAGCAAAATGGTGTCCCTTATATAAGATGGCAAAATCAAGGTTTGTGAAGTCAAAGGTTTTCACAGCCGGCATCCATAGATTTTCCTTGGTTTTTTTCCAGGCTGTGAGTCCATGTTCTGGAATAGTTTCTTTCTGATGTTTCGCCTGCATCTGTGGCTGATATCTTCAGAGAATGGTTGGGTACGAGTGTGTGTGGAGTTTATATATTGTGAACCCTTGTTGGGGAAAATATGTAAATTTGTGTAATGGAATGGTTAGTTTCTGGGTATAGAAATGCAAGGATGATTAGTGTCTGTTTGGCTAATAGTTGGTTGGTGGGCCATTATCTGCTGGGAATCCCCCTGCCCCTAGGTGAAGTTCCTTTGTAAGTGTTGAGTTTTGATTTTATTGTTTTTCAAAACTGGAAGCCAGATTTTGTTTACTTTTAAGGTTTCTTCTTTCCTTTTGAAGTTGTCCAGGTGTTTGTGGATTTCAATAGCTTCTCTATGCATTCTGACATGGTAGCTGTTGGCCTGGTCTAGAATTTCTGTGTTTTCAAATAGCATTTTATGTCCATGTTGGTTTATAATATGTTTTGCTGATTTTTCTGGTTGGCCCAGTCTACAGTGTCTCTCATGTTCCTTGATTTGTGTTTTCACACTGCATTTAGTGGTCCCTATGTAAACTTGTCCACAGCTTGATATGTGAATCAAGGTTTGCTTTTTGGATTATTATTTTTTAAAGAATATTTTCAAGCCATGAATACTTACCGGGGTTACCAAATCCATGAATCAGAGGGTCAACTGTATTATCTGCATAATATTAAGGAGCTGTAAATAATTTTAGCTCTTAGTTAGTGTAGCCATTAGGACTCAAGGATCTTGAACAAGAGACTCCTTCACACATTAGTAGCAAGGCCCAGACAGGAGCAGGTGAATACACATACAGTATTTGTGGTTCAGGAGGCCTAGCCCAGGCTTTACATTAAAAAGGCTAAATTGTAGAACATGCTAGAGAATATTCATGGAAGTCTATATTGCTGTATCTAATTAAGTGTTGAGCAGAGCTTTGTGAGTTTTGCTAGAACCAATCAGAAGCAGTGTCAAAAAAGAACATGTGACATCTTATTAGATGGCCCAAAAGAAAAGGAATGGGCTACTGGTACAGTTGAACTATAACTAGAGAGACACAGAGAAAAATAAGGTTTTCTCTGAGACATATTTTCTCAAGAACTATCAATCCCAGAGTTCCTTGCACAGATGCAGGAGAAACAAAGTAGCATAATAAAGAATGAACATTGCTCCTAAGGACAGTAGGAGCCATATATTTTGGTATTGTTTACGTGTCAAACATATATGTGAATACACATGTAGCCTGCACTGTCCAATTTTATTGCTATTTGTGGCTATAAATACAAACCAGGAAGCAAAACATGCCAGAGATTCAATAAAATGAACTTATAGGGGAGGAACAAAACACACCAATCAATTAGAATAAACATAAATATCAATAGGAATATACCTCTATCAGATCCAACCCAGATCTTGGAAGACTTGTAATGAATTACATATTTGGTTACAAAAGTGGTAACAAATTTGTTGACAAATCACATTTGAAAAGTAATGTGACAAGTGATAAAAACATTACTGGTGGTGATGGATCACATTTTCCTTCTTATTTTTTTATACATAGTTTTTTTAAAGAAGGGTTTTGAGTAAAAATGTTCAAATGTTCAGTTCTCAAAAATTCTAAGGATTAAAAAAATTAAAAAAATAAAACAACACACAACAAGAAAAAAAGAAAATAATAACAAAAACTGAAATAGCAATACATTCCTTTTAAAATGAGTTTTACAAAGGATGCCTTTTTTAAAAAAGCACTTTTAAAGCTCAGGCCCAAACATAAACTAGGCATCAAGCTCTGTAGGACTCGTGTGTGCTTGATATTATGTTAAAAGAAAAATAGCAAAGGGCTTGTTTGTGTTTGGGGACATTGCATAAAGGCCCCCATGTGGATCATCATGTAATTTCAGTAAATCAGAAAATGTGATTTAGGAATGAAAAGAGATTTTTAACAAATGGCTCTTGAGATTATGAGGAATGGAATCATGGTACATATGTGGAAATGCCATTAGTGCTACAGGTATGTAGTGGGGACAGGCCAAATTACATTTGTTTTGGCCATTACTGCAGTAGAACTCACATTTTATATTAAAACTATGTGGTGGGAAGAGCTTTTATGTACACAGTTTAACTTGTTACATAGTTTAATGTTCTTAGACTGCAAATTTTTTTAGTGTTTTAAATTTTAAATTGTTTTAAATTGTCTTAATTTATTTAATTTTATGCTGCCTTGAGATACAGGCCAGGATATAAATATTCTAATGCATAAATTCTAGATTTAATACTAGATTTTTCCCAAAACTGGCTACTTCATCTCCCTCCTTACTCCCTTCAAATTATTTTTAAAATGTCAGCACCAGATCTCAGAGGAAAGGGGCAGTCACTGAAGGTAAATACTGAGGTGTTCCTTCTGTAATGAGTATAACACATTTGTTATCTGCTAATATATACATATGCATATTACTGCTTGGTCTTATTGATTGTTGTTGTTGTTGTTGTTGTTGTGTGCCTTCAAGTCATTTCCAACTTAAAGATGTAAAGGAGAGTGTGAGAAAGAAGGGAAAGAAAAGACATTTAGAAAAGACTGATCTACCTGTGAGATGTACTCCTCAACAAATCATTCTATGAACGCCCTTCATATTTTGAGGACTTACTGTCTTCACAGCAATGAAACTGTTTCCCCATGTAAGCTTACTTTGTTCATCAACAAGATATTACTCTTCTTGACTGAAATCTATTGTTGCAGTCTCTACTTTTGACACTCAACAGTTGGAGATCCATATTGCATATTGTCAACTGTAAGTATCACTTATTCATTAGATGGTAGGAAGCTGCTTTATATCAGATTATTTGAATCTAATTCAGTACTGCTTGCTGTGACTGGCAGCAGTTCTACAGGATTTCAGAGTCTATACTTGTCACTTGCTACCTGACCCTTTTAACTGGCTTAATCTATGCGTATATACATTTTTTTAACATAAAAATCTGGATTCACTTCCTCCAGTTTCAGACATGACCTTGGTACACAAACTGCTTGGGTCACCATGATTTGTATCAGGAGACAGATGAGGAGAATGTGACCCTGTCTGTCCCTTGACCTCTCAGCAGCTTTTATTGACCATAGCATCTTGGTGGGGCAAGTATCCCAGTTGCAAGTGAGGATATTATTATTGTTGTTGTTGTTATCATTTATTTATATTGTGCCACTACTGTACATGGTGCTTTATAAGAAAAAGAACAAGAAAAAAACAGTTCCTTGCCTTCAGGCTTAAAATCTAAAGACAGGACATACAAGGAAAGGGGATGGCAGTCGGGGAGGGAATAAGTCCAGCAGAAACTGCCTCTTCCTCTCTTCCTCTGTTGCTAGGGTGGTGGCAGTAGGGATGGAGGGAGGGTGTTTAATCTGCATACTGGGGACTCTGGTTTGCAGCGGTTCTGCTCTAACTTGGATGGTCAGCTTAAAAAGCTAGTCCTTGGAGAATATTGCTTGGCCTCATGTGGTTTGGAGCTTCACGTGTATCAAGCCTATATTATGGCTTGGGTCCAGACTATCTGAAAGACTGTACAGTTGTCCCTCCTTATCCACAGATTTGGTATCCACAGATTTATGTATTCACAGCTTGAAAATATTCTTAAAAAAAAAATAATCCAAAAAGCAAACCTTGATTTTGCCATCTTTATATAAGGGACACCATTTTGCTATGCCATTGCATATAATGGGACTTGAGTATTCACGGATTTTGGTATCCACGGGGGGTCCTGGAACCAAACCCCAGCGAATATGAAGGGAGAACTATATCTCCCTATACAAGCCAGCCCAAGTGTTAAGATCAGCAGGAAAAGGCTTCCTCTTATCCCACCATCTTCGCAGGATTGGTTGGTAAGGACTCAGGAGAGAACCCTCTCCATGGAATTTCATTCCATGTGAGGTCCGGTTGGCCCCCTCCCTGCTCTCTTTTTGCTGGCAGGTGAAGACATTTTTATTTAGGCAGGCTTTTTGAAATGTGAATTTTAATTGGTGTGCTGCTTTTAATATCTTTTAATATTTGCAATTTTTATTGATATTATGTTTTAATCTACATTGTGTTTTTAATTATTATGTTTTAATAATGGTAATTATTTACCATAATTCTTTTTTAAATTTTTTTGTAATGTTTTAGTTGTATTTTTTAACTTATAGTAAACCACCTTAAATCCCATCTTGAGAGAAAGGTAGGATATAAATACAATAAATAAATAAAATAAAAATATATAAAAAGATAGCCCATTTTAGCATCTACCTGAAGCTGCTGAGTAGAGTGACATGGGTTTTAGAGTTCATTGAGATCTACGTATATGTCAGTGACACACCTGGTACCAAACCAGTGCCTGGCTGAAACAATTGACTAGATTAGGGCTAATAAACTGATGCTTAATATCACCCTTAAAAGTGTCCAATATTTCTATAAGGCTTTGCTCCATGGCCCTCAGCTTCAGCTGAAGAGGCCCCACGAATAATTTCTCTAAGTTCCTCCCACTAATGACTTTTTCAAATGGGGGGAAAAAAACCCTAGGAGTTTGGGAGAAGAACGGGGCTGTTGCGCTTACAGCTTATAGATTACACTGTCCTCCTCCGTCCTCCTCCTGACCCTCCCCCGTGCTGTGGACACCACTTTTTATTGATGGAAAACCTCCGTCAATAAAAGGCGGTGCCTGCAGCATGGAGGAAGCACGGGGGAAGGTCGGGAGGACGGCGCCATCTGAAACAAGGCTCTGTAAGCGTGACAGCCCCATTCTTCTCCCAACCTCCTCGGGGGGGGGGGTTGCCCGTTTGAAAAGTCCTAAGATAAGAGCTCCCTTTTGGACAGACTTCACAGCAACCAGTTTCCATCGCTAATGAACCAACAAGCCTTTGATTCCACCGACCAGCAATTCAAAGGCTGACAGATGTGCCCCTACATCTCTGGATTATTTCAGATACTAGGTGGGGGGATGCCTTTCTCCTCATCCAATGCACCAGCCTCTTAGATAGTTTTATAAATGTATTAGCTCAGCTGCTCGTGTCATGCCATGCCATGTATTTACTGTTGAACACTGTTATGCCATTTTGCCATGTAACATTTATTGGAACGTTGTCGAACAGTTTTACTGTTTTATTGTACAATTTTTGCCAGTTAACATTATTGCCGCCCCAATTTTTGGAGCCCCAGTATTTCTCTCCCTCTCTCTTTGCCCACATTTTTGTATATACATCCCTCTAAAGCCCTTACCACGTAGCAAACGTTTTGTTAAAGCCTTTTTGTTAGGACCTTTTTGTTGTAAGTCACTACCCTTTTTCTAGATTGATGGAATTGTGGCATATTACTCCTATCCAATGTGTGTTCCTTTGTAACCCTGTGTCCTGGTCATGCAGTATAATGGTAAAAATGAAACCATGTGACTTTGCCATATGGATTCCATTGGGGGGATTGTTAGCAGGTCATACTACCTTCTCTCCATGAGATTCCATAACTAGGAAATATTTGACACTTTTTGGGGTCATATTAGCTTAGGGAGACTGGAGGTCAGTTGGAGATCATGATGACCTGAGACATGCCTAGAAATATAATGGTGGAAAGCCCCCACAGTAATGGGTTTATGCTATCAACCCAGTCATTTCTTCCAGCCTTGGGCATTCCCAGCAATAATTCAATCAAGCAATTAAGTGACCATTCCTTAATGTGTACCCTACAGAAATCTCTTCTCACGCCCTCTCCTGTCCAACCTTATGAGTTTGTCACAAGATCATAAATGTTTTAATTAAAGCTATCAGTTGCATTTCGGTTCCTTTTGTCTATCCGTGGGAAAACCATCCAGGCTTTGTCATAACCAGAGGATATGAAATAGAGTATAAATATTAGACCCTTAACAACAGTAAAGTGTGCCACAGTGGATGGACCTGGCCACTCTCTTTCTTGGCACTCCTTGGATTGGAACCTCCTGTGCCACCCTCAGACACCTGTCTGGGTATCTTCACTGCTCTTTGAGACTGGTAACTATCACCCTATCTTCCTGGACCTCTCACTCTATCTAACCATTCTGCCTTTCTCTGCTATAGCCTTATAACTTGTATGGTTCTTAAGAACATGTGTTGTGTATGTTAGTTTGCCTTTTATGTTACTCCAATAAAAAAACAACCTTGTTTTACTTTAACTGGAGCTTCCTCTACAGTTAGTACTGGTATACATAGGTGGAAAGATCCCTGAAGTTACCCTCTCCTCACAGGCCTCTCATTTGAGCTAATAATTAACACACCTCTAAGGGGAACAGAGTGATGTCCAGCCTATTCTAGATGTGGATGTGCTTCCCCCTCCAGGAGTTAATTTATAGCTTGGAGTTTCTCCTGGATCAGTTTCTGTTGCCTGAGGCACAGGTGGCCTCTCTGTAAAGTGACTACTATAATCTTTGGTTGCTGATCCAGCTGGGCAGGAATAACCTAGCTTCAGGGATCTATGCTTTGGTAACCTCCAGGTTAAATTACTGCAATGAGCTGCATGTGGATGAAGATGGTTCAGAAAATAAGGCTAGTGCAGAATGTAGCAGCCAGACTGATGCCTGGGACCAGAAGGTCTGAGGATATATCAGCACCAGGTTAAGATATATTTTGTGTCCAGGCATTTGATGGGGCACATGTGCCTAATTTGTTTTTAGAATATTTTCATTATGTAATTTGATTATCCTATGATTTGCTATTCATGGAGGGAGGATGTGCTATTTTATATTACAGATATGTTTTCACTGTTCTACTGTAATTTTTCTTAAGTATCTTGAACCTTTTATAGAAAGAAGCGTCTAAAAAAGTGAAACACAAGAAAGGATGCTAAGATTTGTACCTGAATGGGAAGTATGTTATATGTGCCATTTGCAGCCTTTTACACAGCCTGATTACTACATGGACTGTGAGTTAGTTTTCAGGGCCCTGCAAAGGTCCCCATAGCAATTTCACTTTTTAAAAAAGCATGGGTTTTTTTTTTAGTGGGAGGGGAGAACTTAGAGAATGCCTGCTGTTTCTTTCACCTCTCTGTATCTTTCTTTATTCTATGTATTCAAGCCTTTTGCTTCCTACTTACCTGTTGAAGTCACTTCCCTCTTCTTCAAGAAGTTAGTTATTCCCTTTATTCCCTCTGTCTAGGAAGGGAGCATCCATGAGGTTCCAACCCCTATAATGGCTGCTAGCTTACTGCATGAGTGTTACCCAAATTACTCATAAAATCCTACGCAAATACTGAGTTTCTAATATGTTGGGGAAATTAGCAGCAGCTTGACTTAGCGATGCAAGAGGGGGCAACAGAGAGGGATCTTACACCTATGTCTACCCCTACTAGCTCTGAACTAATATACACACAAACGCAAAATGAAAAATTAACAATGATATTTATTAAGGACTTTAAAATAATAACACCAATCATGCACAAATTAATACAATAAAGCATTCACACGAGACCACTAGGAGTGGAAAAAGAGAGGTTGATAGAGGGATAGATAGGGAGTTTTTCTGGGGAAATACAACACATGTCTCATAGTCCAAAGTTTTGAAGCAGACTGGCAGTGTGGATGGATGAAGCAGGAGTGGCTAACACAGAGTGACAGAGTATCCCCAGGAAGTGAATCTGTGCACAATGAGGCAGGGTTTGGGGCCAGTAATTATACCCAAAAACGTGCCTTCAGATGATTGGAGTTCGTGTGTTGAAACAATGGATTCCAGGTGTCTCTCAGAGATTGAACAATGGATCTCAAGAAACTCCTGGGTTTGAACGATGGGCTTCCGATGATATTAATGTGTTGCAACTACTCTTAATGTTCTCGTGATTAATTTTACAAAGCGTGAGCTGCCTGCTTGAGGGCTGGATCTGGGGATTAAGGGAAGAGTGATACTTTCAGACAAAGGATTACTCCAACCACCGATGATGGGATTAATTATCTGTCACTTGGGCATGGGCAGGCAATGTCCTCTTGACCTTTCCTTTCAGTTTGGAATTTGTTAGTAGTCCTTCCTTTTGGGTGATACATGGCTTAGCACGTGCCTTTGGGATACTTACAGTGAGTCCCTAAGACTCACATGGATGACTAAATTAATATGCCAAATTATTAATAAGCCAATTTTGGGGGGGTTCTGAGGGTGGGGTTTATTAGGGGCACTAACATGAGCACCAGCTTTTAGGAGCTGTTGTAACCAAGTATAGGTCAACTTCTTTTCTCTGTGTGCTTTCCTACCCAAAGATTGATTTCCTGAAACCATCAACATTAAATTTGCCTTTTATCTTACAAGAGCATCCCGAGTCATTATCTCATCTTAACCACAAGTTCACATTGCACTAGGCCTGCTGCACTCTGCTTAATATAAATTCCAGATATCCCTGCAAAAATGAAGTAGCATAAGGTAAAACCTGAGTATCTTAGAGGATTAGGATAAAAATGTAATGAATGAATAAGTGGTCCTGGAAAGTTTCTCTATAGTGAATGCCTTTGATCAAAGAAAGATGAAAAAACAGGCTGAATCCTCAGCTGAGATCACTTCAAGCAAGCATCAACAGCTCCTCTCAACCCAACTCCTGCCACTGGACTGCAACACGTTCAAGTAGCTAACCTGTTTTATCAATCGTCTTTCTGCTTTTCTTATGAGAACAAACTTGCATTACTTATAATAGCACAAAACACTAGGGGATGGTTGATTCTGTCTGCCACTTGAAACTAAAAACAAAACAAAATCTATATCTGAGTATATTATAAATTGCATTTGTTTTCTAGAACAATGTACTGTGCCACTGGTATGAAATTCTTATAGGCTTGTGGTGGTGATATGACAGAATAGAGCTGGAGAATTTTTACCTTGCTTGTAAAACATAAGCGGAAAGCTGGTCATTTTTGATAAGTTGTTGTGTCAATCTACTCACAAGGGACGAATGGCCTCAGGCAGATTCCAAGACTGAGTTATATAACCATGCTTCTATAAAGAAAATGGCTGTTCTCTTTGAGAGATGGTCCTTGTGGGAAACTTCCACTGGCAAGAGTGAAGATGGCTGGTGAATAAGAAATGAGCGTGTGTACCCTCAATAGGCACAACAATCCTTGAGGCTATGTGTTAATACGACAGCTTACTGCATACAAAATGATATCTGAAGAAATAAGTGCACTAAAATTCATAATAACATTGCTGGCTGCAGCAGAACTACCCATAATGATGTTCTACCCATTGCGTATGTATCAGCCAATATCTAACAAGTGTTCAGTCACATACTAAGTGATCAGTCCAACTTAATACTGTTGATTAGTCTTACTTATGAGTAACCAGATAACATAAGGAGATGAGGCTCCTGCACCTTCAATAGTTTCATAGATACCGTAGTTTCATGTTGTCTCCGATCATCACCATCATCATTTATTTATTTATTTAGTACTGTTGCTTTACACAGTGTTTTACAAGTAAAAAGTTAACAAAAAAAAACCCTAGTTCCCTGTACTCAGGCTTACAATATAATTAAGACATGACACAAAATGAAAAGGGGATGGTAGTTTGGGAAGGGATTAAATTCAGTAGATACTGATTCTTCTTCTTTCCCTCTGTAGCCAAGGCAGTGGCAGTTGGAATGGAGGGAGGGCCTCTCCTCTGCTTCTGGGCCTAGGCATGATGGAGTTGTGCCCACCTCTTCTTCTCTCCCTCCGTGGCCAGGGCAGTGCAGTGGGGATGGAGGGCCTTTCATCTGCTTCTGGGGCAAGGCATGATGGAGCTTCTATGCTTATTAAAGGCAGGTGCAAGAATCATAGAATCATAGAATTGCAGAGTTGGAAGAGACCACGAGGGCCATCCAGCCCAACCCCCTGCCATGCAGGAAATCACAATCAAAGCATCCCCGACAGATGGCCATCCAGCCTCTGTTTAAAGACCTCCAAGGAAGGAGACCCCACCAGACTCCGAGGGAGGGCGTTCCACTGCCGAACAGTTCTTACTGTCAAAAAGTTCCTCCTAATGTTGAGGTGGAATCTCTGTTCCTGGAGCTTGCACCCATTGCTCCGTGTTCCAGTCTCTGGAGCAGCAGAAAACAAGCCTGCTCCATCCTCAGCGTGACATCCCTTCACCAAGGGATATCATGCTGTCTTTTTCACCAAGCCTGTCTAGACTTACTTCTGAGTAATGGTCTTAGGATCAAGATTCATGGTTGTGTTTTTTTTTTTTAAAAAAGTTAGTTATTTATACCCCGCTCTTCAGCCACAAGGCTATCAGAGCGGCTTACAAATTGTTTTAAGCAATAGCTATTTACACATCTAACTGCATTAAACAGCTTCCAATGTGTGTTAGCTAATTGCCCCCCACAAGCTGGGTACTCAGTTTACCGACCTACGAAAGGATGGAAGGCTGAGTGAACCTTGGAGCCCGCTGGAATCGAACTTGCAACTTGCAAGGTGGTGACTTGCAGTACTGGCATTTAACCACTGCGCCACCAGGGAATTAGTTTGAATGGATTTCTAAATGGATGAAAGTTTGGTCCAGGACCCAATTATTTGTCTTTTTGTGGTCTGCAGTATCTACAGAACTCTCCTTCAGCACTATATTTCAAAGTAGTTGATTTTCTTCTTCTCATCTTTCTTCACTGTCAAGCTTTCACAACCATGCACAGAAACTGGGAATACCATATACAATGTGATAATTGTGCAAATATTACCATTATTTGTTGTGGAATACAAGTGCATTATACATCAGTATTGTGATCTGTGTAAACCACACAGCTTAAATGAACCTCCTCACCTTGATGGATCATTCACAATTAAGAGCATGTCATACTTTGTGTTAGTTGATTTAAATATGGTTTTTATTTTTCATCCAGGCTGCATGAGGAATGCCTCCTAGGTGAACTGTAGCCATCTATATGATATGTGACTTCCAACTGCAATAGAACTGGAACATACTTTTCCATTGCAATCCCTAATTTGTTTGCATTTGTTTTCTTGTCACCCTCACACTTTACCACCCTACTGCCCCAGCCAGTAAATGATACTAGGAGGACACTATAGATGAAAGCAACTGTAAACCTGAAAAAACTAGACTTTCAGCAAAAATAAATGTTCACAGCAAACAGCGCTTCCTCTGGGCCCAGTCTTGTTCAAACAGTTCAAACACATATTCTTCCAAGGTCTAGTCAGTAAGACAAAAAATGGTCTCCTGATGTGGCTGACCTTCTGTAAATGTGGTGGATGGGTATGCATGAATGCAGCAGGATCGCCACTCTTGGCCCATGCAGCGGCTTTTCAGTGATATTGTCCATGGAGACAATGGGAAGAATAGAAGAAGGTACAGATCGATGTTTTCGTTCAAACCCACTGTGACTGACCTGTACAGTAGCTGTTAAGGTAGAAACCCTCTCCTTCCTCTCTGTGCAATCCACAGAGAAGGGAAGGGAGTTCCCAGCCTTTTGGTACAATCTGAAAACACACTCTCAACGGTTCCTCTAGTCTAGAAACCCCTTTCTGAGTTGCCCGCCGCCACCCACTGCTTGTCACTTAAAACCCAGTTCAGTGCAAAACTGGGCCAGTTCTCTGGCTAACCAGTGAACAACTCACTCTGTTGGGATCCCCAACCCCCCTTCTCTATTCCCCAGAGAAGAGACTCAAGATAGCTGACCGAAAAGGCACGTGAGACGAGTTTGTAGGAAAAAGAGTGAAAATTTTATTTCTAGTTCCAAGCACTTAAGTATTTAGCATGGAGGGAAATCTCTCCTCCAGGAACTCAGCTTAAGGCTACATGAAATACATTCAGTCATAGGGTTAAAATAAATCATAAAAACAAACACATGCTAACTAGACATTCCCTGTGTTAAGAAAATATAACTCACAGTTTATGAAGTCCCTAGTAGTCAGTCTCTGTGATGGAATTCAGAGTCATTGGAAGTCTCTCCCTTAGACTTCATGGTATCATTTAGCTCTTTGATGTTATAGAGCCCATGAGGCATCCTTGCTGGTCTAAAACATGTGGCATCAAACAAAGGATTTTCAGAAACTCAAAACTCCATTGGTGAAATCAGATTGGTAATGCATTGTCAAATCTGATTGGCTCTCCAGTCAAGTGATGTGATGTCATGTTTAGGAAATGAGGTTCCCAGCCTCTACCATACCTGTTGCTATGGAAGCAGGAAGTGGAAAGTAAGTGGAAGGTTCCAGATTAAGTAACTGTAAGTTTTGAGATTAATAATAATAGTAATAATAAAATTTATTTATACCCCGCCCCTCTGTTAAAACAATCGGGGCGGCTTACAAAAATTAAAATACAATACAGATAAAATCCCCAAACACCCCCACCCCCACCCTCCCCCATAAAAAAATATTAAACAATTATAAATTAAAACCAACTGATCTAAAAACACATTTAAAAACAATAAATACAATAAAATACAATAAGTGGCCAGCGGACTAAAAGAAGCCAGGATCCCCTGAGGCCGGGATTTAATTAGGAAAGGCCTGCCGAAAGAGATCCGTCTTTAGTGCTTTTTTAAAGCTACTCAAGCTTGTTATCTGACGGATCTCGTTCGGCAGGTCATTCCACAATTTGGGGGCGATTACCGAAAAGGCCCTCTGGGAGGTTGCAGACAGCCTAGATTTTTCTGGCTGAAGCAAATTCCTCCCAGAGGACCGGAGTGCGTGGGGAAGATTGTATGGGAGGAGGCGGTTCCGGAGATAAGTTGGACCCAAGCCATTTAGGGCTTTAAAGGTAATAACCAACACCTTATACTGGGCCCGGAAACTGATAGGCAGCCAGTGGAGAGATCTTAACACTGGAGTTATATGGTCTCTCCGAGATGTTCCCGAGACCACTCTGGCTGCCATATTTTGTACCAACTGAAGTTTCCGGACCAAGCATGAGGGCAGCCCCATGTAGAGCGCATTGCAGAAATCTAGATGAGAGGTTACCAGCGTGTGCACCACAGTCTCGAGGTCCTTTACTTCCAGGAAATGGCGCAGCTGGTATATCAGCCAAAGCTGATAACAGGTGCTCCTGACTGTCGCATTCACCTGACTCATCATCTGAAGCGATGAATCAAGGAGCACCCACAGACTGTGAACACAGTCCTTAACGGAGAGCGTGACCCCATCCAGGACTGGAGGTTGCAACCCAACTCCTGGTTTTGGGGCCACTACCATGAGCACCTCCGTTTTGTCTGGATTTAATCTCAATCTGTTTTTCCTCATCCAGCCCATTACTGCTGGACTCATCATGGAGATGAACTCTCCATGATGGGGCTGGTTGCTCCATCATGACAGTAGCTATTATATTTACCACAGAGATAAATTATGGTTGAAAGGAATGCTTGGCTACTCGTTTTCTGACAGCGTACTTGTAAGTAAGGGAAACAAAACTGGTAGCATCCCTAAGCCAAAAACTACAGCACAAATCAGGGCACTTCTGCTCTGTACTGGGTATGGTGAAGCGTTCTATCATGTACTCTACTACCAAATTCAACACCAAGTACGCTAGATCTCTGGAGCAATAATAAACTGGAAGGCAAAAAGTTATCTTGTCAGGAGTTAGAAAGTAAACTCCATTATAAAATGGCCAAACAACTGCAGAACCATGCTGAGTCATAATGGCTGACTGCATGAACTGCCAAGTCATGCCTAGTCAAGCCACTAGGGGGCAATGTCCTGTAGATATACTGTATATATGAGAGCTCAGAACAGAGCTCACTTCCTTCTCTTCTTCTTGTGAATGCTGATGCTTGGTGAAGCAGTTTGTCCTTCTATTGTAAATATTTGTACATATTGCAACAGTTTGACTTTGAAGATAAAACTGTCTCCTGTTTATTTGGATGTTAAACACTCTGTGTGTGAGTATTCTTGGGAATGGGTTGCTACTGAGTCTTCTGAGATAGTTTTTGGCTTCTGCTGGGGATTGAGTGTCCTATCATCCCCTGACATCTCTTTTTATTATTTATTAATTCTATTTTATGAATTACCACTACAGTTCAAGAAGTGCTTGTGCTGAGGTGATAGTGAGTGAAAACAAGTACTGTAAAGTTAAAAGGCTAATCGTGTGTATATATACAGTCAGCTCTCCCTATCCAGGGATTTTGCATCCACGGGTTCAACCATCCATGGCTTGGATTTTTTTTTTAAAATCTCCCAAGCAAACCTGGCCATTTTATGTAAGGGATGCTATTTTACTACACCATTGTGTATAACAGGACTGGAGCATCCTTAGATTTTGGTATCCATGGGTGGTGAACCCAAACCCCAAGGACTCACTGTACAGTACTTTTTTGCCTCACCTTTTCTTGCAGCTGTCTAGCCAGATCATCTGTCTACAGACTATTTTTGTCTACTCTCTCCTTCCCTCCAGGGCAAGAAGCAACCTCAATTCTATCAGGCTGCAGCAGAGGAAGAGAAGCGGGGTCATTCCTTGTGGCTTTTGCCCACTAAATGTTTTAGGAGTTTCTGGTTCCTAAATTTCTGAATTATGATTTTATGTAGCTCTCTGAAGATCTTGAGAATACACATAGACTGAAACTGCCGGGCTTTCTGATACGACATGGACCATCTTTTGAGCATTTTGAGATGTCTCTCTTGTTTCTTCTTTGCTAAAATGCCAGGTTCCATCAGACTGTCGTTTAGTGGCATCTATTTCTCCAGGCTGATGCAAGAGAGAAAAGGAAAGCAAGGCCACCCTCCTAGCTTAGTTGAAGGACCAAAACTTTTGTCTCTTCCTCTCCCACCCACCTGTCTGCATTTCAGCTGTTTCTGTAAGGATTTTATAACTAAGCTCTAGAGCAGAAGTTGGAAATCTTTGGCTCTACCACTTTTGGGGAGGTAGAGAGGATTTATAGTTCCCACCCTCCTTTTCCATTGGTCAGACTGAGTGTGGATGATGAGAAGTATAAGCCAAAACAAATGGAGGACTAAAAGTTCCCTGCCCCTGAACTGTGTCTGAGTTTGTTTTTCTTTTCCCCCTTCTCTCTCTTAATCCTTTTTCTTTCCTTTCATGTTGTGACTTTTTAGATTGTAATCTCCTAGTACTAATCTTTGTAAGCCTCTCTGGGGCCTTTCTCAGATGAAGTGGGAATAATAATAATAATAAAAAAATACTTGAAAGACATCTTGTTCACTACTGCCATTTTTTTCCTGCAATAGGTAGATGCAAGAAAGTGCTCAATATTAGATATGTTATTTTTCCATTGAAAACAAGTGACAAGCCTTGGCAATGTTCTATGGAAACGGAACATACCTCCTCAAGCATGCTAGTGGGGGTTGGGGGGATTCCTCAGCAGCCAGGCCTAATTCTACATTAACAGGAAAAGAAAGATAGGATGACAATACAAACAATCAGAAACTAAATTTAAACTGTGTTTCCTAAAGTTCTGAAGCTTTGTGTGTTGTCTCAGTGTATATCATCTTCCTATAATGCACATTTTCAATGCTAATTTAGAACTTGGCTATGACAGCAGCTGTTTGAGCTGGAGAACTTTGGCTATGATTGTTAAATCACTAGCAGCTAAACAGCAATAAAACCAGCGTAACTATTACTGAGGAAGCAGTTTGAAGACAGAGCAGTTTTAGGATAACCTACTGGGACTATCACTATTAAACTAATAAAAAGAATATGCATGAAAAATGCAGGGAGGGTCACCAGGGCACTCTCTGGCTTTTTCTTCGCAAACGAAGATTCAGGAAGGACTCATCCCGCACTTTCTGCAAGCGCGCTGATGACTAAAAAGGCCAATCCGAGATAAACAAGTCCGGTTGCAAAAAGCACAGCAGAAGATCTCCTTGGGTGATGTTTTTGGGTTGTGATTCTTTCTGCTTTGTCGTTTCTCTTCAAGACTTGTTCGGCGTGAGTTCTCAAATAAGGCTGCAGCACTGTGGATAGTGCGTCTCCATGCCTCCCGATGTGAGGCCAGGGCGGACCACTGTTGGTGATCAATTTGGCCAAGCCTGAGATGTTGTTTCAGGGAGTCTTTGTATCACTTTTTTGGAGCGCCCCTCTTATGCTGACCCGTGGCGAGTTCACCGTAGAGTAGTGTTTTTGGGAGGCGATGGTCCTCCATCCTAGAAAGGTGCCCTGCCCAGCGCAGCTGTGTCCTCAATATCATGGCCTCAATACTGGTGATCCCTGCTTGCTCAAGGACAGCAACATTCGTCACAGTCAGTCCAGTGTATATTTAGGATTGTCGTAGACAGCACTGATGAAAGCGCTCGAGGAGTCGTAGGTGGTGGCGATAGGTGACCCATGTTTCAGATCCATAAAGGAGGATAGACAGTACAATGGCTCTACACACACTGATTTTTGTGCTTTGCCTCAGGTGTTTATTGCTCCAGACTCTTTTGTGAAGTCTTCCAAATGCACTATATGCCTTTGCTAATCTGTGATCCATCTCTTTGCCAATCTTGGCATCTGAGGAGATGATGCTTCCCAGGTAGGTGAACTGCTGAACGGACTTGAGCACAGATTTGCTGACGGCAATGTGGGGATGGTGGTGTTTGTCCTGTGGTGCAGGCTGGTAAAGAACTTCTGTTTTCTTCAGGTTGACTTCCAGCCCAAACAGCTCTGCAGCTGTTGCAAAGCAGGATGTTAGGCGCTGCAGAGCTGCTTCTGTGTGGGCAACAAGGGCAGCATCATCGGTGAAGAGCAGCTCATGGACTAGATAGTTTAGAGTCTTAGTGTGAGCCCTCAGACGGCTTAAGTTAAACAAGCTACCATCAGTACGGTAACGTATATAGATGCCATCGTCCTCTTCAAGCTCTGCCGTAGCCCTTTGGAGGATCATGCTGAAGAAGATTGTAAATAAAGTTGGCGCAAGAACACAACCTTGCTTCACTCCATTAGTTATTAGAAGGGGCTCTGAAAGAGCATCGCCATATCTGACTTGACCACGCTGGCCCTCGTGTAGCAAGATAATCATTTTAAAGAATTTGGGGGGACATCCTAGTCTGTCCAGGATCTGCCACAGACCTTTTCTACTTACAGTGTCGAAGGCTTTGGTGAGGTCGACAAATGTTACATAGAGACCCTTGTTCTGCTCCCTACATTTTTCTTGCAGTTGTCTAAGGGAAAATACCATGTCTGTAGTACTCCTCTCCATTGACGCCCCCTTGTCGTGGGAGAGAGGCTTGCGTACCCTAATGATGTTTTGAGCTATGCTGGCGGTGGCATAATAGCCACTGGTAGGGTCTCCCATGCCAGACAGGTCAAAACCGAAGGGTCTGACAAAGAGCGTCAAAGGGCAGGATGGGCTCTCTAGCCTTGTGGCAACCGTCCTAAGAGAAGGAAAACTCCAATCCCAAACCCGGGCAGATGGTGCTCGTCCAACCCTGTAAGGTCAACCATCTAAGAGAAGGAAACTCTAATCAAACCTACGGCCCGAGGACCTCACTGCCACGTCCATGCTTGCAAGACCACGGCAGATGAATCTCTGGTTTAAAGGGTGAGGCCAGTTCTGTGCACGCTGCGCTCCACCAGAAAAATCCATTGCACAGGCTCGAAGGACAAATCCATTTCCAAAAAAGCCCTGTAGCGACTGGCGAGGGACGAAACCGGCAGGTGTAAACATGCACTGGAAGCCGCAGCCCCAACCCTGCATGCAAGCGGTTCAGGACATTGGTCGCTCAAGCCTGACGCGGGAGATGACAGTCTTGTTCGGCAGCATCCTGAACGACCAAGCAGCCTTTTTTAAGGAGAGCACTGCTTGCTCCATATGGAGAGGGGCCTAGAAAAGGTGGCCTAAAGAAAGCTCATCCCCAACTACCTGGTTGGCTAGCCGCAGCCAACGGCAATCTTCTGATGCGGTCAAACCAAGGCAAAGAAACAAAGGCACACACCGGACTCCAAAGGTGTAAATAAACTGACACTTGCATGCTGGAACATCAGAACCATGCAAGACTATGAAGATAGTGGACGGCCTGAGCGTCATTCTGCCCTAATAGCCCTTGAACTATCACGGCTTAATATTGACATCGCTGCTCTTAGTGAAGTTCGCTTCCATGAGGAAGGCAGCCTTAAAGAACATGGCGCCGGCTACACACTTTACTGGTCTGGCAAACCCAAAACCGAAAAACATCTGTCAGGAGTAGGCTTTATGATTAAAAACTCCATTGCCTCCAAACTCGAAACCTTGCCAACAGGACACTCTGATCGCATTATTTCCTTACGCCTCCCACATGTTGTTCTCTTTAGCATATATGCCCCAACTATGCAAGCCGACCCTGTAGAGAAAGACAAATTCTACACAGACCTACGCCAACTCATACAAAAAGTCCCTGTAGAAGATAAAATTATTATCCTTGGTGACTTCAATGCCAGAGTAGGAAAGAACTCCGAAGCCTGGAAAGGTGTCTTAGGCAAGCATGGTGTTGGAAATTGCAATGATAACGGACGCCTCCTGCTAGAGTTCTGTGCAGAACAACAGCTGACTATTACAAACACAATCTTTCAGCAGAAAGATAGCTTGAAGACAACCTGGATGCATCCCCGATCCAAACATTGGCACCTCATTGACTACGTTCTAGTCCGTCAGAGAGACATTCGTGATGTCCGTCATACACGAGTGATGCCCAGTGCAGAATGCCAAACAGATCATCGCCTTGTCAGATGTAAACTAAATCTTCATCTTAAGTTCAAACCTAAGAGGGGTGGCATCTTAAAGAAGAGACTCCAAGTCAACAATCTTCAAAAAGCTACCATGAGAGACAACTTCCAGGCAAATCTACAAACGAAACTTGAAGATCATCCTACAGATCCTTCTCCTACAGTGCTTTGGCAACATATCAAAAACAGTATCCTCCAGGCTGCAGAAGAATCCCTTGGCTTCTCCCACAAGAAAAATCAAGACTGGTTTGATGAAAACAACCAAGAGATCCAGGAGCTGTTGGCAAGGAAGAGAGCTGCTCACCAGGCATACCTCGCCCAGCCAACCTGTCATGTAAGAAAAGCAGCTTTCCGCCTCACATGTAGCAAACTACAACAAAAACTCCGAGACATGCAGAACAAGTGGTGGATCAATATAGCAGAAAAGACACAACGCTGTGCAGATCTGGGTGATCATAGAGGATTTTATGAAGCTCTTAAAGCAGTGTTTGGACCTACTTATCAGGTCCAGAGCTCCTTATACAGTACAGATGGTCAAACATTAATTACTGATAAAGCCTCCATCCTGAATCGTTGGGCTGAACATTTTCAAAGTCTCTTTAGCGCCAACCGAGTAGTCCAAGCCTCAGCTATCCAATATATGATACAAAAACCAATGAAAAATGAATTGGACATAGCTCCCACTTTGGAAGAGACCCTTAAGGCCATACAGCAGATGAAAAACGGCAAGGCAGCTGGGATTGATGGAATCCCACCTGAAGTCTGGAAACACGGAGGTCATGCACTCCACGAAAAATTCCATGAATTCCTTGTGAATTGCTGGGAAAAAGGGGAACTGCCATCAGACCTCCGAGATGCAGTCATCATCACCCTGTACAAGAAAAAAGGAGCAAAATCCGATTGCTCAAACTATCGAGGCATAACACTGCTCTCTATTGCTGGAAAAATCCTTCCAAGGATACTCCTGAACAGGTTAGTTCCTGCTATTGCAGAAGAACTTCTCCCTGAAAGCCAATGTGGCTTCAGAGCCAACAGGAGTACTACAGACATGGTATTTGCCCTTAGGCAACTGCAAGAAAAATGTAGGGAGCAGAACAAGGGTCTCTATGTAACATTTGTCGACCTCACCAAAGCCTTTGACACTGTAAGTAGAAAAGGTCTGTGGCAGATCCTGGAAAGACTAGGATGTCCCCCCAAATTCCTTAAAATGATTATCTTGCTACACGAGGGACAGCGTGGTCAAGTCAGATATGGCGATGCTCTTTCAGAGCCCTTTCTAATAACTAATGGAGTGAAGCAAGGTTGTGTTCTTGCACCAACTTTATTTACAATCTTCTTTAGCACGATGCTCCAAAGGGCTATGGCAGAGCTTGAAGAAGACGACGGCATCTATATACGCTACTGTACTGATGGTAGCTTGGTTAACTTAAGCCGTCTGAGGGCTCACACTAAGACTCTAAACTATCTAGTCCGTGAGCTGCTCTTCGCCGATGATGCTGCCCTTGTTGCCCACACAGAAGCAGCTCTGCAGCGCCTAACATCCTGCTTTGCAACAGTTGCAGAGCTGTTTGGGCTAGAAGTCAACCTGAAGAAAACAGAAGTTCTTTACCAGCCTGCACCACAGGACGAACACCACCATCCCCACATTGCCGTCGGCAAATCTGTGCTCAAGTCCGTTCAGCAGTTCACCTACCTGGGAAGCATCATCTCCTCAGATGCCAAGATTGGCAAAGAGATGGATCACAGATTAGCAAAGGCATATAGTGCATTTGGAAGACTTCACAAAAGAGTCTGGAGCAATAAACACCTGAGGCAAAGCACAAAAATCAGTGTGTATAGAGCCATCGTACTGTCTATCCTCCTTTATGGATCTGAAACATGGGTCACCTATCGCCACCACCTACGACTCCTCGAGCGGTTTCATCAGCGCTGTCTACGCACAATCCTAAATATACACTGGACTGACTATGTGACGAATGTTGCTGTCCTTGAGCAAGCAGGGATCACCAGCATTGAGGCCATGATATTGAGAACACAGCTGTGCTGGGCAGGGCACGTTTCTAGGATGGAGGACCATCGCCTCCCAAAAATACTACTCTACGGTGAACTCGCCACGGGTCAGCGTAAGAGGGGTGCTCCAAAAAAGCGATACAAAGACTCCCTGAAACAACATCTCAGGCTTGGCCAAATTGATCACCAACAGTGGTCCGCCCTGGCCTCACATCGGGAGGCATGGAGACGCACTATCCACAATGCTGCAGCCTTATTTGAGAACTCACGACGAACAAGTCTTGAAGAGAAACGACAACGCAGAAAGAATCACAACCCAAAAACATCACCCAAGGAGACCTTCTGCTGTGCTTTTTGCAACCGGACTTGTTTATCTCGGATTGGCCTTTTTAGTCATCAGCATGCTTGCAGAAAGCGCGGGATGAGTCCTTCCTGAATCTTCGTTTTCGAAGAAAAGCCAGAGAGAGAGTACTCCTATTGGCTCTGAAGCCATATTGGCTTTCAGGGAGAAGTTCTTCTGCAATAGCAGGAACTAATCTGTTCAGGAGTATCCTTGCAAGGATTTTTCCAGCAATAGAGAGCAGTGTTATGCCTCGATAGTTTGAGCAGTCGGATTTTGCTCCTTTTTTCTTGTACAGGGTGATGATGACTGCATCTCGGAGGTCTGATGGCAGTTTCCCCTTTTCCCAGCAATTCACAAGGAGTTCGTGGAATTTTTCATGGAGTGCATGACCTCCATGTTTCCAAACTTCAGGTGGGATTCCATCAATCCCAGCTGCCTTGCCGTTTTTCTTCTGCTGTATGGCCTTAAGGGTCTCTTCCAAAGTGGGAGCTATGTCCAATTCATTTTTCATCGGTTTTTGTATCATATGTTGGATAGCTGAGGCTTGGACTACTCGGTTGGCACTAAAGAGACTTTGAAAATGTTCAGCCCATCGATTCAGGATGGAGGCTTTATCAGTAATTAATGTTTGACCATCTGTACTGTATAAGGAGCTTTGGACCTGATAAGTAGGTCCAAACACTGCTTTAAGAGCTTCATAAAATCCTCTATGATCACCCAGATCTGCACAGTGTTGTGTCTTTTCTGCTATATTGATCCACCACTTGTTCTGCATGTCTCGGAGTTTTTGTTGTAGTTTACTACATGTGAGGTGGAAAGCTGCTTTTCTTACATGGCAGGTTGGCTGGGCGAGGTATGCCTGGTGAGCAGTTCTCTTCTTTGCCAACAGCTCCTGGATCTCTTGGTTGTTTTCATCAAACCAGTCTTGATTTTTCTTGCGGGAGTACCCGAGGGATTCTTCTGCAGCCTGGAGGATACTGTTTTTGATATGTTGCCAAAGCACTGTAGGAGAAGGATCTGTAGGATGGTCTTCAAGTTTCGTTTGTAGATTTGCCTGGAAGTTGTCTCTCATGGTAGCTTGTTGAAGATTGTTGACTTGGAGTCTCTTCTTTAAGATGCCACCCCTCTTAGGTTTGAACTTAAGATGAAGATTTAGTTTACATCTGACGAGGTGATGATCTGTTTGGCATTCTGCACTGGGCATCACTCGGGTATGACGGACATCACGAATGTGTCTCTGACGGACTAGAACATAGTCAATGAGGTGCCAATGTTTGGATCAGAGATGCATCCAGGTTGTCTTCAAGCTATCTTTCTGCTGAAAGATTGTGTTTGTAATAGTCAGCTGTTGTTCTGCACAGAACTCTAGCAGGAGGCGTCCGTTATCATTGCAATGTCCAACACCATGCTTGCCTAAGACACCTTTCCAGACTTCGGAGTTCTTTCGTAGCATTGAAGTCACCAAGGATAATAATTTTATCTTCTACACGGACTTTTTGTATGAGTTGGCGTAGGTCTGTGTAGAATTTGTCTTTCTCTACAGGGTCGGCTTGCATAGTTGGGGCATATATGCTAAAGAGAACAACATGTGGGAGGCGTAAGGAAATAATGTGATCAGAGTGTCCTGTTGGCAAGGTTTCGAGTTTGGAGGCAATGGAGTTTTTAATCATAAAGCCTACTCCTGACAGATGTTTTTCGGTTTTGGGTTTGCTAGACCAGTAAAGTGTGTAGCCGGCGCCATGTTCTTTAAGGCTGCCTTCCTCATGGAAGCGAACTTCACTAAGAGCAGCGATGTCAATATTAAGCCGTGATAGTTCATGGGCTATTAGGGCAGAACGACGCTCAGGCCGTCCACTATCTTCATAGTCTTGCATGGTTCTGATGTTCCAGCATGCAAGTGTCAGTTTATTTACACCTTTGGAGGGCGGTGTGTGCCTTTGTTTCTTTGCTTTGGTTTGACCGCATCAGAAGATTTCCATTGGCTGCGGCTAGCCAACCATGTAGTTGGGGATGAGCTTTCGTTAGGCCACCTTTTCTAGGCCCCTCTCCATATGGAGCAAACAGTGATCTCCTTAAAAAAGGCTGCTTGGTCGTTCAGGATGCTGCTGAACAAGACTGTCATCTCTCGGGTCAGCCTCAAGCGACCAATGTCCTGAACCGCCTGCATGCAGGGTTGGGGCTGCGGCTTCCAGTGCATCTTTACACCTGCCGTTTTGTCCCTCACCTGTCGCTACAGGACTTTTTTGGAACTGGATTTGTCCTTCGAGCCTGTGCAATGGATTTTTCTGGTGGAGCGCAGCGTGCACAGAACTGGACTCACCCTTTAAACCAAAGGTTCGTCTGCTAGCCTTGCAAGCATGGATGGTAGCAGCGAGGTCCTCGGGTCGTAGGTTTGATTAGAGTTTCCTTCTCTTAGATGGTTGACCTTACAGGGTTGGATGAGCACCATCTGCCCGGGTTTGAGATTAGAGTTTTCCTTCTCCTAGGTCGGTTGCCACAAGGCTAGAGAGCCCATCCTGCCCTTTGATGCTCTTTGTCAGACCCTTCGGTTTTGACCTGTCTGGCATGGGAAACCCTACCAGTGGCTATTATGCCACCGCCAGCATAGCTCAAAACATCATTAGGGTACGCAAGCCTCTCTCCCACGACAAGGGGGCGTCAATGGAGAGGCAGGGCACTAGAGATATACTTTTAATATAATCTCAAGCTACTGATGTTATTTTTCATTACTTTGAAAGCATTTCATATATCATTGTTCTGTTTAAAATAAAAGAATAAAAATTGTACACAATATAAGCCAGTGCACCTGAAGAAGTGAGTTGAAATCTACAAAAGGTCATGGTAAAATGAACCAGTTAGTGTTAAAGGTGCCAGTAGATTGCTTTCTCCTCCTTTCTTTTTTATACTAAGGGTCCTTCCAGAAAGTCCCTGGTTTGGTTCCTGTCTTTTCTCTCTCTGTGTGTGTGTATGCGTGTGTGTTTTGAAGCGGTACATGAGGTTTTCCCATGCTGAAGTATTGCAGGGAACTCCCAACACTTACAAAGACTTTTTATTCCCACTTCCCAGGTCAGTTAAAATTAAAGTATTTCCCAAAATAAAATGTATCTTTCCATGGACTTTATCACACTACACTGTTATAGTGTTACTATTCTACTTTAACTGCTATGGCTGCCTCCTGTGGAATTTGTGGGTTTGTAGTTTAGTGATACCTAAGAGTTCTCTCGCTGAAAGTATTAAATGCCGCTCCCTAAACTGCAAATCCCAGGATTCCACAGGGGGCAGACATAGCAGTTAAAGTGGAGTAATAGCACTATAACAGTGGAGATGGCTGCCACAAAGAAGCAAAGCGAAAGTTCCCAGGACAGTAGATTCAACAGAGATCAATGAGGGAAAAGAGGAACGCTAGTAATAAAAGAAAATTATCCTAATGCTTAACTGGTGTAATATTTCTAAAGCACTTTAAAGCTTGAATAAAAATTAAAAAGAGTTCAGTGGAATTGGTAAGTCAGTTTCTGAAACATTGCCTGAATCTAGATTTGACGTGTGATCAGTGGGAGTGGGAAGAATTCAAGGGAGGAGGGAGTGAGGGAACCTGGAATTTTCAAGAAAGAGTTTGGATGAAAAACAATGAATATTCCATAAAAGCAAAAAAAAAAAAAAAGAACAGGAAAGTCTTGATACTTCCAGGAACTTTTTCTGGATAAGCCCTGAAACAGACTAATATGGCTATTTTTTTTTTTAAGCAAACCCAACATAAGTCATGTAAAAGAAATACTTCTTTAAATAAAACATCTGAAAGAATAATATAGCAGGAAATACACAGTAAATAAAATTAACTCTCATCACTAAATGGTCTCAGAAAAAAAATCAAATGTTTTACACCACACTAGGTAAGTTTTTGGTAAAAGGAAGTTTCAAAACAATGGCCAAGAAGACTCTGGAGATTATCAGATGGGACAAAAATAGTGTTCCCATCTCGCTATTTCCTCTCCTGACCCCTTCCCAACCCCATCCTGGCATGAGAATGAAAGGTTTTGCACGTACCTTGATCGTGCATCTGTCCACTCCCCTCGGCAGTCCAGGAGTGAAGGCCTTGGGAGGGAGGGGGAGGGCCGGGGAGGCCTTCACGGGGTCCCTGGAGACGCTCCGGAGGCACCATGAAGGCCTTGGGAGGGAGGGGAAGGGCCCGGGAGGCCTTCACGGGGTCCCCGGAGATGCTCCGGAGGCCCCATGAAGGCCTTGGAGGGAGGGGGGAGGGCCGGGGAGGCCTTCACGGAGCCCCTGGATATGCTCCGGAGGCCCCATGAAGGCCTTGGGAGGGAGGGGGAGGGCCGGGGAGGCCTTCATGGAGCCCCCGGAGACGCTCCGGAGGCCCCATGAGGGCCTTGGGAGGGAGGGGGAGGGCCAGGGAGGCCTTCACGGGGGCCCTGGAGACACTCCGGAGGCCCCATGAAGGCCTTGGGAGGGAGGGGGAGGGCCCGGGAGACCTTCACAGGGCCCCCAGAGACGCTCCGGAGGCCCCATGAAGGCCTTGGGAGGGAGGGGGAGGGGCCGGGGAGGCCTTCACGGGGTCGCCAGAGACGCTCCGGAGGCCCCATGAAGGCCTTGGGAGGGAAGGGAAGGGCCCGGGAGGCCTTCACGGGGTCGCCAGAGACGCTCCGGAGGCCCCATGAAGTCCTTGGGAGGGAGGGGGAGGGCCGGGGAGGCCTTCACGGAGCCCCCGGATATGCTCTGGAGGCCCCATGAAGGCCTTGGGAGGGAGGGGGAGGGCCGGGGAGGCCTTCATGGAGCCCCCGGAGACGCTCCGGAGGCCCCATGAGGGCCTTGGGAGGGAGGGGGAGGGCCAGGGAGGCCTTCACGGGGGCCCTGGAGACACTCCGGAGGCCCCATGAAGGCCTTGGGAGGGAGGGGGAGGGCCCGGGAGACCTTCACAGGGCCCCCAGAGACACTCCGGAGGCCCCATGAAGGCCTTGGGAGGGAGGGGGAGGGCTGGGGAGGCCTTCACGGAGCCCCCAGAGATGCTCCGGAGGCACCATGAAGGCCTTGGGAGGGAAGGGAAGGGCCCAGGAGGCCTTCACGGGGTCCCCAGAGAGGCTACGGAGGCCCCATGAAGTCCTTGGGAGGGAGGGGGAGGGCAGGGGAGACCTTCACGGGGCCCCCAGAGACGCTCCGGAGGCCCCATGAAGGCCTTGGAGGGAGGGGGGAGGGCCGGGGAGGCCTTCACGGAGCCCCCGGATATGCTCTGGAGGCCCCATGAAGGCCTTGGGAGGGAGGGGGAGGGCCGGGGAGGCCTTCATGGAGCCCCCGGAGACGCTCCGGAGGCCCCATCAAGGCCTTGGGAGGGAGGGGGAGGGCCAGGGAGGCCTTCACGGGGGCCCTGGAGACGCTCCGGAGGCCCCATGAAGGCCTTGGGAGGGAGGGGAAGGGCCCGGGAGGCCTTCACGGGGTCCCCGGAGATGCTCCGGAGGCCCCATGAAGGCCTTGGAGGGAGGGGGGAGGGCCGGGGAGGCCTTCACGGTGCCCCTGGATATGCTCCGGAGGCCCCATGAAGGCCTTGGGAGGGAGGGGGAGGGCCGGGGAGGCCTTCATGGAGCCCCTGGAGACGCTCCGGAGGCCCCATGAGGGCCTTGGGAGGGAGGGGGAGGGCCAGGGAGGCCTTCACGGGGGCCCTGGAGACACTCCGGAGGCCCCATGAAGGCCTTGGGAGGGAGGGGGAGGGCCCGGGAGACCTTCACAGGGCCCCCAGAGACGCTCCGGAGGCCCCATGAAGGCCTTGGGAGGGAGGGGGAGGGCCGGGGAGGCCTTCACAGAGCCCCCAGAGACGCTCCGGAGGCACCATGAAGGCCTTGGGAGGGAAGGGAAGGGCCCGGGAGGCCTTCACGGGGCCCCCAGAGACGCTCCGGAGGCCCCATGAAGTCCTTGGGAGGGAGGGGAGGGCAGGGGAGACCTTCACGGGGCCCCCAGAGATGCTCCGGAGGCCCCATGAAGGCCTTGGAGGGAGGGGGGAGGGCTGGGGAGGCCTTCACGGAGCCCCCGGATATGCTCTGGAGGCCCCATGAAGGCCTTGGGAGGGAGGGGGAGGGCCGGGGAGGCCTTCATGGAGCCCCCGGAGACACTCCGGAGGCCCCATGAAGGCCTTGGGAGGGAGGGGGAGGGCAGGGGAGGCCTTCACGGAGCCCCCAGAGATGCTCCGGAGGCACCATGAAGGCCTTGGGAGGGAAGGGAAGGGCCCAGGAGGCCTTCACGGGGTCCCCAGAGAGGCTACGGAGGCCCCATGAAGTCCTTGGGAGGGAGGGGGAGGGCAGGGGAGACCTTCACGGGGCCCCCAGAGACGCTCCGGAGGCCCCATGAAGGCCTTGGAGGGAGGGGGGAGGGCCGGGGAGGCCTTCACGGAGCCCCCGGATATGCTCTGGAGGCCCCATGAAGGCCTTGGGAGGGAGGGGGAGGGCCGGGGAGGCCTTCATGGAGCCCCCGGAGATGCTCCGGAGGCCCCATCAAGGCCTTGGGAGGGAGGGGGAGGGCCAGGGAGGCCTTCACGGGGGCCCTGGAGACGCTCCGGAGGCCCCATGAAGGCCTTGGGAGGGAGGGGAAGGGCCCGGGAGGCCTTCACGGGGTCCCCGGAGATGCTCCGGAGGCCCCATGAAGGCCTTGGAGGGAGGGGGGAGGGCCGGGGAGGCCTTCACGGTGCCCCTGGATATGCTCCGGAGGCCCCATGAAGGCCTTGGGAGGGAGGGGGAGGGCCGGGGAGGCCTTCATGGAGCCCCTGGAGACGCTCCGGAGGCCCCATGAGGGCCTTGGGAGGGAGGGGGAGGGCCAGGGAGGCCTTCACGGGGGCCCTGGAGACACTCCGGAGGCCCCATGAAGGCCTTGGGAGGGAGGGGGAGGGCCCGGGAGACCTTCACAGGGCCCCCAGAGACGCTCCGGAGGCCCCATGAAGGCCTTGGGAGGGAGGGGGAGGGCCGGGGAGGCCTTCACAGAGCCCCCAGAGACGCTCCGGAGGCACCATGAAGGCCTTGGGAGGGAAGGGAAGGGCCCGGGAGGCCTTCACGGGGCCCCCAGAGACGCTCCGGAGGCCCCATGAAGTCCTTGGGAGGGAGGGGGAGGGCAGGGGAGACCTTCACGGGGCCCCCAGAGATGCTCCGGAGGCCCCATGAAGGCCTTGGAGGGAGGGGGGAGGGCCGGGGAGGCCTTCACGGAGCCCCCGGATATGCTCTGGAGGCCCCATGAAGGCCTTGGGAGGGAGGGGGAGGGCCGGGGAGGCCTTCATGGAGCCCCCGGAGACACTCCGGAGGCCCCATGAAGGCCTTGGGAGGGAGGGGGAGGGCCGGGGAGGCCTTCACGGAGCCCCCAGAGATGCTCCGGAGGCACCATGAAGGCCTTGGGAGGGAAGGGAAGGGCCCAGGAGGCCTTCACGGGATCCACAGAGAGGCTACGGAGGCCCCATGAAGTCCTTGGGAGGGAGGGGGAGGGCAGGGGAGACCTTCACGGGGCCCCCAGAGACGCTCCGGAGGCCCCATGAAGGCCTTGGAGGGAGGGGGGAGGGCCGGGGAGGCCTTCACGGAGCCCCCGGATATGCTCTGGAGGCCCCATGAAGGCCTTGGGAGGGAGGGGGAGGGCCAGGGAGGCCTTCATGGAGCCCCCGGAGACGCTCCGGAGGCCCCATGAAGGACTTGGGAGGGAGGGGGAGGGCCAGGGAGGCCTTCATGGGGGCCCTGGAGACACTCCGGAGGCCCCATGAAGTCCTTGGGAGGGAGGTGAAGGGCCCAGGAGGCCTTCACGGGGTCCCTGGAGACGCTCCGGAGGCCCCATGAAGGCCTTGGAGGGAGGGGGAGGGCCGGGGAGGCCTTCACGGAACCCCCAGATATGCTCCGGAGGCCCCATGAAGGCCTTGGGAGGGAGGGGGAGGGCCGGGGAGGCCTTCATGGATCCCCCGGAGACGCTCCGGAGGCCCCATGGGGGCCTTGGGAGGGAGGGGGAGGGCCCGGGAGACCTTCACAGGGCCCCCAGAGACGCTCCGGAGGCCCCATCAAGGCCTTGGGAGGGAGGGGGAGGGCCGGGGAGGCCTTCACGGAGCCCCCAGAGACGCTCCGGAGGCACCATGAAGGCCTTGGGAGGGAAGGGAAGGGAAGGGCCCGGGAGGCCTTCACGGGGTCCCCAGAGATGCTCCGGAGGCCCCATGAAGTCCTTGGGAGGGAGGGGGAGGGCAGGGGAGACCTTCACGGGGCCCCCAGAGACGCTCCGGAGGCCCCATGAAGGCCTTGGAGGGAGGGGGGAGGGCCGGGGAGGCCTTCACGGAGCCCCCGGATATGCTCTGGAGGCCCCATGAAGGCCTTGGGAGGGAGGGGAAGGGCCAGGGAGGCCTTCACGGAGCCCCCGGAGACACTCCGGAGGCCCCATGAGGGCCTTGGGAGGGAGGGGGAGGGCCAAGGAAGCCTTCACAGGGCCCCCGGAGACACTCCGGAGGCCCCATGAAGGTCTTGGGAGGGAGGGGGAGGGCCGGGGAGACCTTCACGGAGCCCCTGGAGACACTCCGGAAACCCCATGAAGGCCTTGGGAGGGAGGGGGAGGCGGGGGAAAGCGACTATGGGGCCTCCGGAGGCCCCGTGGTCGCTTTTGCAGGGGAGGGGGAGGGCAGTTGTTATTCGCGGATTTTTCGTATTTGCGGAGGTCTGGGGAACCTAACCCCTGAGAATGTGAAGGGATGACTGTAATGATATTAGCAAGAAAAACAATAGATATGTAACATAGTTGTGCCCATAGCTGCATTCCAGATTGATGGGTCCAGTAATTTATACTGGAAAAGGATTAAGAGAACGAAAAGAAAAAAATCCAAGTACAGTACACACAAATAGTTCATCTTGTTTGTACAACACCATGGATAGTCAATGTGCCTCCCAAGGTGATTGAAATTGGAAAGTAGGATCTGGGCTGGCTGTAACACTACACAGAGTGAAGCAACTATCTCAGGTGGCACAGTCCATCCTCCGTATCCATGGGTTCTGCATTCATAGATTCAACCAATCACAGCTCATAAATATTCAGGGAGCTGGGGTAGGGGATCCAAAAAGCAAACCTCGCTGTTTGCCATTTTATATAAGGGACACCATTTTACTATGCCCTTGTATATAAAAGGACTGGAGCATCCACTGATTTTGGTATTCTTGGGGGGTGCTGGAACCAAACCTCAGTGAACATCGAGACTCCACTGTAGTTTCTGGGGAGCTGTATTTCCCTCAACCATTCTTGCTAATCCTTACTCACTGCTGGTCTGGGCTGCCTTTTTTCCTAATATGTCACAGGCCATACCTCTAAGGAAGCCTCCTGACCAAGCAAGTGTCCAGAGAGGCAGCAGCCCCAGGATACATACTCCAGCTGGCCTCCTGAGTGTGTTGTTCTGCTCTCAAAATGCACCACAGTCACAGTGCTTGCTGTATTGCAATCTCTGAGCAGTCCATGAAGATGGTCTTGGAAAGGCTACACAACTTGCCCTGACAGCACTTCCTAAGCTGACTTGCTGCCCTCAGGAGCAGTGCTGGATGCAGACACCACTGTAGAACTCCAACTCTAGAGTTGTTTCCCCCGCCCCGTATTCTTTATAGGAAAGCTCCTTTTTACTAGGAAAAATCAGGACATAGTAGTCAACCTAAGAATGATAACCCCCCCCGCCCCCGCTTCCACAGTTTTCCAGATTCAACTCAAGTTGAAATTAGCTAGTACAGTGGGCCCTTGGTACCTGCTGGGGTTTGATTCCAGGACCCCCCCATGTTACCCTAGCTTGGGGGTCTTAAGGACCCTCAAAATATTGATATTAATTTGGGGAATTATTATATTCAGCTTGGCTGTGCGAGAGGGGGCAACAGGTATTGGTGTCTTTTGACTTATGTAATCAGGAGGAGACGTTAAGCTAGATAGTACAATAATTTGATCTTTATTTGAGAAGGCAATAATAACAACGTTCACACACACACACACACACTCAGGCTTCAAGCATTCACACAAGGCTAGTGAATAAAGTAGGAAGCATTGGCATAGAGAAGGGAGGTTGTTTTCAGGTGATACTGTACCAACCTGAGGACATGAGGTTGTGGAAGAAACCAGCAGAGTAGGGGTTCCAAAACCAGAATAGTGACAAACTAGATTTTCAGACAACACTGTTATAGTGTTACTATTCCACTTTATTTGCTATGGCTGCCTCCTGTTGAATCCTGGGATTTGCAGTTTAGGGAGGGGTATTTACAACTCACAGCCAGAGAGATCTTAGGCCTCACTAAACTACAAACCCCAGAATCCTACAGCAGGAAGCTAGAACAGTTAAAGTGGAATAGTAACACTAAAACAGTGTAGTTTGAAAATCTCCACCGTCACAGGTGGAGTCCAGAAGCAGGGAAACTGTGCACACTTGAGTGGGGTTTTGGAGGGGTTTATATAGTCAATAGTTTCCTTCGGGGGATGGGATTTAGAGTGAAAGACAATGCTTCTCAGAGATTCTCAAAGTAAGACAACGGACACTCTGGATGTGCTAATAGCACTTAGTGAGTGGGTACTTCTGAATAGAGAAAGCAACCTTCTTTGTTTGTGGAAGGGAATCTTTACAAAGGAATCTTTATGAGGAATCTTTACAAATCTGAGTATGTCAGCTTTAGGCTGACAGAATTAGTCAGGTGTTCAGGCATGTAGTTGCCTTGCAAATTATAATTTCTTTGGAATTTGGGTTGGCCCCTCCTTAAGTGCATACCTGACTGCCCCATGTAAAACTGCTCCTGTTGAGGATAAAGCTGTCAGTCTGATGGGTTTCTTCTGTACAGGGAAGGGAGAAGTGGGCAAAAAGAATCACTAGCTTAAAGCTAAGGTTGATCTACACTGAAAAATTATAGCAGTTTGGTAGTACTTTGACTGCCATAGCTCTGTCCTATGGAATTCTGGGGTTTGATGAGTTGCCTTTCTTTGAACTACAGCAGTCAGCTTTCTAGTGAAGAATTCTGAGTACCCCTTAGCAAACTACAACTCCCAGAATTCCATATAATGAGGTAGTGACAGCTGAAGTTGATTCAAGCTTCAATTTTATCCCCCACTCCAGGCAGTAGAGTCTTGCCCTGGTCTTGGGAGTGTGGGAAAGGCCAACAGCCAAGACAAATACACTGTCAGAAGCCAGTCAAATTATTCCAGCACACTGTGAGACATGAACTCTACAAGCTTTTTCTCCCATTTCCTCTACCCCCTCTGTGAAGACACGCCCAACTAAAGGTGGTGGCAGGTTTGGGTGTGCAATGCCAGTACCCTGGTGAGATCAAACTCTTTTATCCAAAAAGGCTCTGTTGCTGAATATGAAGTTAAAAAAAGGAGGAAGTTTATTTTAAAGAACAAAAGTAAAGGGCTTTCTCCTCCCCAGCTCTAAAAGCCTGAAATAAAAGGTACTTTATAGTTTGAGTTTCAGCAGTCTTCAGGGTGTCATCTCTGTGGGTTTGATCTTGGCTTGATCTCCTCATTCAATGGAGCTGGTACAGGATCTTTCGGCTCCTGATTCCTTTGACTTATTTGTTGTTGGCAAAAACTACAATAGAAACAAATGAAAGAGGGAGCAACTAGAGGCTCTTTCATGATGTCTAAAACCAGCCAAATGGTAGAGCCAGTTCCAGCTGATGAATAAGGTGCCAAAAAAAAGCTGGCTGTGGGAAACACAGGGGTTGTCCAAATGGTGAAAAATTTTCCTCACAGAATGCGAGAATCCTACCTGACCTAATGGATTTCTGTGTGATTTTGCCATATTGTGAAGGAGGGGGCAAAAGGCCAAAACTCTTGCCAGAAAAGCCTTCACAACTTTTCCTGTCTTTTTTAAAAAATGAGGAGGTGCACATTTCTGCTCATTAGGACAAGTGAATAGATCTGATTCACTTGCCCAAATGAGAGGAAGTGCAAATCTGATTGGCTGGACGAGCACAGGGTTTGCTAAGAAGGCAAGTGCCTGCTGCTGCCATGTTGGATTTTCGCCTTAGTGGATGAGCACTAAGGCAAAAAAAAAGGTGTTTTTTTTAAAACTTTTGTGTTCAAGTGAAAAATAGCTCAATTGCACTTGGATGTCATTTTTTTTTTTAAAAAAATAAGGTTGTTATTAGCAAATTGAGGGAAGTCCAAACACGAGTAAAGCACTTGCAGCCACCATGTTTTCTAGTGGGCATGCAAAGCTTATGGGGGCAAAAAACAAAACAAAACAAAAAACCATTAGGACAGGTTGCAGCTGCTGCAAAATGTCATTACTATGAGGAATTCCATTTTTTATGGGCTCATATAGACAAACCCAAGTTGTCTCCCAAGTAAGTGAGAAGGAATAATCTCCTCATTTTACTGTGATCTGGTAACAGCCCCCTTCCTTGAGGTTTCTGTATTAATTTCCAAACCTGTTCTCTGCCCGTGTGTGTTTGAATGACAAGCTGGGAGCAACTGTGGTTGTTACTGTTATACAGATGTACAGTATAACACTTAACCACATCCCCAGTGGCTGTCCCTAGGTGACAGGGTTTGGCCCAAAAACCTAAGGCCTGGGACGATCATGAACTGCCAACCGTAATTCCACGTGATCAGGGTTGTCTGGGTTTTCAGTCACATGGACCCCTGTAATCACATTCATCCGTACATGTTTTACAGCTTCTTTTTCAGATCTTCTCTATCAATGCAAGGAGGGTGATAATGCAAGTGTTTCTTGTGCTCTCAGGTCCCGTCTATATGAGGGGGGAAGAATATGACCTCCTCCGAAAAACAGCAATTCGCACTGCTGCGACCTGTCTTAATGGTCAAAAGAGCCTCCTAAACTTTGCATGTCCCCTGGCCAAGATGGTGGTTGCGAGTGATTTACTCACCATTTTAAATTTGCCACTACCGGATTTTTTTAAACTGTTTACTATGGTGCATACAAGCAATACTTTATATTTACAAAAAAAAAAAAAAAGAGAGAGAGAGAGAGAGAGAGAGAGAAAGAGAAAGATCGTCATTTTTCTCCTTATCAGTCTCTTGCTTAGTCAAAAATCCAACATGGAGAGCAGGAGCTTTCTTTCCCTGTTTGCTAACCCCACCCCCATGTTCATCCCGCCGATCAGTTTACGAGGCAATGTGAATGCTACTGTCCTAACAAGTGCACATTTGCATGCCCTACAGCATTTTTAAAAAACTCATCAGCTTTACAGTAGATTTGGCTGCCCCCTCCCTTCTGAATGAGATGTATTGATGCAATTATCCATTTGGACAGCTCGCCTTCCGTGCGATTGCCATTTGGATTATTTTCACTGTTTGGATGATGGGGAAATCCACAGGACACAAATAATCCAGTTTGGAAACTGGGTTATTTGCATAGCTCCTTCCTATGGAATCCTGGGATTGGTAGTTTGACAAGGTCTTGAGTCTTCTCTCCCAAGGAGTGCTGGTGCTTCACCAAACTACAAATCCTGGTCCTAATATTACTTTGTCAGTTGCTAAGTTCTTATCTGTGGTCATTAAGACCAGTGAGAGGGAAGTTAATAGGTGAATAAATTGGATGAGCTCCAAAAAGTCCATCAATAAGTATTCTAAATTTATTAGTTTGTATTATGGTTTGATCTATACCACCGGTATACTGCATCTCTCTGGCTTTTCTTCGCAAACGAAGATTCAGGAAGGACTCATCCCGCGCTTTCTGCAAGCGCGCTGATGACTAAAAAGGCCAATCCGAGATAAACAACTCAGGTTGCAGAAAACACAGCAGATGGTCTCCTTGGGTGATGTTTCTGGGTTGTGATTCATTCTGCGTTGTCGTTTCTCTTCAAGACTTGTTCGGCGTGAGTTCTCAAATAAGGCTATAGCATTGTGGACAGTGTGTCTCCATGCCTCCCAATGAGAGGCCAGGACGGACCATTGTTGGTGATCAATTTGGCCAAGCCTGAGATGTTGTTTCAGGGAGTCCTTGTATTGCTTTTTTGGAGTGCCCCTCTTATGCGGATCTGTGGTGAGTTCACCGTAGAGTACTATTTTTGGGAGGCGATGGTCCTCCATCCTAGAAACGTGCCCTGCCCAGCGCAGCTGTGTTCTCAATATCATGGCCTCAATGCTGGTGATCCCTGCTTGCTCAAGGACAGCAACATTCATCACATATTCACCGGTATATTCATAAGGTGAATAAATTGGGTGACCTTTGGACTTCACCGGTGTATTGGAGTTCACTGGTATATTCATAAGATGAATAAATTGGATGAGCTCCAAAAAAGTCCATCAATAAGTATCCTAATTTTATTGATTTGTATCATGGTTTAACCCATATACCACTGGTATACTGTATATTCACCGGTAAATTCATAAGGTGAATAAATTGGATGACCTTTGAAGTTCACTGGTATATTGGAGTTCACCGGTATAGTCATAAGGTGAATAAATTGGATGAGCTCCACAAAAGTCCATCAATAAGTATCCTAATTTTATTGGTTTGTATTATGGTTTGATCTATTAACGTACATCATGTCTGGTATTTGATGGGTCTATGGACTGTATGAATAAATGGAGTGAGTGAGAACTACAAATCCCAGGTCTCCATAGGAAGGAGCCGGGGCAAGTACCCCAGTTCCAACCTGGATTATTTCTCTAGTGTGGAAGAAGAGGCCTTCCGGAGGCGGCGGCGGCTCCTCCTCCTCCTGCTGCTGCTGCAGGTGCCTTAAGCCGGCGGCGCCTGGCTCCCTTTCCCCGAGGTTGTCGGTGCTGCTCCTGCGCATTGGAGGGAAGAAGGAGACCCGGGGAAGAGCTGGGCGGCTGAGGAGGCGGAGGCTGAAGAAAGCGGGCAGGGAAAGAGAGAGACGGGAGGGGAGGAAAAAAGGCTGCGGAACCTCCTCCTCGTCATTCTCCCGCCGTCGCTGCTTTTCCCAGCCGCAGCCCAGGGCGCCTCGGGTGCCTTCCCGCTCCAAAGCGCAGCGCTGCAGACGGGCAGTCGCTTCCTCCGGGTCCGGGCAGAGGCCGAAGAGAGGCGGCGGCGGCGGCGGCGGGGCTGGAGCTGCTCTTGCTCGGCGGCGTCTCCTGAGAGGAAGAGGAGGCGGCGGTGGGGGTGAGTGCGTGTGTGCTGGGGGATCAAGGACCAGCTTCGCTGGCTTTCAGCCCGCCGGCTGCTACAGTAACTAATCGCCCGGAGCTGCTGCGGGCTCGTGAAGCAGCCCTCAGACCGCCTATTATTATTATTATTATTATTATTATTGCATGGATTCTCCCCCCCCCGCTTGAAAGGGTGCGCTTGGAGGGCTGGAGCAGGGATTGAGAAAGTCCACTTGGGCCCCCCAGGTCTTTCAGGACTCCAGTTAGGAAAGCCGCCCACCCCACCCCTCCACTTTGCGTTATCCTCGGTTGTCCTGACAACCCCCAACCGCGGGTTTGCAAGAGCCTCTTTGTCTGGGACGTGTCCGCCGTTGAGCCGGAGGGGGGTTCATCCCTGGCGGGATCCGTGGGTTTGAAGTTCTGGGAGAGACTCCAGCTCCCATCATGCAGGGCAACCAAAATGGTGGGAGGTCTGGAGGCCATGCCCTATGAGGAGCAGCTTAGGGAGTTGGGTATGTTTAGTCTGGAGAAGAGGAGGTTAAACATGATAGCCATGTTTAAATATTTGAAGGGATGTCATACTGAGGATGGGGCAAGCTTGTTTTCTGCTGCCCAGATACTGGAGGCCCATTTACATGAGGGGGGAAAGTCCCAAATACCTTGTAGCATTGGCATTTCGAAGCAGTAGTGACATGCCCAAACAGTTTTTCTGGCCTCGGAAGCCCCCATAAGCCTCGCATTCCTGATGGCAGCCATGAGTGATTTCCTCGTATTAGTTCTTCTCTGCCATAGGGTTTTTGTTTTGTTTTTTAAATCATCCCAAGGTGTGCTGATGCGATAAAGCAATTCTCCAAAGTAAAGCAGAAAATACTGATCCTTTTTATCGCCTTAGTGAGCAATCGCTAAGGTGAAAATCCAATATGGCGGCAGCGGGCACTTGAGTTCCTAGCAAGTCCCACCACCACTCTTGCCCAGCCATTCATCTTTGTGCTTCCCTTTGAGTTTTTTATTGTTTTATAGTTCAAACAAGCAAAAAAGTGCATCAGCCTTTCAGGTTGTGAAAAAGTATGGGGAAATCTGCAAAGGCTTTTACCCCATAGTTTTTGCCATTTTAGGCCCTCCTCCTTCCATATCGTGTGGATTGGAGCTGGATCCTGCTTAGACTGGTAGGATTCCCAGTGAATTCCATGAGGGATATTTTCACCATTTAGACAGGCCCTAGGGCCTACTCCACACTATACAAAAATCCAGTTTGAAACTGGCTTATTTACCATAGCTCCTTCATATTGAATCCTGGGGTTTGTAGCTTTACAAGGTCTATAACCTTCTCTGTCAAAGGGTACTGGTGCCTCACCAAACCACAAATCCCAAGATGGAAGGAGCCATGGCAAATAATCCAGTTTCAAGTGTGGATGCACTTTAGGACACAGAGCAATGGACTCAAACTACAGGAAAAGAAATTCCACCTCAATATTAGGAAGAACTTCTTGATAGTAAGAGGTGTTTGGCAGTGGAGTACACTGCCTCTGAGTGTGGTGGGAGTCCGGGGGGATTTGATTGGGGATTTATGCATGGCAGAGGGTGGACTGGATGGGCCTTGTGGTCTGTTACAATTCTATGATTTTATGATTCTGTGTCTTACCTTCGATGATGCCCCTCCCCGCTTTCACAGTTTTGCAGATTTGACCCAAATTGAAGTGAGCTTCTGTGTGTACATGCTCGTGTGTGGTGTTGGGGAGGCCGATCCTTCCAAGTGTGTTAAGTTCAGCACTTTATCACCAAGATTTTAGTGGGAGGGGGTCGAGGTAGAGTGCAGCAACATCTGGAGGGTCACACAGTTTTTCTATCTCTGCTTTAAGTAAATATTTGTAGGAGTCGAGTGTTTGAGCTCTCCGTATAAGTAGATACCCAGTGGGAATAAGGACATGGAAATAGTGTCTGTGCTTTTAATAGCTGTGTGGAAAGGAGGACGTCCTCCTGAGAGAGTGAGAAAAGTAGAATGGTGCTGACCTTGCCTCTTCTGCAGAGTTGTTCAAAGATTCCCTCTTCTGCACATTTCTTAAAAGAGTCTGCTCCTCTTTTGTGTTTGGCCACCCAGTTGTCTGTGAACCTCAGCATCTCACCCACTCTCTTTCTGGCTGGTGAGTCAACATGTAGTTAAATCAAATTCATTCAATGGCTCTACTCCATTTGGGACTAATAATAGGATTTAAGCCTCTGTCTGTCAGGAAGCCCTGGTGGTGCAGTGGTTAAATGCCAGTACTGCAAGCCACCACGTTGCTAGTTCGATTCCAGAGGGCTCCAAGGTTCACTCAGCCTTCCATCCTTTCGTAGGTCGGTAAATTGAGTACCCAGCTTGTGGGGGCAATTAGCTAACACACATTGGAAACTGCTTAATGCAGTGTAGATGTGTAAATAAGCTATTGCTTAAAACAATTTGTAAGCCACTCTGATAGCCTTGTGGTTGAAGAGCGGGGTATAAATAAGTAAATAAATAAAAAAAAAGAAAAAGAAAAAGGAAGCAAGGTTTTGTTCTAACAGGCATAAATCAGTTACCATATCATCCTACCAGCCTGAACACATTGATCTCATATGCTTTTGGAAGGTAAGCAGGGCTGAGCCTGGTTAATATATGGATGGGAGACCAGAAAAATATTGGGGATTGATTTCTTGGTGGAATAGTGGAGAATCCTACCTGAAACTCTAGAGGAATGTTGCCAGTACTGGGCTAGATGGATCAATGGTATGACTCAGTCTAAGGAAGCTTCTTAGGTTCCTCTATAGACCTTTTCGGGGACATGAGACAGAAGTTGTTTACACAAGGAGTTGTTTCATTGAAGTATTGTAGGAAAAAATGCTGGAGTGAGAAATGTCAGCTGTCCATGCTAGGTTCAGGAAAGGAAGAGGCACTAGGGATCATTTTACAAACATACATTGGATAATAGAGTGAACCAAAGAATTTCAAAAGAAAATCACCCTGTGCTTTATAGATTATAGCAAAGCCTTTGTTAGATCATGAAAAACTATGTATCACTCTTAAAGAAATGGGTGTGCCACAACATTTGATTGTCCTGATGCGTAATCTGTACTCAGGACAAGAGGCTATCATAGTGATAGAATACAATAGAAAGCGAATGGTTTCTAATTGGCAAGGGTGTCAGGCAAGGCTGCATTTGGTCACCCTATCTGTTTTAACTTGTATACTGAACATATCATATGCAAAATAGGATTAGACTCGGAGGAAGGAGCATGAACATTGGAGGAAGGAACATCAACAATTTAAGATGTGCAGATGACACCATACTACTAGGAGAAAATAGCAAAGACTTGGAAAGATTACTGAAGAAAGTCAAGGAAGAAAGTGCAAAGGCAGGTTTACAGCTGAACATTAACAAAAAAATTACCACAGATAAGTTACATAACTTTTTTTATATACCGTGGCTTAGTCAATAATCAGAATGGAAACTGCAGCCAAGAAATCGTAAGAAGAGTAAGAGTAGGAAGGGCAGCTATGAAGGAACTAGATAAGATCCTGAAGTGCCCAGATATATCATTGAATACTAGAAGCTGACTGAGAAACTGGTGTCCAGGGCCATGGTCGTAGCTGTTCCCAGGAGCAGAGGGCTCGTCTACTCCATGCTCTCAAGTAGGAGAGAAAAAGGTACCAGCTGGTTTGTCACAGACTATGATGATGCAACCTTTTCAGGACTGCCGCAGGGAGCCTGGCAGTCATGCAGACCCAAGAGGTTATCAATGATGGGCAACCTTTTGAGCTTGGTGTGTCAAGCTTCGCCAAAAAACTGAGCATAACTTGGGTGGTGTGTCACTTAGAGGAAAAACATTATTTCACAATATTTACTGTTTAAATAACATAAATGTATACAGTTGCCCCATCACATTCGCAACTTCGACTATTCGCAGAAAGCCTCCCACCCGCACGCTTTCACCCCTCCCTTCCCAAGGCACCGACGGCTTCTCATGAAGCCCATCGGTGCCTTGGCAAGGGGAGGGTAGAAAACCTCCCACCCGCACGTTTTCCCCCCTCCCTTCCCAAGGGACCGAGGGGCTTCTCATGAAGCCTGTCGCTGCCTTGGCAAGGGGAGGGTAGAAAACCTCCCACCCATATGATTTTCCCCCTCCCTTCCCAAGGCACCAATGGGCTTCTCATGAACCCTGTCTCATGAAGCCCATCGGTGCCTTGGCAAGGGGAGGGTGGAAAGCCACCCATCCATACACTTCCCCCCTCCCTTCTCAAGGCACTGACGGGTTCCAAGGCTCCCACCCGCTGCCTTCCCCAGCATTTCTGAGGAGGCTCCGGGGCTTCGAAGCCCTGGAGCCACCTCAGAAATGCTGGGGAGAGGCCGGGCAGAATCCCACCCACCCTCCCGCCCGCTGCCTTCCCCGGCCTTTCCGAGGAGGCTCCAGGGCTTCGAAGCCCTGGAGCCCCTCAAGAAGGCCGGGGAGAGGCCGGGCAGAGTCCCCACCACCCGCCCGCCCGCCATCTTACAGTCCGGGGAGAGGCCGGGTAGACTCCTGCCCACCCTCCCACCAGCCTGCCGCCTTCCCCAGCCTTTCCAAGGCAGCTCCAGGCTTCAAAGCCCCAGAGCCCCCTCAGGAAGGCTGGGGAGAGGCCAGGCAGAGTCCCACTGACCCACCTGCCACCTTACCTGGCCTTTCCGAGGCGGCTCCGGACAAGCAGGCAGGCCTCAGGGGTGGTGGTGGCGATTGGGGCTTCGTAGCCCCGCCCGCCACTTTCCTTCCCCCTCACCCCTTCCCTAAAGTGGTGATTGGGGCTTCGAAGCCCTGCCTGCCACTTTAGAGAGGATGGTGAGTTTGCGGGGGGGAGGGGGAGGAGGCCTAGCTGCGTGTCACCACAGATGGCTACGCGTGTCAGCGGTGACACACGTGTCATAGGTTCGCCATCACCGGGTTAGGATGTGGGGCAGGGAGAGGGAATATGGTAATACTCTTTGGGTAATATTCTAACTGGATTTTAACTGGAATAAAACCAATTATGGGGGAAAAGATATATAATTGAATACTAAAGTTAGGATTGTCTGTGCCATCATATTTCTAATTTCTATGGGAGTCTGGTTGTAAAAGGTGGAGAATGAAGAAAGCTGATAGGAAGAAAATAAAATCATTTGAAATGTGGTGCTGAAATTCTACGGATACCATGGACTGCTAAAAAGACCAATAAATGGGTCTTAGAGCAAATCAAGCCTGAACTTTCCCTAGAGGCCAAGATGACTAAACTGAGACTGTCATACTTTGGTCATATAATGAGAAGACATGACTCACTAAAAAAGTTGCTTGGTAAGGTAGAAGGTAGTGAGGAGACCACATTCCAGGTGAATAGACTCAGTCAAGGAAGCCATGGACCTGAGTCTGCAGGACCTAAGCAGGGCTGTTGATGGTAGGGTGACATTGTGTTATTGTAGTGAGTTTTATCTCCATGCTTCACTAGCACGTTGAGAAGCTGAGTTTCCTTTAATGTTTAACATAGATCCAGAAAGATGTAGTGGTCTGAGTATTGGGCTAGGACTTTTAGAGACCAGGGTTTGAATGTCCACTCAGCCATAGAAACCGACCTGGTGACCTTGGCAATTCACACTCTCTCAGTCTCAGAAGAAGGCAATGGCAAACCCTCTCTGAATCAATCTTGCCAAGAAAACCCTCTGATAGGTTCTCCTTAAGGTTGCCATGTTGGAACTGATTTGAACGCACACAACAGCAACAAAGGTAACTGCTTAGACATTGTATTTCTAAAGGCCACTTTGTTTATTATATCATTTCTTCTACTGTGGTGCCCAGTGCAGTGTGTAAGAGATTCTGAGTTGGCTTGTTATCCAGACCTGTTGGTTTCAGCAAGCACGGCCAGCTCCTGAATTTTCAGATTGTTTTCTGAGACACATTGTTTATGGGTATGTTTTACACTTTTCTCATTTTAAATATTCATTTCCCTTTTTGATGCACATTTGTTACCATTTCCTTTCTGCCCCCAAAGTTGGAGTGAAACATAATTTATGGACCTTTTCCAGAGACATGCTGTAAAAATGAATGGAATGTTTAACAACAGTGCTTATTGAAAAGGTGCTTTCAAATGAAGATGAGGATGGTGGACCAAGACATATAAGAGTGTTCTGTAGCCACAGATACTTTCTACACTGATTTTGTCATTAGTTGGTGATGGTCATGATGAACAACGTCTCTTGGTTGATACAGAATTGACCCAGAGACTTTTCTCAGGAGTGCTTTAGTTGTGCTCAGGAGTGCTTTAGTTGTGTATTCCTACAAGGCAGGAGGTTGGAACTTAGATGTCCCTTAAGGTCCCTTCCAACTCTGTGGTTCTTAGGATCGTGAGGTTCTGACTCCACAAAGGTCTCATCTCTTTTTTTCCCTCTTGGCATGAGTCCTGTGCATCAACAGATATGCTATTAGGTTAAGTCATAACTTTCTACACCATGTTTCATTTGCTTAACTTTTAACTTCAAAGGAGCCCTGCCAGAAAAGTATGACAGCTGTGGAAATAATTTCTGAATTATTTATTGATTTGTGTTAAGAACATAAGAACAGCTCTACCAGATCAGACCAAAGGCCTGTCTGACTTATTTTACTCTCAGAGTGGCTTGCCAGAAGCCTGTGGAAGTCCACATGCAATTGTATCCTGCTATCGAGTTCCCTGAAAAATTCTTCATTCTTAAAAAATGATGGAAGATACTGGCAGAGAAATGGAAGCAGCACAGAGTGAGGACGACGTCAGATCGGGAGAAGGAAAGGGGCATGCGAAATGGAGCTCTGCTCCTGGAAGAGCCCCATTTCTCTCCCGATCTCTCAGGGGAATAATTTCCCAGGGTGAAAATCTCCTAAGACATTAACCTAATGTTAATTTAGAAAAAAAGATTTAATTGTGGCAACATGGTTGTTTTTTTAATTTGAATTTATGACTAGTGGTAAGAAAGATGATTCTTTCAGTTAAAGTTTACCTATTATTTCTTTTGATGTACTTAATCTGTTTTTGCCTTTAATTTAAACCTATTTTGCACATTTCCAGTGGTCCCTAGTACATGTTGATCTAGAATTAGGTCCCAATGTGTACAATGGAGTATACTTCCTATTAACAGTAAGTTTGTTTAGGTTTGCAGCCTCACCAGTTTAAACAAGCAGTATCAAGATGCCTAAGAGAAAAAGATTGCTAAGGAAGCATGCTATACTTGCTGCCATGGATCCTAGGCCCAGTGGGTGGGTGGGGACAGGGGGCTTGAGGAACCCCAGAGCTTAGGTTGGGAGTGCTGAGCCTCCCAGAAGTGATCTGGCAAAACTGGAGCACCGAGATGCCTATGCAGTTGAGCTACTTCTGGCATTATTCATTAGAAGTTTGTTAAATGATCAAAAGATGTTAAGTCCTTCCAGGAATAATAAAGGTGCCTATAATCTGTCATGTGCACACTTACTTGGGGGTAAGCTGTACTGAACACAAGGAGAGGACTTTTAAGTAAGTCTTTGTGTTTTCCTGTTTATCATGTACGGGCTTCGTCAGACTCAGTGACCAGCAGTTTCAGAGTTAAAAACAGAAAACTTATTATCACAGCAATCCTACAAGATCACTGCTCAGAATGAAACCTAACTAACAAGCAGTAAACTAAAAGCATACTACAATCTACAAAATCTGGCAGACTATACAGCAGCAGTCCTGTATCTGCAGGGGATTGCCCCCCCCCCAGACGGCAAATTCCACAGATAATAGCGAACCCTATCCATCACCACTCTGCCCCCGCCACACAATCACTCCTTCTCTCTTCCTTTGCCGCACCGTGGCCCCGTCACAACTAGAGGTCTCCCGGTAGCAGGGAGGGGGCAGGCATGATCACTCCTGCCTCTCCTTTTCGCCCTTTGCCCCTGCCATGGCCCTGCTGCAGACAGAGTCATCCCAGGGGAAGGCGAGATCCCTCCCCCCATCACCAGCTGTGGATAATGGAATCCACAGTTGGCAAATAAGCAGATATGGGTGTGTCATGCCCCGTGAGTTTGATGAGGGTACGGAATCAGAGGAGGAGGAAGACATGGCAGGGAATGACCCTATGGACCCTGGCACCGATTTATCTACACCTGTGCCAGCAGGGAACCCTGCCAACCTGTAGGCTCAAGCAGAAGAGCCTGGCCCTAGTGGGCTGGCACCAGTCCTGGCAGAGAGTCCTGCCAATTCAGATAAGGATGAAGAGATGGACTTACCTCCACCATCATACACCTAGCAGTGAGCTCAAAAAGAAGCTTAAAGGAAACCTCTGAGATTTTATGAGAAAAACCTGCTCATCAAGAAGCACATGACAAAGCCTTGATTGCTATATATGTGCTTGGGAAGTGATGGAGGCTTTGTCAGAGATCAACTGATCTTCCTGGAGAAAGCTTCTTGCTGACTTCATTGTCTTGATCCTTGCAGCCTTGACTCATGCCTCGGCCTCGGACTGTTCCTAATTACTCTGCTGCCTGTTTTCCACTGACTCACAGACTTGTTTGGACCTACAGTGCCTGCTGTAAGCCCTTGACTTTCTTGACTGTGTTTGCATTCTGTTGTGTTCATTAAAAGCTGGCCACCTTCCCAGCTACTTGCTGTTTGTATATTCTTTGCTGGCTGGTATCAAGCTTTTCTGGACAGAGGGTGCTACTATACAGTCATTGATTATCCATCACCCCCACTCTCAGTTCCCACTGGAACCGGGCTCAACCCACTTTTCCCATTGCTGAGGCCAGGTGCTGCTTTATCATACTGTTACAAACATACAGCACATACTCCCCTTTTCACAGTTAGATTTCATACTCTTTAACAAGTACAGAGGAAAGCAAATACAGTTAACCACAAAGTGATACAATAGAACTGTAATTGGCAGGAAAAGGTCATGTCTGGGACCAATCCTGACACTGTCTAAGGATGTTTGAATGCAAATGGGTGGGTGGGTGAAAATAATTTACCCTACCCCTGCAAGTACCTGCAAGTAGGCAAAATTAATGACAACATACCTGCCAGTGTTGAGATTCCAACCTTAAAAAACACTTCTGGGGCCCTGTTTACTGCATAGTTTTCTACATTTGCTCTTTCTCCACAAGCCTGGCTTGATTTTCCTTCAGCATCTCTCATCTTCATTTAGGAAGACAGTGCCTATTCTCATCCAATTGTCAAAGGAATCCTGATGGCCTGTTTCCTGTTCAGTAGTGCAGGTTTATCTTTTGAAAGAACAATATAAGTGGTAGGAATGGAAATGAATGAAATAGAGGTTAACTATTATGGTATTCCAACCCTCCCCCATCACTTTATGTATATCTGTTATTCAGTTTAAGGCTTAATTAGAAATTAGTAGAAGCATGAGATTTATGTAGCTCTATGTCTTTGCCCCTTTCTCACTGTAATGTCAAGGTAGTTCAGACTAATAAATAAGAAAAGTTACCAGCCATTTTTTTTTTTACTAGCCTGCTAAAAGCCTAGTAGCCCATGTTTTTATGTTTACTGTGGAGCAAGGGCTTCCTCTCCTTGGTAGCCAGCACAGAGATAAGACTACTGGCCTTTTAGGAGACTAGTGGGAAAAGGATGACTTTTGCCAATAATCCATGCTCATCTGTCAGCCTGCTCACTCCTGTACTTGGAACTCCAGTTCACCTGTGGCTACTAAAAGAGTTATTAAAAACAAGACTGAGGTAAGCAAAACATGTGATGTGATATCATCATGCTGTACTATTCTATTGCCCATAGACTTTGAAGTGTCACAAGGGTAGAGCATCAAACTGTGCAGTGATTTCATGGTGGTTATGAGGGGGAGAATATGAATGAGTTATGGAATGGGGGGTGGGACTGTGTCTCAAAGTATTTAATCCATCAGACTATCAGCTAACAGGAAGTACTACACTGTTATAGTTGAAGGATGTTGGTGAAATCTGTTATTACTGGCTAGGGCCATGCAGTAGGAAAACTGTTGTGCATCCATTCTGCTGCAGTAGAATTGTGGCATGAAATTAGCCCAAGGTGACCTTTCTATATGTGCAGGAATAGATGCATGAGTGGTTGACTGAACACTTTCAGATCATCAGTTGACCCACTTGTTGAACTGAGTAACATTTTAAAAATATGGGTCAATTCACTGTGAGTTGCCTGGCAGTCTCAATTCAAGATGAACTACACAGGAGAGGAGTCTTTTGATTTCGATTTCAATTTAGTTTAGATTGATTTCTGGTCTGATCCCAGCAGGTCGGAATGGTTGTGTGAACCAACTCCTAGACTCGTACTACATAGGAAACATAGGTGTTATTCCATAGGTATTGTGTTAGCCAATTTGAAAGAGTTCTGTGAATAAGATTGAATGAAGAGCCTGATGAATGTCTTTCCACTCTGTCTGCTAGGCTTAAAGTTGTGGGTATATTAAAATTTGACATTTGCTTACAGATATTTAAGATACTTGATTAGCATGAAGTCTCAATAAGTATTCAGTTTCCAATGGCTATCCCTCTTTTCCTGCTAGTGCAGATCCTGAGAAAGATGTCTTTTTGAGATGCTTTGTAAACACATGGTGTTGTGTTGAAGTTATTTCCCAATCAAGTAGTCATTCCACTTCCTTTCTTATAATGATTATAACATACCGTAACCTAATTTAGATAATACTGGCTATCTGCTATTGTTCAATATCCTGTGGAATGGTGAGACTTCCAGCTAAGGTATATATGTGTGACTTTGCTAGGTCAAGATGTCAGCAATTGGAATTTCATTAATTGTACCTCCACAAAAGAATTGCTTTACTTCTCTCCCTGTGCATCTCTAGTTTTACTATGTTTCCTCTGTTTGATATGGACAGAAAATCAATTGACTACTTCTGTGAGTCCTGCTTTAGAACCTTGTTGTAAATTTGTTATGAGATCAGGACATAACGTGACCTTTTGTGGAAATATTTTGAGTTCAGGAATTAAATTTCTTATCTATAATCGTTTGGAGGGTAAGGTAAAATTTCAGGGTTCCATATGGGAAACAAGATGGATCCTTGTCAGCCAAAGGCTTATACTCCCCCCCACAAAAACCCCCCCACACCTTTTGGAATAACCCTCCAGGAAGGTGTAGAGTCATTGCACCCTGTGTCTCTATCCCACCTTGGGTAACTGTGAAGGGGCATTGTATCTAAAACCTCTACCTTTCATGCTTGCCTTGTCTGTTGTCATATAATGGTTCATGCATTCCAACCCTCAAGTAGATCAGAATCCTGACTGGAATGAATTGATGTCTTGGTTTCAGAAATACTTGGAGTTCTGGCACCATGCTTTATTTATTAGAGCTCTAGATTAGAGTCCCATACCTTGCTAAATAATTGCATATTTGAAACAGGAGGATAATTGCCTGGAGTCTGGGAAAGTTGTATGTTAAGAAGGAAGTTACCATGGCCTCCTTTATGGCCAGGGTAACTACACTGTCTGAGACAGGTGGAGGTGTGTCTGCAATGGCATCTCTGAAGGATCTGCATTGGGATCAGGGCTTTTAAAAACTTGTTTTTGAATGACCTGGCATAAGGTTTGCTGAAGACATCAAAATATTTAGATTATCTGGACAAAACTGATTGTAAAGAGCTCTAGAAAGCTCTTTTCATACTGGTGGAGTGGCCGTTTAGTGGCAAATGAGATTCATTGTAAGCAAGTCTGAAATGATTTATATTGGGTGTATGTGTGACATAAACACTGATGGTATCTGGAATGTGATAAACTGACCAAGAAAGAGATCTTGGAGTTCTGATGGAGGGCTCAATGAAAAAGATAATCCAGTGTGTGATTGCTGTAAAATGGTCAGTTTCATATTGGATTTAATTAGGAATGAAATCACAAATAAACCTGACAACATCATACTGTTTTTATACAAATCCATGGCACAATCCTACTTGAAATATTGTTATATTAATATAATATATTATATTAATGTTGAAATATTCTTGCCATCAAACCTGAAGAAGGCTGTCCTACATCTGGAAGAGGTGCAGAAGAGGGCAAACAAAATGTTCAAGTTGGTGGAGGAGGTCCCTTACAAAGGACAAGAAAGGACAGGCATGATAGACCTGTATAAAATTGTATGCATGATGTGGAGAAAGTGGGTAGGGAGAAAGTTTTCTTCCAGACTCACAGTTCTTGAACTAGGGATCATCCACTGAGGCCAAATGCTGGGAGATTCAGGACAGACAGTGCATACATGTGGAATTTTCACCCCAAGAGGTGGTGGTGGTAATAATAATAATAATAATAATAATAATAAAATTTATTTATACCCCGCCCCTCTGCTAAAAACAATCGGGGCAGCTTCCAACAATTTAAACATTATAATAATGACTAAAAAACACCACCCACCCCCACCCTCCCCCATAAAAAGATATTAAACAATATAAAATTAAAACCATCTAACTAAAATCACATTAAAACAAATACACACATGATTTAAAAAGTCAGGAGATGCAGCTCCTGAGGCCGGGATCTAATCAGGAAAGGCCTGCTGAAAGAGATCCATCTTTAGTGCTTTTTTAAAGCTACTCAAGCTTGTCATCTGACGGATCTTGTTCAGCAGGCCATTCCATAAATTGGGGGCGATTACTGAAAAGGCCCTCTGGGAGGTTGCAGACAGTCTAGATTTTTGTGGCTGAAGCAAATTCCTCCCAGAGGACCAGAGTGTACGGGGAGGATTGTATGGGAGGAAGCCATGAGTGCCAGCTTGTACAGCTTGAAAAAAGGAAGGGTTGAAAGGATTAAACAAATTTATGAAGAATGAGGTATGCATGCACATTGTTAGTGTGGCCTACTACCCCCTCTGCACGGTATCATAATTGGAAATATTGGACACTTTTGGAGGTCAGGTTGGCTGGGGCAAACCAAAGGTCAGTTGAAGGTCACAGTGATCTGGGAGGTGTCTAGAAATATAATGGCAAGACAGCCCAAATTAGGATTATGCGGAAACCCCTTGGTAAAAACAGTAGTTAAAGAAGTAACTGCTAATCCTTTCCTCCCGCCCTGGGCCTCAGCGGTTAGTCAATCAAGCAATTAAATTGACCATTCCTTAATCTGTTCCTATGGAAATCTCTCCTATACCACATCCTGTCCAGCCTTGTGACGTTGTTACAAATTCATCAATTTCTGTCTCCCAGCAATGAAAGCAGTCAGTTGAGTTTTGGTTTCCTTTGTCTGTCCCATGGGAAAGCCATCCAGTCTTTGTCATAACCAGAGTACCCCTTCAGGTTATGAAATAGGGTATAAATATTAGTCCCCCAACAATAGTAAAGTGTGCCACAGTGGACAAACCCAACCACTGTTTTTCTTGGTGCGCCCCAGATCAGAACCTCCTGTGCCACCTTCAGGTGCCTGTCTTGAGTATCGTCGCTGCATGAAACTCTTCAAGACTGGCAACTATCGCCCAATATTCCCGAATCTCTATATTTGGTCTTTCTGTCCTATTCCGCTATAGTCTTGTATGGTTCTTAGGCACATGTGTTGTGTGTGTGAGTCCACTTTGTGTATTCCAATAAAATACTTTATTTCACTTTAACTGGAGTGCTGTCTACAGTTAGTACTGGTATACATAAGTAAAAAGATTCTCAGTTACCGTCCTCTCGCAGGCTTCTGTTTGAGCGAATATTTCCCCCAGATAATAACAGATTTTTGGCATAATGGATGGGGCTCTAAAGCACCTCACTGCTATTCATAATGTGTGTGTGTGTGCATGTATTCAATGTGCCTCTGAGCATTAATGTGAACAGAATGTTCTGTATGACACTTTGGTCTGACCTAGCATAGTTTGTATGTTCTGATGGCAAAATTTTCATTGCAGTTATTTGAAGCTGAGAAGATAGAAAAAGGCCACATTTCCTCTCCTTATATTTCAAATTCTCAGGAAATATAATGGTAGAAAATATTGTTTGCTTTACTCTCATATTGTTTCCACTTTGGAAGCCCATCTTGCGTTGCCAGGTCTCTGTTAGCTGTAATCCATGTTTTTGAAATTCGTGACCATACCACAATAAAATTGCTTGGAGTGACATAAAAAGAAGTCCCTGCATTTGGATCAGGTTGATGGCCTTATTATGTCTGAAACATTTTCCATCACAGTCTGCTTTATATAGATAGAATTAACGTAGACAAACTCCTGGCTTTTTATTAATGCTTGACAATTGAGCAAGTAAGCATATTTAGCACAAACTTTTCATAAAGGTTTAAATTCGGGGAATGCTTCCTTTGCTTAAACACGAAATGAGTAGCTCTGAGCATTTAAAAAAAAAAACACAACATAATGATAATACCTTCTAACTTATGGCCTGAAAATGAAGTTAAGAAAACCATACTTATTTTAGTTTGTTTTTTCTCTAAGACCAGTTCACTTATAAATCTTTCTTATAATGAATGTGGTTGAGAGAACTGGATAACTATTATCTATATAATCTTAAGGACTAACACAATTCAAGCAAAAGATTACAAAAAGAAAGAACAGAAACAGAATACAGCAGTACTTTATAGCACCTCCTCTCTCTGATACACACACACCATACATGAGATGAATATTTTAATTTACTAATAAATCAGCTTAGTATAGCTCCAAGTAGTTTGAAAAGACTGGAACTGCTTAGTGTTGTTGTTTCATGGGTTGTTCTGTCCCTGTGGTAGCTTTAATCTGGTCATAATGTCCTTCCTGGAGCGGACTGTGCTTTTCAAGTCAGCATACCCATTCCGGGGCAGTGTTTGCTTGCTGCTGTGTGGTAGATCAAAGCAGCTGGAATCAAATACAGTATCTTACATGGCAATGCCTAGACTTATTAAGAGAGTAATTGCTGGTCCTGCTGACATTATCAATAGTAAGCATTAGAGTGTGACCCTGAAGGTATTACCTCTGATATTTCGAGGTTTTTAAAACACTGAAACATAGTGCAAAAACCTACTTTAGGACATAATTTTTTGGCATCTGCTAAGGACAACCTGTCTAATAATAAGATTAAAATGCCCAATTAGTAACAAGGGCCATGTACTTACTCATAGTTTTAAGAGTAGAGGGATCACCTTATCTCCTATTCTGAATAAGGGAGAATAAGTCAAGCTCATTACACTTGGTGTCAGCCCTATTTTTCTCCTTGTTAGCTGTAGTTAAGGTGAGGTCTACATATGTGAAAGAGTAGGGTGGTAGATCCCTGTGGAGGACTATGAAAGGTACTGCTGTAGCTCTCCCATAAAGCAGATGATACAGTCTGCTCACATGAACAGGCATATCTCAGTTTAAAAAGTGTGAGTCCTCTTTGGGTATCAACCAAACTGCTTTGGGAGATGATGATGATGATGATGAGTCTCTGACAAAAATAATTTTTTTACAAAGTCTTTTTACACCTGCCCATCTCCCCCCCCACAAATCTAGCTGGATGTTTTTTTAGCCACTTTAGGATTGGGAAGATGCTTAAGGAAGGTTGGAAAAACAGACTTGTTGCAGCAATGTATGTTTAAAAAGCATAGGTTTGGCCACCGAAATGGAAATCATAAAAGTGGAGACTGGTGAATCGGAAGAAAAAATCATCCCTGGAATATTTTGGGGGAGGCTTCAAATGGTCTTCAGAAGATTCAAACTATTTTTGTTTACTTACATAGTATAAAGCTTACTGACTTGGTTGTTTCCTTTCACATGTGCATAGTTTTCATTTTAATAAATGTTGAACTGCTCTTCTGTTTTATGGTATAGGAACACATCCCTATTGTTTCCGTGTTATTTCTGTGTTTTAATATCAAATTTTCTGCTAAAGAAGTAATGCCTAGGAAGACTTGTTCTTCATTAACTGTATTAGTACTAGTATTAGTACTAGTATTATGAAATCTACAGTCTGCTCCATTTTGCCATCCCATTGTATGTAGATCCTGTCTCCTGTATGTGGAGTACTACGACTGTGAATGCCTTCCTGGTTTTTCTTTTATTTCTCTTTAAAATTGCAACTAAGCAATATATTTTTATTTAAACTTTATCAGTTTCGCAGATATCTCATTGTCCAGCTTGCAGTCATATGGTGTGCTGAGACTGAGGGCTGGCTATCATGTACATACAGTGGGCCCTTGGTATCCACTAGGGTTTGGTTCCAGGACCCCCCGTAGATGCCAAAATCCATGGATGCTCAAGTCCCATTATATACAATGGCATAGTAAAATGATGGCCATTATATAAAATGGCAAAATCAAGGTTTGCTTTTTGGAATTATTATTTTTGTTTGGGAGGGGGATGTTTTCAAGCCATGGATGGTAGAATTTGTAATTTCCAAATCTGTGGATACAGAGGGCCAACTGTATACATATTAACTGATTTCTCTACAGTTTAAAGACTGAGGACTTTTTCGGACGTCTCAAATACACCGCAAGCAGCCTCTTTGTGTTGCAAGGCTGCTGCGCTGCAGGGCGTCGCTTTCAGATGATGCTCTCCCCTGCCGGTACTGTTGTGGTACCGTGGGGACGTTTGAGCGTTATATTTCACCGGTTTTTAAGCACGAAAGTTGATCATGATTAAAAACCGGCGAAATATAACGCTCAAATGTCCCAGCGGTACTGCAACAGTACCGGCAGGGGAGAGCGTCATCCAAAAGTGACGCCCTGCAACGCAGCTGTCTCGCAACGCGAGGAGGCTGCTTGCGGTGTATTTGAGACGTCCGAAAAAGTCCTGAGACTTTTACAGACATTCTTTATACATAGTCTATTAAGGCATCATTCTGGTGTCAAGGTCTGCCCTTCCCATCCTTAATTGTAAGGTCTGAAAAAGCTCACATGTAAAAAAGTAATTGGGGAGAACTTCCCATGAACATTTTCAGCATTTTCAAAGCATCAAGGCAAATGTATATAATAGCTCACAGTTCTGTTAGAGTGTATTTCTTAAGATATAGAATTAGTATACAATATAGATTTACCCAGCTGAAGAATTGCAGTTGAAACACAGAAGGTACTTTTTAGTGTTCTACATAGAATCTTAGAGTTGGAAGAGACCACAAGGGCTATCTAGTCTAACACCCTTCCATGCATGAATACCTAATCAAAGCATTCCAGACAGATGGCCATCCAGCCTCTGTTAAAAAACTTCCAAAGAAGGAGACTCCACCACACTCTGAGGCAGTGCATTCCACAAATCATTGAGTGTATCTGCAGTTTTGTTCTGGACCATTCGCATGTTTGTATCAAATGGTAGCATGTTCCCTCCCACAACAGCTGGTAAATCTAGGGAAACAGGATGTGAGAGAATGTCTTCCCACTATGTGGGTAGATGAATTTAGACAGTTTTTGTAGGGAATGAACTTTGAACTACAGAAAATATTTTTGGAATTTTGCCTTAAGTTGGAAATTGAATCTATTGAGAATTTGAAGAGAGAGGTATTTTTATAGATGATTTCTGAAGATATTGAAAGGATGTTTCAAAATGTAGAAAACAAGAGTGTCTGGAAAGATTGTTTGACTTCCATGGGAAATGAAGCTTTCAAAATAATAGCAGGTGTACCTTGAACAGTAAGGTTCACATGGAAACAATTATTGATGGATTTGCATCGCTTTCCTTTGGCTCTGTCCCTTGGTTGTCTCCCCACCTTTCTATCTTAGATGGGAGCATTAGTTTGTGGGGGGGGGGACTCCTTAAAGATTTTTTAATGGTGCTTTGGATCTGCTTCATGGACCTTAATAAAGGGGTGATTCTGCTAGTAGCATTTTCAGTCAAATGGATTTGGATTTCTGTTTTTATAGTTTATTTTGCTAATGACCGAGTTCAAGAACCACAATGTCATTTGTAACTAGAGTTACCAGACTGAAAAATGCAGATGGCTCCTGTACCTTTATGATTTATGTAGAAGAGGGAATTTCAGCACGTGTTTGTCATGCGACCAGGTAATAAGGAACTGAAATTGCTGCTGAAATTCTCTCTTCTACTCAACCATTAAAGGGACAGGAGGCCTCTCTAGTTTCCACTCTGGCAACTTAATTTGTGACGAATGAAACTGTCATTCAGTAAATAGACTGGCCAATGAAATTAAATAGCCAGAGTGACTTCTGTTAATATACAAAGATAACACACAGGTTGTGAGGCAGGCTGGAAAAAAGTCCTTAGAGAATGAAAAGTGTGAAAAACGTTCACACTTTTTGCTTAGCTTATGCCACAGAAGGTTCAATTTGACTGAAAGTGATCAGCAAGGTATTGAATTACATCTTAAGAAAGGCTCTATATCACAAGGAATATACGGTATCTTATTTTTCACAGAGCTGGCTTCAGGAAAGTAAGATCCCACAGAGGTTGTGCCGTATACAGTATACTGTACCATATTTTTTTCCCATTCAGCCTGCTATTAGTAGCTATGCAGCAGTCAGGCAGTGAATTTCTGTACTTTATGCATTTTTCTGTGTAATTTGTTTTAAAGTGCATTAATGTTATTTAGGGTGGCTGTATCTTGGCCAGTTATGCAGCTGATGCCTTCCATTTGTAATGGGTATTGCTTTCTGTGCTGTGAATCTGTCTAGCCTGGTCATTTTTATTTTATTTTTTGTAGTGGTGGTTTTCTTTATGGAGATAACAGAAGCTTGGTCTTTTAATTCGGACTGTTGTGTTCTTTTTGACTTTCTTTCTCTGTAGCTGGAATGTGTGCTGCTTTTCTGACACATTTTTAAGGAGCTGGAGATTCAGAAGGTTGAAGCTAAAGGATGCCATCAGAAGTGTGCCTCAGGTATGGGAGCTCTTCCATCCAGTATTCATTTAGTGTATGTTCATTTACTGAGTGCTGCTAGTTAAGAGGATGGCAGCATGGCTAACAGCATGCATATATATTGCATTAAAATGATTATATTGAGTCATGCCTTTTACATTGCTGTGATAAGACTGTCATGATTATTTTTTCACTGCAATATTTACTTATAACAGGGGCTGGCAACTGCCAGAGTTTGTCGGGGCACATATTTGGCCGCTGCAGGACCTTGAAGAACTGCTACTATAGTGTGCTTTCTTCAGAAATTTTTAATACTCCACCCCCCCCCAAAAAAAACATGTTTACAACACATCCTAGGGGGTGCATGTGGAATTTTGCCATGTTTTAAAAACTTCCTGGGCTGCTTTAGGACCATAGGAAGTCTTTATTTAACCAGGAAATCAGTTATCAATTTACTTCTTAAAGTAAATCTCTCCTGGACCTAAAGTAGCCTTGGTCATTTTTAGCATAAATAAATAAGTAAAAGTGTGTGTGTGTGTTAAAAATTATTTTTTTCCCCTGTTGGAGGCTTCAAACAGCCTTTGGGGGCTTCATTTGCCATACTTTCTGCAACCCTGCCCTATAGAAATGTTTCAATTGAATTTTTTCTCCTCCGTTTACCAAGTTGTTGGCAGGTTAAGCATACTTATACAGAAAAAGACTGGTATTAATGCTGGGGAAGTATAGTGAGATAACTGAGCAGTTCTGGCTTGATCCTCATGCTTCTGCCATTGGACTGGCATTTAAATGTTGAGTACAAATTGTTTTTGTTGTGAGTCATTGTTGTGGAAGATGAAAGAATAGTGAGATTCTCAATTTATTTGATTAAGACAGCCATTCCCAACTTGCTGCTCCCCAGGGGTATGTTGGATTACATATCCCAACATTTGAGGTCCAATGCATCTGGAGGGCACTGAGCATGGAAAGGTACCTGTAATGTGAATAAAGCAAAAACTAACAAGATATCATTTTTGCAGGATAATGGGTCTGACAGCTGTATGTTTATATATTTTATTAGCAGTGCTAAGCATGCTTGAGAGGGATCTAAAACTTCCCCCATCCCATGCAAGTTCTGTGTCAAATAACATCATGTCTAGTAGAAGAGATTCAGTTCACAGAAGTGGGCTAAGATCTAAACTTTAATTTTGACTTGACACAAGTCTGCCAGGGTCTGTTATGTTTATCATACTGTTGGCCAGCATTGTTAACATGGAGTAGAAAAGAGAGTAGTTTTTAAATGTAGGTTGCAGTGTAGATTTTGCATCTAAATAACACACTGGAGCCAGCTTGCCCAAAGAAATTTATGTCAGATTTCAACTCTCATCTTCCCCAGCCAAGCATGCCTAAAATGTGCTTTTGATGTTAATATGCCCTCAATGTATAGTGACATATAGTTTTTGTGTGCATGAGTGTTTTTATTGTCTTATCTAGCTTGTGCATATTTATGTTTCAGCAAAAGGTGTTGACAGGAATTGGCAATGGTAATTTAACAGATTATCCAAAGACGCCAGTGCTATATTTAGAATGTTATTCTAGTACTTTGAGACTTTAACTCTTCTGTGTTTTGAGAGGTTATACCTGACTCTAAGGATTGCAAAAACATGTCAAAGTCTTTTCCGTCCTTTTTCCTACAATAAGGGTCCACAAGTTTCAACCCCTCCATCTTCCACCACCTCTGTATTCAACGGTTTACTAGAAAATGCATACAGAAGAACAAACCAGTGCACATCTCATGCATTGCCATCTGAATAACTCAAAATACACAACTGAATTGTGTGGAGGCAGCAGTTAAGATAGTGTTACCCAAAATGCTCCTTCGAAAATTCCAAGAAAATATCAAGTTTCTAATATGTTGGGGAAATTAGCAGCAACTCGACTTTAGCTATGCGAAAGGGGGTAACAAGGGGACCTTGAAACCTATGTCTACCGGTAATAATCTGGATGGAATACATACACGTTTAAAATTAAGTATGGTTTTTATTGAACAGTTCAAAAATAACACCAAACACACACACATTCACCCAAAAAAAGCATTCACACAAGGCTATAGAAAGAAACAGTAGGAAAGCTTGGGATAGAGGGTTGCAAGAGGGTTTTGCTGAGGTAATACAACCTGTCCTGTAGTCAGTCTGGCAGAGTGGATGGAGGAAACTGGGTGACCACACAGAGGGACACGGGGTCCCCTAGAAATGGAACTGTGTGCAAATGAGGCATATTTTGGGGGTGATATTTATACCTCCAAATACACCTGAGGGAATTGGTTGCTTCATGGGTTGAAACAATGAATTCCATGAGCCTTCATGGATTGCACAATGAGTTTCCTGGTCTTGATAACAGGTGAGAAAGATGCTAAATGTCCAGTGATTGGATTTTAACAGCTTTGAGCAACTTCTTTAAGGTTGGGAGTTGAGGAGAGGAAATTTCACAATCAGCAAATACAAAGGATTTCTCTATCCATTAACTTCCCGTTTTATGTGGAATGTGTCTTCTTTTGGCCCTTCAGTCCCAGACCTTCCTGGTAAGACGGCACTCAAATGACCTTTTGAGACCATCCTGTATTTTACCCTTATAAAAGGCCACAATACTGAACCAAAATTCTGCCAGTTTCTGAGGTCTATAAAAATGGGGTGCAGGGCAATGCTAACATTCCAGAAGTGGGGTGCCTTGGAAGTGGGGTACAAGCTTGTGCTTAACAATAGGGAGCTATTAAGATTTCAGGGTGATGTTCTAGATCTATAGAACATACATGCTGACTCACCAAGTTGCCATTGGTTCAATGAGTCTATTGCATTCGGGACAAAGAATAGGAGTTAGACCTTAACATGGCAATATGGTCCCAACAATATCGATTTGGAAAGCCACATTTGGCCTTGAGCATGAATATTTGGAAGTAAGTTGCTTCAGAGTTTAATGAGGCTTATTTCTAGCTATACTAGTTTAAAGAACTGCATAACACGTTATATGTTCCTTGTTAGTTAAGAACTAGATTTTACTTTTGTTCTCAACCATCTGTTGTGCTGCAACATTTTGGGGAGAGGGAGCTTGTGGAGCCCATGGTTCTCTAGCTTTGGAACTTCAGCTTCCACCGTGATCTGTTCGGACAGTGTTCTGGAAAAAACACTATCGTTGATCTGTGTCAGTAGTTGTTAAGGTTATAACTGTAACACTTGCTTGGGAGTAAAGACTGAATTTATGGACACTTTTTCCTGTATACATATGTATAGCAAGGGCAGGGAAACTGCAGGTTGTGGGATGCATGTGCCACCAACCCCCTTTTTGCAGTTCCTACAGGCCACCCAATTTTAAAAACTTTTTTGGGGGGCAATAGTAAAAATGCCCCCAAAGGGTCAACTGATGCTCCTAGAGGGTTCCAGAGACAATGGATTTGTGGAAAAACACACCTGCAGCCCAGGAAATTGGACCAGGAAGCAATTTCCTGTGTTTCTTTTTAATGGCTGAAAATGCAAGCAGTGTGACCCATTGCAGGGATGAAAATTGGCTCCCGCCAGAGTTGCACACTCCTTGGGTTTCAGGCTGTTTGATTGGTTTAATTATGAACAAAATGACACTTATGGATGTAATCCTTCATGTTTTGCAGTGTTCAAGATATGCTGACTGGTCAGAGACTCTGCCAGTCCAGCTCTCATAATGATGCTGTTTTGGCTGCTCTGAACCAACAAAGAAGTGACGGGATACTCTGCGATATTACCCTCATTGCAGACGAGCAGAAATTCCATGCTCACAAGGCAGTCCTAGCAGCATGCAGTGACTACTTCAGAGTAAGTTCATGTAGTAATACGTTGGTGTGAGAACCTTCATGCCATTTGTATTTTTAGGTCATGGTAAACCTAAAAACAAATTCATATATGGTAACTTTTGATGATTTTGCCACCATTGTAAACAATTATCATAATCCAGCCAGTTATTTCAGCTATTTGAAATCTATGTGTTTGCCTGCCTGGCTACCTACTATATTTACAGGGTGGTGGGTATGTGTGCACGTATTTTATGTGACTTGTGTGCAATTATTGGCAGTGGGACTGCACACAAAAGGCTTTTCTAAACATAAAAAATGCAATTGAACTAAATTACTTTGCAGCTCTATGAGATGGTTCTTCAGCTTTCAGTTTCCATGAAAAGAGTCAAATCTGTGATCTTCAGCTTGCCATGGATGCTTTGACCAGTACTAGATTAATAGCAGTTTTAGTTAAAATCAGTGGTTGCTGTTGGGTGGCGTTAGTGGAGTGTGGGAGGTTTGCATGATACCGTTTTTCAAGGCAGATGTTCTGATACTTTAGGAGCTCAGTATAATGGTAATGGTGACCTGAAGTGTAAGATGGAAGCTTTTTACTTTTTATCATATAGGCCAGTGGTTTGCTAAAGTAAATTTTTTAATTTGAATACATAAGAAAAATTGTTTTGGTAATAGAGCAGAAATATAATATTAATGAAGCTGAAGATGAATTTTAGATAGTGACAGTTATTGATGCAGAATATGAAGAAGGGAGCTCTCTTATTTTATTCAAAATATTGTTATTTTGGAACATAAGGGGTGATGGTTGGGAAGGTGGGGATCCTGAGGGTTTTGACAAGATTCCTGCCTGGGGGAGCAGTTGCAGTTTTTCTGGTTTACAGCTTGGATTTACTCCCAGATCTGGATCTCTTCAAGAATAGCCGTACACCAGGTGGCAGTAATACTTGCTATCTGCACCCTTTTGTAGAGAAGCCAAACCTGGCCTTGTTCATTCATGTTGTTAATCTATGCTACTGCTTTGTTCTTGAAATGTGGCTGTCTTTGGAGACTGTTTGCAAGCTTCAGTTAGTTCAAAATATAGCTTATCATAGTGCTGACTGGAACTGCTAGATGAGATAACATAAGTCCTGTATGAATTTTACTGGTTACAGCTTTTGATCACAGGTTTAATTCAGGGTTCTAGTTTTGATTTTTAAAGCTCTATATAGCCAGGATCAGAACATCACAGGAATCAGAACCTCAGTATGATAGCACAAGAATCATACGGACTTGCCTGGAAATTTAATGTTAATTCTGAAGTTCTCCTTCTGATGTTGCTACTTTTGGTTCTGTGGCAGGTGGATATATTCTAGGAGGCCTTTTTAGTTATGGTTCCCAAGATCTAGAATGACTTCACAACACTGGTATACTTGCCCTTGTTGCTGCTTACTTTTAGGTGGGCTGTGAAGAGAACTTTATTCCACTGGGTGTTCTCAGAATTGTGTTATTTACTAGGGACAATCACATCTACTGTTCTTAAGATTTGTTGATCCAGTCTTTTTCAGTGTGGCATTGCTTATAGTTTGTGTTTTGATTATATTGATCTCGCATTTGGATATTTCTGTAGAGAGTCTAGGTGAAAATTAACACTTCTTCCTGAAAAAGTATGGAATCTTGGGCTGAACATGGAGGCAATGAGCTGTGATTTTGCAAAGCATCTGTGACAGGCCAGAGCACTCAAATGACTAGTTGTTGTGCTGTTAGAAAATCACCATATGTTGCCTTCATCAGATCAGTCAGTATTTTAATTGTTTGCGTGAACACAGCCTGTGGCTCAGTGGTGATCTCTCACTTAACCAGCAGTGGCGTGGGAGTAGTTCCCTTGGGGCTTCTTCACAAGCTGTTCCAGAACTGCTACTGTAAAGGAAACCTTGTGGGCGTGGATGAAGGCTTCCCCAAATGGTGCCTAGCCAGGAAAAACAGCAAGGTTTCCATACTATCGTGTCAACAACCAGCCCACAGGGTTCCTTGGGACACGTTAACCAAGGAAGGAAGCTGGGAGAAAATGTACCATTAAGTCTGTTGACTCCTCAGTATTGGGGTGGGGTACGATAAATGGGGTGTGACTTTCACCAGCCTCCCATTCATTGCATTGCAGAAGGCAAATTTTGAACATATGGAGTCCTATTTGAGGACTTAATATCTTTTGGATATGATTGGGTTTTTTTCGGAGAATGATGTGTTTTGTTGTCCTTGTTGCTTACAGGCTGAGAAGGATATGAGTTGGCTTCTCCTGCCATATTGCTGCTTCTTTCAGTTGGGTTTCTAACTTGTTACTAGTACTGTTAATTCATCCTGGTAAACATCAGAAAAGGTTGTATCAAGCCTAAGTATTTTGATTGTCACATGATTATAGCAACTCTTTCTTTTTCTGATATTGTCCCACCCTTCCATTTTTCTGCTGCATTATTACCCTCTTTAACTTTACCACATTTTGGAATTATCAGCCTAATGATCTTTTATGCTTTCCTTCATTTCATTCCCCACTTGACATGTTCTGCCTATATATTATAGTTACTCAGATCTTCAAAATATGAAGTTACGTGGCATGAACAATGCAGCAGGGGTGGGCAGAAAGAGGTAGTTGGGCTACTTGCATCCTTCAAGCCCTCTTTTGCAGCCCCCCAAACCCCAAGTGCTCCCCAGAAGTTAAATACAGTTGTCCCTCCGTATCCACGGATTTGGTATTCACGGATTTAAGTATTCACGGCTTGAAAATATTCTTTAAAAAATAATAATCCAAAAAGTAAACCTTGATTTCTTATATAAAGGACACTATTTTGGTATTCCATTGTATATAATGGGACTTGAGTATTCACGGATTTTGGTATCCACAGGGGGTCTTGGAACCAAACCCCAGCAAATATGAAGGGACAACTGTATTTAAAAAAAAATAGTCATGATGGTTAGGTCCAGAAATTTAGCAGCCGCTTGCTGCATGCACTATAGTTAATGGGGGGAAAGGATGATATTTACTATGGGGATGTCTAGACAGTGAAAATAATTGTAGTAGAATTTGCAGAGAATACCTTTTGTCCAAACAGATCCAACTGAAATTCACAGTTTTTGGAAGGAAGGGGGCTAAAAACTCCCACTTACTTCATGGGAAAAGCTTTTGCGGCTTTTACTAAGGTTTTTAGAATAATACGTGGAAATACGCATTACAGCTCATTTCGATATCCAATTCGCATTGCAGCACATTCTCGGCAAGGGTGGAAGTGGAAAGTGGATTAGTTGGATGTGTGCAGGGTGTGTGTGTTTTGGACCTGCCAGCAATTAAGGGGCCCGAAGGCCATTTTGGAGGTTTGTGTTATCGAGCATGCACTTTTTTGCTGCTCTGAGGTGACCAAACAGCGTTTTAAAGTGGAAGATCACATTTGTACACCTTTGATTTACAGTTAATAAAATACTGTGGAGTGGCGAATATCAGTGATTTTACCAAAGGACCATGGAAACAAATGAATGCTGCTGCGAATTTTCATTAATGCGCAGCAATCCACATTACCGTATATCTTCTCGTCTAGACAAGCCCTGTAGTCAATATAATGGTATCGTTGTCAATATCATATTAAAGTCAATTTAATTACATTTAAGGTTCATTTTGTGTATAAATAAAGATTTATAATAATCAAATATCAATAAGGTAATTTTATTAACTAGTGGGATAAAAATTTAATAATGCTCAATGAGCAAATATTTTAATTAAGCTCAGTTAATTTAAATCAGATAGAGAGAAAGCAAGAGAGATTGAGAGATCACTAATTTTAATGTATGAAAAGGGGTCTTGTACGACATTTGTTAAGGGCAGTGCACTGGGTTAATTGGTTTTGGGGGGAAAGGCATGGTCATGTTATATGAAATCATAATCGTTTCTTTACTTGTCTGCAGTACAGTTGTCCCTCTGAATCCACGGATTTGGTATCCACGGATTTAAGTATTCATGGCTTGAAAATATTCTTTTAAAAAAATAATAATCCAAAAAGCAAATCTTGATTTTCCCATCTTACATAAGGGACACCATTTTGCTATGCCATTGCATATAATGGAACTTGAGTATTCATGGATTTTGGTATCCATGGGGGTCCTGGAACCAAACCCCAGCGAATATGAAGGGACAACTGTACATGATGGTGTTGAAAAGTACATTGGTCTTCATGTTAGCTCTAGCATGGCTAATATGAATAACATTTCTGTGTCTTAATATAATTCAGCAAATTGTTAGGCTGTCATTAACAGTCGTGTCCTCAGTACCAGAGGAAGGACAAAAAGAGGTTACTGAGTGGATGTCATGCTTGTGGTTGTGAAGTCATTAAATTGTTTTTGCTGCATGCATAGTTCTCTTAGCAAACCTCCTTATGATTGTGTGGTTTCTATAGCATTGGCTTGGGTAAACTTGATGGATTGTAGGTCATTCAACTTTCACAGCACTGAAAGCACAGTTTGTTTTTTAACTATTACCTACTATTTCATACTCACAATTAAAAAATGATTGTGTTTTGATTCAAGTTTTAAAAGGCACACATTTTAATCTGTAATTACTGTTGCATTACAACTGTCAACTGATTTCACAGATTAGTGGTAAGATTTTTTAAAGGTTTGTACCACCTTTTCAACACCTCCCACATGTTAGTTTGTGGAAATTTGTGGAGCTTCTGTAAGCCCTGCAACCCAATAAATTTAATGTGGAGGTACTGATGAAATGAACCAGTGAGGGGACTGTAGAACCAGTTAAGTAGGCTCCTGAAATAGAAACCATGCTGCTTGATAACTATATTAGGTTGCATCCAGTTGGATCCTTCCATGAATCAAAGGGCTCCTTCTCTTTATGGAAGACATTGGGATCCAGTGACACTGGGGTTCAGGTGGGGTCGGACCAAACTTATCTAAAATACCATATTCTGTCATGTGAGCTTGCCTGGCTTTTAAGATCTTCAGGGAAAGGCCCTTGTCTCAGTTGTACCATCAGATGTACCTCACAGGTACATCTGATGGAAAAGACATCTCAGTGGTTGCTCCCAGGTTCTAGGAACCTACTGGTGTCCCTCCAATAGCAGGAGAAGATGTTTTGTTTTGATAGGCCTTAGTGAATGGACTGCTTACGTAGAAAGGGCTTTAAATAATGTGCTGTGTTGTATTTGTATTGTGTTTGTATAATCCATTGTCTGGAAGTGTTGCTTTTTAAATGGATGTTCGTAAATTGCTTTTAATTCTACTGATAGTTTAATTATATTTTAACCTTTGTGTGTGTTTTAGTGATGTCAGCTTTTATTTGTATCTGTTTTAAAATTTGTAAGCCACCTTGAGTTCCAGGACTGGGGGAAAAACAGGTTCTAAAAGCTTGGGTCTTTCATCAGGAGAAAGATGGGCTATAAATAAAACAGTAAATAAATTAATAAATAATATTGATGTGGTCATCAGTATATCCACTTAGCCTATTTTCATTTGATTGAATCATGAAGTAATAACGTCCAGCAAGCATGCAGTCTTCTAAACATTTTATATATACAGTACAACCCCCATATCTGCAGGGGATATGTTCCTGCACTTATTGTGGATACCATAAACCATGGATAATAGCGAACCCTATTAAACTGAATCACTTCCAGGCCAACCATACCATAGAGTTATGCTGGAGGACCTAGAAGATGCCCAGAGAGATCATAATTTTTTAGATGTGGGTAAGTGAATCCGTGGTAATCAGTCATGTAGATATGAGGGCCATACTGTACCACAAATCATCCTTACAGCAGCCCTGTCAGGTAGTCTAGTTTTGTAGTACAGAATTGGATAGCTTGCTAAAGCAGAGAAATGGAAGGAAACTTGCACAAGACTAAGCAGTAGGCTCATGGCTGAGGGGAGCAGGCAAGTACTTTTCATCTTGAGAAATGATGTGGCTTGATACTCTCAAAGTTCAGTCATTGTGAAGTCGAAGACTTTCACGGCTGGCATCCATAGGTTTTTTGTGTTTTTTTTCCAGGCTGTGAGGCCATGTTCTGGAAGAGTTAAGTCATTGTTTATATACTTCAGGATCTAATACGAAACCAGCAAAATTGACCCCTCAAATATGATGATAGATAGATAGATAGACAGACAGACAGACAGATCACTGCTTTGTCTGGATCTAGATAGATCACTCTGTGAATGAAAGGGCTACTTCCCCTCATAGAAGATATTTGGATCCAGTGAAGATTTATCTCTGAACATGGGAAATTGGAAGGTGATCGCCACTGATTCCCTCCTCCTCCCTGTAGTGCCCTGTTCAGAACAATTTTCAGGAGGCCCAGGGATCTGTAGGGCCAGGAGGAATTGTGATGATTATCTACCCATGCCTTTCTTCCAACCTGAACAGAAATGGATGCAAGTGATGACAGGTCGCCCCCACCTCTGTATCCACGAGACCAGTATCTGGTTTCATTTATCTGAGGGACACAAAACAGGGCACAGACCATAGAGCTAAGCTGGAAAATACATAGAAGGGTATCCTCTGGGCATCTTCTAGGTCCTCCAGTGCAACTCTATGATATGTTTGCACAGGAAGTCCTTTTTTTAAAATAGGGTTTGCTATTATCCACAGTTTCACTTATACATGGTAAGTCCAGGAACATATTCCCCATGGATATGGTGGAACGACCTGTATTAACTGAAGAATAGCAAAGGAGTAATAATAATCCATGATATTCAATGGAATAATTTAATATGCTTAATAATTTTAATGCAGGCAAATGTTTTTATTTATTTTTTAGGCAATGTTCAGCCTTTGTATGGTTGAAAGTGGTGCAGAGGAGGTGAATTTACATGGCATCACAAGCATAGGTTTAAAGCAAGCTCTGGACTTCGCATATACTGGACAGGTATGTCTTTTAAAATGTTTACATACACTGCAGAAATACGGTAACCTTGGTAAAGATGCTTGAAGGCAAAGGTACATAATCCTATTGAGATAGTGGATAACACAGGTTGAGTAGATCTTCCATGTGATAGTATGTCCTTGTGACTACTGCAGCACATACTTTGCACAGGTAGCAAGTGCTTACAATTGTACAAGAGGACTTCCCTGATTTCCTCAGCTTCCTGTGGCAGTCCCCATACTAGAGGGTCAAGTGAACCAATCAGGAGGAAATTTGGGGGAGATTCAAGGGACTGCAGTTTGAAGAGGAAAGCACTATTGCATTGATTTTGAGTCTGTTTTTATTTCTGTTACTTTTGACTGAGGTAGTTTTTAATGTCACTAATATTTAGACCAGTATAATTGAGTTGTCTAATCCACATTCTAAAAAGCCAAATTCCTGAGAAGTAAACTAGTCCTAGTCTAATTTACTTCAGTGATGTATTGAAGTACTGTTTCAGTCCTGCTAACTTCATGGATTTGTGTTGTATGGACACCACTCTAGGCCAGTGGTTCTTAACCTGTGGTCCAGGGACCACCAGGGGTCCGCAGTGTCCTCACAGGGGGCCCACAAAAGCTGGAAGACTGCTTGGCTCACTTCCTCTCTGCAGTGGAGTGGCCACATGAGAGGAGCCAAAGCAAAGGTTGGTTGGCTGGCTTGGCCTGCACATTGCCATTCAATCTGCTCCAGCCACAAACTTGCAGGAAGAAGCAGGAGAGAAGTTTCCCTCCCCCTCCAGTGCCTCTGAAGGAAGGTTTAATGGATGGTGTAATTGTATTATTGTTGTTTTTATTGTTATTAGAGTTTTAAATCTTGAAGTTAAGTCTTGGGGGACCATGACAACAAAAGATATTTAAAGAGGGTCCCAGGTAAAGAAAAGTTTGAGAGTCACTGCTCTAGCCTATTATAATCATTAGGCATTTCACTAGTAACAACAGGTTTGTCTGCTGATACAATGTTTTTGTTTATTTGGAATGGTGCTTGTAGACAGCTGGCCTTTTGAAACTCAACAGTCAGGACTCTATTCAACCTGAGCACATATTGATATGACTTTATATCCACCTTTGATCAACCAGAGTTGTATTCTTTATCAGATGCATTTTTCTTGTAAGGGCAATACAGTCATCCCTCCACATTCACAGGGGTTAGGGTCTCCAGACCCCCGCGAATGTGAAAAAATCATGAATAAAAGAGGCCTCCCCCCTCCCGATGGCAACTCCCCCTTCCAAAGTGGTGACGGGGCTTTTCGAGTCCCGTCGCCACTTGGGGAAGTGCAGGGGTGGCTAAAAAGCCTCCTGTTCGCCTGGCTGACACCCTCCCTGCTTCCTGCTGTGCTTCCCCGAAGTGGCTATGGGGCTCTTGAGCCCCATACCCGCTTCAGGAAGGTCGGGGTGGCTGCAGCTGGGAGGTTGGCTGGCCTCCCCCCAGCCTTCCTGAGGCTGGTCCGGGCCTTTGAAGCCCTGGAGCTGCCTCGGCCAGGCCGGGGACAGTGGAGGGAGGGAGGCTTGCTGGCCTCTCCCTGGCCTTCACGAGGGGGCTCCAGGGCTTTGAAGCCTCGGAGCCGCCTCGGGAAGGGTGGGGACGGCGGTGGAAGGGAAAGAGGGAGGCTTGCCAGCCTCTCCCCGGCCTTCCCGAAGTGGCTGTGGGGATTGACAGCCTCATAGCCGCTTCAGGGATGTCAGGAGGGGTGGAGGGAGCGCAGCGGAGAGGCTTTTCAGCCACCCCCACCCTCCCAAAGCCGCGACAAGGCTTGGAAAGCTCCATTGCGGCTTTGGGAAGGGCGTGGGGGGCTGAAAAGCGCCTTTCTCACCAACTCCCTGCTCTTCCAGGGCTTGGCTCTCCACCCCAAATGGGGCCAATTCCCAGGTGAGCAGGGAGTTGATCGCCTGGCTTGCACAGCAAGCACTCCATTTAAATCGGCTCCTCTCCCTTGCATGCGAGGGAGAGAAGCTGATTTAAATGCAGTGCTTGCTGAGCAAACCACGAATAATCAAAACCGTGAGAGTGAAAGCCACGAATGTGGAGGGGCAACTGTAGTTGTATTATTGTAATTATGTGGGACATGAGCCTAGAAGGTTTTTTACATTTGATGGAATGACTTCCCTGAAAGACTAGTCATTTCAACGTTAGGAGCAGTTGCCAGAGCAGTGAGAAGCGAAAATCCAACATGGCGGTTCTGAGCACTGCCTTGCTGGCAAGCCCCTCCCCTCCCCCTGTACATGTCTGACCAATCAGCTGTTCACTCTGAGAATGTGCAGTGATGTGAATTGGTTGTCCTACTGAGCAATCGTGCACATTCCCACATATTATTTTTAAAAATATGGGGAAGGTTGCAAAGGCTTTCCCAGTGGCTATTTTGAGTTTTTGGCCCCCCTCCTTCTGAATATGGCGGATTGATGTGGGGTCCCATTTAGACAAAACATATTCTCCTCAAATTCTATGAGGAGTATTTTCACTGTATAGACAAGCCCACAGTTAATGGTGATGGTACTACCTGTCTTTCTAGTGTCAGTTGGATTACAATTAAGGTATCTGTAATAAAAGCAGATAATTCATTGCTTGGTCATCAGGATTTTTGTTAGTCTCTCCTGATCACCTAAAACAGATTGTGGCTTTCTTTGAAAATTCCTCCATCTAAAAATCCTGGAGCTAAATTCAGAAATATGGCATTCCTTAACTATTTTTCAATACTCCAGGAAACCTGTGGAGCTCTGGAATATATACAGTAGGTTATAGGTCTGACATTGAATCAAAAAGGCAAAGGTGATTGATCTGTCATAGTTCTGTGTACCAAAGGGGAATTGGGCATTTAGTTTCACAAAGAGCAGCCATATGTCAGTTTGCAAATGGTTGTTGAAACAGTGGTTCTTTCAAAAGCAGTTTTTTATTACAGTTGTCCCTCCACATTCGCGAATTTGACATTCGCGGTTTCGAGTATTCGCGGTTTTGGGAGGGCCCCCCAGGCCCCCCCCCAAACCGCGACACGGGGCCTCCAGAGGCCCCGTAAAAGCCCTGGGAGGGCTGGGAAAGCCTCCGCGGGGCCTCTGGAGACCCTCCGGAGGCCCCGCGAAGGCCCTGTGGGGGGAGTGGGGAGGGCAGGGAAGGCCTCCGCGGGGCCTCCGGAGACCCTCCGGAGGCCCCGCAAAGGCCCTGTGGGGAAGTGGGGAGGGCTGGGAAGGCCTCTGCGGGGCCTCCGGAGGGTCTCCGGAGGCCCCGCTAAGGCCCTGGGGGGGAGTGGGGAGGGCAGGGAAGGCCTCCGCGGGGCCTCCGGAGACCCTCCGGAGGCCCCGCGAAGGCCCTGCGGGGGGAGTGGGGAGGGCAGGGAAGGCCTCCGCGGGGCCTCCGGAGACCCTCCGAAGGCCCCGCGAAGGCCCTGTGGGGGGAGTGGGGAGGGCAGGGAAGGCCTCCGCGGGGCCTCTGGAGACCCTCCGGAGGCCCCGCAAAGGCCCTGTGGGAAAGTGGGGAGGGTTGGGAAGGCCTCTGCGGGGCCTCCGGAGGGTCTCCGGAGGCCCCGCTAAGGCCCTGGGGGGGAGTGGGGAGGGCAGGGAAGGCCTCCACGGGGCCTCCGGAGACCCTCCGGAGGCCCCGCAAAGGCCCTGTGGGAAAGTGGGGAGGGCTGGGAAGGCCTCTGCGGGGCCTCCGGAGGGTCTCCGGAGGCCCCGCTAAGGCCCTGTGGGGGGAGTGGGGAGGGCAGGGGAGGCCCCGCGAAGGCCCTGTGCGGGGAGTGGGGAGGGCAGGGCAGGCCTCCGCGGGGCCTCCGGAGGGTCTCCGGAGGCCCCGCTAAGGCCCTGTGGGGGGAGTGGGGAGGGCAGGGAAGGCCTCCGCGGGGCCTCCGGAGACCCTCCGGAGGCCCCGCAAAGGCCCTGTGGGAAAGTGGGGAGGGCTGGGAAGGCCTCTGCGGGGCCTCCGGAGGGTCTCCGGAGGCCCCGCTAAGGCCCTGGGGGGGAGTGGGGAGGGCAGGGAAGGCCTCCGCGGGGCCTCCGGAGGGCCTCCGGAGGCCCCGCAAAGGCCCTGTGGGAAAGTGGGGAGGGCTGGGAAGGCCTCTGCGGGGCCTCCGGAGGGTCTCCGGAGGCCCCACTAAGGCCCTGGGGGGGAGTGGGGAGGGCAGGGAAGGCCTCCGTGGGGCCTCCGGAGGGTCTCCGGAGGCCCCGCAAAGGCCCTGTGGGGGGAGTGGGGAGGGCAGGGAAGGCCTCCGCGGGGCCTCCGGAGACCCTCCGGAGGCCCCGCAAAGGCCCTGTGGGAAAGTGGGGAGGGCTGGGAAGGCCTCTGCGGGGCCTCCGGAGGGTCTCCGGAGGCCCCGCTAAGGCCCTGGGGGGGAGTGGGGAGGGCAGGGAAGGCCTCCGCGGGGCCTCCGGAGACCCTCCGGAGGCCCCGCAAAGGCCCTGTGGGAAAGTGGGGAGGGCTGGGAAGGCCTCTGCGGGGCCTCCGGAGGGTCTCCGGAGGCCCCGCTAAGGCCCTGGGGGGGAGTGGGGAGGGCAGGGAAGGCCTCCGCGGGGCCTCCGGAGACCCTCTGGAGGCCCCGCAAAGGCCCTGTGGGAAAGTGGGGAGGGCTGGGAAGGCCTCTGCGGGGCCTCCGGAGGGTCTCCGGAGGCCCCGCTAAGGCCCTGGGGGGGAGTGGGGAGGGCAGGGAAGGCCTCCGTGGGGCCTCCGGAGGGTCTCCGGAGGCCCCGCAAAGGCCCTGTGGGAAAGTGGGGAGGGCTGGGAAGGCCTCTGCGGGGCCTCCGGAGGGTCTCCGGAGGCCCCGCTAAGGCCCTGGGGGGGAGTGGGGAGGGCAGGGAAGGCCTCCGCGGGGCCTCCGGAGACCCTCCGGAGGCCCCGCGAAGGCCCTGTGCGGGGAGTGGGGAGGGCAGGGAAGGCCTCCGCGGGGCCTCCGGAGGGTCTCCGGAGGCCCCGCTAAGGCCCTGTGGGGGGAGTGGGGAGGGCAGGGAAGGCCTCCGCGGGGCCTCCGGAGACCCTCCGAAGGCCCCGCGAAGGCCCTGTGGGGGGAGTGGGGAGGGCAGGGAAGGCCTCCGCGGGGCCTCCGGAGACCCTCCGGAGGCCCCGCAAAGGCCCTGTGGGAAAGTGGGGAGGGTTGGGAAGGCCTCTGCGGGGCCTCCGGAGGGTCTCCGGAGGCCCCGCTAAGGCCCTGGGGGGGAGTGGGGAGGGCAGGGAAGGCCTCCACGGGGCCTCCGGAGACCCTCCGGAGGCCCCGCAAAGGCCCTGTGGGAAAGTGGGGAGGGCTGGGAAGGCCTCTGCGGGGCCTCCGGAGGGTCTCCGGAGGCCCCGCTAAGGCCCTGGGGGGGAGTGGGGAGGGCAGGGAAGGCCTCCGCGGGGCCTCCGGAGACCCTCCGGAGGCCCCGCAAAGGCCCTGTGGGAAAGTGGGGAGGGCTGGGAAGGCCTCTGCGGGGCCTCCGGAGGGTCTCCGGAGGCCCCGCTAAGGCCCTGGGGGGGAGTGGGGAGGCCAGGGAAGGCCTCCGCGGGGCCTCCGGAGGGCCTCCGGAGGCCCCGCGAAGGCCCTGTGGGGGGAGTGGGGAGGGCAGGGAAGGCCTCCGTGGGGCCTCCGGAGACCCTCCGGAGGCCCCGCAAAGGCCCTGTGGGAAAGTGGGGAGGGCTGGGAAGGCCTCTGCGGGGCCTCCGGAGGGTCTCCGGAGGCCCCGCTAAGGCCCTGGGGGGGAGTGGGGAGGGCAGGGAAGGCCTCCGCGGGGCCTCCAGAGACCCTCCGGAGGCCCCGCAAAGGCCCTGTGGGAAAGTGGGGAGGGCTGGGAAGGCCTCTGCGGGGCCTCCGGAGGGTCTCCGGAGGCCCCGCTAAGGCCCTGGGGGGGAGTGGGGAGGGCAGGGAAGGCCTCCGCGGGGCCTCCGGAGACCCTCTGGAGGCCCCGCAAAGGCCCTGTGGGAAAGTGGGGAGGGCTGGGAAGGCCTCTGCGGGGCCTCCGGAGGGTCTCCGGAGGCCCCGCTAAGGCCCTGGGGGGGAGTGGGGAGGGCAGGGAAGGCCTCCGTGGGGCCTCCGGAGGGTCTCCGGAGGCCCCGCAAAGGCCCTGTGGGAAAGTGGGGAGGGCTGGGAAGGCCTCTGCGGGGCCTCCGGAGGGTCTCCGGAGGCCCCGCTAAGGCCCTGGGGGGGAGTGGGGAGCGCAGGGAAGGCCTCCGCGGGGCCTCCGGAGACCCTCCGGAGGCCCCGCAAAGGCCCTGTGGGAAAGTGGGGAGGGCTGGGAAGGCCTCTGCGGGGCCTCCGGAGGGTCTCCGGAGGCCCCGCTAAGGCCCTGGGGGGGAGTGGGGAGGGCAGGGAAGGCCTCCGCGGGGCCTCCGGAGACCCTCCGGAGGCCCCGCAAAGGCCCTGTGGGAAAGTGGGGAGCGCTGGGAAGGCCTCTGCGGGGCCTCCGGACGGTCTCCGGAGGCCCCGCGAAGGCCCTGTGGGGGGAGTGGGGAGGGCAGGGAAGGCCTCCGTGGGGGAGTGGGGAGGGCAGGGAAGGCCTCCGCGGGGCCTCCGGAGGGTCTCCGGAGGCCCCGCGAAGGCCCTGTGGGGGAGTGGGGAGGGCCGGGAAGGCCTCCGCGGGGCCTCCAGAGACCCTCCGGAGGCCCTGCGAAGGCCCTGTGGGGGAGTGGGGAGGGCCGGGAGGGCCTTCGCGGGGCCTCCGGAGGCCCTGCGAAGGCCCTTTGGGGGGGAGTGGGGAGGGCAAGGAAGGCCTCCGCGGGGCCTCCGGATGGTCTCCGGAGGCCCCACTAAGGCCCTGGGGGGGAGTGGGGAGGGCAGGGAAGGCCTCCGCGGGGCCTCCGGAGGGCCTCCGGAGGCCCCGCGAAGGCCCTGGGGAGGCGGGGGAAAGCGACTATGGGGCCTCCGGAGGCCCCATGGTCGCTATAGCAGGGAAGGGGGGGGGCAAGCAGTATTCGCGGTTTTTTCACATTCGCGGGGGTCCGTGGAACGTAACCCCCGCGAATGTGAAGGGACGACTGTATATGGATTGGAAATCTATGGGCTTGGTTACACAATGAAAAAAAACCCTGAACAATTCGCCAAGATTCCTAATTGTTTACATGCATTGCACCACAAAGTTGCCTCTTTCAGAAGGAGGGGGACACAAAAACCCATTAGTAACGCAAGAAAGGATTTCGGGACTTTTCCTGACTTTTTTGAAAAGTAGCGCATTTTTGATAGTGCGAACAACCATTACACTAAGTGCTGTGTGAATTACCAGCAATCTTTCCGATACATTCACAGCAGAGCTTTGCCATGATTGGTTGAACTTGAACTCACCAGGGAGGGGTTTGGACAAGGAGAGGATGGAGGAAAGATCCATCCACTGTTGTTTCCAGCCACGGAAAAGACTGAGTGAGTGCTAGCCTTGTGTGTGTGTATGTCTTTCCTTCCCTCCCTCCCTGGTATCTTCGTGCTTAGCTGCTGCCATCTGAAGAATTCCAAGCTAGCCTTTTCCAGTCTCTGTGTGTGAATGTATGTTCATTCATCTCCCCTCCTGAGATCCTGTTTCTTTCCTTCCCTCCCTCCCTCCTTGGTATCTTCATGCTTGGCTGCAGCCAGCTGAAGAATCCCGAACTAGCCTCTGTGTGTGTGTGTGTGTGTGTTCAGCTGACACTCCATGCTATAGGAATAGAAATTAGGCATTCCTGTGGTAATCAGAGGATGTGCTTGGGAGGCCACGCCCCCGCCTCAGTCTCTGTGTTAATATCAAAATGGAAAAAAGCTGAAAACTAAACCGATAGACCAATTAAGCAATAATTCATGTGAACGATGCAGCACTGGTGCGAAACAGCAATACAGCGCAAATTACCGCAATAAAAACTGTCGTGTAACTGAAGCCTATGTTTAAAAAGTAGCTCTTTGAATCCCAATTTATGTCAATAACTATAGTGTTATGGCCAGGATCTGCCATAATAGTTCTTCTGTGAGAATCAGGCCTCCTTTCTGTACTATCCTGTGTACCCTAAAAACTGGCTTTGGAGGGCTGAGAACCTCTTTGGAAAACCTTTTTTAAGAGTATGTAAAGGTTCAGCAAAAGGATACGGGGAAGGGCGGGGGAGACTTGGATTCAGATTCCCACACTCCGCTAAATTCACAGTGTGACTTTCAGCCAGTCGTTTTTGCTTAACCCTACCTCACAGGAATGTTGTGAGGATAAAATGAGGGGAAGAGCAAATAATGCACCCTACTCAGACTTTCTTGGAAGAAGTGTGGGAAACAGATGAATTATCTAATCTACAATGACATGTAAGATGTACTCCTAGACACTTGAAACTTTGGGTTAAACTGATTTTCCTTCATACCCTCCAGCTATTCAGATTTGACAGTCCTAATTAATCTTCTGTTGTCCCACTTTTTTCAGATGTTTTTAAAACAGTTTCTCTGTGTTCCTTCCACTTTCTTCCTTTGTCCCCAGCTTACTTCAGTTGCTGCAAATGAAGTTCAAAATGAAAAGGTAGTTTGAGCTCAATTAAAGGCAGTGGGAGGAGAGGAGGTGGTGGAATCTTGCCCCTCCCTGTAGGCTCAGGCAAAAGCAAACTGCTGCAGCCTCTCCTAGCTTGTGTTTTCTTCTTCATTAATAACTTTTGCCATCTTGACACCATGATGTTGCTTGGCCAGAAGCATCCCCCAGTTTTCATCTGTGCAATGTTGAAGGGTATGCTTCTGTGCCTCATTGATAAATACCTAGCAGCCTATCTGGATTGTGTTGAATGTGAAATGTTTATCAGATAGGTAAATGTTCACTGTTGACATCTGATCCCTTTCAGAAACATATATTACTGTTCTCCCCTCCTCCCCATTCTGCTTATTTATTCAAACAGTAGGGAAGAGAACCATCTCTTTTTTGTATAAAGTAGGTGTCTTGAGACCTCTAGTGAAAACAGTTGGTGTTGCAGGGTTGGGCATTAAAACTGGGATTGTGGGGGAATGTTATTAATGTGGAACTGAATTCATTAGCATTCATTAACAACTTCTTGAAATGTTTCTTCAGGAAAGATCTCACTTTTACAAGTTACAGAAGATCATTGCTACAAAAATATGAACACATCTAGCACTCTGTGGCTAAAATGTAACTTTGTGACTGCCTCTTTAAAATTTCAGCTGTCATTGTATATTACTTTTTCAAAATGTCCCTGTTGTGTTTGGTTAGCCACTTGTATTAACCTAGTCTTGCATTGTGCTTCTAGTTGTATGGTAGGCTTCAGGGAGTAGTTAGAAAGGTAGGAAGCTGACTTATACTGAACCAAACTGTTGGTCCTCTCTTGTCTTCATAGTGACCAACACTAGACAGGATTCTAGATAAATGCCTTTTCTGGCACGTTTGCTGGCTGGCATATCTGCCTAAGTGGATGATGATTACTTTAAAGTAAGGGAGTAACTTCATGGGGTCGAAGGGATGCATTGGACCACTCCTGCATCCACTGGGGACCATCTGGGGGCTGCTGCCAAATTACAGAAAAGCCACATGCTTTAAAAATTGCTGCTGGCAGTAAAAATGTACACAGGCATCCCCCACATATTCAACAGGTTAGGGACCAGAGCACTGTCAAAAACCAGAAACCATCAAAATGTGGAACGCAATCTTTTTTTAGCTTGCAAATGTACTTTGGCACACTATATCTCATTTGTAAATGTGTATGAAAGCTAGATAACATAGGTAATTGAGAGAAAAAGCAATGCGTGGTTGCAGAGGTATGTGGAAGGATGTGGAAACATGATGGAATAGATCAAAAGAGCGGACCACACATTGAACGTATGGGTTCTGGTTATAATTGAAAAGGGTTGAAAGAGCAGATCATTGAAAAGCAGACCATCGAAAGTGGTATTTATTGTCCCACTCTCCAGGCCCTCAGAAATGGCTGTGTTGTGGGTGTTGGGCTACGAGTCTTCAAAGGTAGGCTCTGGGGACACTTTTGGTTGTTGCAATCATGCAATGACTATAACAATGCATTGGAATACTTACATTGTTGTAAGTCAGGCTGCCAACCCTTATTTTTAAAGAAAAGCACAGTTTTTTCCCCTACTGCTAGAAGTAATGGCAGGGCAGGATTGTTGGAAAGCAAGGAGATCAGTAGCAATGTGTCAAGCTATTTTCCTTTAGCTTGGACAAACTTTAGCTGGCACTGACAAGGGCCTGGGATGTACCTGCTGATGATGTCCTTGCAGTTGGTCTAGCTAAGGAAAAATAGTTGGATGCATCATTGATAACCCCATCTCTCTCCAGCAACCTGGAAATGGCTGTGTTGGAGGGAGAGGCTGGAAGTTTACAAGGTGGGTTTTAGGAGGAACAGAATTCTGACCTATGCAGTAATAATAATAATAAAAAAGTGAGTTGCAAGGACATAAGGCAGACTCACAACATTGTAACTTATGTCCAGGATGGCAGCCATTGCTTAATTCAGAACACAGTGACCTAGAATCCAGCTGAAGTCTAGTCTTATTTTCCCCAGTTTTAAGCCTTTTAACATGAATTCCTTTGCTGTATTTGCTTCTCTGTTTTCATAGAACCATAGAGTTGGAAGAGACCATGTAGGCCATCTCTTCTGTTCAAAATGGGTACAAGTTGAGTCTCCCTCATCCAGAATTCCAAAATCTGAAATATTTCAAAATCCAAAATCGTCCACATGGGTAGCTGAGATAGTGATACCTTTGCTTTCTGATGGTTCAACGTACACAAACTTTGATTCATGCACAAAATTATTAAAAATATTGTGTTTAAATTTACCTCAGGCTATGTGTATAAGGTGTTACCCAAAATGCTCCTTGGAAAATTCCAAGAAAATATCGAGTTTCTAATATGTTGGGGAAATTAGCAGCAACTCGACTTAGCTATGCAAAAAGGGGGTAACAGAAAACCACTTATACCAGTACTAGTCTGGACGGAATACTTAGTACACATTTAAAATTAAGTATGGTTTTTTTATTAAGGAGTTCAAAAATAACACCAAACACACACACATTCACCCAGAAGAAGCATTCACTCAAGGCTATAGAAAGAAACAGTAGGAAAACCTGGATAAGGGGTAGCAAGAGGATCTTGAGGTGATACAGATCTGTCCTGTAGTCAATCTGGCAGAGTGGATGGAGGAAACTGGATGTGGCAACACATAGCAACAGAGTGTCCCCCTGTACACAAAGAAGCATATTTTGGGGGGTCTTTTATACCTCCAAATACACCTGAGGGGATTGGTTGCTTCATGTGTTGAAACAATGGATTCCGTGAGCCTTCATGGATTGCACAATGAGTTTCCTGGTCTTGACAAAAGGTGAGGAAGATGCTAAATGTGTTTCTTAATGCCCAATGATTGAATTTTAACAGCTTTGAGCAACTTCTTTTAGGATGGGAGTTGAGGAGAGGAAATTTCACAATCAGCAAATACAAAAGGGTTTCTCCATCCATTAACCTCACATTTATGTGAAATGTGTCTTTTGGCTTTGCAGCTCCAGGCCTTCCTTTCCAGGGAAAAACCAAAAATGACCTTTTCTGAGACCATCCTGTCTTTTCCCTTGTAAAATGCCACATTACTGAACCAAGCCTGGCCAAATTCTGAGGCCTATAGCCAATGCTAACATTCCAGAAGTGGGGTGCCTTGGAAGTGAGGTTACAAAGGTGTATATGAAACATAAATAAACTTTGTGTTTAGATTTGATTCCCATCTCCAAGATATATCATTATGTATATGCAAGTATTCCAAAATTTGGAATATTCCAAAATCCAAAATAGCTGTGGTCCCAAGCATTTCTGATAAGGGAGATTCAACCTGTACTGCATGTGGGCTGTATGTTTTTTAAACAAGTCTGTGCTTACATGACCTAACAACCTTATGCAACACACAATCCTGGGCCATAAATAGGTGGATTATACCATGTTTCTAGTTAAAGGGCAGGGTGTTTAACTAAATCAGGTAATAGGAAAGAACCAAGTTGCTCTCTGAATGACAATATCATAATTTGTGCACACAAATTAAATTATTTCAAACCACTGCCTCCACTTCCCAATAATTATTGTTTTTCAGTGGAGAAAACTGCTGATACAATGATACTGTCTTTCAAAACAATAGTGTTGTTAAAAACACAGTGTTACTGTATGATACATACCAGACAATGACACTCTCATCCTAAATCTTTTTAGCCTGGCAGCCAAAATGTTATACAAGATCCCCTTGATTAGCCAGAGCATGTGAAACCCTTGCCTTTTTATTGTAATATAACAGTCCCTCTTGTTCCCTCAAAAGAAACCAAACTGAGAGATCTCTGAAAATGAACTGTAGTTTCCATATAGTGTGAACTTGCAGCCTTGGCCTGGCCATTAGGCAAAGAAATGATGATTTAAGATATCATGAAATGGCAGCAGACTGTTAATAGTTTAATTTACTGTTAGTGGATTTTTATTTTTTTTTAATTTTTTGTTTACTGTGAGGGATGGTGGGAGGGAGAGCTGCTTATAGGCTTTTCTGCTTCAGATTGCAATGTAGTATGAGTAGATTATGATATTATGACTTGTGGAGGAGGTAATCTTCACTACTTTGCCTCAGATAACAAAATATCTTGGGCCAGCCTTGTTCTGAACTTAAATTAGTTCCAACAATATTTGAATTTGGGACCACTTACAGTAGTATTCTGGGTAGAATGCCCTCACCAAATTCCTAGTGCTGCAGTTTTGTGTATGGCTGCTTTTATTTTACATATCTTCAATATGGGGTGTGCTCCCATATTCCCTCTGCGGCTACCTTCCTCCTCTTAACAATAAGTAGTGTGTTAATTTTTTTAATGTTAAAGTATGTTCAGATAAGTGTGCAACTATGTATATTCTGATGTACACTCCACTTATTGGCTCAGTTTTGGGCTTTCTAAGCATGGAAAGGCTGGTGTAGATGCCAAATGCATTTCTGGGATGTACAACTAAGAGTATGTAGACTACTCTATGGATTTTCAAAGGAGCTGGGGTCTGTACAAAGCTGGAAACAAGCAAAAATAAAATAAAATAAAATAAAATAAATGACACCTTCTGGATATACTGGAACTGGTGTAGTTAATTACCCTTTCATTGGTACCAAGGGGGGTGGGGGAAGGAAGTTTAACTAGAGAACTGAAAGGGAAGTAAAAACCTGCCCACCTACATGCTCAACAAAACATAGAAAATGGTGGTTGGTTTGCCTTGGATTCACCATCCCTCATGCTGGATGATTGTTTTGCTTGTGGCAGGGGGTGGAGGGATTGTAGCTCAGCAACCCTATATTCATGGCATCTCCAAGGATAACCCTGGGGATATCATCAATGGTCTGACGAGTTATAAGGCAGCTCACTCAGAGAACAACCAGTTTTGGCTCTTGTCAGTATGATTCTCCCTCCTTTCGTGAGGACAAACAACTATGTCAGCTTTCCTTTTAATAGTGGTTACGTATTTTTGTTTGCAAGCATTTTCAAACAAAATTTAACATTTTAGATAGTGCAGCTGGAGCTTTGTTAAAAAGTGACAGCTATAAACATCAGTGTTTTTCATAGCACCTTTAAGAGCAGATGCTTTACTAGCTTTATTATTTTTCTGTTTTTTAACATAGGTTCTTTTGGAGCCAGGAGTAATCCAGGATGTGCTTGCTGCGGGGAGTCATCTGCAGCTTTTGGAGATGCTTAGTCTGTGTTCCCACTATCTTATCCAGGTAAATATAAGAGGCTTGATAATTCCCTTATTTGAGTACTCTTAATTTCATTCCTAAACCTCTGTTACATATGGGGTCATCTGTTGATGGGATGAAGACTGCCAGCTACTGACAATGACAAGATGGAAACTACAGTATACCTTGATCATGACTTTTTCCCCTGATTTTTTTTTAGCTTTTAATCGGTACAACACATACAGCTATTGGGGTCTTCAGTTATACATGTTCTGATAAACACCAGGTTTGGCAAATCTGCTATGCTGTATGGGAGGCTGTCTCTGAAGACTTCAGTTAGTGAGAGTGCAGCTGTTAGTTTACTTGCTGGTGGTGGACATAATGGCCATGCTAGCAGAATTTCCCAGCTTCACTCAGATTAGAAACCCTTATCCTGTACCCAGTCCTGATGTTCTTTTTTCTCCTACTTTCCTAGGTGTGCTTCCTCTCCCTCAGCCATTTTTTATCCCTTTACTATCCATCTCCCTCCCTCCCTCCCTCCCTCCCTCCCTTCCTTCCTTCCCTCAGAACTAAGTGGTCTCTCTCTTCTCCCACTGATCCAGGTGATCCTTTGTTCCTTCCTCACTGGTGCTTTCTCTTTCTCTTCTTTACTCTCTCATGTTTTCTTGCTAGCCTTTCTCACCCTCTAGCTTGACACTTATTCAGGCTTCCACTCCAGACAGCAACAGGTTTTTCCCTCTCCCCCTGCTCCTCAACCGTTTGAAGAATTCAGAGACGCTAAAGATGGAAGCGGCAGTCCTGCCCCTCCCCCCCCCCTTGGTCCAAGTAGAATTGTCTAGAGGCCTTCTGGAGAAATGAATATGCCAGGCATGGCTGCAACTTTCTTTTTGATGGTGAGGATAAACAGCCATCTGCTGAGTGACCTTGGAACTGCAGACTACAGACACATTTAAATTAACAAGTTCTTTAATTAATGTTATGCACTCAGATATCCCCAAGATAAACAAGTTTACACCAAATTTCAGGTGTTACAATGTCTGGAAGCTGTGGTGGACTTCCCACCCTCCTTTATTCATATAGTTTATGTGGCCTTGGAGAGCCACTGGATGAGCTTGGGCAAGTCACCCTCTCTCAGCCTCAGAGGAAGGCACTGACAAACCTCTTCTGAACAAACTTTGCCAAGAAAACCCCATGATGGGTTTGCCTTAGGGTCACCATAAATTGGAAATGACTTGAGGGTGCACAACAACAACAACACGAGCTGCACTGGCTTTTAGTCTGTTTCCATGCCCAGTCCAAAGCCTACTGTTTGATCTTTCATGTTCTTCAAACCCTGTTGCTTTGACTGTGAGCATATGTGCCTACCCATAAGATATTTTGTGAAGTGAGCCAGTCATCTGAAATGAGCTAGCGTCTGCCAGAATGAGAGCCATCCTAGTGATGACACCTCAGTTGAGGAACATTTGGAGTGTTTGGTACTTTTTCCATGTCCAGTTTTTAAAGATACACTTTTAATCCTGCTGATACTACTTACATGATTATAGTTTATTCTTTTCATAAACTTCTCACATTTACATAAATGCATGTAATGTTGGTTTCCAGATAGTTTCACTATACTCTTTAGTGAGGCACTAGGAATGTTTACAGGGTTTCCTTCCATACACCTTACCTGTTAGAATTAGGACAGGAATTTATACAGAAACAGCTGTAAAGAAATCTAGCAAAACCATCTGGGGTTCACTGATGTTGTGGCTTAAGAAGAAGTAATAACCACAGCAAGATGTTCTCTTTTCATCTTTTTGTTGTAACTGGCAGATAACAAGAGGGCTGGAAAGTGTTGTGGTTTTACTTCCCATGGGTTTCAGTTAGAAACACTGATGAAGCACTAGGGGTTAGATTACGATGCATCTAAAGTCTGTATAGTTAGGCTTGTAATGTCTTCCCTGTCAGTGGGTTGCAGGACAGGGAATTCACTCAGTTTCCAAGCCTCAGGGAATCCTGCCTTCAGATCAGCACTCAGCATGCAGGTACTTTGTAACATGAATACTAATTATTAACTTAGAGAAGAACAAAGCACACCAAGCAATGCAATCTACAAATGCAGCTTCAGATCTTCGCCAAACTCCACCCTATAGGACCAAAGCAATCATGAAGAGGCATTGTAAGAGTCACTAGACTGTTCCACAACAGTCCTTGTGAAGGGCTCAAGCTGTATACCACAAGGCTAACTAATAAGAAAAAGCATAGTTTAACAATTATGTATTTTATTTGTATGCCACCTTTTCCCCAATATGGGACCCAAAACAACTTACATAGATTAAAACACAGTACAGCTCAAACGCAAAAACAATAAAAAGAAATAAGCTATTGTATTAAAATGACACTAATTTAAAACAGCTTAAATGCATTTACAACATAACAATAAGAATAAAATTATAGCACTTTCTTCCTTATTGAAAAAAAAGACCCATTGAGAACAACCAGCCAAGGGCCTGCCAAAATAAATGAGTTTTTGCTTGCCTGCAAAAGTAGAGCAGAAAGGAAGAGGGAATTTCATAGCTGGAAGCAGCCACTGAGAAGGCCCTTGCATGCTTCCTCATCATCTGTGCCTCTGACAGTGGTGGAAACTGAGAAAAAAACTCTTCCTTAAGGATCTTAAAGCTCATGCAGGTCAATATAGGGATATACATTCTTTAAAGTAGTTTGGACCCAAGGCATATAGGGCTTTGTAGGTCATGACCAGCCCTTTGAATTATAGCTGGTAATGGACCAGTAGCCTGTTCACCCATTACAACAAGGAAGTTATGGGTTCCCTATAAACTTCGCTGATTGGCAGTTTAGATCTGCTGAAATTTCCAGACAGTGTCCAGAGGCACATCTCTCAGTGGGATGTAATCCAGGATTATGTCTCAGTAGACAGATCTGACATCTCTAGGAAACCCATGTAGGAAGTTAATATTCTTAGTGGTGCAGCACTACAGTCCCAAAGTCTACATAGGCTGACATTATTTTCAAAAGGACCAGAGGCCAGGAGAAGCATGCAGCCCCTAAACCCAGTGCAATACATTCTCATCATGCTAAAGCTCGGGGAGAACCAGAGTGGAGTCATGTTTTGAGTGCTGGATTAGGACTCTGGGAGACCAAGGTTTGAATCCCCGCTCAGCCATAAAAACCCATTGGGTGACCTCGGGCAAGTCTCAGCCTCAGAGGAAGGCGATGGTGAGTCCCCTCTGAAGAAACCTTGCTGAGAAAACCCTCTTGATAGGTTTGCCTTAGGGTTACTATGCTTCCAAGAAATGACTTGTAAGCACACAGCAACAAAAAGCCAAGGGTGGGCAATCTTCCCCCCCAATCAAAACCAATTGGTGTGGGGCCACACACCAGCAATGGGTGAGGCTGAAGCCAGTGATTGACAGGGGCAGAGCCAAGCACCCCTTTCTCTCACTTTCCTTTTTTAACTGGTGGCCTGCTGGAGACGGGAGAGATCACGCTTAGGGAGGCCTGAATACACCACTTTTGCAGATGCTTCTGAAATTAGTCTGAGGGCTAATTAGTCTGAGGGCTAACAAGTTGCTCATGCCTGCACTAAACAGTCGATTTAATTGATGTCTGAATATGGCCATCATCTTACCACTCAGGGCTATTTTTAAAGCAGCGGCCATCACACAGGAACATTTCCAGTGGTGTCCACAGGGTGGCTGTATCAATAGAATTATTATTACGTTAATATATTTTATACAGTGTCTGTTTTGCAATATTTATAGATAGTCTTCTAATAATGTTCTCCAGGTGGCTCAAAACCAGATTTAAAAACAAAACAAAACAAACAAAAAAAACAATAAGTGTCAGAGTCTCTCTCTCTCTCTCTCTCTTTCTCTCTCTCTCTCTCTCTCACACACACACACCTCTGACAACATTTCAGAGTACTGAAACCATGATTTGCTTTTCAGATGGAAAGTACAGACTTTAGAAGCATAGGTCAAGTGGAATCTGTGGGGCAGGTGTTGCCCTGAAACACTTCCTTCAAATCTCAGATTTCACAGGGTGTGGCATTCTCCCCTTTGGCTGTCACAAAAAAGTCAAAGGAAGATAAGAGTTGAATTAGAAAGTGCTATTGTCTGTGGTGCTTGATTTCTGACAGTGATGTAGTGTATTAAATGATGAAATATACATTTGATCATTCATCTGAGGTAAATGTTTTTTGCTGTCCTTTATACAGATTTCGATTGAGTCTCTCTCTCTCTGGCTTTTCTTCGCAAACGAAGATTCAGGTAACAATGAAGCATACACAGCATATTTTTTACCACTCAATTTGTATTTCTTTTGGCAAGTAGAATGAGTTGGTATGTAAATATCTTCTAATTGTCAACTAATATTTCAGTCAAGGGAAGTTACTTACTGGGTGGAAGCCCTGGATTCTAAAGCAACCGAATGGGGATTATAAATGCCTGAATGTTTTGGTTTTAATGACACTGGAAGATATTCCCACAATACTGAGCATTAGTCAGTAGGTGGCAGTGTGAGTCCACTAGTGTGAATATATTAAAGAATTGGAAGTTGGGGGTGGGTGGGAGAGAAGGAAAGAAATTATTTATTTTGTACCATATTAGTCGTGTGACCTAATCAGTAAAAAAGTCATTATTCACACAACACTGGGCAATATGCATTGTAATTTTTAACAAATAATGGGAAACTGTTAACTGTTTCACAGGAAATACAGCCCTGTCTTGTGCAGCAATGGTCATTTATCATTGCACTTTGTGAAATCACTCATTTGTTCTAATTTGAATGTAAATGACTCTAAGGTTTTACAAATAAGGTGACAGACTCACATAAATGTAATTGCAGGGTTCATCTCTCTCTTTTTATATATCACTCATTAAGTTATGAATTAAATACATCGTATTAAACCAGGGGCATGTCCAATGATGATATTGTAATGGCAAATTACTCTGTGCTATTAGAGGTGTATTTTTTATTCATGGACATTAATTTGTCATTAAACGGCATTAGTTTAGCACTTTTATGTGGGAGACGTGACCTGAAAGAGGAGACTTGCTGCTCTAAGGCAAGAGAATAGAAATATGAGTACCAGATGCATGTAGCCCCTTTAGCTCTGGGAAAGAAATGGAGGAATATTTATTTCAGTTTCCTCAGTCCTTCCTACCCACATGCACAAAAAATTTAAATTGGATTTTATCCCTGTTAATAGACATCTCTGAAGAACTAGTAGCCTTCTTTTTTTAAATCTTGTTTCTCAACCAAAAGCTTCGGAGGGAGGTTAAGCTGGGAAAAGGATAAGTTCATCTTTAGATGTATGTCAGATGCTTGCTGGGTTTTGACTGATTATTCCTTTTTGGGCAACTGAAAATAGAAGCAATAATCTGCTTTGCTTTTAGGTGGGACTTAGTGTTCTGTTTCTATGTTGTGAATGTCTTTTCACACAAACATATGAGAACACAATAAAACACATGGAATTCTGTGTCTTTTTTCCCAGCCCTCCCATAGTCTGCACTTGAATGAATGAATTAATTAATCTATTTTTGTTGGAATAGCCAAGTTATTGTTTAGGAACAGGGAAGGCATAATTCAATGCAGGTGATCACAGCTGAGGAAATAATTTTTGAGACCTGTCTACGGGGCATTGACGTGCTACCTTATCATTATAGTCAAGAAGGTTCCAGAATATTTAGGAGACACTTGCCTCAGTGAAGCAAGCAAGATTTCTTCATATGAATGGTCCTTGCTTGGGATAGACCTGAGCATGCAAAATGCATTGCTTGTGGGAAGGAAATGAAAACATGAAGATGTAACATTTCTCATGCTCCTAACCATGGTTAAAAAGTCAGGAGTATTCTGAGAATTTGTACTTTCCTATCTCTATGTCCCATCACCTCAGTTAACCAAGGTTTCCATTATACAGCTTGAGTCTCCCTTATCCCAAATTCCAGAATCCAAAATATTCCAAAATCCAATATAGTCCTCATGGGTTGGCTAAGATAGTGAAACCTTTGCTTTCTAGTGGTTCAGTATACACAAACTTCATTTCATGCACAAAATTATTAAAAATATTTTGTATAAAATTACCTTTGGGCTATGTGTATAAGGTGTATATGAAACATAAATGAATTTCCTTTTTACACTTAGGTCTCATCTCCAAGGTATCTCATTGTGTATATGCAAGTATTCCAAAATCTGAAATATTCCAAAATCCCAAATACCTCTGGTCCGAAACATTTCAAATAAGGGAGACTCTACCTGTGTTTACACTGAGGTTAATAAACTAGAGTATAGAACCGTTAGTTAATGCTAACTATAGTTAGCATTAAAGTTGAAGTGTTTCAGTGTTTGGCAGTGAAAAGGGAAGGAGGGTAAATTTTGAGTTAAGGAAACATGGAAGAGGGAGTGTGGGAGTCCAAGGACTTCTTGAGTAATAGTGCTACTGTATAATATGGGGCATTGCTGTTAATGCACAATCTTTGCAGAAATTCTCTGCCTAAATACTAATTGAAATGAATGGGAGATGTCCAAGAATGCATTAAATTCTTGCACAAATCCTGTTCATTTCTGTGGGTTTGGGCAGAGAGTTTCATGGTGGAATATGCCCTTGATTCACGCCTGCAGTTAAGTATCTGCAGAGCAGACATAGCTTTGATGTGGCAAAGATTATGAAATATGAGGAATTGTGATTTTTAAAGGGATGAGTTCTTTTAATGGATTTGCTTGAGACCCCCCCCCCAAATCATAGACAATCTTAGATTGTGTTTGGTTGTGAATTTTGTATATTTTTTCATTTACTAAAAACATTTTTGGCACATAATGAACGCAGCAATGCTGTAGTCCATTGTCTCTCTTTGTGCATGTATGTGTTTATGGTAGGGAAAGAGTGACATCTATAGTTGTTTTCTGTATAGTTCTGCATAATTTTTGTAAATTGCTGTATATGTAGAAAGTGGGGCAGTACGGCCTGGAAAACACATAATATCTTGATTTATAACTATTCTGTAATCCAGAAATAAAGCAGGTGGAGTAACAACTGGGTCTGATGCTTTGGATATTAATGGCTTGGCTCAGCAATGGAATTTCTAAAGCTGTATACACTTTTTCTGTCTTAATTATGCATTCATTAGAAGCTTTTATACCCAACAGAATAAAGTAAATATTTTTTGATCTCTGTAGTGTGCTCCCAGATTGTAGATTTGCACAGCAGGGTCTTGATAATCTGAATAAATTGCATTTCCCCAAGGAGTTTATCTTTCAAATAAGGTCATAAAGAAATGCAGTCTCTCCTCTTAGTTCTCCTTGTGTTTTTCTTTTCTTTTTATAGCACAGCACACAGGAACAGAGGTATACTGTACTCTGCTGTATACTTGGTTGTGATTAACTTTCATTTATCAGACTGTTACTTACATGCATCCTTTTCTGTGGCACATGCAGGGCTTTTCTTAAATATGTAAAAGAAAAAGAAAACAAGTGGCTATGAAATACTAAAATAGTATTTTGATAGGTGTATACGCTGTTTTACCATCTGTATTGCCATCTGCAAGTTATGTGTTAAGAGGTATAGGAGTAATAAATATTTGTAGCTATGTATCATATAAATGCACAAGATCTGCATGTGCCACTTAAGGGGTCAGGAGAGGTACTCTGAAAAATATTCTGGCAGCTAATTTGTTTAGTTTTGCTGGATCTAATGAAATTGTTTCAGTGCAGATTCCTTGTTAAATCTCTTTGGACTTCTTTCATATGTATGTTTACTCAAAAGTGAATCCCATTGATTTCAGTCATTCATATCTATATATATATACACACACACACACATATCTATATTTATATCTATATCTATATCTATCCAGATAAGTGAGCAGCTTTATCAATGTGTAACTGTATATATTTTCAGTAAGCTTTTCAACATAATAGGATGGAATTAATGCAAAAAAAGCAGAGTGGAAAAGAATCAACATACATTTACAGGGTACAGAATACTGTATTTTCATAAAGCAAAACAACAATACATAGTGGTTTTTATAGTAACCTTATTCATATTTTTAATTGACTGTAGCAACCATTGCACCATATGTTTAGTATTTTGAACAGTAAATAAATGAGCAAATGGGACATAGTCCAGCCAAAGCAAAAGATGGATTTCTAAGTAGTACAAATTTAAACTCATACTGAGTTTTCCTGTTTGGAATGAGTGGAGTTAAACATGCACTGCGCAAACTGCTTATGAGTCAGTGGGGCTACTCTAAAATTGTAATTCTCCTTTTTAGTTGTGTGCTCTGTTTTCCTATGACATTTTTTAATAGGCAATACTGGTATAATTTACCACAGAGTACAAAAAGCCTAGTTACCAATGGTGGCTGAAAACTTATTGTTTGCAGTGGACCTGAAATTATTATGCTTGAACCTCTTGGATGATGTGAGTACCTGGCAGGATAGTGTAAGATCTGGCCCAAATTGGGGGAAACTGCTGCCACCTTAGCTTTCAGCAGAATCACAGATCTCCTGATAGCATGGCATTGCCAGTACAACATACATTCATGATTTTTGGGCAGCTGACCAATTCATTCTGGATGGAGAAGCAGAAAAGTACAGAATGCTGAGCTGCATAGATGTACTAGGGGGTTCATACAAGATATATTTGGGAATTTCTGCCTATAGTACAACTGAAGTATACCACTACAAAACCACATACATATCGACTACAGGTCAGTTCATGGGTTATCAAAGAGCGTGTCTGCTTTTCTGTGGGTGCATCCCATACCACTTCAGTAATTTCCATAGGAAGTAATTGTATGGATAGAATAAATAATGGACAGTTGGCCCTGTGTATCCATAGATTCTGTATCCATGGATTCCACCATCCACAGCTTGAAAATATTAAAAAGAGAAAAAATCAAATCCAGAAAGCAAACATTGATTTTGCTATTTTATATAAGTGACACTATTTTATTATGCCATTGCCTATAATGGGCCTTGAGCATCTATGGATTTTGGTATCCACAGAGGGTCCTGGAACCAAACCCCAAGCAGAAACCAAGGGGCCACTATAGTTAGAGGGAGTGGGGAAGCATGGGCAAGAAAAAGAACCACAGCATTCACCAAAATCACTAGATTGTATTCTGTAAATTCTATTGGAAAAGGCCTGGTAACCCAATAGTTGAGTGGCTCCTGTGATGCTCTGGTACATTTATGAATCAGCCCTACTGAACTTCTCATTACAATGAGTGCTGATAATCTCAACTAATTTTTGATTGTTTGAAAGTAGATAATGTCCCCCTGCTTCTGCAGAGTTCCTAGATGAATGTTGGATAATCTCAATCTCTCTTTCTAAATCTATAGACATTCACAAAACCTTAATGGAATTATCTTGAAAATATATATGGGAATATAAATAAATAGGCCTGTACTGTACTCAATTGCTAGCCTCAATTAGAAAAAAACTTACTGACTCAGTTGCAAATAGTAGAATCATGGTATCTCAGATTTGGAAGAGACCAGAAGGGACATCTAATCTAACCTATGTAATACAGGAATACAGGTATACCTCCATTAATGAAGTAGATGTGTTCCTGAACATTGCTTCTTTAACAGAAAATTTGGTAGGCAGATATAACATGGAAGGAAGAGGGATATGTTCCTACGCCAGCAGAAAGAAGAACATTTCAACATGTTTCACCAACATTTTTATTCAAAGCTACTAGTAGGCATATCTGAAGTAAAACAACCAGGTCAAGTAAGTCTTGGATAAGTAAACAAAAATATTTTGAACTTTCCAGAGACTCCTTAAAAACTTCTTCCAAAATGCATCCAGAGATATATTTTTTTTCCCTTCCAGCAGCCGCAGCTCTTGTTATGCTTTCCATTATGGTGGGTAAACTTACAGATCTATGCTTTTTTTAAAAAAAAGCATGCTGTGAGAAGCTGGTGAGGCTAATTCACTTTCCCCCCTTGTTCTCTTTTTTGCTGTTCATGCTTGCTCAGTATGGGATTCAGAGGAAGCTGCTATTACTTTGCCTGTTTTAGACAGGCACACACAACTAGAGAAGGATCAGCTGAGGTGTATCCCATTCTTTCCCAGCTCAAGCTTTATTGCATTCATTACTGCAGACATACTGCTGAAACCCAGCAACTGAAAGTCTGTTTCCCAAACCTTCACTACTCTCCCAACACCAATGCTGTTTTAAAAAAACAAACCCCAAAACTTTCAGGTAGACAGGACAGGAGGAGATGAAGGGTTGGGTGGCAGAAAAATATTTTGTTAAAAGGAGCTACTTTGTCAGAATTTGTTAACTGAGGTATGCCTGTACATAACTAAAACACTCTTGGAAGATGTCCATTGAACCTCTGTTTGAACACCTCCAAAGATGGAGAGTCTGTCACCCTCCAAGGCAATCTATTCCACTTCTGAACAGTTCTTACAGTTAAAAAAAAGTTCTTCCTAATGTTTAGGTGGAATCTCTTTTTCTTGTAATTTGAATCCATTATTTTATGTTCTAGTTTCTAGTCAGTCGATTTAGAACCAGGTCTAACGATTTGAAATTACAGGAGGGTAGATTTTGATTGAACATTAGAATGAAGTTCTCGACAGTGAGAGCAGTTTGGCAATGGGACCAGTTGCCTACAGAGGTGGTGGGGTCTCCTTCTCTGGATGTTTTCAAAAAGAGGCTGGACAGCTATGGGCTGGGGATGCTCTAGATAGTTGATCTTGCATTGAGTAGAGGTTTGGACTCGATGGCTCATGGGGTTCCTTCCAACTTTATGATTCTATTATTCTGTTTAATCTAACAATGACATTTACATCATAGTTGAGAGTGCAGGCTTTCATATTTGAATATTAGCTTCCACTGAACTTTTAACATGTAATGCAACAAATACAATCAAATGACAAAGCATTTAAAAGTAAAATATCTATTATGATTTATAAAGGTCAGTTCCAGATTGGCCCTAACAACTGTACTTTCTAAACTTGGACTACTTTGTAACATACTTTTTCGGCATATTACTTTTCCTATAGCTTTTTGTTTGCTTGTTTCCAAATGTATTCTGATGAAGTCAATGAGATTCATATGTTTTTCCCCTATAACTGCTTTAATTTACTATTTTGGGGAGGGGGGTACCAAAAGAAGAAAAGAAAATTCAATTGTTATAGACAGGTTTCTTTACTTTTTATCATGTCGTTATGTTTCCAGAAGCCTGTCATTGATTGGAAGGTGGGTTCTCTGATCAGCAGTATATATTTCACAATCTCAGCATGACATTTTTTGGTGTGCAGCTTCATCAGCTGGATAGCAGTGGATCACAATGTATAATTTTAAACTGAAGAAGTGATTGGTATTAAAATGGGGTGAATTTTGTTGGAGGAGTCCGATAGACTTAGCTTCCATGCCTGAGTAATTCAGAGCAAAAGCTTTTAAACTCCAAGTGGGCAAGGACCTAGTCATATTTAAAATACTTATTAAATGTAGAATAGATGGAAACACTGTTAGATAGATCCATAATTGGTTGGAAAACTGTGCTCAAAGAATTGTCATCAATGGCTGTGCTTCAAACTGGAAGGAGGGCTGAAGTGGAGTGCCTCAGGGGCATTGCTTTTCAACATTTTTATCAATGACTTAGGTGCGGGGGGGGGGGGAGGAAATCCTTATCAAGTTTGCAGATGGCACAAAATTGAGAGGGGTGGCAAACACATAGGAACAGAATTCAAAAGGACCTAGATAAACTAGAAAACTGGACAGAAATTAATAAAATGAAATTCAACAGAGACAAATGCAAAATTCTACATTTGGCCCACAAACCAAATACACAGGTGTACAGTTGAGGGTACAAGGCTCAGCAGTACATGCAAAAAGGACCTTGGGATATTGTTGATTAGAAGTTGAACACGAGCCAGTAGCGTGATACTGCAGCAAAAAAGGTGAATGCTATTTTAGCCTGCATTATTGGAAACATAATTTCCAGTTCAAGTGAAGTAGAACCCCCACTATATTGTGTGCTGGTCAGGCCTCATCTGGAATACTGCATTCAGTTCTAGGCGTTTCATTTTAAGAAGGATAAAAACAAGTTGGAGCAGGTTGAAGGCAACAAAGATGATAAGCGATATGGAGAACAAAACATATGAGGTGAGGTTGAAGAAGCTTGTCATGTTCAGCTTTGTGAAGAGAAGACTGAGGGGGGACATGATTGCCCTCTTTAAATAACACAAGGGCTGCCACAGAGAGGATGGTGCAGGTTTGCTCTCTGCTGTTCTAGAGGGTAGGACCAGGCCTAATTGTTTGAAATTATAGGAAAGTAGATTTCAACTGAACGTTAGAATGGAGTTCATGACTGAGAGTGGTTCAGCAATAGAACCAATTGCCAAGAGAGGTGGTGCGGTCTCCTCTGGATGTTTTTAAAAAGACTCTGGACAACTACCTGCTCAGAATGCTTTAGATGGAGATCCTGCATTGAACAGGGGGTTGGACTCTATGGCCCATGATTCCAATTCTATGATTCTAATAGGGAGCTAGGTTTGAATTACTGTATACTGTATTAGATTGACCTTGTGTAGAAGAAGGGATGACATGTTTTTGAGGGCCAGGGGTTAAAATGTGGGTTATACAATTGTGGATATCTATGTTTCTCTCCTAAAAGGGCCATAAGATCAGGACAATCAATTTCTGGCAGCTTAATTTTCCTTGCAGGGTTATTGCAAGAATAAAATGCGACAATAATGCACTCTACCAATAGAGAAAGTGAGGGAAAAGAATGTGAATAATAATAATAATTATTATTATTATTTGGCTGTTTTTATTTGAGTTGTTGGTTTTTAAGCAGCAGATAGTTTGCAATATGCTTTTGAAATTCCCGTGAATCTCTAGAAGTGTTTTGAATATGAAGACCATGTTGTTCAACAACTTACTGTATGCTACTTTGGATCTAGCCACTGAGTTGTGTTGCAAGGTTACAGAACTCAGGAAATGTACACGAATTACTGCCCTTTAAAAATCCTCTGCTTTGAATATAGCAAAGTAAAACAGATGGGTGGAGCTACCATTTTTTGACCTATGACACAAAAGAGGACATTTTGGTGTTGTAGATCCTAGATTTGGCAACATTGTTTAGTAAAGGAATGCAGAACACTGAATTTGGAGATGTGACTTGGAAAAGGCTCTCTCTTCCAGAAAGAGGAATAGAAGAGTGGAGTGATAGCTCCTTATATAATTAGAATTCAGAGAGAAAAAACTAATGCAAAAGAGAGAATGTATTTTGCATTGAATGAATTGCAAGTTTTGCAAGAGCACAGTGGTGTCATAAATGTACTTGTATTTTCAAAGGTCCAAATACAAATTCTTTTACATGATACATTCCTTCTAAAAATGTGTGTTTTGTTTTGTCTGACCAGGAGTTAAATAGCTTTAATTACTTGGACCTTTATAAGCTTGCTGACCTCTTTAACCTCACTCTGCTGGAGAAAGCGGTGGTTGACTTTTTGGTGAAGCACCTCTCTGAGCTCCTGAATAGCCACCCTGAAGAAGTCTTGGCACTCCCATACTGCCTCATCCGGGAAGTCTTGAAGAGTGACCGGCTTACATCACTGAGTGAAGAACAAATCTGGCAGGTAAAGAACAAAACCAACAGGCAGGCATGTGAAAGTGCGGGGGGGGGCAATATATTGTGGCTCCTTAAACATTTCAGAGAACAACATTATTAGGCACAAACCTTGGAAGGACCAGAACCAATAGAAAAAAAATTATTGGGGCACAGGCCTTCATTGCAATATAATTAGGGAATTTCTCAGGAGTGTAACAGAGTCCTGTTTTATCTCTTTGGCCTAAGTGCAGACATAGCACTATACTGTTCTATAAAACACATAATTCCTGACCAAGGCAAGGGTAGAGTGATGAATAAGGATATAAGAGCCATTGCCAAGATAAGTTTGCTATGTTTTACAGGGCTCTCTCTGTGCATTGGTGTATATTGGCTACAATCCTCCATTGGGCATGTGTAGCATTAATCACTGCCTGCACAATTATGCATTGGTCATGCTTTGCTGCCACTTGCAGTGGGTGGTAGTGTCATCCAACAAATTGCATATCTGACAGTGTGGTGGCATACACCTGTGTTGCTCGAAGGTAAATGTGAACCTCAGAATGAAAGGACAGTTTAGGCTCATGGATGCTCGGAGATGACTGTGTACAGCTCATTTGCACAGCAAGAGACAGTTATGCATTGGCCTGAACAGTGCATGTGCTCATGCAGTAATCACTTTTACACTGGATACAGGTTGACCCCCATATCTGCAGGGGATGTGTTCCAAAAAAACCCTAAAGAGGTCATACTCTCTTGGTTGCATACCTCTTGTAGTCTAAATTCTTAATGTAAGAAACTACTCCCCTTTGATATTCAGCATGCTGATAGAGTTTCTAGCTAAAGAACACTGAGAACCATACTTGCAACCTGCTTTGCAAATGAAGCAATGCAACCACCACCACCCTTAGAATATGGGAATGGGAGTCAGGAAGTTTAATGGAAGTGTCTTTTCCCAGAGTGCTGTGTAGTGGCAGCTCCCTCTTCTTGTATTTAATAAGATTAGTGGATCAGTACTCGCTCAGAGAGCCAGTGAGGTATAGTGGTTTGTGTGCTGCACTAGGATTCCAGAAGACCAGGGTCTGAATCCCCACTCAGCTGTGGAAACCCACCTGGTGACTTTGGCAAATCACACTCTCTCAGCCTCAGAGGAAGGTAATGCTGTTTGAACAAATATTGGCAAGCAAACTCTGATAGATTTGCCTTGGGGTTGCTGTTAAGTCAGAAATGATTTGAAGGTACCCAACAACAACAAATCAATACTAACGAATGCCCATTGGAAATCTGGAGAAGAGCAGGGTATAAATCCATGTTGCTGCTGTTGCTGGTGGTGGTGAAAGTACTGGTCCATATGAGTGTCAAGGCCACATATCACAAAAGTTCATGAATATACTGTATTGGTTGCCCTATAGCTTATCATCCAGAATTTCACAGGGCTGCTAAGTTTTTGAGTTCTGATAAAGTGTAAATAGGTAAATGAGCATTTAGTAAATGTGAGTTTAGTATGTATAGGCTACTTACTAATAGGGAATTTTAGATTGTACACCCTTGGTGGCATCTCATATAGAAGATCCTTGCCTAAAGGTATGGTGGAGGAGTGAATCCAGAGAGGAAAAGGAACCTTTTTATGCATAGTAGACAGGACTATTTGTGTAACTACTTGTAGGAGGGGGGTTGGTATTCATTGCCTTTGCCTGAATGTTTTGTACAGCTGCTTTGAAGAGACCAAACAGAGTGTCTCTGACATCCCAGGGAATGAACATAGAATTGGCACTTCTAGAAGAGGAACAATTTGGCCTTGTTCAAGTCCAAGTTGGGTAAATGCAGGTCCTGTATTATCAGAAAATAACGCTCTATTCCTATACTGAAGGACACAAAATAGAAATGTGTTTTATGTTTCCAGAAAGTAAACACACCATGAAGAAAGTGCAAGTGTCTACTCTTTTGCTATCACCATTACTGTAGGTAGCACCTGTGCTCAGCAGTGGCTAATGTGCTTCTTCCTGAGTGGCAGGAAAGTCTTCACTGACCATCTTAGGCATTATCATAATTGCTTCTCTAACGGGTACTAATGGTGCCGTGTCGAATATTTACGGTATTTTACTGCTGTGGGCAAGATATATATATTTCCTGATCCTCCAGAATGAATTAAGGCACCCATAAATATTTCCCATTGTAAGCTTTGAGTGAGCAATAAGAAACTGTTTTTGCTTTATCTTAGTAAATAAGTAATTCCCTCATAGTGAACCCAATACAGGAAAATCAAATCAGGCCTGCTCTGTTGCCTCAAGTGTAGTTAAGTTCATCATTTTTGCTAAGGTTATACTGGTAATGCAATATGCCATGGAAGAATCTAATATTCAGCCCAGGGTGAAGATTGGGTATGCTAGAGGATTAGTGTCAGGGTGCTTTATAGAAGTGAAACTTGATATACAGGCTGGAGACAGAGCTACAGAATCTCATTAAATTGCTGAATTGTTCATTACTGAGCACTCTCCCTTTAATAAAGTGCTCATTGACTTTGACAAATCCCCATCCCGTGTCTTAAAGGACAACAACAGAGCAAGAGGTACCAAAGAAGGAAGAGGAAATTGGTCCCCTTTTTATTTTTATTTTTTTGAGAGGGATGGGATGTAATAGAAAAGCGATGAGGAATTCTGCTCTTTGGTTACTATAGCATGCTAATCGGTTTGACACTGGCAAATGCCATCCACAGCCATGTTGTGTATGCACATGCGTGAGCAGGAATAACTGTGATTTAATATTTCCCCCAAGGCATCATCCACTTGTTGAGCTTCCAATAAGCATCGGCCACAAATTTAATGGCGTCTCTCCTCCTTTTCTTTTCCCAAGGGCAGGACCCCAGGAGTAGATGGCAATATTGCCTCGGCATAAATAATTCCTTCACGGCATCACTGAAATGATGACTCACCCGATGTATATTCAGGTTTAGGCAGTTGTTGGGGGGAAACGTTTATCTGACTTTTTGGATATTATTGAGGCCTGGCTATGGACAAAAGTTATTGCAACCAGTACAATTTTTTTGAAAAAAAAATCTTTTGCCAGATAGTTCTATATTTCCTTGTTTGGAGTGTGAAAGCAGAGGTAACGATAATGCTTTTACTCTTTTGAAGAGTATGAATACAATCTGTTTAAAGTAAATGTTCTGGGTGGCATTTGAATACAGGAGAAGGTGTTATAGTCATATGAATGATATTGGAGTATGAGAATTCTTAACTATATTCTACTGTATTTGCTTGTGATTCTACTGTATTTGCTCTATGGGTCTCTTTTCATTACTATTCTGGGCCAGGGCAACTGTATAAAGCAGGGGTGGGCAAAGTGCAGCCCTGTAGATGTTGCTGTACTGCAACTCCCATCATTCTTCACCAATAGCTGTGTTGGCTACAACTGTCCATCTATATCTAAGGGGTGGCGGTGTCAGAATTCTTACTGAAAACAGCAACCAAAAAACAGCACATGATGACTTTTTGGCTAGACATTGCATTTTGACAGCCACCCCGATTGTTTTTAGCAGAGGGGCGGGGTATAAATAAATTTTATTATTATTTATTATTATTATTATGAAATTCTTTTCCATTTTTTAGACAGACATTGTGCCTTGTACTAGTTGTATGTTTGTGTTTTTAACTGAATATTTAGGTACATATTACATATAAGCAGGTTTAATAGCTGATGTTGAGAACGTGTCATAAATAACCCCAAACAAATAAAATTAAAGTGACACCATAGAACGAACACACACACACACACACACACACACAGAGAGACATATGTAAATCCTGAGTATGTCTTTGAGCAGGAGTTGGGATCTTACTGGGAAAGCTCCCTAATATGATGCCTTGATCTGCAATAAGGTGGTCATTACTCTGCTGCTATATAAACAAACCAGCCTGGGTTTTATTTCCTTCTAGATCTAGCTGTACACCATTCCCTTAGACACTGACGTTGTGCATTGGTATAGCAGTGTTTGGAACAGTGCTGTAGTAGCTCTCTATAGCAGAGTAGCCAAATAGAAATTCTTAAGCCACAAAGTGAAGCATTATCTTACTGAACAGTTTATGAAAGTAGAAACTTAATTGGAGAGTAGGTACATCTAGCCTGGATGCAGGAGTCTTTCCTACTCTTGTGCTTATCCCTTTCCCCGCCAGTTTGATCAGCATCAGTAAGACTGGCAAAAATCGCATACCCACTGAACACATACAAAGTAGATATATTTCTTACAGTTAGGAATTAAAGCATACACTTCCCTGTTAGACTACTATGATGTGCTTTACATGGGCTACCCTTGGAGGTGACTCAGAAGCTATTGCTTGAACAAAACGAAGCAGCAAGACTGCTGAGTGAAGTAAACTGTGCATAACATTGGCTCCAAAGGAGCTGCACTGGCTGCCAGTTTGCTTCCAGTTTGAATTCAAGGTGAAAAACATTAAAGCCCAAAATGGCTTGGGACCTCAGTACTTGAGGGAGTATCTCTGCCCAGATATTCCTGTGTGAGGATTGAGGTCTGCAGGAGGGGGGGGGGCTCCTCTTCTGGTGTCCTACCAGTGGGGGGGGGGGCAATATAATTTGTGAGGACAACTGTTACACCCCAGTTCTGGAATGTCCTCTTCTTGAAGGTCTGTTAGGCACCAACTTTGGTTTCTTTCTGATGACAACTAAAGACTTGGGTTTTTATTAAAGCCTTGGGGGCTTAATTTACTTTAAATGTACATGTTCATGGTTTTTAATTATTGTAGTATTTTAAGCTGTTTTAACTTGTCATGTTTAATATGTTTTTATCCTGTTTGAGATGTTTTATTGCTTTAATCTGGAGTTGTTTAAAACTGTTTATTTTTTTTTTTTAGCTGTAGGCTGCCATTAAATCCCACAATAAAGAATGAGATATAACTATTTCAATAATAAATAAATAAAATAACTTGATGATGTCCAGTTATACTTGAATCCTGCCATTTCCCCCTTCTTCTCTTTTAACATAATTGTCTTTGTGAAATAAAGACTTACATAAGACCTCACTGATATTTGTGAGCATCTCTTAGCTGATTGCCTTGTATGGGTCCATTTCTTACTATTTCAAGGTTACTGTTTCTAGCATGGCTTCCTTCTTTTTCTTCTACCCTTATCGTCAGCAGTTTTCTGCTGAGTATTGGCCTGAATGCCCTGAAGGAACAAGTTCCTGTATGAGCTTGAAAGCTAGGCAGGGTCAGCTCTGGTTAGTACTTAGATGGGAGACTGCCAATGAGTACCAGGTGTTGTAGGCTATATTTCAGAGGAAGGAATTCTCAAACCCCCTCTGTATTCCTTACCGAAGAAAACCTTATGAAATTCATGGGGTCATAAGTTGATAGGTGATCTGAAGGCACATAAACACACACAGTTGGTAGTGCCCCATTGTTTTCTCTCTGGGAGTTTGGTCTTTTTATCCCACCCATGTGTGTTGGAACTTAAGAGTACAGTAGGACCTCCGTGCCCACTGATTCATTAGCCACTGATTCAGTTATCCATGGGACACAAAATAGCACACCTACCATAGAGTCTTCCAAGAAAATGTGTCCTCTCTAACCATTTTCTAGGTCCTCCAAGGCAACTCTATGGTATTTTAAACCAGGTCCCATTATTTTCAATGGTGTTCACTATTATCCATGGTTTTTGGCATCCATGCCCCCCCGAGAACCAATCCCCAGCAGATACGGGGGTCCTACTGTATAGATAATTAAGCTCCTATCATAGGCTTCTTTTAGTCTAGCAACTTGGGGAGAGCTGGGGTTTACACTCTCAGAAGCCTAGGGAGCAAAGAATGTTTCCTTTTGTGGTTGGGGCTATAGAAGGATCTTGAAATATCGTTATCTGGAGACAAGAAGCACACAGAAGCTTCTTGCTTCTGCAGTGGAAATATGCCATGTCATGCTATGTCCCTAAGAGCTATTGAATATTCTAGTATTCTGGTATAAGGGTCTTTAAAAATGAATATAAAGTGTAAAATAGAGAATGAGAGAAATGATAATGCAGCAAGCAAATAAGTCAGCGCTGTCTTTTGTGGGAGGAGGAACAGTACCTGTTGAAAGCCTGGAGCTATACTGAGTATGGGTGGTGTATTTTGACAGATGTTACTTAGCCTTTGTTTTAAAAACCCAAGTTCAAAGGTGGAACTGTGGGTGTCTGTATCTTTTGCCACACAGGAAAGGAAGCAACTTAGGAGATAGGGGTGGGGGTGGATAACATGTGTGTGTGCGCCTTCAAGTTGCCTGTCAACTTATGGTGACCCCATGAATTGCACAGGGTTTTTTTAGGCAAGGAATACTCAGGAGAGATGTAGTAGTAATGGTGGATTTCTGTTATCCTGATATTTGTTGGAAGTCAAACCCTTCCAAAAATTTAAGGTCCAACAAATTCCTCACTTGCCTTGCAGACAGTTTCATTGTCCAGAAGGTGGAAGAGGCAACAAGAGGATCAGGTGTTTTAGATCTGATCTTAACCAACAGTGATGATCTAGTTAATGGGGTGGAAGTGGTAGGATCCTTAGAGAGGGAGTGACCATGTTCTCCTGGAGTTTGTTATACAGTGGGAAGGGGAAGCTAAGCGTAGTCAGACACACATTCTAGATGTTAAGAAAGCTGATGTCAATAAACTTAGTTACTGGGTATGATCCTGTAGTCGGGAATATTAAAAGAGAAGGGAGTTCATGATGGATAGGAGTTACTTAAAGTGAGATATTGAAGGCACAATTTCAAACAGTTCTAATGAGAAGGAAAAATGGGAGGTGTCCAAAGAACTTTCTACTGAGCTAAGATTTAAAAGGGAGATGTAAAAGAAATGGAAAAGGGTGTGTGTATGTGGGGGGGGGAATCACCAAAGAAGAATTCAAACAAGTAGCTAGCTCATGTAGAGAGAAAGTCAGAAAAGCTAAAGCATGGAAAGAGCTCAGGCTTGCTAGAGAGGTTAAAAACAATAAAAAGGGCTTTTTTTGGTTATGTCCTTAGCAAAAAGAAGAACAAGGAAGTGGTAAGGCCACTGCATGCAAAAGATGGTGAAATGCTAACAGGGACAGAGAAAAGGCAGAACTACTTAACACCTTCTTTGCCTCAGTCTTCTCCCAAAGGGGGAATAGTGCTCAACCTGGGAAAATGGAGCAGATGATTCAGTAGGGGAAATGCAGCACAGAATTGATAAAGAGATAGTTCAGAAATACCTGGCCAGTTTAAATGAATCAAGTCTCCACAGTCATATAACTACTTCCAAGGGTATTAAAAGAACTAGTAGAAGTAATCTCTGAACCACTGTCAAATCTTTTTGAGAATACTACTGGAAAACAGGAGATATCCCATTGGACTGAAGGAGGGCAAATGTTGTCCCCCATATTTAAAAAGAAGAAGACCCAAATAATTACTGCCCAGTCAGCCTGACATCAATACTAGGAAAGATTCTACAGCAGATAATTAAACAGGCAGTCTGTAAATACTTAGAACAGAATGCTGTGTTCACTAAAAGTCAACATGGTTTTCTTAAAAACAAGTCATACTAAGCTAATCTTATATCTTTTTTTTTTTTATAGAGTCACAAGCTAGGTAGATAAGGAAATGCTCTGGATATAGTGCAACTTGATTTCAGTAAGGCCTTTTACAAGGTCCCCCATGATATTCTTTCGAACAAGCTAGTAAAATGTGGGCTAGACAATGCGACTCTTAGGTGGATTTGTAATTGGTTGACTGACTGAACCCAAAAGGTAGTCATCAATGGCTCCTCTTCATCCTGGAGAGAAGTGACTAGCAGGGTGCCACAGAGTTCTGTCCTGCGCCAAATGCTATTCAACATCTTTATCAATGACCTGGATGATGGAATAGAGGGAATGCTTATCAAATTTGCACTTGGTACCAAATTAGGAGGGCTAGCTAATACCCCAGAGGACAGGATCAGAATTCAAAATGACCTTAACAGATTACAAGCTGGGCCAAAACTAACAAAATGAATTTCAACAGGGAGAAATGTAAAGTACCTATTACACTTAGGCAGAAAAAATGAAATGCATAGATACAGTTTGATGGCAGTACCTGTGAAAGGGATCTGGGAGTCTTAGTGAACCACAAGCTGAACATGAATCAGTAGTGTGATGTGGTAGCCAAAAAAGCCAATGCGATTCTGTGCTGCATCAATAGGTGTATAGTGCCTAGATCGAGGGAAGTGATAATACCACTCTGTTCTGCTTTGGTCAGGCCTCACCTGGAATACTGTGTCCAGTTCTGAGCACCACACTTCAAGAAGGATGTTGACAATCCGGAACATGTCCAAAGGAGGGTGATTGAAATGGTGAAAGGTCTGAAAGCCATTACACTATGAGGAGTGGCTTAGGGAGCTGGGTATGTTTAGTCTAGGGAAGAGAAGGTTAAGCGGTGGCGTGATAGCCATGTTTAAATATTTGAACAGATGTCATATTGAGGATGGAGCAAGCTTGTTTTCTGCTGTTCTAGGACATGGAGCAGTGGATTCAAACTACAAGAAAAGAGATCCCACCTAAAATTAGGAAGACCTTCCTGATGGTAAGATCAGTTCAGCAGTGGAACATGCTGCCTCTGAGTGTGGTGGAGCCTCCATCTTTGGCCGTTTTTAAACAGAGACGGGATGGTCATCTGTCAGGATTGCTTCGATTGTGTATTCCTGCATGCAGGGGGTTGTACTGGATGGCCCTTTTGGTCTCTTCCAACTCTATGATTCTAGGTGGTTTTGCCAGTCCCTTCCTCTGAAATATAACCTATAGAATCTGGTATTTATTGGTGGGCTCCTATCCAAGTTCTAACCATGTCTGACCCTCCTTACCTTTCAAAACCAGATAAGATCTGGTGCCTTTAAGGTGTCTGGACAGTGTGCAAAAATTTTTACATATAATTATTGTAAAAGATGTGGGCTGGAATCCTGTTGGGCAGTTACAAATGTGTAACCTAGAGTTATGCACTCCTGACTGGTTCTTATTAATGATCCCTGCATATTCCCTAGTTTAGGGGATACATCGGGACCATGAAAGTCCTCAATTCCCACTTACCCATCAGCAGCTGCTGTAATGACAAGGGTCTATTCCCGTGTAGATCAGGAAGCAGCTGGCTGACGGTCTCACTCTCCCTAAAAGTCATTAGGAAATCATCCTATGAACACATGCTCACAGTGGCTACTTAGGCTTACTTCTGAAATTTTATTCCAGTGTGTGATCTATATTTCTTAAAAACAAAACACAAAAGTGAATTGAAGCCCAAGTGAAATCAGCACATTTGAAGGTCACTTTCAAACCACTTCAATTTTATGGGGGTTAATATATATCCAGTTTTTCTGAATATGACCTGTAGCAGCAGATACCTGTTAGAACAGGTAGTACTCATTGTCTTTTATCTTCTTTGAACTAGGAAGCATGCATATATATGATCATCTTAAGTCTGTTTTAAAGGCAAAGCTGTCTTACATCCTTCCTATTGAGTGTTTTCTGGAACTTGCTCAATCTTACATTTCCCCTTTACCTTGTGGTAACAGTTTGTTGTTTCCATGTTCCCCATTGTTTTGTGGGTATGTTATTGCACTGAAAAGGTATGTTTTACTGGGATGGGCAATCATTGCACAAGAAAGTATTGAATACTTCCTTTCACAAGAAAGAAAAAACACACATGCACACACTGGTGTAATGGGATGTCATCAACCCAACCTTCCTGATCATGGATCCAACAATTGGTATTGAGAGGCAAGCTGTCTCTGATACTGTAGGAATACTGGAAGCAATAAATAGCCATCATGCCTACTATACACTGATAGTCACATTTTTCTGTGACCCACTTTTAATGCTGTAGTGCTATCACAACATTGGTAGTGAATCCTAGAGTTTAACTATGTGCTGTGGGAAGAAGTCCTTTTTTCATCTATCTTGACTCTCCACCCCTCAATTCATTGGATGACCCTAGTTTCTAGTACTGTACACTCTTAACACATCTCTGTCATGTCCCCCCCCACCATTTAAAAAGACACAAATGTTATAACTTTTTTCATGGGGGAATTGCTCTATCCCATTGACCATTTTGTTTCTTGTATGTCTATCCTCCAGTCATTTGTGTATCACAGCAAATGTTAGAAGGCTGCTTAATATTGCTTCATGTTGGTCTTAACATTTTAGAAAACCAGCAGGAAATACCAAAAATTCTGATAGATACTATTACATCTTAAACTTAGTATCATTAATTGGTTAATGACCAAACTGGACACTTGCTTTCTCTGATTCTAAATTTTTAGGTTTGAAAAATTTCTTTCTCAAAATTTACTTTCTTGTCTCTGTCTATCTACCTACCGAGAAACAAATTGTACTGAAGAGCACATTGGAAAAAGGAGTGGGAAACCATGGTTTAGTAAGAATGGGCAATGAAACTTCACTGGAAAGAATTTGAATGTCAAACAATAATAAAATCTAAAGGAAAGGCTAGGGAAGTTGGGAGCTTAAAAGGGGAGTTGCAGAAAGTGGGATTCAAAGTGGGATTGCCAGCTTGGAAGTCACACTGAAGACAAGTCTTGGATATTGATGAGAGAATACTCTACCACATAAACAGTAGGTAGCAAAAGTGTGCCCTGTGTTAGCCTTCTAGTTTGTGATTGATATAATTCAGAGTATTTTGTTTTAAACTTGGGCTGTAATAAGGGAAGGGAAGTTGCTGCTTAAGAAGAGGAAAACACATTTGTGTCAAACAGAAAGTTCTACAAAGTAGCCTCAGTAATAATATATCTTCCAAGACCTTAAGAAAAAGAGAACCCAAATTGGCTGCTGCAACCTGCTGATCAGGAAATGCATGAATGTTCATGCAGCCACCATTACTTGCTCTAATCTCCTGTGGTGCTGAGCTGTAGTCCTTGCCTTGGCAGTTCATAAATGCTCTGACTGTACATCTGCAATCAGATGCCTGATTATGTAGCTACTGAAATGGATAAGAGAAATAGGAAGGGTACATTTTATTTATAGCATTTTGTAGCCTGCTCTTTCTCCAAGGAACTAAGCATATCATTTTAGCCATACAACAAACCTGTGAGGTGGGTCAGGCTGAGGAATGGTGACTCACTCTAGGCCCACTTAGTGACCAATTGGAGTTGAGTAGAAGTTTGAATGGGAGTCTCTCCCATTCCTTCCATCATTCAAATCAAGGGACATTTAGAAGCCATTTTGAAAAATTGGCTGTCTCATGGTAAGAAACCTGTGGACAAACTCTCAACCCCCCACCCTCACAATATCTTAAGGAACTAAAGATATTATATATATACAGGAAGAAACAGGAACAGGGGTGATTTTTCTCTAACTGAGCAATTTGGTCAATGTGCAGATTCTCCTTGTGCAATGTGTGTGTCCCACCTGCCCCTAGCATATTTACCCCTCTGTTATTGCAGGTAATTTGTCTCAGTCTCATTATCTCAATATGTTTTAGTTTACAAATCTCAGCAGTCCCAGTCAGCTTGAACACTGACCAGGAATTATGGGAGGTGTGGTCCCGAAAATCTGAAGGATACCTGATTGGGGAAGAATGCTGAAGATCTCTCTCTGGCTTTTCTTTGCAAACGAAGATTCAGGAAGGACTCATCCTGCGCTTTCTGCAAGCGCGCTGATGACTAAAAGGCCAATCTGAGATAAACAAGTCCGGTTGCAGAAAGCACAGCAGAAGGTCTCCTTGGGTGATGTTTCCGGGTTGTGATTCTTTCTGTGTTGTCGTTTCTCTTCAAGGCTTGTTCGGCGTGAGTTCTCAAATAAGGCTGCAGCATTGAAGATAGTGCGTCTCCATGCCTCCTGATGAAGCCAGAGCGGACCATTGTTGGTGATCAATTTGGCCGAGCATGAGATGTTGTTTCAGGGAGTCCTTGTATTGCTTTTTTGGAGCACCCCTATTATGCGGACCCGTGGCGAGTTCACCATAGAGTACTCTTTTTGGGAGGTGATGGTCCTCCATCCTAGAAACGTGCCCTGCCCAGCGCAGCTGTGTTTTCAATATCATGGCCTCAATGCTGGTGATCCCTGCTTGCTCAAGGACAGCAACATTCGTCACATAGTCCAGTGTATATTTAGGATTGTGCATATATAGTGCTGATGAAAGCGTTCGAGGAATCGTAAGTGGTGGCGATAGGTGACGCATGTTTCAGATCCATAAAGGAGAATAGACAGTACAATGGCTCTATACATACTGATTTTTGTGCTTCGCCTCAGGTATTTTATTACTCCAGACTCTTTTGTAAAGTCTTTGAAATGCGCTATATGCCTTTGCTAATCTGTGATCGATCTCTTTGTCAATCTTGGCATCTGAGGAGATGATGCTTCCCAGGTAGGTGAACTGCTGAACAGACTTAAGCACAGATTTGCCTAAGGCAGTGTGGGAATGATGGTATTCGTCCTGTGATGCAGGCTGGTGAAGAACTTCCATTTTTTTTCAGGTTGACTTCCAGCCCAAACAGCTCCGCAGCTGTTGCGAAGCAGGATGTTAGGCGCTGTAGAGCTGCTTCTCTGTGGGCAACAAGCGCATCATCATCAGCGAAGAGTAGCTCATGAACTAGATAGTTTAGAGTCTTAGTGCGAGCCCTCAGATGGCTTAAGTTAAACAAGCTACCATCAATATGGTAGCGTATATAGATGCCGTCTTCTTCAAGCTCTGCCATAGCCCTTTGGAGCATCGTTCTGAGGAAGACTGTAAATAAAGTTGGAGCAAGAACACACCCTTGCTTCACTCCATTAGTTATTAGAAAGGGCTCTGAAAGAGCATCGCCATATCTGACTTGACCACGCTGGCCCTCGTGTAGCAAGATAATCATTTTAAGGAATTTGGGGGGGCATCCTAGTCTTTCAAGGATCTGCCACAAACCTTTTCTACGCACAGTGTCGAACGCTTTGGTGAGGTCGACAAATGTTACATAAAGACCCTTGCTCTGCTCTCTACATTTCTCTTGCAGTTGTCTAAGGGCAAATACCATATCTGTAGTACTCCTGTTGGCTCTGAAGCCACATTGGCTTTCAGGAAGAAGTTCTTCTGCAATAGCAGGAACTAATCTCTTCAGGAGTATCCTTGCAAGGATTTTTCCAGCAATAGAGAGCAGTGTTATGCCTCGATAGTTTGAGCAATCGGATTTTGCTCCTTTTTTCTTGTACAGGGTGATGATGACTGCATCTCGGAGATCTGATGGCAGTTCCCCTTTTCCCCAGCAATTCACAAGGAGTTCATGGAGTTTTTTTGGAGTACATGACCTCCGTGTTTCCAAACCTCAGGTGGGATTCCATCAATCCCAGCTGCCTTGCTGTTTTTCATCTGCTGTATGGCCTTAAGGGTCTCTTCCAAAGTGGGAGCTATGTCCAATTCATTTTTCATCGTTTTTTTTGTATCATATGTTGGATAGCTGAGCCTTGGACTACTCGGTTGGTACTAAAGAGACTTTGAAAATGTTCAGCCCATCAATTCAGGATGGAGGCTTTATCAGTAATTAATGTTTGACCATCTGTACTGTATAAGGAGCTTTGGACCTGATAAGTAGGTCCAAACACTGCTTTAAGAGCTTCATAAAATCCTCTAAGATCACCCAGATCTGCACAGCATTGTGTCTTTTCTGCTATATTGATCCACCACTTGTTCTGCATGTCTCGGAGTTTTTGTTAAAGTTTACTACATGTGAGGCAGAAAGCTGCTTTTCTTACATGACAGGTTGGCTGGGCGAGGTATGCCTGGTGAGCAGTTCTCTTCTTTGCCAACAGCTCCTGGATCTCTTGGTTGTTTTCATCAAACCAGTCTTGATTTTTCTTGTGGGAGAACCCGAGGGATTCTTCTGCAGATTGGAGGATACTGTTTTTGATATGTTGCCAAAGCACTGTAGGAGAAGGATCTGTAGGATCTGGTCTTCACGTTTTGTTTGCAGGTTTGCCTGGAAGTTGTCTCTCATGATAGCTTGTTGAAGATTGTTGACTTGGAGTCTCTTCTTTAAGAAGCCACCCCTCTTGGGTTTGAACTTAAGACGAAGACTTAGTTTACATCTTACGAGGTGATGATCTGTTTGGCATTCTGCACTGGTCATCACTCGAGTATGATGGACATCATGAATGTTTCTCTGGCAGACAAGAACATAGTCAATGAGGTGCCAATGTTTGGATCGGGAATGCATCCAGGTTGTCTTCAAGCTATCTTTCTGCTGAAAGATAGTGTTTGTACTAGTTTGTACTAGTCAGCTGTTGTTCTGCACAGAACTCTAGCAAGAGGCGTCTGTTGTCATTGCAATTTCCAACACCATGCTTGCCTAAGACACCTTTCCAGGCTTCAGAGTTTTTTCCTATTCTGGCATTGAAGTGACCAAGGATAATAATTTCATCTTCTACAGGGACTTTTTGTATGAGGTGGCATAGGTCTGTGTAGAATTTGTCTTTCTCTACAGGATTGGCTTGCATAGTTGGGGCATATATACTAAAGAGAAAAACATGTGGGAGGCGTAAGGAAATAATGCGATCAGGTGTCCTGTTGGCAAGGTTTCGAGTCTGGAGGCAATGGAGTTTTTAATCATAAAGCCTACTCCTGAAGATGTTTTTCAGTTTTGGGTTTGCCAGACCAGTAAAGTGTGTAGCCGGCGCCATGTTCTTTAAGGCTGCCTTCCTCATGGAGACGGACTTCACTAAGAGCAGCGATGTCAATATTAAGTCATGATAGTTCATGGGCTATTAGAGCAGACACTCAGGCCATCCACTATCTTCAGAGTCTCGCATAGTTTTGATGTTCCAGCATGCAAGTGTCAGTTTATTTACACCTTTGGAGGCCGGTGTGCGCCTTTGTTTCTTTGCCTTGGTTTGACCGCATCAGAAGATTCCCGTTGGCCATGGCTAGCCAACCAGGTAGATGGGGATGAGCTTTCGTTAGGCTACCTTTTCTAGGCCCCTCTCCATATGGAGCAAACAGTGATCTCCTTAAAAAAGGCTGCTTGGTCGTTCAGGATGCTGTCGAACAAGACTGTCATCTCCCGGGTCAGCCTCAAGCAAAGTCCTGAACCGCCTGCATGCAGGGTTGGGTCTGCAGCTTTCAGTGCATCTTTACACCTGCCGTTTTGTCCCTCGCCTATCGCTACAGGGCTTTTTCAGAATTGGATTTGTCCTTCGAGCCTGGTCAATGGATTTTTCTGGTGGAGTGCAGCGTGCACAGAACTGGCCTCACCCTTTAAACCAAAGGTTCATCTACTGTGTCCTTGCAAACATGGATGGTAGCAGCGTGGTCCTCGGATTGTAGGTTTGATTAGAGTTTCCTTCTCTTAGATGGTTGACCTTACAGGGTTGGACGAGCACCATCTGCCCGGGTTTGGGATTAGAGTTTTCCTTCTCCTAGGATGGTTGCCATAAGGATAGAGAGCCCATCCTGCCCTTTGACGCTCTTTGTCAGATCCTTCACTTTTGACCTGTCTGGCATGGGAGACCCTACCAGTGGCTATTATGCCACCGCCAGCATAGCTCAAAACATCATTAGGGTACGCAAGCTTCTCTCCCACGACAAGGGGGTGTCAATGGAGAAGATGCTGAAGATACACTACTATTAAATAGTATATATAGTGATTGCTTGGGGGAGGCAGGGAAAGAGTCAAACTGCTTCTGTCAACTCTTATTAATACTTTAAAGTAGTTTTAAAATGAGTACCCAACTTGTGGGGGCAATTAGCTAACACATATTGGAAACTGCTTAATGCAGTGTAGATGTGTAAATAGCTATTGCTTAAAACAATTTGTAAGCCGCTCTGATAGCCTTTTGGCTGAAGAGCGGGGTATAAATAAATAAATAAAAATAAATAAATAAATAAGAATGAATGAAAATATTTTTATATTTTCAACTGCTTTGTGAATCTGTAACTGAAAGGCAGGATAAAAATATTTTAATTATAGATTTCCAGGTTAACAAATATAAAAAGTATAAAATTGTTATATCCGTGGAGTTAGCGTATCAACAAAAGTCACGGATTGCTTTTGCCCTTCTGTCTCAAAAGTTACAGAAGGGACAGCTTTTAGCAGAGTTACAGCAAAAAACGTGTGTCTTGGCAAAATTGCATATATCTGGTAAGAACCAAGGAGTCCAAAAAATGCCTTTTGCTTCTTTATTTTAAGGTAAATAAGTTTCAAACAAAATCACATTTTAAACTAAATAAACAGCCAAAACACAGAGTACTCATTCCAGTTCTGTATTTCTCAAAGATTTCTTCAAGTCTGGTGGAAAATTACAGCCTGTCCCCACACTGGAATTTCCCCCTCCTTTATAGTAAAATCCTTACAAAAAAATTCACTTAAGTCTCAGAAATGAAAGCAGCTCTCCCCATCTCCATCTGTTTTCTTAGCCTTGAGAGGCCAGGCACAAAAGCCAATTTGACAGATTTATGATCTTCAGCAAGACTAGCTGAATTTATTGCCTGGTGATAAAATCATCTTCAGGGTCTCATGGATTTTAACTGCAACACCCATTCTCCCTGACAAAAATATCACCTGGATTGAATGGAATGCTGTTAGGTAGTTACAAAGGTGTAACCTGGAGTTTTGCACTTGTGACTGTTTCATATGCACAATCCCTACATAGACTTTAGTTTAGGGGATGTGTAGGGATGGTGAAAGTCCTCCAGTCCTTTACTTACTGGGCAGCAGCTGCTGCGATCGACAGGGATCTGTTCCCCTGTTGATTGGGAAGTAGCTGGCTGATGGTCCTACTCTCCCCT